>OZ059830.1:17752643-19075692 GCA_964057195.1 Orthosia cruda
GAAAAACCGATCAGAACAGGCAAATAGTCGACAAACGTCGATGCGCACGGAGTAATTTGCCAATTTACAGCTCAGTGTATGTTTTCCAACTACGCATTCTTGCACTTAACGATTAACCTGACCAGAACACGCAACCAGGTACGCACAAAGTCATGAGGGATGGTCAATAGTGGCTTCGCGCACCATACAAACATGGTTTGGATTTGAAGTGGATCTATCTAATACCTTTGCTCAGTAATGGGATATTATAGGTAAAAAATTTGAAGATAAATCTAATCAAGTAGCGCTAAGGGGATTATAGTAGGGATGCCACGAATAGTGATTTTGCCGAATACCAAATATTAGGCTAGAGTCTCAGCCAAAGCGCCGAATATTCGCCAACCGAATATTCGACACTTTTTTACATTAAAACTGTTCACCTAGATTGGACAACAGATCCTTACAAATTGTGGTCAGCAAACGCAAATCGGTATCCAAGCCTAGAAGAATTTGCTAAGATTTATTTATCTTCTCACAGTAGCGGTGTATATAGAAAGAAAGAAAGAAATAAGAATTAATATTTATTTGTGACCCGCACAGTAGACACGAGAAATAAGCATAAATTTAAACAATAATAAAAATAAAAACAAACGAAACAAAAAAAAAAGCCCGAACTACGGTTAAACCTACGATTTACCGGTAAAACATAAGATTTACCAAGTCTTACCGGTTAATGTCCGAAATGATGTATGATAATCACTTGCTTCAATCAAATCTATGTAAATCTTAGGGTTTCCCTCAAAGGCATGGTTGTAAATGTAGAAAAATTGTATTGTCTGTAATTTTTTAAAGTGATGAAAAAAAATAACTTGTGATTCTTAAACATTTCAAATTTCTAACATTTAAAATATAAATATCATTTTAGTATTTTACTGTTAATGAGTCAATATGTGAAGCTAATCAATCGGTGCTTAATTGTTCGCATCATTTCGAATCTTTTACGGGATTGCTAGTAAAAGCCCGATATATAAGCGACTAGCACTCCGCCCGCGACTTCGTTCGCTTGATTTTGTATTTTATTCAACTATATTATGTGCAGTTAGTGAAGGCGATCAAAAATCAGCTATTGTTAAATCAATAATAAATGGGATATCGTAGATATCTTCGGTTTAAGTTAGGATTTAGAGAACATAGAACCTCCTCCTTTTTGGAAAGTCTGTTACAAATCTTATACCTTGGGCAATAATAAATTGCCATCATTAGTTTTTCAGAATAACCCCCATAAGTTGTTTTAGGTGTGTCAACGGTTTTTTGAAGAATCTTAATCTTAATCTTCCTCGATTTGGAACTACCGAACTGGACCGCTTTTCCAGTGTTTGTTGACGGAAATATCGGTGAACATACACAAAAAATAATCAAGTACCTTACTAAAGGAACATACACAAAAAATTGCCTGTTAGGTCCACCTAAAAAGTGAAAATAAAAAAATATATTTTTCAAAAAAATATTACCGACATCCAACTAAAAACACTACAAAGTGAAAAATAACTTTCTTTTTCGAAGTCGGTGTCCATAACGAAAAAAAAATGGTACCTACCAAAGACACCAACTTCGAAAAAGAAATTTATTTTTCACTTTGTAGTGTTTTTAGTTGGAGGTCAGTAATATCTACACAATTAAATGTCTCTTTAATGGTTGAATTTCCAAAACTCCCTCCTTAATGCTCACCTACATCATTAAAAGAAGCTATGTTTAATAAAAAACTTCAAAAATCTTGATCACCCCTAAATAGTATTTTGGGGATAGTTCCGAAAAACGAATAACTAATGGCAACCCACATTATTTATTAAGGTTAGTATTTGTGCACAATTTCACGTTTATTAAACCAAGATCTGCAACACCCCCCCCCCCCCTAATCATCTTTTAGGGGTAGTTTCGAAAAACTAATAATGATATCCTTTATTATTTACTTAGGTTAGTATTTGTCCCAAGTTTATTAATCCAAGAAATGAGATTTTCCATACAAACTTTAACATCCCTTAAATCGTATTTTAGGAGAAGTTTTGAAAAACTTATAATGACAACCTTTACTTTAATATCAATAAAAAATATAAAATATTTGCTGTTAGTATTGATGCCAAGTTTCAAATATATAAGCCCAACAAATTGCACCTTTAACCTCTATTAGAGGTTGAATTTCCGGAAATCAATAAACTCATTACTTTTTTTATTAATCAAGAGCGTAAAGCTACTATTTTAGATATTTTACCTTCCAAACCGAAGAAATTTCTTATAAAGTTTCAACCCCCACTTTATCCCCCTTAGGGGTAGTATTTCTAAAACCTAATAATTACATGAATTCTTTTGAACAACTCCAACTCTAACTTACAAACTATAGAAATTACATACAAATTTTCAACCCCCTTTTGCCCCGTTAGGGGTGGCATTTCCGGAAATAATTAAACTCATTGTTTCTTATTAATCAGGAGCGAAAGCCTATAATTTTAGATGTTTTACCTTCCAAACCGAAGAAATTTCATATAACGTAACAACCCCTATTTTATCCCCATAGGGGCAGAATTTCCAAAAACTAATAAATTCATGGTTTTTTTATATACCTAGGATTAAATCTAAAATTTCACGTGTCCAACTTTCAAACTGTAGAAATTACATACAAACTTTCAACCCCCCTTTTCACCCCCTTAGGGTACGAATTTCCAAAAACCAATAAATATATTAATATTTTTTAAGAACCAAAAGCGTAAATCTAAAATTACACGTGTCCAACTTACAAACTGAAGAAATTACAAAAAAAACTTTCAGCCCTCTTTTTACACCCTTAGGGGTCGAATTTGCAAAAACCAATATATGAATTAATTCTTTTTACGAACCAAGAGCGTAAATCTAAAATTAAAAGTGTTCTTCTTACAAACTGTAGAAATTACATACAAACTTTCAACCACCTTTATACCCCCTTAGGGTTGGAATTTAGAAATTCCAATAAAAACATTAACTATTTTTATCAACCAAGAGTGTAATGTAAAATTTCATGTGTCCAATTTGCAAACTGTAAAAACTTCATACAAACTTTTTACCCCCTTAGGGGACGAATTTCCAAAAACCAATAAATACATTTTTTTTTTAAGAACCAAAAGCGTAAATCTAAAATTACACGTGTCCAACTTACAAACTGAAGAAATTACAAACAAACTTTCAACCCTCTTTTTGTACTTTTAGGGGTCAAATTTCCATAAACCAACAAATATATTAATTCTTTTTACGAACCAAAAGCGTAAGTCTAAAATATCACGTGTCCAACTTACAAACTGTAAAAATTTCATACAAACTTTGTACCCCCTTTTTACCCCCTTACGGGTCGAATTTCCAAAAACCAATATAACGATTAATTCTTTTTATCAACCAAGAGCGTAAATCTAAAATTTCAAGTGTTCTTCTTACAAACTGTAGAAATTACATACAAACTTTCAACCCCCTTTTTACCCCCTTAGGGTTGGAATTTAGAAAATCCAATAACAACTTTAATTATTTTTATCAAACAAGAGCGTAATGTAAAATTTAGTGTCTCCAATATGCAAACTTTAAAAAGTTCATACAAACTTTCAACCCCCGTTTTACCCCCTTAGGGATCGAATATCCAAAAACTACATACATACATACTACATTAATTCTTTTTATCAAACAAGAGCGTAAATCTAAAATTTTCACGTGCCCAACTTTCAAACTGTGGAAATTACATACAAACTTTCAACCCCCTTTTTACCCCCTTTGGGGTGGAATTTCCAAAAATCCTTTCTTAGTGCTCACTTACGCGATATGAGGAACCTTTCTGCCACATTTCATTCTTCTAGGCCTAGCGGTTTAGGCTGTGCGTTGATCGATCAGTCAGTCAGTCAGTCAGTTTCTTCTTTTATATATATAGATTATTATAGATCATATCGGACTTTTACCAGTACGACTTGATAAATTTTAGGTTTTACTGGTAAATGCTAGGTTTCACCCTATTTTTGGCTTTTATAATAACATTTAGTTAGCGAATATTTTCGGCATAATTTATGAGAAAAAGCTCAATCGTTTTCTATCAACCAGTGGTAAAATAAAATTGTTAAAGTATATTTTTTAGGAGTAATATCATACCTTTTTTTCAAGGTTCGCAATATTCTGTCAAATACCGAATAGTAAAAAAAGCAGCCGAAGAGGATGAATACCGAATATTCGTGCCTTTTCTAGATTCTGGTATAGACAGACGCAGCTTGTCTTTGATGGCGCTAAACACGGAGTCGATTTCCTTCAAAGAATATTATTTTCAATTGCATTTGGCAAAGTGCCTTCTGTGTCTAAGCACTTTAGAAGGAAAACTGTGCAATCATTAGGAACTTGTGTTCATTATCATATTCCTCATCACAGCTGTTTTGTTACACTTGTTGATCTGCTTGACGCAATGAAACTTCTAACACTATACATAAATATACACATTTTCGTATTACTATTAATAAGGGCTTGTTTAACACATGCGATTCGCAACAATGAATTGAATTGAATTAAAATTTATTATCGAGCCGTGGTAAAGACCATCAGATGTTGTAATTTATTTTTACTTCGAGTATTCTATTCAATCAAAGATCTTTTTATTATTTTATGTAAACCATCAGCATTAGGTATTATTAAAGAATTATACGAACCTCCCTTTCATTTATTTTCATTTAGCAACGATCCAATATCCAATCCCATATTAAATATTTGCTGTGTCGTGTTTATCGCCATGGGACTTTAACTCCCTTTTCTTCAATTTATTCGTTTCGTTATAAAAGCATGCAATTCCGAATACTTCCTTTAAGTGTCGACACTAATCTTCGACCATGTTTGTGTTGTCACTTTACCTGTCCATTAGAAAGGTCGTAAATCTCTGAGGATTTACTGCTTACGATCCTACGCGCTGGCGTCTGCCCGGCAGTTGATGATTTTAGTCTCCATAAAACTACTGCGGATGAGGGGTGGAAGGATTTTATATGAATAGGAATGATGGAAAAGTTAAAATTGAAGTGAAGTTTTAGATCGAAATTGTATAAATTCAAGCTGATGCGAATGAATTCCACGGGAGCATTTATTTAGTATGGCCACATATAATATAATACTACAGGTATGGCTCCAAAGATGGGATTCTAGATTATGTTGACAATATTAATAACGTCATATTTGTATTCCTCGGGCACTTGTCCCACTGCCAACGATCAGTGAGTAGCGAGTAAAGCTAGAAACTAAAAACAAGTTGACGAGCAGTGAAAAGCGAGTGTGTAGATCCGATCGTTTTGTCGCTCGGCTATAAGGGAAAGTTCTAGTGCGACGGGCGAGTACTCGCACCACTCACTCGGGGCGGCCACACTGTAGGTAGAAAATACCGCTGGTTAGTCTCTCGGCGTGATTTCTGACTGCCAAGTGAGCAAGCGAGCATCGCTGAGCAAGTATAACTTTGATAGTTCTTGTCGCTGTATAAATTTGTGGTGAGAGAGTAATCGCTGGCAGTGTGGACAGCCAGCGATCAACTTTTACTATATGTGTCTCTTTAATTGGCACGTACCTTTTGTACGTATCTTCAGCGAGAAAAAGTCCATAGCTAATCGCTTACTCGTCGGCGGTGTAACAAATGCCTCGAAATAGGTTTTTATTTTCAACAGCAGTTTTAATCAAGTGTGGTCTACACTTCTTTCTGTAGGTGTCAAGTTCATCCCGCCATCTTCACCTGGGTCTGTAGCGATGTCTCCGTACATCTTCCGAGACTCACATTGTGGTAGCATTGGTTCATGAACCTTTTGACCGGTCCAGTCCCAGTTAAGCTTGGCTACTTTTGGATGACGTCGGTTATCGATATGTTTTTATCGCTTGAAAGTTTTGTACAGGGTGAAGCCTTACTTATCTGAATTGTTGCGGGAATAACTGGTTTAAACCCTGGTGCTGTCTAGGTTGAACTACGCTAACACTGTGTATGGCCCGCGCCTGTTAGCCCGTACAGATAGGCTCATACAAAGGGTACGAAACGCGTTCGCTCGGTTCTGTTATAACATTCCTCGCAGAACTTATGTTACACCCTTTCTCAAGTCCAGGCGCAAGTACCATTTGGTATGCGTTCTGTTTTGTGTGGTTAAATATAAAAACCGGACTATTTATATAATAAACTTGGTTGGATAACGAGTGGACGCAATCTCGAAGCAATCGCATAATACAGCGTACATACGTTCAGAGGCAGCTTTCGTTATGCGGCTTCCAAAGTTTGGAATAATATTCCACCACCGATCAGAACAGCCAACACATTGGACACATTAAGGAGACGTTTACGGCAGTATCTGGTGTAAGCGCAAAGTAAGCTGTATATGGTCGTACTGAATGCTTCAATAATATGACGCATTAGCATCCACACCTCACTGAAATTACTATCCACACCTCATTGAAATCCAGCGTCAGGCACTGGTTGCTCGACATTTTGCTGAACTGGTCCTACTTGGTGTAGCCGTGGGACACACAATCTTACTTTTATATTGTTATCTTTTTATATTATTGTTGTTTAGTCTAAGTTTTCTTTTTTCAATTTTTTATGTTTGTTTCGTGTGCTTTGCCTTGTGTCATATAAATGTGTTTTCTTTCTTTCTTTCTTCATTTGTATTTTTGAGTGCAGCATTGTATTCCTTCAAGCAACAGCAAACCTCAAACTTGAACTAATACTAAGAATTAGAAAGCATTTAAAATATTTGATGTAACCACTCTCAAGGAAGTACATTTTAATATTTTGATTTCAGGATCCGATGCATTATTACAACAATAACCTATTTATTAAAATTTTATCCATACTGGAAACCGTCCACTTTCGATGGCTACATTATTTGTAAATTATTTGAACAAGTAGAATCCCAAGCAGTTTCAAGCTGCCATTATTATTTCAAGTAAATCTTCGATAGCATGTATTTAAATATGAATGAATTTCTGCAGCAGAAGTATATTTTTGATAATTATTACGTGCTTCAAGGTGGTAGGATATAGTCAGATTGATGACGAAAGATGAAGAAAATATTAATAGTTAATGAAGTGGGACAGACAGAAACCCCTAGCTAGATCACTGCGATTTAATTTGAAGAGGTCCATCCTGCTTCAAAGGATAGGTATCTCTTTTTTATAAATTCCAATGATGAATAATAATATCAAATTAATAATAAAAAAATCGCAGCGATATAAATTTCGAATTCAATCAGTTATGCGGCTAATGCTAAAAGAAGAAAAATATCGAATGGTATTGAGAGGAAAAGGTTCGCTATAAATCAGTATTTTCCGGTTAATAAATCAGACAGAAATTCATGGATTTATTCCTTTAAACGAAGGTATTACGCAAGCTTATAAGTGATTTGTAAAGGCATTCAAAGATGATATTATTTTTACACTATATCTCTTTTGATAAAATATTTTATGTAAAAAAGCTCACATTACTTTGTCTCCAGATTGAGACACCATTGTATACATATCTAACATAGCCATTAGCATATCAAATCAACTAACTAATTCGATCTCAATTTTACGATTTTTTGGAAATCCATTTACAATTTTTCTATTCCAACCCAATGATTGTTATTACAATTAAAAGTTTCGTTGAAATGTAGTTATTTCAATTTATTTTCAGCCAAGCAATAAAAAACAACTAAAACGTTATAAGATTTTAACTTTTATAGAAGAAATAAAGAGGTATATTCTGTAATATTTTTTGCTTTCTGTTTTGCAGTAGCAAATTCATGTGACAGCAAGGGTGAGGGGTCGCCGTGAAAAGCAAACTTCGCTAAAGTCGACCTATAATTTCTATAACCTGTTTTATTGTAAGGCCCAAAAAAAAAACCTTTGTGATCCACCAACCCGCGCTGAACCCACGTGGTTCCTCTCACATACATCAAGCCAGTGTCTTAGACACAGGGAATGTTAGAACATGATAGGCCGATTTTGCTGTTGTTATTACGGTATCATCTTGAATATTCCTATAATATATCCTATAACCCATATCTACATAACATGTGCCTACTTTATTTTAACACATCGCAGGTATTGTAGCGTTCTAAATTTCTATCTGAGTGATTTTTAGGACACGAATTCGTTTTTGTAAATACTACAATACAATTCGAAATTTTTACATGATATTATATTATTATTTGGCTACAAATATACCCTTATATCCATCGGCATGATGTCGGCGGAATGTTGCGATATAATAATATATTTGAGACTGTTGTGAGTATTTATAGTCAAAGTTTAATGGATACATTTAGCGTTCGTCGTGTTAATTAAGTTCTGTTTACTAACAATGATCGATGGCGTGTCTGCCTTACTGTGTCTATATATTCGTATAATGATGAACATTATATTCGTGTAATACGCTAAAAGCAGTGATGGTATATATGTGATAGTTGTATACAGGTTATTAACTTGGTGAGCCAGCTTTTTCCCAGAATTTTGTGGCTATGTAGCCGTATACCATCCGCATGTGTAGATCGATGGTTAAGACTAGCCGACGTTGATTCCTAAATAGGTGATCATCCATATATCATACCGATTGTCCCGTATGTCTTTCGTATATTTGTTCCAGTCGTTACAGGTAGTCAGAAGCAATCTGAAATGCTGTTTTGCCAAGGGTTATCGCGTTACCCAGCTACTAGGGTATTAGGGGTCATATAGGTTGGTATTTAGCTGATGAGTCAACATTCAGTCCAATCGGATACTAGAAGTCGACCCCATTAACATAGTTGGGAAAATTTGGCAGGAGATGATGAGCTTCATTCCACATTAACCAAAAACCTTTCCTTATGTTTTTTTTTACCCACACTTATGACCATTGCTTACTTGTGTCATCTTGATCCACACCTGACTATCACAGGGCCATACATGGTGGTGATAGGCCCAAAGTTCTTTGTGCGTACTTAAAAATTGATTGGTAAAAATGCCTTCGGCTTCAAGTTCTTCTCTGTAGGGCCATACATGATGGTGATAGGCCCAAAGTTCTATGTGCGTACGTAAAGATTAATTAAAAATGCCTTCGGCTTTAAGTTCTCCTCTGTACAATTGTGTGCATAAAGTGTAGGTACGTTATGTACCTACGATTCTACATTTATTTTCATAAATGATTTGGTTCCCATTTTCATATATCCATCCAATGACGCAGATACATAGACTAATAAAAAAACAGACTGCTTTTCTATTCTTTGTTAAAGCCAATATTAAATAGTGACCTATTTAGCGTGTATTATAGATATACACATACTTGTCTGAAGAAATTGTAAGCCATCATATATGGGAAATTCTTTTTGCCGACTTAAGGGCAGTCCTTTGATTGATGATGCTTCTGGGGAAATCTCCCATGGATATACCTACTTCGCCTTTATGTATCGAGTGGGTTTGATACATTTTATCTACACTAAGCGTCTCTCATTCAAAAGGAGTTTTTAATCTTGGTCTTTTAAAATGTTTACGGGTTTTTGAGTTGCATTTCGATTATAAGAAATCATAAATTAGCGTAATTAAATAAATTAGGTACAGTAATACCGAATCTTGGGACGTTTTTGGCATAAATTATAAGTATTATTGTTTGCCGATATCGTCAAACGACGTAGGTACCTAAATACGTCATCATCATCATCATCAGCCTTTTTAATGTTCCCACTGCTGGGACACAGACCTCTTCTCTGTGAGATGGAATATGCGGGTTGGTAGATGTCAAATGTCTTCAAATTTTTGGTTCTAGGACATGCCGGTTTCCACACAATGTTTTCCTTCATCGTTTTGAGAGCAGTGGTGATGAAATAATTCTTAGAATATACAACTTGTAAGTGGCGGCCGTTATCATTGGACCACAACTTGCTCGCCTAAATACGTGTCAAAATCCAATTACGTGAAAAAACTCACACCCTTTTCCAATGGGAAACGGCAGAAACTAAGGAACGCCACCTGATACGATCCTAACATACTTCTTTTGCTTAATTTGCGTTCATACATCTAGGCATATACGTTCGCTGTTTATGAGTACTGGGCATCTGTCTTTGCTAAAGAACATCACCAGAATCAGATCCGTGTAAGCCCATCTAGACGTCCCCTCTCATCGTTTCTATCTAGCTACACACAATAATAGCAATGGTGATCCAGTGGTAACGGCCCCGACTTAAGTAACGTAGGTCGTGAAGTCGAACCCAGGCAGGCGCTTTACTTTGTGTAAATTATTCCATCACCACTATTCTTAAAGCGGTGAAGGAAATCATTGTGAGGAAACAGGCATGTCCTAGAACCAAAAATTCGAAGACGTGTGACATTCACAAAACCGCACTGGGCCCGCGTGGTGGATTAAGGCCTAATATCTCGTGGTGGATTAATGATAATATCGACTGCGTCGACCACAACACACTGATCTGTAAATTACACCACTACGGAATTCGTGGAAAATCTGCTGATCTCGCCTATTTATCAAACAGACAGCAAAAAGTAAATGTTAATGGGGCCACGTCCTCCGGGTCTCTAGTCAAGATGGGCGTGCCCCAAGGTTCAATTCTCGGCCCTTTCCTTTTTCTTGTTTACATTAATGATCTCCCTTTTATGATGGCCAAAATATCGGATATAATTCTATTTGCTGATGATACTTCGCTAATTTTTAAAATAGATAGGCAAGATACGGATGTCTTAAATGTCAACGAAAGTCTAATTGTTCTCTCAAAATGCTTCGCAGCTAACAATCATTTACTGAATGCGAAAAAACAAAATGTCTAAAGTTCTCTTTACCAAATGTACCACAACATGACCTGAACTTAAATCTTGACGGAAAAAATCTTGAAGTTATAACGGAAACTGTATTCTTAGGGATTACTATCGATTCAAAATTGCAGTGAGGCGCGCACATTAGAACTCTTTCGGGTAGGTTAAGTTCGGCTGCATATGCAGTAAGGAAAATAAGGCAGCTAACCGATGTAGCTACAGCCAGTTTAGTATACTATGCTTATTTCCACAGTATTATGTCTTATGGCATTCTGCTGTGGGGATCAGCAGCAGACGTTGACTCAATTTTCATCCTACAAAAGAGGGCAATACGCGCAATCTATAAAATGGGTCCTCGCGAGTCCCTCAGAGAAAAATTTAAAGACATCGATATACTGACTCTACCTTCACTTTATATTTTGGAATGTATTTTGTATGTCCATAAAAATCGAGGGCTTTTCAAAACTAGAAGCGACTTCCATAATTTAAATACACGCAGTAAGCACGAAATTGTAATACCCAAATTCAGATTAACGAAAACCAGCAAGTCTTTTCTTATAAACAGTATACGCTTTTATAACAAGTTGCCAAAGTCAGTTATAGAACTGACCGATGGAAAGTTCAAAAACTACATCAAACGTATCCTTATTAAAAAAGCATATTATAAAATCAAGGACTACGTTGAAGATAAAAACATTTGGCCTTAGCTCCTTCTGCGCATGCAGCTTCCCTGGTAACTTGTAAACGGCACAAATACGGGGATGTCTCTAACTATTCTCAATCTCATTTTTCTTTCCTTCTTTTTAATTAGACTTTTTACAATGGTTTTCAATCATCTTTATAGCCCTTTGCTAAGAATAGTTACAGCACTGATAACAAAATTTGTGCCACATGTTAAATTTAGTCTTGTTATACTTATTTTTATTTTATTTTTTACCTTTGTATAGATTCTTTTACCGATTGTTTTGTGAATGTATGAACATTGTAGGCCTTCTAGATGCTAGTTAACATTTGTTAACTTTTTTTTTATTATATATAAACTTTTTATTTTATTTTTTTAGTTTCTTACGACTTATTGTCATAAGTTGGGCCTACGTTGTCTCCCCATATCTAAGTAAGAATGCTGTAACATGGAAATATTGTAAAACCAAACCATTTTTAAAAGAGTAACCATGGAGTTTCTTGCCGGTTCTTCTCCATAGGAAACGACCAACCCGAACCGTGCACTTTTGTCGACCTTTTATAAGTGCCCATGTAGGCCTATGTGAAATAAAAAAAAATGATTTTGATTTTGATTTATTACCTCTCTCACAGAGAGGAGGCCTGTGTCCCAGCAGTGAGGACATTATAAGGTAAATGATGACACACAATAATAAATAACGATTTAGGATAATGAATAGTGTCGTTTAGGTATTTTATCTATACTTCTATACTAATATTACTAATTCTAATATACTAATACTAATCTATACTAATATTATAAATAGGAAAGATTTGTATGATTGTATGTAACGAATAAACTTAAAAACTACTGGACCGATTTCAAAAATTCTTTCACCGTTGGGAAACTACACTATCTCCAGGTGATATAGACTTTTTATCCCTGTATTCCTACGGGAACGGGAACTACGCGGGTGAAACTGCGAGGCACCCGCTAGTTTCATATAAAATCAACTTAACGACCGATTATATTTTTTTATTAATCGAAAGGTCAATAAGGTATCTAAATAAGTGTCATAATCGATTAATAGATTTGATTAGATTATGCATAGAATAAAACAAAGTTCGCTAACATTTGCAATGTTAGACCAAGTTTCACATTATTCAACTGATAATTCTGACGATTATCAAAAAAAAAAAAATCGACTGGTTTTATTAATAATTAGTTTAACTATCGAAAACCTCCTTTTTTGCCTTTTTCGTGTCGATTAACTCAAACTTTAGTCTCAACTATTCACATGTTGTCCGATCAGTATGTAGCTGGGACAGCTCTGTCATTCGCTACGTTCAATTCTGAAATGGGCAGGGCTGAATGGTCGGGCGTTAAGGGCAGACTAGGAGGTGGGCCATATCCTGCAAAGGGAGCCCACACTGGCACTGTGTTTTGGATGGGTCTATGATATTCCATTTAGCTAGGTTGTTTCTACAGCGGCCTACCTGGGCCCGCAACGTTTCTTCAGACTCAAATCTCCATAACTACTTAAAATAGACTTAATGTGCGGGCAAGTGAATAACACTTCTGTCTTTCTGGGAAAATACAAATATTTCATAATATATATAATGTAAGCACATAAAATCATATGTAATTTAACAATTTACATAAACTCACTGCTTTTTCCCATGCTATGTGGAATCTAAAGCATTTAATTGCGTAACACGATCATAATCCCCTTCATTTCGACAATTATAACATAAAATTTAATCTATCAATTGTTTTAAAAATCAACTGCTGGACAAATGTTTAGAATGTATTTGAATTAAAATTGAATGACGCAACAAATGTTTCGATTTTCTAATTGAGCATTGAAAGATTGTTACGCAATTTTGTAGGCAATTGAATGCCACGTTCTCCGATTTTCGACATCAACTTCGTTAATATAAATATGAATTGGAAGCAACTGCTTAATTAATACCTGATTTAAATAATAATACCATAATAAACAGCACTATCTTGTGCGAGCGGCTTCGCCCTCGTGAAAAAAAAATGCCTTGGTAAAATTACTTTTGAGAAAAAGAGTTGACAAGTATCTTGTGGCCAAAACCCAGTTCAAGATCTTGTAAAGAAAAACAAATCAAAAACATGTTTATTTTTCTTCCACAAATAACACTTATTAACTAAAAACGGAAAAAAAAATACGGTATGCCATATAGTGACCTAGACTGATTTTAGACTGGTGCCTGAACTAAGCCGTAACCTGTATTTCAGGACACCAGAGACACCCAGGAAAAAAGAAATGATACATATCCTGAAACGATTATTGGTACCTATAAGGCTTAGCGAAAATTACATTTTGTGGCCTTTATTTGGGCTGATGCTGATGGCTGATGGATACTACCATTACTACTCAATGTATTTGAACAAACGTCTAAACATCCAAACACATAATACATAGTATATGTACACATACTTACCAATCACTTTTAGTAGGATACAACATGTTATTAATGATTCATATAATTTTAATAAAAACACCCAGTCCATTGATTTATTTAACATTTTATATCCATAAAAATACAAATCCGATACGTATATTCCGAGTAGGTAAATAAACAAACATTGGAACCCGGAATCAATGACGGTAGTTATGAGCCAAGTTCAGATCCGGTCCGAGTACTCGCGGGAACCAGTTCACACGGATGGTTCCGTATTATTACGAGTTGATCGCAATATTGTTTTGTTTAGGCAAGTCTTGTTTTATTGAGAACTGGGCCCTATTTTTAATACAACTGATAATGCTAATTTGTCATTGTTATATAACTGCAAGAGACCTTCCCGATGGCGCAATGGAATTTAAATTACGCAATACCGGTCGGATATCGCGTAAATTGTATATACTCATCAGTGGATTTGCATCGCATTAAACCTATTGGTGTATCAGAGGCCCTAGACAAGCATGACATTCTATCATCTAAAGCGTGGCGATAGCGATTGCATGAGACTGACAAGCGATATCGAAAAATCACGTGAACATCCCCTTATGTTTTGACATTTCGACTATCGCCTTTGCTGACATCGAATGTCACTTGTCTACGGTCTTAGGTAGGTCGTTTTCATATTCGATTTTGCGTTTAAACACACATTCCTGTTTAAAATAGAAAATGTATGAAAGAAAATTACAAAACGGATTGTCACCTGTCGGTTATTATGAACAGAGATTGGTATTGATAGAATAATGATTATGAATGTCGATAGCCTTCGACCAAGAAGTGGGGGAAGCCTCTACTTAGTAGATCCTTCCCTTACTTCTTGGTCTTCTCCAAAAAACGTTGGATAAACTTTGTAGAAGCTGATATTGCTAGCAAGGCCGCGACTTACAAGTTCTAGGTCGTGGATTCAAACCAAGGCAGGCGCTTTACTTTGTGTAAATTATTTCATCACCACTGCTCTCAAAACTGTATAGGTAAACATTGTGTGGAATGCCTTAGAACTAAAAATTCAAAGACATGTGACATCCACCAAAACTCACTGGGCCCATGTGGTAGATGACGACCCATTTCTCTCACATAGAGGATGCCTGCATGCACAACGGTCTCACCAGGTTTCACCAGGCCATCGGTCCACCTGGTGGGAGGCCTTCCAACTCAACGTCTTCCGGTTCGCGGTCGCCATTCCAGAACTTTTCAGCCCCATCGGCCATCCGTTCTGTGAGCAATGTGCCCTGCCCACTGACCACTTAAGTTTCGCAATTCTTCGGCCTGTGTCTGTTACTTTGGTTCTCCTGTGGCTGTACTCATTTCAGACGCGATCACGCAAGGAAACTCCGAGCATAACCCTCTCCATTGCCCTTTGGGTGAATTTAAGCTTCCTGATAAGGCCCATTGTGAGCGACCACGTCTTGGTCCCATAGGTAATCAATGGCAACACACACCGGTCATAGACTTTTGTCATGAGACACTGCGGTAAATTGAACGAGAAGATACTGCACAACTTTCCGACACTGCCTAGCCGAGTTGGAGTCGACGGTTAACCTTTTTCTCGTAGTTATCTACCCAACTGGACCGTTTATTCCAGGTATACATAATCGTCTACAACTTCGTGTGTAGAGTCTCCAATCTTGATAGGAGTGGGTGTTACATGGGCATTCACCATTTTGTGATACGCTAATTAAATTACTTTTTAATTAAATATCTTCAAGAGAATTTGTCACAATATGAAGATACCTTTCCTGGTCTCAAGTATGTCCTCAAAAACTCCTGGCGTTATATTGTGTTTTAATTATAACAAATTATCAAGCCAAAAGGTCTTTGTTTGCCTTTTACCGGCACTCTGGGCACGAAAAATAGATACAGAAGATCAATTCGCACAACGATTGAAACGTTGACTCGCTTTATGTACAGAAAGTGCAAACTTACTTTGCACGCTCGGTGGGAGTGGAAGGTGCCTTCGGATAGGTTCGACGTGCGACGCGAAGGTGCGAAAAGATACGAAATGCATTACTGTGAAGTTTGGCTGTAGCATTGTTGTCACAACGTCACGTTCGCCTGCCTGCGGGAGCCTTAAACATTGCAATGAGCTATAAAATGCCGGTTTTTAAATCAAAAGTGACAAAAGGTTTCTTGAGACAGGTGCCCTTCATCGTCGAACGCATTATCGTTTCATCACCATCATCATTTAAGCTGAAAGATGTCCACTGCTGAACAAAGGACTCAACAACTCTTTTTACTCAAATACCTCTTAAAAGCAAAAAAATAAGCCTTGTACTCGCGTCGGGGAACCGCCAATGTTTACAGCAGTTTATTTTATTTATTTAGCGGTTCCCTGACGCCAGTACGAGGCTTTGTTTTGCTTTTTAGAGGTTTTTGTGCCGGGGGTTATTAAACATTTTTGGTAAAATTTTTATTTCATGCTTTTTAAACTAAATATAATATATCTAGTACCTAGTAGACATGCTTCAATCGACAATTCATCGAAACACGTAATTATGACACGATATCTTGCCAAAATACCCAGATTCACAGAGTGAAATGCGGATAACTTTTGAACGGGTGAACCGAGTTTAATTGAACTTAGCGAAGAACAAACTCGACAAAGTCATATTTCAAACAAAAATGTTTAAGAGCTTTGATGACACAGAGAGAACACACATTTTTGACATTTGGTCAGTCACTATCGTGTTATTTTTGTTGATAGAATTTCAATTGTCTAGAGCCTCTGTTGTCGCTTGATAACTGGAATTAACCTTCTGCGTCATTCTGGGACTCTATTTAATAAAAACGTAATGGAAAATAATTTATTCCACGCGGACGGAGCCCTGTTTGTAAAGTTATTAAGTCATTCGTGACCGTGATTGTGGGCCAGACAAGTCATGCTCAAACACAAACGATAAAGAGAAGGTCGGGCTTGTGTTGGCATACTGATCTAATAAAGCTTTGCTATCAATAAATATATGACAAATTGATTTTATACGAGTGATAAATGATAGAGAAAAGTTTACCTTTATGCTTTGAAGGTCGGTTGACAAGTCTTCTATTGGTAGGAATGTGATTTTTAATCGATCCACTTTTCAAGGCTTACCATTAAGGTTAACTGTAAATATGGTATGATACTTTCTTAAGTACAAGTGACATTTTATCGGCATCAGAGATTGTCGAAATGTCAAAATTTAAGGGTGTGGCGCAAGTAGATTTCATATATTTTAGATATTTTGGAAATCGGTAACAAGGACATTACTAGCTACTAAAAAAACATTTCGTTTCCTTATAGTTGGTAACTTACTAAGACTTCATAGAACAGTTATAAAAGACTAGAAAAACTTTTTATCAAAAAATCAAACCGACTTCCAAAACGAAACACTACAAAGCGAAAAATAACTTTCTTTTCCGAATTTGGTGTCTTTAGTACCCATTGTTTTCCGTTATACGAAGTCGGTTTGATTTTTTGTTAAAAAAAAATATTTTCCTATTTTAGTTTTGGTAGGTACCTCTAATTAACATGAAAATCATTTATAGCCAAAGTACGTGACGATTCCGGTAAGCCCATACACGACTAGGATACATCGTTTTATTTCGGAGTTCCGGTGGCCATTGTGGTCTTCTTCATCAGTTCCACTTCACCAATTGATACACTGATTGCAAATTATTGCATTATTGATGAAAATACCAAAATCACTATATGTATGCCTATAATATTTGATGAGATCCCCGAATTCTCTAGGATCCCATCATCAGATCCTGGTGTCCTTATTATGGTAACACCCTTGGGATATCTCTTTTCCAACAAAAAAAGAATCATCAAAATCAGTTCATAAACGACGAAGTTATCCACGAACACACATGAAAAAAAAAATATACGGTTGAATTGAGAAACCTCCTTTTTGGGATGTCGGTTAAAAATGCACTTAAATTATGCTTCGAACTGTTATTGATTACAGCCTAGATTTTCCTATAGCCGGGCAAAAGCCTCCTTCCATTTTCTCTATCTAGATTTAAGACCAGTCTTTATCGAATGAGTCCAGCTCAAAGCGTATTCCAAATGCATTCCGTACAATTATTCCAACGAACAGATTAATGCAGTGTGTTAAATAAATACATGACTTATTCAATGCAATGCAATGAATAAGTAATTTAATTACATGATAATTGTTATCTATTAATAAGGGGTTGTTAATCGAATAAATGTTTCATAACAAAATTACGTCGGATTATTTGGATTTCGTCTCATTATGAAAATAAATATCATGTGTTTGGATTTATTATTTTGGTATTAAACCAAATTGGCATGTTTCAGAAAATATTCATACATATAAAGAATTGATTTAAGGGTTGAAAAGCCTTTATGAATACAGGGCTAAGAATTGGGGCTGAGGGTACCGTACTAGCTCGCAGGATGGATAGTCGATGGGGCCGAAAGACTGATTCTTTGAGCCCCATCGATCATCGAGTGGCAAACGTATACGGCAGTTGTGTTGGAGGGCCTCCTAAAAGGTGGACCAATAATATGGTGAGGGCCGCAGGTGGGAGTCTGTTACATGCGAGAAGCACAGGATGGTTTGATGTGGTGAGAGGCTTGGGGAAGGCCTATCTATATTGCCTTCTGGTGAAGAGAGGTGAGACCTGGTGTGAGGATTCACTCACCGTTACTGATTGGCATAGAGACAGTGGAACGCGTCCACATATTTACATAACTCGGGAGTATCGTGTCAGAGACTGGAGGTAGCGAAGAGGACATCGCTTCACGGATCGTCAAAGCTACCTTCGCGTAGCTGAGACCTGTTTGGCAATCGCGGGAACTGACCCGAAGGTTTAAACTCAAAATCTTCGGGTTCAATGTAAAATGCGTGCTGCTACGGGTGCGAAACGTGGAACGCCACAAAGGACATTTCACGCCAAATACAAGTTTTCGTCAACTGCTATCTTCGTCAAAATGAATTTACTGGCTCGAGACCATCTCCAACGTTTGGTGTGTTGCCAAAATTTTGTGTTGGCTACCCTCTATGTTCTGTGTTATAGGGTTTGTTTTCCGCACTTAGTCTTTCAGGTGGACCATTGAGCGTGGGTTTTGGCGGCCGTTTGGTGGTTTGGCCACCCTCTCACCCATAGTTGATGCTGGAAGTAATTATATGATCAAATTTAAGAATCGGATCTCCTACCTATATTTGCTGCTTTTCAGCACACACTCCTCTCAAACAGAAATCAACGTTCAAACCCAACAATTAACCACTCAATTACTACCTCATTCAATCCGCAAAGTCCATAATAATAAATTATGACGTTAAAGAGAAACACACAAACACAATATGAAGGGATGCAGCTACAAAGTTTCACCCTTCCGATAACAAACGACTTACGGTTTCCCACAGCAGCCTTCGTTTTAATTGTGACCATTACACGCTTGGTTTAATAAGCGCACCCGACCACTAATACCCACTAATTAAGAGAGGAATGAGAAGTAAAACATTTTCTCACTAAGAAACGCAAACAATTTAAAGCAAAGGCAAGCAGGATCCTTAAGTCCGGTCCAGAAGATCTTTGTAGAAATTACCATAAGATTAATTGAACATTGATAAGGTAGTTTGAAGCTAGGTATTATGTAGATTTTTAAGCTGTCATATTATTATCACTTTGTTTTGTACTTTATCGAAATCATCAAAATGGAAAAGCCAGATATTAAAGGCATATTGGAATTTTCCTCATAAAAAAATATTATAAATATATGAAGGTCTGTTTGTTTGGTAAACAATCATGCTCCAACGGCGAAACAGATTTGTATGAATACTTGGCACAAGAGTAAACCATAATTTGGATGAGGGCATAGAATACTTTATCTCAGTAGAAGGAACAGTCCTTTGAGATAATTTCTGACTTAAACGCGGATGAAGCTTCTCGCAAAATATTAGTTCTCTAAAATAGTTCCCTAGTTTTATAGAAACTGAAAAACGTTCGATATTTATAACTATAGCAACATAAAACAAATGCCCATCAACAGAACCCGAACTGAGACCAATAAGCAAATTCTGCCCGACATTGGAACGATTCAAACCATTGACCGGACAGTCAAACTAAATTCGAAGAAACTTCTATTCCGTTTGAGTTAATGGCGAAAGGATAGGTACCTACAGAAGTGACCCTAGTCGCTGGACGGTTACAAGTTGCGTGAGAAGTTTCTTGTTAAACCCCAGATGAGTACAAAAAGCGTTTAGATAAGTTTTCTTGAGAAAAAAGGTCACATATCAGGTACTCACTGTCATTTGAAGAAATATAAAAAAGTTTTACGTTGTGAAATTAATTATTATGTTGATTCATCAAGTACCTACTGGTTTTTGCCCGAAGTTTTAAAAGACAAAAATGCATAAAGAACCCACAGCTTAGCCAGCTGTGAGTTCTTTCTTTTTGCTTCTAAAGGTCGTAGCGTGATAGGAAAACCCAATAACCGAGACATTAAATATAAACAAGGTTTTTATAAATCCCAAAGATTAATACGTTTAAAAATAAAAACTTTAATATCATTATATTTATTAGTATAAACTCTGATTTTATCTCGGAGACAAAATTGATACATGCAAATGTCAAATTACCTCTTTTAGGGCTTAATAGGCCTCCTGAGGTATATTATATTATACCTATTACAGTATTTGAGACTACAAGAGTTAAATAAAACATACCTCAGAAGGCCTAATAAGCCCTACGAGTAAAAGAAGTAATTTGACATTTGCATGTGTCAATTTTGTCTCAGAGAAAAGAAAACAGACTTTAGCGCTTTTTTTTAAATTTGGAGCACGATAAAGCTAATATCCCTTAAATTATGCAGATCCAAATTGTTAAAATACAACAAACCGTGGTTTTCTTCGAATTTTAGTTGCGATACTAAGAAAAACAAAACAAAGCTATCGCCAGCCAGTCTTTTAACCGCTTTGTCATCATAAACTCTAAAGCGTTTCTTATTTGACCAAAAAGTATTGGCAGCCAGAAATTTAAAATTATAAAAGTGGTTTTTAAATGAAAATTACAATGGGCGCTCTTTCCGCCTAAAATAATTTTCTCGGTCAGTGATTAAATTTTCATTAAAAGGGTAAAGTGGTTATCAAGATGGTTTTAAGAAGCGTTGAGTGTTTAATTGAATGAAAAATGTGGAACTTTGAGGGTTTTATAATCTCTTACTTTTAATGATTTATGTCTCTTCGTAATGTCTTTTGTTAAGTGCAATTAGAGGTGACTTTATTAGGCAGGTAGCTGTGAATTTATCAAAGATTTAAGAGTTGCGCTACTAGGTAGTCGGTAGTAAACTTTATGAATATTATCTGCATACTTGCAAAAAACTAGGTGACCTGACGGTATAGATGACGTCAAGTAATAGTTTTCGCCAAACTTCTTGGCCACCCTGAAGTTGGCTATAATGGCTGCGCAGCAATAATTCTCATACAAAACAGCACCGATCCATGCCTTGCGACCAAAAAGTTTGGCGAGAACAAAAGAGATGTACAGATGAAGACATTCTGCGCAAACCTGCATTCGAAATTTTTTACGAAAGTTTTTGCTATGTTGGCAAAACCTCGTGTGATGCTAGATGCGTATCCTCTGCGGGCAAAAAACGAACTTGCAACCATCATTGAATGAATGAATAAAAAACCCACGATATTGACATCATTATCATCAGCAGTAGGTTTTATCCACAAGCATAACGCTTTTTCACCGATTGATTCGGCACTATTACGCAGATATTTTAATTATATGCTGACTCACAAAATTAACCAACAGTCCGGTTTGCCTAAATTTGTTGATTCTAACGACCTTAATATCAGATAATTAAATAAATCATACCTGACCAGGGACACCGACCATATATTATAGAATCGATACATAAAAGATCTACATGACCTTTAAAAATGGCGTCAAACACCAATCAAGTTAATACGATTTTATTAATGTTTGCTTCAATCTAAACGTAAAACCTTTTTACGCGTAAATTTCGATAGATCTACGTTTGATTTCACATGGTTTATTTGCTTTGAACTCGCAGTAAAACGAATAAACATTAATTCTGTATGATTTTTGAACGTATCCAAACAAAATCATGGCGGTTATTCCGGATGAAAAAGTTTCAATATTTGGACGCGTAATCAGTTGATTAGTAAATAAATCACCAGGTGGGTAGGTGTATGTATAGTACCTGCATTCACAACTCAACATTATGGACAGCCTAAGGCTAAGGTAGGTAAAAAAAAAAAATTGATCCCATTAACCAAAAGCTTCAATAAAACTAGCTACTTTGTAAAGTAAAACAAGACAATATCAAATTCAATATTGTTTATTATGGTGTACAATAAAGTGTATATAAATAAATAAATAAATATCATAACCATTATCGTCCTGCCCTTATCCTTATTATTTGGGATCGGTGCAACATGTTTTTTTTTCTTCCATGTCAATCGTCACGCTATAGCTGACTCCCTTTTCTTTCGTATCACTCCTCACAGTCCATCTAACAATTCAACAAAAAACAAAAAAGTACAATAATCCATATTCTATCTATCAACGTCAACCAATTACTACCCACGGCCAAGGTTATGTATATATTATCAATCATAAACTGGTATACAGAATGATTATTAAAAACAAAAAAAATGAACCGACTTCCAAAACAAAACACTACAAAGTCTTTGGTTCCAATTTTTTTTTCGTTTTTGACACCGACTTCCGAAATGAAAGTTATTTTTCGCTTTGTAGTGTTTTGTTTTGGAAGTCGGCTTAGTTTTTTGTTAAAAAGATTTTTATTTTTCTCTTTTTAGTTTTGGTACCTTATATTATCATGAAAATACGCATTATTATGGACAATTTAAAAACTACTCGTCAGATCTTGATCAAATTTAAATGGGACCATAACCAGCTTTCAAATAAAAAAAAAACATCAAAATCCGTTCTTGGCGGCGTAATCGCGTAGCAAACATAAAAAAAACCGGTCGAATTCAGAACCTCCTTCTTTTTGATGTCGGTTGAAAACCATTACTCATTTAATACTCATAATATTATTATAATATACGACTTTGTATCATTTTATGATAGACAGCAGAATTGTCATAGTGAAGAGCTAGCTTTTTAGGAGCCATTTGATTTTTTTATTACAATTTCTTATTATAAAGTTTTAGAGCTCTGTGAATTTATTATACGAGTATTGTGCACTTTGATGTTGTACAATTTTTTTTTAATACATCACATAGTAAACGAAAGACAAACATGTATAAAAGAAGTGTCCCAACCCTAAGACTGACTGATGAAAGAAAGGAGAAATATGATGAAGATGGGGACTCCCTTTTACGCACTGAGACTCCCATTGGGTCCGTTGTGCGTGGGTGTTCTGGCTAACATAGCAAGCCTGGCTTCGCCCAAAAGCACAGAAGCTTCCTGGAGGCTTCACATGCTTCATGGAGTGACCTCACTGTTCTGAAGATTTCTTCACGTTGAGAAGCCACGGCCTCGCATTCCAGGATTACGTGGGTGGCTGATTCCTCTGCGTCAAGGCAGGCCCTGCAAAACGGGCTGTCTTTGGCGCCTATATTATATTTTTTAGGGGGTTATGACCCGTAATTGTTCCTATGATTATTCTTTATTTCTACTCAGGCTGAGAATTGTTTTGGTTAATCCCGGGTATTCATTCGGTAAAGCCATTTTTGACTGTCTGTTGCCCGTGACCATCTGTTATTATGAAGTTCGGTCTATATCTGGCGAATCCACTCACGAATTTGTTAGAAAGGCAGGTGGATAAGTGGGTACGGGCTTAGCACTATCATATCGCAGCCTCTCTTTGCAAGTTTTTCTGTGGCATCATTGCCTAAGGATCCACTATGCCCTTTGATCCACTGGAGAATAATAGGATTGGAGGTCGATACACTCTCCAGGGCGAGTTAGCATTCAAGGATTAGTTTGTTTTGCGCACAACCCGACTATCAGATAGGAATTTAATACCGAAGTTCTGCATGCCTAGTCGCTTTACGGCTGTTGTGGCTTGTGTTAAGGCAACACATTAACATTGAAGAAGATGCCAATTTTTGGGCAACGTTCGGGAAGTGGGACAACATCTTCTCGTGTCACAGACGTCCTAAGACAAAAGTCTATGTGCAGCTTGGTACTGCCTGCCCCATCACAAGGCTAAATTAAAATCAACCAAAAAGCAATGGATGTTGGAGGTGCCTGTGTGATCAGACATAAAGAGATCTGTAGCAAAATTAAGATAATAATCGTCAAAACCTAAAGAATTGTTAAACCAATTTATTTATAGTGGGTAAAGGCAGAGCAGCGGTCGAAGAACTGATGCTTGATGGGACCGAAAGGTTCTAGAATGGCGACCGCGTACAAAAGGCGTACCTAGAGTTAGATGAAAGCTTCCTAAAAATTAACCAATGACTTGGTGAAGAACACAGGAATCCGTTGAATGCGTAAAATACAAAGTACAAGCTGATTCTTTTAAAGAGATTTTCAATAGTGGGTGTCTTTTTGCTGAAATGAGGATAGCTACAGGGCGCTCAATCCCCATTGAAATATTTACAATATCCTTTTGCTAAGAAATTTTTAATGTTTTTGTTCCAATTCTACGCCTATCGTTTCCTGGTTTTATAAAATTTAGGAACAGGGCTTGTCTTAAGAGTAGGTAAAGGAAAAAAAAATTAATAAGAAAATAAAACATGGCGTCTAGGGAGGCAGAAAGTTAATAAATCAAGTTTTTGGCGGATTGTGTATAATTTATCATATTTTATTCTTATTAAAGGTAAAGCTAGTATCTAAATTATAACAGTAAAAATAACGGGTCGCTGTTTACGATTAAGCAACGCTAGCCAAATTTGGTTCGTAGATAAGTGAACCTCCCTTACATACCAGGCGTCCTCCTCAGTGCCTCAGAAAACAAGTTATGCTGTTGGTACCAGCTATTATTTGTAGGTCATTACGTTACGGGTACTCAGAAGCTTTAAAATCTGACAAGAGTCTTGCCAAGGGGTATCCTGTTACCAAGCTTCCGGGTTGAGGAAATCAGATAGGCTGTCATCATCACCCTTTTAATATGCCCACTGCTGGACACAGGTGTCCTCTCTGTGAGAAGGAATAGACCGTAATTCACCACGCGGCCACAGTGCTAGTCGGTGGATGTCACATGTCGTCGAATTTTTGTTTCTAGGGCATACCGGTTTCCTCACGATGTTTTCCTTCACCGTTTTGAGAGCAGTGGTGATAAAATAATAAAAGGCGGTCGTTTCTTAAAAATACTGGTATTCGGTTGCATCCGGTTAAAGTGGACGCCGACTCCAACATACATAGTTGAGAAAATACATATTTATTTAGACCCACAGCTACTTGTTAGCTGCACTTTATATATTCCTACAATTAAAAACCTAGGTTCAATGTAATAATGCAGATACAAAATATTTAAATATTATTAAATGGATTTTATTTAATAATAAAATCAACCAATAAATTATGTATGACCATCTGGTTTATCAATAATGTTGCAGTAATTGTTTCTTGAGCGATAATCTTGAACAGTTATTCTATAGGATTTGCATTTTATATCCTGTAGTATTGATTGTTACGGTGATGTAACACCGATATTTTATCGGTACTATTGTGATAAAGAAAATGTGTGGTATTGCGGTTGTTGTACAGCCACAAGTTGTACCTACGTCAAATGATCATATTTTGATTGAAAACAGGATTACCACGTCAGATTTGGTTTATCATGTATTATTTTCATAAACCTGTAAATGCTCAACCAAGACGCCCAAACCTCCTAACCGATGTTAGAAGTATGGCTTGACTTGAAACCCTGTTTTCTATATTCAAAGACTACCGGTCCTCCCACGAACCGTCTTGAGTTTTCACTTCATCTGACTTCACGTCATGCCGAATGATCTTCGCTTCTGCCAACACAATGCTACGCCAAGTAGTTTCCAGGGATGGCCATGCTTTCTTATGGTTGGGTATGACTGTTGTAAAGATTATGAAGCATTTTTCTTGCCAAGGCCGATTTCTGAATTGAGTATATTGAATTAAATACGTCTCAAACCCGAATTTTATTATTATTATTTGACCAATGTAAAGGCTAAAGTAGAGTTTGACAAATACTCAACTTCAAATGCTTAATTCAGAAATCGGAGGTAAGTCGTGTAGGCAGTACTTCTCGAAATTAGCCGATTGGTTCCGGAGATAAACGAGCCCTTACCCGGAGACAACGACAAGGTCACGGATTTTTCCGTGTGTAGTTTAACATTGTATCGGCCAATAATTCAATATGCCGCCAATTATATCGATATAAAAAGGTTCGTTTATCTTGTGTTGTATATTAATAGTATGCACCTTTTTAAAAGCCCACTTTGGCTTGTCGTTATTGAGTGGGTTATTTTAACAGTGTGTGTATAACTATATGATCCACCACTTAATGGAAAGTTGATGATATGATACATAATTAAAATCCATTGTCACGAGAATTGATTCATACATAATCACGATAGAAGACAGATTGATTAACTTTGTATAGAAGGACAGGTTCCTTTAATCCTAGAATATATCATAAGTACCTACCAACAGCCTTCAACTGAGGTTAAACTGCACTTAAAAGGCCAGTTTCTACAAATCCCTTTAGCCCACCATAAGATATCTGTTCAAAAAAGTTTCGGCGATCACACACATAGAGAAAACGTGTCGTAAAGTTAGTATAGGCAATACTAACTTAAATTATGCTTTTGGCGTGGCTGAATTCTAGTTAAAATATATTTAATTTTGGAATCATCGATACGACGAAGAAGAATACTAAGTTTACTGAAGTCCTCTTAGCATGTCTAAACAGATACAAAATGCTAATTAAGAACTTTCAACGATCAATAGTGGATACATCTCAAACAATAGGTACCAATCATACTGAAGTTCCTCTTAGCAAATCTCAAAATACTTCTACATTGAAACTAGGTCGCAATCTCAAAAATACTCTTGTCAGAAAACAAACGGTCTAATACTATAATATGGACCCCAATTCTCGACTTTAGAACAGTCGCGGTCTATTTCAATTCGCAAAGCGATCTCTGTCTGGGTGCTAGAATAGAAAATGTGAACTCTAGAAATAGCTGACCTAACTAAAACTTACTTCAATAGTTTTGTGTTTATACCGAGACAACAATATCTTCGGCTTTTGAAAGTTTAACTTCAGCTTTGTTCCGGAGTTCCGCTATGTCAGAATATGTACTGTGTGGCTTGTTATATTTTTGTTTCTGGTAAGCTGTTTAGTTTGGAGGAGTTGAGCCAAGAGGAGTTTTATTACATCATTTAAAATGGAACACATGACACCATTTCCTCGTTCATATTGAGAATCTTCAAGCGTAACCTCTATGGTTGTGGTAGAGGTCATTTGCAGTCGCATCATTTGCGCAATTTAGGGAAACATGTGTATGATACGTAGTAAACCAATCACCATTTGCCGGCACCAACTCGAATCGTATTCGTCCAATCTTTAACTTGGTTTTTACCTGCTGCATTTATGCAGCCAGATTGAAGTATCGAATTTTGCAGGCAATATTAGTTTCGAAGTTTTATATCTGATTCGCAGCATTTATTTTTCGACTTTCTCTTTAAGTAAATGTGCGGATCTGGACCATGTTACTAGACTAAAAATCTTCTATTCTTATTTAATCAACTACGGATTAGTTCATTTTGTAACAAAAGCATACCCCAGTCCTGACTATAAACAAAAGATAAAACTTGCAAGAACACCGCAGAGTCATTTAAAAGCGATAATGAACTAACAATAGCCGTGAACTTGTTGCAAGTATATTAACCGACTAAACAGAGAAGCAATTAGTAGCATAACGATCGTATTTAGTTACCGACCGACCTTGTTTGTTCGAGTTAACAGGTTTCTATTAATGTCCCCCACAAGCTGTGTTAAGCTGTCCGTTGTGCAACCGCAGTACAATTATGAGTTCACAATCGAAGCTGTTAGAAACTAAATGGTTGGAATTATTCTTTTTTATGCCAGTTCTTGATCTGACTGAGAGTTGAGGAATACGATGAAGTGAGTAAACACAAAAATGTTTATAATAAACTGCAAATCAAGACTAAGTGGAGGATTTTGATTTTAAATTGAGCCTCACTTAGTAAATGACCTAATTGGTTTATTTATTTACTTTGTGATATCATTGAATAACTCAAACCTACGCGTTTTCGTGTTGTTTGGAGAGAGGTGTGTAAATTTAGTGATTTGAATCTTAGTAGTTTTACTACATGGGGAACATATTCGTCAAATTGCGCCAAAATGGAAATCGGTCAGTATAATTAAATTGTCAGGTGCAGCAACTCAATCGAAACAGGGTTTTAAGCTCCCGGTTGACCAGTTTCAGAAACTTACATCGCTTTCTCATAAAATCGACTCCCCGTTTGTTAAATCCAGTGGCTCTATATAGGAAATACTCGTAGACTACAGGGACGTTTAAGTTAAAATATCTTGTCCGAGCAATTTAAGGATCGCAATGAAAACTGCTTGCCCCGAATTTTTTATTCTCACAATAGCAATCCGATGTTTCCTTGCAGATTGGTATGGCGTTTGGTTTGCACATGGTAAATGTAATTATAAATTGTATCTAGGTACTCATAATTTTGAAAAACTTTTGTGATGGAACGAATGATATATTCATTTTTATGTTCAAATAAAGATGGGTCAAAGTTAGCCAAATATTGCGCAGGACATAGACGTTTGAAATGAGAAAGTGGAGATCTTTGCCCATTAGCATAAGAACTTATAAACACAAATTAATTTAAAACTCAATATCGCCCAAAATGTCGTTTGGTATATTTTGCCTTTCCGGCGTCAATATATTATACGAGTATCTTGAAAAATATTGAAAACGACTGATTTTTCTTACGCGATTTTAAATATTGTTCCATAGTTAAACTATAATGATGAACTTAGCAATAATTTAAGAGAATGCTTGCCTCACTCCAAAAACAATTGCAAATGATGAAATATCAGACTAGTTTTGACAGTTTAAACTTTAAAATTAAAGTATTTAATATTACTCGAAAGTGCCTAGATTTCTTGATGCTACGCCCACAATGTATCTGTTACTGACACAATCCAGTTTTCTAGAATCTAGCTTGCACTAAGGCCGACCAGCGATGACGAAACGCCACGCCTTCAATATTGAGATATTACTTCGCTAAGATAATTAAATATTTTGAATATACATGACCTACCACATTATCTGCTATGTTATTAGATTGCATAATTTGATCACAAATATATAAGTTAACCTTACTTTCCAGTAGGGGTCATTAAAAGCGATTATATGAAGCAAATATAACACATGGTTTTTATAGACGCTCTATACAAAGTGAATAACACATTGCATCAGCGATTATGGTTATTCAAAAGTTAAAATGAAACCCTTTTGTGACCACGCGACTATTTTCATACTATTATTTCGGTGGCGTATGTCAATCTCATATATGTTGAACCTTTGAGGGTTGCTATACCTGATAGAATATGAATATGCGTCGTTAATTCTAATGTAAAAAAATTACCAGTCGTTATTTATACTGCCTCTGAACGTATATTTTTATTAAAACAACACAAAAAAAACAGGTCATATAAGAATAAAATAATAAATAAAAAAACCAAAATGCAGCGGCCCGCGCAATTACAATAGCAAACATCATACATACATCGTTACAACAAATCCAAGATTAAGCGATGATAAATCGAAGGTAATTTTATATAGTTAGAATCAACCGTATGGGTACGAATTATGTTGTGATAATTTTTTGCAGAAAGCTTCGGCGTTCTTGTCCGGTTCGGACTACTGAAGTCTACTCGATAGAGGCCAAACTTTTCCCTGAAAGAAAAAGACAAAAAAAAATCGGTATTAAATGGGACTTTAAAAATTACTGCTGCAAAGTGGATGGCCTATATAGGTGCAACGCTGCTTAACCTTTCCAGCAACGCAAGCGTGATATTATGTTTATAACTAGCTGATGAAATTAACATTTTAATTACGTCAGACTTTTAATAGCATTCTCTGTTTCAAATCACCATACCATAAAATCGAGTTAAAGGTTATGTGTTCGAAACCAGACGTTTACTTTGTGTAATTTATTTCATCACGACTGCTCTAAAAAGGTGAACGAAAATATCTCATTATAGAATCAAAAAATTTAAAACGTGGCATTTACCAAACTTCCTTTGTAAAGCCCACTCCTTTCACAGAGAATAGGCCTGCATGGGAATATTATTGGCATTGGTTACAACAGCTATGCATTCTAGATCGTTTGATTTTCAGTATAACATCGTCCCAATTACGTACAGGAACAGAACATAGCACTATTTCTCGGTATCGAGATCAAACTGTAGTGCAATTTATGTCTTCCTGCGTAGGTCGAAAGGCAATGATAAAATTCATACTCTTACTATCAGACAAGTATTGTCAACAAAAGAGATAAAACATCCAGGCAACTTTCACTTGTAACTTTTTATGTCATGCGTGGTTTATTCAGTTCTTTTTGCCTGCATATCTACCACTTTTGCTAATTGTACACTTCATGACTGAAAAATTAATAATTGGTATTCAACACTGACAAAGCACTAACCGATACCCATCCTCCCATTCGAAGTTATCCATGAGACTCCAAGCAAAATAGCCCTTGACATTGCTACCGTCTACGTTTATCGAAAGAAGCAACTGATTTAGGTACTGATTGAAGTAGGAGACTCGATCATAGTCATTTACTTGACCTAGGTCACCCACACCGTTTTCAGTTACAATAATCGGCACTTTCAAATCATATTTCTTTGTCAACCAACTGATCATTTTTCTTAATCCTGGTGCGTAAACCTGCAAAATAAAGTTCATTGGAAATATGGTTTTTCATATTAGAAGTTCATTATAAAGCCTCTTCTAAGGCAATATAACTTTGAAAGCAAAGCAAGCTTTTCTTCTAGAAAGGTCTTTGACATAACTTGAATTAAAAATGTTTGTAGCTACGGTTTTAAAATACCAAGAATTATCTGTAAAGTTCTATTCCTTTTACCCACGAGTACAAAACTTAAGGTTACACTAGTCGATTATTCTTCCATACAAACGTAGTCTAGCGATTACTCCACTTTTTCACGATTTACGTTCAAAATAAAAAATATATCTATTTGTCTCATCATTATCTAGCCCTGTATGGAAACAAAAAGTTAAAAAAATAATATTTGGAAGTTATCGTCGAAAGTTCCATATTTCAATACTAATTTTAACGCATCTTTGGGCGGAAATAAATATCATAAGAAAAACGAAAATTGCAAAACGGCCTCCATACAGGGATAGATTAGTAAATCAACAATGCAAATAATTTTATTTTGAAAATATACATTTAGTAATTTTTCTTGATATCTAGACTCCCTAGGCCTGTTTATAAAATTTCGCGCGCTCGTTTTCGTCCTAAATCATCATCCATATCGATACAAATTTGCAAAAGTGCTAATTCGTACGCGAACTAGCTTCTTACTGCTCATCACAACATCTATCGTATTCGCACGTGTTTTCGGATGAGATGGAATGCATTTTAACCTCGCGCACAAAATAGTTCGTGCCGTCGACTAGTTGAACCTTAAATGGGTATTACCTATGACCACCGGGTTACCGGGGTGTGTAACGTTTGAAATAATAACTAAAGTTCTAATGATCATATGACCTTATTTCATTTAGTATACTTTTTTATTATAACAATCAAATTATATAATGAATTATTGATATAATTTCATTTAATATTATTTTGTATGGTATAATAAACATTTTATATAATGCACATTTGAAATAGTAGTCAATTAGTTTAATATTCAGTTACTATAATATTCAAAATCTATAATTAACGTTTAATATAATATAGAAAAGTCTACTTTGTTTTGTATATTATTGTATATAACGCCAGCCATTTTCGCAATCGCATTTTTTCAAAATCAAGCACCACATAAATATTGCTTTTAATTAGTTTGCTTTTATGCGGGTGGATGGAATTTTTTTTTCTTTCTGTCATACAGCTAAAACATTTATTGTATGTCTTGACTATTGCGATCTCGACCGGCTTGTTGTTAAATAGGTCGAATCTGTTCCAAAACCGAATCGGGGCACCCCGACTTCATGTAGTAAATTTCCATTTTATTGTAATAGGTACTTCTAATTAACATAGAACCTTCATGGTTTGAGATTTTTGAGTGAATCTTTTTCACATGGTACCTATGAAGGTTTTCTTTTAAAAATATGCAACATTCGATTATCGACTTTCAACTCTACAGGAACTGCAATTAGAAACCATTCGTCACCTTCCGTATTCGCCAGACCTTCCTCCAACGGACTACCATTTTTTTCATGATTTGGACAATTTTCTACGTGATAAAAAGTTTTCTTCTCAGGAGGCAGTACAAAATGCTTTCACACAGTTTGTCGAATATAGATCACCAGAGTTCTATAGCAAAGGCATAAATGACCTTCCTATTATATGGCAGCAATGTATAGATAATAATGGTAATTATTTTGATTAAATAAATATGTTATATTAAAAAAAACACTAATTTATTTTTTTCAGTACAGATCAGCAATTTCATACTTTAACCCCTAAATATTAAAATAGTTTCAAGTGATTTTATACTATCTGATATTATACCATACATTACACACCAGGTCCACCGGGTATAAGCAGTAAGTTTAGCTTCTGCCTTCTAGAACGCTTTTCTTTACTATTTGACGTATGAACACTATCTCAACTGACGGTAAGCAATATATTGACCAAGCTATAAACTTACAGATAACCATGAAACTCCAGGTATTTCCCATGACGCGTCCTGTTCTACTTTTACTCCAGTGTCATGATCGTAGGATGGGATTTGCCATTCAGCCTCTGCCGAAGGTGTGGTGATCAAGTAGCTGGTGTAATGGTTGAGGCTGAAGAAGTCAGAACTTCCCCTTAATGACTCAATCTGTAGGAAGAATAAGCCAAAGATAATTATTAAAATCAATAAAGGTTTAACTTAAAATGTTTAGACAATTCTTTTTTGGAAAAAATGGAGTAGCTATGCTAGTAATACAAAGTTAAATCAGTAGGTAATATTATTATTTAAGAATGCCAACATAGAAAACAAACAAGAATTACTTGAATAGAAGACTAATTAACATAAAACTTTCTTGGTTCAGACAACTTGTTAAAAGCGGTTAAGGTCGTTTTATTATTTAATTATTCATTAATACAAACATTTGTTTTACCAGGTAAGACCCAAGCTAACAAAAGTAAATAAACTGCTAATTGTACGTACAGTCCCAAGTAATGGGTTTGGGTAGAAGCACAAGTTACACGGTGGACAAGATACTAAGTGTCACCCAGTGTAGACCAGTTTTGGCCAAGAGACCAACTGTGCACTTAGTGTTAAATGGTAATGATTTGTAAGTAATGTTGGATCAGTCACTGTAGCGTGACCTTGCTTTCATTAGGTATGCCATAGATTGTGAAAAACTCGTGTCGATAATAGAAAATGGGAGTGTTCGATTATATCCGATAAGTCCAAGTATCCACTTGAAAGTTGTTTTGTAATTTGTACTTGGTGTTTCGTAATTATCATATCGGTAGTAGATAAAGTCAATGACAGTTATGGTTTAGTTAGACAAATAGACCTGGAAGGTTATATAATATTAGACATACATAGTTTAGAAGAAGTACACAGTAAAACAGAAAATCATTTGTTGCCTCTGAAAATTAACCTCATCCTTTGTGAAGTATGGTAGACGGGACCTCAAGAAACCCTCTTCGTAGCTAGAATTATCAACTCGCTCTCGTACTAACGGTGGATAATCACCAGTCTTGGAGTATATTGGATGAGCATACATTCCCACCTGAAAATAAATAATTATTATACTGGTGGTCCATAAGTTTGAACATTATTGAAATGATAGAAATATTTTCAAGATAAACTGAATGAATTTACTTTAAACCTGAGAATGCAAGATAAGTATTGTATGAGTACATCAAATATATTGTACCCACATGCATTTCAAGATGTCGCTCAGCAGCTTCCTGGTCTTCTGGAGAATCGTGAGTTTTTGGCATGCTCCAGTTACAGTCCAAAGATATGGCAACCTTACCTAAGGAAATCAAAAATAACTTACCTATTTTAATTTATCCAAATGTGATCTAACATATAACAAGAAAACAATTTAAAGTAATAATAAAAATTACAAAAATTGTAGTGGATTATTTCAGGAAGTCTAGGAAGGATCTAGTTGTATAAATTTATTAAGCCTAGAAGCTTATCAACTGTAACAAAAAATCAATTATACAACACGAGCTATTAAAAGACTACCTTTTTGATCCTGAAGAAATTCCTTTTGATATAAGCGGTAAGCTCGAGCGTGGGCTAGAAGCATATTATGGGCACAAAGGTATAAGGCTATACCAGGTGACTGCAACCCTGGGACAGTCGTTCCACCGTAAGACTAAGACAAAAAAGAAGCTATATTATTTTAAATTTAAATTCAAATGACGAAATTGTTTTAAATTTGTTACGTAGAAAACTAGACACACTCATTATAAAAAAACATATAATGTTGTAGTATCAAATTATCAACTAACGCTAACACAATGCTGTTGAGGCTCGTTCAATGTCAACCAATTCTTTACTAGATCACCAAAAAGACGGAATGCAACCCCCGCATAATCTTCAAAATAGTCCACTATTTTCGGATTGCACCAGCCACCAAGGTCAACAAATATTGTTGGCATGTCCCAGTGATATAAGGTGATGATTGGAGTTATGTTGGCTTTTACGAGCTCTTTGAAAAATCTTCTGTAGAACATAACTCCTTCTCTGTTTATGTAGTTATCAGTCCCATTTGGTAAGATTCTGTAAAACATTAGGAATAATTGTAACTCATAAAAAAATCATTGAAAAATACTTTTGTCTAACTATGCCTCTTCATGTTGGCACTGGCGTTTACGTTGGCACATTAGGATATTTTGCTGTTTGTCAGTTGGAAGTCATTGGGTGAATTTAAACTTTGGGGTTGGGACCAAATAACCGCCAGCTGTCTAAAAAGTTTTACATCTATCTTGAATTTAAGGCAGCCACTACATAATGTAGTCCTTGATGCTAATAAAAATAGTACGTACCTTGGCCAAGAAATAGATGTTCGGTAATAACTAACTCCAAGATTTTTCATCATATCTATATCTTCCATATACTTATGATAGGAATCAGATGTGACGTCAGCATTTAAACCATCCTTAGTGTAATCAGGATGATCATGGAGATATTTATCCCACACGCTTTCACCTTTACCTTTAATAACAATGGCTTGTCAGATTTTTGTCGACTTAAGATAATTATTTTATTAATATGAAACTACATAATGATACCAAAGAATACTTAATGCATGTTAACGTTGTTAATATTGACAATACTATAGTAAAATCTTAAACGCCAAACACAAACACCTTTGTCTTTAAAACATTATTACAGTTTGTCTAGACAAGGAGTAATAATAAACTAGGGCTGTAAAACACAAATACCTTTAAGAAAACATTATTTTCAGACTTTATTAATATTGCCAGATATAACACTTACAGAATGGAATTACCTTTAATTCTGAAGCAGATATTTATTTTTCGAACAATGATAGCTAATTCACTGAATGATCTTGTCAAGATAAAATTGTGAGCCTGTCTCAAGAAGCATTCGTGTTTATCGTGGATATCAGATATAAATGAGTGCATCGACGTACTGGCAAAAATTAACACGTCAATCCAGGTACTCCCGTCTTGTAGCAACAACAAAATAGTATGCGATTGCTGATATTATGGCATACGGAGTCTATGAAAAAGATTGGCTTTCTAAAGAGTCATGCTTCTACCTCATCATCGGCCTTATAATGTTTCCACTGCTGGGACACAGGCATCCTCTCTGTGGGAGAAGTTGGTGGATGTCACATGTCTTCGAATTTTTGGTTCTAGGACATGCCGGTTTCCTCACTATGTTTTACTTCACCGTTTTAAGATGCTTCTACCTACTCATACGTATTTTTTTCTATCTTGCCGTAATAAGATGTACTTGTACTACGATATAAAAAAATGTTTTATTGTATACTAGGTGCAACAGTAATGAATAGTCATTATTTAAACACTGCTTTTATCCATGGAAATAAACAACTTTCTTTAAGAAAACTATTTAAAATTTTTACTTTATATACCATATAAAAGTTAACTTCCAATGTTATCATCAGCTGATCATTGTTTGGAATAATCAGTTGATAACATTGGAAGTTAACTCAATTTATTGTTGGGAATTGACCTTGTCTTCCTTGAAGTTATGCATTTTCATGGAGAGAAGCAGTTTTTAATACAAAAATGTCCTATTTAGTTACACTGTATATATAGTAAAATTAGGTTCCCAGTTAGCCTGTTTGGCATACCCTTTATTCAATAGTCCCGGTTACAAATCTTTATTAATTCATCCTCTATTACTTTGCATTCAAACGAATATTTAAAACTATGTACCTCCTTCATTCCATCCTCCTTCTATTTGGTAAGCTGCTGTTGATACCCCAAATATGAAATCTTTAGGAAAATAATATATCTTGTTTTTATCAGACTTGCCAGAAGTGTTATTATTTTGTCCATCTCTCTCGAAGTGTCTTCCTCTGGTAAAGTGTAGCAAGCTGTATTATGATTAAATTGCATTAAAACTAAAAATCAAAACACTTACGAAGGCGATACTCAACATCATCATCAGCCTTTATAATGATCCCATTAGTGGGACACAGATCACCTTTCTGTGAGAAAAGGAATGGGCCTTAAACTATTAAATTAACGGAAAGCATAAAAAAAACTAATATATATTTATAAATAAATTAAAACAATCCTTAATTAATAAAAGCTATGACATTATTGCCGTATGGTCAAGCTATTACCGTATGGTGTCGGACGTAAAGAATTTCAACATACCATGTCCTCCCGTGGGTATCGTAAGAGGCGACTAAGGGACAAACCAGAGAATGGACAGCAGCATTCCCTGTGCATTTGAAACAACCATACTGCAATCGCCAACCTCGCCGGCCGCCATGCGTGCCGATTATGGCAAAACCCTCCCATAAATAGCACAAATAAAAATGGTCCTTAGTGCCCGGCAGCCTGCCTACGCTCGACTAAGGCAGCGGTCGAGGTTACGGATAGAAGGGGTGCTAAGAATCTCTGGACGAGATCCGGCTACCTTAAGAAATAGTGACGACTATACCTGGCAACGTACAACACACGCACACTCCGGATCGACGAGAAGACTCGATGAGCCTCAAATCTGGTAACTGCTCTATTTCCAAGAGGGTGACCGGCAGTCCCTGAGTGGTGTCGGGTTTATCGTCCACAAGTCCCTTGTGAATAACGTGGTGATGAAGATCCAGAGTGTTTTGACCAACCTTATACTCAGAATATCCTTGAGATATTCGCTGAAGAACGTACAGGTCTACGCTCCGATCTCGGCATACCCCGACGACGAGAGAAAAGACGAAAGGATATTTCTAGAGCCATGCATGGTTTCAAAACTCATTTCACCGTTGTCATGGGGAACATCAACGCGAAACTGGCCAAACGAGACGATGATTAGCTGCAAGTAGGCCAATTTGGATTTGGACCTCGGAACCACCGGGGTCACCTACTGGCTAGTTTTATGGAGTAAGAGGACCTCTATATGATGAACTCCTTCTTCAGAAAGCGTGAACACAGGAAGTGGATCTTACAGAGCCCGATGGTGCAACGAAAAATGAGATCGACTTCATCATGTCAACAAAGAAGAAAATGTTCAATGATACCCCTGTAATCAATTCGGTGAAAACCGGGAGCGCTCACCGCACAGCAAGAGGCATATTGAACATTAATATTTAGCTTGCAAGGTCTCGATTGATAAAGTCCATGCCCCGATCCAGGTCCAAAACCCTGAGAACTTTCAGCTCGAAATCAAGAATCGTTTCGAGTGTCTAGGGTGCTCAGTGGACGATTACTACGATGCTTTCGTGGAAACTGTTTATACGGTTAGATCTAAGTTTTTCAAGACCCGTCGTTCCCATAGAAACAAAAAGCTCTCTGATCCTATTCTCAAGCTTATGAAAGAGAGGCGTGAGATGATCCTGCAGTCTTCAGACGAGGCGGGCAAATACCGGCAGCTCAATAGACAAATCTTTAAATACTCGAAAAGAGCGTATTAAATTCGTGATTGAGCGAAATAAAGGCTTCAAGGTGTTTTCAAGGGATCTGGTTATTGGGCAGAGCCAGCTCATGAAATTGAAGACCGACGATGACAGGATCGCATTCGGCAATCCAGAGCTTCCGAGAGAGATAGACACATTCTATGTCCTACATCAATCAGCAAACCCGTTGCGAATCTATCAAATGACCCAGAGCTAGATTGATCCGACACTATACCGAAGACATCCCGGACATCAGCTTTTATGAGAATACGATGGCTCTGAAACAGCTTAAAAACAACTAGGCACCGATTGATGACGGAATCACCTCCGAACTCCTAAAAGCGAGTGGGAAACTGGTCCTTAAGGCCTTTCAGACGCTGTTTGACTCTGTCATACTCATGGACAAAACACCACAGGCATGGTACGGGAATGTGGTGGTACTCTTCTTCAAGAAGGGCGACTATGCCCGGCTGAAGAACTATAGGCCCATCTCACTTCTTAGCCATGTCTATAAATTGTTTTCAAGAGTCATCACGAATCGTCTAGCGCGTAGATTTGACGTTTTCTAGCCTCCCGAAATAGCCGGAGTCTGAAAAGGCTTTAGAACCCACCTGCACTTCACTATTGTCACATCACCTGGAGTGTCTACAAGCTCCCACGCTTTAGCACCGTAGACCACACATACGCTGCGGCAGGTTATACGGAAGAACCAAGAGTATAACCAGATTCTCTGTTTAGCGTTTGTGGTTTTTGGGGTGATATGGGATCTACCTCCTAGCGGTCCACCCCGGGCAACGGCACCACGGGCTTGCCTGTGGTACGGCTGAATGATCCCTGTTAAGCGGTGGTAGGCTCCGCAAAGGTCCACCTGGCTCGCGACCACCATCCCACCGAAGTCCAAGCAGCTTGCTGTATTCCGTTGGTGTGTGGGAGTGCCAGTGCCTTTGGCGGAGAAGGAGGTTGTCAGTTGCGCTGTTCAGAACTGGTCTTGGTCTCTAAGAATAACTTGCTGGATAGCTCATTCTGGAGGGTAGTGGGATCCGAAACACGGTGCCAGCCGTTGGCCGACCGCAGTCAGTAGGGGGCCCAAGTAGCACGCCAGCCACGTGCCAAAGGCTGCCCCGTCAACTCGCGAAAAATCCCGGTATGCTCCACCGTGCCAGTTGGCGACTGGATGGGAGGACCCGGTGGCCATATCCGGGAGGGTTCGGGCGTCCTCGCAGTCTCCAAATGAGGTCCCCATAGGTTCGGTTAGTTTAAGTGGTCCACTTGGCTAACTGAGCAGCGCCTCGACAGCTCAACTTTTTCTCCAGCAACTCTAACAAAATTAATGGCCAAAGCAAAGAAGAGAAATAAGGTTAAACAACGGCTGCACTTCCTCCCACTTAAAGTGCACCTCATTATTATCAGGGGGTTGCACTCCAACCTTGATCCGGTCAACCATCACCTTGAGAACGAGAAGCCGCACCTGTTTTTCCTAACGGAGACGAAAATAACAAACCCGTCGGACATGGCGTACCTCAACTATCCGGGTTACTCTTTTGAACACAATTTCAAGAAGCAAGCTGGGGTCTGTGTGTACGTCCGCGATGACATCTGTTGTCATCGTCTCCGTTGCTTTGAGAAATCGGGTTTTTCTGTCATATGGCTACTTGTGGACACAAGCGTGGAGAAATCTATCTACATCGGCGTATACCGATCACATAGCGGTGACCAGGAGTCAACAGCGCTCTTTAATAGCCTTGTAGAGTCGACTGATGTAGCCCAGCAACGATACCCAACAGCGAAGCTTTTTTTTTTTCTGGGGGACTCCAACGCCCATCATAAGGAGTGGTTGTTCCCGTACCAGAAAACCGACCATGGTGGGCTGGAGACGCGCAAATTTGCTTTAACACCAGATCTTACCCAGCTGGTGAATGTGGCAACGCGGATACCGGATGTAAACGGCCATACACCCAATTGCTTGGACCTTCTGCTGACAACTGATCCGGACAGTCATTCAGTATCAGTCTCAGCCCCGCTGGGAACGTCTGACCACTGTCTGGTGAAATCCTTTTCGACATGCTCTCCTCCAGATGAGAGTCCTAGAGGCACGAGGCGAGTATGGCGATACGAGTCAGCAGATTGGGATGAGATGCGGCACTTTTTTGCGTCCTATCCTTGGCGGCATGTGTGCTTTCTCCTCGGGTGACCCCTCGTGCTGTGCTGACGTGGTTGCGGACGTGATTCGGCAGGGGATGGAGTATTTTATTCCATTCTCCGACATCCCGCTCGGTCACAAATCCCGGCCTTGGTATAATGCAGAATGCGCCCACGCTGAGGCCCGAAGAGAGTCTGCCTACCAAGCCTGGGTCAAGGCCCGCGACCGCAAAGTTAGAGCGCGTACGGTTCGTGCGAGGAAAAGAGCCTTTAATTCTGCCGCCAAGCTCTGTAAGCGGGTTCTGCGTCGGGCACGTTTTGTCCATATTGGACGTATCGGGTCTAAGCTGGCATCACACCTTCCGGGTAGTAAACAGTTTTGGTCCCTGTCTAAAGCGGTTGAAACTAATTTCTGTCGTCCCACTTTACCTCCAATGCTGAAACCTGATGGGTCGCTGGCTCACTCTGCAAGTGAGACAGCAAATTTATTTACATCTCTGTTTGCTAGCAATTCACGTCGGGACGCTGGATCCAAGCAACCACCTACTGTACCTCATTGTGACTCTTCGATGCCGGAGATCCTGATGGGAACCTGATGGGTCGCTCGCTCACCCTGCAAGTGAGAAAGCAAATTTATTTGCATCTCTATTTGCAAGCAATTCTCGTCTGGATGCTACCTCTTAGCAACCACCTATTTTACCTTATTGTGACTCTTTAATGCTGGAGATCGCAGTTCACACTAAAGAAGTTCGGAGAGTACTCTGCAGCCTAGCCGTGAACAAGGCCAGCGGGCCTGATGGCATTCCAGCGAGAGTATTGAGACAGTGTGTGCCTGAACTGTCTCCTGTGTTGACACGCTTGTTTCGTCTCTCTCTTGAAAAAAGAACGGTGCCGAAAGCCTGCAAGCTTGCAAATGTACAACCAGTACCCAAAAAGGGCGACCGTGCAGAACCTGCCCACTACCGTCCGATAGCCATTACCTTCATACTATGTAAGGTTATGGAAAGGGTACTAAACAGTAAGTTGCTAACCTACCTTGAAGACAATGATCTCCTCAGTGACCGTCAATATGTCTTTCGTCAAAAACCGGCGGAGATGAAGTTCATTCCTTGAGAGAGGCTATGGTGGAGCGTACAGATTTGACCTTAAGTCTTGTCTCCCGTTGGGGTTATGACAATCTGGTCTCTTTTAACGCCACCAAAACACAGGCATGTCTTTTTACCGCAAAAAAGACTCATTTCATCCAATTGCCTACTTTTCGGGGTGCATCTGTTCCTGTAACTGATCGACTCGAGCTCCTTGGCATGAAGTTGACATCCAGTCTCAACTTCGGCGCCTCCATAGAGTACAAAGCCCAAATTGCGGCAAAGAAACTGGGCGTCCTAAACAGAGTGAAGCGATACTTTATGCCTGGACAGCTATTAACTCTTTACAAGGCACAAGTCCGATCCTGCATGGAGTATTGCAGCCACCTCTGGGATGGCTCTGCTAAATATCAGCTTGCCGCGCTTGACTCGGTGGAACGCAGAGCTAAGAGACTATTAGGCGACGTCAAACTGGTGGATGCCAAGCTTCACAGCTTGGCTCATCGCCGTAAGGTTGCCTGCTTGTTGGTCTTCTACAGACTGTATTTCGGCGAGTGTGCTCATGAACTCCACGATCTCATCCCACCTGCCCCCTTCTACCATTGGACATCTAGAAGCACTGCAAGTTACCATCCTCACCCAGTTGCCATTCCACCAATTCGCACCAAGCGATTCCAAACATCCTTCATAATGCGCACAGCAAAAGAGGAAACTCACTGCCTGCGTCTGCGTTTCCGAACGCATACAACCCGAATCTCTTCAAATTTAGAGTGAACAGGCTTCTTCTGGGTAAGCTCACTCCATCATCGACTTTGTCTCTGTCACCTCTGACCTAGACTAGAGTCAAGAGCAAACCCATAAAAAATAAAAAAATAAAACTATGAGAAAGTCTTCGATTTGATCGAGACATGGGCTGTACTGCAGTCTCTCCAACGGTGCTAGATTGACTACCGGTACATCGAGGTGTTGTGTATATCACTCAACTTCGGTTTACCGACGACATAGTGGTCATATGGCTGAGACCATGGAGGGCCTCAGTACAATGCTCGTTGACCTCAGTAGGGCTGCCGAAAGAGTGGGTCTTAAAATGAACATGGACAAAACCAAGGCCGTGATGAATGCCCATGTAACACCCACTCCTATCAAGATTGGAGACTCTTCACTCAAAATTGTAGACGAATATGTCTACCTGGGACAAACGGTTCAGTTGGGTAGGTCTTCGTCAACTTGGGACGTGGACGCTTACAATGGGCCTCATTAGAAAGTTTACAGTCATCCAAAGGGCAATGGATAAGGCTATGCTCGGAGTTTCTTTGCGTGATCGAATCAGAAATGTAGGGTTACCGACATAGCCCGAAGAATTGCCAAATTTAAATGGCAGTGGGCGATGGGAGACCTATGTCCCGCAGATGACGTCTTTTCGCTGATATGATGATGATGATGATTAGAACGTTGAAAGATAAATTCAAAGTTTGATAATTAATTTATAATAATTACTGTTGGCGTATCGTATTTTCTCACCTCAAACTTGCCAAAATGACTCCTTTCAATATAACTTCACTTGATGCCCACATAGTGTATACTAAAATCAAATGCAAATAGCAAAATATTATATATTATTACTATTTAAATGGGCTGCAAAAACAATGTAGCTTCCTATGGGAACAAAATATATTCTTTTATCTTGTTATCTTGATAATTCTATGACTTAGGAATGATTAATAATGAACATATTTCATCTTTTTTATAATGATAGATAAAAAGATAAAAGATTTATTTAAAATTTTAATAAAACTCATTTATAGTGTTGTTGTAGGTAAATTGCATTTATACCCTTACTAGCACTCCGCCCGCGACTTCGTTCGCATGATTTTGTATTTCATTCAACTAAATTATATGCAGTTAGTGAACGCGATCAAAAATAAGCTATTGTTAAATCAATTATAAATGGGATATCGTAAATATCTACGGTTTAAGTTAGGCTTTAGAGAACATAGAACCTGCTCCTTTTTGGAAAGTCGGTTAAAAACCTTATTCCTTGGGCAATAATAAATTGCTATCATTATTTTTTCAGAATTACCCCCAGAAGATGTTTTAGGTGTGTCAACGGTTTTTTGAAGAATCTTACGGCACTAAGATGACCTCTTCCTCGATTTGGAACTACCGAACTGGACCGTTTGAATAGGGTTGTTTGACGGAGATATCGGTGAACATACACAAAAAATAATCAAGTACCTTAATAAAGTTATTTAACTAAATTAATAAATAATTATTTAATTAATTAACTTATTAATTTTGTTTTTTTTTATTAAATTTTGCACCGTGAATTTTGTTGTTGTTTTTTTGGTTTTCTTGCAATGACAAGAATATTTACTTTTTAAAGTATTATATTATTTTATGTTAATTATTGTGAGTGTGAAGACTATGTGGATCATTCTTTTTTATTTTAATTTAAATTTATCTTAGTTTTTAATCATGGTCTGGCAGTTTGAGTAGTTTATGCGGCCTACCCGAATGTCCTTTCTTTGGTATTGTTCGTCGAATCGTTGAGCTCCTTAAATTCTGAGTTGAGCTGCTCGGTTATTGACAAATGCGTGCACTGACTGGACAGGTCCACTCAATCTGGCTGGTTCTTTCCTCAAAAGACCATTTCAGACATCAGTCTACATGGTCTTCACATGATCTAACCAATATTTTGTCTGGACTTTAAAAGAGACTGTGACCTCTGAGTTTGTTTCGGCCTTTCTTCTCAGAGTAGTCAGATAGGAAACGCCGACCTCATCTAGTTTAAAAAAAATATGTTCGACATGTAAAAGTGTTTGTATAAACCAACTTACAGAAATAAAATCATTTATCATTATCATTAAAAAGGCAAATTGCCTATTAGGACCACCTAAAAAGTGAAAAACAAAAAACCTATTTTTCAAAAAAATACTACCGACATCCAACTAAAAACACTACAAAAGGCAAAATAACTTTCTTTTTCGAAGTCAGTGTCCATAACGAAAAAAAATACTACCTACCAAAGACACCAACTTCGAAAAAAAAAATATTTTTTACTTTGTAGTGTTTTTAGTTGGAGGTCAGTAATATCTTTTAGTAAAAAAGTTTTTATACAATTAAATGTCTCTTTAAAGGTTGAATTGCCAAAACTCCTTCCTGCGTGCTCATCTACATCATTAAAAGAAGCTATGTGTAATAAAATACTTCAAAAATCTTGATCACCCCCTAAATAGTATTTTGGGGATAGTTCCGAAAAACGAATAACTAATAGCAACCCACTTTATTTATTAAGGTTAGTATTTGTGCAAAATTTCAAGTTTATTAAACCAAGATCTTCAACACCCCCCTAATCATATTTTAGGAAAACCGAAAAACTTGTAATGACAACCTTTACTTTAAAATCAATAAAAATATATAAAATATTTGCTGTTAGTATTGATGCCAAGTTTCAAATATATAAGCCCAAAAAATTGCCACCTTTAACCTTTATTAGGGGTAGAATTTCCGGAAATCAATAAACTCATTACTTTTTTTATTAATCAAGAGCGTAAACTTACTATTTTAGATATTTTACCTTCCAAACCGAAGAAATTTCATATATAGTTTTAACCCCTACTTTATTCTCCTTAGGGCTAGAATTTCTAAAACCTAATAATTACATGAATTCTTTTTATCAACTCCAACTCTAACTTACAAACTATAGAAATTACATACAAACTTTCAACCCCCTTTTTAGCCCCGTCAGGGGTGGCATTTCCGGTAATAATTAAACTCATTGTTTTTTTATTAATCAGGAGCGAAAACCTACAATTTTAGATGTTTTACCTTCCGAACCGAAGAAATTTCATATAACGTTACAACCCCTATTTTATCCCCATATAGGTAGAATTTCCAAAAACTAATAAATACATGGTTTTGTTTTATCTACCTGGAGTTTAAATCTAAAATTTCACGTGTCCAACTTTCAAACTGTAGAAATTACATACAAACTTTCAACCCCCTTTTTACCCCCTTAGGAGACGAATTACCAAAAACCAATAAACATATTAATTTTTTTTATGAACTAAAAGCGTAAATCTAAAATTTCACGTGTCCAACTTACAAACTGAAGAAATTACATACAAACTTTCAACCCTCTTTTTACCCCCTTAGGGGTCGAATTTCAATAAACCAACAAATACATTAATTCTTTTTACAAACCAAAAGCGTAAATCTTAAATTTCACGTGTCCAACTTACAAATTGTAAAAATTTCATACAAACTTTCTACCCCCTTTTTTCCCACTCACTGGTCGAATTTCCAAAAACCAATATAAGAATTAATTCTTTTTATCAACCAAGAGCGTTATTCTAAAATTTCAAATGTTCATCTTACAAACTGTAGAAATTAAATACAAACTTTCAACCCCCTTTTTACCCCCTTAGGGTTGGAATTTAGAAAAACCAATAAAGACATTAATTATTTTTATCAACCAAGAGCGTAATGTAAAATTTCATGTGTCCAATTTGCAAACTGTAAAAACTTTATACAAACTTTCAACCCCCTTTTTACCCCCTTAGGGTTCGAATATCCAAAAACTAATAAATACATTAATTCTTTTTATCAACCAAGAGCGTAAATCTAAAATTTCACGTGCCCAACTTACAAACTGTAGAAATTACATACAAACTTTCAACCCCCTCTTTACCCCCTTTGGGGTGGAATTTCCAAAAATCCTTTCTTAGTGCTCACTTACTTGACATGAGAAACCTTTCTGCCAAATTTCATTCTTCTAGGCCTAACGGTTTAGGCTGTGTGTTGATCGATCAGTCAGTCAATCAGTCAGTCAGTCAGTCAGTTTCTTCTTTTATATATATAGATGTAACTTGAACTTCTCGTTATGTTGGGTTTCAAATTTTGATTGCCGAAAACCCTGGCTATAAGGTGCAAAAAAAATCCTGGGAGTTACAGTGGCATGTACCTTTGGTCCATCCGGTTTTTGAAATGCAAAACATGATTATTTGCAGACAGATTTTCAAATCAATGTTATTTGCTGTGTGCTTAGAAAACGTGGCAAACAGACACAAATTAACATTGAGGCCTTTTAAAAAAAATCTTTGTATAACATATTAATTATTCAGTTTAAAACTGGAATAACAAAAACAGCTATTTAGTTAGTCAGCAGTTATTTTATTTTTTTTAGTACATTTTATCTTACTACTAATATAATTTATAAACAAATAAAGCTTATAGCGCCTCAAAAAATTCGAGAAAAAAAAACATTAATTCGTGCTCACCGAGTGTTTCGAGACATAAGTAAACGGTTAGTCGACTGTTCGCGTGACCAGAGGGCTGGCCTTTTCTTTAGCCAGAGAATCAGCATTGCCATTCAACGTGGCAATGCTGCCAGCGTTCTGGGCACGTTACCCATTGACATCGATGTGGACGATTTTTTTGATGCGCAATAAGCTTTATTTGTTTTGTTATTAGTCATAATATTAGAAATATTCAATTGTATATATTATTTGAATTATAAATAAATCTACATAAAATTTATAAACGGGAAAGTTTGTGATGATGGAAGGATTCTTGGTTACTCTTTACATACATATAGCTTACACATCAGAATAACACATAATAATTTTATAATTTATAAAGATATTGGGCAAAGTACTAATACCACGCGGGTGGAGCCGCGGGTGGCAACTGTGCAGTTATATATAATAATTATTATGTGATATTTTTTTATAGTAAAAATATCTAAAAATATAACCACATAAATGCAATGCAAATATTATTTAATATATTTTTATTTTGTAACTGCTTTTACGAAATACAAACTAAATTAATTTACGTACTTCATAAGTCACATTTTGTTATAAATGACATTACACTTCTCTTAAGTAGATTTATGTTAAGGATAAATCTATATGTTCGGTCCATACCACGGATTTTTTTGCAGTCATTGTACTCATGAACATAATTACGTAGACGTGCCTACCAAAAAGTATTTATATGTAATAAAAATAATAATCTTCGATAGTGCAAGATCAGAGAAGAAATTATATAGGTAATTTTTGTCCCTAGACAAGTGTCTTTCACCGAAATAGTGTCCCAATAGCGTCCCAATAGCGTTTGGTATTCATCATCATCATTATCCGCAGCCCGACTTGCCCACTGCTGAGCATATGCCTCTCTTTTCTTGTGCCAATCCTTACGCTCCTGCACCAAACTCATCCAGGTTTTCCCCGCGATGGCAGCAATGTCGTCTTATGATGCTTCACTTATGGTAGGACCTAGGTTGAATATGGTCAAGACGAAGATTATGGCAAAAAACTTCAACGATTTAAATCCTCCTGTTAAAGTTGGTAATGAAGCGTTGGAGATTGTTGACTGGTATGTATATATTGGCCATATTATCTCGCATGGAAAAGAGCACCAACAAACAAAGATATTGAGGAGAATCCAGCTTGGGTGGGCCACATTTAGAAAATTAAACGACATATTAAAATTGGCCAGAGTTCCACAATGTCGGAAATCCGCCTCTATAACCAGTGTGTTTTGCTTACCATGACTTACGGTGCCGAGACTTGGACTCTCACGCAAGAGGTTGTGCGCAAAATGAGAGTTGCACAGAGAACCAAAGAGCGTTGTGCATTGGCATAAGATTATTAGACCGAATTCCGAGCGTTGAGAATCGAAGACGTACTAAGTCTTTGATATCGGTAAACGAGTAATGGAGCTCAAATGGAGTTGGGCAGGAAAAATGGCAAGGCAATGTGATGATAGGTGGAGTAGGGTCAAGTGGCGTTCAAGGACTGGCAGAAGATATATTGGTTGTCCAGCCGCGGTGACATGGGCAATCGCTATTATATGTATCGAATATAGCAGACGTAGATGCATAGAATACAGAAAACGCATAGAATGCATTTCGAAAGCGTATAGCATTCCTATACATTTTTGACATATTTCCAATCGCTATCAATGATAAAATGTCACTTGTCTAGGGTCCATAAAATACAAGGTAAAGGTAGAGTTTCTGGGCCCGAGCGTAGTAATATAATATATAATATAAATGCCCAAGGAATAAACCGTATTAAAGTAAATTTTTGTAATTAACGATCTTGCCAATAAAATTATACATCGTAAACACAATTCAGTAGGTATTTTTGTAATATTAATTTCACAAAACTATTTTCACACGGTGTTTATAATTGTATTTAATAAATGGATCTGTAGGTAAATCAATTTTTTTTTGAAACACGTGGTAATTTTTGCATACTTAGTAATATAGGTTATGATGTCATTCTAAGTACTGATAATGTTAAGATACACATGTGATGAATTTATAGTAATGTTAATCAGACTTACTACATTTTGAAAAAGGGTTTAATCGTAGTAAAACATTGTTCAGTTTTATTTGATTTAGTACGATTACGTTACGCTAAATGGCAACAATGATTGGCCGATATACGACAACCAGCAAACGTTAAAAGGTTTCCTTCATTATCTGCTTTAACCAATGAGAAAATTATTGCTGGCACGTGATCCTTGCTAAAAAGTTTAACCAATCAACAGGTTGACAGCACTGTTGACAGGCCGAACAAAAAAATATTGGTAGTTATTATGCCGCTACTCTTAAAGAACTTTTAACTTATTGTAGCCATCAACAAAACCTATACTTTAAGAAGTATGCTAATTTTTCTCCCATTTTAACTCTTTATTTTTATAGCCGGCACTAAACTCATGCACCATTCAACACTTGCAAATATGCCGTCGGATTCATCTCAGAAAAACAGCTGCTTTGCGAATATGTTAAGAAAACAATGACTCAGAAAGAAAACAAATAATTGTTGCTAAATTTTTATTTCATAAATTATACTATCACTATATTTATAAATTATAATAAATTGCTAATCTACTCTAGAAGTAAATTATTCAAATCTAACGGCGGCCTGATATAGTCAAAGTCGATTCGCTGCGTGCGCGCAATGTTGCCATAACTGTGCGCAGACAATTTCGGCGTTCGCGTCTTTTCTGGACTGTCGAAATCAACTTTGAATAATCCGAATTTTACTCTGAAATTAATACAAAAAAGACATATTCATTTTACGAAATCACTGCACCTTGATCCTTAGTGGACGTTCTAGTCAAAATGGCATTCTCACAGCGATGGTCAAATGTGACAATGTATGGTTTAGAAATAAGTAGAATAAAAATTACTTAAAATGCTACACACAACATTTTTAGAAATTATAAGTATAATATTATAATTCAGGTTATTTCTGTCACCGGATTATTGCGAACCCCGTCAAAGTTACGCCAAACTTAAGCTTCAAAAAGATTATGGTTACTACTTAGTTAATATATAGGTTGTTACATTACTCCAAGCTTATTAATAAGGGGGCGAAAATTTATAATAAATCGCGTAACATTGTAAACTCTTTCTTCTCATGGGTGAAATTTAAACTATCGAATTTGGATGGGACTTATTATATTTGAAATGATCCGTTCACAATATTGCAAGGATTTATTATCCCGATGATTGCATACAAACGAACGGTGTCTGCAATAATCCGTTGACATTTCCATTAAACTTTTAATTACTATGACTGTGTTTATGTCTTTTGAATACTTATTCAATGAAAATAATTAAAAACAATTCAGATAACGTTACTTACTACACCAGAGCTTAAAATGATGTATACTAATTACAAAATCGGAGTCCAAACGCTTTGCAAATAGATTAATTGCTTCGTAGTTTGTAAACAGAAATATTTATAGTACTGGAATTTTCAAATTACATTTCCCTATCGAGAACTGGTTTTGAATGCATATTTTGTTTGCAGGTTAAGTATTATTTATTCATACCAAAACTACCGACAGGCTGTAAATGGATCTTTGTTTTGTTCATTTTTGTAAAACATTGTAGGTAGCTATTAGGATCATTGCTAAAATTGAAATTTTGAATAAGTCAACATAATCGGTAATATAGCACTAAATATTGCTGTCTGAATCTAACTCTGGTAAATGGTGTGATTGGCGTATTGAAACCTCAGTTGCTTATCAAATTACTAAATATGATATTTAAACATTTAAACTCTTTCTGAAACTGGGAACTACCCAGATAGTATTATATAAACTCATAACCAAAGAATTTTACCTCAATACTTACTTAGCATATCTTTTTCTTGCTAGTTTATAGTTATATATTGATAGACAATAAATGTAGTAATAAAATGGAACAGTATGCCAAGGTCTTGAATAATGTTCAGTGTATAGAAACTGGTCTAATTTAAAAACAAAAAAAATATGGAAGTAGGTGAAGGCCAAAAAGACAGTGGAGTAGATTTAGATTCTGTGACATATTATGGTACGTAATATAGCTAGACAGGTGATGACATGATATACATAGAAAGGTGATAATAAAGATTATGATAAAGGGACGTATGACCCCATATAAATTGGGACAAAGGTAAGAGAATCTTGATGATGATAATATTACTTGCGTATACTTACGAGTAACCATCTATCCATTCGAAGTCATCCATGAGGGTCCAACTGAAATATCCCTTAACATTGCACCCATCCTCATGTATAGCTAGCAGCACTTGATTGAGATACTCGTTAAAATAGGAAACTCTCTCGTAGTCATCTAGTTGACCCTTGTCACTTACTCCGTTTTCAGTTATAATTATTGGGATTTCTTTTAGCGATTTGTAGTTATTTTGGATCCAGTTGATAAGTTTGCGGAAGCCAGGAGGGTTGACCTGTAAAAATTACCAATATTAATTTGCCTAGCTTTTCTCACGGCTTCTCTTTCGTGGCCTATCTATTTTTAATACTTAAAGTCACTCAGTGATAGTGTGCCTTTTTATCTATGTAAAAATGTTCGTAATCGAAGCAGTTCTTCTAAAGATGATGTTTCACAAAAGTAAACAAAAAATTTTGCCACTTTATAACAAGATAAGGGCTTTTAAAATAAATATGTTTAACAAAACCTTTGGTTTATTTTACGATAACTAGTTTTGTTGGACATATTAATAAAACCCAGAAGTAATATAAAATCAATAACACGTCATGTTCATAGAAGTTCGATCAACAACAATAAAATTAAAAAACGAGTTTTATCCTGGTCACAATACAAATGACTAATAACGTAGAACAAATATAAACTACATAGCTACTATAACCTTATTTACAGTGTAGTTGTTATGTCGACATCGAAACCGTAAAGAATTGTCAATTCCTAAGATTGCATGTTGCATTTATTACAAGATTTTATACTAATCAGCGACATTAGTTCCTGAACCACAATACCGGATGTTTTAATTCATTCTGTCGTTATGACCTTTTTAATGATAATGATAAATGATTTTATTTCTGTAAGTTGGTTTGTACAAACACTTTTACATGTCGATCATATTTTTTTATACTTGATGAGGTCGGCGTTTCCTATCCGACTACTCTGAGAAGAAAGGTTGAAACAAACTTAGAGGTCACAGTCTCTTTTAAAGTGCAGACAAAATCTTGGTTAGAACATGTGGAGACCATGTAGATTGATGTCTGAAATGGTTTTTTGAGGAAAGAACCATCCAGATTGAGTGGACCTGTCCAGTCAGTGCACGCATTTGTCAATAACCGTGCAGCTCAACTCAGAATTTAAAGAGCTCAACGATTCGAAGAACAATACCAAAGAAAGGACATTCCGGTAGGCCGCATAAATTACTCAAACTGCCAGACCATGATTAAAAACTAAATGAGAAAAAAAAATATCCACATAGTCTTCACATTCACAATAATTAAAATAAAATAATATAATTCTTTAAGAAGTTCTTTCAGAATGCAATAATTAAAAAGTAAATAAATTGGAGCAGCTCAATCTCTTGCTTTCTGGCACAACTTACGTTTAAAGTATGATTTTAATTTATTAAGGTTTTATTTTGATCTATTGTCACTTAAGAAAAATCGCGAATTCGGATTTTGGCGCTGACACCGTCTTTTATCACTATCAATAAATAATATTGCCTGACAGATAACTGTCAGGCAATATTATTTATAACAGGTTCTAGATAAACTGACCCTACTCCATCAGTGATAGCAAATGTAACAAATCGAAACATTTTTAGGATTAATGTGACGTGTGGTCAACATGTGACATTTCGATTATTTCATATTTCGTAGCGATTGTTGATCCTATATATTTCGGAATTATTGGGAATCATTATTGCTGAAAATAAATTTGGTGAGGACCTAGATATACCGTTACTGAAAACTAAATCGGGTCATATGATAAATGATAAATTAATGATAATGATAAATGATTTTATTTCTGTAAGTTGGTTTGTACAAACACTTTTACATGTCGAGTTTTTTTAGTTTCACTTGGCTAATCATTCCATATTTAATACAATATTGTGACGTCACAGTAAGTAAGACGGATATAACTGGATATATGTAACGTACACATTAAGGGATATGAAACTACCTTTATTAAAAGGATTATAGTTCACATTGTTATTTAAATGGACGCGTATTTTTATTGTCTGACGCATTTGTGTGTTAAGAAAAATATTCCCATTCTTGCTTAAAAAAATAAAAATAATGAGCAAAAATATTTTCAAGTGACAATTAGCACAATTTTAAGTTCAAGATACTCTTTTTTGTTCCAAATAATACCACTTGGTTGCACTTAAAGCCTTCACAAAACAAACCAATTGTGTATTTACACCTCCGTATATTACTCTCAAATCTTTTTGCCAACGTAAACTCATATTTTAATGTAAAATCTGCTGTTTACTTCATCTTTGCTAACATAGCGGAGCAGATTTTGACATTGGTTTGTGTTAATAAAAAAAATATCGTGTCGTTAATGGTTTTACTCATCCGATAAATTCATGTTTCATAAATAATGTAAATAAAACATTATTAAATCATGAAGGCACTAAAGCGGAGAAAAAAATATGGTTAGAATTTCTTCTTAACCAAAAAAATATTATAAGAATATCTTCCTAATTGACATAGCATATGTAAAACAAAAAAATTATTGAAAACAAAACTGTACAAAAGGAGGTCCAATATTGATATTCTGGCAAAAACCGGGCGCACGGCCAGAACCGCGTTAACAGTGAGGAGTATATACGCCTTAAAAGAACCATTTAGAGTTACTAGAGACTACAACATAAGCCGATAATGATACAACTCACTGTAAGCCATTCAGCACCAGGCCTGGGCCAAGTAAGATTTTGTTCCATTCTGACGCCAGTGTCATGGTCCCACGAAGGAACCTGCCAACCTGGTTCCATTGAAGATGGAGTAAATAAGAATGTGGTGTAGTGGTTGAGACCGAAGAAGTCTGCGCTGCCTTGAAGAGCTTTAATCTGTAATAAGAAAAAAATATGAACTTCATTTATTTAATCAGAAAAATAAATCGACAGTCTAACTGCTTGTAACAACACTTGTAACCGTGTCATGCACTGTCTGCCTAGTGTTCTCTCAAATATCTTGAGGTTGGCTTCCATTCTAAGGGGATGCAACTGAATACCCGTATTTTAAACTAGCTTCTGACAGTGGCTTCGTTCGCGTTAAAATTGTTTTACCATCGCAAGAGAATATTATACCGGGATAATAAGTATTAATCCAGACTATGATCTATCTCTGCGCCAAATTTCATGAAGATCCGTTCCGCCGTTCCGGCGTGATTGAGTAACATCCACACACGGATCCATCCATCCAAACATTCAATTTATAATATTATTAAGATGGAGGAGATAACATGATATCCATTGACTGTCTGGCAGGCATACACGAAACAATTAATATTTGTATACCAATTGCCTACAAAGATTTTTATCATTTTACTTTTATCATGAATGTGAAAGTTGGTGATTATGGGTGGATGGATCGATGGATATTTGTTACTGTTTCATAAAAACTCAAAACAAATGAATATTGATAATTATGCTGAAATTTGGCACTCCGATAGCTTACTATTTATCCAGATAGTAGGTTTCTTTGCGATAATTTCGACTAGCACGCAGGCAAAGCCGCGAGCGGCAGCAAGTCACTTAGAATAATATTTTTGCCACACCTAAATGACCCCCAATGAAGCCAAAGACACATCATATTATGTAATATATATTTTGTCATCACCTACAAAATATACAAACCTCTTCATCAGAGAAATATGGGAGACGTGACCGCGTGAATCCTTGTTGACGACTCATATTGTTAATCCGTTCACGAACAAAACTCGGATAATTGCCTTCATCCGAGAATATTGGATGGGCATATATTGCTAACTGAAAAACAGAATGAAACCATTAATTTGTTATTCAGAACCTTTTTCTAATTTGTAATATTGGTGTATTATTTTTTTGTGTCATCAAATTTGGAAAACCCAATAACTTGCAATCAATCAATTATGCATAAATTTATTGAAGAGATTGCGGTTCATCCGTCTCGTAAGCGATAAAAGATTTTGGGATACAAAATCAAATAAGTAGTCGTCCTGTCGCCCACATACATATTATTATTGTTGGTGGGTATTTTTGCACTAAAATAACAGTCATCAAAAATATTTTAGAAAGAGCTTACATGCATCTGAAGATATTCTTCAGTTACTCTTACATCCTCAGGACTGTTAGGGTCTTTAGGTTCGGCCCAAAACGAATCTAGCGTTATACCAACTTTTCCTGAAAAACAAGCATAATTGAACATTGTGTTACCACTGTTCCCATAAGAGCCCTTTAGCTCAAGGTGTTTAGTGAAAGCGGTGATAAATATTTTGTCAGACAGTTAATTAAAAACAACAATGTTATCCAATTAACGCGATTTATAACACAAGGAGTTGATATTATTGTCTTGGCAATAAAGGATCAGACAGTGTTATAAAACATTAGATAACTAATTGTAATAGATTATGTCACGGAACAATCCAAGAATGATAATGAAAATGAATTAAAAACCAAACCATTTAAATAATGTAAATCAGTACCTTTCTGATAGGGTTTAAATTCCTTTTCATACATGCGGTAAACTCGTGCATGTGACAGCAAAATGTAGTGGGTACATAAATAATCCCCAACTCCTCCTGACTTTAATGCTGGCACGAAGTAATCACGTCCATAACCCTGGGGCAAAGATAAAGATTAGGTAAATAATTAATATTTTAGCCAAAGACGAGATGAATTGCTATTTGTTTTCGAGCTGTACATATGTAGAGCACCAGTTCATCAACGTTAAATTCGAAAATTTGTATTGAGTATTATACCTTCATCTTTAAGTCAGAAAGTAGATATTTGAATGACAAAAACAGGTATCCAAGTCATCGTATGAAACGTATTAGTTAATATATATTCGTATAAAAGTATCGTTTGCATAAATAACAGTTCATAAAATATAATAATTTTTCAATTTGTAATTTTGAACAATTTTTCAAAAGTGTGTCGAATCGTCCCCAAGTGGTTGCAAAGAAAATAACATACCGTGGCAAATATTAGTAATCCTCACGGTATTATCCACATAAAATTACAACTAACAGTTATAAACCCATAGTAAATAAGTTATTGTTCATAATCTGAAACCTCTTCTAATTAAACAAACATGTGTAAGTACGAGTATTTACTGACATTATAACACTGCTGGTGAGGTTCGTTTATCGTCGTCCATATTTTGATTATATCGCCATACAGATTGAAAACGACTCTCGCATAGTCCTCAAAATAATCCACGATTTTTGGGTTGGCCCAGCCACCGAGGTCCATTAGTGGTGTGGGCATGTCCCAGTGGAATAATGTAACTACGGGAGTGATGTTGGCTTTTAGGAGTTCTTCAAACAATGTTCGGTAGTACTGCATGCCTTCTTGGCTTATTTTGTTGTCCATACCGGTAGGAAGCAATCTGCGAGAAGAATAAATATATATTAATATTTGGAATTTTGTCATCACTATCCCGGGAAAATGAGATGAATACATTATATATATTATATGCTTAGATATCTGCTAACATAGTGTCTATAGTTGATTCGATTTAGTATGGCGATAGTGATCATTGTCCTTTTCCAAATATATCTTCGTAGGAACGAGTTATACACAAAAGAAGAATGTAGGTGGATCTATGAGCATACTAATAGCTGTATTTCCGTGCTAAAACGCAGCAGTTATGAATAATCCTAACTAATATTACGTATTATAACGAATGTGGGCTAAACGGATTTGAATGAAATTGGGCTTTTTTTAATATCCTATAGACTCGCGCTTGACCACTATCTCACCTGATGGTAAGCGATGATGTGGTCGAGTGTGAAACACGCTTGCCTAGAAATAACCTATTCTCTCTTGACTTAAAGACCCCCAGATTGTAAATGTCGGGAAACACAGACTCCGGCAATGAATTCCACTCCTACGGCTTAGGGATAGATCAGAACCTGGACTAAGACATAAGATAAATTTCATTCCAGCATAATGTTCCCTTCATCATCATCATCAGCCTTTTAATTTTCCCACTGCTAAGACGCAGGCCTCCGCTTTGTGAGCTTTTATTCTTTCTTTTCTTTCTTCAATCTGCAACTTAATCCATCCTCCCTGAGTTCGAACACATAAGTCGAGGTCGTTACCACTGGGCCACTGTTCCCTTGGGATAATAAAGTACTTTTCATGCTGACATTTGTCTTAATATACCTACCTACCTAACCCGCCCGGGTTATGACATATGGTAGGTAGTTATATGAACATAAGACAAATGTAAATATATAATTATTGACTCTGTGCACGTGTTGGGTCAAACTGCAAGTGCAGAGATTAATTGCAATTAATAAATAAATAAAACCACGGGCAGAAGCTAGATTTATTATTAAACATATCATGTGGCCTTGGTTTTTATTTGGATTGGTGGTCGACACGGATTTTTTGGTAAAGATCTATAAACTTTTAAACTAATATTGCATTAAAACAATATAATATATATGAATGTGGCTTACATAAAACTGCAAAAGAATAAGTAGGTTGTCTGCAACATTAATGCGGATTTTTTTAAAGCACATGCATTTGGATTGTAATTCTATGATTAGTTAATCCCTCATAACTATTATTTATTCAGCATATTGTGGGATTTACACTTTCAATTAGTTTCCAAAAACTATCATGTTTGCTTCTTGCTAAAATATATATAAAGGTGAATTAAATTAAATATTTATCTTACCTGGGCCACGAAATGGACATTCTATAGTAATTGACGCCTATAAACTTGACCATTTCAATGTCATCCATGAATCGGTGGTATGAGTCAGCTGCCACATCTCCATTTGAACCGTCCACGGTATAGTTAGGATGCTTGTGGATGTATGTGTCCCACATACTTTCGCCTTTGCCTGCAGAAATAAAAACAGTCATTAAACTCTTACTTACTGTTTTGTTCTAATACTCCCTTTGCGCACCGATGCTTGTCACTTGCATTACACATTATCATCATATCGGTCGAAAGACGTCCACTGCTGGACATAGGTCTCCGCCAAGCGTCGCCACATTGACCGATCCTGTTCGTCTCGCACTACACATACAATGCCAAATTACTCCGTACTATAATTTTACATTTAGGTACTAAATTTATAATACATAGTACAGCAACGCATGAGTTGATTACGGGCTCAAGAGCAGCTGGTAGTTTAGTAGTTTCTTTTTTACCCAACTGCGTGATGCAAAGGAGGGTAATGTATCAGTCTAGACGTTCTAGAGACTAAACGCGTAGGTTGATTTTGATGATTATTACGTCAATCGGTCCGTTTTAACCTTGTTAATGTCACTGGCAGTAGCAGGATTAGTTTTGGTTAGTATTCTCGCTATTATGTATCTTCCGACTGCACTTAATGATTTTATTCTTGGTTACGTCTTTTTAGTTCTCTTCTTAAGCACTCGGGTATTTCGATTTTTTGAATTAACTTTTATCACACGCTGCTTGCTAAGCCTTAATTTGAATGCTAATGAAGTAATTACCGATATAAATAAATCATGATTATTATTGCCTAAACCACAAACAATTTACCCACCAAACAGATAAAGTACTACAAAAATACAAAAAAAAGAACTTACCTCCTTCATTCCATGCTCCTTCAATTTGAAATGCGGCCGACGCAACTCCGAATATGAAATCATCCGGAAAGGAGTATTTGCTCACCCCAGAGTTCACTCCTAGACTCTCCCTTGCATATTGCAGCAAGCTATATAACACAAAATTATTCATAGAACAGAATTTACTAAGACTAGTAGATAAATAAGTTCAATTAAGTATTATCTAAAAGAGCGGTGTTACTTCGTCTGTATTTCCCGATATCTACAACCTGGGGATCTTTAGATCAAGTGCGAATAGGTTTAGGCAAGCATGCTCCACCATCGACAGGTGAGATAGTGGGCAAGCGCGAGACTAACCAAAATAAAAAATACTAATAAATACATTTGGTTCAACACTAAACAAAAAACAGACTATAATTTAAAAAACAAAAACGAGTTAAAAAAAACTACAAAAATACAAAGCCCAAAAATAGACCGCAGTTTATAAGCGAATTGTTTTTTTTTGTTAAGTGGAAGCGTGAACTGTTTCATTATGAAACAGTTGTATGTTGAGAACCAGCTTTAGTAGGTTCTCAATTGACAACATACACGATACCCTTGCAAAAGATTTTAGGCAAAACGCCGGGCAAGCGCTGGTAGAAAAAAAAACCTTTAAATTTGCTCCATAACTCCCAGAAACAAAAATACATGTTAATATTTTACGTCTTCAAATATTTGTCTTTACTACTTTATATCTAAGCTTCATTTAAAATGTCTAGATCAAAATAGTCTGTATAAGAGAAATTCGAGTGTGACGGACGGACACAGAACCTATACCATAAGTGTTCCTTCGTTCCAATTTTACATGAGCACGGAATAAAAACAAGTAAAAACAAATACGTTCGAGGTTCCGATTAACATAACACCAAAACAAAACAACTTTTGTACAAAAAAAGAACTAATTTGTTACACTTATATTCACATTGCCGCGCTCGTTATCATAACAACACTTTATTTTAAAAATATATCACAAGTCACTTCGATCTCACCTAAGAGTCACCAAAAGTGCTCTGTTCAGGGCGACTCCACTCGAGCTCCGCATGGTGCTAACTAAAACAAGGCTCAGGTGTTTCTACCTACTCAATACGACAATCTTAATTATAACCTTTTCACTACGGCATAACCTTCTCGGGGCTTCCTGACAAAGGAAAAGCTGCAAAAGCAAACAAATCCATATCGTTAAAAAATTATGTATGTGACCGCGAAATAGGTATAATTAAATAAATTCTGATAAAATGGCTGCCCCCTTTTTGTGGTTTGTGCGTCAATTTAAGATACGTTTACGTCAGGTGCATAATATTCGAAGTTACTTACTATTTCCGGATTGTACCAGTCATCAAGGTCTACGACTACTTCGTCACAACTTAGCGGTACTTATGAGCGGGATAAACCTTCGGTAGTAGGTTAGTAGATTCATTGCTCCTTCCATCTTTCGTATTTATGTTTTTATCAGGATATGTACGTTCTATTAGAAAAAGGTAACAGGGTCTTCTCAGTCTATCTAAAAGCTCGAGGGGAATGGTGCTGATAGCCGAAATACAGGCTATGCCTAGTTCGGCTACAGACGCTAAGCTCTTTGCCCAAATTGAAATTGCTGCCACATTGCCATTGTAGTAGAATTAAGTTGTTGGATTTAAATAAATGATTATTAATGATAATCAGTAAATTTTGTAGATGATATCACCATCAGTCAAAACATAGGCGGCTGTTCTCTTCAAGAACAACCACAAGCGCTCATTCAGTTACAATCTATTAATTCTATTGATTCTCAATCTCTACCATACAACCAATCGCAACCTTACACGAAAACGTCATATATATCTACAAAAACTGAATATTTAACCCTTACGCTAGAAAATGATATTCAAAATCGAGTTGTCTTTATATCCTTTATGTAGCCGGTAAATTTTTGTATTGCCCTCAAAACAATAAAATTTCAGACAGATAATTACCGTGTCCATAAACTCGGCCGTGCTATCGAATCTAAAAGTACGTAAACAGACAAATAGACAAGGAAGCAAACGTGCGAGAACCTATGTACAAGACAGAGACAATACAGCAGAGTAATGGGTGAGAGTGACGAATCCTGCTCGGGTATACTTAGTACAGTGCCCATTTTTGAAGTAGCGTCTAATTATGCTGGATTTCACGCAATCAAGTTTTCTATTGAAATATGGTATATTTATTTATACTGTGTTTTTTTATTTCTTAGACTAAACTGACAGCTGCCAATGACCTTATTTTTGTTAAATGTTGCTAGCGCGGAGCATAGTGTTGTAGCTTCAATCATATAGACCGATAGCGCTGGGCTATTTTGATGTCATAAGTATACAAAATACTAAAGTTGCTTATTTATTGCCTGTGGATACTGTCGTATCTATGTAGCTTATTATTGCGTTTTGTGTCACGTTTTTTACTTGCATTTTCAGTAATTCGATGATTTGAGGTTGATTTCTTTACTCAAATTAAAACTGGCAAAATTAACTTAAAGTTTGAAATAATTATGGTATCATATCTAGGATAGTCTGCGGAGTGTGCATACCCAATTTGTGTCAAATTCGTCCAGTAAACTGACATAAAAAAAAATTACAATTTATGAAATAACTATTTCCTTTCTCAGATCACTTACATATATATGCCTATTATAAATAAATGTGTGCCAAATTAGGGCATACAATTTTAAGATTTTTAATTATTATGTTTTTCCATACGACAAAAGCTTCAAAGACATATTACAATCATTAGAGTTTACATATTCAATATCATAAATGCATGAAAAATTGACATTGTAAATTTTTGTCATTTTCATGCACGATATGTATTTAAATGAATAAAACACAAAAACAATGGTCGCGGTCGAAGCGGGTGGAGGTGGCCAGGCGGCATACGCATGCACACACGTTCGTTCGGTACGATTTCTTCTTAGTTGCGAAGCGTTCATAAATAAATAACATACCTATTATATTAAGTATTGATTGACTCTTATCTGCGCTACGTTATGAACAAATGTGTAATCTATAGAGATAAAAATAATAACGTGCGAATTTTGTACAAAGCACGCGTCTGCAATCTCATTACCTATGAATGTCAATGGTCCATGCTAGAAGACGGTCAATGTGGTCAATAATATTTTAGATTGACGCTTCGATTCGCTTCGAATTTGAAACTGAAAGCGGTAGGTAAGTAGGTATGCCGATACCTACCTACCTACCGCTTTTTCGTTATACTGCTTCTCGATATCCCTTGCCCCTTCGAGTAGGTAGTGTAGAGTGAGCAAAACAAATAATACACAAAGTAAATAAAATACTAGATATTTATATATATGATGGGGGTGATAGTGATTATGTGTAATTTTATTTCAGCACGGTCGTTAGAACAGTCTGCTTTTCTGTCATCCCTAACAATGCTCGATTTTATGAACTTTCATAATCACTATTCTTTAACAATCACTGTATTAACGTCCAGTATGAGACCACATAACGCCACCCAGTGTAACATTGTAACTTTAGTTACACATTGGGAAAACTTTGTCATATGAAATCAGCAAGAACAAAGCTTTATTTCTACCTCTTAACCGTATTTCTATGACGGTAAGAACTAATTTTGTGAAATGGAATATTTTCATTGTTATTAAAAATGAACGAACGGCGGCGACGTGTGCGGCGTGGCGGCGCGCAGTGTTCACATCTAGAATAGGTTTTTAGTTCTTCATTTGAAAATAATAGTATCAGCATGTTATCAAAATGTTTTTAGACTCATTCAATATTACAGATATGAGTAATAATAAAAAGTAAAGAGAATAATTAAAAAAATGTGAAGAAGTAATTGCAAACGTTAGGCATGGTAAGCAATTGGATAGAATAGGATAGATGGACCCGCTTTTCCGAACTTAGACTCCTAATTGGTCCATTGTGCATGTAGGCCTCTCTTTGAAAGGGAATGGGCCGTAATCCACCACGCGGTTCCCAGTGTGGGTTGATGGATTGTACATGTCTTAGATTTCATGGTTTTTTTTTTTCAGGTCATGGAATCATTTATTTTTTTATTTTATTTATTTGGGAAAACAAACGGTTACACATTACAGTAATACAATAAAATTTGAACAACTGAGCATGACAAATGTACAACCAATGACATTTTCCACAGAATACAAAACCATTTTGAAAAACAAATGCGACGTGCGCTTACAATTCGTATCTTATTTAATTCAAATTTACATTATTAAATCTTTCAGGTAAAACTAAATAGGCATGCACAAGAAGAAAGAAAAGAGACAAATTATATAAATAACTCTTTTGTCGACTCTTCAGGTGACCAGAGGGCTGGCCTTTTCTTCGGCCAGAGAATCAGCATTGTCATTCGACGTGGCAATGCTGCCAGCGTTCTGGGCACTTTTCCCATTGACATCGATGTGGACGAATTTTTTGATGCACAATGAGTTATGTTCCGTCTCCCCTTTGTATTTGTCTATAGGTATTTTTTTGTTTTAGAATATTCAATTGTATATATGTTTCAATAAATATATCCACTAAAAGAAAAAAAATATGTAAATAAAATTAAAATATTATTATGTCATTATTATACAAAATCAATAACATAAATCCACGAATTACAAAAGTCTTATAAAAATCAGGAAGTTATATACCTATAAAAAGAAACCACAATATCTACATCAATTAAATTACTATCAATTCATTGTTAATATTAAAATATTATTAATTATTATATATATCAAAAATAACACAACAACCGGAAAAACCGAAAAATTACAAATGTGAACAGAATCAATGGTCTCACAAGCAAGGCGTCGAAACTGACCTGCGGCAACAGCAAAGATATCAGTACTAACAAAAAATTATTATATATGTCGCATCAAGGCTGGCCGATAGATGCAAACCATCGGGAAGTCAGGATGTATTCCCTTAGGTTAAGACATCGTGTGTGGGCAGGTCGGTGGGTACAATCGTGCAAATAAAATCACAGAAATTATTCGATACACTGGGTTTATTCAAATATTCAGAGATACAATCTTGCTTACTAATATTACGGATCGACACTGATTCTACGACGTCTTAGTTCTGAGGCTGTCAGTACTAGACCGCTCTATTCCCCACAACGCAAGTGCTTATAAAAGTGTGCCAATGCGTAGTTGCTCTTGATTGCCGACAGGGGCGTGCTTGTGATTTGTTTTGACGTCCGTACTATTGACTAAACCCGACATATTTTTTTTTTGTTTTGGGACAATCCCACCGCACTATTCCCAAACCACTGCAACTCCTGAAAGCCAGAATCAACAGTGGCGACCACCAGAAAAGCGCCGAGGCAATGAAGCTCCATCCATCAGGTGAGGTAGTGGTCAAGCGCAAGCCTACCAAATATAAAAAATTGTATTCCTCCTATTGCAATACTTACCACGCAGTAGATTGTAGAACATAGCTCAGTGATGGAGAATAAGTTGTTCGAGTTTAAGTTTATAAGTGGTACACCCATCTGATCCACATCGATGGTCAGACGGTTTCTTAAAGCGTTTACACGCCACGTAAGACGGTGTATAATTTAAATTGTCCTTATGCGGGCAGTCTTTGCTTTAATGTGTCTCAGAGCAATTAGCGCAGGTAGGTGATTTAATGGTTCAGTGTTTCTTGACCGAACCGTTGACAGGCACTGTCCTCCATTGAGGATGGGACATCTTTAACTAAAATACGAGGCTTACGGCCTTTTGGTTTATCAAGTCGCAAGCCAGCGGACCTAATGGCATCGACCGATTGCAACTTTTTGATTTGTACATTATTAGCGACACGTAACACGATGCCAGATTTCGCAGCCTTCTTTACACCTACAATTTGAAAGCCGTCACTAGGATCTATAGCTTTCATGAGCGCTTGTTTAGTCGCGGACGAAGTTGTGAAATCAGTTGAACGCTCATCGGTGGGGTAGGCCACAAGACACGGAAGTTTGGCACGGGCATTCACTTGTGGAACAACTTTCGGTAAACGAAGTTTTAATTTGTCAGCATATGAGATATTATTGACATCAGACTTGACAATATCGACACCGGTATTATGTTTTATTATATCTAATTCGCGTTCCGTATTGGCCAACTTAGTCTCGTTGGTGAATGATTTAATGGCTGGCAATGAGACAATAGCCGTTATGCGCTTAGTCAATAGCCGTTCTGCACTGAGTCATGTCCATAATTGCGGATTTATTTGCAAAATTAATGGGGACCCTTGGTCATTGACAAGCTCGTTAATTTTAGACAAGTACGCAGACGCCTGAGAAACCAAATCACAATAGTCGTCATTGCTTACATTAGTGACATTTAATATAGGCGAAGACCTTACAATTGACTGATGATGATGGATGTTTGCATTCGCTTACATCTATCTTCTGGTGAAATGTAAGAAGGAGAGATTTCACTAAATAAACGCTTAGCATTAGCGGAGGTCGTCGGCGACCTTGGTTTATTTATTCTTCGGAAAAATATTTCTCCACCACGATCAGGTGGATCATCATTGTTAGATAACATAATTACTTATGGAAATTAAACGAATAAGCGTATTAGAACTTAAAAAGTGAAAGATTAACGGACTATACAATTATTTCGATATACCCACACGTCAAGAAAAGTAAATGTACTCACCGATAGCTGACAAAAGTAACTAATTACAAGTAATAAACGGACGTAAACATGTTTAATACCTTACGATACCAGCACTTATCACAATAATACACAATTGAAAGCAACTTACTAGCTGGAAATAAATTTCGGAACACGGTAATTAAAAACAGGGAGTGAACAGATCACCGCTAAACAATGCGAGCGCGCGGAGGGAAGTGGTTAAAAAGTTGTTATAGTGATCAGCAAAGCGACGTAAGGGTGCTGGCAAACCTGTGTTCGTACGGGCCTGTACGGGCAGAAGATACAGTAAAGAGGGATCGCACGCGCACCCCCCAACTAATGGTTGTTCCAGGTACTACAACAATATCAATACAATCAAATGTATTATTGCATAGGTTATATAAACACATTGTGTACAAAAAAGTACATCTTGCTTTAAGATTTTGCAGCTTGTACAGTGCTTAAAAGATCACTATAAGATGCAGAAGTGCGAAAACAACGGTAATGTATGGATTTCAAAAAATTACTTTGGAACTTTTTCAATTGCATCTGAATATTTACTGTAAAACGGACTCCACACCGGAACAGCATACTATAACTGAGACCTGACTAACGATTTATAAAGATATAAATATGTATATGAGCGTACGAATTCCCCGGCTGATCTCATGACAAAACTGTACATACGGAAGGCATTATTAATAATTTTACCAAAATGTGCGTTAAGGTGTAGATTTTCATCCAATAGAACTCCAAGATCGCGAACCAGTGTTTCTCTTGTTAAAAATATGCTGATTAACGCGCAGGGATATTTTACAATATTTTTGTTTTTTGTAAAACTAAGGCCAGGTGCGCAGTACTCATAACCGGCGTGTGTGTATGACTAGATGTATGAATGTGAGTGAAGCAAAAGAAGTATGTAAGGATCGTAGCAGGTGGCGTTCTGTAGTTTCTGCCTACCCCCATGGGAAAAGGGCATGAGTTTATGTATGTATGTATGTAAAACTAATGCAACAATATTTGGATATGCTAATTTGGAGCTTATTGTTTGAACCTGTCTAAATCTTCTTGTAAGAGAAGACAGTCTTGCAAATTTCTGACCGGCCTAAAAATTTTGAGATCGTCTGCGTATAATAAAAATTTAGAATCAACGTATAAAGTGACACACGTAGTGTTAGTGACCAGTTTTTATTGTGATACCTCAATAACAATTGATATTTCACTAAGTCATGTACCGGCTGTCAACGTTTGAACTGTGGATTTGAATTCTTCGAACCGGGGGACTATTTTGTTTTGATTTACGTATTTATTGCTGTATTATTTACATACTATACACCACTCATACACTGCTCAGGGCTCTGAGCGACGTCCAGTACACACCGGCTACGTTTATGTCTCATTTTGTTTGACAAATTGTGGAAGCAAAATCGAGGACGAAAACACTTGCCCCAGACATAACATTCACTGCAAACCCTACTTCACACATAATATATCTTTAATATAGTGTAAATATTATAGGTAAACCCCATAGTTCATAAGCATTGTAAATACTTTGTTTCCACTAAAACTAATGTTCTTAGCAATAATCCTTATACAAAAATCTAATCGAGCAATAAACGCCAATGTTTAATAAAGCCTTTCCTTAAAGTATTACCTGTAATTAAGTCTGAGAATATTAATTCAAATAGCTTTTCTTTGTTCTTAGTTTTTTCTTTCTTCTTTTTCTCATATACCTTCATATATTTTTATAATCTTTTTTTATAACGTTTCACTTCTCTACGTTTTTAAACATTTTACTTCTTTTTAACTTTTAAACCCCTCCTTCTTTCTCAAGTTTTCAACTAACATAGTATTATATTCACATACTCAGCTGTTTTCTGTCACATTACAGGTGTCGCTTAAGGAAAACATTCAATATGATGACCCGGGCAGCTACCGTTCGTGACATGAGTATCAAACTGAAAGCAGTGCTAAGGGAGCTGGATTCATCTAGAAATGAGTGCAGCAAGCTACTGCGGGAACGAGAAGAAAGTGAAGTAGAAATTGAGTTAATAGTGAACAAAAACACCCAACTCAAGAACCAGCTTGCAGAACTACACTCCCAGCATATAGATATACTGGACCAGCATCACCATCTCCGTCAACATGTGTCAGATTATCAGCAGTGCCATGACACTCATGACCAGGCACTGAAGCGTATATCTGTACTAGAAGCAGAATTGTGCAAGGCTCATAACACCATTACCTCCATCGACTCGCTGAAAGTCAGCGAAGAGGTTTCTAACACCAGTAACCTGTACAATGAGCTGATGGATGCATCCAAACTGGAGTGTGAGCCGCCCACCATTACCATAGACCTTACAGGGGATGATACCATTGCTAAATGTCCAATTCTAAGTAGTCATAATAAAATAAAGAAATATATTAAAATCAATAAAAATATTAAGAAATATAAGAAACTTATAAAAACTCAATATGTTTGCAAATATAATGTTAACCTTAGGAAAGATTTAAGAAACTTAAAAAACCAATCAAATATATGTAATAGTAAATTAGAAACTAGTACACAAATGTATGATGTTGAAATTCAGAACCTTGAAAGGGAATTATTGAGTAGGGAAAATACACTTACGGAAATATTTTGTAAATATGAATGTAGTCAACTGATGTTGAGTGAACGCATGCAGGAGGCCTGTGAGTTGGTGGACCTGGTGAAGTATAATGCAGAGAGGTACGAATCATTGACTAACAACCTCACCTGTAGTTGTGCTGCCGCTCTGCCACCTCTCATGTCACAATATGTTGCTACTACATCTTTACCCATTGATCATACTGCAACAACTTTGAACCCCACCAAAAGTAATGTCTTAGTATTTTCTGATAGATTAGGAACAGGTTTTGGATCTTTGTTAAATAACCGTTCTAAACATACAATAGTGAACCATTGTTATCATAAACTGCAAATTTAATGAGCTTAGCCATAAAATTCAACAGACACAATTGAATGAGCAAAGTACTGTAATACTTCTTATTGGAAATAGCCTTAGTATAACAAAAAGGGACATAGTTAATAGTATTGACACTCTACTTAAGTTAAGATTAGGCAAATTAATATTATGTGCATTGCTCTATTCTGGCAAGTTACTTGTTCATGAAAATGAATACATTTCTAGTTTGAATAACCTGATGCATATTTTATCTTGTCGTCATAGTGACCGTTTATTGTTTTTTGACACCAACAATTTTGTTAGTGATTTTGTTTTGATTGGGAACCAAATGTTTCTTCCCAAAAATAGTCGACATTTATTAGCTACATTGTTAGCTTTTAATATACACGCAGTTATTGATAATTTAACTGAGACTAGGTTTAGTGATTTAACAGTATTATCCAGTTTTTCTGATAATACTTTAAACGATGTTTTTTTAAACGATTAGAGCCGACAACAGAGAAGTCGTATAGTAATATTTTACTATATCATCAAAATATAAATCGCTTCTCCGGCAAAATTTTAGACGTGGAATAGTTAGTAGATAAATACCACATGGATATCTTATGGTTTTGTGAAACTTGGTTAAAACCAGATAGGATGTTGTTTAATGTAAATAATTTCTCAGTTGCCAGCGCGTACAACAGATCCACAGTGGGTGGTGGTACCCTGATACTTTGTAATAGTCATTTAAAATATAAGGAAAGGAAGGATATCACTGCTTACTCTGTTGATCGCTTGTGTGAGGTAGCATGTGCAGAGGTCGAGGGGCATACTGTCTTGTGCGTTTACAGACCACCAGCATCAAACTTGTCATTGTTTTTGATTACAATGGAAGAATTATTAAGTAAACTTTTCAGAGATAATAAATTAGTTTTTGTTTGTGGTGACTTAAATATAGATCTGTTAGTCAACTCGCCTGAAAAACGTAAGCTCATTTCATTATTTAAATCATTTAACCTAAAATATTTATTTGATGAACCAACAAGAATAACAGCAACTTCAGTCTTGAGTCAGATAAAAAAATTAACCTAGCTAAATCAATTCGATTAAGACCACTTACTAAAAATAAACTAATCTCTTTAATTATTATGTTTTTAGCAACCTTTGTAACGCCAGTTTTGATTCAAACGACCCCAATATAAATTACGGCACGGTGTTTTTAACAGTTTTTCAAGAATTCAATAAAACGTGTCCTGTAAAAACAGTTAAAGTCAACAATTCCAAATCGAAATTTAGTGAATGGGCCATTGTGGGCATAAGAAAAAGCCGAGATATCTTATATAATTTATATTACGAAAAATCTTTGACTTCCGATCAAGTTTTTTACACTTATGTTAGAAACTATTCCAAAATATTCAAAAGAGTCTGCGCTCAAGCAAAATCTCAAATAATAATTAACAAAATTGGTGTTTCTAATAATAAAATAAAAACTGTGTGGCAATTAATTAATAGAGAAACTGGAAAGATACAACAACGCGATCAGAATGAATTGTCTTTGAAAATAACTAATCAAACCATTTCTGATAAGCAAGAAGTCGCTGAGACATTAGAAAATTTCTTCACCAAAATTCCGTTAGAGGTTACGAAGTCTCTTCCTTCCTCTTCTTAATTAGCTGAAGCTCTTCTTAAAGAAAACTTTACTAAAGACATACCAATCTTTAAATTTAAACCAATATGTATTAATACAATTAAAAACGCGTTCAAAGTCTCAATATAAAAAATACTGAAGACTTGTGGGGGATATCCGTTAGGGTTCTTGGAGATATTATTGACTCAATTGCTCCTGTCCTAACAGGCATATTCAATCAATGTTTGGACAGCGGCACTTTTCCTGACTTAATGAAACACAGTAAAGTAGTACCAATTTTCAAATCAGGCTGTAAGAGTGATCCTTCTAATTATAGACCTATATCCGTGCTTCCAGCATTGAGTAAAATCTATGAAAAAATCATGCTGGAACAGATGTTGTCTCACTTCAATTTAAATGGGATCCTACATAGTCAACAGTTTGGTTTCACGAAAGGTAGGTCGACAACGGACGCGGGAGTAAAACTCATCAGCCACATCTTGGAGGCTTGGGAGAGGTCCCAGGATGCCATTGGCATTTTCTGTGATCTCTCAGAAGCTTTCGACTGCGTCGACCACAACACACTGATCTGTAAATTAAACCACTACGGAATTCGTGGAAAATCTGCTGATCTCGTGCTTTCCTATTTATCAAACAGACAGCAAAAAGTAAATGTTAATGGGGCGACGTCCTCCGGGTCTCTAGTCAAGATGGGCGTGCCCCAAGGTTCAATTCTCGGCCCTTTCCTTTTTCTTGTTTACATTAATGATCTCCCTTTTATGATGGCTTAATTATCGGTTATAATTCTATTTGCTGATGATACTTCGCTAATTTTTAAAATAGATAGGCAAGATACGGATGCCTTAAATGTCAACGAAAGTCTAATTGTTCTCTCAAAATGGTTCACAGCTAACAATCTTTTACTGAATGCGAAAAAAACAAAATCTCTAAAGTTCTCTTTACCAAATGTACCACAACATGACCTAAACTTAAATCTTGACGGCAAAAATCTTGAAGTTATAACGGAAACTGTATTCTTAGGGATTACTATCGATTGAAAATTGCAGTGGGGCGCGCACATTAGAACTCTTTCGGGTAGGTTAAGTTCGGCTGCATATGCAGTAAGGAAAATAAGGCAGCTAACCGATGTAGCTACAGCTAGGTTAGTATACTATGCTTATTTCCACAGTATTATGTCTTATGGCATTCTGCTGTGGGGATCAGCAGCAGACGTTGACTCAATTTTCATCCTACAAAAGAGGGCAATCCGCGCAATCTACAAAATGGGTTCTCGCGAGTCCCTCAGAGAAAAATTTAAAGAGATCGATATACTGACTCTACCTTCACTTTATATTTTGGAATGTATTTTGTATGTCCGTAAAAATCGGGGGCTTTTCAAATCTAGAAGCGACTTCCATAATTTAAATACACGCAGTAAGCACGAAATTGTAATACCCAAATTCAGATTAACGAAAACTAGCAAGTCTTTTCTTATAAACAGTATACGCTTTTATAACAAGTTGCCAAAGTCAGTTATAGAACTGACCGATGGAAGGTTCAAAAACTACATCAAACGTATCCTTATTAAAAAAGCATATTATAAAATCAAGGACTACGTTGAAGATAAAAACATTTGGCCTTAGCTCCTTCTGCGCATGCAGCTTCCCTGGTAACTTGTAAACGGCACAAATATGTGGATGTCTCTACCTATTCTCAATCTCATTTTTCTTTCCTTCTTTTAATTAGACTTTTTACAATGGTTTTCAATCTTCTTTATAGCCTTTTGCTAAGAATAGTTACAGCACTGATAACAAAATTTGTGCAACATGTTAAATTTAGTCTTGTTATACTTATTTTTATATATTTTTACCTTTTTATAGATTCTTTTACCGATTGTTTTGTGAATGTGTGAACATTATAGGCCTTCTAGATGCTAGTTAACATTTGTTAACTTTTTTTATATAATATTTTTTTTTTTTTTTTTGAATTTTGTACGACTTATTGTCATAAGTCGGGCCTACGTTGTCCCCCCATATCTGAGTACTAATGCTGTAACATTAAAATATTGTAAAACCAAACCATTTTTTAAAGAGTAACCATGGAGTTTCTTGCCGGTTCTTCTCCATAGGAAACGACGAATATTTTGATGGAATAATTTCAAGGAATTCTGTTTATATTTTTGGCCCTTTTTTCAAATTAACTAAGTGAGAGCAAGAAGGTACCATTTCATTGTTTATCCCTTTCCCTTGCCCTACAAATTAGTTTAAACCATAAATATTAATAGCAGAAGTGATAACGTGATTAAACTTATTCACCACCTGTTAATTAGTATTACTACTAATATCAACTACACAATACATGCCTGTCGTTTTAATTTAACAACAAAAATTTTGATGTCAAAAAAAACTAATTTGTCACTGTATTGGCTGACAAGGAAATGAACATGCTTATTCAGCATGTGAATATAATTATTTTATCTAGTAGACAATTTTTCCATATATGTTTTCTATATTTGGAAAAATTGCACACATTATTTATTTATTTATTTTTATAACAATTACTTGCTGTACTTACAGTTCGCACCAAAGCGTACAGCAAGCCACCACTACACATATAATAACACCTATAAACTAAAAAACTTAATACATACATTTAACATTGTTTTTCCATTGAGCATAAATATGTCGACGCCAGGTTCCTGAGAAATTAGGCCGTTCAGCAAATTGAGCGCCTGGGCTGTAGGAGCATGACGAGCTGTCAGGGTACGTGAGAGCGGAGCTGCGAAAAGGCAGCGCGGGGCACAAGCACGAGACGCCCGCATTCGGTCCGGAGCGAATAGTGAACAGCGAGCTAGCGTGGACGAGTCGTCGATTATGATTTTATTACAATTTAATTTTATCAACTTTGTTACACACTGAGTGATGTCATCTTTTTTTACATCCAAACTGTCTCTGTCTGATTTATATACATTATTTGTTACAGATTTCATTATATGCTTGTAACAATAATGCATACAATAATTCAAAGTCGCATAACTCTGATAGCTATTTAATACAGTATTCATACACATAGTACATACACTTTTATTGCGTTAAATAAGGCCCGCTAGTTTCCTAACAAAGGATTTTTTTTGCCGAGAAATAGTTCCATTTTCGATCTACTTTGATTTTCGATCACTCAAGATAGTCAGGATACAGCACTATTTTTATGTAACGATAAAGTAACAACCCCCTCAATGTCAGTTTAGTCTACGAAATAAAAAATTAGAGTATAGTAATGATTCATTTTAATCTGGTGCTACTAAATATACCCGATTAGTGGTTTCATGTTCATTTAGCGGTAGTCACTCGACAAAGTGATCTCCTAATTATACCCGAAGTCAGCAAGATTCATGATATCAATGGCTTCCCCACAAGGTACATTTAATAAAGACGCGTGCGATGTAATCTAAAACCAAGTCGGATTATTTATTCATACCATTAGGTTACAAACAAATACATTAACCGACTTGGTTTTACTTTTACGTAAGGGATGCACATTATTGTGTTCTTAACCAAGTCTATTAATTTGTTTGTTTCTAACCTAATTATTAAGGTATCTACTGAATAAATTATCCTTGCTGTGTTTACATCAAGAACATATACACGGTTCTTCATGCAAATGAAAAACTTTCTTCCCAGGTTTCTTCAGATTTATTCTTGTTTTTTTCTTCTTGTAGAGCTGGAGACCGACTGTGCCCCAGCATTTTTTTTTTGGTTTACATCTCGCAGTTCAATCGAAATGATTGGCTAATGCTTAACTGGGCCATCCTGTGTAGACTAAACTAGCCTCCAGCCAGGGCGATAAAAGCTAGACCTAAGCGACCACACTGAGAGCAACCCCCTGTGGTATACGAACCTCGGCTCAGGGTGTCGCTGGGGGGGCAGCAAGGAGGCGAGCTGGATCATGACTATTCTTGATTCTGCCATCCGTCCAGCAAAGTGCCAACATAGAGAAGAATGGACAAGAAACTTCTTTTGGACTAAATTAACTACGGCTCAGCATTGCACGGGTTGGCTCGTACTAGGGTCGGGGCGAGTTTGACTGGGGCATAGCGGCGCACTTCGGTGGCAAAGACGGTACAAAGGTGGTTTGTGTCTTCTCAATGTGCTGGTCACCCTACAGCTCCCTTGGAGCAGTGTGGTGGCGACATCGAGAGCGATGAGAGTATGCCTTGGTTGCGAGCACAGTGTCAAAGAAATGCTTTGAAAGGCGTTTCATGACCTTTTGACTTGTTGGGATTCTGAGGTCAAGATGAAGTTCTTGTTTTCGGGCGTACCAGGGGGCCCTCGCGACTTTACGGAGGTATCGGTTTTGCAGTTTTTGCATCCTGTGGAGGTATCGGAGCTTTGCGTGCGCGAAGACAACGCAAGTACAGGTAATAATGAGATGGATGATCGCGGTGAATATGCGCATCTTACACTTGAAGGACAGCTTGCAGCGGCTTGTCCTTCAAGTGTCTCGTAAAAGTCTTCAAGTCTTCAAGTGTCTCGTAAAATCTGCCTATAGTAAAGGAGGCTCGCGATCGTGCCGCCTTAATGTGCTTGGCGAAGGAGAGATGGCTGTCCAGAATGCCACCTCGATATTTAACTTGCTTCTCCCAAGAGATCGCCTTCCGTATTTATTGATGGGTCTAGGGAGGGGCGGGAGGTTTCGTCGGTTGGTTTGGTGGTTGGTTGGTTGGTTTCGTCGCCGATCACTCCTTTAAAAAAGACCGCCTGACTTTTTACCTCGATTCTCCAAAGCCGGAATCACTTGCCCAGTCTGTTTGCGGCAGAATATGTTAAGAAAACAATGACTCAAGAAAGAAAACAAATAAATGCAGCTTCATTTTTATTTCATAAATTATACTATCACTATATTTATAAATTATAATAAGTTGGTAATCTACTCAAGTAGTAAATTATTCAAATCCAACGGTGGCTTGATATAGTCAAAGTCGATTCGATTCGTGCGTGCAATGTTGCCATAACTGTAAGCAGACAATTTCGGCGTTCGCGTCTTCTCTGGACTGTCGAAATCAACTTTGAATAAGCCGAATTTTACTCTGAAATGAATATAAAAATGTCATATGAATTTTACGAAATTGCTGCACGTTGATTCTTTCTTAGTATAAGCTCTAGTCAAAATGACATTCAAACAGTGATTTCCAACGATTGTCAAATGTGACAACGTGACATTTAGGTTTAGAAATAAATATAGTATTTTTTTACTGAAACGCTATACACACTGACCTCTATCATACAAGTACGCTGGACTTCATATTATCGATGACAAAATGAAGACATTTGATTTTCGCCATTTTGGCGCTAATAGCAACGTGACATAACGTGAGAGTACATGGAACTATATATTAGAGATGGGATACAGCCATCGGTAAAAATACTTTTGTGGGCTTTATCGATCGTGAGAATAATTTAATACGTAAGAGAAAATAAACCCAGTTATTTTTATTATGATTCATTTTTAAGTAATAGAATGATTGCTGTAAAGGTTAACTGAAAAATATTTTCAGTCAGATTGCAAGCTATAAACTAGTGGATACCGTGCTAGTAAAGTTATAGCGCATTACTGTCTGATCAGTGAGATTTAAATATGGGATTAGGCTTACAACTTATCCTTAAAACTAGTATATTTGAGCAAACATCTCCTCGTTCAAGAACACTAGTTAGTTAATACTTACAATAGTTTGGATGCACTTGGTTGGCGCCCATCGGATTCGGGAAGGCAACATCATTCATACAAATATTTGCGTACGAATGAGATGGATAATAATTTACAACGGACGTATTTCTCGCTGAGATCCTGTCTCTGTAGTGTTAAGGTGCAAATAAGAGTGACATTGCATTACAGCGAGTTGAAGACTTATATCAGTTTTCAACTCATGCAGATATAAATTGTTTGACTTCAAAACATTTGTTTATAAAATTATAATTATCATGATATTATACCAGAATTAATTCCAGGCACAGGAACGTGGTGATTGGTACAAGAAGAGAGAGGCCTATGCTCAGCAGTGGGCTAAGTCGGGCTGTGGATGATCGTGATGATGATTCCAGAATTTAGTATTACACATTGCTTTTGAACATATTATTACTGATTATTAGGCATTCATATAACATTCATCACCAAATGAGATATTTAGTTGCAACATACTACGAGATGTCAATACAGTAGATGAGTGATACGCCTTGCCAAGTCTACTATTTTGATATTAGTGTAATTAAAAAATATCAATAGTACTGATATATTAGTTACAATATTATATAATTCCAGGCGAATTTATTAATATTACCTAATCTAGAGAAATATCGGTATTAATTAACCTATCTCTAAATGTGTCAATAATAGTTCCTGATACGCTCGAGCGGGGCGCTTTGAATAAGCACAAAAATCAACTGTCATTTCATATAGTATATTTAGTCCAGCGTACTTGTATGATAGAGGTCAGTGGCTATACATAAAATTGTAAAATTATAAGATATAATATTGTACGTTAGGTTATTTCTGTCAACGGATTATTGCAACACCACCACCTTCTTAATAAAAGTAATAAAGTTACGCCAAACATACGCCTCGAAAAATGTTTTATTATATAACTTTAGCCATACATTCTTCAAGGTTTAAGCTATATGTATAACTAACGTTAATACTGGTTGTAACATCACTCCGAGCTTATTATTAAGGGAGCGTAAGTTTATAATAAGTCGCTTAATATTGTAAACTCTTTCTTCTCATGAGTGAAATTTAAACTATCAAATTTAGATGGGACGTTGGGATGATTAAATACAAACTAACGATGTCTGCAATAAGCCGTTGACATTTTCATTCAACTTATACATACTGTGTGTTTATGTATTTTGAATACTTATTCAATGAAAATAATTAAAAAACCAATTCAGATAACGTTACTTACTAACACAGACTTCAAAATGATTTATAGGAATTAAACAATTGGAGTCCAAACGCTTTGCAAATAGATAAATTGCTTCGCAGTTTGTAAACAGAAATATTTAGAGTACCTACTAGAATTTTCAAATTAATTTGCATTTCCTTATCAATAACTGGTTTTGAATGCATATTGTGGTTGTTGGTTTAGTATTATTTATTCATACTAAAACTACCGACAGACTATGAATGGATATTTGTTTGATCATGGCTAAAATAAAAAATAGGTTTTTACAACATAATCGGTAATATAGCACAATATATTGCTGTTTGAATTGAACTCTGGTAAATGGAGTTATTGGCGTATTGAAACCACACTTGTTTATCAATTTACTAAATATGATATTTAAATTTTAATCTCTTTCTGAAACTGGAAGTCACCCAGATAGTATTAAATAAATTCATCACCAAAGAATTTTACCTCAATACTTACTTAGCATAACTTTTTCTTGCTAGTTGGTAATATATTTAATAGTCTATCAATAAAGGTAATAATAAAACGAAACAGTATGCCAAGGTCTTGGAATAATGTTAGAAACTGGTCTACTTTAAAAAGAGACAAAAAAGACAATGGAGTAGATGGATTGTGCGACATATTATGGTACGTAATATGGCTAGATAGGTGATGACATTATATATATATAGAAAGGTGATATAAAGATTATGATTATTATAATGGGATGTGTGACTCCAAATAAATTGGGACAATGGTGAGAGAATCTTGATGATGATAATATTGCTTGCGTATACTTACGAGTAACCATCTACCCATTCGAAGTCATCCATGAGGGTCCAACTGAAATATCCCTTAACATTGCACCCATCCTCATGTATAGCTAGCAGCACTTGGTTGAGATACTCATTAAAATAGGAAACTCTCTCGTAGTCATCTAGTTCACCCTTGTCACTTACTCCGTTTTCAGTTACAATTATTGGGATTTGTTTTAGCATTCTGTAGTTATTTTGGATCCAGTTGAAAAGTTTGCGGAAGCCAGGAGGGTTGACCTGTAAAAATTAAACAATATTAATTTTCCTAGCTTTTCTCACGGCTTCTGTTTCGTGGCCAATCTATTTTTTTTCCTAAAAGTCACTCAACGATAGTGTGCCTTTTTATCTATGAAAAAAAAATTGTAATCGAAGCGTTTGCCACTTTATAACAAGATAAGGGCTTTTTAAATAAATATCTTTAAACAAAACCTTTGGTCAATTTTAAGATAACTAGTTTTGTTGGACTTATCAATAAAAACCCAGAAGTAATATAAAATCAATAACATGTCATCTTCATAGAAGTTCGATAAACAACAATAAAATTAAAAAACGTATTTTATCCCGGTCACAATACAAATGACTAATAACGTAGAACAAATATAATATACATAGCTACTACAGTACTACCTTATTTACAGTATAGTTGATATGTCGCCGTCGAAACCGTAAAGAATTGTCAATGCCTATGATTGCCTGTTACATTTAATAAAAGATTTTATACTAATCAACGACATTAGTTCCTGAACCATAATACCGGATGTTTTGATTCACTGTGTTGTTATGACCTTTTTGATCTATCATCACTTATATCTGTCTATTATCACTATCAAGAATCACTATCAATATTTTCTGACAGTTATGGTTACAGATAAACTGACGTACAACATGTGACATTTCGATTATTTCATATGTCGTAGTGATTGTTGTTTTCTTAGCAATGCTATATATTTTGGTATTTTTGGGAATTGTTATGGCTGAATATAAATATGGTAAGGGCCTTGGTAGATGCACCGTATCTGAAAACTAAATCGGTCATAGTTTCTCTTGGCTAATAATTTTATATTAGTTACAAATTTCATCAACATTATCATCATTTCAGCCGAAAGACGTCGACTGCTGGACATAGGCCTCCCCCAGGCGTTGCCACATTGACCGATCACATCCAGCGCCTTCCCGCAACCTTAACCAGGTCATCGGTCCACTTAGTGGGAGTTCTTCTAACGTATCGTCTTCCGGTTCGCGGTCGCCATTCCAGAACTTTTCGGCCCCAGAGGCCATCCGTTCTGCGACCAATGTGCCCTGCCCACTGCCACTTAAGTTTGGCACTTCTTCGGGCTATGTCGGTAACTTTGGTTCTCCTGCGGATATCCTCATTTCTGACATGATCACGCAAGGAAATGCCGAGCATAGCCCTCTCCATTGCCCATTGGGTGACTTTAATCTTTCTGATAAGGCCGATTGTGAGCGACTACGTCTCGGTCATATAGGTGATCACTGGCAAAACACACTGGTCATAGACTTTTGTCTTGAGACACTGCGATAAATTGGACGAGAAGATATCACGTAACTTCCCGAACGCCGCCCAGCCGAGTCGGAGTCGATAGTTGACCTCGTTTTCGAAATTAAAACTACTCAACTGGACCGTTTGTCCCAGGTAGACCATAATCGTCAACAACTTAGCGTGTAGAGTCTCCGATCTTGATAGGAGTGGGTGTTACATGGGCATACACCATGACCTTGGTTTTGTCCATGTTCATTTTAAGACCCACTCGTTCGAAAGCTCTACTGAGGTCATCGAGCATTGTACTAAGGCTCTCCATGGTCTCAGCCATGACCACTATGTCGTCAGCAAACCGAAGGTGAGTGATATACTCGCCATTAACGTTGATGCAACACATATTTAAAAATGCATGCCTCTCTTCATAAAAAGTGAGCTTATGCCAATTTAACTACTTTGCGCATGCTCAAAATACACAATGACACATAGGGAACTACGGACACGCCTACTCTTATGTAAACCCTCCAGTCCAGAACCTTGAAGACATCCTCCAGCGCAACAGTGAACAGTTTCGGCGAAATGACGTCTCCCTGTCTCACGTGGCGCCGGAGAAGGATAGGTTTTGAGGTCTGATCCTGAAGACGGACTGACATGGTAGCGTTTTTGTACAAACACTTCAACACCTCAATGTACCGTTAGTCGATCTGGCACCGTAAGAGAGACTGCAGTATAACCCAAGTCTCGATCGAATCAAATTCTTTCTCGTAGTCCACAAACGCTAAACAGAGAGGCAGGTTATAATTTTCGGTCTTCTGTATAACCTGCCGTAGCGTATGTATGTGGTCTACGGAGCTAAAGCCTTTTCGGAATCCGGCTTGTTCGGGAGGCTGGAAATCGTCAAACCTGCGCACGAGACTTTAATTCGTGACACATTTAGTGATATAATAACTACCTTTATTGAAATTATTATAGTTCACATTGTAATTTAAATGGACAAAAAAACAAAAAATACAAAGAAAATAATGAGCAAAAATTATTTTAAAATGACAATGAGCACAATTGTAAGTTCAAGATTCTCTTTTTTTACAAAAAATACCACTTGGTTTCACTTAAAGTCTTCACGAAACAAACCAACTGCGTATTTACACCTCCGAATATTAATTATTCGTGTTCAACTCACATAATCTTTTTGCCAACATACTCATATTTTTTATGTAAAACCTACCCTCGTACCCTGACGTGTCAAATCTGTCATAGTTCGTCCCTTACACACACTTAAATTGACCTTGCTCTAAGAGCTTATGGTCACCCACCTGCTGTTTACTTAAATTGCCTTTGTCTTTGTTGACAAAGCGGAGTGGATATTGACATTTGTCTTATTTTTCGTACAAGCGCAGACATATCATTGTGAAAAAATGTCCAACTAAGCTATCATAGCTTAGATTTTGGTCGACAAAGTGAGTCATAAAATTCAGAAAAGAAAAGGGCACTACCATGTTATATTAAGGCGTATATATTCCCCAATGTTAACGCGGTACTGGCCGTGCGCCCGCTCGGTGCCGGAATATCAATATTGGACCTACTTTTGAACAGTTTTGTTTGCAATATATTTTTGATTTACATATTCTATGTTAGTTAATATACATAATATCTTCTGTGTAAAATATTATTATACATCGAAGTCATTTTGTTATATATACTTCAAAATCTCTGTGTTAGGTTCATATTTGGCTTGCGCAAGTATGATCATGTTTCCGAATTTCGAACCAAGCTCAAATGGCTTGTTATTCGCGTTCGCCGGAATGCCCACATACTTTCTTTGCTATATAAAGTGCTCTTTAATCCATCAAGTCCTTTTTATCTTAAAGAACGCTTTCAGTTCCTTTGTGACACACATTCTAGGTCCTTGAGATCATCGGAGAATCTAAAATTAAGTATACGTATGCATTCCACATCCTTCTTCGACAAATCTTTTACAGTTCAAGCAGCTCGTTTGTGGAATGCATTACCTATTGAAGTGAGGCGTGCTCAATCCTTACCAACATTAAAAAAAATGGTGAAGGAGCATTTCCTTACACTATAATTAGTCTTCTCCTTTCTCTATGATTTTTTTGTTATTTATTAGTATATTATGTATTATTGTATGTATGTATTTTATGTTATTATGTCTAAGTATTATTATTTAAGATATGTTGTACACTGACAACCCTAAATTCCTCTCCTCTCGTTCAGTCCATCCAAAGGTTGTCTGTAAGAGATTGCCCTGTGCGATAAGACTTTTATGATTTTTTGTCCTGTATATATATTTGTGTGGTGTACAATAAAGAATATAATAAATAAATAAATAGTTAAACGAATCATATATAGCTACTAGAGACTACAACATAAACCGATAATGATAAAACTTACTGTAAGCCATTCAGCACCAGGCTTGGGCCAAGTAATATTCTGTTCCATTCTGGCGCCAGTGTCATGGTCCCACGAAGGGACCTGCCAACCTGGTTCCATTGAAGATGGAGTAAATAAGAATGTGGTATAGTGGTTGAGACCGAAGAAGTCTGAGCTGCCTTGAAGAGCTTTGATCTGTAATATGAAAAAAGTATGAACTTTATTTCTTAAATCGAAAAAATCACACACATCCATCCATCCAAACTTTCACATGAATAATATTAGTAACATGGAGGGATATATAGGTAAATGAAGTTCACAAAACAAGTAACATATAACATTATATCCATTGATGTCTGGCAGTAGCATACAAATCATATACAAATTGCCTACGAAGATTTTTATCATTTTACTATTATTATAAATGTGAAAGTTGATGAATATCGATGGATGGATCTATGGATATTTGTTACTCTTTCACTAAAACTTAAAAACAACTAAACAGATGTGATTGAAATTTGGCACTCCGGTAGCGTATTATTTATCCAGGTAGTAGGTTTCTATCTGATAATTTCGACTAGTGCGCAGGCAACGCTGCGTGCGGCAGCAAGTCACTTAGAAGAATATTTTTGCCACTCCTAAAAAACCAATAAAGCCAAAGTCATATTATATTGAGTAATATATAGTTTGTCATCACATACAAACTATACAAACCTCTTCATCAGAAAAATATGGCAGACGTGACCGCGAGAATCCTTGTTGACGACTCATATTGTTAACCCGTTCACGAACAAAACTAGGATAGTCGCCTTCATCCGAGAATATTGGATGGGCATATACAGCTAACTGAAAAACAAAATGAAACCATTAATTTATGTTATTCGGAACCTTTTTCTAATTTGCAATATTGGTGTATTATTTTTTTGTGTCATCAAGTTTGGAAAACCCAATAACTTGCAATAAATCTTGCGGTTAATCCGTCTCATAAGCGATGAAGGATTTTGGGATACACCACCAAATAAGTAGTCATCCTCTCGCCCACTGATATGTTATTATTGTTGTGGGTGTTTTTGCACTAAAACAAGAGTAATCATTATTATTAAAAGAACTTACATGCATCTGAAGATATTCCTCAGATACCCTTACATCCTCAGGACTATTAGGGTCTTTAGGTTCGGCCCAAAACGAATCTAGCGTTATACCAACTTTTCCTAAAAAACAAACATAATTGAACATTGTTTCACCATGGAATCCATGATAAGACAAAGGGATCAAGGTGTTTAGTGAAAGCGATGATAAATATTTTCTAAGACTGTTAATTAAAAACAACAATGTTATCCAATGAATGAAATTTATAACACAATGAGTTGATATTGTCTTGGCAATAAAGGATCAGACAGTGTTATAAAACATTAGATAACAGATTGTAACAGATTATATTACGGAACAACCCAAGAATGATGAAGAAAATGAATAACCAAGCCATTTAAATAATATAAATCAGTACCTTTTTGATAGGGTTTAAATTCCTTTTCATACATGCGGTAAACCCGTGCATGTGACAGCAAAATGTAGTGAGTACATAAATAATCTCCAACTCCTCCCGACTTTAATGCTGGCACGTACTCATCAAGTCCATAACCCTGGGGCAAAGATAAAGATTAGGTAAATAATTAATGTTTTAGACAAAGGTGAGATGAATTACTATTGGTTGCCGAGCTATATATGTAGAGCACCAGTACATCAACGTTAAATTCGAAAATTTATATTTAGTGTTATAACTTCATCTATACCTATACTTCTTTACTATCTACGAGTATACTTCTATATCTACACTAATCTACACTATAATAGTATAAATAGGAAAGATTTGTATTTTTGTATGTAACGAATAAACTTAAAAACTACTGGATCGATTTCAAAAATTATTTCATCGTTAGGAAGCTAAATTATCCAAGGGTAACATTAACTACTTTTTATCCCTGTATTCCCACGGGAACGGGAACTACGCGGGTGAAACCGCGAGACGTCCGCTAGTCTTTAAATAAGAAAGTAGATATTCAAATTACGAAAACAGGTATCCAAGTTATCGTATGAAACGTATTAGTTAATATAAATTTTTATAAAAGTTACATTTGCATAAATAACAGTTTATAAAATATATTTCGTTTTTCAATTTGTAAAACTTGAAATATTTTTCAAATAAGCGTCCCGAATAAAAAAAAAACAATTATGTGTTGAAAAGTCCCCAAGTGGTTGCCACGAAAAATTTGATACCGTGGCAAATATTCGTAATTCTCACGGTATGGTGTAAATTATGAAATTATTATCCACATAAAATTACAACTAAAGAAAGAAAGAAAAATATTTCTTTGTGGCCCGCACAGGAGACACGAGAAATATGCATAAAATACAACTGCAACTGACAGTTATAAACCCATACTAAATAAGTTATTGTTTCTAATCTGAAACCTCTTATAATTAAACAAACATGAGTATGTTTACTGACATTATAACAATGCTGATGAGGTTCGTTTATCGTCGTCCATATTTTTATTATATCGCCATACAGATTGAAAACGACCCTCGCATAGTCCTCGAAATAATCCACGATTTTTGGGTTGGCCCAGCCACCGAGGTCCATTAGTGGTGTGGGCATGTCCCAGTGGAATAATGTAACTACGGGAGTGATGTTGGCTTTTAGGAGTTCTTCAAACAATGTTCGGTAGTACTGCATGCCATCCTGGCTTATTTTGTTGTCCATGCCAGTAGGAAGTAATCTGCGAGAAGAATAAATAAAATAAAAAAATAAAAAAATCGGATTAATAAATTCGTCAGTATATTTTTTTTAACAAAACATTTAAAAAAATGGAACGTATCAGCAAGGCTGCATATGGGCAAACATGCTTATTGTATTTTTTAATGGAATAGGATCAACATCCAAATCTAAATGCAAATTTATTTAATTACAATTTGCAAAATAAAATGCTTAGGTATCTGCTAACATAGAATCTATAGTTGATTCGGTTTAGTATGGCGATAGCGGTCATTGTCCTCGCCCAAATATATCTTCGTAGAAACGATTTATATACAAAGATAGAATGTCAATAAAATATAGGTGGGTCTATGAGCATACTAATAGCTGTATTGCCGTGCTAAAACGCATCAGTTATGAATAATTCTAACTAATATTACGTATTATAGCGAATGTGAGTTTGTTTGTTAAGCTTTCATGCCTCAACGGCTGAACAGATTTGAATAAATCTTGGTTTACGGATGGATCAGAACCTGGACTAAGACATAAGATACTTTTCATTCTGGCATAGTGTTCCCTTCGGATGATAAAACACTTTTCATGCGGGTAAAGCTGTAGGCAGAAGCTAGATTTATTATTAAAAAAATCAAGTGACCTTGGATCAACTTCTTAATTAATATTGCAATAATATTTAAAAAAAACTATAATTTATGTGGCTATAATAAGAATACTGAAAAATAATAAGAAGGTTGTCTGCAAGATTAATGCAGGTAACGTTCGGACATTTTGCGGCTTTTATTAAAGTTCATGCTATTGGGGTTTAATTCTTTGATTAGTTAATCCCTCATAACTGTTATTTATGCACCCTGTTGTGGACTTTACATTATAAATTAGTTTCCAATAACCAACATGTTTTTTTCTCGCTAATATATATGTGAATAAAATAAAATAAAAAATCTTACCTGGGCCACGAAATGGACATTCTATAGTAATTTACGCCTATAAACTTGATCATTTCAATGTCATCCATGAAGCGGTGGTATGAGTCAGCTGCCACATCTCCATTTGAACCGTCCACGGTATAGTTAGGATGATTGTGGATATATGTGTCCCACATACTTTCGCCTTTGCCTGCAGAAAAATACAGTTATTAAACTCTTACTTACTTTTTTGGTCCAATACTCCCTTTGCGCACCCACGCTTGTCACTAGCACTACAAATCGTCATCATATCGGTCGAACAACGTCCACTGCTACATAGGTCTCCCCCAAGCGTCGCCACATTGACTGATCCTGTGCGTCTCGCACTACACATACAATGCCAAATTACTCCGTACTATAGTTTACCCCATATTATAATGTTACACTTAAATTATATGGCGAAACTTCTCAAACATGATATCTCAGAATGAAATACCAATTCACAATTAGCTATGTTTATAAAGGTTACTACTCGTACAATAATGTCATAAATTATAAACGTGCAATACCAAAAATAAAAATGTCCAATCCTTAAAATGTATATTAATACATGAGTTGATTACGGGCTCAAGAGCAGCGGTTTATTAGTTTTTTGAGCTGAATGAACGCGTAGGCTGATTCTTTTACGTCAAGCTATTCGTCTAACCTTGCGAGTGTCACTGGCAGTCGGAGGATACATAATATATGTTATTGGTCAGTTAGCTCGCGATTATGTATCTTCCGACCGTACAGCATGGTTTTCTTCTTGTTTAGGTCTTTTTAGTTCGCTTCTTAAGCAGTCTTGTATTTTGATTTTTTAAATTAACTTTTATCACACGCTGCTCTCAAAGCTTTAATTCGATCGCTCGATTCATTAAATAATTACCAATATAAATAAATCATGATTATTATTATTGCCTAAACCACAAAGAATTTTCCAACCAAACAGATAAAGTACAAAAAAATACAAAAAAATCTTACCTCCTTCGTTCCATGCTCCTTCAATTTGAAATGCGGCCGACGCAACTCCGAATATGAAGTCATCTGGAAAGGAGTATTTGCTCACCCTAGAGTTCACTCCTAGACTCTCCCTTGAATATTGCAGCAAGCTATATAACACAAAATTATTCATAAAACAGAATTTATTAAGACTAGTAGATCAATAAATTAAATAAGTATTATCTATAAGAGCGGTGTTACTTTAAGAATTATTGTTATGTTATTTTTATGTCGGATGTCTATTTCTTATTAACAATAAATCATTTCGAAAAATCCATTGTTATTTCTGCATCAGCGATATGAGGAAACCTATAATGTATCAGATAATGTTAACTAAGGAGTGGAATTCCCTGGCGGAGTCTGTATTGCCCGATAGCTACAATCTGGGGATCTTTAAATTAAGAGTGAATAGGTTAATCCAAGGCAAGCATGTTTCACCATCGACTATATCATCGCTTATCATCAGGTGAGAAAGACAAGCGCGAGCCTAACCATAATAAAATAAACTATCAAATACATTTGGTTCTTTTTTAATCAACACTGAAGTTTAAGGTAAACAGACTATAGTTTGAAATACAAAAACAAGTTCAAAAACACTACAAATGTCAAAAAATAGACCGCAATTCATAAGCGAATTGCATGTTTTTGTATAAGTGGAAGCAATATGAAACAGTTAACGTCGTCGTATGCTGAGGATCAGCTTTAGTAATCTCTCAGTTGATAACATACACGATACCCTTGAAAAAGATTAACTAATATCTTTCATTGTTCGGAGAAGGCAAAACACCGGGCAGATTGGAAGGTTTTGCCCAGCGCTGGCAGAATAAAAATAAAAAACCTTTCAATTTGCTGCCTAACTCTCAGAAACAAAATTCGATGTTAATATTTTACGTCATTAAATATTTGTCTTTACTACTTACTTTATGACTGAGCTTAATTTTAAATTTAGATCTAATAACCGTTTTAAGAGAAATTTGCGTGTGACAGACGTACACAGAACCGATACCAAGTGTTTTTTTTTACACGAGGATGGAACAAAATTAAGTAAACAGAAATACATAACATAACACCAAACAAAATAACTTTTGTACAATAAAATAAAAAATAACTAATTTGTTACACTTAAATTCACATTGCCGCTTTCGTTATCCAACACTTAAAAAAAATATCACTTCGAACTCACCTAAGAGTCACCAAAAGTGCTCTGTTCAGGGCGACTCCACTCGAGCTCCGCATTGTGCTAACTAAAACAAAGCACAGGTGTTTCTACCTACTGAATGCGACAATCTTAATTATAACCTTTTAACTACGGCATAACCTTCTCGGGACTTCCTGAGTTCCTGACAAAGGCAAAGCTGCAAAAGCAAACAAACCGATATCGTCAAAGAATGATGTATGTGACCGCGAAATAGGCATAATATAAAAATATTTCTCATAAAATGTATTGCCTCGTTTTAGTGGTTTGTTGGTCGATTTAGGATACGTTTACGTCAGACGCTACGATTACTTAGACACAACTTAGCGGTACTTATCAAAGTCAAAGTCAAAGTCAAAGATTTATTTGCAGATAAATATGGTTACAAAAGTTCTTACAATGGTAGTATTAGTAGCTTAACATATTCAATCATAACATAATGACATGCAAATTTTTGGTATAGGTAGAATTCGAACATTAATTTAATTTATAATCAAGAAATTCTTTTATATTATAGAAGGGATGCTCAATTAACCACCTGCGTAAAGCCCTTTTGAAGCGGACCATTGGAAGTTCTTTAATTTGGTTAGGAATCTTGTTATAGATCTGAATACACATAGGATAACAACTTCGCCTATATAGTTCCGTTTTTATTCTTGTAGGATTTATTAATCTATTAGGATATCTGGTTTTAAAGTTACATTTATCTCCCAATTTTTCAAACATTTCAGGGTGAGATTTGGTAAATTTACATACTTCCTCAATATAAATACCAGTTAATGTAAGTAGTCTAAGTTTTCTAAACAGCGGTTTACAGGATGTGAGTGGGTCTACATTACAAATCGCACGTATACACCGCTTTTGTGCGATGAAAGCTCTTCCGAGATGCACCGAGTTCCCCCATACCAGTATACCATAGCGCAGTATTGAACCAACATATGCATGATAAGCCTGCAATGTGGCTTGTCTACTTGTAAGATTAGATAAACGCCATAGAGCATAAGCAAACTTACTGAGTTTTCCACATATCATATCAATATGGTTAATCCAAGAACACCTCTCATCTAGAACTATCCCAAGAAAAGTAATACTATCTGATTGTTGTATTTGTTTACCTTTATAAGTTATGTTTAAATCCATTTTAGTCCAGTTTTTGTTTTGAAATTGTACATATTTGGTTTTATCTATGTTAGGTTTAAGGTTATTCTTTTCCATCCAAGTTATTATTTTGTCTACGGTACTATTTATTTCTTCATTATAGTTTTCTTTAGTTTTAGGGATAATTACGGAGACATCATCTGCAAAGAGTATGCAGGGATGGTCAGTTACTTTTGTCAGGTCATTGATATATAGCAAAAAGAGGGGGGGCCCCAAAATACTGCCCTGTGGAACGCCTGTGCCATTGTAACCTAATTTGGATTTATATTTCTGTTCACCATTTTGATTTGGTTTATCCACAGTAATTTCTACAACTTGCGATCTGTTTGTAAGGTAACTTTTTAACCATGCATTTGCTTTACCGCGTATTCCATATTATGAGTGGGATAACCTGATAGTAGGTTCATTGCTCCTTCCATCTTTCCTATTTATGCTGTTTTCAGGATATGTACTTTCTATTAGTAAAAGGTAACAGGTTTCTTCTCAGTCAACCTAAAAAATCGAGGGGAATGGTGCTAATAGCCGAAATACAGGCTATGCCTAGTTTGGCTACAAACGCTAATCTCTTTGCCCAAATTGGAATTGCTGTCACATTGCCATTTTAAAGTATTTTTGGATTTAAATAAATGATTATTATATTATTATTATTAATCTGCCTAGTCTTTTCCCAACAATATTGGAATCGGCTTGCAGTATAACCGAATAGAGATGATTACCAACATCACTAGTTTACAATATTTTTATAAACCAGTTGAAAAATTATTGTTTTTGGGTCAGTATTATTCAGCAAAAATATATAAAAATCTGGCGTTGGTTTTGGTAATACTTATTTATTTAAATTGGTACAAACAGGCTGGCAGACAGGATTGGTATTTGTGCTACACGACGGTACGCAAGGCCAAAATAACTAATTTGTGGCAGCATTGCACCTCCATCGAAGCTCTGCCAAATGGAATGAGGTTGTGCATAGCAATGTCCATGACTAAGACAAACCCACTATCATCTGTAAAGGATGAGAATGGGTATCTCACGGAAACTGGACAGGACACTCTGGGCGTGATGTTTAGGACTCACTTCCATCATTATATCATCCTTTCTCTTAAAAGCGTTGGAGAAACTGGTAGTCAGGTACCTGGTATCCTTTTATTCCTTTTTATCTCAAAGAACGCTTTCAGTTCCTCTGTGACACACGTTCTAGGTCCTTGAGATCATCGGAAAATCTAAACTTAAGTATTCGTATGCATTCCACTTCCTTCTTTGACAAATCTTTTCATTCAAGCAGCTCGGTTGTGGAATGTATTACCTATCGAAGTGAGACGTGCTCAAACACTGCCTACGTTCAAGAAAATGGTGAAGGAGCATTACCTTTCACTATAATTTTTATTCTTCTCCTTTCTCTGTTATATATTTGATATGTATTAGTATATTAATTTCTAGAGATTGGGCAGGAGTAGGTTATCTAGGGGATCACAATAGATCCCAATGGGTCGAAGATTCTGAATCTGAATCTATATTAAGATACGGCATCATATTTTGGGGGAACTCTACTGACAGGAAACATGTCTTCAAAACCCCAAAAGAGGTGCATTCGGTCGATGTTCAAACTTGAAACCATTGAGAGCTACAAGCCTTATTTTAAAAAATTCAATATTTTGACATTATCTTGCCTTTATATATTAGAAAATGCCATGTTCTTGAGAGCTAATCCGCATTTATTTTCTCGCATAGCAGATCAATTTCCTAGAAACAGACGTGACTATACTCAAATTTGTCAACATCAGCACAAAACGGCACTTATTCGTAGAAGTGTCTTTTGCATGGCTTCAGAAATTTACAATAAATTTCCTAAAAGCTGGAAGCAGTTGAATGATCTAGCATTCAAAAAAAAAGTTTAAGATTTCTTAGCAGATAAGGCTCATTATAATATAAAAGAGTTTTTAAATGAAAAATATTAATAATTTTTTGTACTAATTTGTATTTTATATTTCTGACATTTTCAATAATTTAAAGCTGGACTCGTAATTTTTAATCCGGTATGTTATTTTTTATGTTGACATTTTTATAGTTTTATTCTGACATTCTAGAACGATAATTTTAATTGTATTTTTATTATTATTTTTATTAATTTGGCTCAATATATGACAAACTTGAATATTTTATTATTATGATTTATTTAATATTTTGACATTTTTAATATTTCTATTTTGACATTCTAGAATGTTAATTTTAACATTTACATGACATTTTAAAATAATTTGAGTATATGACATGATATTTTAGATTTATTATTTTTATTTACATTTAATTATTTTGATTTGTATTGATTTCTATTATTAATATTTGCATGCCATTACCTAAGGCAAACATGACGCGCTGTATTAAAAAAAAAAATTACATGCCTTACATATTGAAAATTATTTGTTGTGTGTACTGTACTCATGTTTGAGCAAATAAATGATGACTTACTTATTTACTGAGTTATTTCTGGGCCCCTCCACAAGATAAGATACTTAAATTGGCAGTTCGAGATCGTGAGGAAACCCGCATATCCTAGAAGCACAAATTTGAAGATATGTGACATTCACCAATCTGCGCTGGGCCCGCATGGTGGAAAAAGAAGTCAGATTTCCTCTTTCACAGAGAGGAGGCCTGCGTGTCAGAAGTGGGAACAATAAAAAGCTTATGATGATGACTTTGAGTAACAAATATATATAAACCAAATTGTTTTCAGAGGTACAATATTTTCTCGGTTAGTAATGGAGTGTCACCCCCATCTACGGATTTACCTTGGCAAGTACTTAACCTTGAAGATCCGTGCTGCTTTTATAACTCAGTTACGAGCGTCTTATGGGGTTACAGGGACTCTTCAACCTTTTAATGTTCACACTGCTAGGACACAGGCCTCCTCCCAGTGCGAGAGGGAACGGGCCTTAATCCACCACGCGGCTCCAGTGCGGGTTAGTGGATGTCACATGTCTTTGGATTTTTGATTCTAGGACATGCCAGCTTTCTCACGATGTTTGTATTAACCGTTTTTAGAACAGTGGTGATGAAATAATTTACATAAAGTAAAGCTAGCTAGGGCTCGTTTCTAAGTCCTAATAGGGGCCGTTACGACTACTCTCACACTGGGTACAAAAACACAATTGTTGTTAAATCTGCGTCTAACGTCCAACTTTATACACAAAATATACTCGTATTCAACAGAATGTAAGGTATGAAGCAACTTTTATATATAATCCCATCAAAATCACAACATGTAAAAAACACAAGTCTCACGATGCAGACTCTACCGCAAAAGATTCGCTATCGCTTGGTCATTTGATTTCCGCTGGCTTAGCAAATGAAAGCCAACTCCTGACGCTCAGGACTCTGTGTGCCCCGACTTGGGGTGAGTTCCACATTAGTTAAGTAATTATGCCTGATTCTCTGCGCTAGATAACCTATATTGATTTCATCACCTATATGATATCTGATTTCGCGTGAGTCAATGCCTCTGTGACTAGTAGTTATCCAGCGCACAGTAGATTGTAATATGTGTGTATTTCTACTGCATCGAGTAGACACCACTGTAGTGGTTTACTGTGTTAATTGTAAGAGATCACGTATACTTTATGCATATTAAATGTTCATACTGATAAGGAGAAGCTGATACATCGTATGCGGCTTGCTGCTAATTGCACTGCATCTAACATGCGCACCCTATGGTGCTTCCAGGGCTCTTAGTGCGGGCTGAGAGCTGGACCCCTTGCCTACTGCTGCACGCTTCCTACGCACGCTGCCCTTTCTTGGCCTGCCTACCTGCTGCCTACCGCCACGCGAGCCGGTGCCTGCGCTGCCTACCCTGCGCAACCCTAGCCGCTACAATTCCGGCAGCCTACCGCTGAGCCTGTGCCGACTGGTCCCCGCGTCTGCCACGTGCTGCCAAGGGATTGTACCCTTCTTATGTATTAACTGTGTGATAGTTATCGGTGCAGAACAATAGTGACATTACTTACCCGCGACCTAGCTGTGGAATTTTAGTTACCTCAATATATGTATTAACTTGTCCAGCTGTTTTACTTTGCATCTACCTACCTACCTATCAGTTCTCACATTTGAAACAAACAGAACAACAATTTACATCTCTTGAGATTTTTCAAAACTGTTTACAAAAACAATTAACTATAAAAAACTTAACTGTCACTTTAGGGGTCAAACCTATACTTATAACGGAGAGGGTAAACTTTATTTTCCATAACTTCTAATCTTGATCTCATTCCATTTACCATATTATTAAAACAAATAGCAATGGTTGCATATCTTATCCTGGCTTGACGATGAGCTTTGATTACTTATTTTTTTTTGGCAAGTTTAAAATTATAGATCCCACCTGCATGTCTTCGGACAATGATTAGCGAGATGCCATGTCTTACAGCACCAGATCGGTTGGTTGTAAAAGAAGCCGTGGTTTGGCTATTCAGAATATTACGTTGACTGCTGGATTAATTTGTGTAAGCAATCGGACGTGGACGTGGCCCTTGGCTGTAACACTTTACTTCACCAGTTTCTTGATACCGTCGCACCCATAAACGAACTGTATTTCTCTATAAAGAAGAAAGTTAAAAAGGTAGATTTCTAATGGAAAAAAATAATATAAATTGATTTTATTTTAGATTACACTTACGGTTACGTCGAAATTTAATTCTCGAGCAATATTCTTTAAACTTTGATTTAGTTCCCAAAGGACGATTATTTTCACTTTTGAAAAGTTACTCATAATTTAATTGTAAGTCTTTATTCGAACAACACAAGCAGACGAGTAATTATGCTATCATGCGGTACCAAGTTTTACTTAACAAAATTATAAGTTTACCCTCAACCTTCTTCATAAAATCATTTTTATAATATAAACGTCACGGCCGACATGAATGGTGTGATGGATGCTTCACAAGCATATCGATGAATATCACAACTATGATAAGTATCAACTCGTGAGTTCCAGGTTCAATTCTTCGATCGACTTAACGATTTTATTAAATTTTAAAATAATAATGCAGTTTCATTGATGTCACAGAGATGGCGGGCACCCGGCGCACGTTAATACCTTAGTATATCCTTCAATTTTATTTTCAGGAAGTAATTTTCGCATGTCTTCAGTTTCTGATTTTGTATTTTTGTGTACATATAAATATATTTGTTAATTAATAAGCATCTACACAAGTTAGTTTTTTTCTGAGACACCCAGTATAAGAACATTAAAATATGTTAAACGCTATGCGGGTACTTACGCGGCTTGAGCTCTGGTTAACTCTAAGAACTGGATAGGCAACATCAAATTGTGCAATCATTATTCATTTTTATAGACCAATTAATTCATCGTTACTATAATCATATCTGAGCCTGAAGGGTGAGGCAGTGTAGGCAGACGTATACTTCCATGTTTTGCCAGGGGCAAGCCTTGCCATTAACTGTGCACAAACCTGGATCCCTGGCTGGTACTGTACTACTAAAGTATTAATGGATATTGCATTTAGAATTTCGGATTCCAGATGAAAAATCCAGTAATACTTTGCTTGATCCGCAATAGCAGTATTGCATGCGACAGCTAGATCAACGAGGCTGTTGTTAAAATAATTCTGGGAAAACGAGTTCAAATAATTCTGGAAAAGAGAGCAGTTCACACCAAAAATAAGGTTACATTTTATCGGCGATAACGGTTCTCGAATTGTCAAAACGTTTGGGATTGACTACGTGACAGTTTGGTAGCGCTTCTCAATTTCATACATTTTTAAATTTTCGACGATCTTTACCGCTGAGATTGGCTCTTTTTCTAGAGGTTATCATAATTATAGTAGTATTTTATCGCCATGGTCTAGAGACTATATTATATACTATTGATGGTTTTTGGTGTGGTTTTGGCTATGGACATGACTATGGAAAACCCAAATATTATTATTTTTAGTAGCTAGTTGTAAGACCAATCTATTTAAAATTTTCCCATTCAGCAAGACTGCGCATTGCTATGACTGTTATCAAGGCACAAAAATCATAAGGTATAGTTTTGACTCACTTAATCTGGTTATGTTAAAAGAAGCTTGGGTTCCTTTCCAAACAACCATCCATATCTACTATTTTTTGGTGCTGAAAGCAGGTCCTCATCATCATCACTTCAGCCGAAAGACGTCCACTGGTGAACATAGGCCTCCCCTAAGCAGCGCCAAATTGTCCGGTTCCGTGCTCCTCGCATCCAGTAGATCCCCGCAACCATCACCATCACTAGGTCATCGGTCCACCTAATGGGAGCCCTACTAACGCAACTTCTTCCGGTTCGCGGTCGCCACTCCAGAACTTTTCGGCCCCATTGGCCATCCGTCTCTCAAAGCAGTAGGTATAACACGAAAGCAGGTACTTACCTATTTTATATCTTTCATTGACCTCCATTAACCGTTATCACAGTATTCACTACTTTTCTGACGTCTACAAGGACAACTTATTAGTTACTTTATCCACCATAATGTGTCCTTATTTCACAATATGCTATGTAGTTGGACAAATTGACCCAAGTAAACGTTTTATCCTAAGACAATCCATCCATTTCTCTCGCTATCTTAGTTCATAGATCTTAGCAACAGTCGGATGTAAGCTGGGCCATATAAATTAAAGCGCGACGTGATCGACTGTCCCACCAAGATGTTTATTGCTCCGAGGACGGATAATAAATAACTCACTGGAAATTGTGTCATTGGTTACGGTCCCCTTAGTTTTACGTGGTGCAATGTTCTGAAATAATGAATTCAGTTTGTTATCGTTTCAGCTTTGTGATGCGAACCGTATCTAATTTTTGAGCCTCAAGGCTTGCGCAGAACGCGACGCGAGAATGTGACAACCCCTGGGTCTTTGAGTGAATAGGTTACTTCTAGGCAAGCGTGCTACACCGTCGACCATATCATCGCTAACCATCAGGTGAAAAGTGTTTTATCATTCCTAGGGGATACAAACTATCATATTTTATGTCCTTCCCAGGGTCTCAAACTATGTCGATCCCAAATTTTATTTTAAATCGGTTCAGTAGAGCCAGAGATTACTCGCTATAACCTCACAAACTTTACCTCTTTATAATATATATAATAAAGAGGTAAAGTATTAGTATTAAAGTAGTAGTATTAAACTCTCTTTGAGTTTATAGTATAAGATACAAAAAAATATGTTATCATCCTTGTTGTGTGATTTAGCCGAGAATTTATTCATTTTGCTGGTTGATATCTGGAATGTTTTTGTTAGGCAAAATGCCCTTGTGTTGTGTTTTTCCATTAGTAAATATCATCATCATATGGATTGTGTAATAAGATTACAAATAAATGAAAAAGTTATTGCTCTGTGATGCAAATTATTAAAAGCTAAGGGAAAATTTCGCTTACGCTGATTTCACAGTAGAATTAAGTATATATATAGTATATTACAAGGCAAAACTGGACTAATTCATTTGAAATAAAATAACTTATTTCATAACAATTCCAACACCATAAGTTTCATGTATGGCTCCCATACAAAACTTTAGAGATATCGGCTTTTTAATCACACGCGCCGTTATCGCATGACGTCATCCAACTGCTTCCCAGGTGGCCGTGACAGATGCGCAATTTTGCGAAAATGAGAGCGACAGTCGATTGTTCTATGGATATAATATCTCTAAAATTATTTCCATAAGTCGCGTCGCCGTCGTCATCGTTCTAGTCTCATAGTCACGACACGCTTGTTTGCTGTCCTTCACGTCGTCGTCATGTCGTGTAAACTGCGCGTCCATAGTAACAATTTGACATTGACAGCGTCCTTTTTCCACATTATTAAAATACGGTTTCATTTTTAAACTACGTATTAACAAAAGTTAGTATAGAAGTCAAATTGCACTTTGATTCCAATTTTACTAAAACCTACTTTTATTTTTTAAGTCAGTAGATATGAATAAAACAAAGAGTAGTATTTAAACACAAATAAAAATAAAAAAAATTCTGTATCCAAAAATAAACTGAATTCCAATCCATAATACTGCTTGCACAGCAAACTTATTATTATAAATAATATTAACTTATTATTAAACAAAATATTATTATTTTAGCACAATTTGAGTTCATGAAAAATCGCTATTATTTGAAAAGCGGGGATTTTTTATGAACGTATATCTAACTAGAGGACGCCTCGCGGTTTCACCTGCGTAGTTCCCGTTCCCCTGGGAATACATCCCTGTAAAAAATAACCTATCTCACCCGGGGATAGAGTAGCTTCCCAACGGTGAAAGAATTTTTGAAATCGGTCCAGTAGTTTTGGAGCCTATTCGGTACAAACAAACAAACAAAAAAATCTTTCCTCTTTATAATATTGGTATAGATAATCTTGTCATAATTATCTATTTATCGATTATTCAGAATCTGACCTGAAATCCAAATTCGGTTGCGTCTTAGGTTAGGTTCGGTTGGGTTGGACGGAGCCAACTTACACGGGGCTCCTATTTCTGTCTGCAGGATCTAAAGTAACCTAACATGAAGAAGATGACGGGATAGAACATAACCTATCCTTGTCGGGGTGCCCTAAGCTCCCGAGCTCGCTTCGCTAGCTCTTGGACTTATTTTTTTATTATTATGTGTGAGTATAAAGTTTGTTCGCTCTGGTTAATTTGCTATGCATTCAATATTTCTGGTGTAAAAAAGTATAATGATGGAAATAAGTTGATAGGTGATTATTTACTTGATGTGCAATCAATAATATCCCTAAAACCTAAACCTTCTTTTTGTAAGAATAAAACCAATGTAATTTTAATTATCATATTTTTTTTGTTATCTGTAATTATTTTGTGATTTGTTATAATATGTGGTATATCCTGATGTAAATGATTCAATTATTCAATAATTAGTTTGTTTGTAGTGCTTCGGCTGGAGTTTCTTCACCCAGTCGTGTTCAGTCCTTCAGGTTTCTTGATATAGTCGAAGTCAATTCGGCGTGTGCGCACAATGTTGGCATAGTTGTGCGCTGATAGCTTCGGCGTCCGAGTTCTATTTGGACTGTCGTAATCAACGTAGTATAATCCGAATTTCGTTCTGGAAAAATTATAACAAATTTAATTACGCTATTCGAAAAACTCGCAGTTCTTGTTGGTACTCATCAGTTATCATTACAGTACTTTATTTTTTTATAATAATAAAAACTGTTCGGTAAGAAAAACCAAAAAGCAAAGAAAGCAAAAATCTTACGTATAGCCGTCTGTCCATTCGAAGTCATCCATAAGACTCCAACTGAAATATCCCTTTACATTAACCCCATCTTCATGCATAGCCAGCAGCAATTGGTAGAGATAGTCGTTATAATAAGATACTCTTTGGTAATCTTCTGATCCACCAAAATTACCTGATCCATTTTCAGTTATAATGATAGGGATTTTCTTCAATATTTTATAGTTGTTTTGGAGCCAATTGAGGAGTTTTCGGAAGCCTGGTGGGTAAAACTGTAACACCAATGCCTTTATTTTTGTCGCCGTTGAGTATTCGAAAAGTCAAACTGAGAAATAGTTTGATGACATACTGGCTTCTGCCCGCGGCTTCGACCGTTAAAAAATTGTTTTATTATCCCGAGGGAACAAAAATTGCCTTGCCTAGTCTATTTTCTATTCCAGACTGTAAACTATGTTCGTGCCAAATTTCATCCAGATCCGTTCTGGCGTGATTGAGTAACAAGCATCCATTCATCCATCCAAACTTTTGCATGTATAATATTAGTAGGAGAGAGAAGAAAGAGAAGATAAGAAGTAGGAGAGCTGTGCTATGCATTTTTTTTAGGTTCAGAGAATTTAAGCTAGTATAGACTAAGTGACAGACACAATGGAAAACATCTTCCATTTTTGAAGTCGTTTTAGTCACATTACGTACAATGGTTAACCAATTTGTGACGCTATGATGCATACCTAAAGAATAATGGTTTCATTGTTCTGTAACGTAGGTTATAAATATCTTGAACTAGCACTCCGCCCGCGACTTTAATCGCGTGATTTCGAAGGTTATCCTACAGGTGACTTTCTTATGTGCAGTTAGTGAAGGCGTCCAAAAATAAGCTATTGTTAAATTAATAAAATTGGGGTATCGTAGATATTTAGTTTGGTTTAGCTAATTGGTTTGGGACGATTCGTTATTTGATTTAAAGTGTAATACGTTTTAGGTTACTCTCCTAAAACCTTAATTGAAGGAAAAAATGTCATTTTAATTATTTACATGGAATTATTATTTTCATAAAAAAATACCCCCTACACGCCCTTAAAGGTTTTCGAAATTACCGCAATTTCCTTTATAATGCTCCCCAAGACATTTACATCAAAAACGAAACCCTGTGCTGTAAGATTTTTAGCAAACTTTAACACCCTCCAAAACGTATTTTGGGGGTAGTTTCGGAAAACTTATAATAACAAACGTTATTGTTTACTTAGGTTGGTATTTATATTTATGTCAAATTTTAAGTTTATTAAACCAAGACATAAATTTCTTCAAAAAAACTTTAACACCCGTTAAATCGTATTTTGGGGGCAGTTTAGAAAATCTAATAATAACGACCTTTATTGTTTACTTAAGTCGGTATTTGTGCCAAGTTTCAAGTTTGTTAACCCAAGAAATAAGATTCTTCAAAAAAAACCTTTTCACTCCCTAAATCTTCTTATAATAATATAGAATAAATAGTTTCGTAAAACTAATAAAGTCAACCTTTTACTTAGATTATATACTATTACATTACTATTTCTGCCAAGTTTCCAGAAGATTAGCCAATTAGATTTTCATACAAACTTTCAAACCCTTTTTCACCACTTTAGGGTGGAATTTTCAAAAATCCTTTCATGGTACTCACTTACGTTACTTGAGAAACTATCCTGCCAAATTTTATATGATTTTGATTGTAGATGATTACGTAATAAGAGCTCGTGCAACGTTTGACGAGGTCGGTCCGTGGATGGGTGAGCATTTTAACATACCAAAATTCCTCCGTGCATCGGAAAGCACGTAAAGCCGTTGGTCCCGGCTGTCATTTAAAGATCTTTGACGGTCGTTACTGGTAGTCAGAATCTTGAGATATGACGCCAGTCTTGCTAAGGTGTACCGTGTTTCCTAGTTAATGGGTTGTTGAGGTCATATAGACAGTCGCTCCATGTAAAACACTGGTACTTAGCTGAATCCGGTTGGACTGGAAGCCGACCCCAAAATAATTCGAAAAAGGCTAGGCAGGCAGGCAGATGATTACGTAATAATGGTTTATACATTGATTTATTTGTCTTGTTCGTCTTTTTTAGTTGCTTCCAGAAATGACGATAGAGATTTATAACCAAATGAGAAGTATTCATAGAAGGAGACGATTTTTTTGGACCAAATAGAGCAAGAGCCAAGGCAAGAGAATAATGAAGTACCTACTCTGCGCGAGGTTCCCACTTTCCTAGCTAACAAATTTTCTAAAAGCAAATTGAATGCCCTTTCCAACTAATTGATATAAAACTTACATATAGCCAGTCGGGACCAGGCACGGGCCAAGATGGATTCGGCTCCATTTTGACACCAATGTCGTGGAAGAAAGAAGGCACCTTCCAGTCAGGTTCCATTGCTGATGGGCTCAGTAACTCCGTAGTATAGTGGTTTAGGGCGAAGAAATCTGCGCTTCCTCGCAGTGATTTAATCTGGAAGAATAAAAATATGCAATCCCTAGACAGACTTTAAATACCCATTCTATTTCGCTATAATATGCTGCCTCTGCCATGTTTTGCTGTAATTGTAGCTATTAACACCTTTCAAATAGTGCGAACATACATATTGTTTCGAGGAATAAAGGAGCTAGATTTATTATAATTTAACACTAATTATAAGAAGTCATATAAGCGTAAGTATTTCAATAGTTCGTGGAACAGGGACACGAAACATGTGGCAAACTACCAAACATTTTGGCGAAGTTAATTTTTGGTATTCTCAAATTACATAGCAGAATATGACTGAAACCTAATTGGCGATTTTTGCATAAATTATATGAATGGCAAACAAACCTCCTCATGAGTGAAATATGGGAGACGTGACCTTGAATATCCTTGTTCACGACTCATATTGTTAATCCGTTCACGAACTAAAATAGGATAGTCACCTTCCTCCGAAAATATGGGATGGGAAAACATTCCCAACTGAAAAAAAATATGATCTATAAGCTTTTGATTATGGATTTAAAAAGTGAAACCAAAAATAAACCAAACCTATAAAAAGGAAACACAGATGAATATATTATTATTGTGAGACTATGTCCAAAGCAAAGTGCTGTTAAAGAACTGACATGCATTTGTATATAGGTGTCTGCCGCCTCGACATCCTCAGGTTTGTTGGGGTCTTTTGGATCACCCCAATTTGCTTCTAGAACTATTGATACTTTTCCTGCAAAGCAAACGTTATTAAATTATTATTTCTTTATCGTTTTTTATAAAAGATACAAGATCCTTAATATCAACTTTTTACAAAACAAGGAAATGGAGAAAAGTAAAAACAGATTTTTACTTTTTCCTTAACGCCATGTGATGCGGAGGAATAAAACAATTTCATAAGGACATGTTTGTGATTGAGAGCAGGTTAAAGCGAAATACACGGTTGATGTACTGTGTCTGGTCAAACAAAGGGGTAACTTCTGAGATGACTAATGTAATAGAGAATTATGGAAAAAGAAGGGAGGGAATTTTATGACTTTACCTTTTTGAACTGGTTTAAATTCCTTCTCATACATGCGGTAAACCCGAGCATGAGCTAGTAAGCTGTTGTGAGTACATAAATATATGCCAATTCCGTGTGATAGCAAAGCTGGTACTAATATGTCAAGTCCATAACCCTGTGAAAATTAAAATAATAAAAGATAAATCCAAAATAATTTTGAGACAGATAAATCTGTCTACAGACAATCACAAATAAAGAGACATGCAGTCTTATTTATAAAACTTTTTAACAAGCTTTATTGAGTTTAATCTGTCCCGGTGTCTGTAAATAAATCTTCCAAGATAAATTTGACCCACTTCCCATTGTCCCATTGAGAAAATATATACTAATTTTAATATAAATGTTTGTTAACCACAACTAGTTACACTACTGATTAGTGGGTTCTTTTTAAATTTCTTAGGCCCTTAGTTTTAGTTGTCTAGTTATGGAGCGGTGTATAGTCGTGAAACAAATGCTAAATCAGAAGGCCAACACAAAATAAACAAGTGCGCAAGGGATACTTACACTTCTGCAATTTTCATGAGGCTCGTTTATCGTTGTCCACATTTTGACTATATCGCCGTACAAATTAAATGCCAACCTCGCGTAGTCTTCAAAATAGTCAATAACTTTTGCGTTGGTCCAGCCACCGAGGTCCATGAGCGGTGTGGGCATGTCCCAGTGGAATAGTGTAACTACAGGAGTGATGTTGGCTTTCAGGAGTTCCTCAAAAATTGTACGGTAGTACTTTACGCCTTCTTGGTTTATGTTGTTGTCAGTACCGTTTGGGAGGATCCTTCAATAAAATAAATGTATATTAATCTTATTATTTTAATCACTAGGACAGTGGGCTACATTGGAATAATTAAATTATTATTGATGTTTATCATCATTATCATTTCATATCATTCGATAGACATAGGTCTACCAACAGTGGCGACAACATCAACAGGCCTTGTGTATCTCGCAGATAGATTAAATGAATTTTAATTGGTAATCAGCGTTTAGTGGGCCACCTTGCTGAGTATAGTTTTGACGCGGCATAGCGATTTTCACATTGCCTAACAATGGAACTGCCAGTACGAGAGAAGAAGACCCCAAGAAAAGAAGAAGGACCATATTGATCTGCGCACAATATATAACGGTATAATTATATAATTTATAAAGACAATTTTATAAATCTTACCTAGTCCACGAGATAGACATTCTGTAGGCCTGAACGCCTAAACTTTTGATCATTTCAATGTCTTCCATATAGCGGTGATAAGAGTCGGCTGCCACATCTCCGTTCTTATTGTCTTCGGTAAACGTGGGGTGATCATGGAGGTATGTGTCCCATATACTTTCACCCCTACCTAAGGAAGATAAAAGTGGTTTACGTAGAAAACGTCAAAACTCTAAAATAAGTTAGCAGCTAACATCCAGTTGAGAACTTGTAAATCTCTTTGATTTAACATGAAGACTCGTAAAACTTAGCATACAAGTAGAGTTTGACACAGAATCTGGGGTGAATGTGTAAAGAAGCATGATTCCAACTCCGCTTACGATTTTGAGGCCAATAACTACACATAGCCTCTTTAAATAACCAATCAGGTAGAAATGGATGAGTAAGTACACTACTTTTGAGGTCCTCCGAAATATGTACAGGCTATATATAGATTTTAATAAAGTTATCTGCTGTTACTAATTCGCAATATCGAACCAATCTTTCTATCAAATAGCTAAACTCCGATAATGCCCAGAACCCAACAGCACTAGTCGTAAACTAGTGCTGTTGTAGATAATTTCGAATAAAATCAAAACGAATTCTAGAAATCTTACCTCCTTCATTCCATCCTCCTTCAATTTGAAATGCGGCCGTAGACACTCCGAACATGAAATCATCGGGGAATGAGTAATTGCTTACCCCAGAGGTCACATCTAGGCCTCCTCTTGCTAGTGGCAGCAGGCTTAAAATCAAACAATTATATAAAGAAAAATATAGAGTTTAGAGCACAATATAAAATTAAATACTTGAGTCATCATCATCATCATTTCAGCCGAAAGACATCCACTGCTGGACATTGGCCTCCCCCAGGCGTCGCCACATATAACGGTCAATACTTGAGTAGTTCTTTAGTATTACGGTTCCTCTACTCTTGGGCGGGACAAGGAATCTGCCGCAGTCTTACCGAATTAAATGCGGTATTCTTTGGCTACATTTGACCGGGGCGCTGAAAAATTTTCACAGTGTTTCACACTCCACCAGCCAGAAATGTTTTGTGTACCTACCATACTACTTACTTCAGTTTAGCTAGCACAATCTGTATCGTATACTTTACACTTAATATCAAATGATTACGTCATTATACGAAAATTTGCATGAAAAAGATTGTCTATGTGGTCAAGGGAGCACTAATATCTAATAACAATCCGAAGTTTGAAGAATAGCAACTTTTTTATTTGTTTAAGAGTGAAAACCTTCAAAAGGCTCCTCGACTCTTGGGGTAAAGACCACGGAGTGTGAGATTTTTACCTCACTAAAACCATCCCGCTGATCACCATCAGCACGTTGAATACACCGGGACCTCTCAACAGACCACCCCAGAACCCTCTCTGTACAACGCCTGTGCCCTAAAACATCCCTGGGGAGACTAAAAAAGCGCCTCCCTGAAGAATAGCACCTAGCACCAAAACTTTTAGCTAATAGCGATATACCAAAATAGTTTAGATGTACATTAAAAACAACACTTGGTTACTTAGGTCTTACCTAAGAGTCAACAATAGTGCTCTGTTCAGGACGACTCCTCTCGAGCTCCACATTTTACCAACTAAAACAAGGCTTCTGTGATTTCATTTATTTAACACGAAAACTAAATAAATCTATCATTGCATAATCTACAGCGGAAAAATATTCAATGAAGCAATTAGTTATAGCTCTGTATAAAAGGTATGTTTATAATATATATTACGATACTGAAATCTGTGTAAATTAGTCGAGTGATTGCTTATCGACAACAGTAAAATGCAAAACTGGTACTAAAGTCATTTAATTTATAGTGCCTTGTTACGATAGTAACTAGTTAAAAATCTTAAATATGTATGTATGTGTAAATTAGTCGAGTGATGTCTTATCGACTACACTAAAATGCAAAACTGGTACTACAGTCATTTAATTTATAGTGCCTTGTTACGATAGTAACTAGTTAAAATCTAAAATATGTATAGTTATGTTAACTAACTGCAGTGTGGCCCAATCGGATGTAGAGTCAAGCAAGTTGATTCATGACCTATAAAATACTCTTAATTTTACTAAAGACATTCTAATACAATTATGACGAATTTTATTGAAATATATATTTCCTTAGCAACAAACAAGTTATCGATTTAATATGAAAGTGACAATTAGTTTACCCATCTCGATGACATGCCACCATTTCAATATTTACTTGAAGTTTTATTATTTGAAGGGCAAAGTATAACCGAAATAGTTCGTATTTCGATAAAATTAAATATGCCAAATATGGAAAAAGATAGGGCCGAAAAGTTCTGGAATGGCGACCGCGAACCGGAAGACGATGCGTTGGAAGGCCTCCCACTAGGTAGACTGATGACCTGGTTAAGGTTGCGGGAAGGCGCTGAATGCAAGACGCACGGGATCGGTCAATGTGGCGACGCCTGGGGTAGGCCTATGTCCAGCAGTGGACGTCTTTCGGCTGAAATGATGATGAATGATGATGAAAAAAAAATATACATTACTGTATATTTTGTAATGTATATTTTTTTTACACCATCAAGATTTCAACGAACCAAAAGCACACCAACTTTAAAAAAAAAAACAGATATTTTGACGTGGGAATTTTCGATTGAAAATTAGGGTGCTTTTTCCAATATTAAGTCAAAATAAGGTGAAAAAAAAAATGTAAAAGATAAAAATAAAAACCAAAACAATATTAAAAAATATAAGATTCAAATTTGTTTGAATTTCTACATAAATTTTGAGGCTATGTGAAAAAAGTGAAAGTACAAAACCTGTAGATCTTTTTATTACCTACAATTTTGCCATTTAACTTTTTTGGAAGACTTGTAGTTTTGCCGGCAATCGAGATAAACCGTTTTTACCCTTAAAACTCACCCCCTTCCACTTCCCATTCTCAGATCGCCCGTAAATTATTTTTCGTTTCATTTTTGTTATATTCTTTTTCTTTTGTAATGGTCTCATCCTACTATTATTTTTTTCACTTTTTACCATTTTCAAAGGCTGGTCTATAATTTCAAATTTTAAACATCATTTCGGCTTTATCAAAAATACTTTTTAATCACGTTTTATATAACATAAAACGTCTTAAGTGCACCATGAGTGGTATAACAATAAAACTTTAATATTTTGAAGTTTTTTTAACGAATTATTGGCCAAAAGGATCATGAATCAACATGCTTGACTGTACCTATACACCAATTTTTTGACCTCCCTTCCCCTCTGCCATTTTATACGCGCTTGTATATATGTAGTTAGCATACACAGATACGTTAAGTATTAGTCTTTATTTATTGTTGTTGTAATCTGTTATACTTTTCGTTAATGTTCTGAACAAAACGTTTCGTTCACTAGTTGATATTTAATTGCAACACCATGTCAGTAGGCTGTCAACGATTTGACAGTTTGGATTGACAGCTGACACTTGAGAAGAGACGAAAAAGAAAATTTGTAGCGGGCACACGGTGAATTCGGGTTCTTGTGGAGTTATAAGCTAATCGAGCTATAACTCGCCCATTGTAATTGTTAATCGCGCCTGCCTTTCGCAACCGGCGTTGTGGGGCGCCCGTGAAGTCGGTTTTGAATATATATCACGCATAACGAAGTGCTTTTGCGGGAAACGTGTGCTGCCTGGTGGACTCCGATGTCCGTCCTTCCTTCGCCTTCGGTCCAGACAGCCGTCAGTATATACCTTATTGTCCTAATATTAAATATATTCTCCTATCCCTAATCTCATGGCACGATATTGATCGACCCCCAGGAGCCTACCGCAGGAATCCCAGGTAAGTGCATATATTACACCATAATATTACCGGCCAACCATTGTGACACCTTACACCCGTAGTAGGAACCAGTATATCTTTCAATAAGGAACAAACCCCCTAGCTTTCCACTGATGCGTTACGGCAGTTTCGTGGGGTACAGGTTCAGACAGGGTCCAGGAGTCCCACACTGCTAATGGGCCCCGGTGTTTAGCTCCTGGCTTGGGACCCGAAGACCTGTATTTAACAGGTAAGATATTTTATTTATTAGCCAAAATTAGGTACTACTTCTGTTTTTTTATTTACTACAGGTATTTACGTAGTATGTATGTACATATTCGCGAGCTGGCTGACCAAAACCAGATGTATCCTCCGACTGCACAGCATTAATTTCTTCTTGTTTACGTCTTTTAGTTCGCTTTTTAAGGAGTCGGGTTTTTTGATTTTGGTAATTAATTATTTTTAATTATCTGTTTAGATTTTTTTTAATTATGTGCATTTAAACATATAAGTGTTATATGTTTGAAAATATCTCGTGAAATCAACTCTTAAAACCCTTTATTTTGATACCCCACACGAAGGGCTTGGAAGGAAAAAAAAATTTCCCCCCCAAAATGGCGCCCAAAATCCGCCATTTTTCTTTTTCAATTTTTATGTATCCAGTGACACTCGCAGGGTTAAGACGAATCGATTGACGTAAGAATCATCAAAATCGGACAATGCGTTTGGCCTCTAGGACGCCACATAGGAGCAAACATACATACATACATAGACACATTATCCTCTTTCAGCAGTCGGGTAAAAATGAATTAATTTATAATAAGCTTCTGCCCGTGGCTTCGTCCCCGTGAAAAGCGTTTAATCATCTCAAGGGAATACAAACTATCCTGTCATTCCCAGGGACTCAAATGATCTCCGTGATAAATTTCATCTAAATCGGTTCAGTAGATCCAGAGATTACCCCATACAACTTCACAAAATCACAAACGTTACCTCCTCAGATTGGAGAAAAGTAACAGATAGCGCCCGCGGAACACACAAGCGGTGCCGCTATTTATTTACGTTTGCATGACAGCGAGGAGCAGCACTGTACTGTACATCTGTTTGCGTGCGTGCGACGGTGTGCATCACAAATATTAAAAGAACGTGAGTTACAGTCGCCTGTAGTCACTCCTGTAGGGATAGGTACTCTCCTTGAGATGTGACGTTGATGTCTCTGGCAGCCTATAAGGCTCAGCACACCAGTGGTGTAGCGACAGGTGGGTCTTCGTAACCGCGGCACAAGTGACGTGCACGCAGTACTTTTCGTAGAGATGGGTGGTGTAAAACGTGTTATTTTAGTAACAAAAGTGTCCTGTATAAATAATAGGTCTGTCCACGCCCCGTCCACATTTCCTTAATTCATGGAAACTTATTTTGATGTAAACTGGCAAAACCAACCAATTACTGCCAATATTTTGTGTTCCGAGTGAGCCGTACATATTAGTGGGTAAATCAAAAACAATAGTTATCTGTGGAAAGATATTCCATTTTCTTTTTTTTTCTTTTGTGGGAACAACTTTTGCAATGTTTGAAGATACATGACGGCATTTTTTTTAAATAAAAGAAGAAATCACTACGTGCATCGCTTAGTTTTGTACTAAAGCGAGTTTGTATTCATTTGTATTTGCATTGGTGGTTGCGCTTTCGTGTTCCCTAGGTGCCATCTGTTACTGTTCTCTAATCTGAGGTTACCTCTTAATAATGTTAGTATAAATTAGTATAGATTGCACACTAAATTTTCAATTGTGCAACGGTTTGTTGAAATTAAGTAAACTAAAAAGCGAAATACACCATGTTAACAAAAAAATACCGACCGAAAATCTGTTAGTCTGGTATTTTGAGGCGGCGCCAAACAAACTATCAACGAAGATCTACCTAGCTATAATCATATTACGCTTTAGGTAATTAATTTGCATGTTTGGCGCCAACTCAAAATGCTAGTCTAAATTATTTTTTTATTCTTGATTTTTAGTTCGATATTTCGTCGGTAATTTTTCATAACCTAACCTTTAAAAATGGTTTTCCTGTAACATATCTACGAATATAAATTTTATTGATAAGGAACTCCGAGACAAAAATGAAACAAAGTTAAAAATCATTGCGCCAGGCCTACCATTAAAAAAAAGTAAGTCTAATATACATATTTTGGACTTGTTCGTTACTAGAGACCACAAATATAGTCCGCATTTATTTTTCAAGAATTTCAAAATCAAAGTAACATTTTTACTAATATTACCGCTATCGACGTTTATTATTAAGATACCTACTATTAAATTATAAGATAAGAAATACTTAAAGGAAAATATTTTGCTTACCCAGCAATATATTTTACCTTTATGTATTCCTAAGAATTATTATTTCGCTTGTCTTACTTTTTTATTTTCATTCTTAAAGTCACTTCCATTACTCTTACCTTCGACTCACATACATTTAGTCTTTCAAAGGTAAGAGGATTACATTTGCCGATAAACAACTTTCGATATTAGGTATTTCACATAAAAAACAAAACTGGACTGAAAAACCAGCAGATTCTGTTTTTAACCGACTTACCAAAAAGGAGGAGGTTCTATGTTCGACTTGGAGTATGTTATATTTTTTTTTTTTCACCGATATGTCCGTCAATTGTGGACCGATTTTAAAAATCTTTTTTTATTTGAAAGTGTATGTTCCGATATTGGTCACATTTTAATTTGGTGAAGATCTGATGAAGAACTTCGAAGATATACAGCAGAACTCTTCAATAAATAACGGCAAATCACTCGGAATTACTGCAATCGCATGTCTGTTTATTGTTTATAACATTTCATAGCACAACATCACGCCAGTACGCTCTTAAGGGGTACGCAGATCTCTCAATTCACCGGTTATGTTAAAGTTTCATGATATTCGGGTAATATATTCTGGCATTATAGTTACCTTACTAAACAACTTGAATAGTAGGTAGGTAAAACTAAAAAGTAAAAATAAAAAATCTTTTTTGCCAAAAAAATACCACCGATTTCCAAATAAAAAGCTACAAAGTGTAAAATAACTTTATTTTTGGAAGTCGGTGTCCATAACGCAAAAAAAATGGTACCTACGAAAGACACCGACTTCCAAAAGTAAAGTTATTTTTCACTTTGTAGTTTTTTTATTTGGAAGTCGGTGGTATTTTTTTGACGAAAAAGTTTTTTTGATACCATCTGTTTTATCTGGGAGTAACATAGGATTCTCATAGGTTAAGTTACTATAAAATTAAACCCAATATAATGAAAAGTACCTACGATCTCTATGGCGGTATGAGAACGATAAAATAAAACTCTTAAAACATCCAGAATAATTTTTCATGTTCGTTATTTTTTTGTTATCTTAATTCTCAACTACAATATTGCCTGTGATGAAAAAAGGCGCGTTCAAAATATGAGCATACATAAAAAATAAATAGTAATGAGCGATAAAGAGTATATTGTCACAATATAAGTATTTATTTATGATTAGTGTAATCTCGATCTTAATTCGGTTTCCAACCCGAGGGAGGCTTGATGAAATTGAAGTCAATTCGGTGTGTGCGCACAATGTTAGCATAGTTGTAGGCAGACAGCTTCGGTGTCCTTGTTTTATTTGGGCTGCTCCAATCCACTGCGAATAACCCGAATATAGTCCTGAAAAAAAAAAGAGAATGGATTGAGATCGATGATATTACCTCGTTCTGCTCTAACAGACAAGTAATAGCTAATACCACCTGCGTATATTTAGGCCAGAGCCTAGACAAAAAAGAAAGAAACTGATCCATTGTACAAAGAAAGAAAGAAAAGTATTTGTTGCCACATAAACTGATATGCCTAAAAAATATGCTCATACTAAAATCCTTATAGACAGTAGGAATTATATACCATATAATAAGCGCAGACCAAACATTTTAAAAAGTGTACAATGATGAGTGGCAGTCACTTTAGCCTTACACAAAGTTGTATAATAAATTTAACCACGTGATACTTCGATAGTCAGGCATTTCAAAACAATAGGCAATCTTAATAGCTGATAAAATGTAGAAGATTTTATCAGCTTAATGATTGAAAGACAAAGTGTCAATCGTAATCGTTTGAAGCAATGTTAACTCACGTTAGTCCATCATTCCATTCGAAGTTATCCATTAGAGTCCAACTGAAATATCCCTTAACATTGACCCCATCCTCATAAATAGCTAGCAGCACTTGGTAGAGATATTCGTTGTAATAGGAAACCCTTTCGTAGTCTTCTGTTTGACCCTTGTCGGTCAGTCCATTTTCAGTTATAATTATTGGAATTTTTTCTTTTACCATTTTGTAGTTGTCTTGGATCCAGTTAAGGTGTTTGCGCATGCCCGGTGGATTAACCAGCAAATGTATTTTAACAGTTTGCGTTGGTATCGTGTTAAGAAACCTTTACAATTTAATTTTAAAATGTAATTCAATGAGTATATCTACTTGGGCCCGTCAGTCTCTTTTGAAAACAGAAAGGAGAAGGAAATCGAAAACGCCTGGCAAAACTACTGGCCCATGAAGACGCTAATGAAGGGCGATCTGCCAATCTCCCGAAGCGAAAACTTATTGACATGTGTATCCTGCCCATCCTTACCTACGGTGCTTAGATCTGGTCACTGACCGAGTCACAAAAGTTCCTCGTTGGGGTTTGTTAATGAGCAATGGAGCGCATTATCTTGGGCGTAAAAAAAGCTGACAGGATGCGAAACGCCACGCTGCGCTCTAGAATGGGGATTATAGACGTAGTATTAAAGACTGCCAGGCTAAAATGGGATTAGGTGGGTCACGTTAACCGCATGACCAGAAAACGCTCGGCAATATTCTCCACAAATTGGGTGCCTGAGGATGGACGGCGCCGACGAGGCCGGCCCAGAAAGAGGTGGCGAGACGACCTAGACGCCCACTGCAGAGGCTGGTCTGAAGAAGCTCACGAAAAGAATATTAGGAAGGATTTGCGAGAGCCCTTTGCCCAGCAGTGGGATATTATAAGCTAATATGAAAAAAATAACACATATGACTAAAATGATAAAAAAAAAAAAACTAAGAAATCTTTAAGCCAAAAAACTAAACTTACCCTCAGCCAGTTAGCACCAGGCAAGGCCCAAGATTTGTTTTGTTCCACCCTTACACCAGTATCATGGTCCGAAGAAGGGATCGGCCATTGTGGTTCCACTGATGACGGACTCATTATATATGATGTATAATGGTTGATAGCGAAAAATTCTGAGCTTCCTTGAAGTGCTTTAATCTGGAAAATTAACAGAATGCGAACTTATATGCATATAGTGACGACCATTGGCCAATCAATTCGTTACTGTTTTTCAGAATCCACGAGGACGACATGGACAGGCCAGACTGATTTTTGAATAATAATATTTGTACTGTTGTGACATGGCACAAACCTCTTCATCAGTGAAATATGGGAGACGTGACCGCGAGAATCCTTGTATGCGACTCATGTTGTCAACCCATTCACGAACAAAACTAGGATAGTCGCTGACGTCCGAGAATATTGGATGGGAATACATTGCCATCTGTCAAAGAAAAAGTAAACATTATTTAACTACCTACCTATTAAAATCATTTTTATTATTAAAAGATAAACAGAATATACTTCAAAGATGCCTTGATCTCTGCGAAAGCTGTCAGTATCAATACAGTAACAATAGCGCTTGACAGGCTAACAATCACGTGTACGTCCGTTTGACATATGTCGCAGAGATCAAGCTATCTTTTATGAAGTTTAATAAATTGCATAGTATGTTGTATGATGATGTTATTATTATAATATTTATTAGTCTATTGTATTAGAAATTATTTATGTATTTTTTTAGTTAGATAGTTTATTAATAACCGACTTTAATTATTGTTATTTTTTTTTTTTTGTACTTCTGCCACCTGTTGTGTCCTTTTTAACCCAAAGGTTGACTGGTAGAGAATGCCTTGCTGCATTAAGTCTGCCTATGTATCACCATTGTACATGAAGTTTAAATAAATAAAAAGCAAACTAAAAAAAAGTAAAACGCTGATAAAAGAAACTGATGTATGAGTGGGGTAAAAAACGATGCCAGTAACATTGCCACAAACACAAACCATGTTTTGTTGATAAATGTTTAAATACAATGTTTATGAAAAATTAAATTAGTAAAGCAGAATAAGGTGAAAAGGATTTTGGGATACGATGATGACAGTATATAAATTAACTGTATATGTATAATATAGTTACTAACATAAAAAAAAACACTATAAATCTTTTTACTTAAGTGCCAGTTTTGCACTTAAATGTTGTCGATAAGCAATCACTCGACTAATTTACATAGATTTTAGTATCGTGATGTATTATTATTATTAAACTATAAGTATACTTCTATAAGTAATATTTTTTCATTGAATACTTTTCCGTTGTAGATTATGCCATAATTGATTTAGTTTTTGGTGATATATGAAATCATAGAAACCCTTTTCTAGTTGGTAAAATGAGGAGCTTGAGTGGAATCGACCTGAGCAGAGCACTATTGGTCACTCTTAGGTACGAACCAAGTGACTAGTGTTGTTTTCGTGTACCTCTATACCATTTTGATGTAATGTCATTAGCAAAAGTTGCTATAGTGCTTGGTTGTTATATTTCAAACGACGGCTTTTCGTTAGGTTTTAGCGCTCCCTTAAAGTCATGGAATATAATTTCATTTTTCTCGCAAATTTTCCTTTTATGACGTTATCATTTGAAATTAAGTTTATAGTGTAGATAAATGAGATTGATTGCGATAGCCAAAGTGAATGGATCAGGTAAGTACTCAAAAAATACCTACACAAAAACATTTTGCACTCCAGCCACAAGTAAATGAAGAGCATTTAAGTAAATAAGAATTTGGTGAATCCTTTCTCCCGCCCCGGGGCGACTATGAAATAACTTTTTTTGTGATTGGCGTCTCGCAGTTCAATCTTATATTGTCTACTAAAGAACTACACGAGTGTTTAATTTTTATTGTATGCACTACCCTATATATACGATTTCCGTTATATAATTCTTTAAAGCCTGCTGTCATTAGCCAGAGGAAGCCTAGAAGTGAACTCTTGGGTAAGCAATTACTCCTTCCCCGATGATTTTATCAAACATCTGCATTTCAAATTGAAGGAGGATGGAATGAAGGAGGTATGATTTTGTTTTTATTCGTGCGTTCTGCACCCTAAAACTTCGGTAAAGATGAATAAAATTTTATACGAAATTCCACAGGCAAAGGCGAAAGTATGTGAGACACGTACCTTCACAAACATCCCAATTTCACCGAGGACCATTTAAACGGCGATGTCGTAGCTGACTCTTACCACTTTTGGAGGGATGACATCAAAATCATTAAATTTTTAGGCGTCAAGTACTATAGATTATCCATTTCATGGACCAATATCATATTATCAATATAACATAATTTACATAATTAATGCTTGCATTTAGTATGTAAATTATGTTACTACTGAGTAAGATTGCGATTTGGTTTGATAGGTCACATACAAGTTTTAAATTTAAATACTTTCGTCCAACTAAATAATGACTTACATTCTAGTAATTAATTCTATTTCTTTTTGCTCTCATTTTTATTCTACTTTTATCTATATGTTAGGTTCAAAGATTTATTTATATATAGTTCAGAGATATATATTAGCGTATTCGATCTTTGAACCTAACATATATAACTGGCATATACTGGCTGAACTGGTCTCCCATTTGGCACACTACCTAATTATTTCTATTATTTTTTGTTATTTGTGAGCGTTTCCATTTTTTTTTGTTTTGCTTAGTTTTTTCTAATTCAAAATCTCTTTGGGTATGCAGACGACCGCACTGTTGCTTAGAGGTACATGTCTAATGCACGGGTTACTGGATCTTCGATTCGGTTTCTCCGTGCTTAACGTTAAGGCGTTAATTAATTATATAAACGTTAATGTTGTTGTCAGTACCGTTTGGAAGAATTCAAAAAAAAATATAAGTTAGTTGGAATAATATAATTGATAGAGAAATAAAACGCTAGATAAATGTTGATTTGGTACAATACAAGAAAATACGCAAAAGCACTGTTATTTATATTTAACGCGCTTGACCACTATCTCACCTGCTGGTAAGTGATGATGTGGTCAACGGTGATGTACGGTTGCTAAAAAGTAACCTATTCACTCTTTACATAGAGAGTACTAGGTTGTTGCTATCGGGGCAAACAGATTTCGGCAGGGAATACCACTCCTTAGCTATACGCACAATGAAAGTATTCCCAAAACGTTTAGTGCGTATGGGTGGGATGTCCACCATGTGTCGATGCTGCATCGCCGTACGTCTTGTTGTCCGATGATGGAACGGGCTGGGCGGAATTATATCATTAATTTCAACGCACACTAACCGAAATGCAACTGATAGAAAAACCGACAAGCTGGCAACTTGGCAACGATGTTCAAGGCTCTGCAGTTTTGACTCGACTAGTGCCTCGGAGCCGATGAGTTTCTTGGCCCGTTTTTCAATCGACTCAATTGCATCAAGCTGGTATTTGGCAGATCCTTCCCAGAGATGAAAGAGTACTCCATGTTTGATCGAACTTGCATTTGATACAACTTGATCAGTTGTTCTGGCGTGAAGTACCAGCTCACATTTGCAGAGATCCCCAACTTTTTGGCAGCCAGCTGAGCCTTTGCCTCAATGTATAGGCCAAAATTGAGGGTCTATGTCAACGTAACGCCAAGAACCTCAAGATGGTCCATCATCGGACCGGTTACACCTCGGAAGGAAGGAGCCGATTGGAATTGGCGCCTTTTAGTGGAGAAAAGACACGCCAGGGTCTTAACAGCATTGAATCTGACCAGATTGGCATCGCCCCATTCGAAGACGGCCTTTAAAGACAGGTCAAGCGCTCCACCATAGCCCCACGGAGAAACCGAATCTAAGATCCAGTAACCCGTGCATTAGACAAGTACCTCTAAGCAACAGTGCGGTCGTCTGCATAACCAAAGAGATTTTGAATTAGAAAAAATTAAGCACAACAAAAAAAAATGGAAACGCTCACAAATAACAAAAAATAATAGAAATAATTAGGTCGTGTGCCAAATGGAAGACCAGTTCAGCCAGTATATGCCAGTTATATATGTTAGGTTCAAAGATCGAATACGCTAATATATATCTCTGAACTATATATAAATAAATCTTTGAACCTAACATATAGATAAAAGTAGAATAAAAATGAGAGCAAAAAGAAAAAGAATTAATTACTAGAATGTAAGTCATTATTTAGTTGGATGAAAGTATTTAAATTTAAAACTTGTATGTGAACTATCAAACCAAATCGCAATCTTACTCAGTAGTAACATAATTTACATACTTAATGCTTGCATTAAGTATGTAAATTATGTTATATTGATACCTGGTCCATGAAATGGATAATCTATAGTACTTGACGCCTAAAAATTTAATGATTTTGATGTCATCCCTCCAAAAGTGGTAAGAGTCAGCTACGACATCGCCGTTTAAATGGTCCTCGGTGAAATTGGGATGTTTGTGAAGGTACGTGTCCCATATACTTTCGCCTTTGCCTGTGGGATTTCGTATAAAATTTTATTCATCTTTACCGAAGTTTTAGGGTGCTGAACGCACGAATGAAAACAAAATCATACCTCCTTAATTCCATCCTCCTTCAATTTGAAATGCAGATGTTGAGACTCCAAACATAAAATCATCGGGGAAGGAGTAATTTCTTACCCAAGAGTTCACTACTAGGCTTCCTCTGGCTAATGGCAGCAGGCTTTAAAGAATTATATAAGGGAAATCGTATATATAGGTTAGTGCATACAATAAAAATTAAACACTCGTGTAGTTCTTTAGTAGACAATATAAGATTGAACTGCGAGACGCCAATCACAAAAAAAGTTCTTTCGTAGTCGCCCTGGGGCGGGAAAAAGGATTCACCAAATTCTTACTTACTTAAATGCTCTTCATTTACTTGTGGCTGGAGTGCAAAATGTTTTTGTGTAGGTATTTTTTGAGTACTTACCTGATCCATTCACTTTGGCTATCGCAATCAATCTCACTTATCTATACTATAAACTTAATTTCAAATGATAACGTCATAAAAGGAAAATTTGCGAGAAAAATGAAATTATATTCCATGACTTTAAGGGAGCGCTAAAACCTAACGAAAAGCCGTCGTTTGAAATATAACAACCAAGCACTATAGCAACTTTTGCAAATGACATTACATCAAAATGGTATAGAGGTACACGAAAACAACACTAGTCACTTGGTTCTTACCTAAGAGTCTCCAATAGTGCTCTGCTCAGGTCGACTCCACTCAAGCTCCTCATTTTACCAACTAGAAAAGGGTTTCTGTGATTTAATTTATCACCAAAAACTAAATCAATCATGGCATAATCTACAACGAAAATGTATTCAATGAAACAATATTAGTTATAGAAGTATACTTATAGGTTATTAATAATAATACATCACGATACTAACATCTATGTAAATTAGTCGAGTTATTGCTTATCGACAACATTTAAGTGCAAAACTGGCACTTAAGTAAAAAGATTTATAGTGCACTTGTTATGGTAGTAACTATGTATTCAAAAATCTAAAATATGGTATGGTAATCTTAGTAGTTAAATTCCAGTGTGGCCTACTCGGATGTACCTATACCACTTTAAATTAAGATATGTTATTTATCGGACGAAAATGTACCTTCTACTTTTGTAGTTTTGTTTACTACAGGTTATTTAGTAAGGATCCTGCTAAATAATCTTCACGTGTTTTCTCATTAAAATGCGGTAGCTTTATGTCGTATATTTACATAACTTTATAGAAAAAATGAGAATCACGTTCTCGAAAACGACTCTAACGATTACGATAAAATTCGCAATAAAGGGGTTTTCGCGGGTAATAAAATCGATCTAGCTAGGTCTCATACCTGGGCAAATACATTTTCTAGAAAAATATTTTTTCCTATTTTCACCCGAGCAGAGCGTCACCCAGGTACTTGAAGTTATTGCAGTAGTCATGGACTTCAAAACAATCTAAAACTTATACTTAATTCTTAAACTAAAATTTGATATGAAATTGTCTACACCCGACCCTGCCAACCTATATTATGGGTGCATTAGTATAGCGTATAGTGATACATTATGATACATTATGAATATCTATAGCCCTTTGTTGGTTGGAAATAAATAACGGTAAATTGCATGACTGCTAATATTTACCTGTTATGACATCGGCAACACGTCAGATTCAAGGCAATCGATTTGACGACACGGTTGGTGCAGTGGTTAAGCGATCGGCTACTGCGCTGCGTGTCGCGGATTCGATTCCCGCACGGAACAACTATTTGTATGGCCTACAGATAGTTGTTCCGGATCTGGGTGTCTTGTGTATGTAAGTTTAAATGTTTGTAAACGCGCCCACGAACAAGGAATAAATTCCTAGTGTGGAGCAAAATATTTAAAAAAAAATATCAGTAGGGGCAAGAAAGCAAAAAATGTCATACATGATCAGAACAGTTCTGTCACAAAGACGCGCCATAATTTTGAATCATGACATTCGTAAATAAAGGACATAATAATAATTTTTATTCAGATAATAAAAAGGTAAAAACACTGTATGAATCTTAGATAACTAATGTAGGTAATAATGGAAGATGCCTGTACTAATAAGTAAGGTAATCCTGATTTTAAAAAAAGATTGTTTGTCAATATGTCACTTATTTGTTTTTATTAAAACTGTCCCATTTTACGAGGTCGACGCAACGTTTTCTTCTTCCATATCGTCTTGTCCACCGTCTTGCTATCATATGGAAGAAAAGCATGTTACTATTTTCTTTCATATTACTCCTAACACAATCCAATTTGCCCAAGAGTTCATGTATGACCTCTTGGATAAAAATATGTCGTATCGAATGTCCTTCCTTATCCTGGTTAGGTCCGTCGTCCTATAATTCAAATCCGTTCACCCCTTGAGGTGTTATTAACCAAAAACTTATAAACATACAAAAATTGGAAATACATATGTATTAGTCGGTTTCGCCAACTGTATTGAAGCAGTTGCTTCAATACAGTTGGTGAATCCAGTGACTGTTAGTTACCAATCACGTATTTAACCAGTTCAAAGGGAAGAATAGTTTAAATTTTAAAAGGTGTTAATTGAAAATTTTAACAGAATGCATGTGCATCGTGATACTAAGTGAGCTTGAATAGGATTTGTAAAGATAGTTACGGATGAGTTTCGATTAAAACCATGTATGTGCACAGTCAGCAAGTGCAAAACATTGTATCTCAAGTAATCTATTTTTCAATCAATCTACCTAGTCCTTTCCAAGCACGGATGCTTCTCAAGCTAAAGGGGATAATCTACAAGTCCGAGATAAGACATGTCATATTGTATATATGAGAATGTTGGGCTGTGAAAAAGACGGATGAAAAGAGATTGCATGTAGCAGAGAAGAGAATATTGAGATGCATGTACGGAGTGACGAGAATGGATAAAGTGACAAATAAGTAGGTATATTAGAAGAAGTTTTAAAAGTGGCGCTAGTGACAGAAAGTTGAAAGGGAACCGTTTGTCATGAGGCTCTAGACAATTGTCATTCGATTTCAGCAATGGCAATGGTCGAAATAACAAAATGTAAGGGTGATCACGAGACATTTCGATAGCGCTTGACAGTCCCAGTTGTGCAGAATCATCTCGTTTAACTTACCACAGTGTTTCAAGACGAAAGTCTATGACCAGTGAGTGTTGACAGTGATGACATATGATTCGGAGACGTGGTCGCTTACAATGGGCCTCATTAGAAAGCTTACCGTCACCCAAAGGGCATGACCCTTCAGACTACTGAGATTTTCTATAGTGGCCACCTTCACCCACCTTTCGGTATATAAGACGGCACACTATACCAGGCAACCCCTTACGAAGCGTCTGGGACCATCTTCGGTAGGTCACGCCTCCAAGAGTACTCGCCCCTGGTACTCAAGAGAAAACGTGAGTCGCATCATGATTACTCACTACCATTTGTCCAGAATGGTACCGGAGCTGTAAAGTCGATCACCACACGCACCCCAGCACGCCAGCACTAGCGCAAGCACCGGCACCAGCGCACCTTGTTGGTGCTAGCGGATTCAATCCCCTTTAGGGACGCCAGAGAAGCTGGCTCCCATTTCTCCAGAATGGTCCCGGAGCTGTAAGCACGCTCACCTCTCGAATACAAATCATCGCATCTACCCAATGCCTACAGCTGGGTTGCCGGAAAACTAATCCAACGGGTAGTCCTCTACTTTCTATTCAGGAAAGTGCCGGAGATGCAGCTCGCTCACAGGAGCTCACTTGCTTGAGGGTTACTCACGAACCCTGCGTCTGACCACCAGGTGGCCCTTTGCCTTAGGCCGGTAACTTCAGACACTTGTTACGCGCGAGGAATGACGCTCGACCCACACGTACCCGAGCAGACAACATGCCACTCCTCTGCAACCACCACATGGACCACCGTGAGTCCAACCTCAATGTCAGGTTCCACCTTTGCGCCTGCAATGGTGGAGGGCCTACCTGACCCCGCGTACCCTGATCCAAACAGCTGGACCCGTAGTTCTAGCTGCGAGCCTCATCTGTTCACCCAAAGGGCAATGGAAAGGGCTATGCTCAGAGTTTCCGTGCGTGATAGAATGAGAAATGTAGAGATCCGCAAAAGAACCAGGGTTACCGACATAGCCAGAAGAATTGCCAAACTTAAGTGGCAGTGGGCAGGGCACATTGCTCACAGAATGGATGGCCGATGGGGCAGATAGGATCTGCAGTGGCGGCCGCAAACTGGAAGACGTTGCGTTTGAAGGCCTCCCACCAGGCAGACCGATGACCTGGTGAAGGTTGCGGGGATCCGCTGGATGTGGCACGCACGGGACTGGTCAATGTGGCGACGCTCGGGGGGGGGGCCTATGTCCAGCAGTGGACGTCTTTCGGCTGGTATGGTGATGATGATGACAGTCCCATAAATTTTTGACATCATTTCAATCGCTTTCGAGACAGTTTCTTTGAAATAATGTCACTTGTCTAGAACTTCTGAGGCTCTAGACAATAGTCACTAGATGTTAGCGATGGCGATGCTCGAAATGCCAAAATACCAATCCCTTACGGATTGGTCACGTGACATTTTGATAGCATTTGACATCCCAAAACATTTTTGACTTCTATCCAATCGCTATCGCTGCGCATTCGATGTTAGAATGTTACTTGTCTAGGGCTTCTGAGGCTCTAAACATGAGACATTATATCATCGAAGTGTCTTTGATATCAACCTATTGTTTTTGGTTTTTCGACACCGACTTCGAACAAGAAAGTTTTTTTCGCTTTGTAGTGTTTTTTTTTTTTGGAAGTCTTTTTTATTTTTTTGTCAAAAGGTTATTTATGTTTCACTGTTTAGTTTTGGTACCTCAAATTTCCATGAAAATCATTTATAGCCAAAGTACATCTCTTGACCATTTCAATAAGCGCAAACACGACTAGGATAAATTGTTTTATTTTGGAGTTCCAGTGACTTCCGGCTTCATCATCAGATCAGTTCGATGGTATCATTTTCATCAGTGCCATTATTTTAAAGTATTTGCTTCAACGTAGTCGGTTAACTATTTGAGATATCTTATACCCATGATATACTTATCTTTAAGGAGTTTCAGTATCCATCTACGGTCTTCTTCATCAGCTCTACTTTACCAAATGATACTTTCTGAGTGCAATTGATTGCATTGTTGATGAAATTACCAAAATCGCTATAAGTATGCTTATAATATTTGAGGAGTTCCTTCGATTTCCGTGAGAAACCATTATCATATTCTGAATTGGTAACAATGACCTCGGGCGTATACCCTTTCAACTACTCAACATTGAGTTAAGCTCGCTTTTGTACATGTACTTTATTATCACATTGTATTAAATATTGTTTTTGGTGTTCAGTAAAGAATTAAGAATTAAAAATATTTTTTTAAATCTGTCCAAGATTTCCGGTTCCGGTAAGATCTGGTTAAAGATTTTCAGGCCATAACTCTGGGGCAAAGATAAATCGTCATTCATCACTATTCTCCATTGGCAAATTTAGGATCAGCGCAACGTTTTTACTTCTTCCAAGGCTTTAGTTATTTCAGTAGTCAACCTCTTTGTACCCATATCTTGCATAGAGCTCATCCATCGTATCTCTTCTCACATTCATCAATCCAATTCGCCAGATCGAATGCCCATACCATGACAACCTATTTTTAAACAACTTTTCATTCACCATAGTCTCTAGACAAGGTATCAATCGATTGCAGCGATGCCGAAGGTCAAAATGACAATTTTTTAAAATCAAAATCGGTTAAGCAGTTTTTTTGCGTGATAGAGTAACAAACATCTCAACCACACAAACTTTCTTATTCATAAAATTAGTAGGATATCTACATTAGAGCAGTGTTGGTGAGGTTCATTTATCGTTGTCCACATTTTTAATATATCGCCATACAGATTGAATACAACCCTCACATAGTCCTCGAAATAATAAACTAATTTAGGATTGGTCCAGCCGCCGATGTCCATGAATGGTGTGGGCATGTCCCAGTGGAATATTGTAACTATAGGAGTGATGTTGGCTTTAGAGTTCTTCAAATAATATACGGTAGTACTTTACACCTTCTTGGTTTATATTGTTGTCAGTACCGTTTGGGAGAATCCTGCAAATAAACATAAGTTAGTAAGTTTCATACGATGGATGGATAGATAAATCATTTATTTGGTACAACATAAGAAAATACACTGATATCCAACACGTCGAATCCGTAGATAGATTTAGGACAAAATATATGTTTAACCGATAGGACTGTAAAAGAAATAAAACGAAGGATAACTATTGAATGGAGAAAATACTGGTCATTAAAGAAATATTTAAACGAAATTTCTCAAACGACATCAAACAGAAACTATTCGACTCAAATATACGGCAACTCTTTTTGAGTGTCAAACTTGAATTACAACGGATGCAATGAAAATATAATTACGGTCATTTCAACGAGCTATAGAAAGAAGCATGCTTGGCTTGAAAATAAGCGACCGCATAAAGAGCAGCGTCATTGTGTTAAATACCAAAGTCACTGATGTTTTTTATATGAAACTATGGAACTGGGCGGACCACATCGCGAGGACCGCAGACAACAGGTGAATCGCGTCGCGCGCGTTGTGCACTGGTACCCACGAAACGGAAACAGACGCCGCGGCAGACCGTAGCAACGATGGCGAGATGATATCGTAGCATTGGCAGGGATATTGTGGAACAGAACGGTCCAGAATAGATTTAGATTGAAACAGGCGGAGGGCCTTCATCCAGAAATGGGTGACCTCTTAATAGGTTAAATTTAAAAAAGAAAACAAAAATATATAATTGTAGTACTATAATGGCTATTTTCATTTATTTTATTTTTATTATGAAATTGGCAAAAGCATAATTAAATTATGAAAATCTAAGTAAAAAAAAACAATAATTTTAAGGTGGTGGTGCCAAATGGGAGTCCCGTTCAGCCAGTGTCTCTGTGGTGACATACGGACGTCGAGCAAATGTGAATCGACTTCGCTCGCGTGATTTTGTATTAGTTTTAATTATTTACTTTGTGTCAATTTTGATTATTTACTTTATCCCCATGGAATTAGATTTTTCATACAAACAAATTTAACCTCCATATACTTGCAGATTGAATTTCCAAAAAAAAAATCTTAGTGTTCTTTAGACCCCTAAATCAAAAACGAAAACCTGTGCAGTAAAATTTATAACTACTAACTAGCTGCTAAATTGAACACCCGCTAAATCGCATTTTGGGGGTAGATTCGAAAAATGTATAATGACAACCTTTATATTTTTGTTGAAGAGCAGTGGTGCCCCAGTGGTAGTGGCCCCGACTTATATGTCTTGGGTCGTGGATTCGCACCCAGGCAGAAGAATTACTTTGTGTAAATTACTTCATCACCACTGCTCTAAAAACGGTGAAGAAAAACGTCGTGAGGAAACTGGCATATCCTAAAGCCAAAAATTCGAAGACATGTGACATCCACCAAACCCGCACTGGGCCCACGTGGTGGATTATGGCCCATTTTCTCTTCACAGAGAGGCCTCGTGTCGCAGCAGTGGGCACTTTAAACGTCTGATGATAATTGTTTTCTCATGTTGTTATTTATATCTAGTTTCAAGTTTAATAACGCAAAACACAAAATTCTTCATCGTTTTTAAAGATATACCTTTATTGTTTACTTAGGTTGGTATTTGTGCCAAGTTTCAAGTTTATTAACCCAAGGACTAATATCTTAAAAAAAAAATACCCCCCCCCCCCCCCAAATCGTCTCTTGGGGGTAGCTTCGAAAAACTAATAATGACAACCTTTGTTTTTTACTTAGGTTGGTATCTATGCCAAGTTTTAGTTTATACTAACCCAAGAAATAAGATTCTTCAAAAAAACGTCAAAGTCCCCTGAATTGTCTTCTGGAGGTGGTTTCGAAAAACTTATAATGAAGTCCTTCATTGTTTACTTCGGTTGGTATTTAAATTTATGTCAAGTTTTAAGTATTAGCCCAAGGAATAAGATTCATAAAGATATCTTAACAGCCCCTAAATCATCTTTTGGGGGTAGTTTCGGAAAACTAATAAGAACAATCTTTATTTAGGTTAGTATTTGTGCCAAGTTTCAAAAACATTAGCCTAAGTAATTAGATTTTTCATTAAAAACTTTCAATTTCCTTTTTACCCAATTATATATAATTGCTGAAAATCCTTTCTTAGTGCTCAGTTACGTCACTTGAGAAACCTTTCTGTCCAATTTCATGCTTCTAGGCCTAGCGGTTTTGGCTTTGCGTTGATCGATCAGTCAGTCAGTTTCTTCTTTTATATATATACTAGCACTCCGCCCGCGACTTCGTTCGCATGATTTCGTATTTTATTCAACTAAATTATGTGCAGTTAGTGAAGGCGACCAAAAATAAACTATTGTTAAAACAATAATAAATGGCATAATAATAAAAGGAATCGTAGATATCTACGATTCAAGTTCGGATTTAGAGGACATAGAACCTCCTCCTTTTTGGAAAGTCGGTTAAAAATCTTATTCCTTGGGCAATAATAAATTGCCATCATTCGTTTTTGAGAATTACCCCCAGAAGATGTTTTAGGTGTGGCAAAGATTTTTTGAAGAATCTTACGGCACTAAGATGACCTCTTCCTCGATTTGGAACTACAAACAGTGTTGTTTGACGGAGATATCGGCGAACATACACAAAAAACAATTAAGTGCCAAAAGGCAAATTGCCTAAAAATTAAAAAACACTACAAACACTACCGACACTGAAATCCAACTAAAAACACTACAAAGTGAAAAATAACTTTCAAAAATTGTACCTACCAAAGACACCGGCTTCGAAAAAGAAATTTATTTTGCACTTTGTAGTGTTTTAGTTGGAAAACGGTAATATTTTTTTTGTAAAAATGTTTTTATACAAAAATACTTCAAAAATCTTGAACACCCCTAAATGGTATTTTGGGGATAGTTCCGAAAAAATCTACATTATTTATTAAGGTTAGTATTTGTGCCAAATTTCAAGTTTATTAACCCAAGATTTTCAACACCCCCCTAATCATCTTTTAGGGGTAGTTTCGAAAAACTAATAAAACCTTTATTATTTACTTAGGTTAGTATTTGTCCTAAGTTTCAAGTTTATTAATCCAAGAAATGAGATTTTCCATACAAACTGTAACAACCCTTAAATCGTCTTTTGGGGGTAGTTCCGAAAAATTAATGTTACCTTTATTATTTTGCCCAAGGAATTAGAATTCATTCCAACAAATATCTCTCGTTTGCTCCCCTACATCATAAAAAGAAGCCTTGTGCAATAAAATTCTTCAAGAATCTTTAACACACCCTGAATCGTATTATAGGAGTAGTTTTGAAAAACTTGTAATGACAGCCTTTACTTTAAAAACAATATAAAATATCAGCTGTTAGTATTTATGCCAAGATTCAAATATATAAGCCCAACAAATTGCCACCTTTAACCTCAATTAGGGGTAAAATTTCCGGAAATCAATAAACTCATTACTTTTTTTATTAATCAAGAGCGTAAACCTACTATTTCAGATATTTTACCTTCCAAACCAAATCAATTTCATTTGAAGTTTCAACCCCTACTTTATTCCTATTAGGGGTAGAATTTCTAAAACCTAATAAATACATGATTTTTTTTATCAACCAAGAGCGTAAATCTAAAATTTCACGTGTCCAACTTACAAACTGTAGAAATTACATACAAACTTTCAACCCCCTTTTTACCCCCGTTACGGGTAGCATTTCCGGAAATAATTAAACTCATTGTTTTTTTATTAATCAGCAGCGTAAACAATTTTAGATGTTTTACCTTCCAAATCGAAGAAATTTCATATAAAGTTCCAACCCCTATTTTGTCCCCATAGGGGTAGAATTTCCAAAAACTAATAAAAACAATTTTTTTTATCTACCTAGACATTAAATCTAAAATTTCACGTGTACAGCTTTCAAACTATAGAAATTACATACAAACCTTGAACCCTCTTTTTATCCCCTTAGGGATCAAATTTCCAGAAACCAATAAATATATTAATTCTTTTTATGAACCAAAAGCGTGAATCTAAAATTTCACGTGCCCAACTTACAAACTGTAGAAATTACATACAAACTTTCAACCCTCTTTTTACCAACCAATGAATTTTCAAAAACCAATGAATACATTAATTATTTTTATCAACTAAGAACGTAAATGTAAAATTTCAAGTCCAATTGCCAAACTGTAAAAAATTCATACAAACTTTCAACCCCCTTTTTAACCCCTTAGGGGTCGAATTTTCAAAAACTAATAAATACATTACTTCTTTTTATCAACCAAGAGCGTAAATCTAAAATTTCACATGTCCGTCTTACAAACTGTAGATATTACATACAAATTTTCAACCCCTTTTTACCCCCTAAGGGTTGGAATTTTCAAAAACCAATATAACATTAATTATTTTTATCAACCAAGAGCGTAATGTAAAATTGCATGTGTCCAATTTACAAACTGTAAAAACTTCATACAAACTTGCAACCCCCTTTTTACCCCCTTAGGGGTCGAATTTCCAAAAACTAATAAATACTTTAATTTTTTTTATCAAGCAAGAGCGTAAATCTAAAATTTCATGTGCCCAACTTACAAACTGTAGAAATTACATACAAACTTTCAACCTCCTTTTTACCCCCTTTGGGGTGGAATTTCCAAAAATCCTTTCTTAGTGCTCACTTACGCCACTTGAGGAACCTTTCTGCCAAATTTTATTCTTCTAGGCCTAGCGGTTTAGGCTGTGCGTTGATCGATCAGTCAGTCAGTCAGTCAGTCAGTCAGTCAGTCAGTTTCATCTATTATATATATATATATATAGATAGGTAGAAGAAGATTGTGTAATATTTATATTAATGTTGTGTCTATCGCATCATATTGTATACTATGCTTGTATCATACTGCTTGTATTATTACAATAACAATTGTAGATAGGCCAATAAATAAATAAATAAATTAATTAATCTGTCATTTGTCGGTATTGATGCAACTCAAACCAGAGGATATGGATGGATGCGAGACGCACGGGACCGGTCCATGTGGCGACGCTTGGGAGAGGCTTATGTCCAGCAATTGACGTCTTTCGGCTGATATGATGATGATGATGATGATATCAGAGGAATGAAATTACAGAGCTAAAAGTAGATTCAAATGATATAAATAAGTTTCAGAAATAATAAATGAACATGAAGTAATTTACTTGCAGTTTCGCTCCCGTGTACTACCCCACAGGACCCGTTTTCGGGATTAAAAAAAAGCATATGTCACTCAAGAATAATGTAGCTTTAAATATTTTTTTAAAGCGGTCCAGTAGTTTCGGAGCCTATTCGGTACAAACAAGCAAACAAAAAAATCTTTCTTCTTTATAATATTGGTATAGTTAAGTTTTTGAGCTTAAAACTTGTGAGTGAACCAACAAATCAAATCCAAATGTTACTCAGTAGATATAATGTAATCAGTAGGTACGCGAATTAAAACATATTGGTACCTGGTCCATGAAATGGATAGTCTATAGTACTTGACGCCTAAAAATTTAATATTTTTGATGTCATCCCTCCAAAAGTGGTAAGAATCAGTTATGACATGTCCGTTTAATTGGTCCTCGGTGAAATTGGGATGTTTGTTGAAGGTACGTGTCCCATATACTTTTGCCTTTGCCTGTGGCATTATGGATTACATTTTATTCATCTTCACCGAAGTCTTAGCTGAATTCACGAACATACCTCCTTCCTATTTACCTCCTTCATTTCATGCCCCTTCAATTTGAAATGCAGATGTAGCGACTTCAAACATAAAATCATCTGGAAACGAGTAATTCTTCGGCTTGAAGTTTTCTCCTGAGCTCCGAGTTAAGTTTCAGCGAACAAGATAATTATTAAAAAATATTTATTTAATTAAAATATAATGTTTACTTTAGGATTAGAACTACAAGACTAAAATTAAGATTACAATTAATCTATAAACTAAACTTATTGCTAAATCAGTAAAACTGCATCGTGCAGTTTACGCAATGCTTCACGCGTGGATCCGGTGCATGATCAGCAGTGACGCATGCTAGGCGATTGCCTAACTCCTCCCTCCTCAAGATAGAAGTGCGTCCCGCAGCTTCCAGCAGTGTCCTCAGTGCCAGCTCCTTGTACCGGTTGACTCGTGCGTCGTTTTCGCTGCCACAGCTTCCAGGTGATGCCAGCTACCAGGATGAGGTAAAGTCCTAGTGTTGACCCGCTTGGAGTTGCCATCATCGTCTGCCAATCAGTGGTACTTTCTTCTATGCTTTCAGCCCGATCCATGAGTTCGTGAATGTTGTGCAGTGATATGTCTTCAAGTTGTAGGTTATGGTGGATATTCTCCTCCAGGATGTTAGTTTTGCTGGGAAGTGGTATGATTTCGTCGGCTGTAACAGTATTGGTGCTTGTCTTCAATGTTCGGTTGAATATGTCTATTTGGCAATCGCTTGCAATGCTGGCGATATGTATGCCTGTTATCCTTTTGTAGTCGGATTTCCTTCCGCAACGAGTTCTTAGGATTTGCTCGTCCTTTAAGATGATAAGCCATTTGTTTTCGTGTAGTTTCTGGACCTTCCCTTGCTTCAGCTCCATTCTGGCTCGTGTGCAGTTCTTGCTCTCATGTTTTATACGAGCTATTATACAGTCTTCGGATTTCTCTATGGGCTGGGTGTTCAATGATGTGCAGATCTGGACATCTTGCGTGATCTTCTTGCAGTTTTTTTCTAGGTATGAGTACTCGTTGGTTCCCAGTGCAAGGTATTTGGATTTAGGGATAATGGTAAGGTTTTGTTTGTCAGGTATAGAGTATAGATGGATAAGGTCATAAGGATTTGGGTCAGTGGAAGGGATCTCCAGTATAAACGTCAACGTGTTGTCTGTACTATAAGCTTTTACGCTAATAGACTTCTCTATACTATGAATATTTCTTATGCTGATATTATTAACAGATCTGAATTGGTTAAATTTTTGAATAGTTAACATTTCCTTAGTAAGACTATGGGGGGATATTATAATAGGATGCATTACTTCTAACTGTGCCAAATTCGTAACGTATTCTAAAATATCTAGCTTATCTAAAAGTAATTGCAAACTGAACTCTATTTGAATGTATAAATCTAAGAAGTGCATTCTGCCTAATACTAAGTAATTTCTAGAAGTGGCATTTTTCAACAATGCAGCAATTTTTTTTTGGTTTATATCTAAGAGTTCAACCTGTTTACTAAATTCTTCAACTGCATGTTTTCCTATAAATAAAGTTTGTTTTTTTTTATATGAATCTATACTATGAACCGAATTGCGTAAGTTAGATATTTCATTTTAAATCTAATAGCATCTTCAGAATCTAAGTTGCCTGTTATAGTTTTGACAATGGAACATAAACCGTTAATTAAGCCACGTCTTAATCTATGCCGCGGTGCAATAAATACTATTTACTTACCTAATAAATTTGAAAATAAATCTATTTGATATTTATAAGAATTATTTAACTCTTCATTATTTTCAGCAGCTTGAGACATAAGCTTGAGAGTCATTTCATGTATATAAGATACATTATATACACAAGCCAAACTAAAGGTATCTACATGCTTCAAGATCGAAGATTTCGCTTTCTTTCGATTGACACAAAGAAATCTAGGTGCTTTACATGTTGATCTATTACCATGCTTTTACTGTACAATTTATCAATATGTTTACCTACAACATTAAATGTTTCTAGTTTATACCGCAAATGTTGACCAAATGACTCAGCGTCCTCATTTTTATTTCGACGCAAATGTGGTAACTCTTGTATCACTTGGATTTCATTGCGCGGTACACCCAATCTACGCGTCAGCGCAATTTTAATAGCTTGCCAGGTGTCAAATGTCTCTTCGGAAGCTATTGCAACAATTGCATCACCACTTAACTTACTTTTAATTAAGGTAGCAAGAGCGGGGTTTGCCCCAACTGGTGGTTCTAGTAATGGTATTATATTTTCTACTTCCCTAATGTAATGATTTTGTGTTTTGGGGTTGCCATCGTACTTTGGCAACAGTTCCCAAATAAACTTTAAGGTTGCTAACTCGATGCCTGCCATGGCCATTGGCCATAAACTTTAATTGAGGCTATTAGCTACTAATCTGCTTACTACCTATGTAAGGAGAAAGCGTGAAATGTTAAACGTGTTATATGAGTCGCGATTTTAGCGAACAAATAAACACGTATGATTAAATAATATATTAGCTTGCTAAACGAATTAGAAACGTTTTCCTAGTTGTTGATAATATGTCTATAGCGATTTTAGCTTAAACACAAACACACATATAACGTTTAAACTGTAACGACAGGAAATATAGCATAGAAACTGGGAAGACAACTTGCACTCACCCCAATATCCTCTGCATCTCCAGCCGGGCCTTGTAGTTCAGCAGGACTCCCAATTCACCGGGTCTCCCGCAGGTTGCTCGCTGTCGTAGATGTAGATACAATAATGTGATCGCGATGATAACGATAGAAATCGTTCACTCAGGCCAAAGAGTTCTATTTGAAACTGAGTGTCGCGATCCTACCGACGGCGCCAGTTAAGTTTCAGCGAACAAGATAATTATTAAAAAAGATTTATTTAATTAAAATATAATGTTTACTTTAGGATTAGAACTACAAGACTAAAATTAAGATTACAATTATTCTATAAACTAAACTTATTGCTAAATCAGTAAAACTGCAATCGTGCAGTTTACGCAATGCTTCACGCGTGGATCCGGTGCATGATCAGCAGTGACGCACGCTAGGCGATTGTCTAACTTCCGTCTTGATAATTGTTGTAAACTCTATTTTAAATAACACTCGTCTCAAAATACCAAAGGACCCCTATCTTACAAAACCTTACATTATTCATAATTAATGTTACTAGTGATTCTACGAATCTCCTTCTGATTCCATTAAAATAACACCAAAACACTTCTTTCTGTGGGTAATTCAGAATACTGCTGGACATCAAGTCTGCCTTCAAGTCCATCATGGTACTCTTACCTCTTTCTTTCATTAATTAGGTTACAAAAATCTGCCTTACCTCAAAGTTATCAAAAGTGCTCTGTTCATGCTGACTCCTCTCGAGCTCCAGATAGTATAAACTAACTAAAACAAGGCTCAGGTGCATTTAACCATTGAACGCGATAATTTTAATCACAGTTTTTAACTATGGAATAATTTTGTCGGAATTCAAAGGAAAACTTGCAGCTGCAGGTTACATTTAAATCGAGATCTTAAAAAACGATTTGATATCGACGTGGGATCAACGTATTTGACAAAATAGGCAAATAGGTCTGCCTATAACAAAGTATATTACAAGTGAACCGCGTTATGAAATATGTGATTGATTATAATAGTGATTATATGGAAATTAATCGCCGTCTTTTTATTTGTATTATTATACTTTGGTTCCATACCGTTCAAGATTATTCTATTTAGCTGAATCGTAGTAGAGCACCTTTGTCAGTATATCAATTGTATGTTTTTTTTTAAACTGGTAGTGATTATACCTCCTACATTTTAACATTGAAGAAACACTATTTTTCTAGAAAACTCTAAAGAGAATAACTGCGTATTTTATAGGAGCCCTCTTATAAAGTTTTTTTTCTTCTGCACCTATGCATGAATAAAGTTTTTATAAAAATAACCCAGAGACGAAAATATGTCCAGAATATTTTTCTTTACAGTAATCAGAGTTTAAATATTTTCAGGCGTTTTGTATTTTAGGTCGTATTTATTTTTTTACCATAGGTATCAAGTTAATAAAAAAATGTAATATCGTCAGCGTTTATTATTTAGTTAAAACAGTAATTAAGTTTGATGATAAGAAATACTTAGATGGTAGTATGCTTATGCTTATGTATGTTTTGCTGGTCTTTACATTTTATTCCTTAATATAATTTTCATTCTTATTTTTCATAAAGTTGCTGTTACACCTACATTTGGTCTGGTTACATTAACCGAATCACAGCTTTTGATAGTATTGCCCACATAATCTCCTAAAAAAAATAGAACCAAAACGCTCGCAGATTCAGTTTTGATACCATGGAAAAGCCATCTGTTTTATCTAGAAGAAACTTATGGTTCCCGTGGGTTAAGTTACAACATAATTTCAGGTGGGCAAAGCCGTGGGCGAAATAATGCTAGAGATAGCGGCTGTAAAGTACGATCTCTATGGCGGTTTGGGAACGATAAAAATAACATAGAAGGTAATACCACCTGTTCCCTTAGCGGGAACATTAAGGATCTACTTAACGTTATCTATATGTATAAACTGTCTATCTAAACTAATAGACGTTAAATTGATTGTTTTATCGGTCTTGGAAGACTAAAGATTTAATTTAAAATACTTTCTTTGGTAAAAATAGTGACATTATTGCCGCGTGTTATAATAGTGTTTTATGGTGGAACTGACTTCCACGTAGGCGAAAGGGCGAGCAACAGCTATTATAATATATATTATTTTTAACGCCAGTTTTTGCCGCAACTATTTAATGTCTACCTTGCTTTAAGGCTGTAGCACAATTTATATACAACAAAATTATGTAGCGTAGAAGTTGTGAGAGGGTATAAAGAACACGTGTGTATCGTAAGAGGGCTTAGACTACTTACATAGGTACATTTTTGACATTCTACAAATTGCTATCCCGACGTTTTCGTTGCTAACAATTCCACAGAATTGGAATTGCATGCATTTGGACTTAAAAAAATCGTTACCGTTGATACAATGTAAGAATCTACTATTAAATCCACGTCAACCCTTATAGTAATAGTAGTGATGTGTGAATTGTAGAATACTGGATACGGGACTTTGAAACTTTACTAAAAAAAAATTCCACGGGACTAAATTTTCCTGAAGCAACGCAAAAATGGGTTTTAAAAAACAATATGTTAGTTCGTTCGCTGCAATTTTTTGGTGAAAACAAGATAATATGTAGACCAGAGGGTTTACCATCCTCCCGGTGAGTTAACGCATTGTCGAGGCGAGGGGGGAGGGGGCTCAGTAGCTGTGACTTGGTCACCCACGGTTAAGTGAAGAGGAACCCGAGGAAGGGCCGCTCGTCAGGTCTTTTGCCAATTAAGGCGCCGATTCCCTTGAGTAGCTGATTTTAAAGTGAGAATCACGTCTAAACGGCTAGTCGTAATTTTTTGGAAAAAATATATGTTATGTTAGACCATTTTATTAATAATTTGATCTAAGAATGTTTTGAGTTTTATTCGTATAAAAGTGTCTTTAATTTGTAATGTTATGAAAAAAAAAGGACAAAAACACGACAATCGCACCAAAACCGCTGGACCTATTATAATTAAATTGACACCATCAGAAAGACAATTTAATTATCTTCATTTTGATCTGAGGCTTTTTATTTAAAGTCATAGAATAATAAGGAAAGTACAAAAAGCTACCAAATTTTGGGTCGCGCGGGTGTGAAACGAGTGCGCGTTTTGTTCCCTCAAGGTCGTTGGCGTTAGTCATCGTCTTTAGCCGACGATGTACCGGCCAACAAGTAGGTTGTGGTGCCGCTTGGTAACATAGGCGACATCGCAACTGAGGCATGCCGCGATGTCGTGTCGATGTCGGACGAGTGCTAACACGTGCTCGTGTTCCCGCACAGGAGGACACCATGGAGTTTTAGTGGGTTGGAGTTCCTCATGACTGCGTTATCTCCCCGTGGTAGCGCAGTATGCATGAGCTTTCTTCACGATAAAAAAATATAATATTTATGTATATAATAAGAAGCTCTTAGAGCAAGGTTATTTCCATTGTGCGTAAGGAACAGCTGTATATTATGTCGCAGCCATCTGGCCAAATTAGCTAGATAATTGGATGCCTTATATGACTTGTATGTACTCGCATCTGTCCCAATCTCACAGTCGCACCATAATAGTGTTGGCACGTTATGGTAAATCCCCAGTGCAACATGTGAACATTTTAGTGACGTTAAAGTTGAGTACTATAGGTACTCCATGACTCTTTTCCCATAACTGTCGTTCCCTGTTCGAAAGAAGACGTAAACAAACACTTTATAAATATTTTAGTATGAAATAAATTAAATGGCTGTCAGGAAACATAATGGATTCACGAAAGTTGGTTGGTTATTTATTTATGGATAGACGTTCTTTTGGAGTAATTAGTAGATTAAGTAAGGAAAGACGGTAAGACAGCAGTCAAACACGAGGTCATCGTGAGGATAAAAAAACCACGATACTTGTCTTACCTAATCGAAGGTTTGGCATGTGCCAAAAATATTATAAATAATACGAGGAAGAAAAATTCAAGTTAATGGATACATTTACCTGTTTTTTTTTTCTACACAGAGGTACATGTGTAACATGACTATGTGCCAAAAAGTCACTGTCCTCTTTTATACAAGTACGCTGGACTAAATATACATTATGAAATGACAGTTGATTTTTGTGCTGATTCAAAACGCCCCGCTCGAGCGTCTTAGGAACTAAAATTGACATATTTAGTGATAGGTTAATACCGATATTTCTCAAGATTAGGTAATACTAATATATTCGCCTGGAAATATTATAATATTGTAACTAATATATCAGTATTAGTGATATTTTTAAATTACACTAATATCAAAATAGTAGACTTGGCAAGGCATATCACTCATCTACTGTATTGACTTCTCGAAGTATGTTGCAGCAAAATATCTCATATTGGTATTGGTGATGAATATTACATGAATGCCTAATAATCAGTAATCATATGTTCAAAAGCAATGTGTAATACAAAATTCATCATGATCATCCACAGCCCGACTTCGCCCACTGCTGAGCACAGGCCTCTCTCTTCTTGTACCAATCACCACGTTCCTGTGCCTGGAATTAATTCTGGAATAATATCATGATAATTACAATTTTATTAACAAATGTTTTGAAGTCAAACAATTTATATCTGCATCTGAAACAGAGTTGAAAACTGATATAAGTCTTCACCTCGCTGGAATGCGATGTCACTCTTATTTGCACCTTAACACCACAGATACAAGATCTCAGCAATGAAAGGGAGAAATATGTCCGTTGTTAATTATTATCCATCTCATTCGTTCGCAAAAATTTATATGAATGGAATCCCTTCTCGAATCTGATGGGCGCCAACTGAGTGAATCCTAATTATTGTAAGTATTAACTAGTTAGTTACAACAACTAACTAGTATAAGTACTTGAGCGAGGAGATTCTTGCTCAAATATAGAAGTTTTAAGGATAAGTTGTTAGCCTATCCCCATATTTAAATCTCACTGATGTGACAGTGACAGTTATGCGCAATAACTTTACTAGCACGTTATCCACTAGTTTATAGCTTGCAATATGACTGAAAATATATTTCGTTTAACCTTTACAGCAATTATTCTATTACTGAAAAATGAATCATGATAAAAATAACTGGGTTTTTTCTCTCTTACGTATTAAATTATTCTCACGATCGATAAAGTCCATACATTGTTTTTTTACCGAAGGCTGTGTCCCATCTCTAATATTAGTTCCATGGACGCTCACGTTAAGTCACGTTGCTATCAGCGCCAAAATGGCAAAAATCAAATTTCTTCATGTTGTCATCGATAATATGAATACCAGCGTACTTGTACGATAGAGGTCAGTGCAAAAAGTAGATTATAGCAAATGGTAACTATGAAACAATAATAACTTTCGCCTGTGGAAATATTTCAGGCAATTTCTGTGTCTGTTGAATTTGCAAAACATTTTTAAAAACCGGCCAATTTCGAGTCGGACTCACTCATCAAGAGTTTCATACAAACAGTTAAACCAATATAATTAGGTAAAAATACAGAAGTTCATATACAACAAAATCACCAAACATTGCTCTAACGAAAATATTTTTTTTTACTTTTCCAAGTACATATTATAAGATAATCGACTATTACGCGTAAAGTCGTAAATCGTACTTGGCTGTGATACTTTTCCTTTTAATTTCGTTATATATACTACTGCCGTGATTTTTTTTAACAATCAAAAGCAACCATTAAGCCAGGGGGGAAGGACAATTGACTCTAACAAAAATAGCAATTTAAAGCTTAATTTTACGCAAACGGATCCCTGAATCGAAAAATGGTCTTAAGGTTACACTAGTTGATATTGATATTCTTCCATACAAACGTAGTCTGGCGATTACTCTACAGTTTGACGATGTACGTTCAAAATAAAAATGATATCAATTTGTCTCATCATTATCTAGCCCTGTATGGAAACAAAAAAGTAAAATAAAATAATATTTTAAAGTTATGAGCGCCGAAAGTTCCATATTTCAACACTAACTTTAACGCCTCTTTGGGCGGAAATAAATACCATAAGAAGAAGGAAAATTGTAAAACGGCCACCATACAAGGATAGATTAGTAGTTCAACAAAGCATTTTTTTTTGTTGAGAATATACTTTTAGTCGTTCCTTCATGATATCTAGACTCCCAAAGGACTGTTTATAAAATTTCGCGCGCTCGTTTTCGTCTTAAATCATCATCCATTTCGCTACAAACTTGCAACAGTGCTAATTCGTACGCGAACTAGCTTCTTATTGCTCATCACAGCATCTATCTCTTTCGCACGTGTAGTCGGATGAGATTGCATGCATTTTAACCCCGCGCACAAAATAGTTCGTGCCTAGGGGAACCTTAACAGACCCGTAATATTTTTGAATGGCTTATCCAACGTTACCCCACAACATGGGATAGGCGAGAAAACTACTACTAGTACTATATTAATGTTTTGTTCATGATTTTATTTTAATACTTTGTCGGCTTGATTAATATGAATAATATGTATATCCATGCCAAATTATAGCTTTCTAAGAGTCAGAGCTAGCAATCAAAGTTATAAGAAAAAAGAAAAAAAGAAACTAGTTTCTTTGGCACACACAGATAAACACCATGTAGGTACAAATCAAAGGGAACTTAATTTTAAAACAATTACATACGTGTGCCCCGCGGCTATATAACGTATTCGTATCGTCATCGTGACATTTTACCAGACCAAAACGTAGTCGATGCTGCGACAAGTTATTTTGGCAGCACGAGTTCAAAAAAACGTCTTGCGACAACTCAAGTAGTAATTGAACTATGGTTAATTAAGGCCGAGAATCCAATAGCTTTTGGATTGGTTTGTAGTGAATGGTGCGTTCTGAAAATAGAAGACAAAAACGGGTAACTTTGTCTTAAATAATTTAGAGACTAAAACAGAAAATATATTTGTTAGAAACACACGTTAAAATATATTTAACATTTTCATTAATTCTTTTTTTAATAAGTCATTGAAAATTTCAGTTTATTGGAGTTTTAATTTATGATAAATTGTTCGGTTTCGAACGGTCCCGTACAAGACGTTTGACAAATTGTCACTTATTGTTTGATGGTTTCCTTCAAATTACAAATATAAAAAACCGTTAGCACACTGATGCAAACGCGTGTAGTTGCGAAATTCATCCGACGGGCGAACTCAGTGATTGGTAAAAGTAGGTATTTTGCACGTCCACACCGAAACTTTCAACACCTAATTATTAATTCATTTATTAAAGGCAACGAGTCCCATAGAATAACTTAACCTAAATACAGATTCAAATAATAAAGATAGAGAAATAATATAGATTTTCCACATAATCATTCACATTTTACGCATAATAATGTTGTGTATGTAATTAAATTAAACTATGAATAAATAGATTGCAATAAAGTATCCGGTCCGGACTCGGTTGGAGGATTTGATCACTTTTTTTTTTAATTTTAAATGCCGCGCGGTTTAATGTATCATCGCATTGCTTCTCGGTGTGAGCAGGCCCTAAGGTGTAAACATCTATTGTGGTTTGTTGTCATTTCAAATACCTAATTATTTTAATTTACCAGCTTTTAGACGAACATCTGTTATGTACGACGGTTCTGTGATTTTAGAATTAACCAATCCAAAAAGAACTTGCTGCACTAGTGTTCATCATCATGGTGATCTTCATAAAGAAGCAAACAAGTAAGTGTGTTGTACAGATTCATACAATTATGCAAAATGCGCTTCATCCGCTTAATCCCATGAGGTCTCATGTAGTAAGAGGCGGCCCTATTGCCGTGCACAGCACACAGAGTGAGACTCCGGGTTGCCACTAAGAAATTCCTAATGGAAAAGTGCAATAACACTGCACGACCAACAATGTTGTATTTAGTTTCAGAATCATTGTATTTTGTTCTATATCGACTTCTTTTGCCAACAGGTGATGACGAGTAAAATATGCCCGGTACTAGCCAAAAGCCTTTGTCGACACCGGAACAATATAAGCCAGCATTGCCACTTAGAGAAGGCAAGCCATTCCAATCGCTTGCACCACCGGTAATTCTATTTCAAGCGTTTGGAGCAGCTATGAGCTATGGTTGGAATCTTAGAAGCTCTGTCAATTCATTATGATGCGAATATGAAAGAAAATTATGTAATACAAAGTTTTGTTCATTAAATCTGTATTTTATTTCATCAATGCATTATATAGATTAGTACCACCTACAACAGCTACATATTCTAATACTTATTCTTAACGCATTATCAGCCCATAAAGTTTTTACTGCTACACCTAGCATTGGGAACGACAGGCGTTTCCTTCCAGAGATTACCTTGTACAACAATACTTAAAAACAATCTTACAATATTAGTTTAGAATAGGAAGTACCTATCTTTGGTGTAATTTTGAATGATAGATTGAAAAACGATGATGAGATGAGAGAGAAGATGCAATAAGACAACGTTGTGGTTTAAACAAAGATGTAGGTATTAACTAAAACTGAAAATAGTAGATATGCTTAGATGATTTGACCATCTTGACAAGATGAATGAAAGGAAACTAACAAAGGGTATTTACAAGGCAGAAGTGAGTGGAAACCCTAACTGCAAGGTAACTAGGTAGCGATTACATAGGTAATTAACGGGATTCATGCAAAACCCAAGTATCTAGCATCTGTAATTAAATATTTAATTATTTCTAATTAAATAGTTTCCAATTAGAAAATATTAAGAGTATTAGTGTATTATATAGTTAATGTAAGTCTGAAATAGCCAAGTTAGAGTTATGTGGGGTTCCTTAGGCTAACTGACACCACAGGCACCACGTCCTCATACGAAAAGAAGAAGTTAGTGTTCTAATTATGTTATTTCGATTCTAAGTAGCAAGTAGAATCATATTAGAATCCTAGTGTTAACGTTTAATGATTGATAAAGATAGTTTTAAAATAAAATTTCTTATGAGTTCAGTGTCGTATAATTACGTAACTTGAAATATGATTTTTTGTTTATGGAGATATTTCAACGATTTTGGTGTCAAATGAAAGGTCTAGACTAAGAACCATTTTATCCGTTTGAATAATGTAAATCGGTTCATACGTTTACGAGATATTCGCTTATCCAATGTGGTGAAAGTGTACCAAACCGGCATTTTTGATGTTATTGTTCTACGAACTTTTTAATTGTTTTAAAATGTGTAATTATTATTGTCGTATGTCAATAAGGGATGTGTAAAAATCAAAAATAGTAATGATTATATTTATGGATAAAGGTTTATAAATAAGGCTGAACGTCACTATAGATGAACGCAAGAAATGGCCTGAAACACGTGCAACAAGGTTTTTCAAGAAAAAGCCCGCTTTTTATTTCTTTGGTCAAAACTTGGTTCTTGTATGTGGGTCTTCCTAATACCTACCACCCTACATACGCTCTCAAGGGTGCATGGTGTCATGTGCCATCAGCAGAGTCGCTTGACTCAGAGCGTATGGAAAGCCCGTCAAACAACAGTGGGATACTGTCCCAGGGCGACCGCGGGTACTTACACCACCCGGGTACCGTCCGCAACAGATTTTATTGTGTTGTTCTTCAGAAAGGCCAGCGTGCTTGCATGCCATAACCAGCGTGCGTGCATGCCATAACCAGCGTGCGTGTATATCATAACCAGCTTGCGTGTATGTCGTAACCAGCGTGCGTTTAGATGTATGAACGTGAATATAACGTAGCGGGTGGCATTCTGTAGTTTCTACCTACTTACCCCCATCCGAAAAAAGCGTAAGTTATGTCTGTATGTTTAGATTAGGAAAAACATATAGTTTCTGTTTATTTAGGTTTTTATTATCACATTAATAGCTTAGTTACTTACTTATTCAATTCACTGATACTTATGTACATGTTAGAAATATAATAAATTTAATAAACATCAACAACAAGTGGGAATTTTAAATAATAATAGGCTGAGCCAACAAGGCTTTCCATGTACGAAGGAAAGATATGAATTAGGAATTGATTAGTTTTGAAGGAGAGTCCTATCACAGTCCACTCTCTGCACATTGAGGTAATAATGTAGTACGTAGTACATATTATCTCAATGTCTCTGCATCGATTTCTCGTCTCATAAAGATTACTCTGGAATTGGATTCTGGAACATTGGCTGTCAGGTGGCAATTACGATGGAAGGTCTTTATAATAAACCGTTCGTCACGCTGCGAAGGGATTCTATTTCATTTTTGTCCTTGTTTTCTCTCTTTCAATGTACATCTGTCTCTGTTTATCATCGATAGACTAGCTAAACTTGTAGAACGGCTTACGGTTTTTGCAACTTAAAATACTGCAACCATTGCCATAAGACTTGCTGAAGAACATGTATATTAATAGATTTTAGATTTGTATTGTTGTTAATACGGTACTCAAGAACATTTTAGCTGCCGATAAATAAAAGGCCTTCAGTTGCCTTGAAGCAACTGCCAGTGTTGTTTATCCCAAATTCTAACCAATATGGGTTAAACCCAAACTAACTTTTTATACCATTATAAACCGGTTGCAAAATATACAGGCATATGTGCATACTACTATTTAAAATCTCTAATTTATAAAGCATATCGCCGTTTTCTTCGATTCTTGAATCTTCAAATGAGTCATAATAATTATGGGGAACCGCAAGAAAAACGTGGAGTTGCGGCGAATAACGCGCTAGAGACCATACTCCACCACGGCAGGAAGGCAGCGCGGGCGATGCGCGGGCGTGCCGCGCCGCTCTATGTGTGGTTAGTATCAATAACTTATAGAAATGGTTTATTATAAGAAACTATTACTGTTTGTTTACAAAGAAAATGAAAATTATGTCGACCTCATTTAACATCTTCTCCTAGCCTCGTAATTAGATTAGGAGGTAAAATAATCAATAGACAGCATGCCTTCCCCTTTTATTCATGATTAAATAGCTTATTATTGCAAAAATACCCAAATAAATACGGAATATTGTTTGACGTGAAATGTCTCACCGAGAAAATGTCAGTGAGATAGTTTTCGACGTGCTTTCGTCACAGCTAGCGTAAAATTCGATACTATATGTCAAAATTAAAACTCGTGCTACCGATTCCCATACATTTGGAGCGTTAACGCAACGTAAATACGTGAACTCGATACGAAGGCAATTGTCAAAAACTTGTGCTACCGATTTGTTAGTTCCAAATACGGACACATGGCGCTGATTAATTTTGCATACAAAAATTGTCGGAGGCGATACGTTAACGTAGTCGATCCAATTACGCAGAAACTCGTGCTAGGGCCTCAGTTCAGCAAAATGTCAGTTCTTACAAATTGTATGAGAATAATAGATTATCTGACCCTAAAAGATTTTCCAACTTCCCGATGAGATTGTACATCTAGATGAATGTCCAAATATAAGGCTGTTCGAGGTGCCAAGCCAAATAACAGAGTATTCGTCGGAAAAAAATCCAAAGCCAGACGACGTTTCTACTCAAATAAAAGCCTTTCATGATCAGAAAAGTCTCATAAGAGCTTCTGCCTTCAACTACTTCAAACATCTTGGAAGTCATCCAAAACTATTTATGGTGAATTTTCGGTGACTTGCATCTAGATGTCTTGCGCCACTGCAAATAGTTCGGCGCATCTCTGGAGGTTTAGCAGAATAACTTTTTGAAAATTTAAAAGCAAAGTTTTTAACAGTCGTGGTCGCCTTCGAAAACTTATGCATTGAAAAAGCCACTGGAACTTGACTATAACCACTACGGTATCGCATCTTTCTCGGCGGTTCGGCGGTAGAACTAAAAAAGTGGGATTAATTAACTCCCGATTAAAGTGCACCTGCAAATTATGAAATTATACAGTATGTCCTAAAGCTATAGACTTGAATTGATTAATATATTGATACCCAACCCGCTTTTACAGTAAAAGTTTAGCATAACCATTTCAAAATCAAAAAACTATCCACGTTCGACTTCAATAGAACATAACCCAAATCAAAAGCAAAGAAATGTCCGTCGAATAAAATCAAAGATATGAAATTGTAAAGTAAGTTTCAAATGGAAAGGGAAATAAATTTTCACAAATATTTTCCAAGATGAGGCACATTTCAAATTCCAATCTTGCACTTTAGTCCGATGGTAGACATGCAGATGGGCCGAGAATTTCCAACGATTTGCATCGGTTGCAAAACTAAGTTATGGTAATCTGGCTATAAGTTACAAGCCTGAACTGGTAAGCTTTTCAATTTTATTGGGAGATTGGATATTTTGAGCCTTAACTCCTTAGGGAAATGAAATCTGCCCCGCTTTTAGTAAAGCGAATGAATTAATTTGCATAGCGTTCGTTGAATCATATCCTTTGGTTTGTACTTGTCGGTCAAAGTAATTATTCAGCTGGTTTCCTTTCAAGCCTTTTGTTAATAAACCCCACTTCTGATTTCTATAATTAGAAACTTGTTTGACTTCTTTCTGTTCATGTTTTATGAAATATCACTCTTACTTTTATTGGGGTCACAAACATTTTTTCGCAAAAGTGCTGAAACTATGATTGGAATACCGAATAGATACATACAATAGAAAATATGTAGCAATATTCCGTACAGTTGCAGATTTGTATCGGGACCAACACATCACTCTTTGTCCGGAAATAAACTTGCCAGGACAACACAGCTCTGTGTCAACGAAAACTCAGCTAAGATTTATTGAAGCTTACGACCAACAATATTGATATTCAAAAGCTTTGATAAATATTCTGTTGCCATTGAAGTTTTATGAAAAATTTGGATGTACGTATTCTAGTTTAGTTTTGCAAGAATATCAGTCGGCCTGTCTGGTATGTTTGAATTTTATTTTATTAGATTCAAAGAAAATCTTTCGTGTGCTTTTGCGAATAATATTCATGCTATAGTAATTTTAGGTAAGTGATTGGAAGAGTATAAAGTTATAACCAAAACCATTTCCCAATACGTTTTGTTTCTTGTATATAATGTTCGACCTCTGTTACATGGGAAACACGAACAAAATGTGGGTGTAAATATGATGTTGTTCCTATTATGGAGAAATGTCGTCACTTCCTCTGCTCAGCTGTCAGCTCTTTTCATCAGTTTTGCCAGCCGATAACAACATAAATATAAAAAAAACCTTTTTTACAAAAAAATACGACCAATATGTTATGAAATGGTGTTAACAATAATAACAGACATGCGATTGCAGCAATCCCGAGATATTTGCCATCATTTATTGAAGAGTTCTGTTGTATATCTCCGAAGTTCTTCATCAGATCTTTACCAAATTTAAATAGGACCATTTCGGAATAAATTTATTTCGAACCAAAACAATAATTTGCAAATCCGTTTACATATGACGGAGTTATGTCCGAACATACATAAAATATATATATATATATATAAGCAACCGAATTGAGAACCTCGTCCTTTTTGGGAAGTCGGTTAAATACCAATAAAGTTGCTTTATTAATAATTTATCTGTGTTGTCCATGTTTTATTAAACTCTTACTTACTAAGGACTTCCAATAAACACGCCTTTTCATAAAAATTGTTGCATACACTGCATTTTATTACCCTCAAATTTATGACGTGAAAACGTGCTAACAGGAAAAATTAAGTAGGTAAACCGGCAGCATCCATCAACTGAAAAACCGGGCAAATACCAACAGAAAAGTATTTTCACTCTTGATTTTTTTTCCTCAAGCCACAAAGAACTTTTCATGAAGCTGACGTCAGCATAGTTAAAGTAGTCGGTTAAATAGCAGGTGTCTGTCGAACGAGGCAAGTTTGCATCTCTTAAATCGTTTAACAGTTGGGTTTCATTATCAGACACTCCACGAAGCTCGCCCGTCAGGGTTATTATTCGCATGCGTAAACCTCGCTACCGTATCAGAACATTCAGTGCTAGACAGACACCGGGGCGGGAACACGTCCCGTCCCTGGGATAGCCGACATCACATATTTCGCGATCGCGATCAAGTCAGACTTGAACTGTTTGTGATAAATTAATTCAAATAGTAAAAGTGTTTGTGAAATTAACAATAAAACTTGACAGTGATTTTAAAATATTGAATAACGTTTTTAAAAATAAATTCATAAATTATAATTAATAAAACATTTTGTGAGGATTTGTGGTGTAGATTTATAACTTAATTTACACTTAAAAATTGTGAACATAAAATCAAAGGTAACCAAAATTTGCTCGAATACATACAGATTCGTCGAGCATTCGATTGGAGCAATAACCATAGTTATAATTTTTCAAGCAGATTATTTCATTAGAAAAATGTAGTAGACTCTAAAAACCTATAGCTAAATACTTTTCCATTTTTACGTAACATTAAGTAAGGTCCATCCATCGCATCGCAAGTCGTTTGCACAGCGATGATCCCCTACTTGTCATTCTCTTCGCTCACTACTTTATCACCGCCTTAATCTATCTATTGTCATTCCGATGTAGTAATCCCAACAAATAACCTATTCTGACAACCTTTTATTCAGGACCACATTTCTAGGCTACAACAAATCCGACAAAATGTTCTTCTTCCCTAAGGAAATATCAAGCATGCCAGTTGCTCAAAACATTTTAGCAAAATTGTCCCGAAACACAATCGCATTTTCAGAACAGAATAAGTTATCGCCCGTTTATGAAAATGCTTTGAGATTGTTATGGGAAATGCTTTCACAGTTACATTCAATATTATAAGCTCTTTGAAAGGGTCGCGAAAGGGATTTGGGAATAATAACGCAGGTATAATATGAAAATAGCGTTTTAATGCTTAAAATATTGGGTGCTTTGGTGCGAGGGTGTTTGTTAATTTTTTTGTTTGCCGTTTAGATATATGGGTACATGTAACTATAATTCGTGGTTACGAGGGTTCAGACATCAAATTTTCATTATACAAATTTAAAGAGTGCAGACAAATCGTGTTATCTTCATGACGCCCACAATTCAACGTTTAGGGTAAGCGAGCTCCCAAAGCGAAATGCTGTTATGAGTTTTGACGTGCCGATTAGCAAACTTTACACAAACAGCCAACTTCAAACTTTGCAATACCCGTATTTGAGTAACGTTCTAAATTGTACAGAAATAATGTTCACTTATTCTACTTACCAGCATTTTCTCGGCTCTTTGCCAAAACTTGTGCGGGCTATCGCGTATTTTTTTTTTCAGTTTTCTCAAGTTTTGGTGCTTTCAGAAAATTAATTGGTTTGCATGTGGTCAAGTTGATTACAAGGTTTTTTAATGCGTGAAAATAATATAATATGAGCTTTTAAATCTTTTCATAGATTGAACAAAATAATGGACGCGGAAAACCTTCAATAAAATTTTATAAGGAAAAAAAATCAAGACTTGATAGTCGAAAAGCCGGAAAAAAAACTTTGGGGTTCAGATGATCGCTTTGGTAAACATAATTCGTTTCCTCCTTTCTGTCTGTTTTGGTTTAGGAAAATACCAAATAGCCCCTTGGAATCAATTTATCTTACGACGGCTGAGGACCGCAGTATTGATAATATCATTAAGCGGCAACCACAGACAGAACTTGGACCAAATAATTTCTGAGTGATTTTTATACAAGTTATCTCAGTGTCTTTTCGGTTGAGGTATTGAGGTGTACGCGTAAATCGTATTAACCTTAATTGAGTTTAAAAGACAACTGTACAGGGTTTTTATCGGTATACTTATTTTAGATTAACTAAATAATGGTAGTGTAACCTGCTTAGAACATTGAAGTCCAAGTGGCTTTATGAACTTCAAGAACACCTCCACCCTTTAAGTTATTTAGAGAACCCTGCTAAGCCAATCGATGTACAGATCCGCAAGAGAACCAGGGTTACCAACATAGCCCGAAGAATTGTCAAACTTTAGTGGCAGTGGGCAGGGCACATTGCTTGCAGAACGGATGGCCAATGGGGCAGAAAGGTTCTGACGTGGCGACCGCGTTGGCGTACGTTGCGTTGGAAGGCCGCCCACCAGGTGGACGGATGCCCTGGTGAAGTTTGCGAGGATCCACTGGATGCGAGACGCACAGGACAGATCAATGTTGTGACGTTTGGGGAAGGCCTATGTCCAGCAGTGGACGTTTTTCGGCTGATATGATGATGATGATGACATCCAATCGAAAGTTTCCTGTTATTCAGAAACTCTTCAAAACATATATTGTGATCACCGCATACATTAAACATCTATGGTTTGTATTCAACATTATATACGACTTTCCATATACCAACATACAACAACAAAATTAATCTCTAGAAACCTTACAAACTTTAATGGAATTTTAAATATTGCTGAAATATAATACATTTTATACACAGGCGAACAAAATGAATGCATTACAGAACAAATAAATATATCCTTCTTTACTGTTTCATCTGAGATCCTTCTGTCAACCATAAAGACCTGAATCCAGTCAACAATGCGACGTTAATATAACACAATTGACTTGACCATTGATACTCCTTTAAACTCAATACAGGTTTTGAAAAATTTCGGAATTTATTTTTCGTCTGTGTCTGTGTAAGTCTACATGTAACACGAAAAGGCGCGGCACGTAAATTTAATATTTCACTCCAAATTCAGCACAAATCCGCTCTGAGTGAGATACTCCCTGAGAATGAAGGATTATTTTGCCTACTCTGGCTGTAGAATTTTTAATGGGTCGTCTTTTTATGCAAAGTAATTTTAAAAATGATAAAGAGATTTTAAATTATTTCTTTGTTTCCACAGCATACTTTGATATGAGTCCGTACATATAATTTTAGTGTTTCAGCGACTGATGGGTTAACTGACTCTTATAAAACGAACTGTCAAAATTGCTAATGATTCAAAATATATAACGCCTAAAGGGTTTTGAATCACAACCCCTAAGCAGACTTACTGGCGATATTAGATCTTCTCGTAACAAAGTCACAGCACACAACAGTTTGTACAAATATGTATCTTATACATGACTATATTTCAATATTCCCCGGATCTCTGAGGTAAGATTCATCGTGTGAATGTTTAGAAAAGTCCTAACATTGTGATTAGCACTCAACCTAAGATTTCTATGTCCAAACGACATAACACATACACACATAATTATATACACACACACATACACACATACACACACACACACACACACACACACATTTTTTTTTAATGGCAAATCCTAAGATTTACCGTGTTTCGGGGTTCTACAGTAACATCTGCTATGTACTAGGTATAGAACTTGTGTTACTTGTTAACAATTACAATATAAATGTCATAGAAATGTTCATATCTCTTCGCTGGCTTTATAGCGTTCTGCGGAAGCAGCTTCCGTTCAAGCTGTGGAGCGAGCACACAATGTGGTTACAACAATAGCATTGTCAACACCTTGTCCGTCTGTCTGACTTTAACTTTGGGCTCTTGGCAGAAGTTCGTCTTCTGTCTTTATCACTATTTTAGCGAGACTGTAAGCTCTGCATGTTTTTCTTCATTATTTACCGAATAATCTTACAAGTTTGTTCTTACTTTTTTGGGTATATTTTAATTATGCGGGCAAGTAAGGAGTGGAATATAGTCTTGGAGCTTTGTTTTCTGCAATAATCTGGTCTTAAAACAAAAATAAATAGCATGCTTCTTAGCATGTGTGCTCTGTCGTCGATTACATTATCGTTTACTAACCGGTTTAATAACAGCCAAATGCGAGCCTTTCAATAATATAAATAAACTTTTTTGTAGTGTTATTTATTTTCAATGCTTGACTAACGTCTGTCATATCTCAAAGTACCTACACAATCTTCTCTTTATTGGGTCTTCGACATATTTCATGCCAGCACGTTAGGTTTATTATGTTCCTCGCATCGTAATAATCCTTTCAACCCTCAAACAGAGCTAAATATACTGCGGAGTTATAAGTGACTTCTCCACAATAGTTTAATGGGACAGCATTTGAACTAGTGACCTTTGGTTGGCCATTCTGCTCCATAGTCGTTAGGAATATTATTGCCTATCCGATGTGTTAATGTTTGTTGAACCGCTATGGTTCGATAGTTGTAGATTGGTATGATATTTAAGTGTAAGCGGTCAAATTGAGTAGGATTGACCGATGATTGACGGTGCTAATTCCATATTTTATGTCAGATAACTTTTAGAATGTCCTGGCAATTATTAAAGGTTAATTTTTCGTTATTATTTAAAGGAGATTGTTATAGCAATATTTAAAGGCAGGTTCGCGTCTGACCAGTATCTCTCCTGATTGTAAGTGATGATGTGGTTGACGATGGAGCATCATTTCAACCGAAAGACGTCCACTGCTGGACATAGCCTCCCCCAGGCATCGCCACATTGACCGATGCCGTGCGATGCCTTCCCGTAACCTAAACCAGGTCATCGGTCCACCTAGTGAGAGGCCATCCAACGCATCGTCTTCTAATTCGCGGACGGAGTACGTTTGCCTGAAATTAACTCTTTTACTCTGGACAGGTTCACAGCCACATGACGCACATATGGTATATGTGATTCTTTTTGCTATGTGGACAGTGAACCTGTTAAATATCTCATAGATCATGATATACAGAATCCGGCAGGAAATTTCACTCATAAGCTGAACGCGCATTAAAAGTATTGCCAAAACGATTTGTGATACGCAAGCAGTGATTGGGATTTTACCATGTAACAGTGGCGCATATATACGTAAATCTTCCGATGGTGGAACGAGCTTCGCTGAGTTAAATTGGGCAATTCCAACGCAATGCACATTCCCTGAATTAACAACGTTGTTAACAATGTTTTTTTTTACACTCTTCACAAAGGATCATATTATTATAATGCTTACGTGCGCTTGATTGATTAAAAGGGGCATTAGTCACTTGAAACGATTGTTGTTCTATTGTGTCTGCTTATTAGCACTCAAAGGGCTAAGAGTTAAACCTAGTTAAAGAACAAAAATAAAAACTTTAGTTAACTTTGTGAGAGACTGGAGTCCATAATAGGATACACTGTGTGTTGGATCACCAAACGAATTCACGACAATTTCCTATTATTGTCTCAAAACTACGAGTACAAACAGCATGAGAAATTATATTAACGATAACCAAATAAAATTGTGAGTTTACCGAAAATAAATTGGAAATACAAGTATAGTATTTTTATCTGTCGTGTAAATAGTAATTATTGTGGGTAGGTGATAAAGTGAGTGTAGAGGTTACGTGTTGGTGATATTGTAAACGAACGTGTGTAGTGTGGCAATTTTATTATTATTTATTTATTTATATTCACATAATGACAAGTAAGTAACTTATAAACTAAGCCCCACAAAACCGTAGTAATGGTTTGACTGTGGGGTCGGTGAGTCTCCTCAATACACTCATTCTTAAACGTACTTAAATCTAATTATTATTTATAGACACAATTCTAAATAATATCTTTTAATTTATTTTTAAAACTGTTTTTATTCATTTCAATCCTTATATCGCCCGGCACACTGTTCAATAGATAAGATATTCGTTTTTTAGGGTTCTGTCACCGAAGTAATTAGTCACTCTGGTGACATTGAATCTGCCAGCAGCCATAGATCGTTTGTTATGAATGTTGATTACGTGAGTTAAGTTATGCTCATGGGTAGAGATACCTTGATGGTTAACTGCTAAAAGATACTTATGTTTGTAACTGATCGGTAGAATTTTACATAATATAGTTTTAGTTCTGTTATCATGGATAGTTACATACATCCTACGATATAACAATGAACAGATACTCTGTGAGCAAGCTGAGAGTTTTTTAGCAGAACTGTTTGGGAAGGGCATAAATAGATTCGACCTCGTAAATTTTGTTATAAAGATAACTGCCGACGAAAGCTGTATGGATGCGCATAGTGGGACACACTGCATGTTTACGTCGCTTACGCCTTACTTACGTCGTCTTTGAATAAGCACAAGGTAGGATTATATAAGAAGATGTTCGCGGAAGATCGTATATAAAATGAAAAGTTGGTGGACGGTTAACACTCTGCATCGACCATAAAGTTGTTTGGTGGGAAATAAGAACGGCAGAAAATTACTTACTTTTAAAACGGCCTTTTTTGCACGTTCGATCCGAAGCATGGAGGTTTTGTTGCACCAGCCCATTTAGTTATACAGTAAGATAACAGCGATTGGCTAACGCAAAATATACCGTTTTCAATATCCTGGAGTCCGCAACATGACGAATGTTTTTAAATACAAATATTAGTTTACGAAATCTGATGGCAAAAGCATCTATGTGTGAGTGAAAACTTTGAGTGTTATCACACTAATATTAAAAATTGAAAGTCTGTGAGTGTGTGTTTGTGTGTTGGTATGTTTGTTACTTCTTCACGCTCAAACGGCTGGACGGATCTGGATGAAATTTATTTTTTATCTCGGGAATATGTTCCCTCGGGATAATTTTCGACTTTCACGTGGCCGAAGTCGCTGGCAGAAGCTATTCTAGTATAACTCCCAGGTACTTGCTTGACTCTGTATGTTGTAGATGGGGTCATGAACAATAAGTACTATGAGTTAATGGGCACGAGAATGAATGAGCGTTAATTTTCAAGTTATCAAGTGAACAGAATTGTTGCCAATAGAAAACCGATAGGCTGGTAACTCGATGACGATGTCCAAAACACTGGAGGCTCGACCAGAGTATCTTTTCGTGCAATGGTTCTTCGTTTGCTTAAATACTGTCCTTATTGGTTTTATGACTTTATCAAAAATTCACTAAAGCTGTAACACTTGTTGAAGTGGCTTAAAATATGCTATCTGGTATTTTTCTAGAAGAACATCCAGCTCATTTGTAAAACCTACGTCTAGGTTTTAATTAATAATGCAGTTAATGCTCTAACTATATATAGGGCAATGTTTCTAATTGTTCTATTGCAAAGCTAGATCCCCTTTACACGGCGAAGGAATAAAAGCACTGATTACCACGCTGGCTCAAAGCACACAGACCATTCAGTCCAGATTTTCTCTGTTATGGTAATTTCTATATTTTTCTTCACTTCAGTCAGCTGGTCCACAAACGTGCAAGAGGCTGCCTACAAAATATCACGCGCAACTTTTGTCATCCCAAATCTATAAAATCTTATAACTACTTAAAGAAATAACCAGCAAGAATAGATATGCGCTAATTAGTTTTTTTGTATTATTTTACTAAGGTTTATTTTCCAATAACTCTCTCTCTCTATCTCTTTCTAGTAACTCTATCTATTTATACAGTTATGTCCCACTGATGGGCAAAGATTTCCTCTCAATGGTTGTCCTCTGCCATTGTGGGTCAGTCATTCTGGTAAGATTCAAGTTCATCTGGCGATCATGAGCTTGGTCTGCCGCAATGTCACAAAGCATTTCATAGGACCCTGTATTCTAGCGCAAAGCCCAGTAGATTGCAAATAATACCTAAATTATTTGAGTTTGACTTATAGTTTCCATATTTTCGAATCTAACCAAAACCACATATTTGCTAACATTGATTTTTCATTCATATTTATTCAGTGAGGCATGCGAACACGATATATAAACCATTGAGCATCCAGCTTTCCAAACTAAACAAATGAAAACCGACCAATATAGAAACACAAACTAAATGAAGTTAGTTTTTGATCTCTTCTCCATTGCAACTGTTTTCATGAAATATTTCGATGTTCATTTTCCTAGTCATCCATTATTTTTTAAATAAATGGCAAAGAAAATGGCACCCATATTTCTACGATAGTTTAAAAGGATAATTCAAAGGTACACAACTCATAAAAAAATCGGTTAACTTAAACGAGATGACTCATCATCATCATTTTAGCCGAAGGACGTCCACTGCTGGACATAGGCCTCCCCCAAGTGTCACCACCTCAATCAGTCCTGTTCGTTTCGCATCCAGCGCCCAAATAAGATGACTATTAATTGGTTAATTTTCAGGGGGTGAAAAAAGTCACTCAGGGACAAACTCAAACAAGGAAAATGAAAAGAAACTCAGTTATTCAGTTAATTAAATAAGTATTTTTAAATTACGTCTGAGGAAGCCCAACTTCAGCGGTAGACAAGAACAAATATGACAAAAGATTAAAATTACGCTGACGCCTAACCAAACATTTTCTTTTCATTATCTTCTGAAGAGATATAGTGGAGCATCGTAAACCGTATACTTCATAGTTATTAACTAAACAAACGAATGTACGTGTAAAAACAAAGAGGCTTATAAAAAGCAAGCTTTATCTGAGCTCGAGTTACAAGAGAATTTATCTTTAATACCAGGCTGTATTCAGACTTTTCCGGATTTTCCGTAACCCAACCGTGTGGGTGGAATGAAACAAAGTTACAATGACACAATATTAGGTGAGAAATTTAAATTACGTCATAATATTTTAAACGAGCGCGACAGATATGAAAAGACTGAGTTTTTAACTTTAATGTATGCTGGTCCTGTAATATAATAAATTGGTTAGGTTTTTTTAAATACTTATTTAATAGATATCTATCTCCTGTCTTACAGTCCATTCAATGGTTGTCAGTATGAGATTAACTTGTGTGACAAGACAGCTTATTGTACACTTAATCAATAAATGTTTGTCCTGTTTACCATGTGCAATTCAAAATAATATATGTGCTAAAAACATAATAAATATAATAACTTACGAGCAGGTACAGCAATATAGATTTCTCGTTATTTAGTGCAGGAATTTGCAAACATGACTAACAGAAGCGACTTCCTGAGTCCTATTCCAAAATCAGACAATACGTTATTAGATTCCTCTGTTAATCAAAGCTTGAAATTCCAATTAGTTTATACGCTCAATCAGGAAGCTGAAGCTTTAAGGTATCTTCTAATATACAAATCTCGGGTGTAACCATGTTAAATCTAAGCTGACTAACGCAGCTAGTTAGCTTTGCAACCGTGAGCGTATAATATCATGGTGTCATACGCTCACGGTGAACGCCAGCTGCACTACAGTACGAATGAAAATTCATGTTTCACGTTTCAGCAGATGTATTTGCAACATTTTTGTGGAATTGGCCGTCGCAGTGAAAGGGACTAAGCAATGATGTCAGTGCTTTGGCTACCTGTCTAATTTATGGATAAATTGTTTTTTTTTCATGAATAAGAAATAATATAAATTACTAAGGCATAGTAACTGTACCTACATAAGAATTTATACGAAGCTATCTGCTAAACTATCCTATATTTTATTCACAAACAATTTTTCTGAAGAGCGCGAAAAAAGGCGAATAATTCGATTAGTGGGTGATGTTATTATGTACTTCACGCAAAGTGTTTTTTAGATGACTCTTTTATTAAAATCGTTTCTTTCTTTTCATATATTCGAAAACTTTTTGCCTATTTTAGGTTTTTCCAGCTAACCCTCTTTCTCATTTTGTTCCGAGACAGCAAAAAACTAAAGGTTTTAGACGAGATTCTCCAGCATTTGTTTTGTTAGAGACCGAAATATTTATCAGATACAAAGAGCGGACTCCAAGGACACGCTTAGCGTTTCTTGTAGTCTTTAGGATAGACACTGTTCACATTTAAATTGAACTTTGTTTAATCGTGTGGCTTTCTGAGTATAATTTCAAAAATGCGAATTTCAACTTTAACCTTTAGAAGACGACTAGTATACTCGTGAGATAGATGAAGGTTTAGCTTTTACTTTAGGTAATATTTTATAGACATAAGCGAGGTGAATACCCACCTAAAAGTAACATTATAAACGGGTTATAAAAGTTAGACAATACGTGTTCTTCTTACCTACTTGACGTTATTGAATGTATATTTCATGAGCAAGTCTCTTCAGTAAAATTTTCTGTACCCATGATGATTGGAAAAGTCTCTCCTCATTTGGTATAATCCTCCTAATGATGTGTGGATCAGTAAAAATATGATTTTTCGGCTTAAAAGATTTACAGAATGTCGACACATGACATAATATTACTTCCAATATTTCTTTAGTATGAAATAATTTCCCGCGAGGAGAAAAATCGTCGCGAATATTGATTTCAGAGGGCTAAGCGTGTAACCGAACCCTCGGGAACTTCAAATACCGATACCCCAAAAAATATTCTATCCCAGCAAAGTGTTCCATCATTAATTTATTTGGAAAGAGAATTTCGACGATTGGTTGTGACGAATTGATATTTTTCATGAGTCCTCCACGGTAAGGAGGGCCATTTATGTCATGGGTTCTGCAATTTATTACTCTCATTTATCATTTCATCGAGTTGGAGTACCGTAACGTATCGTAGCGAAGAGCCGTCTATTGTGCGTTGCCCTTTTATTTATCCTCCCTCATATCGTCCTAATTAATGCTCCATATCTGGTAAGTCCTTTCAACTCGTATGCGATTAAATTGGCTGTTTTGTGATAAACAAAATTTGCTATTGTATGAAATGGGATTAACATTCAAATCGAAAGCATTTGTGAATTTTCATTCGTTATTTGCAGCTTATTGCTGCTTTATATTTCGGCAGTAATGAACTGTCTATCATTATTATGGCAACGTTATATAATATTGAAATCATCATCATATACTCCTGAGTTGATAGGTCCTACTCCCATAAGTTCATTCAGCATTCAATTTAACTCGAATTATACATATTTCAGCCAGTGTCAAGGGGCTGTTAACTATAAAAAAATGAACACTGACAATTTCATAAAATTAAAACATTATCCATAATATATTTTAAATAATCTAAAGAAATCTTTGTGTGGAAGTTAAGTGAAAATAAAACAATAACAAAAATGTAATGTGCAAATGCAGTGAAAATACAAAAAAAAAACATGTCTGTGTAAAAAGCCAAATCAACAATGAAAACAACTAAAACGAGGTCATAAAAGTGAAGGAACTTCTAGATGAAGGGTAGCGTGTTATGGTGGTAGTAGTAGTCGCAGCATGACCACGTGGATGGCGCTATTCGGGCTAGTGTGGCTGCTCCGCGTGCGTGGCTCGCTCTGCGGCTGCGCAGCGTGCAGGCGCGCGCGCCACGATGCGCAGGAGTCGCAGAGCGTGCCCAGCCCGCGCGCGCCCAGCCCTGAGGAACAAGCCCCATTTGACGTCATCACCCTCGAACATTACACGCGTGACGTCACCGTCCAGACAGACTTCGATGATGAAGATGTTGAGGATCTTGATAAAATTGAGATGCAGATTTCCGAAGAATGTAAGTTGTTTCTTGTATTCAAAGAATTAGCTCTCCTTTTCTTTGACGATCAACTCGTCGTTAAGTCAGCCTGTGCCTACATTTTCAATATGTACTAGTCTAGTGCAAACTGGCTATACTTTATATGTATCCTTTTACTGGTAAGACATGGCTAGTAGCGAGCAGTTTATATTTAGTAAACAAAATATATCTAATAAGATTGATTAGTATTTTTATTGCCTTCTACGAATATGCCTAACATTGAGGTTCGTATTATATTTATTAGAAACGTTACAGATTTATATGAACTAAGAAAAATAAAGGTAAGAAAAAAAAATTGTTAAAATAAATAAAAAAAAAGTAAAATATAGTTACCTATGAATAAAATTATACATCGATCAACATATTGAAACAAAACTATAAAAAACCCCATCAAAGTATTGCTGAAACTGAAACAATCTTTCAAAGTTATACAAAAAATAATTTGAATAAAATGGAATCAAAGAATATTACAATAAACGTCAATTATTCTGATTGTTTTTCTTTATTTGCTTTTTTTATATACGATCTAGACTTCAATCAGTTAAGTGTACCGACTAGGCTTCTAAAATAATATGTTTTTTTTTTTATTAAAGGTACTATTTGATTTCTGTTATGTTTTATTATACAAATAACAATTGTATATTTCTATTCTACTTTTTGCTTAGAGATTTATTCAAAATAATTATTGGTATCATATTACACTACATGGCTCCATCAAAAGATCTTTGATCTACAATAGTAGGGCAATTACCTACTTGCATTTCGTTTCTTGTTTGTATTTATTTGCTTTGTGTTCGTAGCTTAGTATCTCACTTTCAGGATTAATTAAACTGAAACACAAAGCATTTATTTTAATTACACCATTGGAACGTGCAACTAGCTCTATAGTTGCACGTTCCACTGCGTAGAATTCTTTGTAAATGAACACGCATGAATCTCCCCGCGTGAAATTTTCGACCGTAACTACCATTTGTCTCGATACAAGAAAAAGTTAGCCTACTGGTGGAGACGTCACTACAGCTACTCGTAGTATTCTAAGACCAACATTTACGCTTGAATGCAGCAAAAATTCCAGATATATTCCTACTTCAGCAAAGAGGACACTTTCCTTGAGCCTGCCCACTTGCACTGGTTAAGCAGCACTTGGCAGTGACAAAACGTTGGTCCACACATTTGGAGTTGAATTTTTGTCGAGTTCTGTACAAATTCAAATACTCGTAGATCCTTACAAATTGTGTTTGCTACTCCATTTGCGGTCTCCGGAATAGTGAATAAAATTGATAGAGGGAGTAAAAACTGACCGTTTTCTAGAAATATGTAAAAATTATAGAATTAGATTATAATTGACAGCTGTAACTCATCAAATTTTTTTTTAGTATTAGTGGTTTAATTTTATAGCAAATATTATGTCATTTCAAATTTTAAATTCTGTTGATTTATTTTACATTGTTATTGTATAACAGATTAGAAAATAAATAACCTCGGTTTTATGCAGCTTCTTCTTTTTTTTCGTGTGATGATGTGACCACCTCTGGTGTAAGAGTTAATTAAGCCGCCTCTGGGAACTTCACAGGCCAGGCTATTTCAGACTAACATTAACTATATAAGTCCAGGTTTCCTCACGATTTGTTCCTTTACCTTTGCCTGTGATGTCCAAGATAAACTTAGAAAGTAGGTACATGTGAATTTGAAAAAATCACATTGGTTCTTGCCCGAATTTAAACTCTCTAACACAAGAGGGGAGGTCTTAGCCACTGGGCCACCACGATATACGGTACTGATGTAAACTGTAAAACAATTTTATAATAATTATTTAGTTTAAATCCTATGAATACTAATAATTTCCCTCGAATAAACACTATTTAAATACTAAACTAACACGAATATGTGGATTGTGGATTATCAAACTCTAGTTTGTAATGCTGAATTAAAAACTCTTTACAGAATATTCTGATAAATTATGATAAGAACTGTGCTTGAATATGAAAATATTACCTGAATCCGTAATATCACTTATGCTGGCACCAGGTTGAACATGCAAGTATAACGTGCATAATAAATGAAACAAGAATAATCTTGTGAACGATGAGGGGTCATATACGAAGGACAGTGCGACATGCTCAACATCAGTCGCAAGATTGTAAAATAATTAATTTAAAAGCTATTCAGTGAATAAAATAAATATTGACTTTGTGCAAAACCTAAGAAAAAAAAAACAAAAAAAAAAATCCAATACAACTCCGCCACTAGCCCATTTATACCTCAGCCCTTGGGTCATGAGTAACAGTTAATTTTTTGAAACAAATATAAGAAAAGTTTTATGACATGCACAATAATTACACACGGCTTCGAAATATTACAGAGTTCACTAATGCTATTAAATTCAGATGAAGTGATCGAGCGATATCAACAGCACTTTACGTTAATATCTACGCCTTGCAATCAAAGAATTACTTTGATCAAATCGTGTAATATTGCTATTAGTTTCATCTGACACATCAAACATGCAAGGAAGGCTCAGTGAATGAAACAACAATCTGAGTTAGTGCTCTCTCTTTTCCTCTAATTCTACATAGGTACGTACTTCTACGGCTATTTTCCATTTTCCTCGCTTATCCACGTATATACCGTGCACTACGACATAAATCTCACCATAAATCTTGAAACTGGAACGGTTTTTTGTACCTTTTTATCAGATATTATGAGTCCGGGATCCTACTAAGCAGGAGTTACTTGGCTGTGTAAAAGTAAATTGCTATCTGTGGACAAAAATATAAGTTTGCTTTTTCTGTATATTTTATACTGTTTCGTTATCCATTCTCAGAGGAGCTCGTGTCTAAAGAACAACAGCTGCACGAATCGGTTTTGCCGAGGTCGGTCCGTGGACCATCACGATCTCTCGAAACGAAAACGTAAGCAAGTAATGCTGTTGGTCCCGGCTGCCATTTGTAGATATTTGATAGTAAGAAGCCAGGAAACCTGACAAAAATCTAGCCAAGGTTTATCGAATTACCCAGTTACAGGGTTGTAGAGGTCAGCCCTGGCAATCGGTCCATGGCAGTTGCTCCATGTAAAATATTGGTACTATCTGGTTAGACTAAAAAGTACCTCTCACTCATATAGATTCGGAGGTTTTTACACTTAGCCAATTATAAATTTAACTTGTAAAACGCAAATCTTAGGATAGAGCTTGAAGTGAGCTGTCAATCCCTTTCTTTTTTTATAGCTTGTGAAATCATCCAATCACTTCGCTCTGGGTGAAGCGGGCGGGCATGTCAGACCTTTAACTGACTAAAACCCACCCGAGTTCCTTCAGTTGCTTGTGCCAGGGCCGCGGTAACTCTCTTTCAAATTTATCCGCAACCCCCAGAGCTGTCAATCCCTAGCATCGTATGGAATGACAGTTCAATTCAAACTCACTTCACTTTAGTTTTCATCGTATATTTTTTACAGAATGGACCGGCTGATGTGAAGATATACAAAATAAATTCTCATGGTACACACAACCAAGTTAAACAATAGCATACTAAATAAAATAGGCATTAGCTTCTATTACAAAAAGTGATGATAATAAAACCAAAACAACAGTATCAATCTGATAAACGAGCCTAATTAGCCGCTCTTGTCGTAATACCTAGTATCGAATAAATTAGCATGGAATAGAGCTCGGGTTTAATTTAATAATCACAACGAGCTTTTATACAATGGTTATTTATCGGGGAGAACCTTTCGATATTAATTTTCTGGAGACTGCGTTTGGGTGGTCCGTGGAGTAACACAAGCGGTTTACACATGTAAAGAGGAAACTAGTGCAAACTTATTTAATCATAACATTAGTTCTCAGTAGAACAAACATTATAAAAATATCACGGCTGCATTCCCCGAAGGATTAAGCAGAGGTATACCTGCAGTACACACACCTTTCAACAGATAAGTTACCCATGTAGCTATCGCCATAAACCGGGCGCAATTCCAGACTATGAATAAGGTCTAGATAAATAAAATGTAATGCCATTAATGCCAGTAATGACGATGTTTAGCAACATGTTAGTAGACGTAAAATTTCTGAGTATTTGAATTTAAAGTCTCGTATATCACTTGCTTACAGTTCAATTTTTTTTTTAATAGTGTTTATGTCCAATATAAATACTTATTTAAGAATAAATAAATTAAGTCTCACAAAGACGAAACGTCAGCCTGTTTAGATTCAGTAACAAAATGAATAATAATACAGTAATCCTTGATAGAAGAAACAAATATAAAATCACAAGAAAATTCTTACATCAATAAACTATTTATTTTGTACCGACCTTTCATGTAGTCTCTGAGCCGACATAAGACCTTTACTGAAAACAATAAATAAAAGAGCAAAATACTTTATATCGGTCGACGGTACTCAGTATAACAAGCATATTTTAATGAAGCTGCAAAGTAAAGCCCCGTCAAGGGATCTTGCGACTTACATAAAAATAGTTGTAGCTTAAAAAACTATATGGAATGAGAAGACTTGGTTATACGGAGAAGGCCTTATGACTTTTTAATAAACCAAGCATGGGATTGCGGCAAGATCATTGCAGGATCGTGTGCCACAAGGGAGCGAGCTGGGACCGTAAAAGTCAGCTTGCATAAACTATGGTGGGACAGCTGCTGGATGCCATGGAAGTATTTTACATGGACCGACTGCCTGTGACCTTCCCATCCCAACCCAATATTTTTTGGCGAATCTGGGGCTAATAACAACTCGTAACGAATTCTAATGGAAAGCATGTCGAAGACATGCTAATGTTAAATATAACAAAAGAACGTCTTGTTTTTAATTTATTAGTCCACTTTACTCTAGAAAAAATATTTGCAACAAAATCCGAAAAGCAATTGAGAGACTTGGGAAAATATTATCTTACTTAATCTTTATAATAAGGTGTAAAATGCAAAATTTTCAATTGAAATAAAATATTGCCTTGAGTAATATAAAATCTTAACAAAATCCATTTTATTCTGCGTTTAATATTAGGTACTCAGAAAGAAACCACTTACAATGAAACTTGGCCGACGACGCCAGATATAAATCACAATTCCGATATCTCAAATATGGAATTCAGAGGACAAGGAGTAGGAAAAATTATACGTTTGGTTTGGTTTTGTTTTAAATACAGGCATTATACGGCAATTATTTTCTTTTTCTTACCGTGTAGACACGCTAAATACAGTTTTAAAATATTATGTTCTTCTTCTTCGTCGTATCGATGATTCCAAAATTAAATATATTTTAACCAGAATTCGTTACGGCAACATCTTTCGATGATGCAGCCGTAAGGCCCTCACATACAGGACGACGGTACAGGACTAAAGGTGGGCCATGGTCTGCGGAGAGACACCGCACGAGCACTGGACATTAAAACCATCCGAGAACCCCTACCTTTGGAGGTTGTTTTTTATTAGATGGCGAGAAGATTACAATAAGCGACAAATGGTTTCAAAACGATTTTATTTTATACACTAAGATTTGTATCTGAAATACATGTTTTTTTTTTTAAGAGTCCGACTTCTTGATGGTGCATAGAGAGAACGATATATTTTTTGTCACGTGAGACTAACATTTCGGTAAATTTATTTCACTGAGTAGTGTGGAGTTACTAAGATATTCGTTGTATGACGTCATATTGAAATGTGCCAATGCCTATCTAGAATCTACTTACTAAATCTATGATCGCAAGTATTTGCAAAAGTGTTGAGATTTCTATATGATGTTGTCAAGTGATCATATTTTTTATAAGTTGATAGATTTATTTCCGCTTCAACGAATTCAGAAGGGTTACAATATTACGTTTATGATAGATGATATAAATACACGGTCGTATCGATAAGCTATTCGTGTTTTGACAATCACCAAAACAGGGTTGTTCGGTAGTTATTGCGTAATATTTTCTTTCTATCTCCGTAAGAAAGTCGTAAAACTTCAAGGCTTATCCTTTGAGCTGGTTGAGATATAAACCTATAATATTTCCTACATGAACAACAAGATATTTCGAACTGCTTTGAACATAAATTTTATATCTTTGAGTGTGAGTGTGAAAGTACCAAACTATATCTCATAAAGACTTGTCATCATAATAATATGTCTATTTTTTCAGTTAAGACTCAGATTTTCATTTCAAATCTCTGCATAAATATTTATATGGTCATATTCGTATAAAAATCGTGGCTTAGGCATGAGTGAGTTTGCCGATGTACGTAGTTTTATTTTATTTTATAGAGAATGGTGAATATTTTCACTTCTCAATGACCTGTATGCGTTCTGATTTCGTATTCGTGGGTTAAATTCCCAGATCGGTAGATAAATCATTTTTCTTTGAAGATGCTAATACGGGCTGGGCAAAAATTGTGGATCAAACGAAACAGCGCGATAGTTGGCTATCTAGGTTTTGTTTGATTCATAATTTTTGCCCACCCTGTATAATATTCCCACTGCCTTAACCAGGCCATCAGTCCACCTAGAGGGAGGTCTTCCAACGTGGCGTCTTCCACCCATCATCATTGAAAAGTAAATTGAGTAGTTTTCATTTAACTGATAGCTAACGATAGTGCCGTAAATAAAATCAAGAATCACTCAATGCTACTACAAACAACTAGGGACAAATCTTATTGACAGCACGTAAATCAGAGTAGTTACTTCTAAGAATTTCCGCACCATTACAAAACAAAGAAAGTTCTATAACACTTTAGTGAATCGGATTACAGTAGGTGTCAAATATTTTGGCGCGTTTTTCCTTGAAACGTCAAAGAAAACGCCAGCACTGGTAAATTCGGCTGCCGGAAACTTTGGGTTGCCGCCATTAAGAATCGTACTTTGTCGCCTACTAACGTGAGATTTCGAAACAATATTATTTTTATAAAGAGCTATGTTTTTCTTCCAACAACTTCTTAATTTGTTTTCTAGGCTAGAGATATATTTTAAGCAGAATCTGTGTCATGCGGGATAAATGTTGAAATAGTAACAACCTAGTTCGCAAACTGGATCAAACAACTTAGTTTTGCATTTACAATGTTAGCGGTTATGTTGTCCGCCACATACATACTTAGCAATTGTCGGTCTAGCGAGGTCTCTCGGCCATGCTTATGTGGCATGAAACACAATTAATTTTAAAAGCCGTTCAATGAGTACTTTGAGTACATATATTATATGTGTTACAGGTATTCTGTGATTCTAACTAGACAATGGAACATTTTTAACGTTATAATTAGTATACGAATATACAGCAAAAAATAAATCAATACGTTCTGAGCACAGGTATGCTATACTTTTACAATAGCTACTTGAAGACTTATCACTCATCCAAAAAGATTGAACAAAAAGCTTTCAATCAAGAATACCTTTACATTATAAAAGGATTCACGTTTTTTTACAACCTTTTAATTAGTTTTATCTACTCTCATATCGTAATATTCGAATTATTAACTTCAATACTTCAAATAGAATCTTATTATAACACTATTTCTCTAACAAAATATTGCTATAAAATATTTTGTTTTCTGTTACGATACAGGGCAAATCCAAAAAGTTAATATCACCCAGGAGTTTCCATCAATTATTTTTTGTAATAGAAAGCTTATGCAGGGCGCACCATTTTTATAGTACCTATTATAAAAAGTTTTGATTCCAATTTTTACTTTTCTGTGGCATATGCCCGCGTTATCGCATGCGCGGTTAATGTAGTGATGTGCTGGGTTTTGGAGCAAATCACAAGTTATGCTGTACAGAATTTTTCTTACTTTTTCTTTTATTTAGTAGATTCAATCCCAATCCATGAATGTAGATAAAGTAGTTTATGAAACCGCACATAACTAGGTATTAAAACATTCGTGTGAAACTATTACACACTCATGTTTTAATACACCTTATTATGCAACAGTTTCATAAACTACTATTATCTGTCCCGGTGTATGTACTGTAATCAAAGCTTGCAAGTTAAATTTGACTTACTTCCGAGGGTTCGATTGAGTTGAATCACACGATGCAATATTTAATAAATATAAAAGCTTGTATGCACGCTTAAATTTTTGACTCCATGTTTAAAGTAATACAAGAAACAGGTGGGGTATAATGCAGAAGACCACAAGTGGGCCAAAGACAATGAATATTTAAAACGTCTGGTCACCTCGACCTTTGCAAAACAATGACGAGCCTAACCTTACATTGCGGTTTCCATATTCAATTATTCAGTTGGCATTCCACGTGGAAGCTGAAGGATTTTGACATGATAGGACAACATATCACTCCACTACATGAAACAAAATGTCGTAAAATCACCTGGGAAAATCGCTTTGATTGTAATAGGTTCGTTATAAAAAAGCTATACATAATAAATGCAGAACCCATTAAGACTTCAAAAATAATTCTAGCATCCCTGGGCTCCAGAAAAAGTGAAATTATAACTGCTAATTTGATTGTCAATGTCCAGAAGATTTGGAATTGACCACTTGACGTTTAGATAGTGTATGTCGATCTCAAACATTTGGCGTTTTGACAATCGTTGTCGCTGAAAATGTCTCTTCGTTGAAGCTATTTTGACAACACACCCAAGCCCTTATTTATATTGGAAAAATATGTTCAAACAATTTATAACGTATTTACAGGTAAAATGTTTCAAAAGTGACTTCTAATAAAAATCTGTTTTGTCCACAGCAAACGTCGGGAACTACGAGTGCGGGCGAGAACAGTCGACAAACAGTCCAGGAAGCGGCCGACAAGCTGCAAGCTACCAGGTTCGCCCCATAATACTATCACGACTAAACATGTCGGGCTTTGTTTTATCGCACTGCCTTGTCTAGCTCTTTTATCGTTTTCGATTTCCTGTAGCTACGGGTAGTAATAATGGTACTGTTAACGTTTCGTTATTGGCAACTTTATGACAATATTGATCATGTTGTGTAATACTTTGAATCGCTTTGATTGAATTTTGTTTCTGTTGTTTTGATTTATTGTGAGTTTGAAATGGATCTCATCATCTTCCTGCCCTTGTCCCATGCTACTTGGGGTCGGCGCAACACGTTTTCTTCCTCCATACCGTCCTGTTTACCCACCATGCTATCACTGACTTCCTTTTCTTTCATATCACTCCTCACACAGTCCATCCATCTTTTTTTTGCCCATCCCCTCCCTCTCCATCCAGCCGCATTTATATTCACAACTCTTTTAGTAACATGCGTTTCATTTCTCCTCATAACATGAGCATACTAGAACAAACGGTTTCCTTTCAACTTTTCTGTTACTGGCGCCACTTTCAAACTGCCTCTATTTCTCACTTTATCCTTTATCTGGCTTGTTTTGCTAAGGTTTTTACTAGGTCAACCCCCCTAGGCAAGTTACAAAAGTTTCGTACCGAATCTCTTTCTATAATCGTTAACGCCTTCTATTCCTTTGGTCTGACCACGTGACTGAACGTTTAGATGAGTCATTCCCATAATAAATTGATTCGTTTTCTAATAGTGTTATCAATTGTAGATTGTCAACTTGGCTACAGCTGGTGTTTAATTAATAATTCAATTTATGCAGATTATAATCCATCTACAGCTGATAATTATAATATAGCTTTAAATGTATTATAATGCTCTTACTGTTGCAATCTGGTAGTTATAGAAGTACCTAATAGCTTACTAAATTTAACTAACATCCTGGCAATATTCGGAAAAATATGATAAAAATAACTGGTTATGTTCTTAAAATGAAAATTTATTAACGAACGTCGTGAGACTATGAAGCTCACGTTACACTTCAAGCATAAGCCTTTTGCGCTTGAAATAGCTGCATCGATTATCGTCTTCACAAGATTGGTAATCTGACCTACATACCAGCTATTTCTGCCGAAGTTGCGACGTAGTAAGTAGCTATTGATTTTGCACTGAAACTCCGATCTTTAATTTTGAATTATGTAGTTCAGTGAATTTATGTGTACCATATCAGGACAACAAATGATTATTCCGCAAGTACACGTTTTACTGTAGCTTTGTCCTTGCCCCTACTATAAGTTAAGTAGAAAAAAATACTCAGCTACGAATTATCTAGTCATTAGTCGTACAGCCACGCTAGGAAACGAGAAAGGAATAGGTATTTTAGTTCAAATATTAATGGATGTTTAGCCAATACCCTCGAATTTACCAGAGACAATTTACCTTCAGTAGGTTGAGACCAGGTTTGCGGGCCATATGGCCATAGAAGTCTAATATCTTGCAGAGGCACATATTCGATCATTTTAATATAAAGAGCCAACCTATTAAAGTCTGTTGAAATGTATTAAACGATATAGGAATTACATTCGTAAACACAAATTGCAGACATTTGCAAATCAGCCGCCAAATTAAAGTGGAATTGGGTAGGCCACATCTGCCGCGTGTCGCAACAGAATTGGGCAAAAGTAGCACTGACTGGATGCCGAATAACAGGACCCGGCGACGCGGTAGGCCCAGAAAGAGATGGCGTGACGACTTAGTCGTCTATCTGAAGGAATGGCCAGATAAAAGATCAGAAAAAAGTAGAGATGGAAGGGAGGCCTTTACTTTGCAGTGGGAAATAACAGGCATAATTTTAATAATAATAGGAATTAAAACAAAAGGATTTTATTTTCTACCCCAACAATAAACCCTACTAATCAGATTCATACTGACAAATTGACTAAATTAGCTATGAGCACAGATATGTAATATTAAATAGAAATGTGACATATGGAAATCAGTTTGTAAAACCACGATACTACCGAATTTGCAATATGTTTGTTTCTGTGGGAAGTCTGGAAATGATATTATTTTTGTATGCAAATTATCTTGGTTGTGCTTGTAGAGGCGATACACCAACGTTGTGCAATACAGAACATTTCATGCACTATGACTACACATAGATAACATAAACAGTGAATAGGAGTTTATAAAAAAAATAACAGGACTCTGGAAATTGTTATGCTTTACACTATCCACCAACCTGGTTTGGGACCTCTGGTAGATTACGGCTAACTTCCTCTCACAGAGAGGAGACATGTCTCAAGTCATACCACAGGGTAGAGACAAGTGTATCAAGATAACGTCACAAGAAACATTTAAGCATATCTATGGAACTTGGCAATGTGACACTATCTGCGATAGTCCTTGTTTGCTTGGTTACTCCCAAAAAGCCTACTATTTATTCTGCTAAAATTACTAATCCTAATATTACTAATATTATAAATGTGAAAGTTTTGATAAATGTGTGTATTTTTGTTACTCAATCTATCAATATAGATTAAGCTTATGTGCTAGCTTTACATAAGCATTTTATCCCGGTATAATTTTCCTTCGGGATGATAAAAAACTTTTTACGCGGGCGATGCCGCGGGGAGAAGTTAGTATTGGATATTTAGCAATTGCCACCGCCTAAAGAATATTCCTTCGTATTGACGTCGTATCCACCTAAGATAACTAATAATCTAGACTTAATGTGTAGTAACTTGGACAAGACAATAATTTACTCGTAATTATATTGTCGCACTATAAATTCGACTTAATTATGATATAACACTATTTCATCCGGGTAATAAAACCAGGTCCTCTTTACTGCGCTTAACAGCTAACTTTTATTAAGTCCTTGTTTGTTTGTTTAAATGTATACTGAAAGTATCGGTTTTTCTAGGATTTTCCGTTGCGTATAAAATTCTCAGTAACCTTTGCGAGTTACCACAGGTGTGGTTGTGTAACTTTATTTTATGAAGTTCTGAATTGAATGGTAGTCGATAAATAATTTGCGAATGTTTCGTTTCATGTAGCAATGGAATACTTACAAGCTTCTGCCCGCGGCTACGCATGTAAAGTGGTTTATATCTTCTCAAGGGATTATTATACCGAGATTATTGGGATAGAAAGTATCCGATGTTTTAATCCAGGTTATAAACTATCTGTAACTAGTTTTCTTTCTTTCTTTCTTTGTATGCAAAATTTCATCCATTAGTTCACCATACAAATTTACACCCCGTTTCCAACCACTTAAGGATGATATTTGGAATAAAAACTATCCTATGTCCTTCCCAGGGTTTCAAACTATATCCATACGAAATTTCATCTTAATTGGTTCAGCGGTTTAAGCGTAAAAAGATAACAGACAGATAGAGTTACTTTCGCATTTATAATATTATTTTTACTAGCTTCTCCTTCTGGCTTCGCCCGCGTAAATGTTGAAAATATCCCAAAGGAGCCCTAGATAAAAAGTATTTTATGTGCTATTCCAGACTATAGTCTATCTCTGTGCCAAATTTTACCCAGATCTGTCAAGAAGTTTTTCCGTGAAAAAGTAACAAACATAGAAACACACACTCACAAACTTTCGCCTTTATAATCACACTATCACATATCACATCACACTAATAGTATAAAGGCGAAAGTCTGTGAGTGTGTTTGTATATTTGTTACTTCTTCACATTCAAGCGGCTGGACAGATATAGATGAAATTTGGCACAGAGATAGATTATAGTCAGGAATAGCACCTAGGATAATTTTTATCCCGGGAATATGTTCTCTTGGAATAATTTTCGACATTCACGCGGGCGAAGCCGCTGGCAGATGCTAGTAATGTTATAAAGGCGGAAGTGTGATGTGATAGTAGGAAATAGCATAAACCAGTGGCTTTACCCCCATGAATGTCAGCAATCATCTCATAGAAATGTACTACAGGGATACAAATCACTTTTATGTCCTTATCCAGGACATAGTCCCCCCTGCGCCAAATTTCAAATTAATAACTAAACATCCAAACTTAATATTCTTAATATCACTAGGACACACATTTATGGCTAAGGAAATTATCGCTTTTTGTGTGAAAGTCCACATGGATCCGCTATATATCCGGCAGGCGGAGGGTCGGACTTCTACCGACTTAATCATATAAGAAGGGCACAGGATCTCCGGTAGTACGCTTCGGTGCTCTTGATACGCTTTTGACACGTCCTTGGGGAAAGTCGTTCCCCTGTCATGAACATAGTTGTATTATTTATCTTTGTTGGTTTGTCAAACCCATGTTGTAATAAAAAAATAATTCAATCAATGAAAATCGGCTACATAGACAGCCCTGTGAAATTCAGTCGTCATTTTTTTTATTTTAAAAGATAAAATAATATTAACCTGATAGCTGCAACTTAGGGTTCTTTAAGGCAGTAGTGAATAGGTTACTTCTAGGCTTCTAGGTAAGCGTGCTTCACCGTCGACCCCATCATCGCTTACCATCAGGTGAGATAGTAGTCAAACGTGTACGATAAGTAAATAAAAAATCGACCAAGTGCGTGTCGGACTTCACATTAAGTTTCCGTACCAATTTATCAATATATATATTTGTTAGTAAAATATACGTAATAATAAACAATATCACCAAATTTGAGGTTCATGGGTCATTGGGAAGTTTAACAATTCTTCAGAATACATTTTGTGACAGACGATGGACAGACTGATGGACATGTTAGTAACAGTAATAGGGCTCCGTTTGGACTCTTCGGGTACGAAACCCCAGAAAACAAGTTGTGAAATTCTGAGAACTATAAGCTAGTATATATTTTTTTATGTATTTATTTATTCATTTACACATACAATTATTTTTACAGGTAGAACCCAAGGTAACAAAAGTAGTCATACAATCAAGATCAAATCAGCCAAAGAGCAGGAAAAAATGTCCAAACGCTGAGAGACGCTATTAAGAATCATAACAGCCCGACACACTGGTGCAAATTTTAATAGGTTTGTACGTGCTACCGGAGTTTCGAACAGACTCTCCCTTGGTCCCAACCTTAGCCTACTGTTTGGAACGAGTAATCTCAATGATTCTAGGATTTGAGGATTGTTTAACATCCCCCGAAAAACCATAAAGACGTATTTTACCAGAGCAAGATTGCGCCTCACCTCCAACCTATAGTACCCAACCATCCCTATTACAAAGAGAGTTGGGTACATAAGCGGATAAAACGGATAGACGCCAAATTGCCTCATGTATAAGTACCGTGTAAATTTATTCTGCATCTTTTCCACCATCTGAGAATATTTAATTTCATAAGGATTCCAGATGATAGCACTAGTTTCCAAGTTGCTTTATTATGTACTTTATATTTCCCTTTGATTACCCTCTGTACACAAATACACTCCAGATTTACTTTTAAAGACAAAATAATGTTGACCGGTTCCGGGTCCAGATTCTAAGAACTAAAAGCTAGTATTTAATTTTAGAAATATTGTGTACTTTTTATTTCCCGTTGATTAGTTCTGTATAAAAGACACAGTCCAAGTACCTTCACAAATTTCGAATAACCATCATTTATGTTTAAAATACAAAATAATATGGGCTGGTGGTTTAATTCTGAGATTTTCTACCCAGAATTTGCTTTTCGAAATATTGCATTAATTAACCCGTCTATTAGCTTTTTACACAAGATACAATCCAAGTTTCTCAACGAAATTCTGTCCACGGTCATGTTCGTTTAAAATAAAAATTAATATAAACCGGTTGTAGAATTCTGAGAACGCATTATAATTTCGAAATATTGTGTACTTTAATATTTCCTGTTGATTAGCTGTGTACACAAGATAAATTGTAGGTTTCTCTACGATATACGGTCTAACATCATTTACTTTTAAAGGGCAAAATAATATTGACTGGTTGCAAAATTCGGAGAGCTAGAAGTTAGCATTAGCTTTTCGAAATATTGTGTACTTTGTATTGCCCGTTGATTAGCTACAGACAAGTTTCTCTACGAAATTCACCATCATTTACTTTTGAAATACTTAATATGTAATACTGGCTGGTTGTAGAATTCTGAGAACTTCTAGCTAGCATTTGCTTTTCAAAATATTATGTACTTGATATTTTTTCCGTCCGTTGCCTCTGTTATCGACTCTATGATTCCAGATAGCCTATAAAGGCTTGCATCGGTTGCTACGGCAAATTGCCTAGAAAACCGACGTTATGGCTTTAAAATGTTCTCCTATAGTTTTATAACTTAGAGTGAGTCTGTTATACGGAATAGTAATATACTCAGTGCATATTTCTAAATCTATTTATGAGATAGTGCAGTCAAATTAGAGCTTCAAAGTTGAAGAACTCCAGCTTTATCATATTACTAGGTACCTATTCTATTTTGTCTCTCAAGTACGACCTACCTTCATTACGTATATTTTTCTTGGAATTGCGTAAAATTTTTACGTAAAATGTAAAAATATTTGCAAGACTTAAAAATAAATAGTTAGTTCCGTTGCTAAATGATACATTCACAACCTGTTACTTTAGAAATATTTCTAAAATGCTACGGTGTTCTTTCAAGCGTTGGCTGTGTGTTTATCAGTTTCTAGCATTTGCTTGTTTTCAAATTTATTTTAATATTCTCTTTAGTTTTCTTGGCTCGCAAACAAGAAACTTTTATTGTGTGCTATAAAAAAGTATTATCTTTTTAAATAAATGCTCGTTTATTTATTTATTTCACCATTCATGTTGCACATATAGAAAGGAAAATCAAAGTGCCAGAACAACAAGTAGGTATAAAAAATCCAGCACATCTGTGGTTGGAGCTTATCTTCACAGTATGAAAATATCTATAATATGCAAAAAATATATGAGCAACAATCTGTAAATTACTTCCCTTCGATAAAGAGCCATTGTTATTTTTTTTATTTTTCTAATTTATACGAAAATACAGGAAAAAGCAGCAAATGCTTAATTTTATTACACAATTTGCATCTTATTACATTTTACCGTGCGAAAAATGTTACCGTTTTCTATAGCCCGTTTCCTTTGCAAAACTTCAGAGGGGAAGCAATATTTCTCATTGTTAAAATATTTTTACTTCCGACTAGCAAAGTGCGACCCTGGTTTTTGCCAAAAGCACTTCTTTTACCACTTTTTCGCTGCCTACAAAATATTTTGACACAACAGATTCCACGGCAACCAAACATTTTGTTTTATCGTTCGTTCATTGTATAAAGGTACATCCATTTTGGGGAACGAATATAGCATTTCTATTCACTCGTTCCAGAATGAATATTTCATAAAGGAATTCCTTGACACTTTGGCGATGAGGTTAGTACGGTTAGCATTTGGATATGACTTTTATTTCTTCGTAAACCATTGCGAAATATTTATTATGTGATTTGACATCGTAAAGTGGAGTATAGTGCAATAATGTCAGGACATGAATGTATTTTGCTTTGATCATATTGAGAGGCTGAATGAAAGACATGTAACAAAATGCAGACAGCAGACGTTAGTAGGGACGCGGGAGGGTCACGCCCGAGTGCCTAGAAGGGCATACACGGATCTTATTGGTTATGTTCTTCAGAAAGGCCAGGTACGTAATACTCTTATCCAGCGTGCTTGTATGACTAGTCATACAAGCACGCTGGTTACATCTAGATGTATGAGCGTAAACGAAGCAATAGGAGTATGTAAGGATCGTAGCAGCTGGCGTTTGTAGTTGCTGCCCATGGCGAAAAGGCTTGAGAGTATATGTATGTGACATGAACACTTATTCTCGTCTAAATAATTATAATAAATCTGCAAAGTTTTACTGACAAATTCATGATTTTAAATATTAATAAACCAACTCCACTTCGCACGTAATACCGCTTAGAGTCAGCCATTATATTTTATAACGTAAATATGATGGTGTGATAAAGGTTTTCGCGAAATAACGCGAAGAACTGGATAAATTTTGTGAGAGTATAAAAGAGGAAAGTGTAATGAAATTGCTTGTAACAATTCGTTTGATTCAGCGTTTCTGTTTTGCTTTTAGTTCTTGATGTTTTTAATCAGGGAAATGCTGTGTTTCGTGTTTTTTGTTTTGTAAGCAAGGTCTAGTCGATAAAACTTGGGATTAGAGAGTAGAATAAGGTTATGCCGACGTGATCAAAATCACTCAGCCTTAATATTATAGTGTTTTCTGCTTATTCAAACTATGTTCCTCATTTTTTTTTTAACCTATGGTGTTTTTAAATCTTTTGTATTCCCTTTTTTAATCTTATTTATCATTGACAATACTTCTATTCTTTTCTTTTGTAGCTATAGGTTGGCACTTGACCACTACCACCTGATGGTAAGCGATAATGTGGTCAACGGTGAAGCACGTTTGTCTAGAATAAACCTATTCACTCTTGACTTAAATACTCCTAAATTGTAGCAATCGGGCTACACAGATTCCGGCAGGGAATAGGGATGTTCCCTGGGTAGAAATTTATAATTCTGTTTAGTCCGTCAGTGACGTCACTTTGTCAGTATAAAGTGTAGCACACCGTGACGTGACAAGATATTTCAATGCACTGTATGGACGTATTTTTTTATTTACGTGGCAAAGTAAAAATACGTTTCCAATATTTTACGGTTATCTAACTGACGGTCTAAATAGATATTTTTTGTCAACTACCTTATTCGGCTATTTTACTTGTTTTGGGTGATCTGTATTAAAAACCAACCAAGATAGCGTAAAATACTTGTTATGTCTAATTGTTTTAAAATAAAACGCATCCTTCCTTGTATTTTTTTGTCAATGAAGTGATGAGGGCTTAGAGCTCCTAGATAATAGCCTAAACACGAGTTCAGTTTAAGCTGTTTATGAACAAGGGAGTTAGTCTCCATACACTGCAAGTACCTCCTTTTGATAACGATTTGAACTTAGTCAACTTCCAGCAAACATCAAGTTTGAGTTTACACTCAGTATTAAGAGAAGTTTTGTTAGTCGGTAAGTTGACGTGGTGCGTGTTATGCAAAGGTCTAGCCTTTTAATAATCATTCTGGAGTGACTTTTAGGTTCGCCAGAACAGAGTTTTTGACTCTGTTCAGTATGTACTGGGTTTTTGTTTTGGACCAGGCTTTTACTGCCAAATGTATTATGTATATTTAATGTACACCAAAATGAATATAATGGATCGACAAGTGAGCAAGAAAAGTTACAAAACCAACACTTTCAGTGCATCCGATTTTCAAGGAAAAGGATAGCGGGAATGTTTACAAAGATCTGAGTGAATTGAATCACGGAGTATTGCGGGTACATTCTCAGCTTCCGTATGTTCCCTATGTAGAGGTTTACAAATGCTCCTTGGAGGAAACTGCTTGTACCTATCTTGTGAGATTTCCTTTCTTAGACGAAGAATTATATTTTACTTGCTGATAGGTTACATAAAAATGAGCAATAATTTTTCGCCTTAAAAAGTACTCTTTGCCCAAAAACACAGTTTCTTGTAAAGAAATCAATCTTATTTAATTCGTCGATAATCTACAAAAAAAGCTTTCAGTACTTACTAAAGAGCTACTCCGTATGGTGTCGGATTCAGAAAAATGGTAACAACATTTCCATATTTTTCTTTTTATTTTTTATATTCTTTGTTTGATATTGTATTATTATGTTATCATCTTCATCAGCCTTTTAATGTTCCCACTGCTGGGACATAGGCCTCCTCTCGGTGAGAGAGAATGTTCGGGTTGATTGATATTATTATGTTATTACGAGATATTAAGTGTGAAGGTGTAATGTAAGTCAACGCTTCTTTTCAAAATAAGGAACAAAATTGGGGATTTTTACTTTTTATAGAAAAAGACTTCGTATTGAACAACTAAATACACTCTTGTGTGATAATGTAAAAGCTACGCCTAATATTTACTTATTTAGGTAGAAAAATAAAAATAAAAACAGAAATACACATTGAAAATATTTTCTAGAGGGTAACCCATTTATCAATATACATCGCTCATGACAGTGAGTGGCTTCAACAGTTGAAAGAAACTACCAAGTCATTGACCCTTCAATGCGACATGGCCGTCCCTTCAAGTTTGAATGGCATAGGCACCGACGGATGTAAGCGGTCGAAGTTCAATCGAACAATCTGGTGAGAGGCCGAAAGTTTTCGCAGTCCAAAGGGTAATTTATGATCAGATCGACCGTGTGATTTAGGCCAGTTTAGGTAAGATATAGGTCATCTAGGTAACATTCCAGAACACGTTACGTGATCTTAAGCACGTAGACTTAGACTTTTAGCAAAATAACTTAACATCACTCCTGTAATCCCCGACTGGTTAGACAGAAATGTGTTAATCCCCACATTTCGTCAGTTATTTTAAGTCCCATGTCATAAAGAAATATATATATAAAAATATATTATTTTTGCAATTTTTGTACTCAGATCAAATAAAAAGTCAAGATAATACGTTGGAAACAACAATGTGAAGCCGGTTAAAACTACGCCTTGCCGTATACATACACAATTACACGCACACACGTACAACGAAACTACGCCTTAGAATATAATAGAATAGAATTTACTTTATTGAACACCAAAAAAATAAATTACACATATATTTTACAGCAGCGCCTTAGCTTATCAGTCCAGCTCTCAGATCAAATAAAAAGCTCGACGATCTGAGTTTTTGTATTACACATACACACACACGTTAGCGCTTTAGCAGACGGCTAGAGTTACTAACCTAACCGCACTGTCTAGATGTCGCATACTGTATGTAATTAGTCTCGTCTACAAGCCTAAAAAGCTGTCTACGGACTGAATTCCTAGGCTTTGAAACGTGTTTATGTCTCTTATATGATAAGGGCAAATTAGGACTATGAATGGGTATGTTATGGACATAGTGATTAATACGGCATTATTCATAATGTCCAGACAATTTGAAAATGCCCAATATGAATAGGCATGTATAAAACTATTGAAATAATTAAAATGAGCGGACTTTCTGAAAGGGACGTGTAGCCTATCACTTACTGGGCCGGACAGAAAAATTATGTGTTTTTTAAATTATTTTAATGTTGACATTGATTTTAATATAAAACTGGTAAGTACGATTATTATTTAAGCAACAAACGTCGGAGAGTTACTGTCTGCAGGGTCTAAAGTAACCTAAGATGAAGGAGATGAACCTAGCCTGTCCGTGTCGGGGTGGCTCACTGCGGACCCTGGACTAATTCATGGACCATAATTGCCGAATTGCCCAATCGTTACGTAGCAATATTTATAATTGCCAGACAATGTGATAAATATAGAAGTTTAAATCATTATTCATTACGTCGCCCCGTTTTGACTTGATTCATAAAGCTCGGGCATTATACATAGAGCAGTGATTAATTACTTGGTCCATAACAGATATATCAAAATATGTTGTGCTACTTGACTATTTATAAATTCCTTTACAAATAGAAGAAAAATAAATCAAACTATTCTGAAACATGATTAATCAGAGTTGTACATACCTTCATATTATATTCCAGTGTGGGGAAAAGTTTAAAATATACAGCGTAAAGTATTTGTGGCTTGGCCCGTCGTTTCAATAATAACTTTTAAATAGTAAAATTCGTGAGTGAATCGGGATGGATTAAAACCAAATACCTACGCGTGACCGCTACCGGCAAAATTCAATATGGCCGGACGAATTTTCGTACTGAACTGGGAGTGCCAAAATGGACGCGCAAGTTTCAACAGTTTTAAAACCACTAGCGTGCATGTTTTGTTGTCAAACCTACTAGAGTTAGCTAACTGGTTAACTTTATAATTGGGCAGAAGGATGGAATAAAAAAAATGGATCTGTGGCGAATTTAGAATTTTTAACATCAAAATCAAAATAAAAAACATTTTATTTTATTTTACATAGGCCTACATGGGCACTTATAAATCGTCGACAAAAGGTGCACGGTTTGGTTTTACAATATTTCCATGTTACAGCATTAGTACTATGGGGGGACAACATAGGCCCGACAATAAGCCGTAAGAAATTAAAAAAAAAGTTTATATAATATATAACAAAGTTAAGAAATTTTAACTAACATCTAGAAGGCCTACAATGTTTACACATTCACAAAATAATCTATAGAAAGTAAAAAAAAAATATATATACATAACAAGACCAAATTTAACATGTGGCACAAATGTTGTTATCAGTGCTGTAACTATTATTTGAAAAGGGCTATAAAGATGATTGCGAACTATTGTAAAAAGTCCAATTAAAAGAAGAAAAAAAAAAAAAAATGAGTTTGATAATAGTTAGAGACATCCACATATTTGTGCCGTTTATGAGTTACCAGGGAAGCCGCATGCGCAGAAGGAGCTAAAGCCAAATTTTTTATCTTCAACGTAGTCCTTGATTTTATAATATTCTTTTTTAATAAGGACACGTTTGATGTGATTTTTGAACTTTCCATCGGTCAGTTCTATAACTGACTTTGGCAACTTGTTATAAAAGCGTATACTGTTTATAAGAAAAGACTTGCTAGTTTTAGTTAATCTGAATTTGGGTATTACAATTGCGTGCTTACTGCGTGTATTTAAATTATGGAAGTCGCTTCTAGTTTTGAAAAGCCCTCGATTTTTGCGGACATACAAAATACATTCCAAAATATAAAATGAAGGTAGAGTCAGTATATCGATCTCTTTAAATTTATCTCTGAGGGACTCGCAAGGACCCATTTTATAGATAGGTAGGATAGGTTAAAATGTAAAGTACACGCAGCACAACTTTAATAAGCTCCTTATTACAAGGTACCGAAGTTTTAATAACAAAAACATTTAAGAATATAGACATTTGAATTGTCTAGTAAAATTAATGCGATAGGACTTGATTGCGTTAACAAAAACATCTGTTATTTTGAAAACAAACAAAACTTGATTTACGCTGAAACTATCAGATTCAACATTAACTGTAACCTGCAGCTTTATAAACTAATAACTATTAGTTACGAAACTGTTATATTTAGTTTGTTTTGTTTAAGTTGCAGAGGTTATTTTGTTTGTTTAGTTCCCTTATTCGGTTATTTGGGTCGTGGGGTAAGAAAGTAAAAGTCCTTAAGCATTCTGTATATTTGTTTTGTTTTCTCTTTTATTTATTTCGATTATTTTTTTATGTTGTTTTGTTTCAATTTTCTATAGTTATTATCCAAATTTATCGTTAGGAAGGCTTAGAAATTCAATCAGCAATTTCAGTCGTAAAAATTAAAATTGTATTGAATTGACATGTACTACAAAAATGTTTTGTACTTTTGTCATTCGTTATTGCTTATATAGAATGTCACTGTCTCTAGAGTCTCAGGAGACTTTAACCTACGTTTTTTTTAAAAGAGTAAATTGAAGTTCTTTTTTATATTTTTTTGAATGCCTTATTTATAACTAGCGGATGCCTCGCGGTTTTCCCCGTTTAGTTCCCGTTCCCGTGGGAATACAGAGATAATAGGTAGCCGATGTGACCTGGAGATAGTGTAGCTTCCCAAGGGTGAAAGAATTTTTGAAATCGGTCCAGTAGTTTTTAAGTTAATTCAATACATACAAAAATACAAATCTTTCCTCTTTAAAATATTAGCATATAATTATAATACATGTGGAGTAACTTGAAACAAACGCCTGTAGTATAATAAAAATGTTAAATAAAGGTTGTTTGGTAGATATCGCTGTCAGCGATAAAACCGCCTTTGTACCCATAGTATTGAGTTGCTATAAAATATATGTGTAATTTTTTTTTTTGTACAATAAAGTATATTCTATTCTATTCTATTCTAAATATTATAATAATCCTGTGATGTCTACATAAATCGTGGTGATATTTTTTCCTAAAACATTTCACAAACGCACTATTCAACCCCCACACATTTCTCACTAAACTCACAATACGTCATTGTCGGCAGTGTCCTTCGGATGCAGACAGCGAAGCTGTGTGGGAGACAGCTGATGTGACATTGGAACGGGGTGCGAGTGGCCTCGGCCTAAGCATAGCAGGCGGGGAAACTGGCAGTGACGTCAGCATAACACGGCTAGCCGTGGGAGGAGCGGCGCAAAAAGATGGGAGATTGCAAATAGGAGATATTTTATTACAAGTGAGTATTGTGATAAATCATTTTAGTGGGCAGTAAATCTGTCAACCGGCCGGCTGCCTTTCTGCGAAAGAACTCGGAACAAAGGGGAGTCTAGACAAAGTGACATTCAATTAGTGATAGCGTTTGCCGAAAATCCAGTTTTTTCGGGATTTACCTCATGATTTTTCGGTAGCCGCATGTCAATCGCGTTTGACAATAATTATTTTTGCTGACGAATGTCACTTTTTACCCGACTACGGCGAAGCCAAAAGAAAGGGTTATCATTTTAGCAGTCTATGTATATATGTATGTGTTTATGTATGTACCTCCGTAGCGCCTATACTATTCATCCGATTTTGATGAATAAGGTGTCAATCTATTTGTTATTAAGGCCGGGTAACATAGGACAAAAAAAAAAGAAAAAATATTCATAGTCGGGTTACATTTTTTAAACCTTTTGCTTGTTCTAGAACCACAGGTAAGCCTGCCTATTTTGTGTTAAGGGAAATATTATTCTTCCATTTAGTAGGTTGATTGACACTGTTTGACTTGTCAACATTAGATACTTAAGAGCAAAAGTGCAAAAGAAAATAAAATATTTTTTCTTTTGTTGCTAGCAATAATTTGTCTGGTAAAACTGAACAATTGAATTTATACTATTTCAGTGCTGAAAAAGGTCCTACATGACACTTACTGAAACAAATTTTATCGTAAAATATTTTACCTCCACCTACCACAAACCTTTCCATGGACCTTTGTAAAAGCCCTGTGGTTCACGCCTAAAAATAACCCACACGACGTAAAATAGAGGCAACGAACGACCATAATATTATCACACTTAATATTATAAAGGCAAAAGTTTGTGAGTGTGTTTGTTACTTATTCACGCTCAAACGGCTAAACGGATCTTAAAGAAATTACGGCACAGAGATAGATTAAAGTCAGGAATAGCACATATAATACTTTTGTCCCAGAAATATGTACCCTCGGGATAATTTTTGTCATTCAGGCGCAGAATTTAGTATTGAATATTGGTAGGTCTACGGATCAGTAACCCTGGCGTGAACTTCTAGCAAATTAGTGTAGTCAGTAGTCACCCTTAACTCTTCCACGTACCACAGATTTCAAACTAAACAATATAAAAAAAATTGTGACCTTGATGTAATTGTATTTGAATTTGTAGTTTCACTCAAAATTAAAATGGCGAGCGAATTTTAGTCGTATTGGCATTATTTAATATTCTTACTATTCATTTCTTTATTGTACACCACAAAATATGTACAGGAAAAACATTCAAAAAAACAAGTGTACAATGGGCGGTCTTATTGCACAGGGCAATCTCTTACAGACAACATTTGGATGGACTGTACGATAGGAGAAGAATTTAGGACTGCGACTTAGATATAATAACATATAATGCATACATAAAATATTATATAATATACTAATACATATCAAATATATAACAGAGAAAGGAGAAGAATAAAAATTATAGTGACAGGTAATGCTCTTATTATTTTGTCTATATAAGCCAATATTTGGTCAACCCACTATTATACATTTTAGTTAGGTATTCTCGCCTAATGCATCTAGAGGACCTGATGATGTGGTGCAGCCGACACTGCGTTAAAAAACTTATTTTTTCAGTCTTTGAAACCTAACGTTGCCGTATTGAAGACAAGCAGGATACAATAAAAGCTACTTTATTTCCCCAATCCAGTGTCTCGGAAAACGCATTTAAGATAACGTTATATGTTTTCACATTATGCCCAAAGTATATTTATTGGCTTATTGAAAGATACAGGTGCAAATATAATATTTCCTGTGAATTCAAAACACAATACAAGAAACTCTCAAAGACACAAATGAAATACATTTACAGCTGTTGAAAAAATTGGGCGCACGGTTGGCGCAGTGGTTGAGCGATTGACTGCTGCGCTGCGTGTCGCGGGTTCATTTCCCACACGGAAAAAAAAAATGTATGACCTAATAGTTGTTTCAGCTCTGGGTGTTTGTGTATGTGATGAGTTTATATGTTTGTAAACGCACCCACGATACAGAATAAATTCTTAGTGTGGGGCAAAGTACATAATAAAAGAGAAAAATTGGATTCAACAATGGTCTAAAATTGGAGGAGAAACGCGTCCAGAATTATATAAAGGCTTGTAGTAGCCAGGGGAAGAAATGAGGGTCAAATTAGGAATATTTTAAGGTACCGCATTTTGATTCTGTTCTATTATAATATCTAATTAGCGCATGTACTCTGAAATTAAGAATATTAACATAATCTACTTCCTTATTTCGTTCATTATACTTAGAGATAATATCTATTACATTCCGTATCATCTACCGAAGTTATTTCATTATAACGAATGCAAAAAAATATTTATTATACCAAAGTTATAAGCATCATTTCCACGTTTCGCAAGAAGCTTATTCATTTAAACCTCCCTTACGCCGAGCTTGTAATAAATAATGTAATTGTCAGTATCAATATCCCGAGAATATACTCCTTGCCGCTTATTTCCGCAGAGAACAATGGAACAGAACGGGAAAGACATAACGGAAAAATGATAAGGCTCCAATAAATTATGTCAATCCCTATATCCAATTTTATAAGATGTCATGTAAACATTTCCTAAACAGAAAAAGAATTGCCTGCCAAAAAATATGGAGCACACAACTTTTTTTTACATTGCTATTTAAAATACTTTCCATGACGACTTTCCCAAACTTTTCTTGTTTTTTGAAATTCTGTGTAAGGTTGAATTTAAACCGACAGGTTCATTTTAATATTTTTATGAACCCCCAAACACCTGTTTTCCGTACCTTGTTTTCCTTGATTGTAAACTCTTCTTCCTTATAAATAAATGATAAAACTGTCCCGGTGTTTCGAAGTGAATTATGATGGAACTAGAAGCAATAAAGGGGCAGATTAACAGCATTAGATTAAAGTGAATAGCGGTACTTTATGTTAGAGTTCTGTGCTCAGATATGGCTATTAAGTGTCGACCTAACTTCGTAAAGGTTAATTTTCCGAGCACTTCCAAAGTAAATCCGATCTGAGCTGTTGATATTCTAATCATGAAAGGATATAATTATGAAACTGCTAATGACAAAATCCGGTCAAGTTTGTGTTTGATATTATAAAGGGTACATTGAACTTTTTGATGACGTAGTAAAAATCTTAATTAAACTGAGGAGTACTAAAATTCGTAGACCACAAAATTAGATTTTCTGTAGTAAAATATTACAAATACCTGGGTTTGTTATTTATTAGTATTACGGTACTCCGTTAAGAATGGTTTGTATATTTTCATGAATTTTACAAGAATGAGACTATTTTGCACAGTTAAAATGCGTATATATGGGAATTTAAAGTTGTAAATGAGTGAGATGCACAGACATATCAATGAACCCATCGAAATCTTAGTCATCCCCTATGTAGAACACTCCTAAAACGTTCCATAAACTCCCTACAGTCTAATGATATTACTTTTTAATTGAATGTACCAAGTATTAATAAAATAATAATTAACTTTGCGTTCATTAAAATCAAATTGAAGTATCTGTATTGTACAGAATTAATTAACTATATTGTATCGCAAAATATAAACTGTTACTAACACGAAATAATATCCGTTAAAATAAATCTAAGTTATTATTATTTCTACGATAAATAACAATTAATTGTTTTACTGAGTTCCGTTTTACAATGACACCGTTGGCAGTAATTCCCTACTGAATGAGGAAGCTAATAAATTGTCCTGGTAGATAAGATTCCGACTTCAATATTGTTATTATAGTGTTTAAACTATTGCAGATTACACTGTAATGATGTACCAGTACTAGCTGGTTTATTACGTAGATTGTGGAGACGTGAGTTTACGTTACGTACGTTTGTTATAGTAACAAGCTACCCACCCCGGTTTCGCACGGGTAGTAAAGCATATTATGTCTACATGTTTTATTCTGTCGTAGGGTCCCGTCATCGGTGTGAGACCCGCGCTTGAATAAATTTTCGCGCGCGTTAATTTTTACGTTGCGAGAACTTGTAAGATATTCATTTATATTTTATGGTGTAAGGTATTATCATAATGTGCGTGTAATGCTTAAGATAACTAACGTATTTTAGTTGATAAGGATATATAAATAGCCTTCCCATTACCGCATTGTACGTGACTATTTTTTAACCCCCGACGGAAAAAGAGGGGTGTAAAAAATTGTTATAAGTTTGACGTGTGTTGCTGTGTATCTGTGTGTCTGTGTATCTGTGTGTCTTTCTGTGGCATCATAGCGCCTCAACGGGTGAACCGATTTCGATTTAGTGTTTTTTGTTTGAAAGGTGATTGTATCGAGAGTGTTCTTATGTTTGAATAAAAGCGGTTCAGCCGTTCAAAAGTTATGGGCGTTTTACTGTTTGAATCGGGATGTAATTGCAAGATAAATGTGTCAAGGGTTTTTTAAATTTGGAAATTTTACTTGTTTTGAAGGTAGTAAGCTATCAAAAGTTAGACATATGTCATCGCGGACGATTCCGTAGACCTAAGAAAGCTCCGAGACGGCTTGACTTTTTCTAACATTTTCAACAATTGTCGTCATATTTCAACAAATTTACTCAAAATCTTAACAAATAATACACCTTAACCGTTCTCATGAATTATTGTGTCTATTGATGAAAATCGCATGAAAATCCGTTCATTAGTTTTCCAGTTTATCGCGAACAGACACGTAGACGCGGCGGTAGACTTTGTGTTATAATTTGTAGTGAATAGTTATGATAACTAAACCCTATATGCCTATAAGTGCTACCAATGAGCAGTGGTGGCCCAGTGGTAAAGGCCGCAATATCGCGGTACGTGTCGTGAGGTCGAACACAGGCAGGCACTTTACTTTGTGTAAATAATTTCAACACCACTGCTCCCAAAACAATGAATGAAAACATCGTGAGGAAACCGGCATATCCCCGAACCAAAATATCGAAGACATGTACCATCCACCAACCCGCACTGGGCCCGCGTGATGGATTACGGCATATTCCCTCTTTCAGAGTGGAGGCCTGTGTCCCAGCGGTGGGCACATTGAAAGGCTGACGATGATTATGATGATATGCCTATAAGTTAGGCAGACGTTTACATACGTATAGTTCAAATAGTATACCTATATTATCAATCTGCCTAGCCTTCTCCCATTTATATTGAAATCTGCTTCCAGCCCACCCGAATGCAGCTGAATTCCATTATTTTACATGAAGCAACTACCTATCTGACCACCACAATCTAGTAACTGGGTAAAACACTGGTGTCTGATTTCTTCTGACAGACTTCTGATTATCCGTAACTAGCTTTTGCCAGCGGCTTCATCAGCGTAAATGTTGAAAATTATCCTAAGGGAACATATTCCTGGTATAAAAAGTATCCTATGTGCTATTCCAAATTATAATCTATCTCGGTGCCAAATTTCATCCAGATCCATTCAATAGTTTTTGCGTGAATGAGTAACAAACATACAAATCATTCACAAACTTTCGCCTTTATAATATTAGTGTGACAACTGTCAATGATGACAACAACTGACAGCCGGGACCAACAGCTTAACTTTCTTTCTAAAGATGGAAGGAATCTCGCTATGTAGAGATAGTCATCCATCCATGAACCGACCTCGGCAGGCGTTGCTTAACCTTGAAGATCGACCGATCGACCGATGTTATTATTTATTTTAGCCACGAGCTCCTCAGCACATCCATATATCACAATAAGGGGTTATTGACATTAGGCACAAAATATAGAATCCAGATAGCTAATCAGAAATGCCAGAATCCACCTAGCAGTAATATTAGGTAGTATACTCCTGGGTTAAGGTAGCTTTCAGCGATCTACGTTTTGTTGGTCGAGAATAAATGCGTACACACTAACGACTCATTCAATGAATGGCCAAACTAATGGATAAGAGTAAATCCCTAATGGTCATCGCATTTTCGTTGCCTCTGAATACTCGTACTAACATAAAGATGGATGGATGGATTTGTTGGGCATATAGTGGTTTATCTACGAAAAGAAAAACAACCTTATCGACATCATCATCTACCTGCCTTTATCCCATGTTACTTGCGGTCGGCGCAACACGAAACAACAGCAAGAAACAACCTTTCATAAAAAAATATAATATTATAACTAAGAGCCTTTATTTTCATTTGAGACACAGTGGAAGGTATTCTTTTGTCAAAAAAATAACATAAAAGGACGCAATCAAGAAAAAATATAATATATATAATTGGGGGCGAAAATTGGAACATAAACGAAACAGATAAAATAAAATCATAAAATTGTAACTCTGAAGCTAATTTTATATTGATCAATAAAAATGATTAGTCACGTTTTGCATACTGTATCAATATTACATATAGCGATAATTCAACAAATATAAATTCCCTACAACTCCAAACAAAAATAAATCTGCATACTATTTATTCAATGGGGTTCACAATGTGAATGCAAATTAGGTGAATGAATGCAATGAATGCATGGAACGCGTGAAAAACATTGCTATTTTGCGTGTTTGGAATTAAACGAAGTGGATAGAACTGATTACGTAATTTTGGAACTAAATTAGACAATGTGGCCAAATGTATTAAGACAAAGAGCGAATTAAAGACTCAAAAAGTAGAATTTTTTGCACCTACATAAATATATGAAATTTATTTTTTGACGCAAAACATTCCTTTGACACATTATGTGCCAATTATGTTATGTCAAAATATGTAAGAAGATATACTGTAAAATTTTCTTGGAATAAATTGCTTTGCCTGTTCCGATTTTAATAAAATACCTATCTTAATAATAGGTAGGTATTTAATTACAAAATACAACACAACGATCCTGTTTCAACGAATCTCGCAAATATTTGAATATCTACCTACATAGCTACCTACTATTTATTTTTTGTTTTTCATTTCAATAAAACTTATGTTATATTACGCATATAACATAACATAAATGCTTAATTTTATTATAATTATGAAGCATATTTTGAAATTACCTTTAAGTTTTCCTAATAAATAATAACATCACGCCTGTAAACCCCAAAGCGTTAGGCTAGGGTTTATTTATGAAAAACAAAAACAAATAGTCGTCCGTCAGTGTCGGGAGCAGTGTCCAAGCTTAGGGCTCCAGAGACAGGAACCTCCTCACAATGCGAACCGTTTTGAAAAGTACTGTCTTCTGTATCATGCCCTTGATCCAACCGCGCAATGACGGCCTCGGCAGATGATCGTCGTATTGGCGATCAGGCTGTTGGCCGTAACGAAAATCGGCACAATGATCGCCGAGTCCAAATTTCACATGTCGACAACCTCGTGTGCTAAGTCGAGATAGGTAATAAGTATCTCTTTTTCAGCTTTTACGAGGTTCTCGTCATGCGGGATGGTGACATCGATTATCATTGTACAGCGCGCTAATTGGTCTATCACCACTATATCCGGTTTATTGGCAACAATAGTCCTATCAGTGATGATAGACCGATCCTAGTACAACGTGACATGGTCATTTTCGAGAACTGGTGCGAAAACATACCTACTTGTAATTCGGTACCTCGGAATCCACTAGATTGTATTTCAAAGCAAGTTCTTTTGCTGCGGAATAATCCTGGCCACTTGGTTATGCATGTGTAAGTACTTGCCGTTAGCCAGACGAGAACAACCAGAGATAATATGCCTGATGGATTCACCTGGACGTTGACATGCCTGACACACATCAACCGTCCCATCCTTCATTATCATTATTATATTGTTATTATTAATCCCAAATGTCCTCAAACCCATTTTTTCTGCAGGTAAACGACATTTCAGTGGAGGGGGCGCCTCATTCAGTCGCAGTTGATGCTCTTCAAAAAGCCGGGAGCGTCGTTAGATTAGTAAGTTCAGAGTTCAGCATCGCTTGCTCTCTCTTTAAAATGCTCTTGTTTAATTGGTTGCTTTATACTTCGCTTCACTAGCACTTTTGTCGCTTTGCTAATGGTGTGACTGCGAGATTGGCGCGTGCTCTGTTGTTTACGAGATCTCTGTGAAATTCTGCAAAGATGCAGTTTGACTTTTGCTGCTTTTTGTTGTAATTGGTTGCTTTTGGTTTTGTTCGGATGCTTTTGTAGATGATTAGTTAGATTGACACAATCATTTTGCTGATTTTATTCTCGTCCGGCTGAAGCCCATACAAACGGGGTTAGTATTAAATCTTTATGTAAAAGTACCCAGGATAAGATCAAATCGATACATAATAAATACTTAATAAATGTTTAAATTAAATTTTAAGTATTAAAATTAATGGAATGAAATAAAGCCGTAATTGGTCCTGCTATCCAACCATATTTTGTTGTGATTTTATGAGACTTCTGGCCGTTCATATTATAATTAAATTAAAATGGAAACAAGAATATATAGAAAATAAAATTATTGAAACATGGAGTTGGCTTCGTTGGTTTTTGGTCATTCATAAACATACGTCACTTATTCTTAAATATATCTAGGTAGAAAACAATAGAATAAACAATAACGAAACAAAATAAATTAATAACGCAACAAATTAATAAATAAATATAATAAACCAAACAAAAAACAATCAAATAAAGTCGACATTCTCGGAATAAATTATAAAAACAATTCCGACTACACAAAAGATATAGAATCTGCAAGAACAGTTGTACCTAATACCTGATGCTACAGCTGACGAGGGCAGCCTGGCGTTGTGCCAGTTGAAAAATCGCTGAACCAAACATTGGCAGCACTGAATTTAATTTTATCAAAACCATTAAATATTATGATTTTAAAATATTGCCGTACTTTCTTGTTGTTTCTTTGCTTACAAAGGTGATGATAAAATATGTTTTATTTTAATTATATTGTTATTACTTAAAAAGCTTTTAATACAATTCTGTATTGCCCCACTGCTGGGCAAAGGCCTCACTCTTTTCTTTGTTTCCAGTTATGTGTCTCTTATTTTCAATTCTCATGGAAGACATCCAAGTCTTACCCCCATCTCTTTCGGGGTCTGGCTGCCTTGCCTTGCGGTTTACAATAATAAAATTCATACATGTAACATTCAACGTTGCCCTCTATTTTCATCTTTCTCTGTCACTCTGAGGTTTGCTGTAAGAGAACACAACATTGAGTAAAGCAGCTTGTCTTTGTACATGAACTTTATTATCACACTGTATTTTATATTATAAGAATTATAATTATAGGAAACACTATAATGTTGTTTTTTTTTATTTCAAATCAGCGAGTACGTCGAGCTCGTCGGCCTAGGGTGGTGACACTGTGGCGAGGCGTTCGCGGGTTAGGCCTTGGCATAGCAGGCGGAGCGGACGACGCCGCGGGCGGTGGAGGCATCTTCGTTTCACATATAGCCGTTGGTGGAGCAGCCCATCATGACGGCAGATTAAGATTAGGAGATAAAATTTTGGCGGTTAGAGATAAAGATGTAAGTATAAAATATAAATGAAAAAATCGTTTACAACGTTAGAGAAAGATCGAAAAAATGATGAATTGATTGTATAAATGAGAGAAATGAGATGGATGTCAGTAGATATAGTACAGGCAGACATGAATGAGAGAAGTAACAGGATGAAAATGATCATATCAAAAAAAAAACATTTCCAACCAAATGAAATGTAATTTTAAAATGTTTTTCTTTGTTTTCTTTAGGGTATAGAAACATCACTAATTGGTTCAACGCACGCTAATGCTGTATCTGCATTAAGGAGTACAGGGGATCAAGTCACACTTATCGTCCTGTCAGCGGGCAGCACTGTTCCACCAGTCGCTAAAACAGCTCCATTGTATTCAAGTATGTACTTTGCATATTAAGTCTTACTTAAATTGATTGTTACTACAAATATTCAATATTAGAAAAACTGAAAAAACTACTTATAAAAACAACTTCAGAAACTGAAAATTTGTAAATATATGCATAGAAAGTGAAACAATTGAAATAAGGAACTCAATGTAGAACTAAATAAACAAGTTAGCACAACCATAAATCAATATATTGTTTGTGCAGCAAAAACACAAGCCACATCGTGTTCAACGCTTCACGAGCTCTTGGAAGAGGAGCCAAGTGAAATACCGAGGTAACGTTGACCCTTACTACACTCATTTTCAAGGTAACCTATATTTTGTGGGGAAGATTTATTACATAAATTTCTCAACCCAAATACTCCGTTATCATAAAACATCTTTTTGGTACAGATTTAGGTATGCGGATGATATTTTTTTTATTATAATTCAGGTTTACAAGAAATAGTTGTAGTACCGCAGCTGTCACAATATAATCATGTTTGTCATTATTTTGAGATAAGCTTGCCAAATTGTCTCGTAGTTTATTCCGTATGAGAATAATTTCTAAACCGCCGTCTTTTCCATTTTCTTTTTCATAGTTTTCCTTAAGCTGCTTATTTCATAACTTATTCGTCTCAAATTTGGCTAAGAGTACTTTTCATTGTAAAATTTTTCAGTGTTATTACTTTAACTAATCAATTTTTGGCACTAATCCTGAAACTACAAGACGTTAAATCTTTTAAGCAACCTTGTTTTGGCAGCTGTATTCTCTTGAGATATTGTACTTCATTAAACCTTTTCCTTATACCCCTGGCTTAGGATTTTGGCGTTTTCGAGCATTTTGTTTATCATTACTTGCAAAATGTTTTGAAAATGATTGTGGGTTACTTTTATAATATCTTAAATGTTTCGTTAGTTGCTTTGTAAAAAACCCTTTTTGAACAAAAAAAATATTTTAACAAATAATATTTCCACTAAAGAGCTTACAATTGTCGGTAAGAATGATTATATTAATCATTCCGCCAACTACGGAATAAAGACAATAAGTTTCAGACATTGAAACTTTCACTTCCTTTGCTATTGTTGCAAAACCGCTGAATACGTCTTTAGAACTCATAATTCCCCAACTTTTGCAAATCTTTAGTGAAAATGTAATTCCAGTTTTTATGGTAAGCAGAATATTTTTTTAGCTGTACCTTACCACCTACCTTCAAGGAAAGTCTTATTTTGCTATCTTTCTGCTAGTATGAGATTGTGCTTAGCATTATCTCCAAAGTCATCAACGTCATTATATCTAGGCTATATTATAATTCCTTGTTCTATTTTATCCTTCTTATAAATGATACAATATTCTCTTCTATCAATAATTGAAATACGCCCTAAAATATTGCAGTCTTAAAATTTTCTCTCCAATAACCGTCAAATGTTTTCTAATTTCCACCACAAAGATGCGTTCGCATGGTCCGGCTTGTCCGCTCGGGTGAACGTCTCGGCATGGACATAGTCGGCGGACTGGGGGGAGAAGTGGAGGGGAACACAGACGAGGACGCTTGCGGAGTGTTCGTATCGGGCGTTTCCGTAGGTGGCGCTGCCTATGGCATGCTACATAGAGGAGACAGGATACTGAGCGTTGACGGGAGGGACCTTACAAGGGCCACGCATGAACAGGCCGCTGCTGCCTTAAAGGTATCTATTTAATATTTTGGTAATAACATTTTCAACTGTATTGACTTGAACTAGATGGCTTAAGTGAAATACTATCAGCGATAAAGATTGTCAAAAATGAATGAGATTGACTTAGGGCGTATATATTCCCCAAAGTTAAAGCAGTGTTGGCCGTGCGCCCGCTTGGTGCCAGAATATTAATATTGGACCTCAATTATGTTTGCAAAATATTAGAAAATTATAATAAAAAAAAATAACGGAGGAGTAAGAAAAATTTAAATTTTGCCACTTCCCTCCATATCAAGCAGGAGACATAACAAACAAGGCCAATAGGCACAAAGGCTCGTTTACAACTGGGATAAGCCCAGTTGCCTAGTACCACAGATAAAAATTATCCTTAATATTAATTGTTCCTAACATGGTGAGATGTTATATTTGATTCTAATAATAGGTTAAAAAAAATATTTAATAGTATCTACTTTATATGATAATCCCTTTCCCCACTTCACCCAAGCAGTACTCAGGGGCCACGGTGACGATAGCAGCGCAGTACCAACCGGAGCAGTACGAGAGGCTCCGCGCGCGCATCCGAGCAATCAACGCGGCCGCCGCCATGTCACCTCGATCGAGACATGTTCCTGTGCATCCTGATTTACATGCTATGTATCCAAGGTAATTATAAAAACACGATATTTTTCATATGGAAACATCTTTGTGAAAAACTTAATTATGATGAGAAAATTTTGTTAAAGTATGTTGGATCGTGATAATTTTTAGATATCGGTAGTTGTCGGTGGCTCCTATAGACCTTTTAAGTTTATTAGATATAGGCGTAATTAATTTATTTATCGTCTAGATGTCTAGTCTGAATTTCATTCGTTGAATTTAAATCAAACACAGATAACAAAATTTAAATTAAATTGGCATTAAATCTAATTGTCTTACTCAACAAAGTACTATTTACGTTAACCATGAATGCAAGGACAGTGAACAAGTGGGATGACGAGATTGAACCGATGTGATGATTAGAAGTGTACTTGTTATGAGGTTGAATGCAAGGCGACAAACAAAATTAATGGATAACAATGGTAATTATAACACATTGTAGGTGATGTTCTTCATAAATGTCAGGAACGTTGTACAAGAAATTTGCGCATATGTATTGTACAACAAAATGTATGAGCTAATAATAATAATGAATTTATATTACTAAATATAGATCAACAGTGGCCAGTCAAGGGCCAATAGTCCTTCTATAGTTGTATGTAATCGATCCTCGAAACCTCCAAAACACGTAGCCCAATGTGTTTTGTCTCCATATTCTGCAATAGTCCTGCATCAGCCGGGGATTGTCCTTGGGTGCTCAATAGTGCATAAGGGGATAATTGACGGTTGGTGTCATATTTCATCTTTCAAGTCTAACAAGGTATTTGCGAGTTGGTTTCGGCCCCTGGTACGCCTTTCAAAGATCCGGGACCCTAGGGTCCTGAGAATTTCAAAGATATTATGAATATAAAGATCCTTACATTTGGCATTCCGTAGTTCTTTCCATATTGTCAGAAAAAAACCGGCCAAGTACGAGTCGGACTCGCGCTCGAAGGGTTCCGTACCATTATCGCAAAAACGGCAAAAAAAGCACGTTTTTTGTATGGGAGCCCCACTTAAATATGTATTTTATTCTGTTTTTAGTATTTGTTGTTATAGCGGCAGCAGAAATACATCATCTGTGGAAATTTCAACAGCCTATCTATCACGGTTCATGAGATACAGCCTGGTGACAGACGGATAGACAGACGGACCGTGGAGTCTTAGTAATAGGGTCCCGTTTTTACCCTTTGGGTACGGTACGCTATAAACGTAAATGTATTATTGCAAATAAATAGAGAAGCATGTTCTTAAAACATCACTAAATTTTCTTTTTTGTTTGGTATGTTAGGAAAATTAAGTTAATGGAAATAAATTAAATTAGTCTATTGAAAATCCTGTAGACTCATTTGAGTCTACTGGATCTTCCTCCTTGCGCCGAATCTCAATACTGAGAGTCTCAACCACATCATGGTTTCGAAACTTTTTTCTTATTTATGCTTCTCCACTTGCTCCTACTTTAAACAACATGCACGGTACATGCACAAGATAGGTAGATCATTTTTTACCAAAAACGATGCTAACGAAAATACTAAATCATTTTATCAGATTTAATCTCTCTCTCTCTCTCTCTCTCTCTCTCTATTTGATGGAGGAGCAAACTAATACCAATAATAGTTTGTAAGTACCTTGTTCTATGCAAATCAAGCCTCGGGGAACAGACAGCGTAATAGCGTCAATTCGGAAACCATTCTCAAAACATAATTACAATATTATAAACGCTGATATTGCTGATCGTGTACAAAAATTTCCAGTTTGTATTTTCATTCAGACTTAGTTGAACCATACGTGAAAATAAAATCATATTATTTGACTCTTCATAATCAAAACTATATTCAAATAAGATTAAATCATGAAATGAAGCCACCTTTTATAATATGACAAAGGTAACAAACGCAAGTTTTTAGATTTATTTTAACTGAGGAATAAAAATGGCAGTTTGACAGCTTTTGTATAGAAAAAATACAGCGTTCTTATTGCTCATTTCTCAGCGGTCTGAACCAACTTGAACTATACTTCATAAAATATAGCTTGATCTCTGCGACAGCTGGCAGTATCAATACAGTAACAATAGCGCTTGACAGACTAACAATAACGTATACGTCAGTTTGACATGTCACAGAGATCGAGCTATATTTTATGAAGTATAATCGCGATTAGTTTCATTGGTGAAATCGACCCGCAGTTAAAAGTTATCAGACTATTGAAAAATCGGCCCTTAGTCGTAAGAATTACAAAACTGCCATCTTGGTTTTCCATTAGGAAATTCTCCGTAGCCTCCGGGCTACTACGGAGAATTGTCTATATCTGGGATTGTTCCCATTACTGAAATGTCATTACAGACTCGCTCTGTAATTCATGGAACTTTTAACATAACAGACTAGCTAAACGAAAGTGTAATTAGAATTAGAGGGGCAGCCTGCATCGGGAATGTTTGCTGTGACCCACATAGATGGCTTCCAAGCCATAATGCGCAAAAAAACTGCGTCGCTGTGTGCAGAGCGCGGAGTAGTTGCAACTATATCCTGAGAGCTGTGGCTGAGCGATACTTCGATATTTTGTGCGGAGGGTGATTAGATAGCAAACATGTGTTCCTGGCTGGTCATCCTCGGCACGGATCGCGTTTATAACTTTGACTTCTATTTTTAAATCAATGATACCAAGGATAAATTTCCATTATGGGCCGTTGATTTTTGGCGCGGGGAGGGTGGGGGCGGAAGGGGGGGCGGTTTGGCTACCCCCCTGTACCATCCCCACGACTCGGAGCCCCATGGTTATGGAGATATCCATGGTTAAAGTATTCAGGTTAGAATAAAAATTTCCGACTTACTGAAATATAATTATTAGTGAGGTAAAAAAATGAGAATTAGTCCAAGAGCGAGCGAAGCGAGTTCGGGAGCTCAGGGCACCCCGACACGGATAGGTCATCTCCTTCGTTTTAGGCTACTTTAGACCCTGCAGACAGAAATAGGAGCCCCGCGCAGCGGGTCTCCGTCTTATATAGTATTCTTAAAAACTTTAACCATGGATATCTCCATAACCATGGGATTCCGTGGGGTGGGGATGGTACAGTGGGGTAGCCTCCTATCCCCAAAATTTTCAGGTTAGAATAAAAAAATCCATATGACCATTTATTAAAGGGGCGGGGAGAGACTCCCTCTCTCCCCGCCCGCCCCTTTAATAAATGGTCATATGGATTTTTTTATTCTAACCTGAAAATTTTAACCATGGATATCTCCATGGGGCTGGTACCGGGGGAACTTAAACCTCCCCCATTCCTCTCCCCACCCTCCCCGCACTAAAAATCAACGGCCCATAATAGAAATTTTAACCGAAACTAATACTAGAATTTAAGCTTTTTAATACTAACCCAATATGGATCACTGGAGTGTTCTCATTGTTGTCCGAATCAATTTAATTTGAATTTAGGGAATCAAGAACACAACATCACTTCTGTATTCTCCGAAGGGTAAGGCAGAGGTTCACCTATATTGCATCCAAATTTCGCGAGTTATGTTAAAAAACCCATGTAATAGAGGCGAGCCTTTTGCCATCGGGAACGAGTCCAGAATCCAGTTCAGATGGAAAAACCAAATAACACTTTTACCCGACCCGCGAATTGTACCCAGGATCTCATGATTCGCAGTAGCGCTTCATCATCATCAGCCTTTTAATGTTCCCACTGCTGGGACACATGCCTCCTCTCTGTGAGAGGGAATGGGCCGTAATCCACCACGCGGGCCCAGTGTGGGTTAGTGGATGTCATATGTCTTCGATTTTTAGTTCTAGAACATGCCGGTTTCCTCACGATGTTTTGCTTCACCGTTTTGAGAGCAGTGCTTGCGACCACTATACTCTATTAGCTGGAGCAAAAAACTATAAAGTTAACATAATCATAAGCAAGGTTTTCACAGTGTCAAAAATCAAGATGTTTATTTCATAAAACAAAGTTATACTTACACACATGCACAAATATGTCAAACATTTAAATTATTATTTTCTATACTGTATTTTACAAAAATATCAACATTTTTAATAAACAAAAAAAAAAAATACTACAACCGACATTGAAAAGCATCTCGAAAGCCTGGCGTTCAGAACTATTATGATAATAAATTAAAGAGTGCTGCAAAAGTAACCATTTGGCGTTTTATGGTTGTATTTTTTAAATTTGTCGGATTATAATCTTTAGACGTTTGTTTGTTTACCCAATAGGGTATAGACATAAATGGAAGTAGTCGATCGCCTATCCCTTCAAGGAATCAAGAAGTGTCGTAATGTGTTTTAAATTCAATATTTAAACACCTAATTACCCAATTGTCAATGCAAACCCTTTTCTACTTTAGAATATAACATGAAACAGACCTCGGCCTAAACGATACAATATTTATATAGGTAATCAAATCCCCTGAGAGTTTTACTCAGGAATACTAATTAATGTTTGTGTGTAATTAGGATTGCAGGTCATGAGACCCTATTAGAAATGATTATCATGCAAATTAACTGGTTTGTGATGTTACAACGGAGGTTGGGTATTAGATATTGGCATGATAGGAGTAGTTAAGGTAATACCAGAGTCTGACCAACAATAGACTTTATATTATGGTTAATGATACTAGTACACGTGTCGGATGAAATGGGGGTGAATTAATTAATCACATCATCAGCCTATTAATTGTTCCCACTGCTGGGACACACGGCTCTTCTCTGTGACAGGGAATGGGTCGTAATCCACCACGCGGGCCCAGTGCGGGTTGGTGGATGTCACACGTCTTCGAATTTTTGGTTCTAAGACATGCCGGTTTCCTCACGATGTTTTCCTTCACCGCTTTGAGATCATTGGTGATGTACACAAAGTAAAGCGCCTGCCTGGTTTCGAACCTACTACCCACAACTTGTAAGTCGCGGCCGATACCACTGGGCCACCACTGCTCTTAATTAATACAAAACTTTGCGTACATATTATTTAAATTTAAATAGATCCCCTTCAAAGTTTTGTGTTCATTCTCTCAATGATTATTTACAGCCCTGAATTCCTCCAGCCCTCTATTTTGCCCATTTTAGGGTACCTAATGTCTGTTATAGATTACTATGCTTACTACCATCTTTATCTTCTCTTTGTCGTGAGGTCTCATCCCATGCAAATCAAATCAAATCAAAATGTTTATTTGCCAGAAATACAAAGTTTTGAAGGGAAGATGTTAAAGCCTAAAAGTGACTATATTCTGCCTGCAAGCAAGCGTGCAAATTATTTATAAAAAAATTGAAGTCATTAAATTAAAAAGAAACCATAACAAAATTCATGCATTCCAATAAAGTAAATTACAATTGTCTATAGAAGTAAAGTTACCAAAAAAAAAAACATGAAATAATATTTAAGAAATAATATTAAAAACAAAAGTCAAAAGTTAAAAAAGAACCATAAAATTAAACTGAAACCAAATAAACTGTCCCGACGTACTGTATTGATTATACTGACTATTTGATTTATCTATCGATATCGATTGATTATTAGATGGTGATCTATCTATCGCCGTGGAACGGAACCGAACGAGATCGATTTACAAAAAATAATCGGTATAATCTGATGGAAAACGCTAGTTACTTGGCACGGTTTCGATGAGGCATCTGTATGCTAGTATTATATTATCTGTGTCTTTGTATCGACGGTAGATGGAATCATTATTTTATGGGTCGTGTAGCTAGGCACGTTTATTGTAGCTAAACACGATAATTACACTACCCACTATCAACTGTGTGTGTGTGTGTGTTTGTTACTTCTTCACGATCAAACGGCTGGACGGATCTAGATGAAATTCGGCACAGAGAAAGATTATAGTCAGGAATAACACATAGGATACTTTTATCCCGGGAATATGTTCCCACGGGATAATTTTCGACTTTCACGCGGGTGTAGCCGCTGGTAGAAGCTAGTCATAAATATACTAAATATATATTTGTACAAAAATATTCGTCGTTTTCTTCGTCGTAACGATGATTCCAAATTAAATATATTTTGATCATAATTCAGCGACGTCGATAGCGTTAGCATTTGCCTCACAAAGATATTTCAGGGTGTAGGCATTATCAATGGTTACAATGTTTAAGTAGGACGAATGAAACGTAGAACTTACGCTTTCTTTTTGGATAAAACCACTAGTTACGCCCTCGAAAAAACCTCAAAAACTCCATTCGTAAGGCCGTAATATAAACAATGTAGATAATAGGGAATTCCATTAAATCTAAGTTTCACGTAATATAAAGACATGAAAATGGAATACAAAGAAAAAAGGGTTCTGTCCCTTTTTCTGTGATTTGCGACTGAAATAAAAGCGGTGTCCTTTTTATGACGTGGCTTAAATATGGTTCTTTGGCATGCCAGCTGCGTCCGTCGTATGTGTAACTGTTATAAAATGAATGAAATTTAAATGTTTTTTAAAAATTATATTAGAAAGAAGCTACTATATTATATTATCTTCTACCAACATTTTTAATGTATCCGTTCAGCATAAACTTCTTGGGTGTGGAAATGACATGAATTCTAATTTATATCTTAATAAGAAGTAATGAAATACGTTCTTCGGTTACGGTAAAGTTTGAGACTTCGGGCCCATGAGAAACATGGTGTAAAAAAAATAAAATCCTAAGCCCCGTATAAAGGAGAACAAAAGTCACATTTTTTTTTTTTCGCAAACTTAGATCTAGTTTTAACAATTGTTCGTTTTTATAATAAGATTAAGGACTGTAAAAGGTATTATTGGATACTACATCCGTAGCCACTCGCCAAGGGTATAAAAAGCAGCGCACAACAGTCGTCGCCATTTTATCGCCACCAGCCAGCGTAGGATCAACATCGACATTGTTTCCATTCAGTCCGTCTGACATTTTTTCACCCAAAATCAACTAAACAAAAAACCAAAGGCGGGCTGGATAGAACCACAAGGGTCCTATCCTACTTCTGATCTTGTGTATTAGTAGATGATAATTAAGTAAACAAAAGCACACACAGCAACGACTAACAGAAATTTATTTCAAAGGATCAATTACAAAAATTTACACAACACCCACTTGTGTAAATTTTCAAGCAGAAAAATGTCAGACGGACATCATGCGATCAACATCGACATGGAAACCATGTCGATATTGATCCCACGATGGCCGGTGGCGAAAAAAGGGCGACGACTTTTTTTTTTATGGGACGTCTCGCAGGTAATCCAAGTGATTGGCTACTGCTTAACCGGGCGATCCTGTGGAGACTAAACTATAGCCTCCAACCAGGCAAAAGGGCGACGACTGGTATGTGCTGCTTTTTATACCATTGGCGAGATGCTAGGGATGTAGTATCAAATAGTATGTATAAATAACGTGATGTTTTGCCAGGTATATAACTGCATCTGAAGCGGTGGGTCTCGACTGAAAATATAATTAATTATGTATAGTTTAGCTAGCTACGTTAAAACTTCTTTTTCTTTTTTGTAAAAGAGCCCGAAATTTAAAATTAGCAATAAAATTTGTTACTACAAAGAGTTTTAGTATACTTAAATAAATAATGAATCTGACAGTCAGCCAAGTTTCCGCGAACTAAAACCTTTTATCCGAGAAATAATTAAACCACGTACGAATCCTGGCCGTTCCAGACTCCTAGGTCCAAGAAAAGGTTAATTAACTATGTTAAAATCTTTTTCTCCTTATTGTACAAAATTCCTAAAATATTTATTTTAGTTTAAGGCTATTTTCTTACTTAACTCAAAGAATTCAATGAATTTTTTTTTGCCGGATATTAGTTATTTAGGATGCCTAAATAAATAATTAATTTGACAGTGCTGCCAACTTTCCGCGAACTAAAACTCTTTTACTCGAGAAATAATTAAACCACCTACAAACCCTGACCGTTTCTGACTTCTAGGTCCAAGAAAAGGTTCAAAATAAAACCCTTGGGTTTTCGAATTTGCCGTTTTATTGAAGATCGTAGAGAAGAATAAGAAATGGATTCCAATTCTAAAATGTGCGCTTCTGTATTTATAGAAACAAAATAAACTGTGGGCGAGACAGTATCGCTAGGAAATAAACACGTATCCAACTCCCCGGGAGAAACAAATGTAGAATACATTTTCCTAAAGTTATTTCTTAAATGGGAAATAAGTGTTCGCTTTCTATTTCACGAATGAAAACGAAATGGTTGGTATAGAGAATGAAAACGTATCATTTTATTTCAATTAGGCAAACGGACGGGAATAATCAATTTACGTGTAAAAATTTTACAATTATCTTCAATAAAAAGAGCTTCAATATTCGTTCTTTTATGTACTTACTATTCTAAAACGTGTGCAAGATATTAAGTTTTTCACTGGAAAACTATCCCCAGGATTACAATTTGCATTTCTTCATTCACACAATAATTGAGCTGGAGGGAATAAAGCACACATTCGAAATGTTCACTCCAGTCAGTATTGACATTAGAAATTGTTGGCTTTACTCCAGATTTCCCGGAAAATCTTGTTCGGTCTTCATTAGCAACTACAATTTAGAATGGAGCATGCTTTATGAGAGCATTTTACATTATGTTATAATTTCTGACGCTATTCCCCCAGAGCACTTTGTTTGAAATATGTTATTCATTCTTTAGTAAAATGAAACTGGCAGCGTCGTAGATAACTTGAAACATAATACGAGAATCTAACAATGCGTTGAATTGGTCTGTTAAGATTTACACAGTTGTTTTATGAAACAACGTTACTTAAAGCTTTTAGGGATTAAGAATTTTGATATTCTTTTGTGAGAATATAATAAATGACTGGCTTTTCCAGCGGATCAGCTCGGTGTGAAAATCTGAAAGTATACCAAGGGAACGTGCTATAGCCGGGATTAAAATTTTCGGATGTCTTAATCCAGGCCACGGTCTAACATTATATCCAAATCCGTTCAGCCGTTGAGGCGTGATTGATTTACAAACATCCTGAGATACATACTTCATACAACCGGATATAAAATACGCCTATAATACTTATATAACATGGTACGTATAAAATAATATCTAGAAACCACTACACGTACTTATATTTTATCAACGCGACGGAAATTAGATTGTGCGAGCGTAGGGATAAAATTTGTAAAGGCAAAATAAGGGTTATCTTCCATACTTTACGAATTTCTATTGTAGTGTTTCTTTAGGGCACTTTAGAAAGTTGAAGTAACTTCTTTGATTCAGAAGTTCTATCTGTTTATTGGTTTTTCATACGTTTTTGAATTATTTCTATAAAAACTGCTACATCCTAGTAATATTACAAATGTGAAAGTCGAGGTGATGCTTCATTAAAACTGCCTTTGCCTAAATAAGGTCGGCTTCCAGTCTAACCGAATGCAGCTAAGTACCAGTATTTTACAAGGTTTTATTTAACTTGCAGTGTATGTATGTAATTGTGTTCGGGTGAAATCTTGCAACTGGATTTGAAAGCAGTTATCCTCCACATATTAAGATTAAATTTTGCATACACGTTTAGTTTGGTTGACAATACATGGTTAGCCAAGTGACGTCATTCGAAATCCAATATGGCGGACGGCCCAAGATGGCGCACTAGTTATTTTTTGTATACTGCCCTGCTAGCTAGCTGCTAGCTTTTTCAAATTCGCAATTGATAATTAATACAGCAATTCGAAGAAAATAGTGAAGGTCAGGTAACTGAAATATATATTTTTCGAAATATCTATTTATAGATGCAGCAGATCTAATTATTATAAATAACTAAATCAGTTTGTTTTCGTTTTCTTGCCAAACATTTCTTTAATTTATTTCTTATATTTTACATGTAACGTATAATGTATTATTATGCAATGATTAATCAATTTAACCAATTGAGGTTGTAGGAATAATTAAATGTAAACTATGTGTACTAGTTTAAAAAAGTCGACCACCCATGCTGAAACGTTGTTGCTGTCCTTGTGTGATTTGTACAAATCCAGTTACGGATTTGTACAAATCACACAAGGACAGCAACTATAGATGATGTGACTTCGTCAAAAGAGAAGTGTGTAGTTAACTTTATATACGCGACAAAATACGAATAAAAATGATATATTTTAATAAAAATAATTACTAATTTGTGATTGAACTATGTGAAAAAGTTAAATTCACAAAAAATCCGATGTCTTTTTGTTCTTGCCGTCGATATTGAACATAATTAATATGAAGATCATGGCCTGAATTAGGAAAAGGATATGATTCTTTCTACCCCAGCACTACGGTTTTCCTGGGGATCACGCTAGACTCAAGGTTACAATGGGGTCCTCATTTAATATCACTTGCGGGGCGGTTAAGTTCGGCAGCTTATGCTGTTAGAAAAATTCGTCAATTTACTGATGTAGATACCGCGAGGCTGGTCTATTTTATTTACTTTCATAGTATAATGTCTTACGGTATATTACTATGGGGAAGGACAATGCAGACGTTCAGTCAATTTTTGTTCTGCAATAACGAGCCATCAGAGCGATATATAATCTTCGCCGGCGCGATTCTCTAAGGGAATTGTTTAAGGACATTAACATCATGATGGTACCTTGTCAATATATTTACGAGAACATCATGAACGTTAGAAAGAATTTACATCTTTTTAGTAAAAACAGCGATAGACATAGTTATGTTACTAGAAATAAGGACCAATTAATTCGACCAGGTTTCAGGCTGGCTAAAGTAGTGTCATCTTTTATGGGGTACTGTATAAAATGTTACAATAAAAAACCACCCCACATTCTAGATTTGAATGAGGCGAAATTCAAAACTTGTATAAAACGTGCACTATGCAGGAAGGCATATTATAGGTTGGGAGATTACATTGCTGATAAAAATGCTTGGCCCAGCGCTAGTCCAGCTCCACAGCTACTAGGGCACAAAAAAAGTGATAAGCAGAAAAGTTCTGAAGTATTGTTGGACCTGCTGAAGTCTGGATGAATGTATTTGTGTTGTATAAACTCAATTTAGTTTTGTATTATATAACTGCACAGCACATATGTGAGTACTATGTACCAACTGTAAATCTACCATTTACTGTTCCTTTGTGTCGTTCGTTGACTTCAGTGTGCCCTGGCAGTTGAGTGTGTCATGCTCTCTCTAATGTCTCTCTGATGGTGGCACATGTGTTTGATCATTCGGTTCCCTTCATGATGGTTGAGCTGAGTGATGCCGATCCATGTACCATGTTCGTGAACAGGCGCCAACAGTTGGGATTGGTCATATATCTTAGCTGCCTCCGCCACTTTTTTATTGACCTTTTATCGTTTTTTTTACTCTAGACACTTTTAAGTGTGTTTTATTACATCGTTCTCACATATATGTATTTTTCCAACAAGATTATTGTAACCAAATACTTGTAAAACACATTTTTTTTTAAAGAGTAAATGAAGTTTCTTGTCCTTTCTTCTCCATAACAAGCTACATTTCCGAATGGACGGTAGAATCAATTATTATTTAATATTTCTTTACGAGGTTCGAAAGTGCAGATAAATGGCCTAATTGAATGAAGAAATTTCGATTTTGATTTTGTCTTTTCGGGTTCCGCGTTGGCGAAGCCGCTGGTAAGAACTAGTAGGAACATCTCAATAAATACATATTTTTCACAGTTCAGGGAACAGATTTAATAGGTTTTAAATTTGATACATAAAGACTTGATCTCTATGTTTAGTTCAGGGCCAACTTTTAGCCCCAAGCTCGGTGAAACCTTTCCATCCATGTCAATTTAATTTTCTCATCCGTCGTTTCTTAGTAATGGCAAATATTGAGCGAAGTAAAGTACTTTTTTTCTTGAAAATATCAAGGAAAAGTTTTCACAAAATTCATGCTCGGTTTAATAAGGATCTTCCTTTAATTAACTAGAACCAAGGTTTAAAGCAGTGTAGTACCTAGTTTTTAACCGACTTCCCAAAAAGGAGGAGGTTCTATGTTCGACTTTATGTTTGTTTTTTTGTTGTTTTTTTTGTGTATATTCACCGATATCTCCGTCAATTGTGGACCGATTTTGAAAATTATTTTTTTGTTTGAAAAAGTATGTTCCGAAATTGGTCCCATTTTAATTTGGTGAAGATCTGATGAAGAACTTGGGAGATATACAACAGAACTCTTCAATAAATAACGGCAAATATCTCGGGATTGCTGCAATCGCATGTATGTTTGTTGTTTATAACATTTCATAACATAACATCACGCCAGTTCGCTCTTAAGGGATAAGCAGATCTCTCATTTCACCGGTTATGTTCAAGTTTCATGAAATCTATTCTGGCGAAATAGTTCCCTTACTAACTTGCCTATTAGGTACGTACAACTAAAAAGTGAAAAATAAAAAAACTTTTTGCAAAAAAATACTACCGTCTTCCAAATACAAAACTACAAAGTGAAAAATAACTTAATTTTTTGAAGTCGGTGTCCATATCGCAAAAAAAATTGTATCTACGAAAACCACCGACACCAAAAAATTTAGTTATTTTTCACTTTGTAGTTTTGTATTTGGAAGTCGGTAGTATTTTTTTGCAAAAAGTTTTTTTATTAGTCAAGTTAGTTGGGTTTACAACCGTGTTTTGGAATTGGATTGTTTTTTTTTTCCGTCGTAAAAAAAAGATGGAGGTTCTCAATGCTACATGTATATTGTATTTTTTATGTATGCCCACGTATAACTTTCATTGTCTTTCCAAGCTCATGGAAAGATGCTCAAGTAATTCCTTTACCTAAAAAGTCCAATCCTACTTCCTTATCTGAGTATCGTCCAATATCCGTCTTGCCATTCCTATCCAAAGACCTTGAACGGGTAATCCACAACCAAATAAGCATCTTTCTCTATAAAAATAAACTGGAAGGGGTCCAGTCTGGCTTCCGCCCTGGTCATAGCACAACTACAGCGCTTTTAAATATTACGGACGATATAAGGTCTGCCATGGAAATGGGAAATCTAACGGTTTTGGCTCCACGCTTTCAGTAATGCGTTTAATACCGTGGATTTTTATGTTTTACTTGGCGTCCTTTGCTCTCTTAACATATCTCCATCGGTTGTTTAATGGGTTCGTAGTTACCTGATTGGTCGCCGACAACGTATTTGCATCGGAGAGACTTTGCCTTCCTGGTTTAGTACTTCTGCCGGGGTACCTCAAGGCGGCGTTCTATCTCCCTTACTATCTCGCAGTTTTTATTAACTCAATATCCAATTAATTAATTTCTTCCTATATGCAGATGATATTCAAATTTGCACACGATCTCCTCTTGGTTATCTATCTGAGGCTATCTTGACCATAAATAGTGGTCTGGCACGTATATGCAACTGGAGCAAGAAGCACGGACTTACGGTGAACCCAATAAAAACGCAAGTTTTGGTGGTGGGCAGTTCAAGGTTGGTCTTAAGGATAGACTGTATGACTCTTCCCCACGTTTCTTTTGACAACTCTGCTGTATCCTTTATCGACAAAGTTAAGAACTTGGGGATAATCATTGAAAATAACTTTTCTTGGACTGCCCAGCTACAGGAAATTAGCCGCAAGCTATTCGCATCTGCTGGATCTCTGAGAAGACTGTAATTACAGCCAACTGATTCCACCAAGATTGCGCTTGCGCAATATCTTCTTCTACCCATCCTAGATTATGCTGATTTCAGCTATCTTGATCTCACTGAAGTAAAACTTGATAAACTAGAGCGTCTTATTTTTTTGTATAAGGTTCATATTCCATGATGTTAATATGACCATGTTTCTGAATTACGCGAGAAACTACCTTATTTTGCCCATCTAACCCTATTTACCTCAACAATCGATTTCAGTTTGTATGTTACTCGCACACGAAAGTTCTTAGGTCATCGGATAACATGAAACATAAAATGCCAATGCATTTCACTATCTTCCTAGACAAATGTTTTACTGCCCAGGCCGCTCGTCTATGGAATGCATTGCCTGTGACTATAAAACGCGAGCAATCACTACCGATCTTTAAAAGACTGTTAAAGGAGCACTACCTATCACTGTGATCTTATTCTTGTTGTAACTGTATTGTTTTCTTGCCTGTATATTTATATGTGTGTATGTTTGTTACTTACTATTTTTTTCTATAGCTCTAACCATTAGATATTTTAGATATAAGTCAATAGGTTGATTCATCTCTATTTTGCCTGGCTGGAGGCTACGGTTTAGTCTCCACAGGATCGCCCGTTTTAGCAGTAGCCAATCACTTGGACTGACCTACGAGACGGCAAAGACTAAAAAATATAAAATCGTCTCTATTTCCTGGTAGCCAAAAACCTGGGATTCCTTAAGTCAAGAGTGAAAAGGTTACTTCTTAGCAAGCGTGCTTAATCGTGACCACCTCATCAGATGAAATAGACAAATAGTAGTCAAACGCGAGCATACCATTAAAATCTTTATCACTTTATGCAAACATTCTAGACCAATTTGCTAATCTTAACTGAAAACAATTGATGGAAGCGTTATTCTTCCTTTACTACACAGAAGTTGTAATCTACTTATCATTTTCAGCGCACAAAACTTTTAAAGTAGTGTTTTACACAAAATTATCTAAGCTCAAGTACTGAGAATCACGAGCAAGAACTATCTTCGTCCGACTAAACGTAACAAACAACTTACCCAAGCCAGCTGAACTTTGCTCCCAAGTTGAAACTCTGTTAGCTGGAATTAATCGGAAAATGGAAACCCTTAGGAGATTATTGTTTGCGGCTGCGTCCATCCATCCGTCTGTCGCTCGGTCATAACTCACGAACCGTTTAGCCAAGCTACAGGGACGATTAATTACTGAAACCCGGAACGAAATCACGTTTGACATTCGGCATACTCAGCCGTAAAGACATTTTCAAAGTATTTATGTATGTGTTGGGATGAGGAGTATGTTATGATGTCATGTGTCGTTGGTAATTGGCATACCCAAGTATGTGGGCTTTGCTTAGTTGATCATCGTAATTGTTGTTGTCAGACGAAACTTTGGAAGACTTCCTACAAAGTCAACCGACGACCTGATGATGGTCATGGCAGTCTGCACAGAATTAATCATGCAAAATAAATGCGATTGTAGTGGGTCTCTGTCAAAAAGTTCATAGTGTCATTGAATCGAGTATTAGTATAGGATTCTGTTTGATTTATGGTTAATTACATGCAATCTCAGATAAGCTTCAGTTTCTGCAACGTAATTGCAAAACTCAATCAATGAAAATTACTCTGCAATATTCATCGAATTTTATAAATATAACTATATAAGCAACGAAGTTAGATTTTCCTTCAAAATCCTTCGTATTGTGACAGAAAATGTATTAAGTCGTTGCGATGCTGATTGCCTTAACTCAGCAATAAAATTGATTGGTAAAATCTGCTGAAAAGGGCGTTGTATTTCGGTGAGCTCACCAGTACTGTTGTTGTTCATGTCGAGTAACAGATGAAACTAGTCAGCACTCTGTTTTCCTCGATCAACTGCGAAATTGTTTGGAAATCTAATCGCATCGCACTCTCGTACGTAGGTGATCCCAATTTCCAACTGGTGAAATCGTTCCCTACCACATTCAAACTTTATATTATTCAAAGTCTTTGTTAGCTACGATAGTTTGCCGACATGTGATGTAGAGTAATGAAAAGGAAGTGCCAGAAAAAGTATTCAGTATGGATATGGATATGGTTATAAGGGGCAGACCAAAGAAAAGATAAATGGATTCTGTGAAAATGAAAATGTCTAGGATGGATGTGCAATGAGATGAAGACTGACAGGCATGTTTGTAAGAGCAGGATATACTTAATGCACCAACCATTTCTGAATATAGAATTTGAAGTCGTGATGCATATATTAGGCACATGAATATTAAGTGTGCTGTCTTTGCTGAAATTGAGTTCTAAAATGTGTAAACTTAAAATACTCCATTCAAATAAGGCCAATAATCTTAATCAAGCACAAAAGACTATTCCAGCAGGCTGATTAAACTGATAAATTAATTTGATTATGGAAGTGGTCAGATGCTCGAACTGCGCTACTTGCGATCTAAACTATTTCATTGATTGACTTCAGAATGCGTTATTGGCATGTAGTGGCTTGCAATGGTTCGCTGATAATACATAGTGAGCAGCTTATTGGCTGAGCATGTTAACCGAAATTGAAGATTTGAACTAAGAACATGGCTAGCGGACTACAGAATATTCTAACATGTTATTATAAAGCTCAGTCTAGATTGAGCTTATTTTGAATTTAGAATCAATTTATCATATTCATCATCGCTTTGGTTCATCATCAATTTGTTATTTATGTATTAGTTCTATTCATTGAACTTTTTCTTTTTGTTCGCAGGTAGCAGTGAGTTGGCTGTGAAATTGTGGGCTAGGCTAGTGTGGTTTTTACTTACGCTCATTCGCGTTAACGTAAACGTCAATTTGTGTTGAAACCGGATAAGCGCAGTCTGGTAACAGTAAGGAGAACCCCCTTTTTTGTATACAAATTGACTTAAGAGATCGTTTACGTTATCACGATCGAGTGCATGAAAAAACTCTGATTAAGCACACTGACCATTTGATGAGAACTGAATACTAGTTAGTGAAAATTTATAACTATGTATGTTAAACAATAAAAAATATCAATTTCGTAAATGTGGCCATGTGGCATCCCTCTTTATCAACCCGTTTATTGATCAAACCTTTGTATTTGGTGGCTCTCACACAAACAATGTAATCTTCATTATTATTTTATGAGTCAGAAATGTATGAAGTTCCTATATAGATATTACGACATTGTTTTCTATTTTTCTTGAGCATTGCATCTATGATTAGAATTTTTATAATTTCTTAGCCAGTCGTCAAAATAGTGTTTGATGGTGTTGCCGAGTCAATTATTCAAACTGAATGCTCTTCTTAGTAATCAATTAGAAGCTGATTATCAATAGTTAACTTAAACTTTGCACTGGGGAATAAATATTGCAGTTCGATAGATTTGTTTAAAATAACATGATAAGCCGCAATGTTAATTTTCCAGATAGCTACAGAAAAATCAAACCTAAACTAAGTAAAAGAAAATAGATATATTTCACCAATTTATTGTAAATTGTTGAATAAAATTAATAAGCGACAATAAACATAAAAATCTGTCTCTCAAAAACCTATAGGCCCAAAACATTCCTAGTCCTTTCAAACATGTCATAGCAATACCCACATTCAGGCCTCTGTAAAATGAATATATAAATACGCAAGCTAGAACCGTTCGTGCGACTGCGTGCCGACCCCAACCCATCGTTCCTCCCCGAGACATCGAACAGACGTGTCCCAGTGAATCCCACTTGAGCCTGACTGACTTATTGCCCACATCGGCGATACCTGAATAAAGTCCTAAGCTTCGGTTATGTAAATATTTGTTGGTTAGGTGCCGAGTATTGGAAACGCAGTGTTACTTCGAGATGTTTCTTTTTCTTTAATTGTGTGAATAGAATAGTTTTTGTGTGTTTTGTTTTCGTAAGTTAGGTACCATACAAGTGAAGCATATAGAGTGGGTTTTTTAGACGAGGGAGTAAAAGAAAGGAACCTTTACCGTTTTAACTACTGTCATTATGAGTAATCATATTAAACATATTTGAAAAAAGAAGCTCCGACCTAAGCTATACAGCCCACCTAAAAATCCATCCTGTATAGATCTGGGGGGCTTAGACCAAGGTTATTTTAAGTTTGCGTAAGGGACTGATGTTTGTGACTTGTATTCATTTGTTCCTTTTTCACAGTCGACCCATGATAATTTTGACACGTCATGGTACGGGGGCTAGACAAATTCATTGAAATATTTTGCGTCAATAAATTCTTGTTGTATGAGGGCCATCGTCAGAAACTGTACATACTGTTCGGGAGATTTTTAATCTTCATGTATTGTAATCACTGTAAATTCTTAGCTAAGATTATTTCCAATGTAAGTTGTTACACGTAATCTTTTTGGACTGTGATATTAAATTAACGTTCGTATTGTCATTGTACGGTAAAATTGAAACTGAATATACGACATTGGAAAGATTTTTGTATTATAATTTTCCGATTTAAGTTAAGACACCCTCAGGCTAGGTGGAGCGACGATCTACCCAGGAAGGCTGGTAGTACCTGCATGAGATTTACCGCAAACCGAGACAAACGATGTGCGATTGGAGGCTTATGTCCAACAGTGGACTATTGTTGGCTGATGATGATGATATAGTACATTACTGCAGCGGCCAACAAAAGAGGCATTGATGGACGAAAGTGTAAAAAACGCGGCAATTAAAATTAAGTAGTACTCATTTTGTCAAATACAATTACTTTTCAAAATCAATGACGAACAACAATAATTTTGTCCGCTTTAAATTTTCATTTGTTTTTTTTTTTTCAATGAACGGCTTTCTATTTGCAAGCCAGTTCGAATTTCAAATAAAACCTTTGATAAGTTTACCTCCTTGGTTGGCATGTTTCGGAAAAAGTAAAGTAAGAAAAAGTAAAAGATCGTTCCAATTTTAAATTACACGACAGGATATGAGTTGACTATGTAATTTATTTGGCCGCTAAACCACGACTGATATGGATTTTCATACAACGTTTGCCGGCCGCTGCTCGCATGTATTTGGTCACTACAGCAATTTCGATTTATCTCGAAGAAGGTTGTCAAAATAATGCTCAAATTTTCAAGCATGTTTGAGAAATAGTACAATACTGCAGCGGCCAGCAAAAGAGGCACATACGTAAGTCCATCAATGCCTAGTTGTGGCCAAGGCTTGTATAGTAATTTTCTCAAATAATGCGCGGAAATTAAAACCAAGTAGCACCTAGAACTCATTTTGTCAAATACAATAAATTTTCAAAATCAATGACGAACAACAATAATTATTCTCGTGTTAATTTTTTTTCTATAAACCGCTTTCTATATGCAAGCCAGTTCGAAATTTAAATGAAACCTTTCATAAGTTACCTTCTTGGTTGACATGTTTCAGAGTAAAAGATCGTTCCATTTTTAAATTACACGACAGATATGAGTTTACTATGTAATTTATTTGGCCGCTAAACACGACAGATATGGATTTTCATACAACTTTTTCCGGCCGCTGCTCGCATGTATATGGCCAGTACAGCAATTTCGATTTATCTCGAAGAAGGTTATCAAAATAATGCTCAAATTTCCAAGCATGTTTGAGAAAATTATATTTACAATTACTTAATAATAATCCACTCTATGGTAGGCCTATGTCCAGCTGTGGACGTCTTTCGGCTGAAATTATGAAATAAGTAGGAGATGATGCTGAAGATAACTCATAATCTAAAGGTCTTTAGAATAGCAGTTAACTCAGAAAAGTAAGTCGAGGCCAATTCCCAGTGCTCATGTATGAAAACTTACACGAGAAAACGTCCATTGGTCAGCATTTTCGCTTCTTGATAGCAAATCAAAGATTTTCTGACTAGTCATGAAGAATTTTCGTGTCATGTCTCGTCGATATGATTGATGCGACCTTTATAATTTGTCATCAACCAATGACATCACAAAAGACCTACTTCTGAGCATAAAAGGTATAATCGAGAAGATAATTAAATGAAAATGGGTACACACACTAGGAATTGTTTGTAAACAATATCTGTCCCTTCCATTTTCAAATAAAGGGGGTACAATCCACAGGCTCAAGACAAGTGTCATTCTATCAACAAAAATGTTGCGATAATGATTGGTAAAGGTCATTGTTCAGCGTCCAATACCAACAGAGACGTAAATTTACTTTCTGTTTTCTAAATAATGCATATATTCGATTGAAACTAAATTAAAATCATGGACACTTCTGAGAAATGTAAAAGATCCAAAACACTTTCGGATTTTAGGTTATCATGATATACTAATAAGTATATTATTATATCATATAATGATATAATATAATGTGGAGTAGCACTTGGTATTCTCTGTCCGTGACAGCTGGGTCACGTGATTGGCCAAATAATATGTAATTAGTTGCGATGCTTTAATAATTCAATAAATAAATAAAAAAAACTAAATAGATGAATCACACGAATTACTATACTAAGATAGTAATTTATTTTATTTTCATTAACTAAATGAGAAAGTAGGTACCTTAATTTACTGAAAAGGACAATCAATGTAATGGTAACACTTATCGTGACGAAAAATGAGGCCATCGTGGGAAGAGAATACCAGGCGGACTATATTACCTAGATATGGGGGGACAACATAGGCCTGACAATAAGTCGTAAGAAACTAAAAAAAGATTACATAGTACCTAAAAAAAAGATGTTAAACGAGATAAAAGTTTAAAAAGTTAACAAGCATCTAGAAATCTAGAAGGCCTACAATGTTCACACATTCACAAAGCAATCGGTAAAAGAATATATACAAAGGAAAATAAAAAAAGTCTATCAAGACTAAATTTAACTATACAAACATGACATAACATGATTATGACATATGTCAAACTGACGTATATGTTATTGTTAGCCTGTCAAGCGCTATTGTTACTGTAATGATAATGACAGCTGTCTCAGAGATTAACCTATATTTAATGTAGCATAGTGAACCTTGTGATGTAAAATTGGTGTAGTTTTGTGTCTCAAGTGTTTATGCAACTGGTGAAAATTCGGAATCATTAGAAAAAGTGCTATGTTGGTAAAGTGGAGCTGAGAGTGTTATTCTAGTAATGATACCTTAGCAAAGCTTGGATATTAGCTATGGATTTAGCTATACGACCGACTCGATATATTTGCTGCCAATAATTCCAAAAAGACATTGGAATGTGTTACATCCGCTTTATAATGCAAAACAAAGTTTTTGTGCAACGGGACTGTATTACTGTATAAAACCAAAGGAACTAAACGTGACTCTGGCTAAATGAACGAACAGTGCGAAATCAAAATAAAAAAATCTTTTGTAATAATTGTAATGTAAATTAAAAAAAAATGTAAATTATTGCAAAGGCCGGGAAATAGGCAATTGCAGGTCGAGTATGAGATTGAAGGCAGAGCCGTAGGCAAGGAATTCACTAATACGAGACAGGCAATTGCCATCCGCCGAGGCATATATTATATTATACATTTAATTTATAATGAGTAACAACAACAGGAGCGTTGTGATGTTCCAAATTCAAAAAACGCTCCTGCTATGGTTTTTTTTCAATACTGCTGGAACGTTGTATTGTTCCAAATTCAAAAAATGCTCCTGCAACGGATTTGATTTTCTTTGTCCGTAAATTCGATATTACGCGTGTTCTTTTTTCGAAAATAATGATAATATTTCTATGCATGTTTGAGGTAAGATAATTATTGTAAAAGTTTCATACGTGTTGATTTATAGGCCATTTTTAACAATGTCCTTTGAACATTCAACTGATAGACACTGTGTTTTGACACTTTGGATAGAGCCTGTATTACAAAACTTTTGATGAATTAAACTGAAGATGAAGAAGAATTTATGAAAATCTGATCACAAAATTACGAATTAATATATTCTCGACAAACTCTTATTCATCTCAAGAAACTCTGACATCACTCTGTCAAAATTCTTCCAAACTCCTGTTCGTTCGCGATATTTGCGTTGGGCAAACATGTTTAAAATTTCAAAGGGGGGAAGCTATGTTCGGAATTGAATGACACATTTTGGGGTTGTTTCCGTGAACATTTATTTTGTCAAGTGACTTAATAAAAACGTGCTTTGTTGGAAACTTCTTTCTCTATGTTTTTTATATTACCAGTAACTTATGCTTTAATAGTAACACTTCTTTGTACTATCAACATCCACTGATATTTAAGTGATTGTATTAAGGTTCTGGTGAAGACCTCTGTCAGGTGTGTGCAGACCACAGATATAAATCTAACTAGATGACGCGATTGACGGATATTTACTTATTGTATGTACTTCGCGTGCCAAAAAACGGAGTAAAAGTACGATCAATGAGCGTAATTTGAGCTTTTCCTTTAGCATTACCGGCACCGGAAATCCCTCGAAATCTAGAAAAATGCCTTTTTATGCATTATGGAGCTGTAAAGATTGTATAGGAAAAATTGGCCAAGGCATTGGAAATATTTTATTTCATTGGTAAGGCAATTTGTTTTTAAATTGTGTGTGAAAAAGTGGCACTGTAGTGACCGGTTCTATGGGGCAATTCACAGGCTCGTTCACGCACTAAATGACCACACTTCAACACGTCTACTCTGGCCAGCGGCTCTCGTAATACTGACGCGGTGCGCACGAGATTGTGTATGTCTGTGTGGGGGAAAGTGGGTATGGCAAAGTGAACGTGCGAGTGAGATAGATACACTACATCCCTTCCTCATTAATGATTTTATTAAGAATATATTTAATATTAATTCATTTTGTATAATGTATTTTTGGTATGCTTAATGTAATCATAATTATATTGTTTGTTCTTCGCGTGACAGATTCTTGTCTTTTTTTCACGCTCTCAATATCCCTTCACCCTCCTATTTTTCTTCAATTTAATGAGAGAAAATAAAGCTATCACCAAAATCTCTGAAAACTGTAATTTTACAGTGTACTTTTATAATTATTTTGTTAGTACGTGGACATTAGTATGTGTGACATGAGTACTTGTTTGTGATTTTAGTTTTTTACGTAATTTTGTTACATTTTCTAGATTGTCACTGGGAAATAAAAAAAAAGTGTGAGTTGATGTATGTTAATGGAAATCACAATTCCTCAAATTTAATGGCAGCAACCGACCAATTTAATGGCAGCGGCCCACCAATTTAATGGCATCAACCACCCACCAATTTAATGGCAGCAAACCCGCCAATTTAATGGCAGCAAAACCCACCAATTTAATGGCAGCAACCACCCACCAATTTAATGGCAGCAAAACCCACCAATTTAATGGTAGCAAACCCACCAATTTAATGGCAGCAAAAACCCACCAATTTAATGGTAGCAAACCCACCAATTTAATGGTAGCAAACCCACCAATTTAATGGCAGCAAAACCTCCCAATTTAATGGCAGCAAAACCCACCAATTTAATGGTAGCAAACCCACCAATTTAATGGCAGCAAAACCCACCAATTTAAAGGTAGCAAACCCACCAATTTAATGGTAGCAAACCCACCAATTTAATGGCAGCAAAACCCACCAATTTAATGGTAGCAAACCCACCAATTTAATGATAGCAAAACCCACCAATTTAATGGTAGCAAAACCCGCCAATCTAGTGGCAGAACAACCAACCAATTAAATGGCAGCGTCTTTTTACTCCAACTATTCCCATAAGCATAATCAGCCTATAATGCTCCATTCGCCGGAAAGCGAACCTCCCCTCTGCGACAGGGACAAGGCCTCAATCCATCACATGAGCTAAGCGTTGCCCGGCAGACGTCACACGTCCCTGAATTACCAGCTCCAGGACATACGGTTTCCTCACCTTAAGTATTTTTTTTTATAACTGAGTACTATTTCGTGACATTGGAAATCTGACAATCCACTGCACCAATCGAGTGTGGTCACCTACGAAACTGTTTATGTAGGTACCTTTATAGTTTTACAAAAACAGTTCAGTGTTAACGTTAACATTGCATATCTTCACAGCTAAATAAGTTAAAGGCTATCGATGTCGCACTTGTTAAAACTGACATTTCGATAGTTGTCTGTTCCCCGAGGTATCTTTTTACAACAGCAGTGCACTTGGTAGTTTTAATTGATTTGCGCCCATATGGCTATTCTGATCCAGCGCGCTCTCCAAGCTGTACACCACTTTAAATCATATCGTTATCTACGTATATTGAGGTTAGCCTTCATAATACTCATTCCACATGAAATAGGCACGATTTCAGAACATGACCCGCCTTGAATCTAACTAAATTGACATAACTCGCCTAGGATCTAGTCATACCTTATGGCATCAGCCACCTTGGATCCAGCCTCCTAAACTGGCATCACCCGCCCATGATGTAGCCAACCATATGCCATACAGGCATTAAGTCCGCCTTTGCACCCTTGTGCATGAAGTCCAAATAAATAAATACGTTCTTTTTTTTTCGCTTCAAATACGCTTAGCCGTCAGGCAAATCTTAGTTTGACCATAAACTAACTTTTTTGTCCGTTTGACGTTAATGAAGAACTCATACTCAAACTATATATTTGTAACACATACATACTTATGTGTAAAGAAAAGTAAAGAGATCGCCATTGCTCATCGTATCTACTCTAATACATTCAGGCGTCCCGCTTTAAATACCCAGAAAACTGTAAGTGTAAATTCTGTGTTGTATTATTGTATAGTGGCGTGAATCTCAGCGTCACGACACCTCTATTTAAATTTTCAGTTGAAAATAATTTATTTTACAATGACACTATAATTATGTGTACAATCAACAAGATTGAAACCTGACCCACCATATACTAATTATTCTACGGGTATTCTAACCCAATTAGGTCTAAACTTGCTTAAATATATTTTTTCTCAGCAACAACTTGCCATTGATTTAATAAGACAGTCATATACTAATATATTATAGAGTGAAAGTCAGTGACTATTAGTTTACCAATCTCGCTGTCATTTCAATGATATTAGCAGATTGAATATTTACTCAACATCTTGATATTTAGCATTTTTCTTTGAATTCAGAATAAACTCATAAATAGTAGTACTCTAAATAGTTCGTATTTTGTATTTATTTTATCAAATTCTATTCTGCGCTTCTTTATATAAGAAAACAATGAGTGACGACAGTTAATTCCAATATCTGCTATAACACAATATTCTTTTTTTTCTTTTAATAATCTTACTACAATGAACAAAATGGTCATAGTAGTTGCGCGACCAGATGCCTGTACTAACTCAGTTTTTTATAATTTTGAAACATCTTATATCCACCATAAGATGACTGGTATATAGTAAGAAAACTCTAATGTTTTGAAGTTTACAAACGGATGGGTCAAGAATCAAACAGCCTAACTGTATATATTGGGTATTGTTACGTACGTAGTATATTTTTGATTTATTTTATTCCTTCTGTGTTAGTTTGACTTTTTACACCTGACTACATCTACCCTCTTTTACAAACTCTCTCCACCACTCAAAAGTTTGGTAGTAGAAAACCGAATCCAGAGCTAAACTCGTCTTTGTACAAATATTTATTTTATTTTGTATGTCCTGTGTACAAAAATAATTAAGAATGTTCCAAATGCAATGGTGTAAATCTGTTTTCACGACCATTACACTCTCAAAAATGTACATACCTGATAGGGTCAGCACCTCAAACCCTTTTGTAGAATGGTAGGCAACTGTCATTTCAGACAGATCGGAAACTTACTAATATTATAAATGCAAAAGTATGGACGGACGGCTTCATGTCCGGCACCCAACCATGCTAGAACTGCCGAACGGATCCGGCTGAAACTCGGCAAAAGACAGATCACAGTCCGGAACAGCCCATAGGCCACTTACCCTGGTGTAATGTCCACTAGGAATAAATTTCGACCTGCGCGGTTGTGAAGCCGCTGGAAGAAGCTAGCTCATAAATATTTTTTCGTGCCCAGAAAGTAATAAGTTTAGTATATTGTTCCAAAACGTACTGTATATGCTTCGTAGGCAATGAATAAACAACGAGGTCTTGAAAAGATTATTTCAGAGTTAACACGAATTTGTTAACTAACCAATAGTGTAATTTAACTAACTTTATCCATTTATAAATCAATCATTCCTTTTCTTTTTACGTTTAATTAGCCCTAAAACTACGTAACTGAAACCCGTATTTTATATAGCACTGTCTTTTCATGAGTCACCGCTGTTTACATCAGGAATTTGGACTCATATGCATGGCTTATTGTAACCAAAACATGACTGCTTGGCCTTAGGATGTTGCAAATATTTACGTGCCCATTACGAGCTTTTTAGAATCTGCGTGGCTTGACGTGATTCAATTTAAACTTGAGACCTTCCTTTAAGTAGTTACGGCTACAAATGTGGATATTTAATTTTATATTGTATTGGTTATTAAGATGTACACAATTTTTTTTTTTTTTTTTTTTTTGCCCAAGCCCCCTTTGGTGATATTATAGGTTACTGTTTATTGTCATTAACATTTTAATCGGTAGACGATTCAATTTTAACCTGTTTATTTTAAGGGTTAGGCTCGATAAACAATGAATAAATACGTAGGCATTTAGGTATATATGTTCATACAATGTACATATTCACATAAACAGTCAGTGCGTGTATACCTATGTTTTAAGTTCTTTCATTAGGATTTCTACATAGGCGTGGTTGTAACTGCAAACTTCACTAGAGCGACTATATAATCTTTGGGTTTACTGCTTGATTTCGATTGTCATGTGCCCCATGACTAATTCTCCTAAGTCATCAAATCAAACTTCCGAATTACCGAAATTCCATAGCATCGATGTACCACAATTTCGAATAGTGTCCAAATGTATCCGAATGGAAACGAAATCACAATATATCGCCATAAAACTTAAGTAGTCAAGCAAAACGTATTTCCCGATCTATGGAAACCCCTATTTGAATTATTAACGGTGATCAGAGAATGATTCCATTAAATAGGGTGGACTCTCGATTGTCTGTGTAAATATTACAAAGATATCCGCGTTGCAGCCGCAGTAGTTAGGTTCAAAATAACAATGCATCGATTTTATTATTTTAATCAGATGTTATGATTTAAAATCGTAAAGTAAATTTTGTTATTTACCTACCCACCAATATAATTTACAATCGTTTAAGAATAGTTAGTTTGATGTTTCTTTAACGACACAGTTTTTTGTTATTAGACACAACTTAGTCATGGCCCTTGGCTCTTTGATTAGAATAACACGAATTTCTTTACCTTCGTAATACTAAATGTCCTTTATTATAAAAATCTGGTATGGTTATTTACTCAATACTTAGGCAGAATTTATTTTCCGCTACATAGTTATGTTTAAGCAGTCGTATGATGTTAACACAACAAATAGGTATTTACTATGTAATTTTTTTAATTTTTACACTTAGGACCTGCTTAAATGTCTTATTTTCATAACGGAATGTGGGCACCTAACGATAACAAATAACCGTGTGTCATGTCATGCATTATCTACTTACCCCAATCCTTCTTCTTTTTATTTACACCAATATTTTTCTTACTTTATCCTCGTCGCCATTTGTAGTGACCGGTTCTATGGGGCAATTCACAGGCTCGTTCACGCACTAAATGACCACACTTCAACACGTCTACTCTGGCCAGCGGCTCTCGTAATACTGACGCGGTGCGCACGAGATTGTGTATGTCTGTGTGGGGGAAAGTGGGTATGGCAAAGTGAACGTGCGAGTGAGATAGATACACTACAGGCACGCTTGGTTTTCATACAGATGGAGGGACTAGCGTAATCTAGTTAGATTTATGTCTGTGGTGCAGACCGAATCCACTGAATACGAGAACTAAAGAGGGTTTATACAAGTGACATTCTATTAAAGTTTATAGTCAATATAACAAACGATATCGATGATCAGGACCAAGCCAATGTTGCAATGTTTGAGCGAGGTTAGCGGCTAACGTCCACCGTTCAAAATTATGATGATATCCTGGATCTTAAATCCGTTCATAATGCTGACGCCAAAAGGAATAACATGCACTGGATTATATCAATAAAAGTTTCTAACATCCTTACATGTACGATTTCTATCTCCACGTAAAATCTTGCACTGGTTGGAACGAGCATAGCAGCAGTTGTCCGGAACATTTTATAGCTGCACAGCAGAGTAGCTTTAATGGTACCTTACATTCGATAAGCGTCGATACTTAAATAAAAATGCTACTATTCCCTACAGTTTCTAGGTGCATAGAAAAATTCGCAGAATGACGCTCAAGCCAGTACGTAAGTATATTTATTGCAGCTATGTAATATTGCAACAAATTTACGCAACACAAATTAAATTCCCTAGGCAATTAACCCTAGATTCAAAAACTATATTAACGGTTATATTGTTCATACACGATATCTCTGATACATCGATTTATTCCGGACGGATCCCCTGATCTGATCCCCTGCAGGTTATTTTTTTCTTTTTTCCTGTCTGATCCACTATAAACTTTGACATTCCAGTCTGATCCCCTTACTCTTTTTGACAGGTAAGTACAGTCAAGAGAAAACAGTTGTTTAAGTAAAAAAAATGTTTTTATTTGTCAAGTGTTTAAAATCACACATTTGGTCTTTCGATTTGGACAGATAACAAAAACATAAAGAGTATGTATATCCAGAGCCAAAAACATTATTTTTAATTTAAATTTTATTTACATATATATATAAAAGTATATACAATGTATAAAATACTAAATTAACTAAGACTACAAACACATACACTTAAATCAAAAACTACTCACCACCTAAACCTAAAAATATACTAAACTAAAATATGGAGTCGAATAACTCCTCCACATATTTTTCCACTGGTAATGTGCCCAAAAGACTGGCAGTATTGCCACGTTGTATGGCAATGCTTATTCTCTGACCAAGGTAAAACCCAGCCCTTGGGTCACTACTAGTACCTAGCGTTTAGAAAGCTCTTTAAACAAAGCGTGAGTACTCGGACCCCAGGGACCAAGAGTTTCAACACCAAATAGCTCGGAAATATAACTACCGATGAGATTATTATATTTTCGCCGCTTGAGGTTCTCTGCAGCCGCAGCGGCAGCGCCAACACAGCACGACGAGCTAGAACGATGGGTTGGTGCAAGAGTATCGACACAAGTATCGTTCCACACTAAAGGCCTACCCATCTTTCAAACAAAGACATCCCGTCCGATCTTTTGCCATCGTTGCGTGCCAGGCATAGGGTCCTTAAACGGCCGGAATGCCGACAGTGACGAGAGCACGACAGATGATGTCATTTAAGTTTCCGTGCCGCGCCATGCGACCCGCACTTTGGCTGCATGACAGACCGTGGTGACCGAGGCTGTTGACAACTTCGCCACAGTGGCAACGATGAGGAACACAACAGGGAGCGCCAAGACGTAGAGAAGCAGTGAGGTGGAAAGTAGTGTCGTCAAACAATGTGCCTATGTTTGACGACGGTAGTGCGTGAAGCCAGAGGCCCGACTCCCACTCACCCACAGCCAGCAGGTGAGCGCGCTCGGCAGAAGTGACAATTTGGTGCTACTTATTCGTCAAGGTTCATTAGCATTCTGAATTATTTTTCCTCCTGCTCTTATCCCAATTCATTTGGGATCGGTACAGCAGGTCTTTTTCCTTATAATATCTATTCGGAGTCATCTCCTTTTTTGCAATAAATAATATTTTTCACACAATCCACTCATTCGTCAGTTCTTTGGTTTTATCTTCATTTTATACAATGTATCTGTATTTTCGATATTATAAATTAAATATTTTCAACGGACAATATTATCACCCTCAATTTTTCAAGAGCGTGATTGGAAAAATAATTGTATCCGTCTTTGTTGGGAAGCAATAATGGAACTATTGCTTCCGTTGACGATAAACCGGCTTGCGGTTGAAATATATTGCAACTCCGATCCCGATGGAGATTCTGGGCTCGTAAACAGACGAGCTTGCTGCTAATGGTTTTATACTTAGTTCTTTTATAAAACCAACAAATCACTGGGGCAACTTACTTTCTAAACAGAAACCAATTGATCATCATTGAAAAGTTACTCACTTTATAGTCTTCTTAAGTGATACAATAATAAAAAACAGGTAAAAATTGTCTGTTTATAAATGCAAATGTAAAACCTCTGACAATGATCCGATGATCTGACTGAAAAGAACTTTGGCACACACACACACACATTTAAAAACCTGATAATGAACGTTTATGAATAGTTATATGGTATAGCAGAAAGACTGCCTGTAAGTATAGAAAATAATGTCATAATAATATACTCATTTTTATGATTTAAACGCTACGATGTCCAAAAAATATTTAAGTTTTTTTAGGTTAGGATTTGCCGTTACCAAATATAAAGAAACAAATGTACTAGCACTAATAATTACCGCTTGAAGTTAAGTCTAAATCTGGAATATTACCTAACTATGCTCTAAAAGGACTTATGATTTATGACACAAAATGGCACAGTATACAACGAGGCCCAAACGCAACAACGAAGGACTGCGCCGATGCCAATGGCAGAACTGTCAAATGTCAATAAAAATCGGTTCAGTCGTGCGATTTCTATTACATACTGCCTGATTAATTGATTTATTTAATATGTTATTTTTAATTTATCTGTATATAGTACTAATGAGAAATTTCTTAGTGATTAAATAAATCGTAAAATAATTTATAAACCTCAGAAACAGAGTTGAAAATAGTCAAGTAGCAGTGTGTAAAATAGAACGTCACATAAAAAGGGTAGTTGAGATGCGTTCAAAACATGGTGATACGGTATACCTTTGATGTAGAATAAGCATAAAGAAATATTTAAAAATATGTTTTTTCTGCGTTTCTTTTTACATTGTGATAACCTTAATTAAAATTAACATTTAATCAACTGAATTTTAAGATTTATTTCATTGCCAAACATAGTCAGGTGAAAAATGGGCATTCTTCTTTGCTAGTATTTGATTCGCAAAAATACTCCACGGAAGTTCACGAAAGCGAAGTTACAGGAAAAACACAAAATTCATATCCCTTAGTTAGGCTTATAGAATCTTTCCTTCATGTAAACAAAATACAAAACAAACACACTAATTAATCTGTACTTGTAAAGAAGTGTTAATCATCTCAAAATAATACTGAGGTAAGTAGAGTACGTATAATGTTGATAATGAGTTATTTACCGGAAAAATCGCAATCAGGAAATAACATATATAAAACATTATGCCTATATTTCGCAATTGCTTAGGCAGACGTGCACCAATAGTACACACACATTTCGGCAGTTATCAAAATCAGGGCAAAATATGAATTATTAACACAAAACAGCACTCAAATACAGAATAATTAACGCTAACTGGGCCCCCGAGGCTTGGATTCATACTTTATCCCGTAGCCATACATGCTTAAATAACTTGTCAATACAATTTATGGGCGTTAATGTCAGCTGCAGATTTATTCCAATTTTAAAGTACGGGTGATATAAAAAACAGGCAAACACAGGTTTTGCTGGTAGCTTTTACGAGTCTGTTTCAGTTCTATGTGTGACCTGATGCTTATGTTTTTTTTTTAATTTGACGTTCGTCCATCAAAAATTTGACACTAGTCTTACCCAGTTGTGGAGTTCAATTAAGCAATCGCTTCATGTATAATACTGGTATTCTGCTGCATCCGGTTTGACTGATAACCCCGATATAGTTAGGAAAAAACTTGGCAGATTGATTTTGAAAACGAACGTTGGTCCAATATTTTTTTATGTATAACTCGCCCCCAGAAAGTGACATTAAAAAAAATCCTTTCTTTTCAACAGAAAGGCGTTTAACATTTTTTATTTACAAAAAATTCAACGAACCGCTGTTTATCCTTGTCACATCTGCGGTACATAAATGTGAATAAGGGTGCTGAAAAGAGATCATTAAACCAGTTAGGCTCATAACCTTTTATCATTAAAGCGTACGTCCTTTTACATTTTCTGGTCCTTCGAGCCGGATTCATTTCCGAACGCCAAGTTTTAGGTCCTGCGACCTCTTTGACCTCTCTTGCGGTTTGATAAAAGAAGACTTACGTGTCTGGACTTGATGATGATGTATAAATTAACATGGATTTGGTTAACTGAAGGATCACAATACTCAATGCTGACAATTAACAGAAAACAGTATTTCCAGCGAATTCTTAAAATATAGTACAATAAACTTTAGTAATAGCTGTGAGATATTTTATCACACGGAACTAAACATCTGCGAAACGTCGTCAGAAAGAAAGAAAGAAAAATATTTAATTGCCACAAAACGACATACAAACATTACATTTCAAGAACAGAAGATATAAAAATGATCCAAGTATTAAAAACATACAATTTTTTTGATTGAGTCTAAGCTATACATAGAATGTATTACCAATGCGAAATATTTGTTATCCATCGATACAATATTGTTTTACCATTCTCACAGTTGCACTTCAATGAAAGCATTTTTCCATAATTTAACTACAGACAATAAAATATAATATCAATATTGTTTTCACCTTCATTTAGGTATATAACATTGCTTTTCAAACTCAATATAAAACTACAATAAGAAACCATGACAGACGTGATAACAATACATAACATACGCATCTTCTCACTGCGACATGCATAGCGCTACGGCGTAGCACAGTGCTACGAAACGTGATGTCTGCACGTTCTACGCCACATTTGATTATCAAATAAAAGCAAGTGGTTCTAACAAACTGACATTCAGCATAGCTCCGTGACTCTCCAAGGAGAAACTGACATTCTTTGAGCGATTACGATTGTTGAAAACTCAAAAATTTAGGTAAGGTATTGACATGCGCTATCAAACTTTCACGTGGTTATTGTCAACCATTTTAACATTTCGAAATCGAAATCGCCTATAGAATGTGCCTTTTTCCAGTGGCTAGTCATTTAATTTGATTTCATGGATCAAAATGTCCATTTGCGTTAGTAAATTAAATTTTATACCGGTAAGAAACAAGCCATAGGATCAAGTTACGACATGGTTCTTAGAAATGATGTACGTATATTCAACACACCAATGAGATCCAACTATCAGCTCTCAAGTACTTCTCAATCGAAGACAAAGTCGATTCGCGCTATTCAAATGCAAGACATTCAACTGTAAATTAGTAGTCAAAATAATTCAAACAAACAAAATATCTATAACCTCGTTTGTTATTGGCTCATCTTAAATAGTAGGTGTAATAAAAAGATAATATCTGCGATATTTGCATCGCTTTTTCTTGTAAAACTTTTAATGTGTTTGTAAAAGTAACTGGCACATTTTAGACGTATTTATTATAAATGAATATTTTCTTATTTTTTTATTAAAATCTCTCATCCAGCGGATGTGAAACAAAAAAAAAAGAAGATTATCAATCAATTTCATAGCTTATTTAATATATATACCAATGTACACACAATAAACAGACAAGAAGAAACAACAGAAAATAGAACCATAAGTATTCCAGATTACTAGAGTCAAAGATTATTGTTCATCTGGATACTCAGAAATGAATAAGCCGTTAATCTATTAGAACTTAATACTATAATCGTAATAGTTGATAAGTCAATAAAACAAATGATTAAATAATTGCATATTCACAAACATAAGCGATAAAATAGAATAAGTAGTACTAATAGACAAGTCTATACAAAAGCTGTACTACATACGAAGAGAACAATTCAGATAAGGCCCGTCACGCATCGAAACATTAAGCTTCGTGCATATTAAAGTAACTACGTGATTTCAATGTATCTTGTTTTATTGCTAATTTGGTTATTAATCTAGGACAAAGATTTATAATCGCCATTATGTTTCACACACACATGTGTAATTAAATACTCATGAAACACGTTTAAATAAAATTATAATTATATGAAAATATTAAAAGTTATGAGAGGAGCAGTCTTACACGAGACCCTAATGGCATAGCCAAACAAAGTTATGTTGTTAATGACTGGTTTACACTTTTTGTGCATCAAACCGTTGACGTCTTCATTTTTGTTTTAGACCGTTTTGCATGGCTGCAACGCATACTTTGTATTTAAGTTTTTAAATTTTTATGGTATGCGTTGTGCCTGCCACAAATAAACATTTTTTGATTCTTTTTCTTTTTCTTTAAATGATTCCAGACGTAAACCAAACTTCAAATTCACAACAGAACCTCAGTTTTATTGGACCTTCGAACGGAAAAGGTCACTAGACCAATATCACACAACATTTAGGTCTCTGCTTGACCGGATTTAATTGAATCTTGCCCTAACTTCAAGGTGATGTATTACAACCATTATTGCCCATTTGAAGCAGACGTAGTGCAACGGTGGACTCAGATAAGTTTATCATTTCTCTAACTGTATTAATAAGAATTTACGTTAGGTGTTATTTTTGTTGGTTAAATTATGCCGTTATATATTATATTATTATATTGTTATTATTTTTGTTATTATTATATATTATATGTCTTTTATTTAACTTTTTCTTATTGATTACATTTTTAAATATTTTTACAAAACACACAAAAATGAAAAACATTTAAAAATATAAAAAAGAGGCCTACCGGTATCGGGAACAGGGTCCAAGATACCGGCGGTCAAGGTTCCAGAGAGAGGAACCTCCAATACGAGCCGTGTCCAGCAGTACTGCTTTCTGGATCAGGCCCTTGACCCAGCCGCCTAACGAGAGCCTCCTAAGGTGTTGGTCGAGGCTCGTGGCTATTAAGCCATGGGCTGACACGACTATCGGTACAATGATCGCTGTATCCTTATATATTATTATTATGCGGCTTAATTAACTCTGTCACCAGAAGTGGCCACACCTCACACGAAAAGAAGAAGATGCCGTTATTTATACTCGCGTACGTATAGAATATATCTTGCTACTATTTATTTATGTAGGTATATTTTATTGTACAACAAGATAAAAATATTACATAAAGAAACCTTAAAATAAAAACAAACATACAACAGGGGGCCTTATCGCGTTATGCTATCTCTTCCAGGCAACCTAAAATCGCTCCACCTTCTATCTGCTTAAATTTTCTGGTCCTTATAGGTCGGGGTTTGTTCCAAAAAATCCATAGCTATTTTTGTGCGAACGAAAGCTAAAATTAAACTAAAGAACAAACTCCCATACTGATAACACATCTATAGCATGAAGTTTGTCCGAGTTTTCTTCGTTATCGTGGAAGCGTCCTTATGAAAGCGCATCGCGGACAATACAGCGCTTATAGCGCTGCACTGACGTTATCGCTGTCACTTCCCTTTCCTGTGTGTTTCTAAATAAAGACGCAGACAAAGCGACGACTGCTGAAAGAGAAAAAGGACACTATTTTTTATATAAAATTCTGAGCACGTGAAATTATTCTTGTAAATAATTTCGACTTTGATAAAGACAAACGTAGATAACAACCTCAATTAAGTCAAATTAACAAACAAAGGAAGACAAAAATATAACAATTCCTTGTGGTAATGACGAAAAGGAAAAACATAAATTCTGTTTCAAATTATGAAACAGAATTTATGCAGAAGAACGTGATTTATTTAACTTGCATGGACATTGTATCATGGTTATTAGAGTTTTCCTTTCTCTATTCAACGAACTATTGTAGCTGCTCTCTAAAAATGACTTAACTCATTACAAATATCGATTAAAATACTCTCTACATACATACTAATGTATTTTATTATAGACAGGTAATCCCACCTAGATTTAAAAAAAAAATGATGTTTCAATTCTGATTAGTTTTGAATAGATCTTGGTTAAAGTGACGTGATTTTACGAGTTTTATAGTAAAAATAGATCATACCCTAATTTCTGTCAAAAAACGTTCATTATTGGATATCGACCGGTTCTAGGCTTCTCATCCAGAGTACCTCTGTGGCCGTTACCAGTGGGCTTATTCCGAGTTTTTACTGATGCTCACTAGCATGCATATTTTACTTATCCAGTTTCAATACAAATTGACATTTACGTTAACGCGATCCAGCGCTCTTTTTCCTTTCACGATACCTACCTCTGTACTGGGTGTTCCGGTTTTGCTACTTTAAAACTCTTCGGTCCCATCAGCAAGAAAAATTTAATGTATTCTGATTATTCTCACCACGGTTTCACTTATACCACCCAGCTTAAACTTCCATAGCGAATAATTTACGACATCCGGATTATTTTATCAAAGGGTTTTGCAAAGGGTTCATAAAATTCACACTAACAAAATCGCAAGGGTAAAAACTCCCTGTATATAAACATAGCCTCAAAGGAAGAAACCCTTTGTTGTCGCGTTTTAATAGGCTATTACATAACACCCATTGGGGTATTATGATGGAAAAGGAAAATATACGAATAAATTATTTTATATTGGAGGCACAGTCGATGTATATATATAAAAGCGAAAGGTCACTCATTCGCTCATGAAATATCGAAGTCCACTTGACGTATAAAGATGATATTGAAGTGAATGCGCACTAAGAAAGGGTGTTTTGGAAATTCCATCCCTAAGAGGATAAAAGGGGGGTTGAATGTTTGTATGAAATTTCTACAGTTTGTAAATTGGACACGTGAAATTTTACATTTAGCCTCTTGATTGATTAAAATGATTCACGTACTTATTGGTTTTTGGAAATTCCACCCCTAAGAGGGTTGAAAGTTTGTATGAAATTTCTACAGTTTGTAAGTGAGACCCGTGAAATGTTAGATTTACGCTGTTGGTTGATAAAAAGAATTTCTGCATTTATTGGTTTTTGGAATTTCTACCCATAAGGAGATGAATAGGGGAAATTTGTTGGGCTTATATTATATTTGAAACTTGGCATAAATACTAACCTAAGAAAATAGTAAAGGTTTTCATTATTAGTTTTACAAAACTACTCCTAAAAGTCGATTTAGGAGGTGTTAAAGATTTTTGAAGAATTTTACTGCACAGGGCTTCTTTTTATAATGGAGAAGGTATTTTTTTGAAATACATCCTTTAAGGAGGTGAAACTAAAAAGTCATCTGTAGGATAAAATACTTATCACGCGAACGAAGTCGCGGGTGAAGTTCTACTTAAATGTAATTGCAATGACTCATTCAAATAAAAGAGTAAATGGTATGAGTATTTTCTGCATTTATAAACTTAAATTCTATTTTGTTTATGGAGGCGAATAACTTAGTTTTCACTCAAAAAAACTCATAGAAGCTTTCTATTTTCGTGAGTCTGTTATTGATCGGTCCCATAATATCTCAGCCGGTGGCACAGTTATTAAATTTGAGTAAAAGGTCAGATACTCAAATAAGATGAGCAGCATAAAATCTGTCATACCCAACCCGATACCGAAATAACAAGAACAAATTAAATGTTATACCATAGAACTGACGTTACCGTAATAAAGTATCAGTTATGAAATAATACTGGGTGTAAGATCATCTTGAAAGACGATGCGGGGTCCTGTAAAAGCTGCTAGTAAAAAATATTTATTGGCAATAAATGGTGGCCGCTGTATCGTTACGACGATCTGGTGGGCTTGCGGCAGTAAATTTAATTTGGCCATTGATCGACCGCGGTGATACACTGTACCTACCGGGGCTATGTGTGTGGAGCTCAAAGTTAATGTCATCGGGTATTGCGCGACTTGAAGTAAAATATATTGAGTAGACAGTCTACATCTATGATTCATAAAACATTATGTTATGCATATGTTTTTAACCCCCGACGGAAAAAGAGGGGTGTTATAAGTTGACGTGTGTTGTTGCCGATGATCTGTGCGCCTGTGTTTCTGTATATCTCTGTGTCTGTCTGTGGCATCATAGATCCTAGATGGTTGAACCGATTTTGATTTAGTTCTATTGTTTGAAAGATGACATTGTTGAAAGTGTTCTTAGCTAAGATTGAATAAAATCGGTTCAGCCGTTCAAAAGTTATCCGCATTTTACTCTTTGAATCTGGTTTTTTTTTCGCAAGATAACGTGTCACTATTACGTGTTTCGATAGATTGTCGATTGAAGCTTGTATATTAAATGTTAAATTTAAAAAACCCAGGGGGGTCTTTGTCGGGGGTTTTTTAAATTTATAATTTAATATAGGTCATTTCATGCGGTAAAATAATTCGTGTATAAAGTTAGACACTTTAGGACAGATTAACTAACGTGATTGTGGTAATTATTGAAAGAGTAAAACTTAACTTGACCCGCTCCTATAAAATTAACATAAAAAATAAACCAGCACCTAAAAACCAAGCACCTATAAAACTAGGAAATTAAAAATCATAGACTCGCAACACTCCCACTCACATTCTATTTGTAGTATACAATAGATTTCCCCGGAGAACTCTTAGGAATATATTATTTTTTGAGAAGTAAAGGGGTCGTAAGTCAAACAAGTTTGTGAACCGCTGGATTTGAGCGTATTTCCCGCGGGTGACTTGATTACTGTACCGAATGTACTATAATGTATGAGTACTTGATGGTCGCATGTCGCTAGAGAGTTTTGTGGAATATTTTTCCCTGTTTTTTTTATTTCATAGTTACGTGATAGTCTAAGAGTTAAAAAAGGATCAATTGTAATCATGCCACATTCTCTACGCTCTGGCCGAGTAGGTACTTCCTGAAAATGCAACGGAACTAATGCAGTTTTCAGTTTTCTCAAGTCTGTTATTTATAACAACACACTCCCAGTTACTAGACACGCATGTATATCGTAAGTTCTTACTAAATATTGTCAGAGATAGAACGATAGATATCATTGCCGTGACACTACAATGCAATCAACTTCAAGTACCTACGTGTTTACTAGTTACAAATTTGAGCTGATTATGATTAGTAACTAATATACCTACTTAACCTAGTACATTTGTGCATTATTTAGCTAATTCATTGTAATAATTTCAAAGATCTTTTACTTCAGTTCATCAAACACTCATGACTAAAGAAACTCAGGAAATCCTATTGTGAAAGCAGTAAATCTTCGGCATTTCCCTGAGCAACTTCCTATTCAATTATTTCCTACATAGTGCAAAGGAAGCATCAAACTAATAAAGTCAAGTCCCACTTCAGAACTTCTTATTCGCACTTCACATGTTTATTTTACCCTCAATAAATTACCACGCAGCCTTCAATGTGACACTTTTATTGTGACCTTAAAGTTACGAAAAAGTTTGCTAGTGTACTCGAAAAGTGTCATTTATGAATTTACGATGCTATTATTTTTCCCAACCCTACTTAAGTGGGGTCTAGAGATAGAATAGTTTGGTTTGACATATGCCGTTAATGCGCGCGCTTTATAAGAGATAAAAGTTTTGATTGCTTTGGTAAAGTAGTTTTGTCATGATGGCGTATGTTAAAAACCAACCCAGTGCATGTCGAGCCACGTGTAGGGTTCCGTAGCTATCTGCCAATTTTTTTTTATAGAGGCCATCTTTCTAGTCGAATAAAGTTTTTGAAAACCCTCAATGTTTTTGAAAGACTTATCCAAAGATAATATCACACGATTAAATAGAAGACTAAATAAAAATCATCTCCTCTTTACCTGAATGGGAGGTACCCTAAATAAAAAAGCTAGGTTTTATGTTTTCTAGTCGTGATAAATATCTGTGACCATATCAAATTACAACTTTGTAGCATCCGTAGTCTCTGAGATAAACCGCGGATGAACGGACGAACATGGAAATCTATAAGCGTTCCTTGTTGTTTTATTACGGAACCCTAAAAGTAGGAAGTAAAATATTGGGACGTGGGAAATGGTAATAAAACTGCAATATAAGTGAACAGGGACGATGATCGTGTGCCAACTTTATGCAACGTGCAGCAAGCATTCTCTGTGATTAATGTAGGTTCACTACAGGCGGGCTTGCGGAAGAACAACAAACTGGTTATTGATGATGAAAAAGAGTTGCCAAACTGAAAAACGTAGCTACTGATATAACAATGTTGAATATTCTTCCGCTAGCTCTTATTATCTACTGACAGGCAAAGTATTGACGTTTTCGAAATTTGGTGCCGAGGGCGGCGTCGCTTATTAAGGTTACCATGGACAGCCTCTCATCCTCAAAGAACTACAAATAGAGAAAGCACAACAGCTGTCCTCAAGCTGCATGCAACGCGTCGTGAGATATTTCGGCAACATTGCCCGCAGAAGAACTAACAATATGGGACGACTTATAGTAAATGGCAAAATAGAGGGTAAAAGACCAAGAGCTCGAAGCCCCAAATGGTCGGAGTCAGGGTGGTCGGATCAAATATAGAGCCAATCAGGGCCGTACTCCTCCAGGCTGCTGATCGTAGCACATGGAGAAAAGCCGTTTACAGTCTGAAACGGAGTCGAGATTCTCAGCAGTGATAGAGCGATTAGGAAGAGACAGAAACGAATAAAGTATGTGTCAGACAGCATTAGTGGTCATTTGAGCTACATAATTAATTTATGCATAACGCGAGGTTTATATCCGAACAGCTTAAGACTGCAGTAATAAAACCTCTATATAAAAAAATGAGATAACCCGGAATCCTATAGAGCTATTGCACTTGTTTCGATATCTCAAAGATATTTAAAAAGTACTTATATCAAAAAAATCACAAATATCTAGTAAAACAAGATATTCTCAGTGAAGAACAAAAAGTCTTTGAAGTAATAAAACTTTCAATATGGCTATTTATGACCTCCTTATAAAGTAATTGCAAATGTTTACCCTAATATACCAGTATGTTCAATCAACCGTGATATAACTCAAGCATTTGACTACGTAGAACACAATATTTTGTTTAATAAGTTAGAAGCTTACGGGATACGAGGCAATATCCTACAGCTTATTGAGTCATATTTAAAAAAATCAGAAACAATATGTGGAATTATCTCAAGTAGATCCAAAAACAAAGGGTATATCGGTCGCGTAATAGAACGAACGTATCGTTTGCCATCGGGGAGCGTGCTTGGCCCTCCATTATTCATACTGTACACAAACGATCTGCCAAAAGTTACGAAACACTATAATATATCACACGGTTTGCCGAAGATAGCACTGTTACCATTCACTGTAAAGACAAAGACAATTATAATAACGACGTTCCTAATAATGTACATTCAATAATAACATGGCTAAATAACAACAAACTCAAGATAAATTTTGACAAAACAAAATTAATGATATTCATCCAACGTAAAAATATGACTATGAATATTGGCTACGAAAACAAGACAATTCATCAAGTTAGCACGTTTAAATTCCTAGTCTTAACCTTATCCGAACGGCTAGATTGGAAGGCGCACACGTTAGATTTGGCGAAGAGACTCAGTAAATCGGCATATACTTTGTATAGACTTGCTCCAGTAATAGGGTCGGACGCCATCGTCACTGCATATCATGGTATGGCTGGATCAATAATAAGATATGGGGTTATTTTTTGCTGAAACTCAACGAATAGGGAATTTATATTAAAATCCCGAAAAAAGTGCATCCGGGCAATGTTTGGCTTGAAATGCAAAGACACCTGTAAACCTTTCTTTCACATCAGACATCATCAGCTTTTTTAATGTTCCCATTGCTGGGACACAGGCCGTCTCTCATAGAGGGAGTAGGCTATAATCCACCACGCGGGCGCAGTGCGGATTGGTAGATGTCACATGTTTTTGAATTTTTGGTTCTTGGACATGGCGGTTTCCTCACGATGTTTTCCTTCACCATTTTGAGAGCAGTGGTGATGAAATAAATTACACAAAGTAAAGCGCCTGCTCGGGTTCAAACCCATTTTTTTTTAGCGTGGGGAAATGCTCATGCATACTGCGTTACCACGGGGAGATAGCGCAGTTATGTGGGACTCTAACCCACTAAAACTTCACGGTGTCCTCCTGTGCCGCTTATGGCGGGAACACGGGCACGCGTTAGCACTTACCGCGAACCCGCCGCGGCTGTCCGTCACCGGCCCTCCTCGGGGGAGTACCCACCATCACCCGGCACACCAGAACATGCTGTGCCCCGTGTATGGCACCCTTGGTCCCCTTGTGACGGGTCGAGGTCAATGGCCCCGCCACCTACCATTTTTCGGCCGCAGAGGATAGGGAGAGTGGCCATCGCTATACCGACACTCCTCTTCCCCTGCGGCCCCACCGCGTCCGCCATCAGACGGTGGCGACCCCGTCCAGGCCGCGTAAGGCAGGGAGAGCGGCGCACCGCAATACCGGCACTCCTCTCCCGCCGCGGCCTCCAACCCTCAACCGCGACATCGTATGGGTTTGGGAGGCCCCATACGACATCACGGCCCGCCTCAGTTGCGATGTCGCCCAGGCAGCACTGCAACCTACATGTTGGCCGCTACGTCGTCGGCTTATCGCCAAAAGCACTGACGAGCGGCCCCTCCTCGGTTTCCTCTTCGCTTCACCGTGGGTGACCAAGCCACGGTTACTAAGCCCCCCCGCCTAGACAATGCGGGAACCCACCGGAGGGGCGGGTTCAACCCATGACTTACAATTCGTTAGTTTCCTTTCTTTACTAAATACAATATACTAACTTTACCCTGTATGTACTTATTCGAAATTGCAATATTTGTGAAAATGAACCCAAAACTATTTCCGAAGTTATCTGGTAGAAATAACCAAAGTCGACGACACATTAATATGTTGTTCTCGACGCAATGTAAAACAGCACTCATGAGAAATAGTGTTCTTTGCATGGCGCCAGTAATATACGTCCATATACCAGAATCCATTAAAATGTTTCATTAAAGTTTTATTTAAAAGACATTTGAAAAACTTTGTAGTAAGTAGATCCTACCAAGATATTTCAGAATTTCTAGAGGAAAAAATAAAGCTATAATTTTGAAGTATTATACATGTCTGTTTAATTGTTTTTGACTGCAATATTGTTTTGACATCCGATAGAGTAACTTGTTTATTTATAATTATGACGAAATATGAACATAACTTTGACATTTTCTTTTTTAATTGTTTTTTTTTACTTAATTTCATTTAATTATTTTATCTGATATCATCATTCAATTATATTAAGTGCAATTACATTATTTTGCATGTAGACAATAATTAAGTCTTAAAGTACAGTTAACAATATTTAGCATTTATAAAATAATTGCGTTTCAGTCACAAATTGCTGTTTATAATCTATTATAACTTTCGGTTAGTTTAAAAAAGGTACTCGTATAATAACCTTATTTTCATAACAAATTAGATGTCAAAGTCACAACGACACGTCAAAAAGCGTTGTCTTGTAACTAGTCAAATAACCCGCCCCTAACTGTTCCCGGCGCAAAGGTGCCCATAACGCTTGCTGCATTGCCACGTTGGATGGCAATGGCTAACCTTTGCACCAAGGAGGAGCTGGAGCGGGAGTCACCCGTTTTGTCACTTAGCCTATGCCCTATCTAATAATAATAATAATAATTGTTTATTGTTCCAAGTAACAGCCCTCCAATGGTGCGTACTTCACCCTTTTCCTCCCAGCGGCGTCTTCCGCCGCTGCTGACGGCGAGAGGACGGTGCGACCAAGGTGGCTGGCGGCAACAGTGCTGACGCAAGTTGCGTCCCATATTAAGCATTTGCCGTTTTTCCAAGGTACCAAGGTCAGTCCATCTGGCCTCTTGCCGTCAGTCCTACACAAACCCGGAGGCTCCAGCACGCTGGGGATATCTGCCGACACCAATGCCCTCCGCACAATATCATTAAGCGCATGATGACGCGGGAACCTCCCCGAGCAACGACGACAACTCAAAGAGTGATGGCCATCGGCCTCCACCATGGAACCGCAGGTGCATCTGTGGGGTTCACACACCTTGCAGCCCAGGCGAAGGGCCACCGCCACCCGCAAAGAGTCGTCATCAAGCAACGTGCCCAGGTGAGGCGAAGGAAGCGCGTGCAACCATGCCCCCGATTCCGGCTGCGACACAGCCCTGAGTCTGGCTAAATCAGCCCCCGAGGAACCCATCAACATCCTTTCTTGAATCAGCCTAGACGTGACGTCGTCCCACGCGCGCTGAACATGCGTTGCGACAGGGCCTGCTGCCCCCATGCTGAGGACAGACCAAGCAAACCCGGCATCCAACATAAACGGAATGTTTGCCCTGCCATCATTGGAATCCAATATTATAGAGACGATTCAATTATATTTTTTTTTTTGTTTAATTAATATATAATTTACAAATTGACATCAAAATGTTTTATTTGACATCTAATTTTAATTCTAATTGTTTTTATTTAATTGTCAACAATTTTTTTAATGTAGGTATTGTTTCTTTAAACTATAATTTATGATTAAATGTAAAAGAAGTAGAATACTGGTGCTTCTTATAATTTGGTAGCTAATGATTTAATGTAACATTTTCTCATTCATTCTTTTTTTATTTATAATTTGCTCATGAGCAAATATATATCATGATATTTGTACTCTTCACGGCAAAACATAGAGAACCTATGTAATATTGCGACATCTCACACACCATGTACCACCCCAGTTTACAAATAAAGATTCTGATTCTGAGAGTTCCTATTAGCCACTAGCTATTTCTATCAATCTGCCTAGACTTTTCCTAACTATTTTGGGGTTGGTTTTCAGTCTAACCGTATGCTGCTGAGTATAGTTTATTTCATTTGGAGGCGCTTGCCTATCTGACCTTGATGACACATATCCTTTGGCAAGACTGGTGTCAGGTTTTCAGGCCTCTGGCTACCCGTAACGTCTGTCAAAGATCTTCAAATGACAACCGAGACTAACGGCTTAGGCTCACTTGTACGAAAAACTGAACTCAGTGTTACTTGATAACATGAGGTTAAATTTCCGGTTTGTCATACAATATTGACATTTTAATCTCGTGTTAACAACTAAGTCTAACTAACTCGAGTTAAGTTTTTCGTGCAAGTGGGGCTTAAAGTTTGTCGAGGTACGGAGGAGTCTCTGTGTGTAACGGATTGTCACCCAACCACGGACTGATCTCAACAAGCGTCTCTTAACCTCGAAGATCGACCCATGTAACAGTTATTATTAATAGCCACGAGCTCCTAGTTTAAGTATATTTATTTAAAATTAAACACCCAGTCAAGCCTAAAAATTAGTTGTTAATTTTGTCCAAACAATCAAATAGCTCCGACATTAAGTTAGTAAGTGGCCAATATCCAACAAATAGGTCTATGCCAACTCCACGTTAATAGTTTCAACCAGCAGTAACAAAGTATTAGGCCCGTCCTAAAAGGTAACTGCTCTAGGCTCAACGGTAGCAAAATTGCAAATCTTGCTATAAACTTGTAACAAATTCTATCATCCTCCAACCTTATTGCCCTTGTTTGGCTCGTTTTATGTATTTTAACCGTCGTAAATGAGATGTAAATCCGAGGTAGCATCGACCTGTATAAACTTCTGTTATTAGGGGATTAAGCCTCTCCAATTAGGTGTAACAACCTGGTTTATTAACACTAATCATTTCAAACTCTTTGCTTTTGGCAAGCGTTAATTTTTTTCTATGTGCCACCTGCTACTATCCTTACGTACTCCTTTTGCTCTGTTTACTTTTATATATTGGTGGGCTTGGTGCGAGTTTTTAAAAGTACTAGATTGCGTTAATGTAAACGTCAATTTGTATTAAAAATGGATTAGCGCTATCTAGTGATATTAATAGGAAAGCTCTTCTTTAATCACGTTGAGCGATTTTTGGTAGGGACAAAACTTATGAGTTCACGTGAGCGACATGCTAATGTGACAGCGTCGTCAACATGCTGACGTAAAATTTTAAGTTTTCACTTCTGTTGGCAGTCCACGGCTATTTTCTTTTTGTAAGTATATTTATTTGGTTCATTACAATTTTGTTTAATACAGTTGGTATGTTTGCCCATTAATAGGTATACACGGCTTTTGTCATGATGTACAACAATGTTAATTAATTATAGCCAAATAATTAAAACCAGCCGCAGAATGAAATAGGTACTTACAAACTACCTACTGCTGAACTATAAGATCGACGACTCGTCCACGCTAGCTCGCTGTTCACTATTCGCTCCAGACCGAATGCGGGCGTGACGTGCTTGTGCCCCGCGCTGCCTTTTCGCGGCTCCGCCCTCACGTATCCTGACAGCTCGTCATGCTCCTACAGCCCAGGCGCTCAATTTGCTGAACGGCCTAAATTCTCAGGAACCTGGCGTCGACATATTTATGCTCAATGGAAAAACAATGTTAAATGTGTGTATTAAGTTTTTTAGTTTATAAGTGTTATTATATGTGTAGTGGTGGCTTCCTGTACGCTTTGGTGCAAACTGTAAGTACAGCAAGTAATTGTTATAAAAATAAATAAATAAATAAACAGGATTGGGGAAATAGAAAAAAAATAAACAATACAAAATATTAAAATAGTAAGATACTAAAAATACTAAAATAGCGTATATATTGTAAACATTATAGAATATTAATTTTACGTTCCCGTACCTCCGAGCCAACTCTTCTGAACTTGTTGAGTTAGACACCGTGTAAATCGGTGTCTCGTGATTTGCAAACACTGTTGTAGTCTCTGCAAATTCGGATTTCGGAGCAAAGGAGTATTGAGGACTTGTGGGTAAGGTTGGAATTGCGGATGAACATGAATTAATTTTGGTACGGGATGTCTGGGTAGTTTTGAAGGGACTGAATATTCTATAAATAAAAAGAAAATAAAAAATATTGTATAAATTCTACTAAAATGCTGCACTTTATACAAAGACCCCTCGTCATAAACGTACACCGAGTTGTGAGTACTGCGCACCTTACCTTTCTGAAGACCATACCAATAAAATCCGTGTATGTTTTTCTAGGGCGTCCCAATTAATTATGTAAGTCCCACGTACTTAAGTCATGCGTTTCAATTACTGTCGAATGAAAGCTTTAAGGTAGAAATACTGTATAATATGATATTAATATTATATGGGGGTATGTATCGCCTGTTCACGATGCGGAAATACCGCGTGACAACATTTCCTTTGATTACAACATAGTCATAATATATAATTGCAAAATTTGCGGCATGGAATGTTATTACCTGCCTTATAATATATCTCAGGAATGTTTCAGAACTGAATTTGAATAATAAACTTTGAGATGAGCAGAGCAATCAATCCTTTAATATATGGCTTAATTTAAATACAGATAAGACAGTGGGTCTGACTTCTTTTCTCTCTGACATAAAATTGATTTATAAAATGAACAAAAACTACTTTTCAAACTACCCTTCTACCTAACAATATTCAGTGAAAGTCCTAATCTGTGGCAGAGGCAATGTTGGTCGTCCCTCGCAAGCGGCTGGGGTGTTAATACGGTCTAAATGAACCGTAAAACTTTAAGGCTTATGGCTAGTAATTTAAGCTCACTGGATAGCGTACCGCTACGCTCTCGGTAAATTTTCGATACAATTTTCGACACGACACGTTTTAATTATGTGGGTTTAGGTGTCATGTTTTATCAGTATATTTATTAAGTCTTCATACATAATAGGTGGAATTAACACTTTAGGCATTATGTATCAGACAACCAAAGGTAGTGAAGTGATTACATAGCATGGATAATTTCTCTATGATTTTCCTCTACGATGCCACTTACAAGTTACGGTACAAAATATATCGATGATTATCTTTGTCTCTGATTCTTGATTGTTTTTGTTTCTCATCGTCATCATCATCAGCCTTTTTAATGTTCCCACTGCTGGGACACAGGCCTCCTCTCTGTGAGAAAAAATTGGCCGTAATCCATCACGCGGGTTGGTTATATCCTACCTAAATTCTACTAATACCTACCTATTGTAAATATGTAAGTATGGATGTCTACACGTTTGTTTATCAGTCACGAGTTTGGAACTTGATAAACCATGGCGTCGATAACTTAGACTATCACACGGGCGACGCTTCTGGAAAAAGCTATTATGTTTAAAATAAGTTAATAATTATGTAACCAATATTATTATTATATATTATTATAATAAGTTAGTAATAATTCATAGATATTCTATCAGTTAAAACTTGTAACGCTTAACCCCATAAAGTAATTGAACCAATCACCTCTACAGCATCACGTAACAGATTTTGATATTCATCCAATTAGGAAACCATTAAAATTGCCTTGGACCTCTGGGATATTCTATATTACCTATTTCCTTACATTACCTATCGAATCCTTTCCGGTAAGTCGAAAGTTGCCCCTTGAGAAGTATCAAAATAGAGATACAAAATAGCGATTCAAAACAGCTTAAAGTTTTCCTAATTTGGATTTACCCGAGACACAAATTGCCTGTTAAATATCTTTTATATTTGGTACTAAATGTTTATTTTTGGCTCACGCCTATTAGTATTAAGTGTCTATTCCATGCTACCAATATAACTAGGAATTGGTGTTACCGTTGTCCATGGTCCATTTATTTTTAACTTTAATCATAGTTCTTTGAGAAAAGTCTATATTTTGTATCCAAATAAGGTTTCTGTTAATATTTGACTAACCTTAAATACAGGTACAACATTTAGGGTACCATTAACAAACCTCACTCTTGATTTATTACCACAATTAGATAAAACCCTGAAGCATCAACTCATGAATTCAAACGCAATATCAACAAAGTAAATTCACTAAAAGAATAATGGAAGAGATTATCGTGCCTCTTGAAAAACATCGTCGACTCGAGCTCCGAAGAGTTATTCACATAGAGTAATCTTTTATTTCCCGAGAGTGAACGGAGTCTTACCGCGGCGGAGATTCGCAGATTCCTTCAAGAGGGAAGCGAATCAACGTTAGCTTTGTTTAGGTGGAATTACCTTCCGCTGAGGGAAATGTTGTGTTTAAAGGCCCGTCTTACCCAGCCGCTGATTATACAATATTTTATCATCTTCCGCTGGAGTAGTTAAAGTGTTGTCGGACGCAGCGATAACGCTCACCATTGTATTAATAATTGTGCCACCAGCACCTGTAGCTATCATTATTTCCACTAATTAATTCATGTAATTTATAACGCTCGCTGAAATATTTTAGCTAATGACGCTGGTAACTGGATAACTTGAATATTCAATGATGGGAATATTTTATACCCGATTCAAAGTAAACCTTGAGTAAACATCGTCGCAGACGATAATATATTATTTATGAGAGTTTAAATTCTACGACAGAGATACTATGAAAACAAATGAGAAGATCGTAAAACTAAATAGAAAAACATTTTTATTGCAAATTAAGATGGAGAATTTATGATTAAGGATTAAGGAGTCCAATATATTTTGCTTGCGTTAAAGCGAATGAAATAAGCTGCAAACACGACTGTACAAAGACAAGCACAAAAAGAGCTTAATGGCAGAAAATCAACATGATACTGAATGTTTACAAATTCACGGCTTTAATACCATGCCTAAAAGGCAGCGAAAAAAATACTTAAAGCATTCAAATAAAAGCCACGTCTGACCGAGTCCAACGATTCGGACTTAATAGCCTCGTTACTTTTATGTTTCTGGTTCATAAACCATGCTCCCTTAGCGTCGCTCTGGAACGGAGCATATCGATAGATGCCCGGCGATTCTGCTCAGATCCGATACAAATGGATATTGATGTCTATTCTAAAATCTCTGAGAATTTATTTGTGTGCATTTTGCCGTGTATTTCTGTTTAAAAGAGTAGTTTGAAGAGTCTACGTAATATGCTGTGAGATAATTATCTGATCGTTTAACTTTATCTTCGTGTGCTTTTGTGTGACCTGATAGTACTTTAATTTGTTAGGTTTTTGTGCATCACTTTGTAACTTAGCACTTAAATTATTATCACCTCGTTGTAAATAAATGCTGCAAAAAGTGGATGTTGTTGCACCAGTCATATGGTCAAACTAAGCGCATCTCTCCACATTTAATAGGCGCTTTGCTATACAGTGTGGTACTCTCTACCAGCGTTTGCGTTCCCTGTCAACTATAATTGGTCAACCAAAGCCAGAGTGCACAAGCACCTTCTGAGCTCGCTCGTTCTATCTTAAAAGTCAACTATCCATAGCTCATCAAGAAAAAAAAAAGAACAAGTTCCAATATAATCAAAATAATGCTTTTCCGCAGTGGGTATTATAATTTTATAATAACCCTAAACTGCTTAAAGGGCACACACCTATATCCAACGCGGTTAACGCAAAGCTTTCTAAGCCGGTAGATTTCGTGCAGGGCCGACCAGAATCACAATTAATTATGGTAACGCTTTACAAAAAAATGATGGCAAAAATAGCCCGTGCTAAGCTAACAATAATGCTTTGGTAGCAATGAACGAAGCTGCCAGTCGTCAGGAACGTAATTATAGTAGGTACAGTGTAGTTAGTTTTTGTTAGAGATCACCATAATAAAACCAACCTTATTGTGCAAGTGGCAGTGCTATGTATACAGGATGAAAAGCACTACCCTAAGTTCACAATGGTATCATTATGATATTGGTATGTCCTGACGATGTAGTAGACAAGTATACATTCTAACAACGAAAGCGTTCTCATAGCGATAGGCGAAGTCAAAAATCTATGGGAATGCCAAAAGATAGCAAAATGTCACGTAATATCCTTTAGATTTTAGCATTTCGACCATCGACATCGCTAATAAAATATTGTCTAGAGCCATGTCACGTGATTAATCCTCTAGATTTTAGCATTTCGACCATCGATATAGCTAATAGAATTTTGTCTAGACCCTTTGGCCTATCAAAAGCTTTCTAAAGTGATAAGACGCGAATAAACAGTTTCAATCATCATTTTACTATTGATTAGATATAACTAAGGTTATAATAACTCATGTTTTAATATACCACATTATTCGTTTACAATAATTCAATTATGAATATATTAACTAAGGACATAAAAGCGAAATACCGCTAAGAAACAAACAAAGCGCTTTTCAAAGAGAATTTCAGCCATTCAACCCAATATTACAATATCAAGAGGTAAATATGATTTCATTAATTTGATATATTGTGTACCTGTGTTCCAATCCTCCGAATTAACACAGAGTTCCAATTTAGGTGGCTTATTCCACTAGCAAGCAGGTGTTGATTCAGGAATTCCACCAATGAGTCTACATAGGGTATGTTTGAGATCTTAAATTAAGGAAATCTTATTACGAAATTCCAACATGTGTCGCAAGCTAAAAGCCGGGACGGGGATCCGTGTGGCCTTAATGAACGTGCTCAAAATTTATAACACCCTTAACCTTTTAGTTACTTTGCAAGTAAATTGGACCTCAAACGCGCTTACCTTAATGGGCAATAACTTTTGTATATTTTGTACATATCACCGGTGGAATCTGCGCGAAACTCGAGTGAAATCTGTCAACTCCTTAATAAAGTGCCAAATTTTCCGCGAAGTCTGAATGTTGACAACGCGTTAACAGGGTATTGGATATTGCATTTTTCCTGACAGACAGCGGTAAAATATGTTGCATGTATACATTTACATTTGTTATGCCTATTGTTTACGGCAATTCATAAATTGGACTGTAATAAAAATTAAGCGTGAGAAAACGTAAATACAATTTAATTCGTAACAAGTTTGGTAATCCGTAGAACTGAATATGCAAATGTTTACAGACGTGTTGTGAAGCGTGGTATTGCTATCAAAGCCCATTATTACTGTAATAGGTATTAATTTTGATCAGTATACGAACACTCTAAGCATAGGGGAATTAAATACGAGATGTAATTATATAAATAAATATTTATTTATTACTCATCCAAATATACAGGTACAGGATAATCTTACTCTTAGGAAAAAGCCGCTGACTGCACAATAATGTGACTAGTGCTAACTGGGTCAAACACATAATAGAGGGCAACCATTTGCTTACTTCCTAATTTAATAAACAAAAAGTTTTATAAACATTTTTCACATTTATGAATTACAAACATAAAAAAGCACAGGGAATGTTTTTTTCTTCTTATATTTTTGCTGGCAAAAACAAAAGAAAAGTGTTTTTTGTGTAGAAGCAACTTGATAATCGCTTAGCTAATGATCTTAGCTGTTATAAGTTGAACTACAGTGAAGAGAACCAGTGCAGCAAGTCCTGGCTGGAAGGTGGAAGCCCCTCCAGTAACGCTCCTCATCCAGGTGGTATAGTTGGCAACTCGGGTGTATACTTCAGGGTATGTATTCACTGAGCAGAAGGTAGTCATTGAAAGAATACCTGCTAGACCACCGTTGCAGACTAACCCGTTGCCATAGTCACCCTGTCAAATAACAGTTTAATTTGTAATAACAATAAAATTATATGTAAATCTATTAACCTAGCAATGGATAGCCTAGTAAAAGATATTATCGTACTGTGATATTTTTTGCAGCATTTAGCCGCATAATAATATGTAGAGTATTTAAGGCGCAAAGCTCGAAAATACAAGTCTGTTTACAATATCATTTAAGTGAATTAAATTCTTTGTAATAATTGTGATATACCGGCGACGCGGTAGGCCCAGAAAGAGATAGCGTGACGAATTAGACGTCTGTCTGAAGGATTGCCCAGATGTAGCAAGAGACAGGAAAAAATGGAAAGACGTAAGGGAGGCCTTTACCCTGCAGTGGGATATAACAGGCTCATAATAATAATAATTGTGATATAGTTAAGTGTTTCAATCAATTCCTTCCAAAGTTATAAGCAGTAAGGTAGTAATAGTAGTAAGTAATATGTAGTATAGTATATATACATATATAATAGTAGTAAGTAATATTAAAAATAGAACTTAATGCGAGCTAAAATAATGCGTATTTTGTACCAATACCAATTGACCGTAGGCTTTACTCTAGTGATACGCCCACAACACACGCGTCACATTTTTAGAGGAATGTGCTGATCCCTAAATAATAGGGATAAAATAAGGCCGAAAGACAAATCCTTTGGCTTTGCCCTTTACATCATCCGGCATTGTATGAATGCCTACTTAGATCTTGGATATATATATATACATATAAGAGTATATGTATTTTCAATAACACAAGACAAGATTGTAATATACACTAATCATAATATAATAATAATAACAACTATATTATAAAGTGAAGAGATTTGATTCTTTGTAATTTTGTAAAATTCGTTGCAATGGATAAACTCAAAAACTACATAACCGATTTTAAAAAATCTTTCACCTATAGAAAGCTACATTATTTCGGAGTGACATAGGCTATTTGTTTATCCCGAAAACTATTCCTGTGGGATGGGCAACGGGGGTGAAGCCGCGGGGAAAAGGTAGTAGTAGATTTATATTTCGATTCCATTTTAAACTATGTTAGGGTCGGTTGTCTGTCTAACATTATGAGACCGAATACCAGCATTTTAGATGAAGCGACGCCACGGCTTAAATATCTGGCACTAAATTCCATTAGAACAGGCGGTCAGACTTTCGGGGTTCTGATTACCCGTAACGACAATCAAATATCACTATTGTACTTAGGCCTCCCCGAGCGTCGCCACATCGGTTTCTCCTAAGCTTAACGCATCCAGCGGATATCAAAGAACTAAATTGAAATTTAAATATATTGTCGCATCCAGCGGATTTCAAAGAACTAATTTGAAATTTAAACATAAGACATTTTAAGATAGTACTCACAGTGCATCCAGTAGTTAGACCGTTAAATGACGCTGCACAAAGCATGGACGGTAAAATGTTGGGGCCTCCTTGGACTAAATTGTACTGCGTAGCGCAAACTTGCCGATTGGAGATGACTTTTCTTGCAAACATCTGATTCACGCTAGCCTGAGAAAATAATAAATAAATATTAGCGACCATCTACTTGTAGCTTAAGGGGCTGCTGCACAGTTTTCGGGTGAACTCAAAACTTACTTAAAAAATTGTGCTAATTTGGAGGCCGATAACTATACCTATATTTGTCGTTGTCTTTCCATTTTTGAAAACTGGCTTTTTTGACTTTGTTCACAGTTGAAAAAGTCCAAATGTTGTATAAACATAAGTTATTAATTAGGTAGAAGACTCACAGTGGCGGTGACATTTTGACTACCCCATCCGGCAGTGACACACTCGGCGCCTTCAACCGGCTCGAAGGATTCGTGTGGAATTGACAGAGGAGATGCTACTGTGGTGTTGAATGGATTGTTCAGCTGAAAATAACATTAAGATTAGAAGTTTTCTTACAATTTTAACATATTCAACGTGGCTGATAGCTTAACCGGTTGAATGCCGTAATTACGGAAACCATTTGAAAAAGCAATATTGTACTCGCGTGGATCCACGTTTCGGGCAATCCAGGGGTTAAGGACCGATACCTAAATACATTGATACAACACAGGTAACAACACAGACAATACAGATCTGATGAAGAACTTCAGAGGTATACAAAAGAACTCTTTAATAAATGACGGCAAATCTTTCGGGATTGCTGCAATCGCATGTCTGCTTATTGTTTACGCCATTTTATAACATACCATCACTCCAATACGCTTTGAACGGGTACGCAGATGTGTACAGTTCACCCTGGTACACTTTCATTCCACCGGTTATGTTCAAGTTACATGTTATTCGGGGAATTTATTCTGTGGGCATTATACGTGCGTATTATAGCACTTTTCTATTATTTACTACTAAAAAGTGAAAAATAGAATACATTTTTACCAAAAAATACAACCGACTTCCAAATAAAAACACTACAAAGTGAAAAATTACTTCAATTTCAGAAGTTTGTGTCAGAAAATGAAGAAAAAATAACAGAAACACCGACTTCCAACACTGATGTTATTTTTCACATTTTAGCGTTTTTATTTGGAAGTCTAAGTATATTTTTATGTAGAAAAGTTTTTTTTCCACATCCATGTTTATCCATATCACATCTGTTATTGGCATAATTTTCATTATCGGTGGTATTTTCATCAAGAAGAATCACACGGAACCGTAAAAATACTTTACCGATGATCGGCAAAGTATTTTTTTTGTCGTTTCCGTCATAAAGAAAGAAAGAAAAATATTTATTTGTGACCCGCACAGGAGACACGAGATAAGCAAAACACAAACAATAATAAAAAAATAAAATAAATAACCCCGTGCGAGATCAAAAAGGCTCCTATCTCAACATATGCAACGATATTAAAAAGAAAATAACGCTGCGCTGACATATGCCGTGTGTGTGTGTTCAGTCCATAAAGTCCCCGTTTACAATACTTACGGTAAGAATAGCAATATCGTTGACATACATTGGAGGGCCAGTGTAATCGGGGTGTCTAGTGACGTTGACTATCATCCGGAATTGTTCAGGAGAAGAATCGTTGGTAAGAACGACAGATCCAGTGAACACCCTGTAGTCACCTGGAACGATTGGTGTTGGATTCCTGCAAAATGAAAGATATTAATCAAATTCGCTAATTTTGTATTATTTACAGTGGGTATTAAACAGGCTGATTTGGAAACAAATAATTAAGCAGTACTTAAGTATACGGCGAAACAAGTCATTTATAGGTGAGTCCCATTTAATAGGCGTCTATTGCCATCAGTGTGGACCAAATCCAGACTGCGGCCTCTGTTGAGAAATCCATACTAAATAAAATAAATTCGAAAGTAACTCTGTCTGTCTGTCTGTTACCTTTTCACGCCTAAACCACTGAACAGAATTCAATGAAATTGTAGAAGAAATTTCAACCTTGAATATGAAAAAAACATTTTATGTAGGGTAGGGTACATGGAGTAGTTAGGGTAGAGTAGGTAGAGTAGGGTAGGGTAGGGTAGGTAGGTTGGTAGGTAGAGTAGTGTAGGTAGGTGGGTAGAGTACGTAGGTAGGTAGGTGGGTAGAGTACGTAGATAGGTAGGTAGGATAGAGTAGGTAGGTAGCCAGTTCATGGGAGCGAAGCCGCGGGGGTCAGCTAGTTTCACATAAACCCAATAACACTGCTTATCTTGGGAATTGAAGCTATGGTCAGCTTATCAGAGCGCTTGCAACCAATATACTAAAGAGGCAGTATTCAATTATACGAAATAAATACCTTTCTATAAGAATGGAAAGGCTGTTTATCTATAGAAGATAGAGACTTTATGGAACAACGAAAATAGGAAAATAGAAGAATTCCTATATACTAAACAATAGTATGATTTCTTATCAGGTTGGAGTACAACATACGACTAATCAGATGTTCAAGATAAGTGAATGCCTAAACAAGTAAAAATAGATATCCAAAAGTTAATCAGATAAGTTCTCAGAATCTTCGCTAAGTTTATTAGAGTCGCTACAAGATTTATTACTTCGAATTCAGTTTTGTCATCAACTTAGCTCAGCTATAAGGTAATTGGGTAGGGGAAAAATTTGTCTTAGTGATATTGTGCAATGTCTCGTAGCTGATAGTTTATTAGGAACTTGGATGTTAATGAAAGAAATAATCCTTTATGAATGAAGAATATAGTAAGAAGAATACAATACAAGTGCCTGAAATCCAATTTACTTAAAAACAAATATCACAAGAACTGTGGCGATGGTCGAAATTCCAAAATGAAAAGGATTGATCACGTGACAGTTTTATAGTATTTGTCATTTCCATACATTTATATATATAAAAATTAACCCCTATCTTTAACTTGAGAACGGATTTACCGATTTCGCTAATTCTTTTTTTGGGGTTCTTAGATAGAAAAATAAAGAACAAAAATAGAAGGTAGGTAGGGTAAGTATGTAGGCAGGGTAGGTTTGTAGATAGGGTAGATAGGTAGGATAGATTAGGTATGTAGGTTGAGTAGGTATGTAGGTACCTACCCTGTTTGTAGTTAGGGTAGGAAGGGTAGGTAGGATAGGTATGTAGTTTAGGGTAGGTAGGTAATTATTATCGATGATAGAATGCCATGTTGTCTAATACTCTAACCAAATATAAAATTGTGATTGCAGTGCACCATGCGTTCAAATTCGGACAATTACCAATGTGACTTTTTAATTCATAAGGCCTTTCTAAGTTTATTTATTTATTTAATATATACTTCATTGTACACCACAAAAAACATACATGACAAACGTTCACATATACAAGTGTACAATGGGCGGTCATATCACACTAGGCAATCTCTTACAGACAACCTTTGGATGGACTGAATGATAGGAGAAGAATTTAGGGCTATCAGTGTACAAAATATCAAAAATAATATTACTAAGACTTAATAACATACAATATTACATGATATACTAATACATATCAAATATATAACAGAGAAAGGAGAAGAATAAAAATAATAGTGAAAGGTAATGCTCCTTCACCATTTTCTTGACGTTGTCAGTGTTTAAGCACGTCTCACTTCAATAGGTTCCACAACCGAGCTGCTTGAATCGTGAAAAATTTGTCAAAGAAGGAAGTGGAATGCATACGAATACTTAATTTTAGATTTTCCGTTTATTCTGGACACTCCTGACAACGTTGAGGAAAACATCGTGAAGAAAACTCAATTTATAGTTATTATAAGTTTGTGCTCCGTTAGTGTAATTGCTGCAAGGTATTCCATTGCGAAGATAAACGAATAAATAAATAACTCAAGTCAGTAAGAATCAAATTCAACTGTTAATATTTAAAAAACTTACCCAACGTTGGGGTATTCGTAGGTGCAAGAAGCTGTTGTCAGGACATGCTGAAGTGATATCAAAACACCTCCACATCTGTGACCCCTTGTGTATTGGCTCAATTGATTGACTTGTTGTATGGAAACCTGCAAAATAGGGTTATAAATGTAGTCCTCCTGCCCGATCTCAACGTAAACTAGCCATCGGGGTGGAAGATATTATAGTGCACAAGAGTGTGAGCTAATACAGATGGAAGAATGATGACTCTCATAGTCTGATGGATTCATTCCGATACGACTGGGCCATATGCAGGAGCAACGGCTTATCGTGTTTTTCGAGGCACGGAGAAATAACACCGCCACCTTCTATACCCCAGGTTGTTAGAGGTGCTGATGGTGATCACCGGGGTGGTTTTAATGAGCTAAAAATCCCACACTCCCTGATTTTTGCCCAAACATTTCAGGCGCCTTTTGGGGCTTTCCCCCGGTATACAAAAAATAAATGGAATCGTACTCTGGGCCCAACGCGCAACAGCCGCGCTTGAACACTTTTGTTTCAGCTACGGAGTACGTATATATTATATCTACTAAGCTTCGTATTAAACAAGATGACGCGTTATCTCCAGTAATTGTATGGAAATACAATTTTGGCCTTGGGGAAGTTCGGAATGCAGATACTTTTAATAACAAGATTATGTTTGTAAGCTTATGGGTTTCAAGCTGTTTTCAGAACAAGAGCTATGCTAAGTTAGTTTAATCTTAGCTCGCATTTAGCTAAGGTATCTTTTAATACTTGTGTCAAACTGCAATCTATGTAAATATTAAAACTCACTTCAGATATGCGATCTTAGCTCTTGGTCTGCAATGCTGTGATGATAAAAGGTTGCCCTTTGCGTTCATTCCTTGTTTTGGTATCCCAATAAAAAAAAAAAAAAAAAAAAAAAACATAAATAACGAATAGGTATTTAACAGCTCAAAAATCTTTTATTAAGGACCTTTATAGGCTTCCAGAAGGAATACGGTTTCATATTAAAGAGTGTATTTAATTTTGATTTTGTGTTATATTAAAAATAACCCTATTCAAATTGATTATATTATAGCCAGTTATTAATTGAAATTAGTCGAGGATGTTTCTTCGTTGTTATGGCAACTAAGCCCATAAGAGTAGAGGAAATTTACGTCAAAAGTACTATATAATATAGGCCTCATGTACATGTTTAAAGCCTAAGGTCCCAATGCAAAACAATGCTGATATTTTTTTTTAGATTAAACTTAATTTTCTTGAATGATGCTTGATAGTAGGACAGGTTGCTGCAGGGCTGCCTGGAAATATCTGACCGCAATTAGCTTAATTAATTAAATTGAAATGTATGTTTACTAACCATATACAAGTTTTTAAAGTGATCCAACGTCATTTGAAAGAAAGAATGATGAAGAAAATAGAAAAAATTACCCGCCCGCAGTCGGTTAAAAACAAGGTTGCCAGTTTATCTGGTAAACCTGGCAACTCAAAAATGGCGCCTAACTGAGAGCTAAATGATGTTGCATTCGCATCCACGATATAGTAGAAATTCATAGTGGAGTACAATTTAAAAAATAAAACAAAAAGTAGTTGCGGCAATATGTGGCTAGGCTAATCTATTATACTATCAAGTATCATTAATGAAAGTCAAGTTTTATCAAAAACAAAATAACAGCAGATTTTTGCAGTGGACTCTCGGGTTATTAACACATATAAATTATTAAAGAACCATGTTTGGATTATTATCATCACCTGATTTATTGATTAGGGATTGTATGCTAATTTTATTAAATTTTTCATTCGAACGGATTTCTAAGAAGATAACTAATAAAGTATTTTATCAGAATACATGGAAATTCAATTATCTAATCGCCTGCTAAATCTACTCCATGTATATTTTTGTTCTGGGATTTCCTCATCTGAATGTCATGTTAGTATAGAAACAAACAACACACGGATGTTTACGTGTAGCATTGAAATAAGCAATAATAGCTGATGAAGGTACAATGTTTTTATCACTTAAAATCATCAACATCTACATATTATGTTTGTGTCAGAAGCTTGTCTTCTATGCCAATACTTCTCTTTGCATTTTATTCTCTCCTCATTAACCTAATAAAATCTTGCACAGCTAAAATAAGCTTAGCCCTAGCTTAACTATTCATGCGCAATAAAACAGATACCATTGATAAGCCAAATGATTTGTAGTGGTAACAGGAACCGAGGAATTAATACGTAGTGGCAGGCATTTGGCCCGTCGCCACACATACCACGCCTATGACCCATAAGCTGACATAACTTTCAATGTACGATTATCGGATAATATTCTGTATGCTTTTCTTTTGTTTTGTACAGTTAAAATACCTGAATGCACACATTGTCTTAATCATTGATAACCTTGATCCACCCGCTGCTTTTTGTGTCATGCTGCCCTGGTCTTCGCGACTCGTATTAAGTTATTCTTACCCACGGTCCTTTATTTTGTTCTACTCGCTATTTATTTATTTTTTATTGTGTATCTATCATATCATCATTGTAATCGTTATAAAGTTATTTGTGTCTACGAAATAAATATTATTTTAAATCTTATCTTATTTCATATCAATGTTTAATTCCTACAAATATCATCACAGGCAGATTGTCCGAACGTCTAAAATGCTATTGGGAAAATCTAATGTTTGAAGGTCATATTCAATAGCAATATTGAAATGTATTGTGAAATTTTAAGAAGTTGAGTCATATATACGAAAAATACTAATTAATCAAAGGATTATCATATTTACCTGCATTGTCTTTAGATATCGTTTTTATAATCATTTAATATGACACGTGAACCTTTGTTTTGAATTAAACATCGAAATTGATATGAAGACTTTGAAATAGTAGTTCCTCATGCAAGCCAAAATCTTGTTTTATACGGTGCTATTGTATTTCCTGTGGCATAGATTAATTTGAAACCACAATACATTCTAACGTCTAAATAGTTTTTGTCTCAATTTGGTTGTAGGCATATAACAAGCACGAAAATGTCGTAGATGAGCTTTTGATTCTAAGTGTTCACGGGTTGAGGTATTGATTTCGGTAAAGTGAGCAATTAATAGAATCATAAGTAACAATTATTATTATTAGTACCCAGATTATTATTATTAGTATTAATCTATTACCCACTATTTTTGGCAATAAGTTTAATTATTGATAGCTTAATATGATTAATAATTATTATTTCAAACAGATATATGTGGGATAATTACTTGTTTCTGTTCCCTAATAGAGACCATTTATGTACTTAGCTATAAGCCTGTATGTAACATTTGTAAAAGTAATGGAATGCAGTAAATGAATTATGAATATTGTTAATTACAGTAAAGTTACTTACAGCATATGGAAATTCATTTTCACTTGCTGCCGATCCACCTATTATACGGCCTTCTGGCAAGCGGCTTTCCGGCAGGGATGCCGCGTGTGCACCTATTGAGAAAGAAAACAATCCTGTTAACATATATTGACACAATTTATCATTAGAAAAAGATGGAGGAACGAACTAGAAGTTCAAACTTTTTATTATAAATGGCAATAAAGAAAATAAGACTGTATTTTAGGACAGGATGTGTCTAAGTACTCATAGTAAAAGTACTTCACGCCAGAACAGGTGCTCAACTTTTATCAAGCGCAAGTACGATCATGCGTGGAGTGCTGTTCTAATCTCTGGGACGGATCTGCCAAATACCAGCTTGATGCACTAGAGTATCGAAAAGTGGGCCAAGAAGCTCACTGGCAAAGAGCCGTGAACATCGACGCCGAGGTGCCAGCTTATTGGTTTTTTATCGGTTACATTTAAGGGAATGTGCGTTGGAATTGCATGATCTAATTGCCGCCTAGCCCGTTTCATCATTGGATTACAAGATATACGGCGATACACCATCAGTACACATCTGTGTTCTTATATCACATAGTGGACATGCCACCCATACGTACTAAACGTTTTGGGAATACTTTTATAATGCGTACAGTTTTGGAGTGGAGTTCACTGCCGGATTCTATGTTTCCCTATAGCTACAAGACAACCTAAGTCAAGAGTGAATACTTCTAGGCTAGCGTGCTTCAACATCTAGATAGTGGTCAAGAGCGAGCCTATCAACAATGAAAAAAAAGTGTTCATGTACGGTGAATTCATTAAGCCTGGTTTGTATTTAAAAACTATCAAAAAGGTTCTTAGTCACTGCATCAGTATTAATCAAATAATTCTTATAGATAGGTATTGACAAGATAGTAAATTTACGAAATAGTAACGTTAGTGTTTACGTACGCACCTAAATGTTAAGGTTAAATCAGATAAGATAATGTTATCAGTTTTATGAAGAAATCAATTTTACGAAAGTAACAGTTACTCTCACATTCATCTTCCTCATTCCGATCGATTTGGTGCAGTGTATCTTTTTCTTTTATATATTTGCCATCATCTTAATAAAATCTCTGTTAACATCTTTCACACAATCCATCCCTCGTTTCTAAGGCGGTCTTGCCTTATGACCACTCCATTTAAACTCAAAACTTTCTTCACGATATGTTGACCATTCTTACGCATTACATGCCCATACTATGGCAACCGATTTCCATACAACCATTCAGTCATAGACATGTCGGTGACACTTTAAGAACTCCTCTTTTATACTTATTTATAATTATATCCGTTCACATCAGACCACACTTACCACTTAGTATCCACATCACAATTGCTTTGTTTTTATTAAACTTACATTTGTTTTGTGCTTACCATTTGGTCTTTATATTTCCAAATAATTTATACACACAAAAAAAAGAAATTAAAAGACTTACCGCAAACAGCGAGCACAAAAAAGCACAAAATCTTTTCCATGTGTAAAATAAATTAATCACAACTTAATACAAAACTCTGATGACACACAGGTTTCATAAAAGTGAGACAATCCACGAATTATACAGAATAAATCACTATCACAAAAAAACTCACTATCTTATCTGCATACGTACATTTACTATCAAGTATTATCGAAAAGTATTTTATGTATCGACAAAAATGTAACATTGGCCGAAAATATTACGTACGTGTTTTCCTGTTCCGATAAGAATGACTCACTTCGTTTTTCTTGAGTAATTATAAATAGTTTTCTATGCATTATCACATCAGGGATAACGATTTCATAGCGGAACAAGTTTTTAATTACAAAGCTCTTTGGACATTACGTACTCATCGTACTTTTCTTGCCCTTGAGTTCTAGACAAAGATACATTGTTGATGAATATGATTGTAGAGCAGTGGTGACCCAGTGGTAATCGCAGCGACTTATAAGTGGTAGGTCGTGAGTAGTAGTAGTAGAACCCAGGCAGGCAATTTACTTTGTGTAAATTATTTCATCACCACTGCACTCAAAACGGTGAAAGAAAACACCGCTGGTTTCCTACCAGCATGTCCTAGAACCAAAAATTCGAAGACATTTGACATCCACCAACACGTACTGGGCCCGCTTGGTGGATTACGGCCCATTGCCTCTCACAGAGAGAAGGCCTGTGTCCCAGCAAGATGATGATGATTGTCGAAATGCTAAAATATTTGGGCTTGAACTCGTGACATTTCGATAGTGCATGTCAATCACATACATTGTTAGTACACCCAGTTAAGTCATGGGACTATCTAGCTAGGATCTAGGGCTATTTGATCCTATATTCTAGCTAGATATCCTGATCCTGATAGGATTTGTCCCACGGTTTTTGGCAATAACATGGAATAACCCATGTTATTGCTTAAAACCGGGGTACTAATCAAATCTCCGAGCTGTACCTAAGATATGCCAGACTACTAGACCAATAACAAGTTAGTAGCAAACTTGTTAATATTTCAAAAGTACGTAAAATGGTTTGCTACTCCGTCTACTTTATCGCATAAATACCTATTTAAATTTTTTGTTGGTAATGCTGCCCGATATAATGTTTTCCTTATTCAAGATATTTCAGCCATCTTCAGCTTTACTAAGTGCGATATCGCCTAACCTTCCATTAGTCTGTTTGAGTCATAGTCAATAATAGTCTACGTACTTTACAACATTGATATCATTGTTGTCACTATAATTGGTAACAATTTATCAGGTAGAATATTTAATTATTATAATCACTGGGAATCCCTGTAGAATGGAATTTTATCGCATTGGGCAACGATGCGTGTAATTTTTGAGCAATGTTTTATACGTTCATAAACTAGGCTAAAACTTTTACTGAAATATGCATATTATTTTAAGCAAGTTAAGTTCCATCGTATTTCGTCTACGCCTGTCACCAGTGTTCCAACACTTATACAACTATGTCGTATGTTTGTATAAGCGTTGGAACTACGCGCATCGCTGCCGCGAAACCGTGGCTTTAGTTTTGCATAAAAAGCGGTCTCGAAGCTGCAGTACTTAACAAGAGCGTCAGCTAAATACTTAAACTTACGTATGCACTCACCGCCATCACGTTCTCCGAGCGACTTTCCGACGTATGACTATGAGAACACGTTATAAACGTGATATACAATATGTATGTTGGTATATGTACCAAACGCCGCACGATCTTAGCATATGCGATGTGGATAGTGTTGTCATGTAATGCATATGAATTATGAATTGCATACAATTATAACCGCGAGATGACTATGTCAGCTGAATATTGGGACGAAACATTAATTAATGTAGACCTTAAACCAGCGTTATATTTTCGAGCAGTTTTGGTAACCAGAGATTTTTTGTTAGATTTTGGTATGCATGATCTTGAAGTGAAGTTATTTTTCTTTTTGTTGTTATTGGATATCGACAGTCAACGCATCTGCGCATAGTAAGCTAATTTGATTTGACCCTGTGTGTAGTAGTGTATTGATACCGATGCTAAAGGTGGTATCTACAATAATTGGGTCAATTTTCATAACAATAACATTTTTCTCGTATAAATCTCGAATCATGTCAATGACAAGATCGATACCTACATAGGTTTAACACCGGATATGAAGGATATGTTACATAATATTTAAAATTTTCGCAATAATCAAGCTTACTAGCTTAATAAAATACATAATAGGTACTTTTAACAATTGGGGATTGTTTTGTCTCCTAGATACTACAAAATATCAGACATATGTTTTACTAGTTTCTGCCAGCGGGTTCGTGAATGCCGAAAATTATCCCAAGAGAACATACTCCCGGGATAAAATTTATCCTTTTTTTTCCAGCTTATAATTTATATCTGTGCCAAATTGCATCTAGATCCATTCAGTATTTTTTGCGTGAAAGAGTAACAAACATATAAACACATTTACACGCTCACAAACTTTCACCTTTATAATATTAGTGCATTAATCAGAATGCCAGACAGATGTAATGAGTCATTCGTGAACGATGTTGCCGTTATGGCCTTATGAATTAGGGATATGGGCCAATCAACCGAGTAATTGGCGTTGCACCTGATTATCATTGGCTAAATCTAAGCTGTCACCGTGTAGACCGCACGGTTAATGCTCTTACTTATGGTAGGTAAACCAATCTTGCGCTGCACTGGTTGCACAACATGTTATAAGTTAGTTTCCTAAAGGATAATTCTCACCTAGTTTGGGAACAAATGATCCCTCTGACAATTGTAAAAGTACTTAGTTTTAAGTCACTAGTAGTCCAAATATTGAAGCGTTCCTTTAGTCAATAAAAACTATTTTTATTAAAATTCCTGTGTCATGCTTATCATTCATCCAAAAGACGTTCACTGGTTGGACATAGGTTTTGGCTGGTTATCCTTTTTGTATGGATTCTGATTCCTGTGACTCCAGGTCCACATGTCTACCTACATCAACGTAAGGTCGCCTTCCAATACTTATGTGGTTGTTATTTCAGAACTTTTAAATCTCATCAGACATTCGCTCGGCGAGCTGAACTTGTTATTATCTACAGTATAACTCTGTTTTATAAGCAGATTTAAGCTTGCAAGCAGGTTAGTAAGAGTGATATCTATGTATATATGGGCGCGAAACTATTAGTCGATTTTATGTTTCTGTTTTATTTTAATTTTGTAACATTCACGACAGCTAATAAGAATTTAATTTGACCATTTCCTTTATGATTATTTAAAATGTTGCAATATCCGGTTCAATTCATATTAAGCTTTAATTTGATCAAATCCTTTATAATTCTTTAAAAATGAAGGGATTTCCAGTTGACATGTTATAAGGATTTACTTTGACTGTTTCCTTTTTATTTCTTTAAAATATTCGGTTTTGTTTAAATAAGAATTTACTTTGACAACTTCCGTTCTATTTATTTATTTTAAATATTTCTCTACCGTCTGAGTAAATATTGTAATTGTTATAGCGGTTTGAGAAACCTCTTCATCCTTGTGTCTATCATGAAAAGTGGACTGTATTTGAAGGGTTCTGGCAATAGTGCGTTGAAAATAAGCGGGAAAATATTCACGGATCAATTCGGGCGATCTAGTATGGAAATGAGGGAAGTAGTACGCCTTACCTTGTAGTGGTCGATGCCAGCCCACGTGTGGCAGCGAGCTGGTGTTCTTCTACTCCAAACTGGCGACCTTCAGGATCCACACACTTCACACAATTGTTTTATATCCGCGAGGCGGGTGAATAGACACGGTTCACAAGATTCTCAGCAATCTAACTAATTAGATGCATCAGTCTCCAGCCTTGTGGCTTGGAAAGCTGGCGGTTGAGATACGAGGCCCGTTCACGTTGAAGTTTCGGTTCGTTCTGGCGACCTGTCATTAAGGCGTACATAAAGGGAAAAGGAATGAGGAAGGAACGAGATAATTAGGATATCGATCGCCCGCGAAATCTCAAATGCGTTTGTCTATGTGTTTTTGGTCATTGATTTATGACATTTACAAGAGATGGCGCTACCATTTTCCCGGCCTTAAAGGGTCACCTTTAATGAAAATTAAACTTAGCCCTATGAGGAAGCAATACGGACTAAGATGCGGATTTTTACATTTCAATTATTAAGATTTAAGATAAATACTGCGAGTTGCATAATACATTAAGTTGCATACCTATAGTTAAATTTTAATAGAAAATTATGTTGCGTCGCTAACTAACTAAAACTAAGAGACCTAACTATCAAGCCAGGCCTTATTGAGTCGGTAATGGACACAGACGCACAACAGGGCGCACATAGCTACCCTTTGCGGTTTTCACAGTAACAACACGGGTTGTACCGTCCTTGGAGGTATGCAATTTATCAATAATGCCTAACGGCCATGAAAGGGGCGGAGAGTTATCAGTAATGATAACTACAATAGTACCCTCTTGTATAGAAGGTGCAGGACTATTCCATTTGGATATAGCCTGAAGTTGATGTAAGTATTCTGAACGCCAGCGCTGCCAGAACGACTGCACCAGTTTGTCAAGTAGAGTATGTCGCTGAAGCAAGCTGAGCGAGTCTGCTTCAGGAGCGGGAAGGGACAACAATGGCGCGGTGTGCAAGAAATGCGCAGGGGTCAGTGCTGATGGTTCAGTAGGGTCACTACTCAAAGCAGTAAGTGGCCGCGAATTAACTAGAGCCTCAACTTGGCTAAGAACAGTTATAAGTTCCTCGTAGGAGAGGATTTGTTGACCTATAACTTTAAAAAGGTGAGTTTTAACTACCTTAACCATACTTTCCCAACATCCTCCAAAATGTGGGGAAGCAGGCGGAATAAACTTCCAATCTATATGATTGAAGGAAAGTTCTTCCTCAAGATGAGGACGAAAATCTTTAAGAAATTTGTGAAGGTCGCGTAAATAAGAACTTGCACCTACGAAACAAGTACCGTTATCGGTATATAAGCATTTAATAGGACCGCGTCGCGAAAGAAAGCGTTTTAAGGCTGCAAGGAAAGTCACTTTACTTAAATCTGTTGCCACTTCAATGTGCGTGGCACGCGTCGTCAAACACGTAAAAATGCAGAGCCAAGCCTTACGGCTCTTAACACCTCGATCACGAAATGGTGTGTACTGTAGCGGGCCTGCATAGTCACAGCCGGTGTGAGTGAACGCCTTGTCGACTTGGTTAACACGCTGGCTAGGTAGATCTGCCATAAGTGGAAGAATAGGACGCGGGCGGAACTTAAAGCAAGTGTTACAGTTGTGGATTCTGTGACGAATTATTCGACGTGCAGCTAAAATCCAATAATTATGCCTGAGTAAGGACATAAGCAACTCCGGACCGGCATGAAGATGTTTCTTGTGACAAAAGTCAACAAGAAGATCAACAATATGGTCATGACGTGGTAGAATACAGGGATGTTTATATTCGTAGGGTTCGTCCGAATTTGTGAGACGACCACCAACTCGTATGATGTCGTGCTCATCGAGAAACGGCTTAAGCTTATGGATGGCGGGAGTACATGGTTTATTGTTTTTTAAATTTAAAATATCGTTACGGAAATGAACATCCTGTACAGCTCGCAGCAATTTAATTTCTGCATATTTCAGATCAGAGCTTGATACAGTACGTGCACTAGGCAGTTGTCTTAAAAACTTATAGACGTAAACAATAGCGCGTAGCAACTTAGACCACGACGAAACATGTAGTGCTAGCGCGTAAATTGGTGATTCCGTAACCTCAGAAACCACGGCATGAGCGACTGATTTCTGTTCGGGTACGCCCTCATGCAGTGCATTGTGTTCGAAAGTATGTATGGGCCACTCAGCTGGGTCATGAGAAACCCACGATGGTCCACGATACCACAATGGATGCTGCAAGAGCTTAGCTGGCGTGACACCACGAGACAGACAATCAGCGGGGTTCTCAGTACCTGCGACATGGTTGAAACAATTAGCGGGTATAAGCTCTATCAGCTTAGTAACCCGATTGGCAACAAAAGTTTGCCAGCGGTGCGGTGAGGAATTTATCCAGGCGAGCACTACTTTAGAGTCAGTAAACGCGTATATCTTATGGATTCGGTAGTGGGGCGATATTGTGTCTTGTACCTTGCGAAGCAACTTAGACAACAGTAGGGCCGCGCACAACTCTAGTCTAGCCACCGAAATGGTTTTCACAGGTGAGACTTTAGACTTCGCACTAACTAACTGCACGGAGTAGTTAGAACCATTGTATATTTGCATGTATACGACTCCACCGTAAGCACGCTCGCTGGCGTCAGCGAAACCTACTAAATTCATGGTGCATCCGTCGACCAACCCCAGATGACGCGGGATAATAATTTCATTAAGCGTAGAAAGCTCAGTACAAAACTGCTTCCAAGCGGTGACTATATGTTCAGGTGGTATGTCGTCCCAGTCACACTTTGCTAGCCAAAGTTCCTTAATTAAGAGCTTAGCGTACAGAATAGTGGGGGCGACAAAACCCATTAAGTCCCATAGCCGAGCCACTGTGGAAAGCATGGTTCGCTTGGTACATTTATCATCTGGTGTGGTGACGTCAAAGCGGAAACTGTCACAAGACTTGTCCCAGCGTAAACCCAGGACCTTATGCGGTATAGACTTCTCATACTCGATATTGGGCGAAGCCTTATGAGTATCAGGTATGTGTGCGAGAACCTCTTTCGAGTTACTTGTCCATTTGACAAGGTCGAACTGGCCTCGCTTGAAGAGCTGAATAAGCTCATCACAAAGCGAAATTGCTTGCGGTATGGACATGACACTACAGGCAATGTCATCCATATATAGGGCGGAAGAAGCAGCAGCAGACGCTGCAGGGAAATTATCGCCTTCATCAGCGACTAACTGGCGGACTACACGTAACGCGTGATATGGACTAGACTTAAATCCGAAGCAAACACGATTAAATTGGTAGACCATTATAGGTTCATGTTTACTGAATCTGTAAAAGATGCGTTGAAATCTACGGTCCGATTCACGAACGCCGACATTGAGAAACATTTGGCGGCAATCAGCAGACAGGGCTATTTGAAAGAGTCGAAAACGAATTATAATATTAAATAAATCACCCTGTAGATTAGGGCCTGCATGTAGAATGTCATTGATTGACTGTCCCGATGTAGTTTGACTACTAGCGTCTAAAACTACGCGAAGTTTAGTAGAAGTCTTATCTTCGCGAACGACACCGTGATGCGGAATGTAATATGACAGATTAGAAACGTTGTCATCTTTTAAAACCGGACTCAAATATCCCTTATTTATGTAGTCCGACATGACGTCATTGTAAGCGCTGCGTAACCCTAAGGACGCATCAAGTTTGCGCTCCAAACAATGAAAACGCCTAAGTGCGGCAGCGTATGAGTCGCCTAGCGAATAAGGGTCGTCGCAAAATGGCAGCGACACAATATATCTACCACTGTCATCGCGAACAGTGGTAGCGCGAAAATGTTCTTCGCACTCGAGATCCTTACGGCTCTGCGAGGGCGAGGCGGAAATTTCTTCAAGCTCCCAGAATCGCTTGAGAAGCGAATCTAAACTGGGATCTTGAAGAACAGAACAACATGAAGTTGTACTCGTACAGTGTGAAGTATGTGCCGTAGGTACGGAGACCATAACCACATACCCCAACACAGTTTCAATAGCGGGAGGTATATTATATTGCTCGCTATGCACTATGTTAGGCAAAAGCAAGCGCGGGAATATAGCAGCACCAATCAAAACATCGATACCGCTCGGCTCCGCAAACTTCGAATCTGCGAGCGGTAATGTTTTGAGATGTGTAAGTTTAGAGACATCGACGAGAGCGGTCGGCAATGTCTCCGTTATACGTTCAACAATAAGCGAAGAAACGTTAAAATTAATATCATTACTAAAACGAGAATATAATTTAATATCTACGGAACCTTTAACTGGTTTTTCCGACCCACCGATTCCTTTAGCTATTAAATTAGAAGTATGAAAGTTCTTCCAAAGTCCTAGACGCTTAAAACATTCAGAAGTAATAAAATTACTTTGTGATCCACTATCTAGTAAACAACGTATTATGTGCGGCTTATCATTTACATCGTAAATTACGACTTGAGCAGTAGCGAGCAGAACGGTTGTGTACGCCGTACATTGCGGCCTATCTCTCGCCGACGGCGACGCCGCAACGCATCGAGTGTCAATCGAACGCGATCGAGCGGCGCCAGCGACAGAGGTCGTACACAACGATACCTCAGACTGTGAGGTAATAGAAGGTACAGTCGGCATAGGCGTTGGGACCGGATTCGGCTGTGACGTCACTACAGTTGATAATTGCGGGTTTTTATTAAAATGTAACAATGTATGATGACGTTGATTACATGCGCGACACTTTAATTTAGAAGAACAGTTAACCGTTTTATGTTTAATACTCAAACAATTGACACAAGCACTGTTGTCTTTCACATATTTGAAACGAGCTGTCGGAGTCAAATTATCAAAAGCGGGACATTTATATAAGTGTTCATGGATATATGCTTCGCACAGACACTTGTTTGAATTATTTAACTCAGAGCAAGCTACATAGGATTGTGGATTAGGAGCGGTCATTTTATTATTAAAACTACGCGATTTATTAGACTTATGTGAATTGTCCGAACTATTAGGCTTATTATTGTTAGCTAAGGGTGGTTGGGTATTACGGAATATCCGACACTGATCATTGATGAAGCTGACAAAACTATCTAGAGTGGGAATCTTACGATTACGTTCTGTCATCTCGAAAGCGCGAATAGTTTCAGTGTCAAACTTTTTTATTGCGAGGTGCAATAAAATGAAATCCAGAAGGTCAACTAATTTTAGATTCTTTAGGGAATTAATTGCGGTGATGAACTTGTCCACGAATAGCTGGTAATTCGAAACAGACGCGGGACCGGACAATTTAAGATTTAAAGCTTGATCCAAGTAGGTAGACGCGAGGACACGAATATCCTGGTACCTATCGAGGAGTGCCTGGAACATGACTTGGTAATTCTCAGCACACGGTGTGACTCCCGCGAACACAGACTGTGCCTTCGGCGACAGCTTACCTATTAAATAGTACAACCTGTCTGCATCCGTCAGCGACTTATTGTCATGAACTGTAGATTTAAAACTTGCATAAAATAATGGCCAGTTTCGTATATCACCGTCGAACGACATGAGTTCGATTGGCGGCAACCTTGGTCTACATGTTGCGGAATCACTCATACTGTGCCTCCCGGACGGCTTATCTTCCAATTGAGACATCACACGTTTCACGGAACAATACATATCCTCGAATGAGGCGTAGGCTTGATAGCTAGGCTTCGCATCGGGATATATAGCCAGTAACCTAGCATTATAATCATCCAATAATTTATGAAAGTCCGTTCGAATATCATCTATTGTTACACAAGAACTGAGAAAGCCTTCTCTCACCGATTCGGAAGTATTAGCGACTTTAGAGCGATCATAAATTGACTGAATACGCTCGAAAAGTATATTACGCTTAGCTTCTAAAATCACTAACTGTTGATCTTCCGAAGAAGCGATTGCTTTCGCATCACGCGGCATTGTTATGTTATGTAGTTACAAATAACCACACAAACAAAACAATGTACGGTAATTATTTAAACGAACAACTATATGTAGAAAAGTAATACTACTGATTGTGACTGTACTGTGACAACGGGTTTCGCAATATTTGCGTAGTAACGAAATAAGTTTTTTCGTAGTACCCACTAACCAAAGTAATTAGATAGTACAAAATGTTAATAGCATTACTATCCCAACCAGTTTTATTGCTAAGTTTGAATATTGTTTAAGATAAATGAATAGGTATAAATATGCAACCTATAGCCCGCAATCGTCGAAACGTATTCGGTAAAGTTATGATATTTATACTGCGTAGGTACCTACAAGTAGTACACCTATTTTATTTTTCTCTTATAGAATGAATGTCTACCCCGCGGTATTCGGAAAGTAACTTATTCCTAACATTTTATAATTGGAGGTAGGTGATTCCTATAAGGGCGGTTAAACTAAAAGACGTTTGAAATATGGAAATTTACAATACGACAAGTTAGTTTTTTAATAATATATTTATTATTTTTAATAACAGCAGATACGTAATTATGAACCTGCTATAGCGGCGTTGATGGAACCACGTATTGGGTTTACAACTTGATTATGTGGGTAGGCGGCTAGGTGCCACGACCCTAGTAGGAATTTATGATTGATTCCTACGTAAGAAATAAAGGAAAATGGATATATTATAGTAATATATCCGGCTCGAAGGACCAAAAATGTTATAGCGGTTTGAGAAACCTCTTCATCCTTGTGTCTATCATGAAAAGTGGACTGTATTTGAAGGGTTCTGGCAATAGTGCGTTGAAAATAAGCGGGAAAATATTCACGGATCAATTCGGGCGATCTAGTATGGAAATGAGGGAAGTAGTACGCCTTACCTTGTAGTGGTCGATGCCAGCCCACGTGTGGCAGCGAGCTGGTGTTCTTCTACTCCAAACTGGCGACCTTCAGGATCCACACACTTCACACAATTGTTTTATATCCGCGAGGCGGGTGAATAGACACGGTTCACAAGGTTCTCAGCAATCTAACTAATTAGATGCATCAGTCTCCAGCCTTGTGGCTTGGAAAGCTGGCGGTTGAGATACGAGGCCCGTTCACGTTGAAGTTTCGGTTCGTTCTGGCGACCTGTCATTAAGGCGTACATAAAGGGAAAAGGAATGAGGAAGGAACGAGATAATTAGGATATCGATCGCCCGCGAAATCTCAAATGCGTTTGTCTATGTGTTTTTGGTCATTGATTTATGACATTTACAAGAGATGGCGCTACCAGTAATGATTTATTTTAATAACTTCCTTTTTGATGTTTCCCACTTAATTTTGATGTTTCGCGCCTAAACTTTAACTTTAATTTAAAAAAAAATAAAAACCGATGTATTTGTGTAGGAAGATCACTCTTTCGCTACCATGGATTTAAACACCCTATACTGAACTAAAGTATTTATTTATTCGCCATTTACTCTAACTGTGAACTGTTACTTTGTATAAATGTTGGTGCAAACCAATATTACGTGTGAACTTTGATCTTTTGTAGGGTAGCCGTGTTGGCTCGGTCAAAAAAGCACTCGCTCAGTAAAAAAAATATTTTATAATAGGCAATGTTGCTTTCAGTACACTGTGAATAAAGAATCTCGCTAATTATCTCGTGAACCATATTATATTTTGTTTGTGGCAGAAAAAAACTGCATTCTAGTAGTCGAAGAAAAAGCAAAATATATATTGAAAGAAATCTGTGAAAGCAGCTTATCTATTTGAGTACACTACATCACTGTTACTACAAACTAAGAAGAAATAAACAGAAAATCGCAGGAATAAACCAGAAAACGTGAGTGTATTTTAAAATATTGCACAAAAATTGACCGTTGTAAACACAAAACACGGCTTGTTCGCCTGTCAGATTTGTTGACCTTTGGACTACACTGGGTGACTAGCACTATTTCAAAGTTTTGCGCTAACATTATAACAACGTATTTCAACACGATAGATAGGCGACCAGACAGTCCAGCGGTGGCACCGTATGACTTACAAAGCAAAGGTCGGAGGATCGAATCCGGGATTGCGAAGTTCTTTTTGTAACATGTTTGAAATCTAAACATCAAAATCAAAACATCTAAACATAAAGTTGTTATTTAGGTTGTTAGTTAGGCTAAATAACGACGTCTATGGAGATTATAAATATAAATAAATTGTCAAGAGATATTTTAAGAGGAAAATTGTAAATAAAACTGGGCAGTCCATTGTTCCGAACACACCCGAACAATACGTAAGAAGATTTGCACTTATAATATTCTGCGCGTACGCCGCGCGTAGCCACCTCCACGCCCGTTCCTAGTGCAACAGGTTAACGAGTGCGCGTGAGGTGTCACTCAGGCGTCCAGTCACGCTCGCCTAAATCGACGACATCTTTTGCTAAGTAGTGAAGGACGTCCCTACTCATTAGGACACTGCTTCCTTGTATTATCTGCTTGCCTGGTACTAATGGATCATTCAATGGATAAATCTGTGTCGGACACTGAAATCAACATAGCGGGCACGCATAAAACGTCCGCTAAATATGTGTTTCCTCGCGTCAAAAAAATGCGCGGTGAGGAATTGGAGGATTCGCTTGGTAAACAGTTAGATGAATTTAAGGAGGAAATGAAAAAAATGCTCTCGTTCTTTAATGAAAAACAGGCAAAGGAGACACAACAAATTAATTTAAAACTTCAAGAGATTCAAAAATCAAACGCACATATACAAAACATCTCTCGCATTCTTAACTGCACAAAACAAGAACCTTCAAGAAAAGATAACCCGACTCGAAACGCAGTCTATAGAAGACAAGAAGTACATCTCCAATCTAGAAAATAAGATTGAGGACATGGGCATGGACATGACAAGCAAATGGGCAGTCGAAAAGGTAATCTAGTGATTAAAAATGTACCGAGAAAAAACAATGAGACTAAAGAAGATCTTCTAGAAATGGCTATGTGCCTCTTTCAAAATATACAATGTAGCATCAACAAATGCGACATAAAGACCTATATATGTCTTTAATGTCGCATTTGTTGATGCTACATTTGTTGATGGTACGCGGGAAAACGGCGGAAAAGCAAAACACACCTATTGTAGTGGAAACTGGCTCCACAATCCAGAAAACTGAAACTTTGAAAATGGTCAAGGCATTCAACGTAAGGCATCAAAACAAATTAAGTTGCAAACACTTAGGATTCAAAACCCAAGAAGACACTGCAGTCTTTATATCGGAACATTTAACCGCTAAAGGCTCCCGCCTCCATTTCCTTGCACGTGACTTAATTAAAGCCGGAATCTACAAGTTTTGCTGGACCGCCTATGGCAAGGTATACATTAAGAAGGATGAGAATTCGCCAACTATAATCGTAAGAAGTGAAGAACAGGTACATAAAATGTTGCTTGATAAATGACTATTTTCCCTAAAACTTTTAAAAAGTCTCGTAAAAATAATATTATTCTGTCATCTAAATTTTTTGCCATCAAATATTGCTGTTATGTTTTGCCAGACTATATACTAAGCTATTTTGTCAAAAAACAAAATACTACTATACATTAACACATACACATCCTTATCACACTTATATACCATGTATCCTATACCACACCCATATATGACACACATATACTAATCCCCTCACACATTTCAAATCCCTGTAAAATAAAAATGCAGTCCACCCATAAAATGCAAACTCCAATTATGTTACATGGCTACCTACATTCGAAATAAATTGAAATAATTACATACCTAATCCTGACCGTTATTCAAACGATACTAAGTATAAATGTCTAATACACTACACACTGTCTCTGAAATTGATAACATCGAAACAGCCCATACAGTAGAATGCAACTCTGCAGAACTCCATAAACATGTCTCTGTAAACAAGAACGATCTCACAATAGTATCTCAAAACATAAGGAGTATTTACTGTAATTTTGATAACTTTTTGATCACTCTATCTACTTTTAAATTCGAACCAGGCATTGTTATCCTGACCGAATGTAGACTGAATCCCAATAAAGCGATTCCACATATGTAAAACTACCACTCGTATATGACGACTCGGCAGATATACCAGAATGATGGTGTGGTTGTTTATGTTAAAGATTCCTTAAAACCTAGAGGAAATACAGCTAGTCCAAGCGTCATGTCTACGACTGGACATATTGGGCAATATTGTCTACTGTACCTACCGTTCTCCCTCTAATTCAAATACCGATAGCTTCATTGACTCTCTCAGCTCGCAGTTAAACTCACTAACATCACAGAAAAACATTATTATTGCAGGAGACATTAATATTAATATAAGACACAAATATACCGAGTAGAGTTAACAGAGTTAACTACCTAAATATGTTGTAATTTTTCGGTATACTTCCTGGACACATTTTGCCCACTAGAGAACAAAGCTGCCTTGACCATTTCATGCTTAAAATACACAAAAAAAAGTTCTCGGCATCCATCGCTATCTTGCATACTACGGTGACTGACCACTATACAACATTTATCTCTTTAGAAAAATTAAAAAATATCCAAATAGCAAATAAAATCACCACTAAGTTAAATTTTGAACAAGCTTTAAAACATCTATAGGAAAGGCAATTGTCAGACTTATTATTTTGTAATGACCCAAATTTATTAATCGATACTTTTATTAATATATTAACTAACTTTGTAAACGACAACACCTGCATAAAAAATATTCCAAACAATAAACGCATCATAAAGCCGTGGATTACCACGGTCCTCCTACGCTGTATTAATAACCGTAATAAATTGCAAAAACAAAGTCGCAAAGACCCGTATAACGAAACCATAAAAATCACTTACACTAGATACAAGACAGGACTACTGTAATAATTTAATTAAAAAAATTAAAAGATAGATAAAAGATAATATGAAAGAAATTTAATTGCTCAAACAGTCTCTAACAACAAATTACTCTGGAAAAATATAAAAACCATCACATACTCAAATAAAGTAAAAAGTCAAAACATTGAACTATTAAACATAAAGACAACTCCTACACAGTCAATAAACCACATCAATGAGTATTTTGTTAATATTGAAAACAACTTGCCCAAGAAATTAATCCGGGATTAAGTAATGTCTCTAAAAACCGATTCGATGCATTACGATCACAACTGAATACTCTCGTAGTACTACATACTGACAATGCTGAAGTAGAAAGTATACTAATGAACCTGAAATCTGACAATGCCCCTGGTTGGGACAACATATCGACAAAATTCTTAAAACATATAAGAAAGGAAGTTTTTCCCATTATAGCTCAACTTGCCAATCTATGTCTTCAAATGGGCGTATGCCCGGCTCCACTAAAACAATCTATTATTACCCCAGTTTACAAGGGAGGGCACAGAGACGATATCAACTACTACAGGCCCATTTCCGTTTTACCATCGATATCTAAAGTGCTTGAAAATATTATAAATAACAGACTAACTCAATATCTAAAAAAATATAATATTATATCTAATTCACAATTTGGCTTTAGACGAGGTGTATGTACTGAGGATGCAGTAAGTGCGTTAAGCTCTTTTGTAACCGAGCACCTGGAAAAGAGAAACAAATGCCTGTCTGTGTTCATAGACCTCAAAAAAGCATTCGACACCGTCTCTGTCCCAATCCTTGTCAGCAAGCTGGAAAAAGCCGGAATAAGAGATACTGCGCTCAATTTACTCAAAGACTATCTTAACAACAGAAAGCAAAGAGTAAAAATAGGACAGTATACCAGTGACGATGAGGATGTATCATACGGTGTCCCACAGGATAGTGTCTTAGGGCCTACCCTCTTTCTCCTATATATTAACGAACTTTGCAATATGGAAATAAAAATGCAAAAGTATTTTCGTACGCTGATGACACACCTATTGTCTTCGCGGGTTCTTCCTGGCACAAGGTTAAACTGAATGCAGAGGCGGGAATGGCTTGTGTAGCTGAATGGCTAAAAGACAACTTACTTTCACTAAACACTAATAAAACTAATTACATATGCTTCCGTATCACTATCAGAACACAGCCTATTAATGACTTACATTTGAGGATACACATATGTGGAGACTTGACGAATACAAGTTGTAATTGCCCATGTATTGGGAAGGTCACTAAGACTAAATATTTGGGAGTTGTGGCAGATCAAGCACTGTCCTGGTGTCCTCATATGGAGCAAACTGCTGGGAGAATAAGGAAACTCAGTTGGATCTTTAGAAACCTCAGACATATTGTTCCATGTGAAACGCAGAGCACTAAGAACCGTCTCAGAAATCTCCTCAATGAAATATATGTAGCATTGGCGCAGTCTGTGCTACTATATTGCATCCCAATTTGGGGTGGTGCAGCTAAAATAAAGTTTATTAATGTAGAACGAGCACAACGTACATTAATAAAAATTATGTATTTTAGAAATAAAAGATTCTCCACAGCTCCTCCCAGCTTATATCAAATAAGTGATTTACTCTCTGTTAGAAAACTGTATATAACCCAAACCGCTCTTATAAAACTTAAAGCATTACCGTATAAAAATAACCAAAAAAAAAAAAAAAAAGATTTAGGTGCCCAAATTCCTCAAAATAAAACTAGATTTGCAAGCAGACAATTTAATAAACGTTTGGCACAACTATACAATAGAATTAATAAACATGTGTATGTTTACAATAAAAATTACCGCGACTGTAAAAAAAAGTATAATAACCTGGATAAAACCACTTACCTACGAGGAAACCGAGGCACTTCTGGAACACGATGAGTAGACGTAACTCATCACATATAATATACCTTAAACTAATACACCACATCCAACACACCACACTTCATTACACCACACACACTACTCTACACTACACATAACACACTACACTGCAGCACACACATCACATCACACCACATAACACTCAACGTACAAAAACAAGTGTGTTATTTATTGTTAGTGAATTAATTTATTTAAAACGGTGAAGGAAAACATCGTGAGGAAACCGGCATGTCCTAGAACCAAAAATTCGAAGATATGTGACATCCACCAACCCGCACTGGTTCCGCATGGTGGATTATGGCCCTTCCCCTCTCACAGAGAGGAGGCCTGTGTCCCAGCAGTGGGAACATTAATAGGCTGATGATGTGATGTGAATTAATTTATCAATTTAATCTGATCTTATTTTTAATCTTATTTTACTTTTTAATATTTAAAACAAAAGAAATAAATAATTAATACTTTTTTAATACTCAATTAATGAACAACAAAATTATATTAAATAATCTTAAATATCAGTACATGATAACAATGTTTTATATATATTAAATAATCTTAAATACAATGTTTTATAGTATCTCACAGTTAATATGAGTAAACACGACAATGTTATGGAGGATCGGAGTCTCCTAATACAGGCATTGTTTGCTTAAAGGGAGGCTCCAAACACGTCTTAATGTTGAATATGCTAATTGTGACAAAAAAGATTTTGTATTTTGTATTCTTTTTTTTGTAACTTAACAACGATGGAGACCACGCGCCGATATATACTCGTATGTGAATAGAATTTACTGGTTTGACTATCGCCAATGCCAAGTGAGTGGTTTATACTGCCAATTGGTCATTTTTAATAGATACAAACAACATAACTAGATGTCTCAATAAGTTTTTTTTAATTGTTTCCACACACTAGAAATGTCTCCGGTATCGTGGATGCTTTTACAAACATACAAACCCACATCACAAACAGTCAGACCAGGAATCATTATCTGTATACCATTTTTTTGATTGACAAGAAGTAACATTGGTGTTTCGCAGTTTGCCGCCCCTTTCATGACCCTCTTGGCCTAAGGGTAATGTACGCTACAGACAATGAACCCATTCCATACCTCGATCAGTCCTGATGGCAAGCGATAGGTGAAATCTACGATGGAACGGGCATTCCCAAAAGATCCATTTTCACTCGTGCTTTAAAGGCTGATGGGTTACAGGTGGCAGAGAATACTACCACTGGCAAATAGATTCACACTCTGGCTGTGCACATAATTAATGTGAAAAAAAAGCTGTGAATATGAAAGTTTTAGGCAAAAAAGAAAGACGACACCAAAACTTAAAAAAGTCTAATTTTTAACGATCATTCCCTACAATGATTTTAAAAAATAATCAAAATTCCGAAATGATCATCGATTTTTTGTTGCTTACATTACCCCTGGTTATCACTCTTAGTTATGACTGACATTGTCACTGAGATAAGGATTATTGGATTATATTCTACTCGATTATCAAATGCAGGCACTAAAAGCTAATGGTCTCGATATGAAAAAAAAATGCTTTTTGTATAATAGTCTTCACTAGGAAAAAAAACTGGTTTGGATTTTCAAAAAACCTATAGTTTTGGTCTTCGATCCGATGTAATAGGTGGACAAAGGATGAATTATGCTAGATAATAGCGGGCGCGAGCCAAGCTCCGTGCGAGGCATGGATGAGGCACGGTCCATACTATACTATACGGGCGGCATCCGCGTCCCGGACGAGGTGCGCAGATGCGGACGCCGCACGGTGTAGCATGGACCGCGTCATATATAATGTTCGTGAAGTTTTGAATCCGTGCCTCACCACGGTCTAGCATCCTTAATAGGGAGCTTGAAAACTATGAAGCATTTGCACATCTTTATTTAACCTTTTAAACGCTGCCTAGTGACGAAATAGAGAGTGCTCCTGTACTTGCGGATACATGTGCACTCTTTGCAGGCAAAATTAATGTTTTACTAATCTTATCCAACTCGAAGATTAATAAAACGATGATTAACATTAAAACATAACAGGAAAAAATCCCTCCTTTTATCTTTGTATCACTTTTATTTGAAGATAATAATACTGTGCTTCAAAATAAATGATGGAACGAATGTGATCACATTTTATTCGAAAAAAAATAGAAGTTCTTTATGTATATGACAACAGAGATGAAAATAATTATATGACTGACAGCCCCGTTGATATATCTAGTGACCAATAACTCTAATGCTGAACGCGAGATCCAGCATGAGCTCAAAGCTTATCCTATCCATACTTAAATTATGCGAGTAAATGCAACAGTAACTCTGCGAGTTTGTTACGTATTCACGTCTAAACCACAAAAACTAAAGTTGATCTATTTTGTTGTGGAAATAGATTGGACCTTGAAGTAGGTCATAGGATACTTTTTATCCCGAGACTTTGTTCCCTTGGTATAAAACGTGGACATAGATAGCCGTTGGAAGAAACTAGTAATAATAATCACACATTTTTATTATCGATTCACCGGAAGAGCATTTTATTGTTGTTTATCAGTGGCAATGACAAAGTTTGACAAAAATCTAGCTATCTAAGAATATTAGTCATTGGTATCATTTCTAGGTAAGATGAGAGTCATAAAAAGGAATGACGGTCAACTACGTACTCGTCATCGGTATTCGAGTTAATCAGTTAATAAATCAGACTGCGTGACGTAAAATCCATACGGAATTCTATATTGTAAATCCGGTTGAGCATTTCAACACCCCATACAAAGAGGTAAATCGCACTGAAGTGGCGGCTCAGTTTAGATACTTTCTGAATTCCATTTAAAGTGGAACAGAGTGCGAATAATGTGAATGCATACAATATAACTTAGGCATGGTACAGCCTCTGAATACGACCACGCTCATTCGTTTCTATCGAACGTTAACGCCAGCAACCGCAGTTTTCCGTTTCTCGGAATGGTTCAGTAGCGAGATTTTAAGGTTTATGCGTGCGTTATTTCATTCCTTTGGAAAAAGCAATTTAAGTGAGGTTCTTTTTAGATAAAATATTAGTATTATTGTTCTAAAATTCTTGTCGCAAAAATCCTAGTCAAGTTTTTACATTATTGATAAATGATAAATGATTTTATTTCTGTAAGTTGGTTTGTACAAACACTTTTACATGTCGAACATATTTTTAAAACTAGATGAGGTCGGCGTTTCCTATCTGACTACTCTGAGAAGAAAGGCCGAAACAAACTCAGAGGTCACAGTCTCTTTTAAAGTCCTGACAAAATCTTGATTAGATCATGTGAAGACCATGTAGACTGATGTCTGAAATGGTCTTTTGAGGAAAGAACCAGCCAGATTGAGTGGACCTGTCCAGTCAGTGCACGCATTTGTCAATAACCGAGCAGCTCAACTCAGAATTTAAGGAGCTCAACGATTCGACGAACAATACCAAAGAAAGGACATTCGGGTAGGCCGCATAAACTACTCAAACTGCCAGACCATGATTAAAAACTAAGATAAATTTAAATAAAAACAAAAAAAAAATATATATATCCACATAGTCTTCACATTCACAATAATTAAAATAAAATAATATAATACTTTAAAAAGTAAATATTCTTGTCATTGCAAGAAAACCAAAAATAAATAAAAATATTTATAATAACAAAATGCATAGTGCAAAATATAATAAAAAAACAAAATTAATTGGAGCAGCTCAATCCCAAGCCTTTTTGTCTTCAATGTAATCTTTTGTTGTATAAAACGCTTTCTGGCACAACTTACGTTTAATGAAAGACTTGAATTTATTAAGACTTAGATCTTGTACGTGGCTTGGAAGCTTATTATAAAAGCGTACACATTGACATCTAAACGAGCCACCTATTTTCTTGAGCCTTGTTGTAGGTACTACAAATTTATGTTTGTTCCTAGTATTTATGTTATGGATATCACTGTATTTTTTAAACAATTTTATATTTTTATGGGCATATAAAAGAATTTCATAAATATACTGAGAAGGCACAGTCATTACATTAATCTCCTTAAATTTCTCTCTGAGAGTGTGTCTCGGGCTTAATTTATAAATTGATCGAACAGCTCTTTTCTGCAAAACAAAGATAGTCTGGATGTCGGCGGCATTTCCCCACAACAGAATACCGTACGACATTACACTATGAAAATAGCTAAAGTAAACTAAACGGGCTGTCTCTATGTCAGTTAAATTACGAATTTTTCTAACAGCATATGCTGCGGAGCTTAGCTTCTTTGACAATTTATCTATATGTGGGCCCCACTGAAGCTTAGCATCCAAAGTTAAGCCTAAGAATACTGTGCTATTTTCAGGATTCAATTCTTCGCCCTTTATCAACACATCGGTTTTCACCTGCCTAACGTGAGGTAGGGTAAACTTAATGCATTTGGTTTTTTTTTCATTAAGAAGTAAATTATTAACATTGAACCAGTGAACTACTTTTGAGATCGCGCTATTTACATCGTCAGTAACCAGCTGCTGACGTTTAAGTTTAAACAAAAGTGAAGTATCATCCGCAAACAACACTATATCATGGTTATCCTTTATTGGTACCATACCGACGTTAACGTACCCGTCATGAAATTACCATGAATCTTGAATATCATTGATCGGATCTTTATAGCTATGTACGACTAGGAATACGTCAAAACGCAAAATATATTCAACCGATGGATTTTCATCACAACACGAGATACAAACAGTATCGTTGTGTAGAGATACAAACTTCTGCAAGCTTAATAAAATAAACAGTGCCATTCCAACGTTGCAAAGATTTCTAAAAAGAAACCCAACGAAACGCTTCATCGATTGTAGAATGGTTTATGCATGTGGAAAGATCTATTTGGTTCACTTGAATTTGTATCCTAATATTTAGATCAGCCGAGATCCCATTTATTTTTATTACGGGTCTGATATCAGCATACGAATGTGTAACAAAAAAACGCAATAAGATGTTTCTCTCGCTCCAATGTTACTATTCTATTTCTATTGGATATAAGGTTTTATTTTCAATTAGAAAATTATCTCTACTTGTTTTCTGATCGTGAATATGTTTTGCTGACTTTTAAACAATATTTTATGCATTATACTTAATACTTAGTACCGACACGAAAAAGAGTGAGAAGAACTTGTCAACGTAATCAAGTGTCATCTGCATTCTATCCGAAAATTCAGTATTCTATGAATAGTATAAAGAAATCCTGTCCAACTTCCAACCCTTATTTGATTTTAATATAAAAATATGGATAATCCTTTAGGTTTCTCAATCTCTTTAAAGTCATTACCTGCCACATTGAAACTTGAAAGATTTGAAGAGTTTTTTCGCTTCGAATCTTTATTCCGATAACTTTATATTCAGAAATAAATTTCAGGTTTAAACGGGCTGATATTACATAATACGGTATATCCTCCCTATGTATCTCTATCTAAAGTTATTTGTTGTTACTAGATGCTGATTGTAACTAAATTTAAAGAAGTTCCTTAGAACTTGACATTGTTTTGTTTTTGCAAATTGTTTAAGTCCATTATTCCACACATTTTTCATATTTAAAAAATAGTAGGTAGTTGTCATCAATTTACTCGGGAAGTACGTACAGGTCTGCTGGAAGAAGTTTCTTTTGTAATAAATAATAGGCAAGTTTCTGCTCTTCTATCTGTATTTATTATTGTCTCTGTTATGTGTTTTGTGTGTCAATAAATATATGCATGGCATGTATTATAAGCATGCATAGTTATTATGAATTAAAAATGAAATCCAAACTAAAGACTATACTGTGAGTATGCAGTACAATATTTTTAATGATGATCAAATATTCAGTAGCATTATCACTTGCTCAATATAATCATTTATTACTATCAGCCAGCTCAGAAATAAAGGGTTCCGTAATGGAAATAGTTGCATCAATTACTAATTATTAACTTTCAAATAACATAATACCTGGATTCGCCGAAAATTAGGCAAAGCTTTAACACCCACATTTCGCTTCTTATGTTTAAGCCCCATTCAAATGGGGGAGGGCCTATTGCAAAAGCAAGACTAGGCTACTACGACATAGAAATACTCTTACAAACACTTCAACAAGGTTGGAAATTACACACAAACCACACACATATTATACAGAACACACACACAGACACACAACATATTTTTGTGTTTTTTTATTTTATTATGAGTTATTTTTTTTGTTTTTACAACAGTTCAGTTCAGTTCTGTTACAAGCCATGTTCTTTCTCACTTTGTAAGTTATGAAGAGCGGGACCTCCTAGCACAGGTATTTGATATATACTTAAAAGAAGACCCCTGCATAAGAATTATTGTATCATATTAATATGAAAATGTATATATATATTTTTTTATATTGCCGTCAACAGGGCACAATTCCAGATTACGGGGTGTGTTTTCTTTTTTTTTTTTTGATTTGTTTTCTCTTGACTCTATTCTAAGTCAGATGTGACAGAGACAAGGTCCATGATGGACTGAGCTAACCCAGAAGAAGTCTGTTCACTCTAACTTTGAAGAGATTTGGTTTGAATGCGTTCGGCAACAGACGCAGATAGTAAGTTTCACTCTTTTGCTGTGCGCATTATGAAGGATGTTTAGATGCGCTTGGTGCGGGTTGGTGGAATGGCAACTGGGTAAGGATAGCTGCTACTGAGAAATTGCAGTTGAAGAACCCGATAACAATTTTACCCGACCCCATCAACTCAAATATAAAAACACAATTTACCAATTTTATTTTTAAATAGAATGGCGAAAAAGTAGCGATGGTCTTATTGTTGCCAATGGCATTTTATGTAATCATGACTTTGTTTTTTTTTTTTTGCAGAATATAAATTTAAATCAGATCTACAAATTATCAAGGGCGCTACCAATTTTATGAGATCATGGTATACATGTTAGCATGCATAGCAAGTTTTTAAACTTTCATTTTGACAAACAGTAAACATGGTAAATATCCCGATTCTAATGTTAATGTTAGCATTAATCTCTATATCCTCCACTCGACTCTATCAAATTGACAGTTAGGTAGTTTTATTCAAAAGAATTAAGAATACAGGCCTTAGAAATAATGCAAGCACTGCAAAGCGCCGCCGGGCCAAAAGTAGCTGCAGAACACCGTGTGGTATGGTTTTAGTCAGAGTCTGAAATAATCTTTCACCAGCCCCAGGGCGGCTATCCATAAAAAAATCCATTAGAGTTGTCAAAAAATAAAAGGCCTGTTTTGACAGCTATACTAGAAGCTTATATATATTAAGCTTAGTTTGTGACGACTTTAGATAATAAGGCCAAAACGAAATGACCTGACCACCCAGTGCACAAATTTCACAAGAAAGCCGAAATTCACAAAAGTTTTGTAATTATAAGATAAAGGAGTATATCACACATCCCTTAATAAGATAAGATTGTAGATACCTATATAACATAGTCCAAGATTAGTCAAGTAAATCAGTCATCAACTGTGGGCATTGTGTTCAACAGTTATCTTGTTTTTTTAAACCTATCATAAAACTTTCCACAATTGAAAAATGAACAAATTTGTGCTTTTATTTGTGATTGCTCTTTGTGGTAAGGATTTCATACTAGTGTGATAATTTTTTAATAAATTAAGTATACTTTTGATACAAGTAGGCGAAACTTGTCATTGCACTGTCTGCTCCATAACATACTCAGCTCGGCCTTGACAGTTATGCAACTGCAATTTATCATAATTTTTATTTTTGGGTGTCAGGCGGCTTGCCTGATAAAAATATCTTAAGACTTTTTTAAAAGACTTTTAATTACTTTCTTTCATTAGTACATCAGTTTTACTTTGCACATTATTCATCGTATTTTGTAGAAATTAATTTTATTATTTGTTTCATGAACAGGCACACGCACAAGCTCTTTAAATGTTGATAGTGCAAACAGAATATCGGGTGGATCGCCGGCAACTGACAACCAGTTCACATATATGGTAATTATAAAAGACAAAAATAATATTTCCTGTATATTTTGTAGGGTTACAAAAATATCGAAATCTCGAAAAGGGGTAAATAGGGAAATAACCATTACGAGCTATCTTTAATATGACACCGATTCTGAAATCTAAACTTACTGCTACTAAAACAGTCGTATTTAAAAATGCTTTAATAAAATATCGAGGCGAAAATTAAATGCTACAGATATAAATAACTACCAAATGTATATCAGTAGAACGAAATTATAACCATGCTTATTTTTTTTAGATTTCATTGCAAGAAATGAGCCAGTTATCAAATTACACGAGAGGACACAGATGTGGGGGAGCATTGGTCACGTTACGTCACGCAGTAACATCTGCATCTTGCCTTTATGAGACCCGAAATGGGTAAGTACCTACTTTTTTTTTTATGGATGCCTACTCTATACACAAACCTTCGGGGAATACCAGGCGCGATGTTACGTTACGGTGGGTGCTATACCTACTAATAAAGTTCTATAGACTTGTCTCTGTTTTGCACATGTAAAATCATACAAATGTCTTTATGTAAAGTTAAAGCAGCAGGAATACATTTTATAAATGACGGTGAAAGCTACATTAAAAACATTTGTGTAGTTTGAAAGTAATGTAAGACCTCGACTACAAATTGACATTAAATTTTATACTATTTGTACATATGCAATAGATCAATAAGTTAAGAGGTACAGGAAACATATTATCGTACTAGAGTGTCCGAAACGAAAACCCCTGAGAAATAAGCTTCAATAAGAACTTTGATACAGTTGAAACTTGTCACTAAGGCTAGGTAGGCTATTCTATAGCCAAATCAAGAGCAAAAAAAAGATTACCCGTTTTGCACTAGCTGCGATCAACATTCTGGGGATTTTCTTCGTTTCAAAGCAATTTTAACTTAAACCTGGTAACATTTATACTATTTTTGATTGGATTTTCAGAGCCTTAGCAGTACTCACTCCTAGTGAATACAGGGTATTTGCTGGTGGAGCAGTTCTTACCAACGACGCGTCCGCAGATCGTTATCGAGCTGTAGAAAGATTTACCATTCATCCCAACTATAACACGGGTACCCTGTATGTGAACGATATCGCTATTATTACCGTGAGTATAGTTTTTGTCTGTCTCTTTGGTATTTTTCTGCGATGAAAATTACTAAGATAATAAATGGTAGGTAAATATGTTTTCTATGTTACCCATATTCAGTTTTGTCTGATATTGTTGCTATTTAAACAGTCAGCCAGTCCACGTGATTAATATCAAACGTATTGGAATTTTTCAAAATTTGTCGTTGATAGAATGTGAATGTGATAGTGGTCATACGCGAGCCTATACAATAAAAAAAAAGAAAGTCACCTTATAAAAAGTGATCAACGTGTTCGCAAAGTGAATGTTTCTAACTACTCAGTGTTAATGAGAATAGTCTAAAATTTATTAACACTTTTTTACCTATTTTAGCTTGCCTCTGCGTTCCCAAGTAACGTAGTGTCAATGGTGCCAATGTCAGTTGCCGATGCTACTACAATACAGGGACCGATTTGCACCTCCTCCGGGTGGGGATCTCAAAACCAAACAAGTTCTGTAAGTAAACACGATAAAAAGTATTATTTACTCTTAGCCCAGCAATTGTTTTTCTTCCATTATACCTAATGGAAATATATGTAATGGAAATAGCATGAGACAAGCATGATGACGTCACAGTCGCGATGCAAAACAAAATACACATTTTTGTGTATTCATTTGGTTTTGAATCGTGGAAGCTAGCGATCAGAGAAACATATTCCTCGTGGGTCACCTTTTATAGCGTAAGTGACTGTTAAAATACAAATGGAGCTAATGAAAAACAAAATAAAATTGTTGAACGTGGTCTCTTTAAGGCACACTATATTGGCAGTCTTAGACTCCACTGTGTCTTGTGAATGTTCACGTACTTGTTTGTAATATTTATAGCAATCACCAATATTTTTTTGTAATTTATGGAACTTATCGTTTGTTTTAGGCCAGTACACAGTTGATGCACACAACGCAGACGGCGATTGACATACAGGCGTGTCAAGCTCATTACCAGGGGCTACTGCCCGGATATCCTCAAATCACTTTACAAAATTCCATGATCTGCGCGTTGGCCACCACCATATCATCTGGATGCGCGGTAAATAATGCATTTTGATAACTATTTATCCAAATATTTTTTTATTGAACAGGCCAAAAAAAAAATTGGAATCATTAATTGCATAGGCTAAAAAAAACGTTTTTACCTTACAGATTTTTTTAAAGATATTCATAGATTTTTACAAAAAAACTTTTTAGTATTTTAATCTTTCTAGTTTTGCCCATAATTTTGGAGTGTAAGAGGAAACAACATAACATTACGATTTATATTATTTTCAGGGTGACTTGGGCAACCCATTAGTATGCAATGGGAACCTCAACGGTGTTCTAATTGTCACCGGGAACGATTGCTCACCAGGAGCCATGCCGCGACCAGAAATTTACACCCGTATCTCTAACTTCCGCCAATGGGTCGAGACCACGTCAGGAGCATCCGCTTTCCAACCTGGAATGGCAGTGTTAGCATTGATCTCTATTGTTCAAATTGTAACAGCAAAAGTTTTAAATTAAGATAATTTAGAAACAAGGAAAATTATACTATTTAAATACAGTTTGTTGTTTCTTATTTTTCAATTTCTGTTATTTGTCTACCCTATGAGAGAAATTAAAATTGTAGGAAACTTGATAATAGTAATGCTAGTACCTATTTATTGCCAACTTAGTTATAGTGGGGTGTAATTATTTTAGAAAAAGGAGCAAGCAGGAGCGAATGAATCAAGTCTTTGAATGATTATTTATCTATGTAATTAATTATTATTATTTTAATCCTCAACGATTATTAAGATCCACCAATTTTGTTAAATACTGCTAAATAAAACAATGGATAAAATTTTGTATTTTAATACCCAAAACAAACGAAGAACTTATGAAAATCTTAAGCAAACTTGGAACTTTAGGTAGCATCTAGGACATTTTATATACGAGAATATATATGTATATCACAATCGTTAATCGCTGATAGAATATCACTTTGACATAAGAATCATCAAAATTGGCCTACGCGTTAGGACTCTAGAATACCACTAGGAACAACTATATACATATACTGATAAACACAATCCCCTTCTTTGCGTCGCGCAGTTGGGTTCATAAGAAACAAATCAACATTTATTTATTTTTTATTAAGGTACTTATTTGGGCAAATAAATGACTTCACACTTCAGCAATACACAAAAAATCAATACCAGCTGTATTTCTAAAGCTATGCAACTAGCGACATTGTCTAAAAACCATTTTACTAAACTAACACAACGTGCGCTTACATTGGATACAATAATAATTAAGTGCAATGCAGGCATAGCAAAATAAAATGAAGGTATTTCAAAAAAATATATATATATGATTATTATCAAATTATTACAATGATTTAATTATTGATAATATTATAAAAAAAAACAAACGGACATACATAGACAGATACATTCATTACCCTCATTTAGCAGTCGGTCAAACAATTTACAAAATATCAGCAGAATTAATTTTTCACAAACAAAGCGTCTCAATTGTCCTGCTGAATCAGCGAAGATGTCAATATTCATGAAGATCTTATTATATTGATTAGCAAGGCAACGTAAGGGTGCCCGCAGACCTGCGTTCGTACGACTAGAAGTTACGCCAAATAGGGGTCACCTTATATTTTTTATAAGCCAACATGCAAGCAAAAAGCACGATGTGTAAGTGCGAAAACAAAGTTACTGCATGGCTTTAAAAAAAATCTTTGATGTTTTTCATGTTCATCTGAATATTTACTGTAGAATACTCTACAGCACAACAGTATACTCTTACTGAGCACTGATTAACGATTTGTAAAGATATAAATATGCATATTCGCGGGTTTTTATATATATCGTATGGATTATCACATGGCTGAAAAATCAAACGGTGTAAAAAATTCTGGTTTTATGATAAATAAACTGCGTCAACTAGATAATGGTTTTATGAGCATTATCTAGTTGACGCAGTTTTTTGGCTCTGACTATATGTAATAATCACCAATGTTTTCTTAAAATATTATAAACTTAATTTAACCGCAACGTATCGTTTGTTTTAAGCCAGTACGCAGTTGATGCACATAACTCTGAGGGTGTTTGAGCCGCTAGCGTGTGGAGTTTTTTACTCTGGACCAGTTCCCGGATACCCCCGAATCACTATGCAAGATTCCATAACATGTGCGATGCCATCCACAGAGTCATCTTCACGCGCGGTGATTTTTATTTGTTAGTCTTAATATATAATAGAATGATATAGTTGTCAGGCTCAAAAATTTATTTAATAAAATGTTAACCAACTTCCAATGTAAAACCTAAAAGTTTCACAATTAAATAATGTTTTAAACATTATTTAATTTAGCCCAATAAAAAAAAATGCAACTGGATTTATAGTTTCTGAGAAATACGTGGACAGGGATACACACGCTTATGAAATTTGGCACACCTGTTTAGAAGCCCACGTAGAATAACATTTATAAGAATATTATGCAATTCCAGCAATATTTCATACGGGTCGAATTGATAACTTTTTAAGGTTAACGGTTAACATTTTGCGTTGGTAAAACGTATCTTATTTAGAGCTTGCAGATATTTATTAAATATAGGCAGACATTTCTCTCACATAATGGGATTTATTTTCGTTGGATCACACTTATAGATACCATTTTTTAGGTATTAACGATGAGTCCCATTTCCTATTCCCGTTGAATCCCATTTTATAACAACATGTCGTCCACTTGCGACGACAGTGCGGCATCTCAAAACCGTAATTTTACAGAAAACGACTTTTAAACTTTTAAATGTGCATAACTCTTAAATTATTGTCAAGTTAGCTTTATAATGAATAATGAAATGAAATATCAAAAAGAAAAAACACTTTTGGAACCAACTAACCTTCATTTTAGAGTTTGAAAAAAAAAACTAAAACTTATCACGTGGTTCCAGAAAAAAAGAAAGTTTACAAGATGGTAAGTTTAGATGTCACATTGAAGATGATGTAAAAATTGGTATTTAATTAGGTTATACAAAAATAAAACATTATTCTTGAAAATTTGTTTTTCTTGTAGGAATAATATATTCAACATAGTGGTAACTATTTTAATCAGTTATTTTGTTACGTTAAATTACAGTTTGACTTATAAAAAAGGTATATTTATAAATTTAATTAGGTTATACAAAAATAAAACATTATCCTTGAAAATTTGTTTTTCTTGTAGGAATAATATATTCAACATAGTGGTAACTATTTTAATCAGTTATTTTGTTACGTTAAATTACAGTTTGACTTATAAAAAAGTTATAGTTATAAATACACTACTGTTTTTTTTACACTTTAAAAAATAAACAAAAGAGAGACAGGAAAAATTAACTTTTCTTTAAGTAAAGGCATTATTAAGTATTCAATTAGGCACTTATGTAAACTGTTGGGAATGATTGCCTAGTATTGTCTTAGATCTATGTAGAAGGTAAGGTGAACTATCCTCACATTTCTTTTACTTATTCTAAAAAAATATTTATATCAAAACACACGTGAGAACGTAACATACTAGACTGCAAAAAACAATTTCGTAAACTATTACAAGAACAAAATAATATAACGTAAGAACCGTAAGTAGAGACTTAGGAATAGACTTTATAGATTATAACTAAATAACAGTTAGGTACTTACATTATCAATACAAAATAACAAACATAGGAACATTAGTAAGATTCATCTGTCATATAAAATTAGTCTTATAACTGTTCCATTTTTAAATTCAAAAGAACTACAAATGCCCTGTAATAGTCAAGAATGTGTTTACCATTTAGTAGCGAAAGAAGATCCTCTTTTTCTTTTCAGCCAACCCTGGTTTTCTATTGAAAGCGTTCTTAAGTTAGATTTTATAAAAATGCTTCGTTTTTATTACCACAGCTCAATTCATTTCATCCGCGTAAGACATACGATAGTAGATTGCATGGGGATCATCTTTTAGCACATGAATTCCCTTTATTTTCGAAGTTATAATGACCATTTGATCTTCATCCTTGTGAATTCTGACTTTTTTCTTGCAGCTTTGATTGCCCCAATAAATCCTTCAAGGGTAAAAATAGATCCACTTCTCAAATGCCTTTTTATCATGCGTCCAATATGGGAGTGGGCCGAGTCTCCCTCATTTGTGTGTGCCCCTTAATGAGAAATTTATGTGTAATGGAGTCTATGTTTGGAAGGTTCTGCGCAGCATAGAGATACATAGCAAACATGAATTTATTCTTCTGCTGGCCAGCACAGTTGTCGGAGTAAAAAACAACGTTCATTGAATTTTGTTCTTCAGAAATCTTTTCTAAGTATTGGAAAACATAGGTGGCAATCTCATTCACACATAGGGGTGTAGAACCTGTGCTCCCGTACACGTAACTTTCAACGGAGTTTGTTTTGAGATTATAAATTGTCAGGTTCAATACGTTCAGTTTTGATTTATAATAAAAAACGGACGTGTCTTCTTAGGGGCACTGAAACACAGCTTGAAGTTCGAAAACGGCCATAAAAATCTCTCTCTTGTCTTTTTAATCTTTCTCCTTCTCAATTCGCGACATCCGTTTTTTTTTACCTTCTTGGTTTATCGTTTGCTGACTAGTCGCAGCTATCGGATTCGGAACATTTTCGCTCACATCATTGAATGAAAATACAGGTCGGCGTTTTTCTTGAATCTCTTTTAAGTCGGCGTCTTTTACGGAGTCATCGATATCCTTGGAGAAAGATGAAGAACTTGAAGAGCTGCTACTACTCGAGGCACTTGAAGAAGATGAACTCATCGATACATCGATACTCATCGATAACTCAACGATAAGTTTGTTGATCATCTACTATTTCATCGCCATTAACAGTTTTTAAATTCGGGTTATTACGAGCAACTGACGTACTTGAAGAATATAAACTCGTTGATACAATGCGATGGAGATGAGTTTCTGTCGTTTGTTGATCATCTGCTGTTTTATCGTCGTTAAAAGGTTTTTGTTTGTTGTTACGAACAACTAGATTGCTATTGGGGCAATCCTCGTCCATTTTTGCTTGTGCTAATTGCAATGTTAGTTTAAACCTTGTCCCCATCTGTAAATATAACTGGCGTTGTATATTACTATTTAGTGTATACAACGTGACAAGTGGACATACCATTCAATTTTATCAAGATGTATTCTGCAACAACAGAACATTATAAGACTTCACAGTATAAGAGAAACATGTATCATCTACATCGTTACAAATCAAAATGTCGCGGTGATACTGTGAATTTCATACAAGAAAAACGTGACATCAAAAACATATCTCATTCACTTCGCTTGATGTTTTACAAGAACACTGTGAAAAGTTGACGTGCCACATTGTCGAATAAAAGAAAATTATTACAAGAGACTCACCTTTATCTCCTGAATCGTGGTATCCTCGTGATCTCACGTTTTTCATGAAAACCGAGAGCACTTCACACCTCGAAGCCCAGTTGACAACTGAATTGTCACCGTGTCGAAGCCAACTAGACCACCAAACGAGACAACGCTACACTGTGATATTTTGTTTCTTTCTCTCATTTTATTTGTTGTTTTTGTAGAAAAAAATATCCCGTTTTTGGAGATAATAGAACGCGAGATCGCGATTCAGAATATCAGTAAAATGAAATATCGTGTAATTCGAGTGTCACACTGTCGTCGCAAGTGGACGATGTGTACTTTTCAAAACAAAAGTGCAAAACCTCTAGCTCTAATCTCGAGCTTCCGCCAATGAATCGAGACCACGTCAGGAGCTTCCACTTTCCAACCTGGAATGGCAGTGTTAGCATTGATCGCTATTGTTCAAATTGTAACCACTAAAGTTCTAAATTAAGAGATGTTAAGTATAAGTGTAATTATATTATTTTATTTATAACAGTACCTACTTGTTTCTTCATATAGAAACTAATAATATAAATGATGTACAAGAGATAGTTGACTCTTCACGTGATCAGAGGGTTTTTCTTAATCTTCAAAATGGGAATGTTGCCAGCTTTCTGACAGTGATGTGGCCAATTTTTTTTTATGCACATGCCCAATAACTTCTTCCGGTTCTTCCCCACCTCCCTTTTTATAAGTGCTTGTTGTATATATGTCATTGACCTAGTGATTATTATGTGCACTATGTATAATGCCCGGGAATAATGAATCTAGTCAAGTAAAATCGGGCAATGTAATAAATACTGATTTATACTTCTATATTTATCACATTGACTGGTCATTATGAATATTGCTACGTAACGGTTGGGCAATTCGATAATTACGATTAGTGAATTAGTCCAAGAGCAAGCGTAGCGAGCTCGGGAACTTAAGGCACCCCGACACTGATAGGTTAGGTTCGAACTCAGCTCCCGTCATCTCCTTCATGTTAAGTTACTTTAGACACTGCAGACAGAAATAGGAGCCCGTAGACTTTAATGCTTATAGTAATTGTACTTACCTATTCTATATTAAAATCAATGTAAACATTAAAACAATTTAATAAAACATATTTTTATTAACCTGTTCATTAAGTGATGGGCATTACTCCGAAAGCCTGGCCAATTTAAGTATTTCAATAGTTTTTATCATATTGCCTATTACTTATATTGGGAATTTTGAATAATGCCGTTTTAATCACTTGGTCCATAAAACATACATTATTTTATATTTTGGTGGGTAGAACAAGTTTTCCAATTTGGATTCCATCGTTTGTTTTTAATACGAAATCTTAAAACACAGCAAATAGATGAAATGATACTTTTCCAACGATGTTTTCATTGATAATTATAAATTATTTATCGCTTAATAATTCTCGATTCGGGTAAGATTAAACCTAATATTGTTTGCATAAAAAACCCAAAGGTTAGGGCGGATTGATGTGGTTACACTTGGGGACGGCCCATGTTCTGCAGGAGCATCATTCAGCGGAAGTTATGATGATGATGAATATTTAGAGCATTTTATGTAACAATAGTATTAACTATCATTTATAGCATACATTATTCGCATGTCTTTCACACGAATAATGTATACACAGATTAGGGTGGAGTACAAGAAATGTAAGTAAATATAAAAATATTTTAACCAATCGGTCACGAGGTGGTATCTATATCTTACCAACCACCGCTGTGGCAATGTCTCGCACACGAGTATTATGCGGCCTTCAATGCCGATGGCCGTTTTGAGTGGATGCCCAATTTGTACAGTCTTTGACAATTTGTACGGGACTGAAACCAAAGGCGCAGGCGTACCAGGGGCCGAAATCAACTCGAAGAGGCATTGTTATACACGTAACATGAAATGTGACACCAATCGACAATTACCCCTGTATGCACGACACAAGTGCACCCAAGGAAAATCCACGGCTAGAACAATTGCAAAATATGGAGAAAAGCTCATTGGATGAATTACCTAAAATTATAGAAGACCTATTGGCCTGCCTGCAGGGCGTGACTTGCATACTCAATTATTACTAATGGGATGTGCTTGAGGAGTGGAGAGGTTTACAACGGCTATCAGGACAACGCGAAAGTACGGTCAGGGTCCCTACCAGCATCTTACTGGATTATACTTGCTTTCTCCGCCATGAGAGAGGTGGGAGCTCTTTTCCCCGTCAGTGTTCACTCCAACCGTCCAATAGAAGCAAGCCGAAGATGAGGTACAAGACTTCTCCCGGGAGATCTAGTCCGTAGGGTCGCTACTGCCCACCAGATTAACACAAAAATAAACATATTTGATTTGATTCGTTTTTTATTCAAAGATCATTTTGATATATCAGATAACCTTGATAGCTCTTGCTTTATTGTTACCTACGAGTCACACTTTCAGTGTCAAAAAAGGAAGTTAAACTACAAAATTGGTTAGTTGATCGAGTTCGAGAGATCTACTCTCTTACTAAGTTCGCGAATTTCATTCACTCTGTGCCAGTTTTATTAGACAACAAAATCATCTAACCAGTTCCCATGATGTTCAGATGTACGGTAAGGTGTGTCATGGAATTCCAAAAAATATAGATAATTTGACAACGTTATATCGTTCTCAAATTAGAAAAGATTATTGGCAAAGCTATATTATATTGATACACACAAGATTAATGACAGAACGTAGCCGACAAGATTGCAGTGTGTACCAATAATTTGTATAACAAATATTATTTGCGTGTTGTGAATAATGGACAAGTTTTTGTTTTTATTTGTGATTGCCTTGTGTGGTAAGTATTTACAAAATATTACTTTGAAACTTTACTGTCCTTGATAAAAACAGGTGTCAGACGCTTTAGTCGAGCGACTAGCGACTATTATTATACACAAATGATTGTGCATGACACAAAATTTTTCGCGCATATCAAACTTTTTCTGACGGTTAGTACAAAATAAATATGGATCTAGAGCAAGAGTATTATCTTCTTTATTAGATTCAAATATAAGAATGAGACCGGAGATAGAAGATACAATAACATATATGATTTAAAAAGAGTTTCTTGTGTCTCAAAATATTAAAATTAAGGTGGTATCAGTAAATAATAAAAAAATGTGTCTTTTGTAAACTTATAGTTATTTATTTCTTGACCAGGCAATAGCGCAAGCGCTATAAATGCTGAAGGAGCAAATAGAATATTAGAAGGGACAGCTGCAAATGAAAACCAATTTCCATATATGGTAAATATTATATCATATATATATATATGAGATACTTATCTATGTTATTTTAGTATAGCCAGACAAACCTAGCCTCTTAATACAATAGCTTTTATAATAGTGTTTGCGATTTTGTAATCGTTTTTACTAATCTTCTTTAAAAGGCTTCACTAACGTGAATCCATTTTCCAGTCCCGTTTCACGTCCCACTCCTGTTTTCTTATTTGTTCCTACTGCTGACAGACAAACTTAACAAAATAAAAATAAACTATCTCGTTGATATAGTGGTCGCAAGCGCTACTACTGAGCACGAGATTTTGGGTTCGATTCCCGGATCAGGCAAAGTGTTATTGGGGTTTTCCATATGAAATTACTCAGTAGCAGTCTGGAGACTGGATTTGTCGGGTACAGTTGGAAACAGATGGAAAGAGTCTCACCACCTATTACACATAACAAACAAACACAACACACAACACAACAAACAACACTGACGAAACACAACAACAACACAACAAACAAACAACCAACATAACTGACGAAATGGGGTTGTGAGTGATCCACCTCTGCCCGACTCTGCGGGGAATACAGGCATGATGTTATGTGAAATAAACATGGTCATATTGTTTAAGGTTTCATTGCAAAAAATAAGTGAACTACAAAATTACACAAGAGGACACAGATGCGGGGGAGCACTAGTTACGTTGCAGAACGCAGTGACAGCTGCTTCTTGCAATTACGATACTATCAATGGGTCAGTATCTACTGAAGTTCATCTTCAATCAATTTTATTTAATACTGCCTTTCGCGGCTCCGCCTGCGTTGTATTAGTACTTCTGCAAATATCTTTATAAATTTCCTATGGTTATTCTAACGTGAAAGTTATATTACTGTAAAGTTTCATAAATATCCATCCTCAAAAAAATTCACTTTTATAATATAATAAGAAGTAAGATGAACCTATACATGGATTCTCAAGAATTGTCAGAAGCAGTTTTTTTCTTGATTTTATAGGTCGTTTTCTATAGAGGTTCCATGGTCACTTTTTTATGAATAGTTGTCTTTTACAATCTTAACATATTATAATGACTAATTTCACAGGTTTCATTTTTAAATTAACAATAAGAGGTCTATCAAAAAGTACCTGATATTTAACGAAAACGTAGAACAAAATAGAAATTTGTCAACAAATCAATATTATACTAAACTGCCGAGCAATGAAAAAGTTTCACCCACAAAATGCCGAGAAACACCTTAATATTTCCTAAGACATAGAACCTAGCTTCATAAATTAAAGAGAATAATGAAATCTATTTTATTATGCAAACTTAAACTCTTTTAAATACTGGTCTTTTTGAAGCCATGGATAAAAAAGTAGAAAAACTAAATTTTGGGGTTTGAAAATTTCGGAATACATTTGTTTCGTTTTTAGTTTTGCTTTTGATTTCATCCTTGTTTTCGCCGTTGTGAAAGAATTCTTAAACTGTAAAGTCTTACGGCTTTCGTACCCATAAATCGTGCCTATATCACCCGAGGATTGTACGAGAATCATCACTATGGTGGAATTGGAGACCAGCCAAAGAAATACGGCTAGAATAATGGGGGTGACACATACTACTGTACGACGAGTGATCCAATGGTAAGCGAGTGGACAGTCAGAAGACGTCTTGCTGAAAGAGGATTGAAGCCTTACAGGCCAGCAAATGGCCCGAAACTGGAACGGCATCATAAAGTTGCCCGATTGCGATACGCCCGCGAGCATACAGAATGGGGTGAGGACGAATCGGGCAGAGTGATGTTCTCTGATGAGTAAAGATTTATGCTGTACCATCATGATGGGAGGAAAAGAGTTTACTGACGACCAGGAGAACGTCTGCACAAGCATGTTTCGAAGAAAAAGTGTCACACGGCGGAGGTACCGTTCACGTATGGGCTGGTTCCAATCGAGAATGGGAACCTAACTGCCGTGAGATACATCAATGAGATTCTCAATGAACATGCTGGTTCGTTTTTGGCGATAATGCACGGGCCCACACTGCTCAAGTTGTAAATGAGTATCTTTAGGACGTAGGAATCCACAAAATGGAGTGGCCAGCAAGGAGCCCCGATTTGAATCCTATTGAGCATGCTTGGGACGAGCTTGACAGACGTGTGCGACAACGAGTTCCAGCTCCAATTACTCATCGTAACTTGAATTAAGCGCTCATCGAAGAATGGAAGAACATTCCTCAGCATATGCTGAGGAATCTGGTATTCAGTCCAATCGCGTAGAAGCTGTATTGAGAGCACATGGAGGAAACACCAATTACTGAGTTATCAAAACCTACGTTTACACCTAATAAAACCTCTACTTAGAGATTTGGTTTTATTTGCCAAATGGCCCCAATTTTTTAAAACATTTAATTTTAAATTTTAACACAATATTTACGTTTTTAGTTGGTTCTGATGCGCTGTTAAATGTATGCAGACGGCGTCATTAAGCTAGCCTTTCCCGTTTAGGAGTTTTTCATTGCTCACGAGTGTATTATAAAAACGCCCCCCGATATTTTTTTACTTATATATAGTGGCAACCAAATGCTGCAATATATTTTAGTTCCGATAACGCGTCACAAATAAAAATACTGAAACTGACAATTCTCTGATTAGCTTCAAAACTAAGTTTGCAAACTGATTTTGACACTGAAGTTATTTTTTTACAAATGGCAACTAAACTCTTGATTTTGAGCCATCACAAAATATTAAAATTGTGACTTTTCCACAGTGTCTCCTTGGCAATCAACACAAATGAATACAGAGTGTTTTCTGGTGCTGTGAGTCTTACCAACGACCAAACTACATATAACTCTCGGAGTATAACAAATATCACCGTGCACCCCGACTATTACTCAAGTACCCCGTTTGTAAATGACATCGCTGTTATATTCGTGAGTATTATGTTTTTTTTTCATTTATTGTTCCACCAAGAAGGCAAAAGTTTTTTTCAAATGTTTTATTTAATATTTTTTTTTTTGTCGTTGGCTGAATAGTGAACATCGGCTTTGCTTGTCATTTATAAATATATAACAGAATCAACAAAATTGTAATTGTATTCTATGCAACGATAACGTCCAATAATATCCTCCGTAAATAATATCCTATCTATATAACAATATATCGATAAGATTTGAAGACTGGCTTTACTCTGACGAGTCAAAACTATCATGATTCCATTGTAACAGAGAGACTGAGTTATATAGGAAGAAATGCACCACCTCTTTATAGCCCCCGACGGAAAAACAGGAGTATTATAAGATTGAAGTGTGTATCTTTCTGTGGCAACATAGCTCCTAAATGGATGTACCGATTTAAATTTAGTTTTCCCTTATTTGAAAGATGACTTTGCCAAGAGTGTTTATTAGCTATATTTGAAGAAAATTGGTTGAGTCGTTCAAAAGTTATGCGCATTTTACTCTTTGAATTGGAGTTGTACGGTGCACGTACATGAGTTTAAAATTGTTTACTAAGTAGGAGTTGTGCAATAAGTAGGCTCGCACCTTTGCACTTACACGTGCGACCTACATTAGATATTATGATAATCACGCAGCAGCAGCAGCGAGCAGAGCATTGATGATGCATTGTTTCAATATTAATTTTAGTGTTCTAATAGACGCGGTTTGGATCGGACAACTTGCATTTTTTATTTCTTGATTCCAGCCCGTTGGCACTCATTGACATTTTACATTACATTGACATTTGCATTGCATTGACAATAATTAATGTTAAGGTGTATTTGCATTTGCACCCTACATTTTTTTTGGTCCTTCGAAATTATTGCAAGTACCGTACAGTCCGATTTGTCGGTCAGTAAAACGTCGCGTGTGACTTGTGTCTTGGTCGTGTGTTGCCGTGCAGAAGCAGTCGCAGCGATCCAGGTTCCAGAGCGACGCGTTACATCAGCGTAAAGGGAGAGTTCCTGAGTTTCAAGTAAGATCGTTCATTTTTTGCTTACTTCGTTAACAATGGAGGGTTTAATCGCGCGTCAGGCTGAGATCCTGGAGGAGATGAAGAGGGTCCATACCAACTTCAAGAAGGATTCAGCGAGCAGGAAGACCCCCGAGTACATTCAGCAAAGGCTTGAGCGGTTAGATCAGCTTTGGGCGGAATGTAAAGAGAAACATCAGGAGCTGAGTGCGGTAGAAGACAAAACGCATGAGTACTTCACCAACAATATTCACGAAGTATTAAGGGATTGGTACCACGGTGTGCGGCAGGAGCTTACAGCATGCGGGACCAAGGTGCAGAGTGGACCCGGCTCTAGCAAGGTACACGTGGAGTTTGACAGGACCTTGTTCGGGAGCTCCTCGGGAGCAGAGGACAAGCTACTCGAGCTACAGCAGCTGCAGAACGCGAACTTCCGTGCGTTCGACAGGTTAGTGACGAGTAAGATCATTGAAGAGGTCATCGAAAGATGGGAGATAGAAGACGCTTTGAAGACGTTAGGGTCTCGGTGGTCAGCGATTGACAATATGCATCTGCGAATCGATGGTTTGTTAGACGGGGCGCCTAATGAGTACTATGACGAGTTTTGCCGCCACGAACGGGCATTTGTAAAAACAAAGCGGGCGCTGAACGTAAAACTGAACGCCTCCGTGCACCAACAACAATCCGTGCCCAAAATAGACATTCCCATTTTCAACGGGAACTATTCGTTATGGCCTACTTTCATGGATCTGTTCGTAGAAGCAATACACAATAACCCTGCAATTGCAAAAGCACAAAAAATGCAGCACTTAAAAGGGAGATTGCGCGGCGAAGCGGAGAAACTCGTCCAGCATCTACACATCTCACCCGAAAATTACGACACGTGTTGGGAAATCTTGAACCATAGGTACAACAACAAGTTTATGTTGTTCACTAAGAATTTCCAGAGTTTCATGCGTCAGCCACATCTGCAAAAACAATCTGCATTCGACCTTAAGCGGTTATATGACACGAGCAATGAAACCATAAATGCGATACACAATTTGGGGGTAGATACAGGTTCATGGGATCCTATTCTAGTCTACGTGTTATGCGAGAAACTAGACTCCGAAACGTACGCGGAATACATGCAGTCTAGGGCGGATCCGCGAGAGATACCTACGTTCAACCAGTTTATGGATTTTATTGAGAACAAATTCATGGCATTAGAACCTTTGCATAGAAAGAAGCCAGAAAACAGTAGCAAGCCTCCTGCAAAACCACAATCCAACGCATTTCATCCATTCAGCAAAACCCCCAAACCAGCAAACTCTCGAAACTTCCATGCATACAACGCTGGTCAATTTAATAAGATCATTTGTGCATTATGCAACACCAATCATGCATTGTTCCAGTGTTCGAAATTCACTGACATGGCAAGCTCGGCGAAACTAGAATTCATAAAATCAAACAATATTTGCAGAAACTGTCTGTATGTGCATAGCAAGGGCTATTGTGCGTCACAAAAAAGATGCAGAGAGTGCACCGACCCACACAACACGCTATTGCACAACGACATCGTCCAGTCAGCGCAAATGCCCTCAGCAACACAAACGATGGATAAACCGTCGAAGTCAACTGCAACTAGGTCACCTAAAAGTATGCAAAATAACTTCGCATCGAATAATGATGACGAAATACTATTGGCCACTGCATTATTGCAAGTAGAAACAGCTGATGGCGATTACATCACACTACGGGCGTTAGTTGATCAAGGCTCACAAATAACCCTGATCACTGAGAATGCAGCTCAAAGACTGGGATTAAAGCGTCAACAGCTAAACGCGAGCATAAGTGGGATCGGCACACTATCCAACAGGAGCAAAGGAAAGGTGAACCTACTTTGTCGGTCCGTACACAACGACTTCCAGTTCACCACGGAAGCATTAGTCATGCCACGGGTGGTAAACAATCTACCTAACGCCACCTTTACAAAAAGAACTTGGACTCACGTAACAAACATCACATTAGCCGATCCAGAGTACAACATATCAAGGCCCATTGACATACTTCTAGATGCACAGGTATTCTCTGAAATCCTAATGAATGGACTGATTAAGGGAGAGACTAATGAACCCATAGCTCAACAGACTCGCTTAGGGTGGATTCTGTCAGGCAACGTCAGCAAGACATTCAATTGCAACGTGGTGATAAACCAAGTGGATGACTTGACAAAATACTGGGAAATGGAAGACATCAGTGGGGATGCATGCAGTTCAATGACGTCAGCGGAGAGATACTGCGAAGAGTTCTTCACTGCAACAACAAAACGTCTGAAAAATGGCAAATATGCAGTTCGTTTGCCAATGAAGCCTAATTACGATCAGCTATTAGGAAAATCAAAGCCACGAGCAGTGGCACAATTTATGCAATTAGAAAGGCGATTATGCAGAGATGACAAACTGTCAGAAAACTATGTCAAATTCATGCAAGAGTACTTGGAAATGGGACACATGAAAGAGAGTAAGCCCGATTGCAACCCGTCATGTTACTTACCTCACCACGGAGTCCTTAAACAGGACTCATTGACAACCAAATTAAGGGTTGTTTTCAACGCCTCACAGAAGACTGACACAGGTTACAGCCTGAACGACTTGATGGAGTGTGGCCCGAAGCTTCATCAAGATCTACTGACACTACTCATGGGATGGCGGTGATACAAGTATGTCTTTACAGCAGACTGTGAGAAAATGTATCGCATGATCTTAGTGCATGAAGAAGATCAAGAATTGCAGAAGATAGTATGGAGGGAAACTAACCAAGGTCCCCTTAAGGAATACAAGCTATGCACAGTGACATATGGAACCAAGGCGGCACCATTTCTAGCACTTCGGACGCTAAAGCAACTAGCAAACGATGATGCAGAGAAATACCCGTTAGCAGCTGACGTCATTAACAACGAAATGTATGTCGATGATGTACTAAGTGGTAACAACTCCATCGAGCGAGCACAAGAAACGCAGTACCAACTCATCAACATGCTGAGCGGAGCAGGACTAACGCTACGGAAGTGGTCAAGCAACGAGCCGACCTTGATTAAAGGTTTATCATCATCAGACCTAAACCAAACCACAATGCACTTTACAAACGATGGAACTACAAAAGCCCTGGGTGTACAGTGGAACCCTACATCTGACACTTTTGCATTCACTAACAAAATAAACTTTGACAACAATAAACCATTGACAAAACGGAAACTACTGTCCGAGATATCAAAAATCTTCGACCCACTGGGCTGGCTGACACCTCTGACATTGAAAGCAAAACTGATGTTCCAAAGCGTTTGGCTGTCAGGATGCAACTGGGATGAAACCTTACCTACAGGCGTACAAGAAGAATGGAAGCGGTTTACAAGCGACTTGCACAACATAACGCGATACGAGATACCGAGATGGTTGGGCGATACAACTAAACCCTTCCAAGTACATGGATTCTGCGATGCCTCAGAAAAGGCCTATGCATGCACTATATATCTACTGACATTAGACAGCAAAAACAAGCCCTTAAGTCGATTAATAGCAGCAAAATCTAGACTATCGCCAATCAATAACAAATTGACATTACCACGGCTTGAACTATGCGGAGCCTTATTACTTTCCCGATTAATGAAAAAGGTCCGGAAGGCATGCAAGTGGGACAACATCGACAACAACATATACGCCTGGACGGACTCCATTATTGTACTAGGCTGGCTGCATGGTGACGGCACAAAATGGAAGTCGTTCGTGAGCAACAGAGTGCAACAAGTGCATGAAGTCATCCCGAAACAACACTGGAGGTACGTCAAATCAGAAGAAAACGCAGCAGACTGTGCATCACGCGGCATCAGTTGCTCCCAGCTATTGCAACATCCTTTGTGGTGGCAAGGACCAGAATGGGTGAAAAATTACAATGACAAAACAGCTGATAAAGTTGAAATCATACCGACAACATGCGAATCAAAACAAAAACAAATGAAAGCGTATGTTGTGAAATTCGAGCCGTCCTCAATTGTAATTGAGTTATTAGATCGACACAGCGACATGGCTCACATTACAAGGGTCACAGCGTGGATAAAACGATTCATAAACAACTGTTCGAAATCCAGCACAAATACAACTGCATATTTAACATCAACAGAACTACAAAACGCTGAAAATCTTATACTAAAACAGATTCAATTACATACCTTCAAAGACGAGATTATGAGACTGAAGGAAAATAAGGGTTTAAGCAACAAAAGCAACCTTTTGAATTTGAACCTATTCCTCGACTGCTTAACGCCTGGACATTTTCTAACCGGCACATCGCTAATGACTATTCCAGAACCGGACATTGACAATACCTACGTATAATTTAGGCAAGAGATGGCAAATTGTACAGCAGCTCAGTAAGGATTTCTGGAAAAGATGGTCGCAAGAATACCTTCAACAACTCCAAACAAGGCTAAAATGGAAACGACAAACTACCGATCCTCGAGAAAATGACATTGTTTGCATCAAGGATGAAAGATTACCGGCAGGCAAATGGGCTCTGGGTCGTGTAGCAGAGCTACATACAGGAAAAGACGGCCACACGAGAGTTGTCACATTACAAACTGCAAAAGGAGAAGTTAAACGGCCGATCACAAAACTAGTACCACTAGTTGAGGTTGAAGAAGAAAGACTTGGCGATACCATCACATCTACAAAAAACAGACGGAGCCGACCGAAAAAGCTTACCTGGCACAGCTTGATATGCTACACATTGATGCTGACCATGGCATTTATAACGCCCACTGTTCAACAAGACATGAAGCTTACCCCACTGACAAAAAATCAAACGATTTACTTTGACAAGATTGCAGACTTACAAGAAATACGAGATGAATGGAAATTAGTATTCTACTACAACATGACAAACTACTGGCGAAACGTTGACACTCTGCAAAACTTCGTGTCTCATATAAAAGGATATCGTTGCGAGGACTGGATGATGCAATTCCACATTTTAATCAACCAACTCGAACAGAGCATGAACGAACTGGACTATTACAATAATCTGCTGAAGTCCCAACGATTAATTCAACACAGATTCAAAAGAGGATTAATCGACGGAGTGGGATATGTTGCCAACTCACTATTTGGAGTACTAGATCAGCATTTCGCAGAAAAGTACGAACACGACATCAATTCCATTCAACACGATGACAACCACTTATTACACCTTCTCAAAAATCAGACAAGTATTTTGGAAACCGAGCATAACATCGTACAACGCAACGAAGCGACAATGGTAAAGCAGTTTACCTTGATGAATGACCACCTTACCAATCTGGAAAATAAAACAGAAACGAATAAACATGACACCGCTAATGCATTCTACATCATTACATCGGCAATAGCTGCAGAAAAAATGGCCCAAAATCTAAAGGAAATCCAACAAACCCTCATCAATACGCTGACAAACATGTACCAGGGTCATATGGACGTACACTTACTATCACCAACTCAAATGCAAACCGAATTAGATAGAGTAGCTAGACAACTACCCCGCGATGCCACGCTGCCAGAAGTCCAGAATGATGTACGAGACATCTACAGAATGTTCAGAATACATGCACGCATTACACAGCAATATTTACTGATGGAAGTAAAAATACCCATTCTGAATGATGCTCTATACGAGCTGAATAAACTTATAAGCATACCTCAACGTATTGGCATAAATCGGGTGATGTACGTCATCCCAAATTCGGAACTAATAGCATTTAACGCCAACCAATACTCATTCATACCTCTCGAGCAATCTGACGTTCAAGAATGCCAAAAGATCCAGGACAAAACATTGATGTGCAAATTAAACCACCCTATCTATCGCACCGGTGACCGACGCAAGTCAATTTGCGATGTACAGCTGATCCGAGACAATGAAGAACACAGTGTGTACTGTCACACGGAAATAAGGGAATGCGCTGACAAGTGGGTAAAACTACACCAGCAAAACACATGGTTTTATTATTGTTGTGGCACGTGCGAAGTGCAATTAGTTTGCGGCGCTCAAATGACATCGGAGTCGTTACATCACTCGGGTCTGATTACACTTAAACGAGGATGTAACTTGCAGGGTGACTCATTCATGTTGCACGCATACATAGAACATAAAAGTGAAGAAATGTTCCAGAAGATTGACACACAACTGCGCTCGATTAAAGAGCAATCAAACCTGAAAACGTTATCCCCCCATGACATTCACCACTACACCGCAATCTATGTCGTAATAACGATTAGTATTGCTCTGTCTGTAACATCGTACGTGTACTTTTGGAGAAAGACGAGCACCAAAAGACAGGGGGAGGGTTCGCGAGATGCGATAAGCAGAAGAGGACGAGAAGAAGAAGATGACATCGAGGGCGGGTGTAGCAAAATCAACAAACGGGTGTCAAAAGTGAACGAAGTGATAAGTGTTGATCGCGCCTTAAGTGAAGTGAAATTTGACACTGAAAAACATAGTGACGTGTGTGATTAGGGAGTTTGACAATTATATTTATGGATTTTAAGTGTACAGTTACATAATATCTACATTAGTCATACAAATATTTTACATTACATATTATACCTAGTACCTACTACATCAGTGCTCTGCATTAGTTTCTACAGTCGTTCTTGTCTTAATTTTATTTGATTAATTTTTAGTTCAGTAGTTGTTAGCAGTCTTGTGGTGGCAATATGTACGGTGCACGTACATGAGTTTAAAATTGTTTACTAAGTAGGAGTTGTGCAATAAGTAGGCTCGCACCTTTGCACTTACACGTGCGACCTACATTAGATATTATGATAATCACGCAGCAGCAGCAGCGAGCAGAGCATTGATGATGCATTGTTTCAATATTAATTTTAGTGTTCTAATAGACGCGGTTTGGATCGGACAACTTGCATTTTTTATTTCTTGATTCCAGCCCGTTGGCACTCATTGACATTTTACATTACATTGACATTTGCATTGCATTGACAATAATTAATGTTAAGGTGTATTTGCATTTGCACCCTACAGGAGTCTTTTAGCAAGATATTGTGTTATAATTTACGTTTTTCGATCAACAATCGACAAAATATAATAAGCATGGTTAATAAGCTTTGGGATTTTTATTAATTTTTAATTCAGTTTATTTTGTTCACACCTGAATCATGATGGCGTTGACATGTTATAGTTCGGCAACAGCATTCTTCCATATTGGTGCGTGTTACCTGACGTAGTATATACTTGCCAAACTTATGATATATTTGAAATTTCAGCTTGTCTCTGCATTCTCAACGATCACAAATACACCAGTGCTATTACCGATAAGGGATGCTGGCGTTACCGATATAACGCCTTGTTCTGTGTCCGGCTGGGGAGCTCAAAACGTTACAGCTAATGTAAGTACATCATTAATAGTAAGTACAGAACACATGCATATTTATTGAGTATTTTTTTTTTCGGTAAAGTGGTACAAAAGTGTTGCTTTGCCTGTCAATCTAACTGTTAAACCAAAAGTCGCAAAATGTCTGTAACTATAACGATTCCTCTCTTTATAAAGTAATTCAAAAAAAAGAAACGTTGCAAAATAAAAAATATTGTCTTACCAAGGTACGGAATGCTCGGTGCACATATTACTACTCGCACTTTTTACAGCTTAGCGTTTCAAAGTACTTTTTATGACCTTTTCCTTTTTTGCAGGCCAGTGTGCAGTTGATGCACCTATCAAAGCGGGTACAGGACCAGACTAACTGCCGTGCATATTACGGAAGCTTGGCGGTCAGTCTGCTTAATATTGTAGATAGCATGATCTGTGCGGTGGGTTACCAGCAGGCACCGTTTGCAGGATGCACGGTAATAATTTTAATTGTAAATTATTATAATAAAATAAATTGTCTGTCACCTTATGTTCACTAAAACGGGTGCGTAAACGTTACGCTTTTTTAATATATATGTCGGAAAAAGGTGGGCTATCTTCAATATACCCTCGGTTTTGTGGGCTTACAAAGCACAAAATGTAGGTAATTTATGCGTTTAGAGACAGTCCATTACTAGCAGTAATTTGATGCGCCAATTTTTAATCACTTTTCACTAGCCTTAAACTTTTAGACGCAACTGTACGAATAATTCCACTTTTCGTTTTCACACATTATCGCGACATACGTCTCCCCCAAGTTCTCTCAAGTCAACTCGCGCCTTCGCGTCTTCCTTCATAATGCCATAATGGCAGCCACCATGTTCCAGGATCCCAGACTACTTTTTTGAGTGTCAATTCAGTCCATTAATCCATCGCTCGCCATGGACATTGGAAAAATTAAGTGTTGCCAATTGAATAAAATCGAATTGAATTGTGAATCGGTATCAAAATGTTGTCAATGCATCAAAACTAAATTCACAAGTTTATAAGAGATATTTCTTTGTTCTTGATTATTAATAATCTAGCTTCCTCCGATATATACGTATTTTATATTTATATTATATATTTTATTTAACAATTAATGTACATGCTTACATTAAATAGACAAGAAGAAGGCAAAGTAAATAGGTACAAAGATTACAGAAATACATATTTTTACAGAAATATCTTCCAGCATACGAGTACGTACGAAAGAGATTTAGACACCGTGTGTACGGGGTAGAAATAAGCTCATAAACAAAGTAAATTAATAAAATATAGCACATAAACATATTAGTAAAATAAATATTACAATAATTAATACTAAATAATATCATTGTATTTAAATATGAATACATAATTATATGCAACTACGACGGAATGGTAAGATAGTGCCCTTTCAATCTTCTTTTAAAAACTTTGAGAGTTTGGTAGTTCATATTGTAAGGTGGAAGCGAGTTTCAGAGTTTTATGTGTGTTGGTGTCCTATTCGCAGCCGTGAGGCACATACTACTATATGTGTACGGTGAAACCATACACTAATAATAATGCACTAATGCTTATTTGTGCATTTTTACCTTATTTCACAAATTGATATTAGTAGAGCATTCAGTACTCGATTAGCGGTCATCGCGTGTGCTCCCTCGCTCCTTTGTATTACTAAACCTTTGGTCCAGATAATATATTTAATTTGACTTTATAAGCTGCAGTATTATTTAGCCATCTTCCTAACTTTCACAATTTGTTATTTTTAAGACTGTCACTTTTTTATATTATTTTGTTTGTGTGTGCTGTGCTGTGTCAAATCAATCATTTTATTTCTCTCTTTCTGTGTGTTGTCAAATAAAATAAGTTAACATTTTGTGTATGAAAGCACAGTTTATAATTTATATAATGCTTATCAGATTTTAAATGTTGAAAGACAGTCAGTGATACCCCCCAGAAATTATTCTGATCAGTCTTAGGTTTTCCTAAACCCAACAGGAAATGCAAAACAAATCACTCAAACATTTTTTTTTCAGGGCGACATTACCGTTAGTATGCAGCGGTTACATAAACGGTATCCTAATTCGAAGCAAAAACTGCGTAGTCTCCACAGACCCAGAAGTATATACCAGGATCTCAAGCTACAACACATGGATAGAAGGATTAATCTCCGGGATGGGTAACGAGCCAGGCGCAGCATCCACTTTCCAACCTGGAATGGCAGTATTAGCAGTGATCGCTGTTGCTCAAATTATAGTCGCTAATGACATAAATTAAGTATTTTTAAGAAACAAGAAATTAAATCATATTGATACAAAAACTTTTTTTATTTCATTTTATTTAAATTAAATGTTTCTAATAGTAATTTTATACCTAATTGTTCATTATCGTTGGGCTAGTGCTCGAAAGCGCTACCGCTGAGCATGAGGACCTGAGTTCAAAGCCCGGGTTAGGCAACATGTTGATGGTAACAGGCGTTGATGGAAATGTGGGTGTATGCAAAAAAAATGAAAATGCAAAAAAATAATATATAAAATATTATTATCTGCATAGTTCACGTACATGAGTAAAAAAAACTCATCACATTTGATAATAGTTATTTATGCTACAAGTGCGAAAGTTTGGTGATTCCCGATGTGTGCCATTTTCGACACAATTCGACACGAGTCGGGAATCATCTTACTTACGTGTATCACAACATTTTACTATGCATTGTGCGAGGAAATAAAAAAGTATATCTGAACCAAGCAAGAAATTAATAAAATGGCGGGCTTATTGAATAAGCCGTGCTCAGCATATCCACAGATTAACTAATAGTTCCTCAGGCATATCTACTACGCATGTGCAAATAGCTGTCACGTCGTAACGCAAAAAGGCAAGAGCAAAATATACGTTCTTCCAAACATATTTAATGAATATTTAAAATTAATTTATTGATCAAATCTAAATCTAGAATAATTAAAATCGCCTTTATTGAAGTATTAGTTATATTTCACCTTTTATAAATCAAAATCAAAATCATTTTTTTATTTTTATTTTACATAGGCCTACATGGGCACTTATAAAACGTCGACAAAAGGTGCACGGTCCGGGTTGGTCGTTTCCTATAGAGAAGAACCGCCAAGAAACTCCATGGTTACTCTTTTAAAATGTTTTGGTTTTACAATATTTCCATGTTACAGCATTAGTACTATGGGGGGACAACGTAGGCCCGGCAATAAGTCGTAAGGAACTAAAAAAAAAAAAGTTTATATGATATATAACAAAGTTAACAAATGTTAACTAACATTTAGAAGGCTTACAATGTTCCCACATTCACAAAATGATCGGTAAAAGAATCTATACAAAGATAAAAAAAAATATATATATATAACAAGACTAAATTTAACATGTGGCACAAATGTTGTTATGAGTGCTGTAACTATTCTTTGTAAAGGGCTATAAAGATGATTGCGAACTATTGTAAAAAGTCCAATTAAAAGAAGAAAAAAAAAAATGAGATTGAGAATAGTTAGAGACATCCACATATTTGTGCCGTTTATGAGTTACCAGGGAAGCCGCATGCGCAGAAGGAGCTAAAGCCAAAAATGTTATCTTCAACGTAGTCCTTGATTTTATAATATGGTTTTTTAGTAAGGACACGTTTGATGTGATTTTTGAACTTTCCATCGGTCAGTTCTATAACTGACTTTGGCAACTTGTTATAAAAGCGTATACTGTTTATAAGAAAAGACTTGCTAGTTTTAGTTAATCTGAATTTGGGTATTACAAGTTCGTGCTTACTGCGTGTATTTAAATTATGTAATGTATGTGTTTTGAAAAGGCCTCGATTTTTGCGGACATACAAAACACATTCCAAAATATAAAGTGAAGGTAGAGTCAGTATATCGATCTCTTTAAATTTATCTCTGAGGGACTCGCGAGGACCCATTTTATAGATCGCGCGGATTGCCCTCTTTTGTAATATGAAAACTGAGTCAACATCTGCTGCTGATCCCCACAGCAGAATGCCATAAGACATAATACTGTGGAAATAAGCATAGTATACTAACCTAGCTGTGGCTACATCGGTTAACTGCCTTATTTTCCTTACTGCATATGCAGCTGAACTTGACCTTCCCGAAAGAGTTCTAATGTGCGCGCCCCACTGCAATTTTGAATCGATAGTAATCCCTAAGAATACAGTTATGAATAGTATATGAATGATAATCTGTACTTAACTAATTTGTTAAACATTTCTCAAATAATAAAAACTATGCGTCTGGCTGACGACGGAGTCAAAAATTAAAAAAATACAGAAAAGTAAAAAGCACTAGTGAAAAAAGGGACACCACAGAGAAACTCATATAATCGGACAAGTTACAGTTTGGCTGTTTGCACATGCTACTTACACATACTACGTATGCTGCTTGGAAAACGCTCTTTTCGAGGACATGCGTTGTAAAAAATATTATTTTGTATTTCCAATTGACAAAATATGTGTATACCTACTTAAAAACTAAACAAACCTAAGCTAAACTAAACCTAACTACTTCCATGTACACAAAATAAGTTACATCTATGCGTCGAAGTACTCTTCTACATCGCTGTCATCCAGGAACGTGCCCAGAAGACTGGCAGCATTTCCACGTCTGCTACGTGCAGTCGAGCACACTCAGCAGTACTAGAAGATGTATTTATAAGGTAATTCTGTTACAGAGCGGCACATCCCATCGTCTCTGGGAGGATAGGTTGTCGAGCAGATCTGTATTGGGACAAGAAATTTTCCAAGCGTTCAAGGCATCGGTCAAACACGATACCTCAAATCATCCAGTGCGGAATGTATGATGATCTTGGTTAATTTATCAGTACCGTGGACCAAGGAGAGGAAATTTACCAAATTTATACTTCAAATTTTATTTTGTATAGTTCTCCTTTATTACGAATGCGTCATGGCTTTTCTTCGATGCCATAACCACAACGCGTTGTGGTGAAATAATAATGAAAGCCACAACACGAATTTCACCATGTGGACGTTTTTTACCTGCCACAACCCGTTGTGAGCTATTTTTTTCGTTTATTGAGTGATATAAAAATAACTAATTACTTATATCTAAATGATAAAGGTAAGATAAGCAATATAATCTTATCTAATATAGAACATTTCATACCGATTACGACAACGATGATTAAGTTCCTGTATCGAAGTAGCATAGTTTGGGACACTATTTTGTTTGATAATTAGTTTAATACTGTTTTTATAAAAAATGGAAAAATATTTGTTTCTTTTAGTGGTTATTTTCTGCGGTAAGCATTGTTTGTTATTTCGTGTCCGTTTTATTCTATAGTAGATTATCCGTAAGTTTTCTACAAGTTTAGGTACAATCGGTTAATGTCCCAAATGTTTCTCGTTTTATTGACGAATCGAATGTGCCTGAAACCCTTGCCAACACGTTAGTATTCCATTATCTTTTACCTATATAATAATATGAAACTAAACTATTCTAGGTTAGACATAATATTGAGAGGTCCGACCTACACAGCTCCTATTATGTTTTGCCTTAATTTTTTTTTATAATAATTGATTATTATTTTGATTAATAGTAGCAACCACAAGCTCTTTAAACGCAAAAGGAACAGACAGAATACTTAATGGATCGCCAGCTACTGAGAACCAGTTTCCTTATATGGTAATTTATTTTATTTTTATGTTGTGTGTGTTTAGAAATACTTAATCATAGAGATTGGTTAAGACCAAACATACAAATTGTTCTATACCCTCTCTTCTGTATTATTTTATTTAGGGATACAGCTTTCTTTCCCGATTATATTAAGAAAATATTAACCTTGTTCTTATGAACCCATCTTAAGGAGAGCAAAAAATGGATTCCGAAAGGTTATTTAAAAAAACCGGCCATGTGCGTGTCGGACTTCGCACATTTAGGGTTCCGTACCAAAGAAAATCTGATTTATCAATATATTGGTATTTGTAAGTAAAGTGTACGTAATAATAAACATTATCACCAAATTTCAAGTTATAAGGTCAATGGGAAGTTAAAAAAATCTTTGGAACAAATTTATGTGACAGATGACGGATAGACAGACAAGGCAGTAACAGCAATAGGGCTCCGTTTGGAAGGGTCCAGGTACGGAACCATAAAAAGTAGTCAAATAATATAATTAATTATATTGATATTATTCTTTCAGATTTCGTTACAACGATTAAGTGAAATACACAGTGACACTAGAGGACACAGATGCGGTGGAGTATTGATCACGCTACAGCATGCATTGACAGCTGCAATTTGCATTCTAGACATCGGCGATGGACGAATGTCGGTAACGTTCATTATTCACACAAACATAGACATTAAAAAGTAATGAAAGAAAGAAAATAACATTTTACCCAGATTAATGTGGAACCCCGGTACCTAAATGCTATTGAATTGACGGCATGTGACGTCTCTCCTAGATTGATTACTGAATAGTGCTGTGTTTTGGAGAAATAACAATTCAATTATATTTTTGCGTGACTTCGTCCGCGTCAAACCCGTATTATATTTTTCACAAGAACGGTGATTATTTTCGGGATAAAAAGTAGACTTTGTGACTTCCTTATAACATCAGTTATTTACTAGTGAAAGTTCCGACAAAATCTGTTTAGGTTTTCAGGGATTATCCGAAACAAACAGACAGACAGACAAAAATCTTAAATATTTTAAATTGTAAAATATTAGTACCGTATTTAAACTTTCATATGAATTCAATAAAACGTTTTTATTTTGATATTACATCTACCTGGTAGATGTTATATGAATTATGAACACATAAAACTTACCTCTTAGGCAGAGTTACCTACTCCCTAAAATATGATATGGTAGTTATATGACATAGCAGCGAAGTACGGCATGTGAAGTGACGTAGAGTACTGAAACCCTATACTTCAACCAAACTCTTATAAATGTTATATGTGAGTGGTTGACCAAAAAGGGACCTGGAGGGATTGGAAACCGTTAATTTTTTTTTTTGAATTTTTTAATCTGTGGTCTTTTAGCTTTGTTTTGGTCTAACCAGAATATTTTTAGGTGCTGTAGTGTTTTTTTTATGATTTTTTTTGTGAGCCGAGGCAGTTAGAAATACATCAAGCACACGAAATTTCAAACGCGATTTACTCGAAATCAATTATTTTCCCTTGAGGTCCCTTTTTGGTCAACCACTCACATATTTGTTTTTTTTTCTTAATTTTAATGTAAATACTGTTTTGCAGGGTACCAATCAACCCGGATGAATACAGAGTATTCGCTGGTTCGGTACTTCTGACCAACGACACATCTGCTGATCGTATTAGGCGTATAGCAGACACTACCATTCACCCGGACTATGAAACGAGCACGTATCCTTCTACATCTGAGCATATTAACGATATTGGTGTCATAATTGTAAGTAATAATTTTGCTTTATTGAATTGATTTACAGGCGCAAAACATTGACATTTAATAATGATTAAAAAAATTGATGTAATGTTCGAAACAATGTAAATTGTTTGCGAATAAATAAATGAAATTACTAAAATATATATTTATCTTTAATAACTTTGTTTATTTCATTCTTTCAGATTGGCGCACCGTTTTTTATACACACAGTTACACCACTGTCGGTAACAGACCTTGGCTCCTCACATATGGTACCATGCACTCTTTCCGGCTGGGGTATGAGAGGTTCAGATGCTACTGCTGTAAGTTATACTTCTACTGTTCTGAACTGCATTGTACTTTCAATTAATTATGAACAACTTTTAGCAAAGGGACCAAATCTACGTACAGAACATTTTTTTTTGGATCAGATGTTTCTTTTACGATATCTGGTTTGGTCCAATGATCCCTTTTAGAGTTTTTAGGTATATTGTTTATACTTTACATTATATTTCCGTAATTGTTTGTTACAGACGAGTACGCAGTTGACGTACTCTCAAATGTTGACGATCAACCATAACTTCTGCAGTTTCATGGTCGGCTCATGGTTGCAATCGACTCAGCTATGCGCGTGGGGCCCTGGTGTTGGTATAATACAAGAAGCTGCCGGATGTACGGTAAGACCATTTTGTAAATTTGTTTTCTATCGGAAGCGTGCCTTTTTGGGATTTTTGCCTATACGACTTCGCCATGGTGGAGCTTTTACTCCATCGTTTTATAGGGTACCACGCGGCGTTTGGGCATTTGTCTTTTCCAATTCTAAAGAGATGAGGTGCAGATCTTCTTTGTTGAGCCGATGCTACTGTTTTACAACGCTAACAGCCTGTATAACATCTGTTGTGGATATTGAGGGGGTAAAACCGATTTGGTTTGGACTTATTAAAGTTATATGTTATTCCTCTATTTAATATTGGATTTTATTTTAATTGCAGGGTGATGCAGGGGGCCCGTTAGTCTGCGATGGTGGGCTCGCGGGCATTTTAATCGAAACAAGTGACTGCGCAACCGACCCTTCAAGACCTCAATTGTATACCCGGGTCTCCAACTACACTACTTGGATAAATAGTGTCGTCACCCAGCCGATACCCGAGCTTGGACCTGAGCCTTCAACAGTGTCCCCACCAACAACTATACCAACAACTACGCCTGAGCCTCTGCCTACCCCAGCTGGAGCATCCAATTTCCAACCTGTAATGGCAGTGTTAGCAGTGATCGCTATTGCTCAAATTGTTATCGCCAATGTCAGAAATATATATTTTACTTATTGAAATGAAAACATAATAAAAAAAAACAAACGTTCATCTTAGTTTTAAACGTGATTTTAAAAAATCGATTAGGATCGATCCATGATTCAACAATTTTGGATGCCACCATGAAATTATTCAGTAAATAACAGCATAGGATTAAGAAAAATATGATATGCATAAAGGGAGGACTAAACTGACCAAGCAGAAGCATCAAGGATATTTTTTTTGAACATTGACCCACTTTAGGATTTTTATTGTATCGTGGGTCACAACATACACAAACAACCAGACCCGAAACAACTATCTCCGACCATACAAACGGATCCGCATCCGTGCAGAAATCGCAGCGCAGCAGCAAATAGCTCAGGTACTGCATAAACCGTGCTTTAATTACCTATATAAATAAATAACACCAGCTTGTAACTGTCCGACTGCAGACCAAAGGCAAAAAAAAAACAAATAATAAATAAGATCCTAATATGTTACAAAATCATTCTTATTTAAACTTTCCGCTAATTAGTAAAATTAGAAAAACGTTGTCTTTAAAAATCTAATATTTGTCCTCGTATAGAACATCCATGTTTGATTTCCATTGTGACACCAAACTGTTTGTAATAAACTGTTGGCTGTAGTAATATATTACGTTCCTTATTTCTCGTTCTTCACAATTGTCTAAAACGTGTTTATTCGTTCATCTGTTAAGTTTGTTGAGGTTTCACATTCACGTAATCCACATTTCACTGTAAAGTAAATCGTAGTTGAATGCTTTTGTGAACGAACGGTATGAGACGGATGTAATTGAGTCTCCACAACTAGAAACTGTCACACGCTTATTGTAGGCGTGTGACAGTTCTAGCTCTGGAGACTCAATTACATCCGTCTCATACCGTTCGTTCACAAAAGCATTCAATTTTTGACACAGATGTTACGAAATGCAAAATACGTGACGTAGAAATGAGCGAAACAATTTTGACCCTAAGGGTGGTTGGCTTGGTTGTGCCCTTTGTGGGGTTAATTATAACGATTGGCGGGCACAATTTATCCAACCAATGTATTTAGAATACGTATACATAATTGAGAAAAATGCTGTATTTTAAAGGAACTTTAGCATTTCCATTTCGCAACCTTTACCTTACCATTACCTGTTTCAGTGTTATTAATGGCCTTTCTAATTGGAAAAGTTATGCACAGCAAAATGTATTCATAAGTGATGATATCAAATTCAGAACTGCCTAACTGATAACCCCCTATTAAGAATACTTATCTGATTGAAATAAGGAAAATATCTTTGAAGTATGTTCATATACTTGTCTGGTATGAGTAATTACGGCAGTCGACGTCAGTATAACATTATTGAGAGTTTTATCATTATTAAAATGCACTTCTAGTTTCACAAGTCAAGTTGTTTTTGCGAGAATATTTAAGTAGATATCCATCATCCTCCTGCCCTTGTCTTAATTTATTTAGGTTCAATACTTCATTATTAATCGTCAACTCAGTAATAACTCCCTTCCCAACTACATCATCATCAGCCTTTTAATGTTCCCATTGCAGGGGCCTCCACTCTGTGAGAGAGGGAATGAGCCTTAATCCACACGGAGCCGATACAGTTTGGTGGATGTCACATGTCTTCGATTATTAGGTTCTAGGATATGCCGGTTTCCTTACGACGTTTTCCTTCACTGTTTTGAGAGCAGTAGTGGTGAAATAATTTACACAAAGTAAAGCACCTACGTCCTATGACACTTAAGTCGGGACCGTTCCACTGGGCCACCACTGCTCTGCCAGCATTATAATGTTTCAAATATTTTAGCTCCTCTATCCATTTTCTGAAAATGTTGTAAAACCAGTGGGATTGTGGAGTTATCGACTACACCCTTACCCTGGAGAACCAATTTGCACTGTTGCAGAATGGGTAGCCGAAAATAGATTTGCTACTGTAAGTAAAAAAACCCTTTCTAATGTTATCCTTTATGCAACACACGACATAGAAATTGACATTTGCTATGCTTGGTGTCATGAAGGCACAAGACAAAATAAAACCCGGACAACACTCAGTCTGTGCTCAGATGTATAATTTGTCAATTATTTGTAATTTGAGGACAGTATACGAATGCTGAAACCCAACAATGGATTGAACACAACGTTGGATGTGTTCAATAATCAATTATTTCTTCTCTTTAAAATCATTGTAAATTGTGTGTCGCTTATAGTTCTCGAAATTTCACATGAATCAACGAAACAAAATCAGAAGCTAATAATACATAAACCACATGCTAAATAGTAGTTGACCTCAATTAATGCAATCCCCAAGTATGAAACGAGGAAGTAATCGAAACCGAACTCCTAAGTTTCACAACACGGGGTACGAATACAGCAGGAAATCGACTCCGTCACACAGTTTACATTCCATTAAAGATTTATTAATACATTGGCGATTGAGTTTGGTGATCGTAAATCTTCATAACGTTGTTAATAAAAGTCGTTAGCCGTAAATAATGAAATGAAACTGCTCCAAACAAATCACTGGCCCAATGTCAGAGTAAATCGACTGGATTAAAAACGAAAATGATACCTAAAGGGCACTTAATAGGTAATTATTTTGCCCTCGGTTATAAATTGTGATTAATAATTAAGATAATTGTATAGATTTTTCAAAGGATGATTTACATAGCACAAAAATTTGTTTTGTAAGCTGGTAGAAAATGCCTCAGCGAACTTCTTAATGGTATGATAGCGAAGAAATTCGATTTACATCTCACCGAACATACTAATAATGCGATGATGAATGTCCCTAAAGCATCATTGATTTATTTTCTGATTAGAATAAACTTGGACGTCAGATTGATAAACAAGTTTATCTTCAATAAAACATTGGTTCCTCTCAAGTTTATCTAAAACTTGCTTACTTGTAGATCTGTTAAGTTTGTTGAGATTACACATGCGCGTATGCCGCATTTCACTGTAAAGTGCATCGTAATTGAATCCTTTTGTGAACGACCGGTCTGAGAGAGAAGTAATTGAGTCTCTGCTACTAGAAACTCTCATGCCTACTGATGTTAGAAACGAAAGTATGAAATGCAAAGAGTTATTTTTGATAAACGATTTTGTTTTAGGATAAAAGAGAGGTTGACACGTTGTCTTACACGAACCCTGTTGCAGACTCAAAAGCCCTATTTGTTTATAGAGTAACAGATGAATCATCTTAAAATTTTAAGTTTAATCAAACTTTATCTATATGAGAGTGTTCAGAAACGTAATCTGACGGATACAAAATCTAGAACTGCGTAACAGATAACCTCCTGTCAAGAAGAGGTAACTATCTACCTCGTATGAGTATGTCTATACATATGGAAAACATCTGACAAGCATATTTATTATCTTTGCTTACAATTAGTTGAAATCAGTGTACCAGTATTGACAGCTTTATCGTTATCAAAATCGAATAAAAATATTCGATCTATTGAAGAAAATAAGCCTAAGTTAATTAGTAGAACTGATCATTTAGAACAATTCGTCTAGGATTTATACGACACGGAGGTACACGAAGAAAATATACTCGAAAGAAAAAAAAAATCTTCAGCCTTGACGCGTCCAATTACAATTTTTTTTAAAGTTTTGTATTTTCAAATATGTAAGTTCGTGATAGTAATAGCTTTACAGGCATAGAAAGGAGATTGAAACAAAGAAAACACATTTATTTGACATAAGCCAGAGCACACAACACAAACGTAACAAAAGAAAACTTAGACTAAACAATAATATAAAAAAGAAAACAATTTAAAAGTAACCGTGTAGTATGCATGTATTCCAAATAATAAAACTGTAAGCAGCAGACCAAATGTATCTATCCCTTTTAAGTTATAACATGTTTTGCTGTCACAAATCAGTTATTGCGAACGTCGTTACCTACACAAGTAAGACAACAAAATAAAAACAAAGGTTTACAAAAAACCTAATTGACTAATAGGTTTCTGGGTACATATAAGTATTTAAAGTAGGTAGTTTTTGCGGAACAAAACTGATTTTAACTAATTTTAATTGGTTTTGACCAGTATTACCCACAAATATTTCCACTTATATAATCTCAATTATCCTAATAACAGACATTCTAATTACGATCTTTATTAGTCTTGGCTGCTTACAAAACTTGATAGCTTACAAAATACATCTCAATATTTTATTTAACTCGCAGCGACGGGAGCATTTTTACAAATTTATAACGCGACAAAGCACACAGCTATGCCATTACCATCCATTTGGTTCACTTACAGCACCGTGGCTGTACTATTCTGTTAAATAACAAAACCACGGAACAAGTTCTTACGGTGTACAGTCCCCATTTATGAGCCCCGGGCGACGTGACTCCACCGGCTACACTCTCCCCACCTTATGTATTATAAATTCACCTAATTCCAGGCTGAGTGAATTTCTAGTGTTGTTCGCGACAGATTAATTAAAAGTCTACTTTGTTTATATTAAAGTTAATCTTAATTATTCAGAGCTGAGTGCGAAGTTAGCTCATGTCTAACTCACTGTCTAAGTTTTTGCTTAAAAGCTTGCATATTTACTGTTTTATGTGTTTGTAAAAGCAGTGATATCCTTCGGGGTTATAACACGAAATATTCATGGAACGTGTTTTTAACTCGACGCGCCACTCTCCTAATTGAGTGCTATTAGTTGGTTTTGAAATTAATATTTAACTCGCCGACGTAATAATTTTGACTGCAGTTGAAATGGCGTTGGACACAAATTAACGCTTATTTTATCTACGAAGGGAAATTTAGGAGGTGTAAGTAAAATAGCAACAGCTAGCACTAACTATAAAGTTTCGATGTGTTTATTCGACACCATGTCGTCAAACAAGAGTGTTAATTCGCCCTCACTTTGATCAATCCACCAGAACTTAGCACATAAAGTGAAGCCTATTACTTAATCATGTCGCACCCGCCTCATCGCACAGCTAGGTTTTTGAGATCTTTTACCTGTTTGTATACATAAACTCGACGCAAAGACAGCTAATATTTACACAAAATAATTCCCGTTTAAATATTTGAGATGAACTCTAACAATGTTTTTCAGAGACGCATCAATGAGAGAAGACAACGCCATCTATCAAGCTTAAAGTTAAACTTTGCAAATTTCTTGGTTTGCTTGATTTGACACAGGTTCCAATGCTATGACAGTCTCAAACATACCGCCCACCAAGGACATTTAGTGGCGAAATGTCCTTCCACAATTACAACTCGCTTGAATGATTTATTTAACAAGGATACAAACTCTACTTATAACTACTATCTACATTTGAATACACACATAGTCAACCTACTAAAAACAAAGTATGACAAGTGAACCCCAGTTTTATGACTCTTATATCGATATTTGATCTATACAAAATTAAATCATACAAATGTACTCAATACTCAATTCGTTTATTGCATTCCACAATGTGAACTTAGGTGGTAGGTACATAAAGATACATACAATAGTTTTGGAGCATTGTGGGCCCTGTCGAGCATAACAACATAAAAATTAGGAGGAGGGCTATTATAAATATTTGTTCACAACTTCAATTAATATAATGTAGGTAGGTGGGCTTATAATTAAATGTATCACATAATTTTTGCGACTTAAATATTGAATCTATGCATCAATAACTATTTAATTTATACATGTTTTATTATTATTTGTATTATAGATTATTATTGCGTTTTTCGGTATTATTATTTATTTATTAAATTTATCATTGAAATATTCATGTACATTATAATAACATTTACGGATTAGAAATTGTTTTAATTTATTTATAAAGATATTAAATTTTTGTTCATTTTTAATGTCATCTGGTAATTTATTATATATTTTAACTGACATTACTAAAGTGCTTGTGGAGTGTATTTTTAGTTTAGAACCTGGCTGGTTTAGTCTATTTTTGTGTCGTAGTGTGTAGTGAGTCTGTATGTTTTCTCGTGTGGTGAAGAGCTTTTCATTATTTTTAACAAATTTACACATTTCCAAGATATAAATACAAGGTAGGGTTAGAAGTTTATATTCTTGAAAATGGGGTTTGCAGCTGTCTGTGTTATCTATGTTGGCTAGTATTCTAATCAGTCGTTTTTGTAGTATGAAAAGTGTTGATGCGTCTGTGCTATTTCCCCATAATATTACGCCGTAGCTTAACCATGCGTATGCATAGGCATAGTACGTAACCAGAGCAGTGGAGAGATTAGTCGATTTTTTTATTTCACGGAGGGCATAGGCAAATTTTGACAACTTTGTCCTGATTTTTTTAATATGCGTTTTCCAATTTAAATGTGTATCTATGGATAAGCCAAGTAAGTTGAATTCTTTTACTGTTTCTATTTTTTTGTCATTGTAGGTAAATGTTATGTCTAAAGGAGTTTTTTGATGTGGATAGAAGGATATGATTTTAGTTTTATTGAAATTTAGTTCAAGATTATGTTCTGTCATCCAAGTTGTAATTTTGTTGAGTATACCTGTAAGTATTTCGGTTAAGTTGGTATTGTCGTGACAGGAGGTTAGTACTGAGATGTCGTCGGCAAACAGAACACATGACTCATTTATGATTGTAGGGAGGTCATTTATATAGATTATAAATAGGAGACATCCAATAACACTCCCTTGGGGGATTGAGGCGTTAATTTGCTTGCTATCCGACCGAACGTTTTGGATTTGTTTTGTATGTTCGTTGTAATATTCTACTTCGACTTGGTGTTCTCTGTTTTCTAAATATGATTTGAACCATTCGTAAGCCTTTCCGCGGATCCCTATTCCTTGTAACTTATTAAGTAGGATGTCAAATTGCATTTTGTCGTAAGCTTTAGTCATGTCTAACAGTATACCTACGGCATATTTTTTCTTATCAATTATATTAATGGCTTCCTGGATAAAATTATATACTGCTAGAACTGTAGAGTGGTTTTTGCGGAAACCATTCTGGGATTCATTAAAAATTTTATATTTTTCGCAAAATGTATCAGTGCGGCAGTATAAATTGTAGTTGTATCATTTACAACATGTAACTAAGTACTTATAAAAAATGTAAACTTAAAATATAAAGATTAAAAAAAATGTAAAATACTAAAAACAAACAACAACAACAAACAACTAATTACAATAGCAGCAAAAAAACAATGTATAAAAAATAAAAACAATGTAAAATTAAAAGATGTAAACATTCGTTTTATGAATCCGCAATTGGTAAAATACGTATTTTATTGGTTGGCCTCTTTATGGTACTAAATTTGGTGCGCAATGTGACAACTCGAGTGACCTTATCATCTCCCGGATGTTTTTCAAGAACTCGTCCTAACATCCATCGACTAGGAGGAAGAACGTCTTCTTTGATAAGAACGACGTCTCCAATGTTTGGCTCAGGAACTCTAGAAGTCCATTTATATCTGTTCATTAAATTAGCTAAGTATTCATGAGACCAACGTCTTCAAAAGGATTGCAGCATCCGTTGAACAAATTGCCACCTGGTTAGAGAATTTACCGATAAACCTTCGTAGTTATAATCTGGTACGGAGATTATAGGTTCATCTACTAAAAAATGACCCGGAGTCAATGGCATTGGTTCACTTGGATCCTCTGAATTAATTATGCTCATAGGGCGTGAGTTCAAGCAAGCCTCTACTTGAGTAAGGAGTGTACTGAGTTCCTCATACGTGAGTGTAGACTCTCCTATTACACGTTTGAGGTGAAACTTCGTAGATTTCACTCCCGCTTCCCATAGTCCGCCAAAATTGGGTGCGTGGGGGGGGAATGAAATGCCACTCAGTGTTGTTTGCTCCCAACTGTTCTGCAACTGCGGTGTGTAAATTGTCTACAATCTGTCGCAGTTCTCTTGAGGCTCCTACAAATGTGGTGCCATTATCGCTCCACAACTTAGCGCAATGACCTCGTCTAGATACGAATCTCCTAAACACAGCTAAAAACGCCTGAGTCGTCATGTCACTGACAACTTCCAGAAGGACAGCACGTGTAGACATACACACAATCAAGCATATGTAACCTATATATGACCGGTGGCCACGACCTTTTGTTGTCCTGATATTTATAGGGCCAACGTAGTCAACCCCGCTATGCAAGAATGGTCTCGCAGGTGAGCATCGAATAGCTGGTAGAGATCCCATAAACTGATTCTTAATAGTTGCCTTCTGTTTAGCGCCCGTTACACATTTACGGACACATTGCTTCACAAGATTTCTTACCCCAATTATCCAATAAGCTGATCTCAAGTAATTCGTCATCAATTGTAGTCCACCGTGGAGAAGACTCTCCACGGTGTGACTATGATGAGCGTCTGCTATCAATAGACGTGTAAAATGTGAATCATTTGGCAAGACGATTGGGTTTTTCATCAGTTTGTCTAATGATGACTTTTCTAGTCTACCTTGCACTCTCATAATATCCCTATCATCAAGATAAGGGCAGAAGGATTTGAGTTTGCTACCTTTTAAGTGTAACTGCCCGTCATTTTTCAATTGTGTGTACTCTATTGTGAAACTTTCCTTTTGTATTTTCTTAAGACAGCATTTTAAAGCTGCTTCTATCTCCCTTTTTTGTAAATAAGTTTTCCTATCTCCTTTGCTCTTCAGTATTCTACGACAATATGCTACTATTCTTAGTAATTTTTGTAAAGAAGAAAATCTATCAAATATACTATCGTAATTACTATTGGGACTAATTGCTACGTGAGTCTTGATAGACTGTTCTAGATCTATTACTAAATCCTTTGGTTTTTTATATATAATATCTTTTTCTTTCAAGAACTGTGGCCCCGAAAACCAAGGTGTCTTCTGAATGAACATACTTGGCATTAATCCACGAGACCCGCAATCTGCTGGGTTCTCACCTGTTGCTACATGATTCCATTGTGATGAACTCATAAAGTTTAATATTTCAGAAGTGCGGTTGGCGACGAACGTTTTCCATCTACTTGGGTGGCTATTTAACCACGCAAGCACTACGGTGGAATCCGTCCATGCCCTTATCCTTTCTTTTGAAACATTTAAAATCGCCGCAGTTTCTGACAACAACTTCGCCAGCAGTACTGCCCCGCAGAACTCTAACCGTGGTATGCTGACTTGTTTTATAGGTGCCACTCTAGTCTTTGCAACTAGCAGCGAAACCTTCACCTCATTTGCCGAATCAATGAACCGTAAGTATACAACCGCGGAGTATGCTACCTTCGAGGCATCGCAGAAGCCATGGAGCTCTACGTCGCTCTCTGTCTTTGTACCAAGCCAACGAGGTATGTGTATTTTGGCAAGTAGAGACAACTCCTCTCGGTAAGTATACCATTCCTTTATTAGATCACTTGTTAGTTGTTCGTCCCACCCAAGACCAGCTAGCCACAACTTTTGTATAAAGATTTTGGCTAACACAATGGTAGGTGCCAACCACCCCAATGGGTCGAACAATCTAGCAATGTCTGATATTATAGCTATTTTTGTTACAGGTTGACTGTTTGATGGCTGCAGACACACCGTGTACCGGACGGAATCCTCTTGGCGGTCCCATGTAAGTCCTAAAATCTTCATAATATTATCTACCTTAATTGTTACTTCTTTATGGTCGTTATTATTTGTTGCTCTATTGTTCTCGTTATCCTCCTCATTAACTTCTATTGTACTTATTTTATTTATGCGCTGATTATTTTCTAATGTTCTTATTTTCTCTAATATTTCTTTACTATTGCTGTTCCACTTTTGTAATTGAAATCCACCTTTGCCTAACAACTCATTCATTTGTTTATATATTTCTATGCCCTCTGTAACGTCCTTGCATCCACTCATGAAATCGTCCATGTAAAATGAGTTTAAGACCCTTTCAGCTACCAGTGGATACTTGTCGCCTTCATCATACACAATTTGATGTATAGTCCTTACAGCTTGATATGGCGCTGAGGCTGTACCAAAGGTAACGGTAACCAATTCATAGTCTTTGATCTCCTCTTCAGGGTCATCTCGCCAAAGAATCCTCTGATACCTGGTATGTTCATCAGTGACTCTGATTTGACGGTACATTTTAATGATGTCTGCTACTAGGCCAATTGAATGTCTTCTCCATCTCAAAACTGTGTACCTCAAATGAGCTTGCAGATTTGGCCCAACCATCAGAGTGTCGTTTAGAGAGACTCCTCTGTTATTCTTTTCCGATGCGTTGAATACGACCCGCACCTTAGTAGTTGTTTTGTCTTCTCTTATAACGGCGTGATGAGGTAGGTAAACCGCTATTCCTTTCTTGTTATCTTTTTCCTTTACAGGTCTAAGGTGTCCTAGCTGTAAGTATTCGTGTATTACTTCAGTGTACCTTTTCTTTAACTCTTAATCTTTTCCTAATCTTTTCTCTAATGATTTTAATCTGGTTTTAGCGATAGAGCGTGACCCACCTGATGTACACGGAGGATCTTCAACGTGGAATGGTAACCGGACCTCATATCTTCCATCTTGTCTTCGCTTGGTAGTACTTGCATACAAATTTTCACAGTTTTGTTCTTCGAGCGTTAGTAATTTCGTTGAACTAATTTGTTCTTCGATTTCCCAGAATTGTCGTAAAATTTGGTCTGTAGTTAGATGAACATGCATTACACTGACACATGGTTGTGTGTAGCGTGAACAAGTGGTTGGATCGACCACCCCAGATAAAATCCACCCTAAAGATCTACTCTATGCGACTAGACTAGCGGATGGGCTTTTCACCATGCCCTCCTTCACCATGCAGCCATAAACGTCTGCACCTAATATAATGACAATTCAACTAGGTTTGTAGAACCGCAAAATAATAATAATAGAGTAATAAATAATAGAGTTTAAGACTCGCAAAATCGATCCAGTCAAAGGAATTTTTATCTATAGTTTGTTCTGGCAGGTAAGACGTAATTTTACTTAGAACATATGCGCTAATATTTAACATAAACGTTGGATCAACACGGGATTGGATTTTTATATGTACTATATGCTTAGCCGTTGTTGGCTTTTGGCCTAATCCTGACACAATTCCTTGTATCGGATTTTTTTTCAATCGGAGGAACTGCACTGTGGACTCGTTAATGAAGCAAGCTTGTGAGCCTTGGTCGAGTAAAGCTCTAACCGTTTGATAACCCATCTTAGACTCGACATTTACTAGCGCGGTAGCTAGCAAAACCTGCCTAGGTATGGGGACCTTTTTTAGTGGATAGACAAGAGACTACCGGCGTGGAACTAGTCAACGTACTAGTTTCAGCCGCAGACGTGTTTGCTGAAGTATCCACTTTATTTAATAATTCGCCATTCGGATGGAGCAACGAATGATGTTTTTTGTGACAAAGCTTGCATGTTGTTGGTTTATTACAATTTACTACCATATGATTACCACCCAGACAGTTGAAACAAATTTTATGTTTTGCCACGAAATCACGGCGATGATCAACTGGTTGGTTTGCAAATGCTTTACAAAAACAAAGTTTATGACCTTCGCTGCAATATTCACATTTAATGTTGCTTGAACTCACTACCATAGCCTTTGGAATGTGTGAACTATTGACCTAATTCGATAAGTTTCGTTTTGGTTCTATGAATTCTAACGCACGAAAACGATTTTCTAAAAAGGTGGCAAATCCCTCAAAGGTGGGCAATTTCTCGGAGTCAATATTGCTAATACTGAATTCCCACTGTTTACGGGTTTCTGGATCAAGTTTAAATGTGCTTATATGAATGATCATGACGTCCCAAGTTGTCACATCCACCTTTAAATATTTCAAAGCGTTAAGGCAATCATTAGTTGTATCAAGCATCTCCTTTAATGACGATGCAGACTCTACATGAATACGTTTTTGCCTAAAGAGACTTTGTAATATACAGTCAACTAGATATTTCCTATTACTATATCTCTTCTCTAATTTAACCCAACATTGTTTGTAATTTGAATCAGACACGGGTGTTTGTCTCACTAACTGTTCAGCTTCACCGCTGAGATGGCTCTTTAAATAGTGCATTTGCACATTGTCCACCCCTTAATTTTAATGTACTAGTGACACAAACAAATCCCGGAATGTCGTCCACTCCGAATATTTGCCACTAAATATCGGAATAGCGATCTTAGGCAATCTTACAAATGTACATGACTTAGGAACACTACTTTATGAACCTGACTCCTTATCAGTCACCTTTGCAACGCTAAATTTGCTCAGCATAGATTTTATTAAACATTTATATGTAATGTAAGTATCCTCTATACTCTCATACATTTCTGCTATTTTTGTATTATCTTTATTTGTATATAGTTCATGAAGTTTAGTATAATTAATTGTAAATAAATTCCAATCTCTTTCTAATAATTATTCTGTGGTTTGTATGTAATCAACTGTTAACCTATCCTTCGGACTCTTTTTAAAGTTAGTTAAAACCAGTTGTATTACATTTTGAAGTTCCTTTAACACATTGAGTAATCCTTCCATTTTAATAAATTAATTACTTAATCCCTATAAATAAAACGTGTAAATAATATTCTACCAGTTGATTTACATAAGTATCATTAAAATGTATAACCTACAATAAATATAAAACAAAAACCATATATAAACAACAACATAAATAATACCAGTTATAAAATTTCCTAAGTGTTAAAACAATAAAAGACATTCTAAAACCTACACCTATTTTTCTAAGTCCATGTAAATAAATAAATTTGTACCAGTATAAACTTATAATCCTTAAAAATTTACAAGTTCAAAAATTTGCTTAAAATTTTACAAGAGTTTAGAGATTAATTTCTGCTGTGGGGAAATCGGGCATAGGTTCCCCGTTCCCTCGTTATTTATAAAACTATTCTAAGTCCATACAACTAACATGCACAATTTTAAAGCTAAGAAGAATAAATGTTCTAAATAGTTAAAGTTTAGATCTTCATTAAAATAAAGTTCAAATTTGCTTGGCAAAATATTTCCTAATCTAAGTAATGTTAATTGTCACTTTTCCTACGTATTATATTTGATTGTACTCACGTTTTCACTTCACTCACTCAAACACGAAGTTGAACTAGTGGCGCCACCTTGTGACGAGTAGCGACACTTTGAACTCTGGGTGACGTCAGTCTTCTGATGTCACGTTGGTCTGGGTGTGACGTCCTTTGTATGACGACACGTTGAACTACGAGGATGACGTACACCGTCACCTCACGATTGAACTGGATGCAAGTGGTGGCCTCTGTGACGTCCCTTTTCCGCCGCTGCTGCTGACCCCGTCCATAACACTGCACGAAGCTGTCGCTGCCGATGCGGGGAACCGTGTACTTTAGCCGCAGCGATCCACTGCGAGTATCACGGACGAACTCACAAAAACCGGAACTTTATTTATCGGGCTCGATGGACCAATGTTTAATACCGAACACTCAGACTAGCACTCAGTACTTAAAGGTTTGACCTAATGAACTAGTGGGTATACTAGTAGGGTTGAGATGTGTAAATAAAACGACAATACTGTATACTGATCTATAGCTGGTTGTCTATATTTGTTAAAATTCTCAAGACCCTATACCAAATTACAAAACAATCTCACTTATGACTTCTATTTCGAAGACAACGCCATCTATCGAGCTTAAAGTTAAACTTTGCAAATTTCTTGGTTTGCTTGATTTGACACAGGTTCCAATGGCACAGTCTCAAACATCTTGTTTAGGCTTTATCTCCGCCGCAGTTACTTAGCGGATATGATCCTTTTGCGACACTTATTATGACGTGAAAATATAATGTGTTTGTCCGTTGTTGTTTTATTTTAATCTTTTCCGTCACGGATTCATATAATAATTATGATGTATTGTGCAAAGTAAAGTCGTTTCTTATTGAAGATACCTACTATTGCAAACCATTTTCTACTGTCGAATCAAACATTTGTCACTGATTTGTGAACATGTTCGATAATTTTATGGATTTTTTTGTCGTTTATGTTTTTTAATTTCGAAAAACTGAATTGACAAAAAAATAAAAAGATAGACTCGTGAGGTCTACAGCTCATAATTCCACTACTTAATTTATATACATTAACCGGGGTTTTGTCGAGTGGAGTGGAGGAAAATTCCTTCAAAAGGACTTAGAACATAGGCCTTACTTTACGGTTTCATATGTGAAATTACAGTGTTTGGTATAAAATGAAAGTTCTTATTCAGAACAGAGAACACTTAAATATTTCTGGCTTTTAATCGTGGTTTTTATATAAGATTGCTTATAAGACCAATAATTACGCCCTTTGAGAAAACTGTGAACAGTTTAAATGTAAATTATAATTCAAGAAACTGCTAACTTATTTTAAGAGCCCTCATAAATATTCTCTCTTAATATTCATTAATTTAAGCTTCATGCGCAAAGGTACAAAAGCAGCCTTAATGGCTAAGGCATTCTCTAACAGTCAACCAAGGGTGGTAAAGAGATAAAATGGCAGGTGCAATGTTAAGTAAAATATTATAGTTCGTTGGATTATGAGAACTGCTCACTTAACTTTTGCCTGAAATATTTAAAAAAAAAAAACTTTTTGCAAAAAAATACTACCGACTTCCAAATACAAAACTACAAAGTGAAAAATAACTTCACTTTGTAGTTTTGTATTTGGATGTCGGTAGTATTTTTTTGCAAAAAGTTTTTTTTTATTTTCACTTTTTAGTTGTACCTACCTAATAGGCAAGTCAGTAAGGTAACTATAACGCCAGAATTCCATGAAACTTGAACATAACCAGTAAAATGAGAGATCTGCGTACCCCTTAAGAGCGTACTGGCATGATGTTATGTTATGAAATGGTATAAACAATAAACAGACATGCGATTGCAGCAATCCCGAGAGATTTGCCGTAATTTATTGAAGAGTTCTGTTGCATATCTTCGAAGTTCTTGATCAGATCTTCACCAAATTAAAATGGGACCAATTTTGAAACATACTCTTATAAACAAAAACAAAATTTCAAAATCGGTCCATAATTGACGGAGATATGCGTGAACATACACAAAAAAATAAATAAACAAACATAATGTCGAACATAGAACCTCCTCCTTTTTGGGAAGTCGGTTACAAATGGTATTTTCTGGTACACAATCAAAGAAATGTTTTCAGTCAGATTTAATTCTTCTTCTGCTTTACGTGTCGATTCGACTCAAATTTTGTCCGACCAAAATGGCCTCATTCAATAAACGTTCGTTTGTTCTGCCTCGTTCAAGTCGTGGAAGGTGCAGGCGGTGATGCATGCTGGACAGGAAAGCAGGCGGTGCATATCCTGTGAAAGGGCTCTACTACTACTGGCATACAAATTAAAATTACAAGACATTATACAACATCCCTGAAAAGATCTCAAACATAATCACGAACACGAACATTTCCATCTAAAAAGTAATCAGCATTTTCTCAAAGTACAGACATTTATTACAGAACATTTCACACGATTCGACTCCTTATCTTTCAGGAAAAGATCTTTTACCTAACACGTCTTTTGGCTTCGCGAATTACCAATTACGGTTGCTTAGCGTGTAAGGAGAAAGGTAAAAGCATATTCAACATTTACAAGAAATTTGACGCGGCTCCAGTCGGCTCTTGGCCTTAGTAAGGCTCGCTCGTTAGAGCTCACATTCGTGTTGTATGGAAAGCTGGAAAGCGGAACATTTCTTAATTTGCTAGTTTTTGTCAAAGTTCGCCAAATAATTTAAAAGCTTACTTTAGGCCCCGTCATTTCCTTCATGTAAGGTTAAGGTTTAGGCCTTGCAGACAGAAATAGGAGACACACGCAGCGGGCTCCGTTGACTTTGTTGCTTAAAAAATTATCGTACTTACCTATTCTATTCTATATTAAAATCAGTGTCAACATCAAAATAATTTAAAAAAAAAACTAATCTTATTATTACCCGGCCCAATAAGTGATGAGCATTATTCAGAAAGCCCGGTCAACTTCGTTATTTAAATAGTTTTTAGTGCATTGCCTACTCATATTGGGCATGTTTCAAATTGTTTGGGCATTAAAAATAATGGCGTATTAATCACTTGGTCCATAATATTTATACTAGTTTCTGCCCGCGGCTTAAACCACGTATTTTTGTATACACTTTTTCAAAAAGAGCTATTTTTAACCCCCGACGGAAAAAGAGGGGTGTTATTGTATAAGTTTGACGTGTGTTGCTGTTTATCTGTGTGTCTGTGTATCTGTGTATCTGTCTGCGGCATCATAGCGCCTCAACGGATGAACCGATTTTGATTTAGTTTTCGTTGTTTGATAGGAGATTGTGTCGAGAGTGTTTTTATCTATGTTTGAATAAAATCGGTTCAGCCGTTCAAAAGTTATGGGCGTTTTACTGTTTGAATCAGGATGTTTTCGCAAGATGTGTCAGGTTCTTGTATTCTTCGTAAACAGGAAATAAAATAGCTCAGTAATCTCTTGGGACTAAACGTGATTTGAATTTGCAATGTGGATATTGTTAGTAAATGTTCCAATCGGCACAGGGATGCGGTCCAAAATAAGATTACATCGCTAAAATAACTAATAATATATAACTAATGAGCGATTATAATTCTATTTCAGATCGCACGGGAACATTGTATTGAACAACTGACTGTCTGGAAAACTGCGCGCGAGCCAAGGCAACTGTAACAGATGGTACTAATAAAATAGTTACGATGCACTTCCATAATTCTTCAAATATAAACATTTGCCTCTAATTATTTCTATGTTAGGTCTTATGGTTCCTAATTGTAAGTAAATAAATAAACGCAACGTCTTTGTTCATAAGTTGCACTTAGGGTGATAAAAAGTAAAGTGTCCACCTCAGGACCAACACTATTTTGAACTGCAAAGTACTTTGAATCCATCTCTGCGCTCTGGATTCTATTTTAGAATCCTTCGCCTGCTTTGGTTCAAAAAACACCCTCGCCTTTAAAATAGTTCTTTGCTCCCTAGATAAATAATCTACTATTTCATCCCAAGGAAACACACCGCCAGGATAAAAACTCCTCCTACTATGTCCTTACCAGGGCCTCAAACAATATCAATACTTAATTTTATATAAATTGGTTCAGCCGTTTAGTCGTGAAAAGTTTATAAACAAACAGATGTCCTTGCGCATTAATAATATTATTAGTATTAGTATGAATGAATAGGTAATTTAAAAGATTTGATAAGCAAGGCAATCTTAAAATGTACCGTGAGATACATTTTATTATTTATTTATTTAATACTTCATGCACACAACCGTACAGAGGCGGTCGTAATGCCTTAGGCATTTTCTAACAGTCGACCTTTGGGTGATGCAGATACAAATAGTGGTAGGTGCTATATCAATCATAATATCAGAATCATATATTAATCTAACGGCTCAGTATATTTTGGTACAGCGTGGTTAAAAAACATCATCATAATTATGATGATTTTAGAATTAGAGCTCATAATTACCTAATTAGGTAGCATTTAATTATAAGCTCTATTCTGATATTATGATTGATATAGCACCTACCAGTATTTGTCTCTGCATCACCCAAAGGTTGACTGTTACAAAATGTGTACCAGAAAATACCATTTTTGATTTTAAATATTTCAGGGAAAAGTTAAGTGTGCCCCTGCTATTTTATCTTTTTACCAGCCTTGGTTGACTTGTTAGAGAATGCCTAAGCCATTAAGGCTGCTTTTGTACCTTTGTGCATGAAGCTTAAATTAATGAATATTAATATTAAGAGAATATTTATGAGGGATCTTAAAATAAGTCTGCAGTTTCTTGAATTATAATTTACATTGAAAATGTTCTCAGTTTTCTCAAAGGGCGTAATTATTGCTCTTAAATGCAATCTTATAACAAAAACAACGTTTAAAAGCTAGAATTATTTTAATGTTCTCTGTTATGATTAAGAACTTTCATTTTATACCCAACACGGCAACTACATATAATGTTTTGTTTTTATTCATGACTTCTATGTCCTCTAGAGGACGCTACATAAAATTAATTGTAATGTCACATAGCCAGCGGACGAAAAGACGCTTCGAACGTCAACATCATTTGTCAAATTAATATAAGTAGTTTAGAAGTTATGAGTGTCAGATGAACATACATATATACATACCGGTTAAAAACATAACCACCCTCCTTTTGAATTCGCCGTAGTCGGTCAAAAAAAATGTGCTTAGTGCTTGTTTACCCATATATTTCGCGTCTCATTAAAGACATTCCACGTGGAAAGCACAGTTAACAAACCGAATCGTTATTAGACTGCAATATTTAGGAAACCGACGAATACAAATTTGATTACATTCCATTTCATAACGCTACATTTTCCGTTAAAATTGAAATTTAGATAAAGTCTGTGGCAGTCTTGTGTATATGTACACTTTGGAGGTTAGATGCACATTTGAATAAACTACTTGAACTTGGTTGAATACTGACTGTATAAATCCTCGGTATGTAACTTGGCAAGGTTTTGGCAAAGTGGAGGTAAGTTCATAATTATAAGCTCTAAATCATAAATTCAACTAGAAAATCCTCCAACATTCCTTATCTCATCTTTCACGACAACATTCATAAAGTGTTAAGTTTAATTTTACGTTCGGCGTCAGGTGTGTTCTCAGCAATTCTTCCCATGGCTATAATGTGTACGGCAGATAGCACACGATAGGAGTCAAGGAGCTCTTCCCATGTAATCTGTAGCTACCTTTATTTTGTAAGGCGTCCTTAGCGAGCGTTAGTACAGATTAAAACTGTTCCGTTTGTAATTAATTTTGTTTGTTAAGGATGAAGTGCATAATAAAATTATTGCTGAAAAGTTTGTTCCGTTTTTATTACATCATCTGATCATGTGTCACGAGCGTTTATTAAGGTTTAATGGAGATATTAATTGACGTCTATGTTTAAGGATTCCGTACCCAAAGGGCCCAAACCTATTCCTGTCACTCGCGTGTCTGTCTGTTTGTCCGTCGCCTGTCACAAAATTTTGTACAGTAAAATTTGTCACCTGGTCTTTGACCTATGAACTTGAAATTTGGTGATAATGTTAATTATTACGTATATTTTACTAACAAATACCAATATATTCTACATTTGGTACGGAACCCTAATTATGACTTTCAAATGCTCCAAGTGCCCAAATTAATAGAACCTTCAATTATTTCGCTTTGATCCTTTTGTTACCACAATAAAAAACAAAAGTTTTAATCAAATAATATCTATCGCTTCGATTTCTGTTTTAATTTTTTAATATTATTTATAATTTTTAATTAATCACAACTTAGAAATGATGTTATATGAAAATCTGCAAATAAAAATTCGTAGCCACAGTAGCGAAACAATATAAAGCCTGTACCTCGTACAACGCTAGTTCGAAGTTTCCAGTAGCTAAAGTAGATTAGCCTTGTAATACTCTGCACTCGGATAGCAACACGACACGTGTTATAGTAAAATTGATATGTTCAACACGGCTAGTTTTAGCAGATAAAACAGACTGTAGATTTAAGGTCCTCACGAAATAGCACGTCTAATTTAAGAGAATATAATGACTGGTTATGCTTCCTAATTTGTAGTTCATATTTTATTACATCACCATAGGGCGATTGAGAGGCATTGGTTTAATAGTTTCAATTTATTAAATAAGTGTCACGTATCGTTAGTTTGGTGATATTCCGCGCTGTGGCGCGACTTTCATTACGCGGTCGCCACGACGACGAATTGAACTTACATGGAAAGTGTTATCTGTATTACCTAGACCTACTGTGTTGTGTACCGCTGGACAGCATAGTGTACCTAGTCTGTGAGCTGAAATTCTCGAACGTGGCATCTGCATCAGCATGGGAATCGTTGTTTCAAAGGTATGTGGCATAATTAGTAAATTGAACTTTATCCATTGCCTTTCGTCTCATCTGCGTACTTCTCTCCTTCAATTTAGCACTGCTGAATCAGCAATTATAGCCTAGATTACTCTAATAATTTAGGTTCAATCGCGTGTGATTTTACTAGTAATCTTCTAGAGGTTATACGCACCATTTTGGTCCTTCGAACTGGACAAATTAAATTTGGGCCTATTTACAGCCTAATTTTAAGTCCTAAAAGTCTAAATTTAAGCAAAAAGTTTGGGAAATTTCCATATTAATTGCAGATCAACACACAAATCTCGCCTCTATTGCGTTGGGAATAAGGCTGGCTGCCTTGCGTGTAGTACTTTCTACCGGCAAATTAATTGTTAACGTAAATCTTTAATTTCACTAATTGAAACTCAGAAAAATGCATTTAATTGAATATCAACGTTGATTCATATCGCTAAATAAGTTTATTTAAAATCAGTTGATTTTCGGCGTAATTACATATTTTTTTGTTCGTGTATGAAAATTGTGGGTAGTCTGTTAAAACATTCGTCAAGTTGGCCTACGTGACTGTGGAATATTCCAGTCCTTGATATCGTACGGTTAATTTTTATTTACGCATTGAAAACTTTTATATATTTTTTCTAATCGAGATTTGCTGAATGAATGACATTGATTGTTATTTGACGATACACTACTACTGTTGGTTCGTTAAGTAAATGCCTACTATACTCGTATTGCACGAGTAGGTATTTTTTATAATTCTAGACTCAACCGCATTTGATTAATTATTGCAATTAACCAGATTATCATTGCGTCGCTTGTTATTTTATATTGTAAGGTAACTTGATCTTTTGATAGGAACCTTCAGGTAAAATAACAGATTTGTATAAACTTTACGCGTTTAGTTCTCCTCATAGGAAACAGCCGTATATTTATATTATACATATCACCCCCGCACCTAACTTTGTAAACGTAGTACTTACTAGATAACTTACTTCGAACGGTCATCTGCGTATTTACTTGTTAAGAATTTTATTGTGTTTTACGAAGGTATACGTTACGAACACAATCGCATCGCTTACGGAAATAAGTACCATACTTGTTTCTAAGTTTCACACTTAACTTATTGTTGGTTAAGAATCTGTACATATTCTATGTATTGAGTAAGTTTATCTCATATAAATAGAATAATACAAGGAAAAAAATAATATCGCATCGCATCCGACATAAATGTTAATTATCGGGTTGTAGGTATCTCTAAGCTAATCATAAATATAGGTAGATGGATACGTTCATAAGGTATTACACGTGCTTACTATTTTATTTGTATTAAACTTTGTTACTTGCACGTGGTTCAAACTTTGTACGCTTTATATTTTTTTTCACCTAACAATTTATTATTGTTAGGGTTCGCGTGTGCGGATCGTTCCGTACTATTGTTTACTTAAGTTGTAAAATCTTTCGTTGAGTTATCAGTTTGATTGGACCACTAATTTCACTTACGCGGGTTCCCTAAAAGATAAAGATTTGTTGATTTTTTTTTTGTTTCTATATTTTAACTTCTGTTCACCATGACGGACAAGGTTAAACTTAGATTGTTGGAAAGTAAACGCGACTCGTATTTCGCGCGGGTTCAAAGGATTTTGGATTCAACAGAATCTTTAACAGCAGAAAGATTACGTAATTATTTTATTGCTCAGGCTAAACAAATTGACGGCCAACGTATGTAACGTATTCAATGAGATAATGGACGAGATAAATATGTTAAAATTGACATTGGATCCAAAGTGCGAAGTAAGCTATAGTGCCTTACATTCATTTGATGAGTTGGTCGGCGAGATAAAAATGACTTTAGCTTCATTAACTGAATCAAATGTTTCCAAGGAACCTAGCCCGATAGCGAGCCCTAATTCTCATCATATAAAGGTACCTAAAATTGAGCTGCCTGCATTTGACAGTGATATTCAGAGCTTTCCGTTCTTTTATGAGACTTTCAAACGTATTATATATACGAACCCAGATTTATCAGATTCTGATCGCATTCATTATCTGTTGAGTTGTCTAAAGGGAAAGGCTAGGAATATGGCAGTAGGTATTGTACCTTCTGGCGATAATTACCGCGTTGTATGGTATGCGCTTATCGCAAAGTACCTGGATACTCGCGCGCTCGCCACTAATTATCTAAATCAACTGTTCTCATTGAAGTCGTTCGGAACGACACCCGCTAATATTGAACAAGGTTCCGATAAATTAACTTCTACGGTTGCTGGACTCAAACAATTAAAAATACATAACTTGGATGATTTTATATTTATTTATTGGGGTCTTAAGTTAATAGACTCAGATACAGCAAAACATTTTGAAATGTCGCTTCGTAATCAACAAGAGTTGGATTATGATTATTTCGTAAAGTTTGTTCGTGAACAAGTAAAAATCTTATATCGCTCCTCTTCTGCGGCAACTAAGCCCGCCCCCGCAGGTAGACCCAGCACCTCATCTAAGGTCTCGCAGGTGTTTATGGCTACTGAATCTAAATGTTCGCTTTGTCGATCCCCGCATAAAAACTTGTATACGTGCAAAGCGTTTCAAAAGTTGAGCGTGGATAATAGATTTAAGTTTGTAAAAGACAATAACAGATGTGTTAACTGCCTAAGTAGCCAACATACCGTCTCTTAGTGCCTATCTAAGTCAACATGTAGGAAATGCAACGGTAAGCATAATTCCTTATTGCATTTTGAGCAATCGGCGCAAGCCCCTGCGCTGGAGCCCGCTAGCGACCCAGCCTGCGTTTCTGCGGCCGACCCAGCTACTTCTGATCGTGTGGCGTTGTGTACGCATTCTTCTGCTCAAGTCCTGGCCACACGTAGCACCGAAGTGCTGGCTACTGCCAAGGTGTTAGTAGCGGGTAGGAAGGGTAAGGGCGTGGTGGTTAGATGTCTTTTGGACCCTGGGTCGCAAAAGAATTATATGACTTCGCGTTGCTGCCGTATGCTCGGTCTAACTATACATACGGACTCAATAACTACCGTTCGTGGTATTGGTGGCACATTGCAGCCCGTTCGCGGCTCGGTGAATCTTACGTTCAGCTCACGATTTTGTTCGCAGCCTAGGTATAGAATTGACGCACTAGTCTTGGATCAGATAACCGGGCAGCTTCCTCTGGGTGCTATAGATACTGCTGAATTGAAGCATATTGATCCTAAACTACTCGCTGATGACAGCTGGGGTGTGCCAGGTAATATTGACATGTTACTTGGAGTCACTTTGTTAGCTAAGTTATTGCGACCCGGTACCGTGACCAGCGCACCCGGTTGCCCCGATGCATTGAAAACTATGCTCGGCTACATACGTCTAGGAGAAGCACCTATTTTCGAACCTTCAGCTGACACTCTGTCTTTCTTTGCGAGTTCTTTCGACCCTAGTGAGAAAGCTTACGGTGGTTCGGCTTACGCCCACGTTGTCAGACCCGACGGTAGTATCATCGTTTTGCTGGTGTGTGCGAAATCTAAAGTCGCGCCACTGAAAGTAGTTTCGCTAGCTCGTCTCGAGTTATACGCCGCATTCCTCTTATCAACTGTGATAAAGCGAGTATATAATTTTTTCGCAGCTCGGCACGCCATTACGCCTAACAACCTCACCTGTAGTTGTGCTGCCGCTCTGCTACCTCTCATGTCACAACATGTTGCTACTACATCTTTACCTATTGATCATACTGCAACAACTTTGAACCCCACCAAAAGTAATGTCTTAGTATTTTCTGATAGATTAGGAACAGGTTTTGGATCTTTGTTAAATAACCGTTCTAAACATACAATAGTGCACCATTGTTATCATAAACTGCAATTTAATGAGCTTATCCATAAAATTCAACAGACACAATTGAATGAGCAAAGTACTGTAGTACTTCTTATTGGAAATAGCCTTAGTATAACAAAAAAGGACATAGTTAATGGTATTGACACCCTACTTAAGTTAAGATTAGGCAAATTAATATTATGTGCATTGCCCTATTCTGGCAAGTTACTTGTTCATGAAAATGAATACATTCCTAGTTTGAATAACCTGATGCATATTTTATCTTGTCGTCATAGTGACCGTTTATTGTTTTTTGACACCAACAATTTTGTTAGTGATTTTGTTTTGATTGGGAACCATATGTTTCTTCCCAAAAATAGTCGACATTTATTAGCTACATTGTTAGCTTTAATATACACGCAGTTATTGATAATTTAACTGAGACTAGGTTTAGTGATTTAACAGTATTATCCAGTTTTTCTGATAATACTTTAAACAATGATTTTTTAAACGATTAGAGCCGACAAAAGAGAAGTCGAATAGTAATATTTTACTATATCATCAAAATATAAATCGCTTCTCCGGCAAAATTTTAGACGTGGAATGGTTAGTAGATAAATACCACATGAATATCTTATGTTTTTGTGAAACTTGGTTAAAACCAGATAGGATGTTGTTTACTGTAAATAATTTCTCAGTTGCCAGTGCGTACAACAGATCCACAGTGGGTGGTGGTACCCTGATACTTTGTAATAGTCATTTAAAATATAAGGAAAGGAAGGATATCACTGCTTACTCTGTTGATCGCTTGTGTGAGGTAGCATGAGCAGAGGTCGAGGGGCATACTGTCTTGTGCGTTTACAGACCACCAGCATCAAACTTGTCATTGTTTTTGATAACAATGGAAGAATTATTAAGTAAACTTTTCAGAGATAATAAATTAGTTTTTGTTTGTGGTGACTTAAATATAGATCTGTTAGTCAACTCGCCTGAAAAATGTAAGCTCATTTCATTATTTAAATCATTTAACCTAACATATTTATTTAATGAACCAACAAGAATAACAGCAACTTCAGCTTCTTGCATAGATAATGTATTCACTAATTGTAAAGTAAAAGATTCGTTTTTAATTAGTGGCGTTAAGTCAGACCATACTGGTCAACTAGTATCTTTTGAGTCAGATAAAAAAAATAACCTAGCTAAATCAATTCGATTAAGACCACTTACTAAAAATAAATTAATTTCTTTTAATAATAATGTTTTAAGCAACCTTTGTAACGCCAGTTTTGATTCAAACGACCCCAATATAAATTACGGCACGTTGTTTTCAACAGTTTGCCAAGAATTCAATAAAACGTGTACTGTAAAAACAGTAAAAGTCAACAATTCCAAATCGAAATTTAGTGAATGGGCCACTGTGGGCATTAGAAAAAGCCGTGACATCTTATATAATTTACGGCAGTGAAAAATATGCAGATGGGACAAACTGTCTGAAATATTCTGTAACAAAATGGATGACCCTTAAATGCTCAAAAACGGCTTATTGTCTTGGAAAAAAAAACAAAAACATCGTCAATTCTTCCTTCTTCTTCTTCTTTAAATCCAAAAATGTATACATTATCATTACATGGACACCATAATGATACATAAGTTTTCTGTGAAGTGGCCATTTCAAACAGTTTAGTTAGTTTCCTATATTTTCATTGAAGAGTCTATTTTATTTAACTATAATTAGCTAACATTATATTTTTGTATTTATTTATTTATTTTTGAATTCAGTTTGATTTGAACCAAAAATATATCGAAGGCTTCTTTGAACCCAAAGTAGAGAAAACAGGTGTGAACTCAGGGTTATAATGTCTGTCATCAGGCTGTATCTCAAGAACCGTGATAGCTAGAGAGTTGAAATTTTTACAGATGATGTATTTCTGTTGCCGCTATAACAACAAATACTAAAAACAGCATAAAATAAATATTTAAGGGGGGCTCCCATACAAAAAACGTGATTTTATGCCGTTTTTTGCTATAATGGTACGGAACCCTTCGTGCGCGAGTCCGATTCGCACTTGACCGGTTTTTCTTTAAATACTTTCAAAAGTTTCACTTGGTGAATTGCGAAACAGTTCATGTGTTTTCTTGGCAAAGAATCAAATCTTGAGACTGTAAGGAAAAATAAAATCTATATATATAAAAATGAATCCCTATTTCCCTTGGTCACGGCATCACGCGTGATCGGCTGGACCGATTTCGCTTATTCTTTTTTTGTTGTGTTTGTTATTGTTAGGAGAAGGTTCTTATGAATAAAAAAATGTTACCTTACCTAAATAGGTAGGGTAGGTATGTAATTTTCAAATCTTTGACTTCCGATCAAGTTTTTCACACTTATGTTAGAAACTATTCCAAAATATTCAAAAGAGTCTGCGCTCAAGCAAAATCTCAAATAATAATTAAAAAAATTGGTGTTTCTAATAATAAAATAAAAACTGTGTGGCAATTAATTAATAAAGAAACTGGAAAGATACAACAACGCGATCAGAATGAGTTGTCTTTGAAAATAACTAATCAAACCATTTCTGATAGGCAAGAAGTCGCTGAGACATTAGAACATTTCTTTACCAACATTCCGTTAGAGGTTACGAAGTCTCTTCCTTCCTCTTCTAAATTAGCTGAAGCTCTTCTTAAAGAAAACTTTACTAAAGACATACCAATCTTTAAATTTAAACCAATATGTATTGATTCAATTAAAAACGCGTTCAAAAGTCTCAATAAAAAAAATACAGAAGACTTGTGGGGGATATCCGTTAGGGTTCTTGGAGATATTATTGACTCAATTGCTCCTGTCCTAACAGGCATATTCAATCAATGTTTGGACAGCGGCACTTTTCCTGACTTAATGAAACACAGTAAAGTAGTACCAATTTTCAAATCAGGCTGTAAGAGTGATCCTTCTAATTATAGACCTATATCCGTGCTTCCAGCATTGAGAAAAATCTTTGAAAAAATCATGCTGGAACAGATGTTGTCTCACTTCAATTCAAATGGGATACTGCATAGTCAACAGTTTGGTTTTACGAAAGGTAGGTCGACAACGGACGCGGGAGTAAAACTCATCAGCCACATCTTGGAGGCTTGGGAGAGGTCCCAGGATGCCATTGGCATTTTCTGTGATCTCTCAAAAGCTTTCGACTGCGTCGACCACAACACACTGATCTGTAAATTACCACACTACGGAATTCGTGGAAAATCTGCTGATCTCGTGCTTTCCTATTTATCAAACAGACAGCAAAAAGTAAATGTTAATGGGGCGACGTCCTCCGGGTCTCTAGTCAAGATGGGCGTGCCCCAAGGTTCAATTCTCGGCCCTTTCCTTTTTCTTGTTTACATTAATGATCTCCCTTTTATGATGGCCAAATTTTCGGATATAATTCTATTTGCTGATGATACTTCGCTAATTTTTAAAATAGGTAGGCAAGATACGGATGTCATAAATGTCAACGAAAGTCTAATTGTTCTCTCAAAATGGTTCGCAGCTAACAATCTTTTACTGAATGCGAAAAAAACAAAATGTCTAAAGTTCTCTTTACCAAATGTACCACAACATGACCTAAACTTAAATCTTGACGGCAAAAATCTTGAAGTTATAACGGAAACTGTATTCTTAGGGATTACTATCGATTCAAAATTGCAGTGGGGCGCGCACATTAGAACTCTTTCGGGTAGGTTAAGTCCGGCTGCATATGCAGTAAGGAAAATAAGGCAGCTAACCGATGTAGCTACAGCTAGGTTAGTATACTATGCTTATTTCCACAGTATTATGTCTTATAGCATTCTGCTGTGGGGATCAGCAGCAGACGTTGACTCAATTTTCATCCTACAAAAGAGGGCAATCCGCGCAATTTATAAAATGGGTCCTCGCGAGTCCCTCAGAGAAAAATTTAAAGAGATCGATATACTGACTCTACCTTCACTTTATATTTTGGAATGTATTTTGTATGTCCGTAAAAATCGGGGGCTTTTCAAAACTAGAAGCGACTTCCATAATTTAAATACACGCAGTAAGCACGAAATTGTAATACCCAAATTCAGATTAACGAAAACTAGCAAGTCTTTTCTTATAAACAGTATACGCTTTTATAACAAGTTGCCAAAGTCAGTTATAGAACTGACCGATGGAAGGTTCAAAAACTACATCAAACGTATCCTTGTTAAAAAAGCATATTATAAAATCAAGGACTACGTTGAAGATAAAAACATTTGGCCTTAGCTCCTTCTGCGCATGCAGCTTCCCTGGTAACTTGTAAACGGCACAAATATGTGGATGTCTCTAACTATTCTCAATCTCATTTTTTCTTTCCTTCTTTTAATTAGACTTTTTAAAATGGTTTTCAATCATCTTTAAAGCCCTTTGCTAAGAATAGTTACAGCACTGATAACAAAATTTGTGCAACATGTTAAATTTAGTCTTGTTATACTTATTTTTATTATTTTTTACCTTTGTATAGATTCTTTTACCGATTGTTTTGTGAATGTGTGAACATTGTAAGCCTTCTAGATGCTAGTTAACATTTGTTAACCTTTTTATATAATCTTTTTCTTTTTTTTTAGTTTCTTACGACTTATTGTCATAATTCGGGCCTACGTTGTCCCCCCATATCTAAGTACTAATGCTGTAACATGTAAATATTGTAAAACCAAACCATTTTTAAAAGAGTAACCATGGAGTTTCTTGCCGGTTCTTCTCCATAGGAAACGACCAACCTGAACCGTGCTTATTTTGTCGACGTTTTATAAGTGCCCATGTAGGCCTATGTGAAATAAAAAAATTGATTTTGATTTTTTTGATTTTTGATTGAGGCAGTCGTAGCTTTCTCGAATTCAACTGTAACCTTGAGTTGGATTCATTCCGCACCGCATCGATGGCACACCTTCGTAGCCAATCGTATCGCTAAGATTCATGAGAAACTTTCGGCAGATCAATTCTTGCCTCTATTATTTCTCCCCGCCCGCGAAGTCAATGAAACGCGGTTACATCTTATTTCGCGTTATGAATTAACTGACCAAATGGTCCAGTCTTTTTGGAAGCGGTGGTGCCAAGAGTACCTGCACACCCTACAATCCAAACAGAAGTGGAACACCCCTGCCAATCCAATACGGGTCGGTATGGTTGTCGTCTCCATGCAGGACAATGTGATGCTGCTGCATTGGCCGTTAGGAGTAATCACAGAAATATTTCCAGATAAAAAACGGAGTTAGTAGAGTCGCATCGGTAAAGACTAAACGCGGGATCCTTCAGAGTCGCCCGGTAGTAAAGTTGTGCCCTTTGCCAACGCAATAAGTTTCGTTACATTAATAATTAATTTTACCGTGCACCAATGTGCAGTATTGGATTTAGTTACCGCGTAGAATAGTTAGTTAAATATTCTTATTTATAAAAGAGAGTCGCAACTTTAGAGTTCTTATAACATTTGGTAGAGTTGTGATGATCTGCAACTTTATTTACTTCTCCTTTGTGTTTCGAAAGTGGGAACTTTCAAGTCGGGGAAAATGGTTACGCTTCCTAATTTATAGTTCATATTTTATTACATCACCATAGGGCGATTGAGAGGCATTGGTTCAATAGTCTCAATTTATTAAATAAGTGTCACAAATCGTTGGTTTTGTGATATTCCGCGCGGTGGCGCGACTTTCATTACGCCGTCGCCACGACCACCGGCGGTCGTCCACAATCTCTTGCAACCATGGGTTGAGTGCGTCCATCACGCATTCTCTCGCCCAAAACTCTTAATTGAACTTACATGGAAAGTGTTATCTGTATTACCTAGACCAACTGTGTTGTGTACCGCTGGCCAGCATAGTGTACCTAGTCTGTGAGCTGAACTTCTCGAACGTGGCATCTGCATCAGCATGGGAATCGCTGTTTCAGAGGTATGTGGCATAATTAGTAAATTGAATTTTATCCATTGCCTTTCGTCTCATCTGCGTACTTCTCTCCTTCAATTTAGCACTGCTGAATCAGCAATTATAGCCTAGATTACTCTAATAATGTAGGTTCAATCGCGTGTGATTTTTCTAGTAATCTTCTAGAGGTTATACGCACCAATGACCGCATAGAATATAATAATTATGTCTGAAGGCACAATGGTGCATTGTCAGGCAGGAGCGGTTATAAGTTATTATTTAGTGCTCTCATCGAATAGACACACTTAAAGTTGCTAGTGAGAAACCCAAAGATCGTGTTGATATGTCTTTAAAACAGAACTAGGGCAATTTAATGATTGCGGTCTTCTACATAGAACGGGCTACGACGTAGCCACTACTACGATGGTGTAGACTCTTTTAGTCGATAATCTTTAACCCTGATTATCAGACACTAGCTGTCCCACGCGGCTTCGCTCCCGTCAACTGGCTACCTACCTACCCATCATACATGATTGTTGTGTAATTAAACCGTTTACGCAGCGCACGCAACGGAAGCTCTCAAAAAGGAATAATTTTGCCCGTTTTTGCAACATTTTTCATTTATGCTCTGCTCCTGTTGGTCGTAGCGTGATGTTATATAGCCTATAACCTTCCTCAATAAATGGACTATCCAACACAAAAAGAATTTTCAATTCCAACCAGTAGTTTCTGAGATTAGCGCGTTCAAACAAACAAACAAACAAACAAACAAACAAACAAACTCTTCAGCTTTATAATATTAGTATAGATAAAATGTTAATCGGTATTTGTGTCATCGACCAAGTGATTAATCAGTGCAGTATGTATTGCCCAGGCTTTTTTTACATTTAAAGCATTCTGATTCTTTTAAATCTAGTCAAGTCAAATTGGGCAATATAATGAATAATTAAGCCAATATATTTATACTCCTATATTTATCACATTGTCTGGTCATTATGAACATTGCTATGTAACGGTTGGGAAATTCGATGATTATGGTCATTGAATTAGTTCAAGAGCGAGCGAAGCGAACTCGGGAGCTTAGGGCACCCCGACACAGATAGGTTAAGGAGTTGACGGGAGCTTAAGTGAGCGAGCAAAGCTAACTAACTCAGCTCCCGTCATCTCTTTCATGTTAGGTTATTTTAAAACCTACAAACAGAAATAGAAGCCACGCGCAGCGAAGCTCCGTCTACTTTGTTGTTTAACTAGTATATTATATTTAAACTATATTAAAACCAAAGTCAACATCAAAATAATTAAAACAAATATACATGTTTTTATTACCCGGCCCAATAAGTGATGGGTATCATTCCGAATTTAATTATTTCAATAGTTTATTTCATATTGCCTACTTATATTGGGTATTTTTCAAATTGCTCGGGCAGTATGAATAATGCCATATGAATAATTTGGTCTTATTAACAATTAAAAAAAATTACAAATTAAAAATATGGAAACAAAAATAAACGTCAACTTTTTCGTGGCTGTAAAGGACTGTCATTTTCATCAGTAATTAAGTTTGTTTTTGATGATGAATCCATCTAGTATTTTGATTGAAAAAGATATTAGGCAAAATCTATTTATTTTTGTTTGTTTTTGGGCTCTACGGAAAACTCGCGTTTATTTGTCCAATACGACAATTGATGATTCCGGTATTGATATTGTTTGTAATGTCGTATAAAAAGTTTAATGCAAAAATGAGATTTACGACCTCATAAGTAATTAAAACATGACTTTACAGTCCCTGTTAAAAAATATTTTCAGGATACATCCTGTTGTTGTTGTTGAAAATCCAGGTCGTATGGGGCTTAAAAGAAAGGATTCTTTAAAATAAAGCACTCGATACAGCTTGCGCCACTGATTCCTAATATATATATATATATATATGTAATTCATTTTCGAGCAAAATGTCCTTTACGACAAATGAAATTGCCGATTTCGATCCTAGTAATCAACTACGGTAACATCCTTTGCTGAAGCAGTAATTATGTGTACTGAAATTGCATCGTAAAGATGAAACGGTTAAGTTAAAATAATAATGGCAGTACCACGTAGCGGAAGCATTGTTATAATAATCAAGCAAAATTTATTGAAGAGGGATTTCTCGGAAACCGTAGGTTGATATAGCGAAAATACAAAAGCAATATATCGATTTCAGAAGCAAATGCATTGGGCAAAGACTTGTATTATTACCCAGGTTATGTTTCAATTGATAGCTAACATAACGTAAGGTAACATTGCATAGCATAAGATATCAAAGCATAGCATACCGTGTAATAGCATAGCACAACACTACACAACACAACATAACTTAACATCAAGTCTGTATTCCCCGAAGGGTTGGCCAGAAGTGCACTTATAGTACACCGACATTTCACCAGTTATTTTAAGTTCCATGTAATAAGGGATAGCCTATTGCAATCAACCGGGCACAAATCCAAACTCCAGGGTGCCAAACCCAATAACACTTTGCCCGACCCGAGCACTGAACCCAGGACCTCATGTTCTGCAGTAGCACTTACAACCATTTGATCAACGAGGTACTCTTAATATAACTATTCGTAACTCTGTTCGTTCCAGCACTCACCATTATGTAGCAGTAAGTAATAATGTTTCACTTAATATTATAGCTGCTTTCAAGTTCAGTTTCATTGTCTACAATAAAGCTGGCATTATTTGTTTTCCTACTACTTGTTTTGCTGATCTCACACAGTAAAGTTGCGACAATTATGAAGTGTTTGTATTTTCAGGCTTTTCACAATGCTGAAAAAAAAAACAACAATCGAATATTCAAAATATAGATTTACAGGTAAAATTATTCTACTTTTCTATTTGAATTCTATTTCAATTTTTTCTTAACTTCCTCCTTTTCACAATACTCTGTCACCTTATAAAGGAAAGTCAATAAATAACTGTAACTGTTAATAGTACATGTACGAGTAGTATAAATAAATACCTTGTTTTATATAAATTAATATATTATGTGTAAACCAAAATACATATATACTACTCTATGGAAGAAGAATAGTTTTTGACTTGTTCATCTTTTGTCATCCTATTTAAAGATTTCATCATCAGCCTTATAATGTGCCCACTACTGGGATATATAACAGAATTTAAATATGTATATTTTTTACCTAAGCTTACGTATCTGGTTACCTACCTTCTACTTGTGCTTACGTAACATCTATATTTATTTATTTATTTAAACTTCATGTACAATAGTGGTACACATGTGGACTTAATGCCACAAGGCATTCTCTACCAGTCAACCTTTGGGTTTAAAAGGACAGAGTTGTGAACGGGTACAAAATAATATTTAAACAAATTGTATACGAAAATGTATATACTTACATATGTATTAATAGTACACATATAAAAATAAAATAGACTAATAAATACTAAAAAAACGAGAAACCTAATAATAATTATAATGAATAGACTTTTGACTCTAGATTAAAGCTGACTGAAATAGTGGTCACGTACTTTTATTTTAAAAATGTATTTGCTTTCAGCCTTTTTAATGCCAAAGGGTAGCGCGTTCCAGAGCTTTATTGTTGAGACAGCGTATGAATTAGACATAAAACCGGTGCGGTGTGAAGGAATTTGGAGGATTCGATTTTTATCAGCTCGAAGGTTACGACTGTGAGAACTGCCCAATACATTGAAATAAGTTTTTAGATAATCGGGAGTACAAGGATCGTTCATAATAGTGAAGAGCAAGCAGAGAGATCTGAAGGACCTCCTGAGGCGGATAGGCAGCCATTTAAGCTGAGAACGGTAGGAAGAAATGTGATCATATTTACGAAGGCCAAAAACAAAGCGAATACAATTGTTGAGTAGTCGATCCAATTTATTTTGAAGTTCTTGGGATAGATCAGGATAATAAACATCAACATAGTCGATAATGGGAAGCACAAGTGACTGGACCAGAGTGATTTTGGTGCTGGATGGGAGGAAATGCTTAAATCTTTAGAGAGACCGCAGCGAGAACGCGACTTTCTGGCTCACCTGAGCCACGTGTTCATTCCAACTAAAACTGTCGTCAATGTACAGACCTAAATCTTTCACATGAGGTGAAAGAGAAATGACGGAGTTCTCGTACATCAGTGGCATATGTTGGCCAGTGTTCACACTTCTCAAATAGTACGAACTACCAGTGAGGATGGCCTGACATTTCCCGACGTTCACAGAAACCCCAAATTTGCCAGACCACTCACTGATAGCTCGAAGATCAGCATTGAGTAATGAAATGCAATTGTCAAGGTTAGCAATGTCTGATTGAGCGTAAAGTTGCAAGTCATCAGCGTACAGATAGTAAGGACATTTGATGATAACAGTAATGGAGTTTATAAATAAAGAGAACAAAAGAGGAGAGAGTATACCGCCTTGTGGAACACCAGTTACCAAGTCGCACCAGTCAGAGCAAGTCAGAGAATCCAGCACCGTTAACCTCGAATTATCCAAGCCGTCTCTAATGTCTTCAGTAACTTTAAGCAGAGCTGTGGCTGTGCTGTGGCCAGGCCGAAAACCGGATTGGCAATTGGACAACAGTTTGTTATTGAAGACGTAGGAGGATATTTGTTTAAGAGCAACTGCTTTAAGGATCTTAGAAAGGAAAGGAAGAATGGAGATCAGTCTGAAGTGAATAGCCAAACTGGGGTTGGGAATTTTAGGAAGAGGGATAATGTAAGCCTTACGCCACATTGCAGGAAACTCACCAATCTACAACGATGAATTGATGATGTGAGTAATAATTGGAATTAAGTTCTCAATCATAAAAGATAACATAGTTCGACTGACCCCATCACAGCCCACAGCCTTAGACTTAATTGAGGTAAAATATTTGAGGACCTCAAGGTTAGTCACGGTGGAGAAAGAAAAAGAGTCAGGAGGAAGCATTGGCTTGGAAGTAATATCAGCAATAGTTTTATTTTTGACGTCAGCCGCAAGCGTAGCGGACGTTGAAAAATGTTTATTAAGAACATCCAAAGGCAGATTAAGAGAAACAATACTAGAAGGGGACTTTGCTATGCCAAGCGATTTTAAGAACTTCCAAATATCAGCCGGTGAAGAGTTAAGGACATTTTCACAAATGTATCGGCGTTTAGATGCTCTGACCATCTGGTTGCAGCGGTTTCTAGCCAACCTATACAAGGTCCAGTTCTCCTCACTGCGGTCCCGCCTATATTTTCCAAAAGCCCGATTTCGTCGTCTCATTGCCATCTGAACTCCAGGGGTAATCCATGAAGCTGGGGGGCGCTTGACACGAACAGCCCTCAGTGGCGCATGCGTGTCCATGAGCTGGAGTACATACTTGTTAAAGATCTCAACTTTCTGATCCACTGAACATGACTGGGCAATAATAACCCAATCCAGGGCTTGGGCATCGCTATTGAGCTTTTCTTTATTTATTCTAACGAAATTCCGGATAAAAACAATAGCAGGCCGCTGCTTAGGTGGTTTAATTTTGTAGGACAAGTAAATGAGATCGTGTCTGGATAAGCCAGACAAAATGACAAACTCGATTCGTTTGTATCGCTCAAGGCTAGTTATTCTTTCCGTCAGCTGTGGATGTGGAATTGACACAAGTGGTCGTCCTATTAGGAAGTGAGCGGGTGTTAATGGTGTGAAGTCTGTAGGATCAGAATTTAAGGCGGTGATAGGCCGTGAATTGAGGATGGCTTCCACTTGAGTCAGACAAGTGTGCATTTCTTCATATGTATTTAGTGGAACGGCAGCAGATTCAGTCATACCATTGAAATGGTGGGTGTAGCTCGGAATGAAGAGGAAGTCTATACCCTCTTGGGCGACTTCGGAACTAATTTCGGAACTTGAGTCCTCTAGGAAACGATGCAACTCGTTACATGTACCTACAAAATTAGTCCCAATGTCGGAGGTTATACTTTGAGGCTTCCCTCAACGAGCCACAAACAGGTTTAGACCGGCCATATAGCCCTCTTTAGTCAGATCTGTAACAAGCTCTAAATGCACGGCTTTTGTAGCTAAGCAGACAAAAATGGAGAAGTAAGATTTAATCAGTTGGCAACCTCGACCTTTACGGTTAGCTATCTTAACTGGGCCTGCATAATCCACTGAACAGTGCAAAAAAGGGAACTCCAGTGCAGTCCTGGATAATATGTTAATGTGATTATTGAAAATTTTAATTTGACTAGCTAAGAGAAGACGGAATAAGAGGAATAAATAGGAACGAACTCACAAGATGTCTTATCCTTTATCAAGTGACAAAACGGTCTGCTCGTCCTTCAAATGCCCTTCCTTGACCTCTTCGAAAGTCATCGCGTAATGGCCGGCGCATACGACTCGTCAAAGTTTCTTGATTATGACACGGTCTCCAAATAAGCTTCAAGACATCCTTAGTGTCCTTTTTCACGGTGAGAGGACCATTTGTTGGGGATTCTTCGAGGTGGTAGAAAAAAATAGCGGACTGTAATATAAGGAATGGTTCCGTATATTGGACGTAAGAACGCGCGCTATCTGGTCCGTGGTTTTTGAGTAAGTAGTGGCGCAAGTCAGCGGCGCGCGGCGGTCAGTGTCTCGTCCCGCGCTCCCCGCTCACCGCCGTCGCCCTCCCGTAGTGGCAGCGGCAGGCGGTGCCGCGTTTGTCTCCGACAGACGTAGAGTACTGAAACCCTATACTTAATATATATGTTATATTTGTATGTTTTCTCTATTTAATGTAAATATTGTTTTGCAGGGTACTAATCAACCCAGATGAATACAGAGTATTCGCTGGTTCGGTACTTCTCACCAATGACACTTCTGCTGATCGTATTAGGCGTATAGCAGACACTACCATTCACCTGGACTATGACACGAGCACTTATCCTTCGACATCTGAGCATATAAATAGTGCGCTGCAAATAGTGAACTAAACTTAGCTGGACTGACCCGACTCGAGACCAAAAAAAATTGTTATACTGGCTCCAAACACAATACTATCAGGAGACAGAAGGGTTATTTACTTTCACGACATAAGTACAACTTCAACTGTCACGGCTCACAATACACGAGAAAAGGGTGCGAACCCAACTTCACTCACTCACACTACACACATTACACTCACCTCATCTGTTTGTAATAAACTGGTACCTATATCACTATCTACAGTAAGATATTACGTTCCTTATTTATCGTTCTTCACAATTGTTTAAAATGTGTTTACTCGTACATCTGTTAAGTTTTTTGAGGTTTCACATGCACGTATATTCCACATTTTACTGCTAAAGGCATCGTAATTGAATTCTTTTGTGAACAAACGGTCTGAGAAGGAAGTAATTGAGTCTCTACTAATAGGAACTGTCACACGCCTATTGCAGTTGAATGTTTTAAACAGATATTATGAAATGCAAAAGATGTGACGTAGAAATGAACAAAACAATTGGCTTGGAAAATTTATTGTGCCCTTCGTCGGGCAAATCGTACACACATTTTGCTAATTAGACGTACTGCCGATTAGACGTTTTGCGCTGTTGGAGCTAAATGTCCAACAGCGCAAAGCGGCCTGATCAGAAGATTAGGAGGTAATTTATCTAATGTATTTAGAATAGGTGTACAGAATAGAGGGATAACTCTTGTATTTTATAGCATTTCGTTGTTGATAGTCCAATTCCGCGTAACTGACATTGTTAAATACAGCGTATGTACACTCTCGCTGATTTTACAGGAGGACCAAAAAACTATTTTTTTTTAAATCTAATCAGCAGAACTTTGAACTTACTTGAGTTTAAGACCGTTTCGTTCTTCTTGATCTAATGTACTATACTCGAAATAACACAATTTCAGATGAAAAAAAACATCACAATTTTATTTATATTAAAGTTTAGAATACGTGTCATACCTACATTAAAAATAATTCAATAATTACATATAATATATTTTTTGCCTGGAGCGTCACATAAACACTGCACACACTCAATACAAATTGGCGCGGATACGCGGTTTTCGTGTAGTAACTTGTTCGTCGAAAGATCCGCGGTATTGTTATTTTTGATATACCTACTCGTCTTCCTATGGGTCGATTCAAAATATTGTCATACGGGTCGACGCCAATCACAATGAGACCTAAACCCGCGAAATCTCATTTTTGTTTTTTTTTGTACATACGCGGTATTTAACAATGTTAGTTACGCGGAATTGGACTATCAATGACGATTTCCATTTTGCAATCTGACAAATAAACCTCAGATTTTCGAACAAAGAAATTGCAACTAACTTGTATTTAGAAGTTGCTAAGTATGAGAATTGGGCTTCTCACTGCAACACCAATGCACCGTTTCAGAGTTATCATGGGCTTTGAATTCTGTAAAATTATCTATTTAAGCAAATGCAATTCTACGTCACTGATAACCCCCTGTTAAGAATACTTATCTCAATGAAATAAAGAAAACATCTTTGAAACATGTTTATAACGTTGCCTTATATGAGTCATTACGGCATTCGACGTTAGTATAACATTATTGACAGCTTTATCGTTATTATTAGAATTGACTTCTAGTTTCACCTGGTACAAGTTGTTTTTGCGCATATATTCAAGTAAATATGCTAACCGTATACAGATGGACCACCATCCGGATCCATCATCATCCTGATTATCTTACTTTATTTGGGGTCGGTACCACATGTAGAAAGAAAGAAACAAAATTAAAATGTGTTTACTTGTGCCATGCACGTCGCATACCATAAAAAAAAAACAAAAGGAATAAGTTACAAAAATACGAATACAACAAAGAATGAGTCAGAATCATACAAAACGGTCATCTCTCAGCATAATGTTGGGACTCACGTGCGAGACAGAACCACAGCGCTGGTTTTCAGCGATAGCCGGTATCGATTGGATGACGCTGAACGCGAACTAATGAAACAGTAGGACCAAGTGACGGCATAAAAAGTTTTATTTATATATAAAAAATAAAATAATGAGAGCAGTGGTGATGAAATAATTTACAAAAAGTAAAGCGCCTGCCTGGATTCGTCATATGACATGTAAGACGAGGCCTTTCCACTGGGCCACCACTGCGCTTCCAGCTTTATAATGTTTCAAATATTTAATCTCCTCTATCCATTTTCTGAAAACGTTGTACAACCAGTGGGATTGTGGAGTTATCGACTACACCCTTTCCCTGGAGAACCAATTTGCACTGTTGCAGAATGGGTAACCGAAAATAGATTTGCTACTGGAAGTAAAAAAACCCTTTCTAATGTTATCCTTTATACAACGACATCAACAAAGTGACATAGAAGTTGACATTTGCTATGCTTGGTGTCATGAAGGCACAAGACAAAATGAAACCCGAACATCACTCAGTCTGTGCTCAGATGTTTTATTTGCCAATTATTTGTAATTTGAGGGCAGTATACGAATGCCGAAAGCCAACATTGTAATGGACACAACGTTGGATGTGTTCAATAATTAATTAATTCTCCTCTTTAAAATCATTGTACATTGTGTGTCGCTTATAGTTCACGAAAGTTCACATGAATCAACGAAGCAATATCAGAAGCTACTATTACATAAACCGCATGCTAAATAGTGGTTGACCTCAATTAATGCAATCCCCAAGTATGAAACGAGGAAGTAATTGAAACCGAACTCCTAAGTTTCACAACGCGGGGAACGAATACAGCAGGGAATCGACTCCGTCACACAGTTTGTATTCCATTAATGATTTATTAATACATTGACGATTGAGTTTGGTGATCGTAAATCTTCATAACGTTGTTAATAAAAGTCATTAGCCTTAAATAATGAAATGAAACTGGGCCAAACAAATCACTTGTCCAATGTCGGAGTAAATCGACTGGATTAAAAACGAAAATGATACCTAAAAAGCGCTTATATTAGTAGGTATTTTATTTGCCCTCATTTATAAATGGTATTATGATATTTTGATTTTGAGATTTTGTCAAAGGATTATTCACATAGCACATACATTTGTTTTGTAAGCTGATAGAAAATGCCTCAACGAACTTCCTGATGACTCGAAACAATTCGATTTATATCACACCTAACATACGAAGCGAAATTGTAAGTACCTACGTCCACATGGACGCAATGAAGGAAAGAAAGAATACAAAGAAAAACGTTTATTTGCGCCAGGCACGACGCACACCTTATAAAAATAAACAAAGAAAAACTTAATTGCAAATACAGAGTATGCGTCACAACCACGCAAAACCGTCATCGCGCAGCATAATGCTGGGGACTGGCGTGCAAGACAGAGCCACAGCGCTGGTGCAAATGCGAAGATTAATGTCCCTAAAGCATCATTGATTTATTTTCTGATTAGAGTAAACTTGTATGTCAGACACGAACCCTGTTCCAGACTCAAAAGCGCTATTTATTTATAGAGGAACAGATGAATCATCTTAAAATATTCTACAGGGTTATCTGTTTAATCAAATTTTATCTTTGAAACGTAATCTGACGGATACAAAATCAAGAACTGCGTAACAGATAACCTCCTGTCAAGAAGAGATAGCTATCTACTATGTTTATGTCTATACTTAAGGAAAAAGTCTGGCAAGCATATTTATTATCTTTACTTACAATTAGTTGACATCAGTGTACCAGTATTGACAGATTTATCGTTATCAACATCGAATACAATTATTCGATCTATTGATGAAAATCAGCCCTAGTTAATTAGCAGAACTGATCATTTAGAACAATGCATTCTAAGATTTATACGACACGGAGATGGGCAAAGAAAATATACAAGAAAAAAAAATTGCGACAGCCTTGACGCGAACAATTACAAATGTAGTAGATAAAAACAAAAAGTAGTATGTATTGTATTTTTCAAATAACAATAATAGCTTTACAGACATAGGAAGGAGATTGAAAGAAAAACGAAAGAAATAATAAAGAAATATAACACATTTATTTCACACAAGCCAGATCACACAACACAAACCTAAAAAAGAAAACTTAGACTAAACAACAATAATATATATAAAAAAGAAAACAGTATAAAAGTAACATTGTGTGTCCCACGGCTGCGCCAAATAGGACCAGTGCAGCAAAATGTCGGGCAACTAGTGCTCGACGCTGGTTTTTAACTGGACCTGTGACTGTAACGTGACGAACGTAAAGCAGTCTTATAGTAACTAAATGTGTATATGAAACAAGTACTTACTAACATCTATACCAATATTATAAAGTGGAAAGGTTTTTTGTTTGTTTGATTGTACCGAATAGGCTCCGAAACTACTGGGCCGATTTCGAAAATTCTTTCACCTATGGAAAGCTACATTATTCCCGAGTAACATAGGCTATAATTTTGACGGGAGCGAAGCCGCGGGGGTCAGCTAGAAAAAGATAAAAATAGATGTGTAGTATGCGTGTATTACAAATAATAAAACTGTAAGCAGCAGACCAAATGTATCTATCCGTTTTAAGTTATAACATGTTTTGCTATCAAAAATCAGTTATTACGAACGTCTTAGTTACCTATAAAAGTAAGACTAAAAAAAAAAAATAGTTTTAAAAAACCCTAATTATTTTGCCTAATAGGTTTCTGAGTAAATATTAGTACTTGAAGTAGGTAATTTTTGCGGCACAAAAGTGATTTGGTTTCGACCAGTTATTACCCACAAGTAATTCCACTTATATAATCTCAATTATCTTAATTACAGACATTCTAATTACGATCTTAATTAGTCTTAGCTGCTTACGAAACTTGTAATAATAATAATAATAAGCCCTAACCATCGGTAGCTTGGACCCTGTTCCTGATACCGGTGGGCCTCTATTTTTATATTTTTAAATGTTTTTTTAAGTTTTCTTTTTTTAAATATTTAAAAATGTAGCAAATAAGATTGTAAATGAATAAAGGAATAATAATAATAATATCCGAACCACCTTCCCCATAATCTGAAGTTGCTTGATCTAAATGAAAACATCTTTATCACCCTTCAAAAAGCTGCCATCTTGAACACATGTCGAATTGTCAGAAAGTTCATGCGATTTGATGAAAATTAAATAGCTCCACATCATTCGTCCACAACACCTCACGCTGCATTTACTTGGTCTCGGCCCGTAAATGTAGCTTTAACCAGCCTAAGAGCTGAGAAGTTGAAATACTTACAAATAATAATAATAATCTTTATTCAGATAATAAAAAGGTAAAAACACTGTATGAATCTTAGATAACTAATGTAGGTATAATAATGGAAGATGCCTGTACTAGGTAATCCTGTATCACAGGCAGTAAGGAGCTCTAAAAATATGCTTATGTTAGAACAACAGAATTTAAACAATATTTAACCCAAGAAATTCTTAAAATAGTAGCAAGACTAAATATATTTGGAAAAATAAAAAATGAAACTAGTTTACTTAAACAAAATCAAATCAAATCAAATATTTTATTAGAACATTAAACATGTTTACAGAGTATTAGTGATCGTTAATAGCTACATTAGTGTGAAACTGTGTTGTAGCCATTAGCGCCCACCTCCGAGAGAGCAGACGTCGGCGTTCCAACATTGATAAAAAAAAAAAAACAAAAATACAATTACATTAATTGATATTATCGAAATAAATTATTTAAAACTAACATATCATTAGGTACACTCAAAATAAACCATATTTAACTATGTACTATTATTCAGTAAATTATAACATTAAGAAAAATAAAAACATCAATTAAAATAATTAATACAAATTCAATAAAAATAGTCTAATAGGATATCACAATACATTTTAAATCAAATTCAATACATTATAATACTTTAGAAAAAAATAAATAATAGTACAGCAATTACAAAATAATAAAAATTTAAAATTATAATTAAAATTAGGTCAAGATTTCCAGTTCTCTTAGTGCATGTCTGTGTGTGTGTGATTGTGTGTGTGTGTTTGCGTGTGATTGTGTGTGCGTGTTTGCGTGTGTGTGTGTGTGTTTGGCAATTTGTTTATAAAAAGGTATGTGATCAGTATTACGGAGGGATACACCAGGCAGACCGTGTATATATATAGTCCATCATAATCTTTGGTTGTAGGTAAGTATCACCCATTCATCAGAAATTCTAGCTCCTCATACATTTGGCTTTGGAGCCACTTGTCGGTGACAGCTTTGCACTCCCTGAAGGTTAGTGGATAGATATTTAAGATCTTATTTATTTTGTTGTATAAAACAGGGCCAAAGAAGTGATACTGACGCTTCGCCATCACAACATTGGCCCTTTCAGTCTGACAGACTATGTCAGTCCTACGCTTATTTGAGCGGTGACTAGGGTCAAATACAAGTTCTGAGTGTTTACGTAGAATAGCACTCAGGAAAAATGCGTGCCTCACCGTAGACACCTTACAAAGCGCATAGAGATCGATTGTAGGGAAGCGAATAGGTTTGTGTGCCATAACTTTAAGAACTGCCCTCTGTGCCCTTTCCAGTCTTAGCAGCAAACATTTTCCCGAGCAACCCCAAGCCACTATACAGTAGGTTATGATAGAGTGCGCCAACGCAGAATAAACCACCTTCAATGTTTGGAAATCGGCAGAAGATCTCAAATTCTTAAATACAAATATCAATTTCCTGACCCGTGATACTAGTGACGCAATCTGTTCATTCCAGGACATAGTACTGTCAATAATGACACCAAGATATTTTATGTTGTTGGTCCGCATGATGACATTGCAGCCACAAGTAGTGCTCGTTATCGAACAGCACCTGTGTGCAGTTAGATTGAAGGGGCATGCTGGTTGAGACCTCTGTAATGGCGCAAACGTTATAAATTTAGTTTTATCTAGGTTTAATGTAAGCAGATTGTCAGTTAGCCATCCCATGACAACTCGCAGGGCTAACTCTGCATAGGAACGAGTTTCAAGCCAATTTTTGCCATGAACCAGTATTACTGTGTCATCAGCGTACATTATCATTTTAGAATTTCCTAAAGATAATTTACAGAGGTCATTTATATAAATTAAAAATAGGGTAGGTCCAAGAACACTACCCTGTGGGACTCCGTAACTAAGAAGCTCATATTTACTGGTAAAGTTACCCACCTTAACAGCCTGAGAACGGTCTGTTAAGTAACTCCTAAATATATCTAGAGACAGACCCCTAATGCCTATCCGCTGAAGTTTATTGAGCAAAATGGGGACAGAGACAGTGTCAAAAGCCTTAGAAAGGTCCAGAAAGATTGCAATAGTTTTGAGTTTATTATTTACTTTTTCTGCAATAGTACCAGTTAATTCCAGAACAGCGTCTTCTGTACTTTTACCTACTCTAAAACCATACTGATTTGGGGCGAGAATATCTTGGGAGTCTAAATAGCTTAGAAGCCTTTTGTTAAGGATTTTCTCAAGAATCTTTGACAAGGTTGTTAAAACTGATATAGGTCTATAGTTATTAACACTATCTCTGTCCCCACCTTTGTGTATAGGGTGTACGACAGCCCTTTTGAAAACAGAGGGAAAGACCCCTGACATAAGGGCAAGGTTAAAAACATGGCACATGATGGGAACAAGGATGTGCCTAGCAGCCCTTATCAAGAGAGCAGATATGCCATCCCAACCCACAGCGCTATCAATTTTAAGACCCAGAACAATTTGTTCTAGCTCCTCAATGTCCGTACTGAAGATGGCCATTGAGTTGGGACAGATACCTTCATTAAGGTCAGAATCAAGTAGAGGATCGCCTACCCTAGGTGTAATTTTAGATGCCAGAGTCTTCCCCACATTCGCAAAAAAGTGGTTGACTGCATCAAGTGACAGTGAGGGGTCTGCCTTTAGGGACAAGAGCTCACTAGTTGTTAAATTGTCAGTCTTAAGATTAGAAATAGTTTTAATAAGTTTCCAGGTGGCCTTTGGATTTTTGCGGTGCCGCCGAAATTCTGCGGACTCGTATTCGCGTTTTAATTTTTTTAACAAGTTTGTACAGAAATTTCTATAGCGCGTATAAGTTACTTTAAGCAAATAGTTGTCAGGATCTCTTTTAGATTTACGGCACATTGTATCCCGATTACGGATGCACCTCAAGAGCCCGGGCGTTATCCAAGGTTTAAGTATTCGGTTTTTACTAGAGATAACACGGGAAGAAGTATTATTACTAACCACAGTAGAAATTAATTTTACCAATCTGTTTGCAGCATCATGAGCATCGTTGTTGTCCAAAACAGAAGAAAAATCGGTTCGCTCTAGCTCAACGACACAAGCATCTACATCAACGCGACGTGAGGTTATAGCCATTTTAGGCAAGCTTATTTTCAGATTGCAGAACATTATCACTGGAGCATGGTCTGTAATAAACGAGTCGACCACCAAAGTAACAGCTGGTTTGTTTGTTTTAATAATTGCATGATCTAGGCAGCTGTTTTTGCGAGTGGCGAAGAGATGACCGGGCAGCATTCCATGTGATGCAACTGTATTCAGGTAGGTATCTGAATTTGCATCAGCGTTATTGGGTGTTATATTTATGTTTATATCTCCTAGTATAATTACCGTTTTAAAAGTTTTCAGTGAATCCAATGTGAAATCTAGGCCATCAATGAAGTTTTGGATATTTCTGTACGATGGAGATCGATAGATGGATATTAATGCTACATCTGAACCAAATTTGAGAATGAGGCAATTTGCACCCCGGAAAACTGGTGTCTCAACAGTGAACCGTGTGTTACGTCTTGAGTATACAACAACACCTTCATTCTGGTTAGCATAGTCGGACTTGAAAGACTCAAATCCAGGAATTTCAGGGAGAAAGGGACATTTGCTTAGCCAGCACTCCGACAGTACAATGACATCAAATTGTACCTTAATTCTATCTAGTAAGATTAGAAGGTTATTGAAGTTTGCGGTATTGCCCAGACTTCTTATATTTAGGTGGAAAAATTTTAGACCACCAGTGGTATTGTGAAGGTATGAGCCACATTGTTCCGGGGTACACATATACGATTTTGAAATTGAGAAATTGTCCATGTGAGATATATCATCATTAATGGTAGGGTTTTCGACATTCATTTGGCGATCATAAGAATAAACAAATAAACTATATTCCGAAGTCGAACGTGCTGCACTAAAAAGGCCAGACCAGTCCGCCTCAAAAAGATTCCACCTTGTACCAAACAGATGATATAAAAAGAAAGCGTAACACTGGAAAATCTCCCGGTTCCGTCATCCCTTCCGTACAAATGTCTACATGTGTGTGGGTGTATTATTGTGGGTTTGTGTGTTGGTAAGAGAACTGAAAGTGGTACAAAAAATAACATAAATGACAGCGGTATTAAAAATAACATAAAAAACACAAGACAGCAGTACAGAATGCGCAAGTAGATAATTTTTTTTAGACAAGCCATATTAAGTAAAACAAGAACCTGAGAATTGTGGACATAATTAGTAGCATAGCCAACTAGTCACTTTTGTTCGGTAGGTTTTGGTAGGTCCATTTCATTCTTGACCATAATGTGTGGATCGCCCTCTCTTTTGCGAAGGAAAATTTTTCCGTTGGTAACCCAGCAGAAGCGATAGTCGTTACTATTGGCAAAGTCTTTAGCCAAGAACAGGATTCGCTTCATTTTCGGAGTAAGATTTTCGGAAACGAATACGGGTTTCGCCGGTCCACTTATATTAAGATGTTCGGTAGTCAGTTTGCCGTATTTTTTATTATAATCTTTGAACATACGAATAGATTTTTCCTTACGAAGGTTGGTATTAAAGTCCACGATTATGGTTCTGGCGTTGGACTTGGAGTCCTTAGGTCCTATGCGATATACATCTTTTACCTCATAATCCTGTACAGGGGCATTTAGAACAGAACCGACTTTCTTTACGCTACCCAATAAGCTGTCCTTGGTCTCTGACTTAGTTACAGGTATATTCCTGATTTCTACGCACGTTGATCTCGCAGTGCGTTCTAAACGATCAAGCTTGTCTTCTAATTTTGCAACGTATTGCAAATTGCTTTTCCTTTCTGCATCAAGCTGGGACTCCAGCTGGTCAATATGTGACTTTAAGATGTCATAGTTTTCAGATAGAGAGGTGACAGAGTCTTCTATCCTAACATTTTGCAGTCTAATCTCCTCAATAGACTCATAAATTCTTCCCATTTTGGAACTCTGTTCCTCCTTAAAATTTTGGAACATGGATCTTATTTCGGACATAAATCTTGACAATTGATCCTGGTCAGTCTCAATAACATCTTCAATACCAGCTTCCGAACATTTCCGCTTGGTTTTACGTACTTTTTGGGTTGGTAAAACGCCTTTTTTCTGGTTATCATGTAAAAGTTCGCAGTCGACTACTTCTTCTATCGGAGTTCTATTTATCGCGGAGTCCAATCGTTGTAAAGCCATATTTTTTACAAAAACAAATGGGAACAAAAATCCAAAAAGAAGAATCTGGTAGTCAGTTTCGAACTCAGACCACCCGTCACAGCAGTCCGGACAGCTCGGACACACGCTATCTGCGTATGTACCGGTTGAGGTGAAATTACTGTTCTGTTTATTGAACTCGGTAAATTTTGACGTAGCAGCTGGATATAATAGTTTATTGTTTGTGGGTACTAAACAGATTCACCAAAATGATTGCCACTTTTTGCACTTTTTCTTTGTTCATAAATTTGCAATTCTAATCATTTTCACTGAATTGATCGATGAGATTTTGCGCACCGGCCTCTGTCATTCGGTATTCTTCAAGTAAAAGCGTTTTGTTGAAGCGCAAGATTACTAACAACACCTTTTTAAATTATTTTTGCGGAGCTTACAAAAAACACGACCGTGCGCTGCCAAGTCAGCGGGGGGGGGGGAAACACTATAAACATAGAACAAAATTACTAGGTCATAATTATTTATATAATTAAATGTCTTATTTATCTATATTGTTAAACGTGCACTTTGATTACACATAAATAAATTAGTTGCATAATCAGAATTGCAACAGCCAATATTGCAAAACTAAAACACATAATTTTTACGGTAAGTAGGTCACTGTGGTGTCAGCAGCAGACGTTCAACGCGTGTGACCTTGAGCATGATAAAAGAATATTATGTGACGCTCTTAGGTTCCCTCATAGTCTATGGATTTAATGTAGTTGGTCTCTGCATATTTACGTGCTGGACAACTTAAATCACCAGTTGGATGGTCACATTTCCTCTTAAACCGCTTGCACGTCGCACATTGAGGGGAAGAAGATTTCCCGCTGCATTCCTTCAAGGAATGTCCAGTTTCTCCACAGTGGCTGCACGTAGAACTGCTTTCACGGCAAAACTTGGCTGCGTGGCCAAACTGCTGGCAATTGAAGTACCTCGTGACTATAGTAAAGTCTCGCACAGGGCATGAAGTCCAGTTAGTAAAAATCGGCTCTGGTTTATAAGCACTTTTCTTATGCTAGCGGATAGTTCAACGATGTAGTTGCAGGTAGGAAGGCCCTTCTTTCCCGAATTGTGGCTCAACTTGATGTTCTCGAGGAAGGTCTCTCGACTTGTACTAGGCAATTTGTCTGACAGTTTTTGCTCGTAGATACAGTCAAATACCTCCTTCTCTGTAAGGGTTACGGGAACTCCAATGATTGCGACTCTAGGGCGTCGTTTAGACGGCTCTTCTAAAATCAGGTCTGAGGTGACAATTTTCTCCGACTTTTTTAATTTTTCAATATCTCCTTTGCTTTCCGTGCTAATCAGTACGCCCCCGTTTTTCACTTTCTTTAGGCCACGGACTTGGATCTTAAGTTGTTCGGGCTAAATCAACTTCTGAACGAGTGACTTGGTATCGTCACTCGTTTTAGTTTTATCACTCGGATAAATGGCGATTGAGCTTAGGTTAGCAGGACGGACGAAGTTGTCGGAGCCATTCTTCACCATACTGGCATAAGAAGAGGAGGGATTCAATTTCGATTCAAAAACCTCTTTGAACTGTTCCAGAGAGTTCACCATGTTCTGCTGAAGTTGTAGGTGCTGGACGGTACTGTGGCTCTGGATCATCTTCTGCTTCAGCGATTGGTAAAGGACTTCCATCTGAGAAGTCCCATTTGAGACCTTTCGGCAAAGAGTTGACACACGGAGTTTCTGTTCAGAGTTCATTTTACCATCACCGACAATAGTGCACACTTCGTTCAGAATGCTATCTATAGATCCTAACCATTTCTGGATATCTGGCGTGCTGATAACTTCACTCGGCAACTCATTCTCCGCTGGTGATGGTGATGGTGGTGGTGGGTTTAGGTTTCTCGGGGGCAATTGTTGGTTAGGCGTCAGCGGAAGACTTCGTATTTGGCTAAGACCAAACGGGCTCGATCCTGGGATAGACATAATACCCGCAACACTTTATATAATGTAGAAAATAAACAATATTTCACTTCATCTTGCACATAAAAGTTGGGAAAAACTTACTAGTCATACGTGACACACTTAACTTCGGTTTTAACTGACGCCGCAAAATATTAATTTGTTGCAATTGTTTATAGATATGTCATTTTAACAAGTACAAATAAACACGTCCGTCTAGTCTCGCGACTGGCGGAAGGAGAGTACTTAAAATAGGTAATTTTTGCGTCACAAAAGTGGTTTAGTTTCGACCAGTTATTAACCACAAGTAATTCCACTTATATAATCTCAATTATCTTAATTACAGACATTCGTATTACGATGTTAATTAGTTTTAGCTGCTTACGAAACTTGATAGCTTACAAAATACATCTCAATATTTTAACTCGCAGCGACGGGAGCATTTTTACAAATTTATAACGCGACAAAGCACACAGATATGCCATTACCATCCGTTTGTTGCACTTACAGCTCCGTGGCTGTACTATTCTGTTAAATGACAAAACCACAGAGCAAGTTCTTACGGTAAATGGGTGTACAGTCCCCATTTATGAGCCCCGGGCGACGTGACTCAACCGGCTACACTCTCCCCACCATATATATTATAAATTCACCTAATTCCAAGCAGAGTGAATTTCTAGTGTTGTTCGCAACAGATTAATTAAAAGTCTACTTTGTTTATATTAAAGTTAATCTTAATTATTCAGAGCTGAGTGCGAAGTTAGCTCATGTCTAACTCACTGTCTAAGTTTTTGCTTAAAAGCTTGCATATTTACTGTTTTATGTGTTTGTAAAAGCAGTGATATCCTTTGGGGTTATAACACGAAATATTCATGGAACGTGATTTAAACTCGACGCGCCACTCTCCTAATTAAGTGCTATTAGTTGGTTTTGAAATTAATATTCAACTCGCCGACGTAATAATTTTGATTGCACTTGAAATGGCGTTGGACACAAATTAACGCTTATTTTATCTAGGAAGGGAAATTTAGGAGGTGTAAGTAAAATAGCAACATCTAGCACTAACTATAAAGTTTCGATGTGTTTATTCGACACAATGTCGTCAAACAAGAGTGTTAATTCGCCCTCACTTTGATCAATCCAGCAGAACTTAGCACATAAATTGCAGCCAATTACTTAATCATGTCGCAACCGCCTCATCGCACAGTTAGGACTTTAAGATCCATTACCTGTTTGTATACATAAACTCGACGTAAAGACAGCTAATATTTACACAAAATAATTCCCGTGCAAATATTTGAGAAGAACTCTAACAATGTTTTTCAAAGACGCTTCTATGAGACTTTTAATATGGCTGACTATGGCCGGGTATTTCAATTATTCCACTGGATTATTATTATTTAAATGAATATTGGAAAATCCAATGCAAATACCATGAATATAAAAACAATTATCCTAAATCTCTATCCCGGATTCCGGGGTTTTATATCGGCTTGATAATTTAATCTGCTTATAGGTAGATTAAAAAATATAATTTCGGAAAAGGACATGGTATAAATAATGCAAACGAGGCTGAGAATAGGCTTTACAAAAATAAAATATATGTGTAGAAAAACTCCAGGGTGAGCAACATTTTCTCTAACAATACGCCTACCTGTTAGAAATCCCTATAAGCTACATCATAAATCCTTTGCCCCATACGGGTCAAAGGGCGTAGTTTATGTATTGTCTATGTGTATATCTAGAGGTATACCGAATAATTAATGTGCATACACATTATTTTGGTAAATCTTAGGACCACAGCGGGCAAACCCTTGACATATCTCTTTATTTAGGCTTTATCTCAGCCGCAGTTACATAGCGGATATGAACCGTTTGCGATACTTATTATGACGTGAAAATATAATGTGTTTGTCCGTTGTTGTTTTATTTTAATCTTTTCCGTCTCGGATTCATATAATAATTATGATGTATTGTGCAAAGTAAAGTCGTTTCTTATTGACGATACCTACTATTTCAAGCTATTTTTTACTGTTGACTCAAATATTTGTCACCGATTCTTGTGAATTTTTGTGAACAAGTTCGATAATAATATGGATTTTTTTGTCGATTATGTTTTTTAATTTTGAAAAACTGAATGAAAGGAGGAAAATTACTTCTAAAGGACTTAGAACATAGGCCTTACTTTATGTCGTATTATTATTAAGCTCGTTGTACATACAATCTCAATTTTCACCAAAGTATGTTTGTAAAATTTAAAGAAACTTGTTTGCAAACTGCACACACACTACATTTCAAAACATACCTGACCCGCGTCAAGACTGTCAGTAAGGTAGATCTGGCTGAAACGATACTCTTCTAAACCTTATTTGTACAAAATACTTTATGTACAATCAAAGATCAACAGTGCAGTCGTACTCTACCAAAAATAAAGTGTCTGAAGCTTTTTTGTAGAAGAAAGTAAATCACCCAAGGCGCTCACGACTAATTTGATCTTTACTTTAGATTCTATATATCAAATAAAGTGGAAAGTTTGATTTTGGTAGAGTAAGACTGCACTTTTGGTACTTGACTGTAGCTACCATAAATTATAATCTCCGGCACGTAAGTTGGCAAGAGTTGTTAGATGCACAGAAGTCGTTTTTCAGGTCTCTTTCGTAGTGAAGCTGGCCGAGGGGAACGTTTAAAAGCGATCTGAGCGCACGATTGGTTGGTCAGTTGACACAAGGATCGACTAACCAAACGCGTCGCGTCCACGTTCCGTTCGCGAATTATGCGCGAACTTACCTCCACTTTGCCAAAACCTTGCCAAGTTACATGCCGAGGATTTATACATTCAGTATTCAACTAAGTTCAAGTAGTTTATTTAAATGTGCATCTAACCTCCAAAGTGTACCTAAGAACAAGACTACTACAGACTTCATTTATATTTCAATTTCTAAATGGAAAATGTAGCGTTATGAAATGGAATGGAATATAATCAAGGATGTAAAGGTCGGGTGCCTAAATATTGCAAGCTAATAATACTTCGGTTTGTTTACTGTGCTTTCCAAGTGGAATGTCTTTAATGAGACGTGGGAAAAATGGGTAAATAAGCAGTAAGCGCATGGTTTTTGCCCAACTATGGCGATATCAAAAGGATGGTGGGTTATAATTTTAACTGGTATGTATATATGTTTATCTGTACCCTCATATCTTCTAAACTACTTATTTTATTTTGACAAATGATATATTGTTAGAAGCGTATTATCGTCCGCTGGCTATGTGACATTACAATAAATTTAATGTAGCGTCCTCTAGAGGACATAAAGTCCTGAATGAAAATAAAACAATATGTGAAGTTATACGTTTTCAAACGAAGTGTAATAATATGTGAAGTTGCTGTGTTTGGTATAAAATGAATGTTCGTAGCCAGAACAGAGAACACTAAAATATTTCTGCCTTTTAATAGTGGCTTTTATATAAGATTGCATATAAGAGCAATAATTACGCCCTTTGAGAAAACTGAGAACGGTTTAAATGTAAATTATAATTCAAGAAACTGCAGACTTGTTTTAAGATCCCTCATAAATATTCTCTTAATATTAATATTCATTAATTTAAGCTTCATGCACAATGGTTCAAAAGCGGACTTAATGCCTTAGGCATTCTCTACCAGTCGACCAAGACTGGTAAAGAGATAAAATGGCAGGTGCAATGTTTAGTCAAAAATATTAAAAAGTTAACATCATAGTTCGTATAATAATGGGAACTGCCAAGCACACTTAACTTCGTCCGTGAACAATTGTAAGTAAAAAGATAAATTTCTGGTACACAATCAGAGTAATGTTTTCAGATAGATTTATTTCTTCTTCAGCACGTGTCGATTTGACTAAAATTTTGTCCTACCAAAATGGCTTCGTTCAAGCAGTGGAAGGTGGAGGTGGTGATGCATGCTGGACAGTAAAGCAGGCGGCCTGTGAAAGGGCTCTACACTGGCAGACAAATTAAAATTACAAGACATTACACAACATCCCTAAAAAGATCTCAAACATAATCACGAACACGAACATTTCCATCTAAAAAGTAATCAGCATTTTCTTAAAGTACAGACATATATTACAGAACATTTCACACGATTCGACTCCTTTTCTTTCCGGAAAAGATCTTTTCTCCAACACATCTTTTGGCTTCGCGAATTACCAATTACGGTTGCTTAGCGTGTAAAGGAGAAAGATAAAAGCATATTCAACATTTACAAGAAATTTGACGCGGCTCCACTCGATTCTTGGCCCTTAGTAAGGCTTGCTCATTAGAGCTCACATTCGTGTTGTAGGGAAAGCTAGAAAGCGGGACATTTTTAATTTGCTAGTTTTTGTTAAAGTTGGCCAAATGATTTAAAAGCTCACTACAGCTCCCATTATTTCCTTTGTTTTATGTTACTTTAGACCCTGCAGACAGAGATAAGAGCCCCGCGCAGCGGGCTCCGTTGACTTTTTTGCTTAAATAGTAATCGTACTTTCCTAACATATTCTATATTAAAATCTATGTCAACATTAAAATATAAATAAACACAAATCTTTTTATTACTCGGCACAATAAGTTATTGGTATGATTCAGAAAGCACGGTCAATTTCGTTAATTCAATAGTTTTTAGTGTATTGCCTACTCATATTGGGCATGTTTCAAATTGTCTGGGCATTATGAATAATGCCGTATTAATCACTTGGTCTATAAAATATATACTAGCTTCTGCCCACGGCTTAACCGGCGTAATTATTTTTTTTATTATTTCTATTCAAAAAGAACTAGTTTGTTCTTCGTATACAGGGACTAAAATAGCTCATTAATCCTTAGGGACCGAAAGTGATTTGAATTTGGAATGTGGATATTGTTGCTAATGAGCGGTAGTAATGTAATGGGTAATGAGCGATAGTAACTCTATTTTGGACGTCACGGGAGCATTGTATTGAACAAGTGACAGGCTGGAAAAGCACGCGCGAGCCAAATTAAAAAACAAATATACGACTGTAACGGTTGGTACTAATAAAATTGTTACGATGCACTTCTATAATTGTTCAAATATAAATATTAGCCTCTAATTATTTCTATCGTATGTCTTATGGTTCCTTATTGTAATTAAATAAATAAAGGTAACTTTCTTGTTCATAAGTCACACTTAATTATTTTCTCATAGAGGGTGATAAAAGGTAAAGTGACCACCTCGGGAGCAACACTATTTTATGCTCGAGTGAGGTAGAGTCGTAGAATCCCTCGCTGCGCTCAGGATTCTACTTTAGAATCCTTCCCTCCGCCCTGGATAAAAACACCCTCGCCTTTAAAATAGTTGTTTGTTCCCTAGATAAACAATCTATTATTTCATCCCAAGGGATCAAACTACCAGGATAAAATCTCCTTCTACTATCCTTAACAGGGACTTAAACAATATCCAAACTAAATATCATATAAATCGGTTCAGCCGTTAAGTCGTGAAAATGTAATATACAAACAAAGCTCCTTGCGCATTTATAATATTATTAGTATTAATTTGTGTGGGCAAATAATAGGCAAACTTGAAATGCACCACGAGATTAATACATTTTATTAATCTAATGGAACAGTTTATTTTGGTACAGTTTGATTTAAAAAAAATCATAATTAAATTCTCTTCTTCTTATCCGGTACGCTCTTGAAAGAGCGGTCGTGATCGCTATGAGCTCGTAGTATTATTGGAGGGGTCAGATGTGATCCGCTTCACGACGTTTCGCCATTGCTGCCTGCTAGACGTCGCACGTGCTGCACTCATTCAGCGAGCCGCCAACCGCGGACTTGATCTGGTCAGTCCATCGTGTGGGTGACCTTCCGCGCGGTCTAGTGCCTTCCACTTTTCCTTGAATGACAAGGCGTTCTATGTACTGGTTGTCACGCCGGGAAACATGTCCAAAGAATGTTAGGATGCGAGATTGTACCACAGAAAATAGACGCTGCCTGATGCCGAGTTCCTGAAGTATCGAGACGTTTGTGCGAAACTCGGTCCACTTGACTTCAAGCATTCTTCTCCAGCACCACATTTCCAAAGCGTCCACCTTCTGTCTCTCCACTTCTCGCAGAGTCCACGTTTCAGCCGCGTAAAGAAATATGGGGAATATAAGCGTCCTCACGAGCCTGGTCTTCGTGGCTTTAGTTATATTTCTATTCTTCCATATCTTCCGCATCCCATCCATTGCTGTTCTTGTGATGCCCATACGTCTTTTTATTTTATCCACGCATCCACCATTGCCCGAAATCATAGCACCGAGATAAATATAAGATTGGACTACAGTGCAATTCGCGATTTGGGTTACTTCAGGCGAATTACTTCTAACACGGTCAATAATCATAACCTTGGTCTTGTTGCGATTAATTTTAAGTCCAAACTCATAACTCACTCGTTCCATCCTTGACAATAACTCTTCCAAGTGTTGTGCACTGGTTGCAAATAAGGTGGTGTCATCCGCGTAACGCAGGTTTGCTATCTTATACCCACCAATTGTCACACCATCCGTCCAGTCCTCCAAAACGATGCGCATTATCAGCTCTGTGTACGCGTTGAATAAGAGCGGTGATATTATGCAACCCTGGCGTACGCCGGCACTAGGATGGAAATCATCAGATAATACATCATCTGTGCGCACTGAGGCTGTGCCTTCTTCTTATAAGCATCTTAAAAGGTGAACAAGATGTTTTGGTGTGCCCATATCTAGTAACGTCCTCCACAATACCGGCCATTTCACCGAGTCGAATGCTTTGGAGAAATCAACAAAACAAATGAATATGGGCTTATTGAATTCTCTCGACTTCTCTATGATATATATTTTTTTTTTTTTATTTATTTTTTTTTATATGATATATATACTTCATAATTAAATTAGGCAGCAAAAAATTATAAGCTCTTAATCATAAATTCAACTGGATAATCCTCCACCTTTCCTTATCTCATGGTTCACGGCAACATTCATAAAGTGTTAAGTTTACTTTTACGTTCGGCGTCAGGTGTGTTCTCAGCAATTCTTCCCATGGCTATAATGTTCACGACAGATAACACACGATAGGAGTTAAGGAGCTCTTCCCATGTAATCTGTAGCTACCTTTATTTTTTACGGCGTCCTTAGCGAGCGTTAGTACAGATTAAAACTGTTCCGTTTGTAATTAATTTTGGTTGTAAAGGAGGAAGCGAAGAATAATATTATTGCTGAAAAGTTTGTTCCGTTTTTATCACACCATCTCATCATGTGTCACGAGCGTTTATTAAGGTTTAATTGAGATGTTAATTGACTTTTATGTTTTAGGAATCCGTACCCAAGGGGTCCAAACCTATTGCTGTCACTCACGTGTTCGTCTGTTTGCCCGTCGCCTGTCACAAAATTTTGTACACTAAAATTTGTCAACTGCTCTTTGACCTATGAACTTGAAATTGGGTGGTAATGTTTATTATTACGTATATTTTACTAACCAATACCAACATATGCTACATTTGGTACGGCACCCTAAATGTGTTAAGTCCTACACGCACTTGGACGGTTCTTTTTTAATTATTTGACTAGACTACCTTTACGAATTATGCCTTTAAAGTGCTCCAAGTGCCCTAACAGGGTCTACAATTATTTCGCTTTAATCCTTTTGTTACCACAATAAGAAACAAAATGAAATAAAAAGAATTTCCACCGGGAGGATGGGTTTCAACTGTCGAGAGCTTGGAGTCCAGCTGTGGTTCAGCTGTGTAAACCCTGAAAAAATGCCGAAAAAACCCTGAAAAATTTCGCGAGCGGACACAGTGAGTTTCTTGGTCGGGTACAGAATTGAGTTGTGAGTGACTGTGGTAGCGGTAACGAGTGCAAAAAACGAACAAGAAAGAGGGTAGACCGATTTGTCTCCTCATAAACACCCACCCGCAAAAACTACAGTTTATCCGTGATTGCAACAGCACCGAAATATCGGAAACACGCTACAAACAGTAAACATGGTAAATATGCCGCTTTTAATGTTAATGTTAACATTTAAGGGGCTGTATTCGAACAGTTGACAATCGACATCTGAGGTTCTAAGCCACGCCCACTGTCATTGACAGCTTAGGGGAAAACTTAAATTGGAGCGAAAAGTATTTGAAAATTAAATACACAAGGCCGACCACAGAGGCCCATATCATAAACGGACTCTTCTGATGGTTTTTTACAAAAATATAACCGCGCAAGTTCTTATTTCAAACTGGCTAGCATCTGACATCAGATCGTTCACTGTTATTTTGCCTATGAATGCAACCTTATTGCTACGAAAATAAAGATCACTAAAATAGGTAATCTGGCTAGTATCATACGAGTCTTTGCCGTGCAAATTGAATAAATATTATAATTATGTCTGCTTCTATGCGACTACCACATATAAGAACACAGTACGTTACATTTTTTTATATTGGTTTAATAGCTAGATAATTTTATTTATATTATTTTAATGAGTTTTACTATACTGAAATGGACTGTGCAATATTAAACTGAAAACTTTAAATTTGAATTGAGATTTGCTGCTTTCAGTAATCAATTTTATCATTATTTACAATAGGAAAGTCACATCAAATTGTAAAGACACCTTAAATTAGCAAATATCCAAAACTTACTAGGTTTGGAATTGTCTTTTTTAGGCATGTTTAAAATATGCAATAGAATGTATGACGCTATTAGTATTATTTGTACAATTAGTAGGTTCATATTCCTTGTTTAGTATTCTCTTGAAATCTTAATATATCATTTAGTTACTAATACAAGATGACTTTCCGCTATCCTGGAATATAATAATTACAAAGCACTTACTGGGTTTTGATATACATCAGCCCTCTGTGGTGAGGTCACGTGGTGCCGCTTTTCTGTATATTAGAGTTAAAAAACAAATAGACAGGGCGCAAAAAACACGGTCATGTAAACTTTATCTATCTATATAAAAAAAAAAACCGGCCAAGTGCGAGTTGCACTCGCGCACAAAGGTTTCGTACCATTATCGCAAAAAACGGAAAAGAACGCGTATGTTGTATGGGAGCCCCACTTAAATATTGATTTTGTTCTTTTTTTAGTATTTGTTGTTATAGCGGCAACAGAAATACACCATCTGTAAAAAAAAATATTGCCTTGCTATCACGGTTCATGAGATACAGCCTCGTTACAGACGGACAGACAGTCAGGGAGATAGAAGGAACCCTAAAAATGTTGTATGTGATTGTAAGCGTCTCACTAGAGAACGGCTGAAACTATTTGTTGCTATTGTTTGTTATATATCAATCAATCAATCAATAATTTATTTGATATAAGTATTGGTACAGTGTAGGTGTTTAAAGATAATATAGAAAGAAAGAAAATGTTTATATGCGCCAGGAACAACGCATGCCATAAAAAAACCGGCTAAGTGCGAGTCGGACTCGCGCACGAAGGGTTCCGTACTTGTTAAATTGTGGTTTACGATTTATGACGTATTTAAAAAAAACTACTTACTTGATCTCGTTCAAACTAATTTTCAGTGGAAGTTTACATGGTTAATGTACATCATATATTTTTTTTAGTTTTATCATTCTCTTATTTTAGAAGTTTCAGGGTTTTACACATTTTACCACTTTGGAAGTGTCTCTCACGCAAACTATTCAGTTTAGAAAAAAATATATTAGAAACCGCAATATCATTTTTGAAGACCTATCCATAGATACCCCACACGTGCAGGTAGGATGAAAAAAGAAATTGAGTTTCAGTTTTTTTCTATTTTTGTTTGAAAATCTTAATGCGGTTCACAGAATACACCTACTTACCAAGCATCAACAGCATAGTTCTTATAGTTTCGGAAAAAAGTGGCTGTGACATACGGACGGACAGACAGACAGACAGACAGACATGACGAATCCATAAGGGTTCCGTTTTTTGCCTTTTGGCTAGGGAACCCTAAAAAGGAAAACATAAATACTAAAAACAGTGTATGCCTCACAACCACGTATATGTTACTGTGAAAGCCAAACTGTTGTTTCAGTTTAAAAAAAAACTATGATGAAACTTATTATTTATCGGTAAAACAGATTTACTAAGTCTTACCGGTAAAAGTCTGAAAACATCATCATCATCCTACCTGTTCTTGTCCCATGTTACTTGGGGTCGGCGCAACACGTTTTCTTCTTCCATATCGTTCTGTCCCGCACCACGCTATAATTGACTCCCTTTTCTTTAATATCACTCCTCACACAGTCCATCTATCTTTTTTTGGCCATCCCCTCCCTCTTCATCCATCCCCAATTAAATTCATAAGAGTACACCACCGTCTAGAACCAGCCCTCACGGTACGCGTCCAAATCATCTCGGCACCTATTTCTGGGCCAGCCTCAACGGTGCGTTCCATCTTCAAGATTGTGGAGGCTTGCCCAGCGCTCAATTTGCATGCTACTAACGTGAACCGTAATGGCATTGGCCCATTTGAGCCGAACAGCCTTTTTACCCACGTCTATTATGCCCGTTTGGGAACAAAGCGTGTTCCGTATTCGGTCTGTTCTTTTTACATCCAGAATGCTGCGTAAATCTCTGGCAATCCCCAAGTGTAAGTTTTTTTGTTTACTCTCCAGGGCGATCGGCGGTTTTTTTTTAATAAATAAGAATTGTCAGTGCCGATTTGGCAAAATGATAAGATCAATTAATAATTAGCTTAACAATATTAATAGACTAACAAACTATTATTGTAGCTCGTTATTGCAATTGGGATAGTTAATTGCGAGAAATACAGGACTGATCAATGTGGTGATTCTTGGTGAGCTTTATGTCCACATGTGGACGATTTTTGGTTGAAACGACGAAAAATGCCAAATTCGTGAGAAATAGATTATTATTTCTCACGAATTTGAAATTTTTTGGTCAGTTCTAGGTGCCGTATGTTAGAAAGAAACAAAGATTGAAACAAATGGATACGAAGAATTTTATTAGTTCTGTCATTTCGAGACACTGCCAGCGTGGTTGGTACGACCATTCCATGTTCTGTGTTTTTTGCTTCTATTGTTTTCACATGAACGAAGAAGGTTAAAATAGTATTCGACCTCACCTATATTTTAAATATTGTTTAATTCAAATTGAGATAACATTTGTTGTATTTTCAAAGAGGTTCAAATACTTTTTAGTTATGGACTTAGTAAGTAAACTAAAAGACGTGAGTCGTTTATAATACAACAAAAATATAGATGCCAGTGACAGCGGTAGTGCCAAAAATAAAAATAATACAGACTTTGACAATATTACTTGTGATTTCGTTAGTTCCAATTAAAGCCACCAGGCTACATGATCTGGCTGCATTATACCTGATATTTTTTTGACAGATTGAATTGACGAGAAATAAATTGAATATTATTTTTGCTTTTTGCGGAAAAAAGCGACATACATCCACCTAACAACGCCGCGAAGCGGTCACTGTCGAATTGCACTGGATGGAAAGAGAAGCACGATGGAATTTGTATAGACTTTTTAACCCCCGACGGAAAAAGAGGGGTGTTATAAGTTTGAGGTGTGTTGCTGTGTATCTGTGTATCTGTGTATCTGTGTATCTGTGTATCTGTGTATCTGTGTGTCTGTGTATCTGTGTGTCTGTGTATCTGTGTATCTGTGTATCTGTGTGTCTGTCTGTGGCATCATAGCGCCTCAACGGATGAACCGATTTTGATTTAGTTTTTTTTGTTGGAAAGGTGATTGTGTCGAGAGTGTTCTTTGCTATGTTTAAAAAAAAACGGTTCAGCCGTTCAAAAGTTATGGGCGTTTTACTGTTTGAATCGGGATGTTTTCGCAAGATAAATGTGTCGGGGGTTTTTTAAATTTTTAAATTTTACTTGTTTACAAAACATAATAATATGAATTACTTAAAAATAATGAATGAAACTTCAATATATAAGACAATGAAGTTTTGCGTCCTTTTATGATACGTTATTGTTGTTAATTGTACAAATGTACGCTGGTCAGTATTACCGGAAAAATCTTTTGAAGATCACGGTAAGAGGTTACTTTGCCATTCAATTGTATCGAGGTTTTTGTGCGTAAACGTGTTTCGGCCACAACAAAGTTTTCGGAAATATAATCAAGATTAACATATCTTTTTTCCGCTGCCACATCTTCAATAGATTTGGCAAAAAAATGTTTAAAAGAAAGCCTATTTTGAGTATTCAGCCCCTGTTGCATTGTAATCTCAGCTTCTCTATCTTTCAAAATTATCTGCCTATGTTTTTTACCAATTTTTTTTGACACTTGTCAATTTTAGCACTTTATTTACATGACACACACACAAGCACACACACAGAACACACCCAAACAATATATTTTTGTATTATTTTAATTTTATTGTAAGTCATTATTATTAATTTAAGTTATCTTTTTTTCTTTCTCGAACAATTTTTCCTGGATTGATAACTGAGCAGTGTTGATTTTGGAAAAATAACAATTCAATTTACTTTTAACTAGCCGTTGCCTTTACTTCGTCCGCGTCAAACACCTTTTTACCCGACTGCCGAAGGAGGGTAATGTGTTTATCAGTCTATGTATGTATGTATGTTTGTTCCTATGTGGCGTTCCAGAGAACAAACGCGTTGGCCGATTTTGATGATTCGTACGTCAATCGATGCGTCTTAACCCTGCGAGTGTCACTGGACTACATTAAAATTGGAAAATATAAAAATGGCGGCTTTTGGGCGCCATATTGTGATGGCCCAATTTATTTTTCCATCCAATCCCATCGTGTGGGGTATCAAATTAAAGATTTTTAAAAGGCGATTTCATAAATATTTAACACTTATATGTTTAAATGTACCATATTCGAATAAAATGTGAACTAAAACGTGTTAATAAAAAAAGTAATTTAAAAAATCTATTCTACTGCTTAAAAAGCGAACTAAAAAGACGTAAACAAGAAAAAAATCATGCTGTGCAGTCGGAGGTTACATATTCGCGAGCTGGCTGACCAAAACCATATGTATCCTCCAACTGCACAGCATGATTTTTTTCTTGTTTACATATTTTTAGTTCGCGTTTTAAGCAGTCGGGTGTTTTGTTTTTTTTTATTCTTAACAATTTTGAATTTTCCTTCCTTATAACTTCAGCTATCTACCAGTGAAAGTCTCGTATACGTGTACCTTATGTACCTTATATTCACATGAACTCAATACTACGTGGTTATTTTGATATTACATATAGATATTTCAATTTTATTTATTTGTTTAGGTATATGTTATATCAATTACGAACAAATAGAACTTACCTATTAATGCATCATATGGTTGTGTAGGTATAAGGTATGATATGGCCATTAGCGAAAACATACAAAATCTATGAATATGCCAATGTAGGTATATTACATAGCAGCGAAGTACGACCATGTGAAGTGAGGTAGAGTACTGAAACCCTATACTTAAACCAAACTCTTATAAGTGTTATATTTGTATGTTTTCTTTATTTAATGTAAATACCGTTTTGCAGGGTACCAATCAACCCAGATGAATACAGAGTATCCGCTGGTTCGGTACTTCTCACCAATGATACTTCTGCTGATCGTATTAGGCGTATAGCAGACACTACCATTCACCTAGACTATGGCACGAGCACTTATCCTTCTACATCTGAGCCTATAAATATTGCGTTGCAAATAGTGTACTAAATTTAGCTGGACTGACCCAACTCGAGACCAAAAAGAAATTGTTACACTGGCTCCAAACACAAGATTATCAGGAGACAGAAGGGTTATTTACTTTCACGACATAAGTACAACTTCAACTGTCACGGCTCATAATACACGAGAAAAGGGTGCGAACCCAATTTCACTCACTCACACTTAATACATTACACTCAACTCATCTCAACTACACTCACAAAAACCACAACAGGGTATGTTTGTTGTTTTCTCTACCCTCTTGAATTTTATTTGATTTAACGTTGATTCTTTAGTTAATCTTAATTTGATTTATTATTTTATCCTTAATTTGATTTTGGCCTGATTTTAATCTGACTTTAGTTAGATTAAGAGCTGATATTAATTGTAGTTTGATTTTAATTTGATTATGGTTGATTTTAATTTGATTCTAATTTGATCTTCATTTTAATTTAATTAAATTCGTTTAATTCATTTTTATTTTATTTGTAATTTGATTTTGAAATTTGACTTTTATTTGATTGTAACTTGATTTTACTTGATTTAATTTTGTTTTTTGATTCTAATTTTAATTGATTCTGTTAATTTAATTTAATTTGTTTTGGATTTAATGTTTCAAATTTTTCTGATTATATTTAAATTGATTATTAGGCAGAATGCAGCAACACATATTATTTTATGTTCTTTTATCATACATGGGTCACTAACCCCTCAAAATACAGGCTCAGGCCTGGTTTGGGAGTTAGCATTATCATGTTACGTGTTACCTTTGTGTCAAATAAACTTTTTTTTTATATTAACTATATTGGTGTCATAATAGTAAGTAATAATTTTATTGCGCCAAACATTGACATAATCTATCGAATCAAATACCTTAAAAGAGATTTTTTTTTTATATAAGTATATATATAATCTGAATCTCGGAAACGACTCCAACGATTTTTATGAAATTTTGTATGCAGGGGGTTTCGGAGGCGATAAATCGATCTAGCTAGGTTTCATTTTTAGGAAACGTCGTTTTCTCTATTTGCACCCGAGCAGAGCTCGGTCGCCCAGGTACTATAATAATAAACGACAGTAATAATAAGCCCTACTATTCCACTGCAGAGCAAAGCCCGCTTCTCATACAGAGAAGGCACGAGCATTAAATCACCACGTTTGCGGTTGATTGGCGATTTCAAACTCTGTATGTAATCTTTAACACAATGTAAATTGTTTGTGAAGATATAAATGAAATGACTAAAATATAAATTTACATTTAATAACTTTGTTTATTTCATTTCTTTCAGATTGGCGCACCGTTTTTTATATACACAGTTACTCCACTGTTGGTTACAGACCTTGGCTCCTCACATATGGTACCATGCACTCTTTCCGGCTGGGGTATGAGTGGTTTAGATGCTACTGCTGTAAGTTATACTTCTACTGTTCTGAACTGCAAACCTGAAAAGCGGTCATTGTACTTTCAATGAATTATGAACAACTTTTAGCAAAGGGACCAAATATATGTATAGTACAAAATTCTTCGGATCAGATATTTCTTTTACGATATCTGGTTTGGTCCAATGACCCCTTTTAGAGTTTTAGGTTTATTGTTTAAACTTAATATTATATTTGCCTAATTGTTTGTTACAGACGAGTTTGCAGTTGACGTTCTCTCAAATGTTGACGATCAACCATAACTTCTGCAGTTTCATGGTAGGCTCATGGTTGTAATCGACTCAGCTATGCGCGTGGTGCCCTGGTGTTGGTATAATATAAGAAGCTGCCGGATGTACGGTAAAAACATTTTGTAAACTTGTTTCTATCGGAAGCGTGCCTTTTTGGGATGTTTGCCTATGCGACTTCGCCATGGTGGAGCTTTAACTCAAACGTTATATCGGGTACCACGCAGCGTTTAGGCATTTGTCTTTTCCAATTCTAAAGAGATGATGTGCAGATTCTTTGTTGAGCTGCATCTGTTGTGGCTATTGAGGGGGTAAAACTGAATTGGATCGGACTCATGCAAGTTATGTGTTTCTCTCTATTTTACATTGGATTTATTTATTTAATTCCATTGTAATGCAGGCGACGGTGGGCTCGCGGGCATTCTAATCCAAACAATTGAATGCGCAACCGACCCTTCAAGATCTCAATTGTATACCCGGGTCTCCAACTACACTACTTGGATAACTGTCGTCACTCCAAGACGCAAAAAATCCAGTAGATGTCGTATGTCTCACAGAACATAATATGTTGAGTGCTGATACGGATTTAATCGGCATTCCTAACTTTATTCAGGAATCCTTCTTCTCAAGAAATAATCGTGGAGGAGGTTCATGTATGTTAGTACGTAATAATCATGCTTTTAAACCAGTTACTACACTTAAACAATATTGCATCGAAGGCATTCTGGAGTGCTCAGGCATCGAACTTCTAAGTCATAATATTATAATACTTTGTATATACCGACCACCAAGGTCAAAAATAGATGAGTTAAACACATTTTTTGACACTTTAAATCGACTACTTGGGAAGTTCTGCTACAGTAAAAAGAAAATAAGCGTTTGTAGCGACTTCAACATAAATGTATTAAATAAAAACAAGATGAGTAGAATGTTCATGGAAACACTAGCTTGTCACAACCTACAGTTGGGTTATTTGAACCAACAAGGACTATTAGTGGAGCATGCATAGATAATTTCATGTATAACATTCGTGGATGTAAATGTAAAACTATGGAGTTTTGCTTATCAGATCACACGGCACAATTACTAACTTGTCCCGTAAAACTTAGCTGCTCTCTAAAACATTGGTATGTAAAAAGACGAGATTATAGTAAAGATAAATTGCATAAATTCGATTTCTTTTAGTAACGTGTTTGAAAATAGTGACCCGCAGGAAGCTTGTTACGCATGGTCAACCTTAATAGATCGCTGCATCGGCATACCTGCATATACATTGCACACGGCACCTACGGGCACGAAACGCAAGCTCAGCATAACGTGACCAATTGACGTCAATCGAACCTTTCCATAGAAACATAAAAACGTGGAGCGGCACTTTTGGATCTGACATCGATCAATTGACACTTTAGTATAATTAGTCGTAATTTCAATACTTTGTAATACAGTAATAAATTAGTTTATTAAAATAAATTTGCATTTTTTTGGATCCTCCGGTTGCACCCATCGTAATTGGCGCAGTCGGTAGGATAGTCCAGTAAATTCAGTGAATCGATCACCGACAACGGGCTATTCGAACCTACGGGTGTGCGGCTACGGAGGAGTATCCGAATATTGATACCACAGAGAGATGCAGATTTGGTAAGTACCTAGATCTACTAGAGTTGCTCGCCTTCCTATATTTTAGTATCCTTTGTGTAATTTCCTTTTTTTTTTTCCTCTGTGTTTCCTTTGTGTTAATTTCCTCAAGTGTTTCTATTAAACTTTCAAAATTTTTCACCCACGTATATCACGGACTCCTAAGTCGAGTATTTCTAATAGGAACTCGCAAATCGATGCGAATAGGAATTTAGATACTATATTAGAAGATAGTGAAAGTGTAGAATCTTGCTTAATCATAGAGAATAATTTAACTAACAAAATGAGTACCGATTTGGTAGATCAAGTTTACAAGGCCTTACGCCTCGTTCCCGAATTCGACGGGAACCCGAACGTGCTCACGCGGTTTGTACGTTTATGTGACCAACTTGTCGCGCAATTTGTTAAGGCAGAGCCAGGTTACGAACTAAGTAATTTATCCTTGTTGAACGGCATACTTAATAAAGTTACCGGAAATGCCGCCCGCACAATAAATTCAAACGGCATTCCCGAAACCTGGCAGGGTATTAGAAACGCCCTGATTAATAACTTCTCGGACCAGCGGGACGAGACCGCCTTATACAATGATTTGGCCCTGTTAACGCAAAAGAATTTATCACCACCGGAATTTTACGAAAAGTGCCAAACTTTATTTAGTACAATTATGACGTATGTGACCTTGCATGAGCCCATATCTACTACCATCGAGGCCAAACGGGCACTATACAAAAAAATAACCCTACAGGCATTCGTTCGTGGCCTAAAAGAACCTTTAGGCTCGCGTATTAGGTGCATGCGACCCGACACCATCGAAAAGGCCCTCGAGTTTGTGCACGAGGAAATTAACACCATGTACTTACAGCAGCGTAATGACCATTTGCCGGAGCGGAGACCTGTGCAGTCTACGTCTTCATTTAATCCCAGTACGTATCAGATTAAGCCATTTAATTTGCATACTCTACAGCCAGTCACTTTTTCAGCGCCGTTTAATCAGCCCGGTCCCTCCAAAAGTTTTTATCAGCCACAACCGCCAAGGCCAATGCAAGCTTGGGGACCCCAAGTGCCTTTCAATCGCGGTCCCACGCGAACCCAACAAATGTTAAGCGCACCCCCGCCTAACCATAGGCCCCAGAGCAACGTGTTCCGATTGCCTCAACAAAGGCCTAGTTACACGCCCATTAATAATGGCCCTAAGCCCATGAGTGGTGTAAGCCACTTTGTTCCTAAACCTATGCCGAGACCTTCGACAGGACATGACTGGACTCAACAAGGAAATCCACCTCCCAGTAACTACTTTAAGACTCGTGAGATGAATGTTAACGAAGTAGACTTTTACGACTATTATGAATACCCCGACTATGCCTATAATGACTATTACGACCAGTTCTACCCTGTACCTTACAATTACGAACCTGTGTATGGGCCACTAGCTCATAGTGATTATGTTCCAGTGCACGTAGAGGAACATCAGAATGTGCCTGAAGGAACATCTGCCCAAGGAACGTCTGCTGAAGGCCAGGATTTTCATACAGCCCCGAAATCAGACAAACCAAAATAGAGATTAACTTACAAACCCAGAGACAACTTCCATTCATTCAGATTGCTAATCCACCCATTAAACTATTAGTAGATACCGGGGCGAACCTATCTTTTATTAGCCCGAACGTTGTAGAAAGATTTTATCATCATGTCCAGTGTAATTATGAGCCTTTCGAAGTCACTAACATCCACGCGACAACTCGTAATAATTATTCCATTACTATACCGTGCTTCCCGGAATTCGGAGAAACCTGTGACATTACCCTATACATTTACAAGTTCCACAATTATTTTGACGGCTTAATAGGCTTAGACTTACTAGAAAAGTTAGAGTCTAATATAGATCTAAAGAATAAGGTTCTTGTTACACGTAATTCATCTAATCCCTTGCGAATGTATGATTCACGTAATTGTAATCTTTACGAGGACATAGTACCCGCTAATTCATCCAAATTAGCTAGAGTCCCCATTAATCTTCATGATGGTGACGTAATAATATCAGAGCAGACTATTTCCAATTGCACTATTCGCGACTGTGTTACTTCTGTTAAAAATAACCGTGGCATCATAGAAATAACTAATCCAACTAAACATGATGTAGTTTTCTCAATGGACAGGCCAGTTACCGCGGAACTCTTTAACGAGCAAAGCGCGACCATCTATCAGCCTAGCGATCGCGTATCCGAGGTATTATCAAAGCTACGCACTGACCATCTGAATCCTGAAGAACGAGCCAACCTAGAATCTCTTTGTGCACAATATGCTGACGTTTTCTATATTGATGGTGAACCTCTAACTTTCACCAATAAGATAAAGCATAGTATTCATACCACCGACGAATTACCTGTCTATACTAAGACCTATAGATATCCCTTTGTTCACAGACAGGAAGTTCAGGATCAGATTAGCAAAATGTTAGACCAAGGGATAATCCGTCCCTCGCAGTCAGCCTGGAGCTCACCTATCTGGGTAGTTCCAAAAAAATCTGATGCGTCCGGAAAGACTAAATGGCACATAGTCATTGATTTTCGTAAGGTCAACGAGAAAACCCTCGATGACAAGTACCCAATCCCCAATATTAATGACATCTTAGATAAACTTGGTAACTGTCATTACTTCACAACTCTAGACCTTGCAAGTGGATTTTACCAGGTAGAAATGGACCCAGCCGATATTCACAAAACGGCCTTCAATATAGAACATGGGCACTTTGAATTTTTACGCATGCCCATGGGTCTCAAAAATTCTCCATCCACGTTTCAACGCGTGATGGATAATGTCCTCAGGGACCTCCAAAATGTCATATGTCTCGTATATCTCGATGACATAGTCGTTTTTAGTGTTTTCTTACAGGAACACATGGTAAATTTAGAAAAAGTATTCAAGAGATTAAGGGAATCAAACTTTAAGATCCAGATGGATAAGTCGGAATTTTTAAAGCTTGAAACTTCATACTTAGGTCACGTAATAAGTAAGGACGGTATTAAGCCTAACCCCGATAAGATCATCGCCATCCAGAAATTCCCTATTCCTAAGACAGCTACCGAGATCAAACGCTTTTTAGGCCTGTTAGGATACTATAGGAAATTTATTCCTGACTTTGCGCGCATTACGAAACCCATGACGCAATGTCTCAAGAAAGGTTCTAGGATCACCTTCAATGACCCTAACTACATCGACTGTTTTGAAAAGTGCAAATTACTACTGACTAACGACCCTATACTGCAGTACCCTGACTTTTCTAAGGAATTTGTGCTTACGACTGACGCATCTAACTTTGCCATAGGAGCTGTCCTTTCTCAAGGACCTATAGGACAAGATAAGCCCTTAGCATACGCGTCCAGGACATTAAACTCCAGTGAGATTAACTATAGTGTAATCGAGAAGGAGTTATTAGCCATAGTTTGGGCTACTAAATACTTTCGTCCATACTTGTTTGGGAGAAAGTTTAAGATAGTTACAGACCATAAACCCTTACAATGGGTTATGAGCCTTAAAGAACCAGGCTCCAGACTCACACGTTGGAGACTTAAGTTGAGTGAATACAATTTTACTACAGTATACAAGCAAGGCAAAAAGAATACTAACGCCGACGCATTGTCCCGCATTGAAATCAACAACGAGGACGCTATGTCTATAGCGGTAAATGTATCTGAAAAGCCTCACTCAACAGCAGGTTCTGAAACACTGACAGCCCCTACAAACAACCCTGACATACTCGACAACTCTGACACAGCAACTGTTCACACTAGTAACGAAGCCCCTATTCTAGAAGTGCCAATATCAGACGAACCCTTAAATAAATTCAGTAGACAAATCTGTTTTGTACTTGTAGGCGATATTAAAAAACGACCGACAGTGAGTAAGCCATTTGAAACGCATACCCGAACTACCATTCAACTATCTGAGTCTAACCTGACTAACGACGTTATTAATGCAGTTAAAGAATATGTGAACCCTAAAGTCAAAACCGGTTTAATCATCCATCCTCCTCTTGCCATGTATAAAATAATCCCCATAATTCAAGACAACTTCAAAAACTCTTCAATGAACATGGTTCTAACTAAAGTTGAATTAGAGAATGTTAAAGACTACCTGCGTCAACAAGACATCATAAAGAAATACCACGAAGGTAAAACAAATCATCGCGGTATCACTGAATGTTACTTAGCCCTATCTTCTAAATTCTACTGGCCTTAGATGAAAGAACACATCTCCAAGTACATAAATGAGTGTACTATCTGTGGTCAGGCTAAGTACGACCGTCACCCCATCAAGCAAAGATTTAACATTGTACCACCCCCTAGTAAACCTTTTGAAATTATCCATCTAGATCTGTTCACAGCTCAAACAGAGAAATTCCTTACCATTGTAGACGCTTTCTCTAAGTATGCACAAGCTTATCACCTTAGAGATAGCACCGCTTTAAGTGTAGTACAAGCTCTACTTGTATTTTGCACCCACCATGGGGTCCCATTGACTATTGTCACGGACGGAGGCCCTGAATTCACAAATCAGATTTTCTTAGAATTCAACCGAGTTCATAAAATTATTCACCATAAAATATTAGCGCATTCCCCTAACGACAATGGCATAGTAGAAAGATTCCATTCTACCATTTTAGAACATCTTAGGTTATTGAAATTAGAGAGACGAAATGAACCAGTCGTTAATCTTATGCCTTATGCCATCTTAGCGTACAATAGTTCGATCCATAGCTTCACAAAATGTAGACCCTTGGACTTGATAACTGGACACTTTGACCCTCGAGACCCAATAGATATTGACCTATCTGAACACTTACTGCAACAGTACTCACAAGACCATAGGAAACGAATGGGTCAAGTATACGACCTTATTAACCAGACATCCTTACATGACAGGACACAACTGACTGAAACCCGTAACAGGGACAGAGAACCCGAGAAGGACTATACCCCTGACCAGCAAATCTTTGTACGCAATCCCATGGCGTCTCGACAGAAGTTAGCCCCGCGTTATACGCAAGATACTGTACTCGCAGATCTTCCAATCCACATCTATACGAAGAAGAAACGCGGTCCAGTAGCAAAATCTCGCCTTAAGCGAAGTCCTAAAGATCCCACTTTGTTACAGGATAATACTATGGCTGATGACCCTACATCCGGCCCAAGGACAAGAGATAACAGTTGAATCACTTGACAATGGACCAGGACTACTTCCCTTCAAATTAGGAGCGGCAAAGATCGTTTCCCATTTCCATTCTTTCCTAAGTCATATAGATTTAGAGAATATCCATCTTCAAATTGAAGTGGTAAAAACACAGATGGCTGAATTAAGTCCCTTAGTTAACAATAAAACCTTATTCCTATTCGACCCTCATCTGAAACATCTCAATAGTAAAATCAATTTAATTACTAGTAAAATTAGTATGTTTGAATCAACTCGTAGTAAAAGAGGCCTTATCGACGGTTTGGGTTCTGTAATAAAATCAATTTCTGGTAATTTAGACTACACCGATGCACTTAAATACGAAAACGCCATAAACACCTTACGTAATAATGAGCATAAATTAGAATTAGAAATTAATAACCATGTTAGTTTAAATAGTAAATTTATTTCACGTAGCTCTCAAATAATAGATAGTATAATTTCAAATCAAGATAAGATGAGTAAAGCACTAAACTTAATTTTGGAAAGTAACGCTAATAGGGATACAGATTTAATTAAATACGCCCATCTGGCCCAACATCTGTTAATCTTAGGAGATAATGTAGAAGATCTTTATGAAGAATTACGAAGTTTAGAGAACACCCTAACATTTATTCGTGCGTCGAGTACCCCGTACTCTTTATTTAATTTAGATGAAATTAAGTATATGTTAGGTAAATTAAGGATTTTATACGCTAATGACGAAATCCTTGACGTAGAAATTAGGCATTTTTATGAAATAATTAAACTAGGTTACTTCTATTCTAGTAAGCAGATAGTAGTAGTTATAAAAGTCCCGATAGTTGTTTCCTCCACATATAATTTGTACAAACTTTCCCTTGTTCCTAACAGAAACCACGAAACTCTTATACCACCCTCACCTTTCGTAGCACTCTCTAGCTCAGACTCTAGGTACATAGAGACAGAATGTCCGAAGGTAAACTCCATATATCTCTGTGAGTCAACAGCCAACCTACAAATCCAGAGCAAACCAGATTGTATCCAGCATCTCATAGTCCATCAAGAACTTCAACCCAGCTGCAAGCTGACACCCGTAGCTCTCACCACCGAAGCCCTAGAAACCCTAGACGACGAGCATTATACCTTAAGTTTTCCTGTACCAACAAAAGTGAAGATGTCTTGCGGTCAAGAACAGTACCGGACCCTACGAGGCAGCTATTTGGCAATCATCCCCCACAACTGTAACCTGAGAACACCCGCCTTCACCATCTCCAACACTGACGACCACATCAAAGGACATGTCGTGAAGATCACTGAGATGCCCCTATACAACGAGTCGAGGCCTGAAAATTATCCGAAGCTCATCCTAAATTCGCCAAATCTACAAAAACTTCACACGCTTAGCAACGAGATAGCGACGCAACTGCCTGTACATTTAGATGACGTCACCGATCCCGTCATTTACCACACTACTATACCCATGTACCTCGCACTATCCGGTACATGCGCACTCATCGCCACTCTAATCTATCGTCGGCTACGCATAAGAAAAGCATCCAGAGAAATCACAGAAAACTTCAACAGCAACCCTGAAGTCGTCTACGCAATCCCACCACCACGCACTATCAACCCAAGCCAAATAAGGATTGACCCTGGATGTCTACCAGCGACCATCTTGAACAAGTCCATCGATACTCGCTGTTCTACGGGGGGAGGTGTTACGCATGGTCAACCTTAATAGATCGCTGCATCGGCATACCTGCATATACATTGCACACGGCACCTACGGGCACGAAACGCAAGCTCAGCATAACGTGACCAATTGACGTCAATCGAACCTTTCCATAGAAACATAAAAACGTGGAGCGGCACTTTTGGATCTGACATCGATCAATTGACACTTTAGTATAATTAGTCGTAATTTCAATACTTTGTAATACAGTAATAAATTAGTTTATTAAAATAAATTTGCATTTTTTTGGATCCTCCGGTTGCACCCATCGTAATTAGCTTTTGACATTTTTTTTATGACTTATTTACCTTATTTTATTATCTATGTTTTCCATATATTCGATTTAAAATATATTCTCAAATACGAGCCCGAGCAATTATTATGGAAGTATCGTAAGAATCGAAATGACATAAATAAAACCAATTTTAAAAACTTTGCGAGTAGATTGCAACGTGTTATAAAATTGACAATAAAGTCTCAGAATAATTATTTTATCCATACAGCTCAAAATAAATGCAGGGCTACTTGGAATGTTATTAATAAAACAATGTGTAATTTGCCAAAATCAAAATCAAAATCAATTTTTTTATTTCACATAGGCCTACATGGGCACTTATAAAACGTCGACAAAATGTGCACGGTTCGGGTTGGTCGTTTCCTATGGAGAAGAACCGGCAAGAAACTCCATGGTTACTCTTTTAAAAATGGTTTGGTTTTACAATATTTACATGTTACAGCATTAGTACTTAGATATGGGGGGACAACGTAGGCCCGAATTATGACAATAAGTCGTAAGAAACTAAAAAAAAAGAAACAGATTATATAAAAAAGTTAACAAATGTTAACTAGCATCTAGAAGGCCTACAATGTTCACACATTCACAAAACAATCGGTAAAAGAATTTATACAAAGGTAAAAAATAATAAAAATAAGTATAACAAGACTAAATTTAACATGTTGCACAAATTTTGTTATCAGTGCTGTAACTATTCTTAGCAAAGGGCTTTAAAGATGATTGAAAACCATTTTAAAAAGTCTAATTAAAAGAAGGAAAGAAAAAATGAGATTGAGAATAGTTAGAGACATCCACATATTTGTGCCGTTTACAAGTTACCAGGGAAGCTGCATGCGCAGAAGGAGCTAAGGCCAAATGTTTTTATCTTCAACGTAGTCCTTGATTTTATAATATGCTTTTTTAACAAGGATACGTTTGATGTAGTTTTTGAACCTTCCATCGGTCAGTTCTATAACTGACTTTGGCAACTTGTTATAAAAGCGTATACTGTTTATAAGAAAAGACTTGCTAGTTTTCGTTAATCTGAATTTGGGTATTAAAATTTCGTGCTTACTGCGTGTATTTAAATTATGGAAGTCGCTTCTAGTTTTGAAAAGCCCCCGATTTTTACGGACATACAAAATACATTCCAAAATAATAAAGTGAAGGTAGAGTCAGTATATCGATCCCTTTAAATTTTTCTCTGAGGGACTCGCGAGGACCCATTTTATAGATTGCGCGGATTGCCCTCTTTTGTAGGATGAAAATTGAGTCAACGTCTGCTGCTGATCCCCACAGCAGAATGCCATAAGACATAATACTACATAATACTGCCAAAAAGCCAAATCAATCATCAATCAATCATATCAATCAATCAATCAATCATATAGACGGTAAACATTGTACGGATGATCCGCAGACCATTGCGGACAGTTTCAATATTTTTTTTATAGACCAATTAAAAGGGAATACAAGTTGTGCTAATAAAACAGGGACCTTACCTAATCACTCCAAAACATTATTTATGTATCCAACTACACCCGATGAAGCACACAAAATAATTTTAAACTTAAAAAATACTAACAGTACTGGATATGATAATATATCGACTAAAATTTTAAAACAAGCGCCAATTAAATTATCCTACATATTAATTCATATCATTAACCTGTCAATCCTAAATGGTCACTTTCCTGATAGACTTAAATTAACAACCATTAAACCTCTGTTCAAGAAAGATAATACCTACAATATGATGTTATAGGCCCATAGCATTGGTAGCGGTGCTTTCTAAGGTCTATGAAAGAGTTATTTATGTCAGGATAAATAACTATTTTGAAAACTTTGATTTATTTGCTAAAGAGCAGATAGGTTTTAGGAAAAATAAAACCATTAATATGGCAGTTTTTGATTTTCTGAGCACAGTTATGAGTAGCTTAGACAGTAAAATGCCGGCGTGTGCTTTGTATATGGATCTAAGTAAAGCCTTTGATTACGTGGATCACCAAATACTGTTAAATAAATTATGTAGTTATGGAATTCGGGGTACTTCATTAGATCTGATAGCTTCTTATCTTACCAACAGAAAGCAGTCCACATTAGTTACTCGAGTATGCACCAAAACCAGAAAAGAAATTAAGTACACATCGGAATACAGGGAAATTAAACAAGGCGTCCCACAAGGAAGTGTTTTGGGCCCTCTGCTATTCATCATTTATATAAATGACCTTCCAAAAGTAACCAGTCATCCCTCTATACTTTTTGCTGATGATAGTACTGTCGTTTTTACGAGTAAGGATAAGGAATCGCTAGAAAAATATATAAATGGCACTCTAAGTGATATTATAAAATGGCTGACTAATAACAATTTGAAAATTAACTTTGACAAAACTAAAATTATGATATTTCGCAATCGTAAAGCCCAATTTACTGACATTAATATACATTATGCAGGAAATAAAATAAATGAGATAGCAACTACAAAATTCTTAGGCATGTCAATTGATTATAATTTGAATTGGAAGACACATGTTGATACTTTGAACCAAAAATTGAATAAGCAATCATACGCCCTACATATGCTGGCAAAATCGGTGAACACCTCTGGTGTACTTGCAGCATACCATGGCTACGTGGGATCCTTGATAAAGTATGGTATTATATTCTGGGGTCATTCCACCAATAAGGATACGGCATTCAAGGCGCAAAAGCGGTGCATTAGGGGTATGTTTAATATCAACCAGACTGATACCTGCGGACCATATTTTATCTGACATAATATATTAACATTGCCGTCTGTCTACATTTATGAGATTGCTAGCTTTACAAGAACCAACAAACATCTTTTTGATAAGTACAGAAGAAGGCGGCATAGAGATAAAATTTGTTGCAAATCTTACAAGACAGCCTTATATTCCAAAAGCATTTTCAGTATGGCGCCGCGTGTATACAATCATTTACCAAAGACCATATTAGAAACTCCATCCATCGATGAATTCAAAAAGAAATTAAAAAGATTCTTGCTATGTAAATGTTATTATAGTATTCAGGATTACTTAAAAGATAATGTAAGAACATATTGTTGATGTGACTGGTGCGCTAATTTAATTTTAATTTATTTTTAATATTATTACTTTGACATTTAATTACGAATATATCTTGACATTCTCATTTAATATATGACATTTTAAAATTAATTTCTAGTGACATTATTGATAGCTTCATTTGTTGTGTTTCATTGTTATTTGCCACACGGTGAAATTAACAAAACAAAACTAAATTGAAATTGTGTTGTTAAATATAAATTATTATTTTTTTGCAAGTAAATGTGTGTACTTGCTTGTGATTTGCATGCCTCAAGGTGTAATATGGTCGGATTGTGCTATATTTTTTAACAACTTCATGTAATTACCCATATTAGCAAATAAATGATTATGAATTATGAATTAGTCACCCAGTCGACACCGGCTATCGCTGAAAACCAGCGCTGTGGCTCTGTCTTGCACACGAGTCCCAGCATTATGCTGAGCGATGACCGTTTTGCGTAGTTGTGACACATACTTTGTAATTATTGTATTTAAGAATTTTTTTTGTTATTTTTATGGTATGCGTCGTGCCTGGCGCAAATAAACAATTTTTCTTTCTTTCTTTCTTTCTATTCACCTCAGACACTTCTCCTCGACCGAAATTTACAAGTATTTGGGTATGTCGGAGGCGTTGGGCATCAACAGTGCTGACATGAAGCATCTGCTGAAGGAGCGGTTCTTCGGCCGCCTGAAAAAGGTATTAAATAGTCTTTTGTCAGGCGGAAATAAGGTGCGCGCCTTCAACAGTTGGGTCATGCCGGTTTTGATGTACTCTTTCGGCATACTCAATTGGACTCAGACCGAGCTCGACGCCCTCGATAGGAGGGTCCGGACACTGCTGACCGCAAACCGAATGCATCACCCACGATCATCAGTGATGAGACTGTACAGCCTGCGGTAGGGTGGGGGTCGAGGCTTTTTAAACGCCAAGACTCTTCACAACCGCTAGGTGTGCAGCCTGAGAGAATATTTTTTAAAAGCTGAAGTGGGTATGCACCGGGATGTGGTCGCAGTGGACAAGAGACTCACCCTCGTCCATGGCTAAATAGAACTGGCGCAAGGCTGTAATACTAACTACTGATGAACGCAAAGAGGTATGGCAAGGCAAGGAGCTACATGGGCGCTTCTATCGGGCTCTACATGGGTCCGATGTAGATTTCCCAGCGTCCGTATCCTGGCTACGTTTCGGTGACCTTTTCGGGGAAACTGAAGGTTTTGTCTGTGCAATTATGGACGAAGTTATCCTGACGAATAACTACCGGAGACATATAATGAAGGACGGCACTGTTGACATATGTCGGGCATGCCACCGTCCGGGTGAATCCATCAGACATATTATCTCTGGTTGTTCTCGTCTCGCTAACGGCGAATACTTGCACAGGCATAATCAAGTGGCCAGGATTATTCACCAGCAACTTGCTTTGAAGTACAATCTAGTGGAATCGGAGGTACCGTATTACAATTATATGCCCGACGACCATCTGTCGAGGCTGTCATTGCACGGTTGGATCAAGGGCTTGATACAGAAGGCAGTACTCCTCGATACGGCTCGCATTGTGAGGAGGTTCCTGTCTCTGGAGCCCTAACCACCGGTAGCTTGGACCCTGCTCCCGACACCGGTGGACAACCATTTTTGTTATATTATTAAATGTTTTTTTTTTCAATGATTTGTTTTTTATAAAGAAATATTTAAAATGTAAATATAAAGTGTGTACAAAGTTAAATAAACGGAATAATAATAATGTCATTAATGGGCTTTCTAATTGGAAAAGTGATGCACAGCAAAATGTATTCTTAAGTGATGATATCAAATTCAGAACTGCCTAACTGATGACGGAAGTGATAAAATCGTGTTGTTATTTTAACATCCTCCGTGATTTGTTTTTATCATATCTCTGCGACACATACAAGGAAAAATGAATGTGTCCGTTGATCGTAGCATTGAATTCTCCAAAGTCTTTTCGATGGTCATTTAATATGTTTAATTATCAGTTTTTATTTAATTATTTTCTCATCAACATTTGTCAAAAAATCAATAGGCTGTATGGCTGTTTTCGCTGCAAAAAAAAAATCCAATTGCAAAAACGCGCCATTTTCTGAAAATTTTAATTTCATGTGTGATAAATTGTTTTTTTTTATAATATGAATTCAAGTACGAGTGATCAAATAGAATTAGCTCCGCCTGATATTTTATCTGAGCCGAAAACTGCGCAAGATGAAACTTTGCTCCCAAAATCTCGAGGAAGATATATGGCGACTTAGGATAATTTTATTTTATGGACAAAACAAATTGAATTCTTTGATTTGTTTTTACTATTTCCCACAACTGTATTGAAAAACGTCGTGTGATACACGGGTGTGTAGGTTATTGCAAACTCGGGTCTTTAAAAATATATTGCAATAACATACTTTCCACCCTTGTATCACAATGTACTATTGAAGTATGTTCATATCGTTGCCTGGTATGAGTCATTACGGCAGTCGACGTCAGTATAACATTATTGAGAGCTTTATCATTATTAAAATGCACTTCTAGTTTCACATGTTATACAAGTTGATTTAAGTAGATATGCTGGCCGTATACAGATCGACCACCTAATCATCATCCTCCTGCCCTTGTCTTAATTTATTTAGGGTCCATACTTCTTTATTAATCGTCAACTCAGAAATAACTCCCTTTCCATCTACATCATCATCAGCCTTTTAATGATCCCATTGCTGGGGCCACCTCTCTGTGAGAGAGGGAATGAGCCTTAATCCACCACACGGAGCCAGTGCGGTTTGGTGGATGTCAGTTGTCTTCGATTATTTGGTTCTAGGACATGCCGGTTTCCTCAAGATGTTTTCCTTCACTGTTTTGAGAGCAGTGGTGGTGAAATAATATACACAAAGTAAAGCTACGTCCTCTGACACTTAAATCGGGACCGTTCCACTGGGCCACCACTGCTCTTCCAGCTTTATAATGTTTCAAATATTTTAGTTCCTCTATCCATTTTCTGAAAAAGTTATACAACCAGTGGGATTGTGGAGTTATCGACTGCACCCTTTCCCTGGAGAACCAATTTGCACTGTTGCAGAATGGGTAGCCGAAAATATATTTGCTACTGTCAGTAAAAAAACCCTTTCTAATGTTATCCTTTATGCAACACACGACATCAACAAAGTGACATAGAAATTGACATTTGATATGCTTGGTGTCATGAAGGCACAAGACAAAATGAAACCCGAACATCACTCAGTCTGTGTTCAGATGTTTCATTTGCCAATTATTTGTAATTTGAGAGCAGTATACGAATGCCAAAATCTAACATTGGATTGGACACAACGTTGGATGTATTCAATAATTAATTCATTCTTCTCTTTAAAATCATTGTGCAGTGTGTGTCGCTTATAGTTCACAACAGTTGACATGAATCAACGAAGAAAAATCAGAAGCTACTATTACATAAACCACATGCTAAATAGTGGTTGACCTCAATTAATGCAATCCCCAAGTATGAAACGAGGAAGTAATCGAAACCGAACTCCTAAGTTTCACAACACGGGGTACGAATACAGCAGGGAATCGACTCCGTCACACAGTTTACATTCCATTAATGATTTATTAATACATTGGCGATTGAGTTTGGTGATCGTAAATCTTCATAACGTTGTTAATAAAAGTCGTTAGCCGTAAATAATGAAATGAAACTGGGCCAAACAAATCACTGGCCCAATGTCAGAGTAAATCGACTGGATTAAAAACGAAAATTATACCTAAAGGGCACTTAGTAGGTATTTATTTTGCCCTCGGTTATAAATTGTGATTAATAATTAAGATAATTGTATAGATTTTCAAAGGATTATTTACATAGCTCATAAATTTGTTTTGTAAGCTGGTAGTAAATGCCTCAGCGAACTTCTTAATGGTATGATGGCGAAGAAATTCGATTTACATCACACCGAACATACCAATAATGCGATGATGAATGTCCCTAAAGCATCATTGATTTCTTTTCTGATTAGAATAAACTTAGACGTCAGATTGATAAACAAGTTTATCTTCAATAAAACATTAGGTTACTCTCAAGTTTATCTAAAACTTGCTTACTTGTAGATCTGTTAAATGTGTTGAGGTTTTACTTGCACGTATACCGCATTTCACTGTAAAGTGCATCGTAGTTGAATCCGTTTGTGAACGACCGGTCTGGGAGAGAAGTAACTGAGTCTCTGCTACTAGAAACTCTCACGCCTACTGATGTTTGAAACGAAAGTATGAAATGCAAAGAGTTATTTTTGAGTTTGACACGTTGTCTTACACGAACCCTGTTCCAGACTCAAAAGCCCTATTTGTTTATAGAGTAACAGATGAATCATCTTAAAACATTCGACAGAGTTATCTGTTTAATCAAACTATATATTTATGAGAGTGTTCAGAAACGTAATCTGACGGATACAAAATCTAGAACTGCGTAACAGATAACCTCCTGTTAAGAAGAGATAACTATCTACTATGAGTATGTCTATACATATTGAAAACATCTGACAAGCATATTTATTATCTTTGCTTACAATTAGTTGAGATCAGTGTACCAGTATTGACAGCTTTATCGTTATAAAAATCGAATAAAATTATTCGATCTATTGAAGAAAATCAGCCTAAGTTAATTAGTAGAACTGATCATTTAGAACAATGCAGTCTAGGATTTATACGACACGGAGGTACACGAAGAAAATATACTCGAAAGAAAAAAAGAACCTTCAGCCTCGACGCGTCAAATTACAAAATTTTAAAAAGTTTTGTATTTTTCAAATATGAAAGTTCCTGATAGTAATAGCTTTAAAGGCATAGAAAGGAGATTGAAAGAAAGAAAACACATTTATTTGACACAAGCCAGAGCACACAACACAAACGTAACAAAAGAAAATTTAGACTAAACAATAATATAAAAAAGAAAACAATATAAAAGTAACCGTGTGTCCCACGGCTGCGTCAAATAGGACCAGTTCAGCAAAATGTCGCTGACGCTGGTTTTCAATTGGACCTGTGACTGTTGACGTGACGGACGTAAAGCAGCTTATAGTAACTAAATGTGTATGTGAAACAAGTACTTACTTGCATAAAAGATAAAAATAGATGTGTTGTATGCGTGTATTCCAAATAATAAAACTGTAAGCAGCAGACCAAATGTATCTATCCGTTTTAAGTTATAACATGTTTTGCTGTCACAAATCAGTTATTGCGAACGTCGTTACCTATACAAGTAAGAAAACAAAAAAAAATCAAAGGTTTACAAAAAAAAAAAATTGACTAATAGGTTTCTGAGTATGTATTTAAAGTAGGTAGTTTTTGCGGAATAAAACTGATTTTAACTAATTTTAATTGGTTTTGACTCACTGTTTAAATTTTTGCTTAAAAGCTTGCATATTATTGTTTTATGTGTTTATAGAAGCAGTAATATCCTTCGGGGTTATAACTAGAAATAGACGAAGAAAATTGATTCAAATGAAAAAATAAATAGCGGCGGCCTTGACGCGTACATTTTCAAATGTAGTAGACGAAAACAAAAAGTAATAGTTTAGTATTTTTCAAATATTAAAGTTCGTGATAGCAATAGCTTTACAGACATAGGAAGAAGATTGAAAGAAAGAAGAATGAAAGAAGAAAGAAAGAAAACACATTTATTTGACACAAGCCGGAGCACACAACACAAACAAAAAAAAGAAAAATGAAAACGTATACTGAACAACAATAATATAATAAAGAAAACAATAAAAAGTAATATTGTCCCACGGCTGCGCCAAATAGGACTAGTTCAGCAAAATGTCCGCCAACTATTGTCCGAAGCCAGGACCAGGACATTCTAATTACGATCTTAATTAGTCTTGGCGGCTTACTAAACTCGATAGCTTACAAAATACATCTCAATATTTTAACTCGCAGCGACGGGAGCTTTTTTACAAATTTATAAAGCGACAAAGCACACAGCTATGCCATTACCATCCATTTGGTGCACTTACAGCACCGTGGCTGTACTATTCTGTTAAATAACAAAACCACGAAGCAAGTTTTTACGGTAAATGGGTGTGCAGTCCCCATTTATGAGCCCCGGGCGACGTGACTCCACCAGCTACACTCTCCCCACCTTATGTATTTGTTCGACGCAATCATTGCAATCGACCACGTTTTGCTGACCTAGCGATACTATGCGGTCGCACCAAAGGCGCCGCGAGCTCAGTGCATTACGGACAGCAAGCGGGTGCTGTCATTTTCATCATTTCCTCATTTTAGCGATAGCGTAATTATTTAATTTAGATTAGCGTAAAAGTAATCTTGTTAGCTCTCAATAATAAACCTTTAAAAGTGATTTGAGTGTTTAACTTAGTAGCGTAGCGAAACCCACCAGGTACCACTTAGGTCGCGCCCCTACATTTTGGTCCTTCGAGCCTATAGCAAGGACTTCGCGGTTGGACTTTAGTTTTTCGGGACTGACGGATCGTGAAGTGAACTTGAACTGAACTAGTGACACCTTGTATTGCAGTGTTTCTTAGCTTAGCAGTGACTGTGGTGGTAACCTTAGCAGCGAGACTTTAGGAGTGACTTTAGCGGCAGTGCACAACATATTCTCTCAGCGGTATCAGCACCAGCGGTGCTCGGGGAGTACCGTTCCAGCAGCAGTGAGTTCACAGCTCACACTAGCGAAACCAGCGGATCACTGACGTGGGGAGCAACCCTCGTTAGTTTAGCAGCGGCAAAGGATTCTTCCAAGTAAGATCGTTAAATTTTCTTACACAAGCAGCGAGATGGAGAGTCTTTATTTTCTTCAATCCGAGATTGCGGAGGGCATTAGAAAACTCCTCGTCAATTTTAAAAAGGATAGCGTAGAGCGTAAGACGTTAGATTACTGTAAGCGTAAACTCGAGTTGCTTGAGAAGTACTGGAAGGACTTTCAAGTGAATCATGAAAAGATTCTTACTTTTGAACAGACGAATCATAAATATTTTACTAAGTCTGAATTTGAGAGTACGAATCAGCTTTATTTAACAGCTAAAGAGCTTATTAGTCAATATAGAGAAGAGTTGATGCAACAAGATCAGAAATCACCGTATCTTCCTCAACCAGCGCACCGAGAGGCACCCGGCACTTTAGCAAGCCAGCCGGGCGCACCAGCAACAGCAGCAGCAACTCCGACCTTCGAATCAAGAGGGTCCAACAGCAAGCTTGACGATATGCTTCATAAGCAGTCGGTCAATTTTAAAGCGTTTCTTAGAGCAGTCGACAATATTGATGTTGAAACTATTGTTGACAAGTGGGAGTTCGAAGACGCCCTTCGAAACCTGCACAGTCGGTGGACTACCATTGATAACCTTCATTGGGAAATCATTGGGGAATCCGGGGAAGATGTAGCAGGAGATTATGAGTATAGCTTCACCAAGCATGAGCGAACTTTTAACAGCTTGAGAAAAGCTATTAACTCCAAGATGTGGTCATCATCTTATCGCGAGAAAGCCACTCCTCAAATGGATATTCCTGTATTTACAGGCCATTACCAGCAATGGATGCCTTTTAAGGATCTTTTTAGCGAAGCAATACACAAGAACAAAGCATTGTCAAACGCTCAGAAAATGCAATACTTGAAAGGCAAGTTAAAAGGCGAAGCCGAGCGTTTGATTCAGCACCTTCCAATCAGCGCCGATAACTATGACGTTTGTTGGGAGCTTCTAAATCATCGATTTGATAACAAGAGGATTATCTTTACAGCGCACGCCAATATGTTCTTAAATATTCCCAACATACAGCAGCAATCGTTTTCAGTCTTTAAAAAAATGCATGACACCACGTTAGAGAGCCTTCACGCCATCAAAAACCTAGGCGTGGATATTAGCACTTGGGGCCCTCTAATTGCGCATATTATGTCGCAAAAGCTGGATAGTGAATCTTATTCCGAGTATATAGACTCGTTACAGAACCCTAGAGAACTACCAGTCCTACAAGACTACTTAGACTTTTTAGAAAATAAATTCACTAGTCTAGAAACATCCCGTCGACGACAAGACACCATGCAAAAATCGCAGCAATCTCAGCAGAAAGCGGGTTCTTCAAAGCCATTTCTAAACAACCGAAAATTTAACACCAATCATCAATCGAATAATAATAATTCAGGAAATCAAATGCCCTCATTGTTTTGCTGAGCATAAATTATACAATTGCGAAAAGTTTCATAAAATGCCGCAGGAAATGAAACTTAAAACCCTCAAACAACTGAAATATTGTATTAATTGCATTTTTAATCACAATGGAAACAAATGCCACTCCAAGAAACGATGCCTCACGTGTTCTGGCAGGCATCACACCATATTGCATGATTGTTTTGCTGATGGTAAGCAAAAAAATACGAATGATGAAAATCTTGAGCAAGAAGAGCGTTCAAAGCAAAGCAGCGGCAATGGTGCTCACGCATCCCAACAAAACCTCACCGAGATTCTTTTAGCTACAGCGTTAGTGAGGGTGATAGCAGCAGATAGCACACAGCTTGTCCTAAGGGCTCTCATTGATCAGGGCTCACAGGTATCGTTGATTACAGAGAAGGCAGCTCAGCAGTTAGGTTTAAAACGACAGCAATTTAATGGAGCAGTTGCCGGAATAGCAGAAAAGGAATCTAACTGTACGGGCAAGCTAAGCATTATATGCCAGTCTATTTATACTAGCTTTAAGTTCCATATGGATGTTTTGATTATGAAAAGTCTAATCAAAAATTTACCAAATCGATCATTTGAAAAGCCTTCGTGGTCGCATTTGGAACATATAAATTTAGCAGATCCAGAGTATCATACAAGTCGTCCAGTGGACTTGTTACTCGGGGCAGACGCCTATGCTCTCATCATGCTAGATGGTTTGATAAGAGGTGGTGATTCGTCTTCGCCCTTAGCACAGCAAACACAGTTAGGATGGTTACTATGTGGAACAATAAAGCCACAGTTCCATTGTAACGTCATCGTAAATAATACAGTGGATATTCATCAATTTTGGCAAATTGAAGATATAAACGAGCAAAATGAAATGTCAGCGGAAGATCAGCAATGCGTCGAGTATTACCTATCAACGACAAAACGTCTGGAAAGCGGTCGTTATGACGTTAGGTTGCCGATGAAGCAGCAAGCGAGCGAAAAGCTAGGATCGTCAAAGGAAATGGCACTAGCGCAATTAAAGAATCTAGAGAAAAAGCTTAGCAGGCAAGAATCTTTAGCTCAGCAATATAAGCAATTCTTAAGCGAATATGAAGAGTTGGGGCATATGAAATTAGCGACTCTTAGCAGCGACAGAATAGAGTGTTTTTTACCTCACCACGGGGTTCAGCGAGCGGAATCCTCCACTACGAAGCTACGTGTCGTATTTAATGCATCCGCAAAGACCTATTCGGGACTAAGTCTCAATGATGTCATGCATCGTGGACCTAACCTGCAGCAAGATCTACAGGCTCTGTTACTTAAGTGGAGACAATATCGATACGTATTCACTAGCGATATCGAAAAAATGTATCGGCAGATACTAGTTAGCGAAGCAGATCAAAGGCTCCAACAAATATTTTGGAGAGCACAAACTAAACAGCCAATTAGAGCATACCAGTTAACGACGGTTACATATGGCACGAAATCAGCTCCTTTTTTGGCGATGATGACCCTTCGAAAATTAGCAGCGGATGAGAAGAATAACTTTCCTACAGCAGCAAGAATAATACTAGAAGATTTCTATATGGATGATTTGGTATCCGGGGCTCATACTATCGACGAAGGGAGAAGCAGCATATCAGAACTCAATTCGTGTCTTAGCAACGGCGGATTATTGCTGAGAAAGTGGTCAGCAAACGAAAAAAACCTATTGGAAGAGATAAATTCATCGCAGCACAATTTACAAGCACCATCATTCATTTTCAAAACTGAAAACACAGCTAAAACTTTGGGCTTGAGATGGGACGCCGAAACAGATGAATTCACATTCCAATATACTTCATCAGCGAATACTACAAAGCTTACAAAAAGATTGCTTCTGTCGGAAATATCCAGGTTATTTGATCCTTTAGGTTGGCTAGCGCCGCTGACTACAAAATTCAAATTGTTGTTTCAAAAAGTCTGGCTAGATGAAATTCAATAGAGCGATGAAGTTTCAGCCGAGATCAACAATGAGTGGGTAAAATTAACTGAAGATATGGGATGTATTAGCAAATTTAAAATCCCACGATGGTTGCAAAGCAAACGAGATGACACTATCCAACTCCACGGATTTTGTGATGCATCACTTAAAGCGTACGCGTGTGTCATATATGCCAGAATAGCATCAAAAACTGAAGCATCGGTGGTACTAGTTGCAGCTAAAACAAGATAAGTATCTAACAGGAAGACAGTATCGCTTCCTAGATTGGAGCTATGTGCAGCGGAACTTTTATCCAGACTATTTACAAAAGTAGCAAGTAGCATGACAGCCATAGATTACGAAATCTATGCCTGGAGCGACTCTAAGGTCACCCTTAGCTGGATACAGGGCTATCCAGAACGTTGGAAGCCTTTTGTAGCGAATAGAGTGAAGAAAATTGTTAGCGTAGCATCGCCAGATGTTTGGCATTACGTATCGACTAAAGAAAATCCAGCCGATTCAGCGAGCAGAGGACTATCCATTACACAACTAATGGAGCATACTTTATGGTGGCGAGGCCCAGCTTGGTTATCGACACCTCACTTTAAGTCAAAGCAAGAGCAAGCAGAGTATACGACGGCAGAAGAGGTCCGGAAGCAAGTTACGACTGTCCAAAATAGCAACCCAGACACCTCGTAAGGGGTTGCCTGGTATAGTGTGCCGCTTTCCATAACGTAAGGTTGGTGAAGGAGGCCACTATAGGAAAACTCAGTAGACAAATAGGGGTACGTTTCCAAAATAGCAATCCTGGCAAAAGCGTAATTGAAGATTTATTAGATCGTCACAGCTCATTCGCAAAATTAAATCGCATAGTAGCATGGCTATTACGTGCACTTGCCCGGACAAGTAAACAAAGACCGTCATATCTCATATTACAAGAGCTAAGACAAGCAAAATTAATTATAATTAAATGCATACAGCGCAGTGAATTTGGCTCGGATATCGAGAGTTTGATGAAAAATAAACTTAATTCCGATAGCAAATTATTAAATATGCAACCATTTATAGATAAAAGCGGCATATTAAGAGTCGGAGGACGTCTTAAAAATGCCAACATTAACTCTGATATGAAACATCCAATAATAATCCCTTATAGCGGCAGATTAACGGAGCTTCTTATCCAGCAAGCACATGAGCACTCCTTCCATGGCGGAGCTAGACTTACCTTGTCTTTATTGAGACAGCAGTATTGGATAATCCAAGGAAACAGAGCAACCAAAAAGCAGCTTCGTAAATGCGTGACCTGTAAAAAACAAGAACCCAGAAAGCTACATCAAATAATGGGAGACCTGCCTGATTGTCGATCTAACCCAGCGCCTCCATTCTATCATACAGGAGTAGATTATACGGGGTCTATTCGAGTAAAAGCAAACAAAGGGAGAGGCATAAAAACGACTAAAGGATATATCGCCTTGTTTATTTGCATGGTTACAAAAGCGGTCCATATAGAACTGGTCTCCGACCTAAGCAGTACGTCATTCATAGCCGCGTTGCGTCGTATGGCGGCTCGACGAGGGACTCCAAAACATATATATTCGGACAACGGTACTAACTTTGTAGGTGCCAACAAGATCCTTCAGGAGTAACAGCAGCAGTTCGAGCGAATCTTTAACGACACCTTTCACCGAGAGATAGCGGAGATGAAGATAGAATGGCATTGGAACTGCCCTTCATGGCCGAGCGCTGGAGGGATCTGGGAGCGATCAATTCGGAGTCTAAAGCAACATATGAAAAGAGTAATAGGGGACCAAGCGTTAACATTCGAAGAATACAGCACTATCTTGTCTCAAATCGAAGCAAGCCTTAACTCAAGGCCATTGTGCCCAATATCTGAGGATATAGACGACATCGATTTCCTCACGCCAGCGCATTTTCTAACCACTCGTGCCGGTCTCACTGTAATAGAAACGGCACAAGATGCGAGGACAAGATGGTATTTAGTCAATAAAACGTTCCAAGATATTTGGAAGCGGTGGAAAGCGGAGTATCTTAGCCAGTTATCGATACGCACCAAGTGGTTAAAAGCACAAAAGAATATAGAGATAGGTGATATGGTAACCATTCATGACGACAACCTAACCCCTGGAAAATGGCCCGTTGGTCGGGTTGTTGAGGTACATCCAGGAAAAGATGGAGCTAAAGGCCCAGATGAAATATCTGGGCCTAGTGCTGGACAGCAGGTGGCGCTTCGGCCCGCACTTCAGCGGGCTGTCGACGCGCCTGCTGAAAGCCGCGGACGCCCTCTCATGGCTCATGCCGAACCTGGGGGGGCCCAGTGCACGGTGCCGGCGATTGTATGCCGGCATCCTGCGGAGCATGGCCCTCTACGGGGCACCCATCTGGGCGGACTCCCTCCACAGGAGGGAGAATGCAACCGCCATCCGCAGGCCCCAAAGGGCCATTGCACAGCGGGTGGCGAGGGCCTACCGCTCGGTGGGCCTTTCGGCGGCGTGCGCTCTGGCCGGCACCCCTCCCTGGGAGTTGGAGGCATGGGTGCTCGCCAGAGTGTACGAGTGGGCGGCGAGGCGGAAGGCGCTTGGAGAGCGCCCCGCCAAGGAAGAGCGGGAGGCCGTGCGGCGGGAGGCGAGGGACGCTATCGTCGTCCATTGGACGGAGGACCTCGCCTCCGCCGCCTTTGGCCGTCGGACGTTGGACGCGCTCGGTCCAGTCTTTCAAAGTTGGCTCGAGCAGCCCCACGGTTTCCTCTCGTTTCGTCTAGTGCAGGTGTTGTCCGGACATGGGTGTTTCGGAACGCACCTGCACCGGATCCGGAGGGAAGAAACCCCGTGGTGCCACGATTGTGGTGCTGCGGAGGACACGGCGCAGCACACCCTCGAGGTGTGCCCAGCCTGGGCAGAGCTGCGCCGTGTCCTCATAAGTGTGATCGGGCAGGACCTCTCACTTCCCGGCGTGGTCAACTCCATGCTGGGGAGTGAGGAGGCCTGGGCAGCAGTTGCCTCCTTTTGCGAGGTCGTGATGTCGCAAAAGGAGGCGGCGGCGCGTGCGCGGGAGGACGATCCTCTCGCGCCGCCGCTCCGCAGGCGAAGAAGAGGTGGGAGAAGGCGGTTGTATGATCGTCTCCTCCCACCTCCTGATGGTGATTAGCGGGCGACAGGTGCGGGGGCGCCTCTCGTCTGCACTGCACAATCACCACCATCGGGCGGGAACGGCCGAGCACTCGCTGTCGTTCCCGGGCCCCTCCACTGAGGGAGGGGCGTGAAGGGCCTGCCCTAAAAGGCGGGCGGTCGTCGGCGGAAGGCTGGACGTAAAGGCTGTGCCGGTTTCCCAGTCCTCCTCCACACAGACGATGCGGGAGTGCCGCTGGGTTATTTTAGTGGGTATACCGGGCTTGCCGGGGAGTCCCACATAGCCCCCCCATTCCCCCAATGGGTGGGTATGCGTAATGCATTTTTTCCCAGCGTGACCAAAAAAAAAAAAAAAAAGGAAAAGATGGAGCTGTCCGAGTAGTGACTTTAAAAACAAAAAATGGTTTTATAAAGCGGCCGATTATCAAGCTTTCTATCCTACCTATAGCAGAAAAGGAAGAAAGTAAACAAAAGCCAGAAAAAAGCGAAGCAAAAAAGCAGCATCAGCAAGGAAATGAGGCCAAAGCGGAAGGGAAAGCGAGCAAACAATTTAGCGGTTGTCCTAAAATCTAAAGCATAGTATTATCATTGCTATTTTTTATGAGCCATATAGGATCCACTGAAGCAAGTTAAAAAGTAACTTCATTTGATAGCAATCAAACGTTGTATTTTGACCCTTTGGGACAAATGCATCTTATTCGTGATCAATGGAAAATCATAACTTACTATAATTTAACTCCTTACTGGCAAGGAGACAAAGCGGTCAAACAATTTTCTCAATATCTCGAGCAAACATGCGGGAAAATTCAAGAGCAGAGTCATTGTAAAATTATTGTCCTACAAATACAACACGAGTACGATGAACTACAATATTATAATCAGCTGTTGCTCAATCAGCACTTTGGAGCGCGTCCGCGAACTCGACGCGGGCTTATCAACGCTGTCGGCTCCATAGCTAATTCATTGTTCGGAGTACTGGATCAAGAATTCGCAGAAAAATACAAACGTGACATTGACCTAATACATAAGAATGCATTCCACCTTAGTCAGCTGTACAGGAATCAGACATCGGTCATAGAAGCGGAGTATAATATCTTAAAGAGAACAGAAGAGAATATTGAAAAGCAGCATAAGATAATTAATAAGCATTTGAATTATTTAGACAGCATCACCAATACATTGAAGCAAGAGATCGACGTAATGTCTATTCAGCAAGATTTCTCTTTAGCAGCGTTAGCGACCATAAATATGATTCAGAATTTAAGGCGGATTCAGGATACTTTTCTTGATACTATGACTGAGATCTATCATGGTCAGATCAACCTGCATCTCTTGACTCCACGACAGCTCCGTGGGGAGTTACAGATAGTATCTAGTCAAATTTCTAAAGAGCATGCATTATCCGTAGATAACATTCAATTCAACTTGTATGAGATCTACAAATTGTTAAAAGTTAAAGCGAGGATGACTAAGGAATATCTCATATTTGAAATTACATTACCGTTAATTAGCAGAGATACGTTCCAACTATACAATTTGATACCAGTGCCGGTTCAAATTAACAAAAGTATGATCATCATCAAGCCAGCATCCGAATACGTCGCGATCAACTTGAGAAGAGACTCATACTTAACAGCCAGCGTCAACGATATTCAAGGTTGCGAATATCAAGCGGAAACTTACCTTTGTCGTCTGCGAGGACCTGTCCAGCGTTTAGGTCCAGATGAACAATTATGCGAGAAAGAGGAGCTATCTACTTGCCGAATCATGAAATCTAGGTGTGAAAACAAATGGGTTCCATTGCATGACCTTTCTACCTATTTGTATTTCTGTTGTGACTCATACTCTTTGAGAGTGATATGTGACGACGACCTACAAGCGAGCGAAGTCAGCAAGGCTGGACTTATTCAACTAACTAAGCAATGCATTGTGAAGGGTCATGATGTAACACTTTATTCTCATCAGCAATTAGAGAATACGCTTAATCTTAAGCCAAATCTACTCGAGTCTAAATTAATTCCTATAAATCGTTTAATTAGTAATCTAACGCCATCTATCCAAAATTTCTAAGACTACGAGGTCAACGAAGATTCCACACCGATAAACTAATCTTTAAAGCATCTCGGTGAACAAATAAAAGCGATAAAGGAATCAGCCCAACAGACAGAGGTTTTGTCGACACATGACATACATCAGTATGCGTTGTCATATGGCCTTTTAGTAGCAGCTGTCGCAGCCGTCCTTTGGTTCCTGAGGAGGAGGTATCAGCGGGCCGGTGGTCCGACCACCCAAGAGCGGAACGCGAGCATACCAGCGAGTGTGAGTGTGTGCATAACTCAATCAGAGCCAGATCAAAGCTCTAGTGCAAGTGCGCGAAACCAATCCATGCCCGAGCAAGGTCCATGTGTCAGTGATAGTGCGCGCGTAGCTTATTTTTCTAAACGGTGCTCTAGTTTGCGTACGAAGAGGCGAGACACATCGACGTCTCCCCTAGCTAAAAGGCAATCTGTATTCTCGATTAGTGACTCAACCGTTTGAGCATATATGTCTAGCTATAAGATCATGTTATGATTGTTCCTTCACCTTGTCAATCATCACTCATCTAATAATGTCTTAACTCCCTAGCGTTTAAGCTCACACTCACGTAACTCTTTATTTTTGTATAAGCTTATCTCATCAACTCATCTCTTCCCCTCGGGAGCATGTTCGAAGCAATCATTGCAATCGACCACGTTTTGCTGACCTAGCGATACTATGCGGTCGCACCAAAGGCGCCGCGAGCTCAGTGCATTACGGACAGCAAGCGGGTGCTGTCATTTTCATCATTTCCTCATTTTAGCGATAGCTTACCGTAAAAGTAATCTTGTTAGCTCTCAATAATAAACCTTTAAAAGTGATTTGAGTGTTTAACTTAGTAGCGTAGCGAAACCCACCAGGTACCACTTAGGGTCGCGCCCCTACAGTATTATAAATTCACCTAATTCCAGGCTGAGTGAATTTCTTGTTTTGTTCGCGACAGATTAATTAAAAGTCTACTTAGGTTATATTAAAGTTAATCTTAATTATTCAGAGCTGAGTTCGAAGTTAGCTCATGTCTAACTCACTGTCTAAGTTTTTGCTTAAAAGCTTGCATATTTACTGTGTTTGTAAAAGCAGTGTTATCCTTCGGGGTTATAACTAGAAATATTCATGGAACGTGTTTTTAATTCGACGCGCCACTCTCCTAATTAAGTGCTATTAGTTGGTTTTGAAATTAATATTCAACTCGACGACGTAATAATTTTGAATGCAGTTGAAATGGCGTTGGACACAAATTAACGCTTATTTTATCTACAAAGGGAAATTTAGGAGGTGTAAGTAAAATAGCAACAGCTAGCACTAACTATAAAGTTTCGATGTGTTTATTCGACACCATGTCGTCAAACAAGAGTGTTAATTCGCCCTCACTTTGATCAATCCACTAGAACTTAGCACATAAAGTGCAGCCAATTACTTAATCATGTCGCACCCGCCTCATCGCACAGTTAGGTCTTTGAGATTTTTTACCTGTTTGTATACATAAACTCGACGTAAAGACAGCTAATATTTACACAAAATAATTCCCGTGCAAATATTTGAGAAGAACTATAACAATGTTTTTCAAAGACGCATCAATGAGACTTTTAATATGGCTGACTGTGGCCGGGTATTTCAATCATTCCACTGGATTATTATTATTTAAATGAATATTGGAAAATCCAATGCAAATACTATGAATATAAAAACAATTATCCCAAATCCCTATCCCGGATTCCGGGGTTTTATATCGGCTTGAAAATTTAATAAGCTTATAAGTAGATTAAAAAATATCATTTCGGAAAAGGACATGGTATAAATAACGCAAACTAGGCTGCGGCTTTACAAAAATTAAATATATGTGTAGAAAAACTCCAGGGTAAGCAACATTTTTCTCTAACAATATGCCTACCTGTTAGAAATCCCTATAAGCTCCATCATAAATCCTTTGCCCCCTACGGGTCAAAGGGCGTAATTTATGTATTGTCTATGAGTATATCTAGACGTATACCGACTAATTAATATGCATACACATTATTTTGGTAAATCTTAAGACCACAGCGGGCAAACCCTTGACATATCTCCTTGTTTAGGCTTTATCTCCGCCGCAGTTACTTAGCGGATATGATCCTTTTGCGACACTTATTATGACGTGAAAATATGTGTTTGTCCGTTGTTGTTTTATTTAAATCTTTTCCGTCACGGATTCATATAATAACTAGCTGACCCGGCAAACTTTGTTTTGCCATAAAAACACCAAACATTCATCTACCCTACCTAACACTATCTACCCAACTCTACCTACCCTACCCTACCTACCCTACCCTACCTACCCTACCCTACCCTACCTACCCTACCCTACCCTACCTACCCTACCCTACCTACCCTACCCTACCTACCCTACCTACCCTACCCTACCTACCCTACCCTACCTACCCTACCCTACCTACCCTACCCTACCTACCCTACCCTACCCTACCTACCCTACCTACCCTACCCTACCTACCCTACCCTACCTACCCTACCCTACCTACCCTACCCTACCTACCCTACCCTACCTACCCTACCTACCCTACCCTACCTACCCTACCCTACCTACCCTACCCTACCTACCCTACCCTATAAAGTATCTTCTTGCACTTTAACATTTTGGAAAAGGGACGAAACAAAAAAGTAGTTTTTCAAACATACATCGGAAGTAATATCACGCCATACTCCACGTGTCGGGTGTGAAGATTCTTGTTATTAGGTTAAATGTGTAAATTATTTTAATTTAGTTTTGGACTAAGTCTTTGGGACAGGGCAATTTACACCCGGAAAACGAGCAAAATTTTAGCTATAATTGCAGTCTTTTTGGACGATTTTAAATTATATTATATTATTGACAATAATTAAAATAATTCAAAAAAATCTAATATATCATTCTTTAAATATTCACTATACTACACTAGTATAGTATTTCAACAACTCGGGGATAACTAAGCTCGACAACCGCCCTTTTTTTTTTTTTTTTTACACTGAAATAAGCATATTTTTGCTAATATTTATTTTTAAACATTTTTAACTGTTGACATATAGTAGCACTTTTGTGCTACTATATTTTAGTATAAGACAATTGTAGCATTTTATTGCGTACTAAATTTAGACATTTAAACTAGGACATATAGCAGTACTATTGTACGGCTATACTATAGGATAGGACAAAATTATTAAACTGCTGATCAGTACCCTACTTGATACGGAGAACATCAACAGTGACACATAAAGCGGGGTATCCTATACAATACCCCCTTTACAATTTACATATTAAATTGACAGTAAAATCTACTTTTGACACACACTTATAAGGCCTTTTACAACCTTATAAGTGTAATTTTACCAAGCGCTACCAAACCCCTCATAGCCAAGATGATGAGCAGGACACCAGCCCAAAACAAGGACAAAGACGATGCCATCCCCAAAAAAGCGGGCATTAACCCCACTCTGAACTCCACCTTCACCAGGACTACACCGGAGAAGACATCACCGGTGATTAAGTCAATAGTAAGGAAAAGTATCGGAGAGTGGGAAGCAGCAAAAACTGAAACCACAAGGAAGTCTCAAACAAAACCACAAACCCCTCCCGAGAAACCAAAAAGTGCCCTCTCTACCTCCGCCACTACCGCCACGCCACCCACCCTGGTTGAGCAAGCTAAGCCACGAGACAAAGTGACGGAAGCCAGGATCTGCCTAGCTAAAATTAAGACCCAGCTAGGCCTTTCGAGGAACACAAAAACCGAAATAAAGGTTGAAATCACTTTGGCCGCGGAAAAACTATACAATCTAGTAAAGGAGACAGAGTTTACGACCAAAGGCAAAAAGTTGGAACTGCCTCAGAAATCGCCAAAACACCAAAGGGCGAACCTGGAAGGGATAGCGGAGGTGGAAAAAGAAATGGAGAGGGAGGCTTTCAGAAAAATGCTCGCTGACCATGCTGAATTAATCAAGCAGAACACCGAAAACATGGTGAAACTGCAGGATAGCCTGGAACAAGCCGAAAAGCAGACCTACGCGGGCGTAGCGTCTTCCGCTAGGAGATATCCTCCGGAGCGGACTGCGCTGCACTCGCTAGTGGTCACGGCGACAGACGAGCAGGAGACCGGTGAGATGGTATTTAACAGAATAAGAGAAGTGGTAAATCCGAAGGAGGGAGGAGTGGAAGTAGAAAGAATTAGAAAGGCCAAAGATAGGAAGGTAATAATGGGCTTTAGGAATCAGGAGGAAAGGGAGAAAGTAAAGGCCAGGCTGACAAAGTCAGATAACCTGAGAGCCGAAGACTTAACAAATAAAGACCCATTAGTTGTGCTCAAAGACGTGATGCAGTACAACAGCGACGAGGAAATTCTTGGTGCGCTAAAGAAACAAAATAGGGATTTGTTTAAAGGACTCGGCGAAGCCGATAGACTTGAGATCGCCTATAGGAAGCGCACGAGAAATCCGCACCAAAGCCATGTCATAGTGCGGGTGTCCCCCACAATTTGGCGGCGAATGACGGAGGCTGGGTCGGTACATATCGAATTCCAAAGGATTCGAGTGGTCGACCAGTCTCCGTTAGTCCAGTGCTCGCTATGTCTGGGATACGGACACGGCAGACGTTTCTGCCAGGAAAACCAGGCAAGGTGTAGCCATTGTGGGGGCGCCCACATGAAGGCAGACTGCCCAGACTGGCTTGAGGGAGCGGGCCCGTCATGCTGTAACTGCACGCGGGCAAAACTTGATAAAGTGGAGCACAACGCCTTCAGCCAAGAGTGCCCCATAAGAAGGAAATGGGATGCAATGGCCCGAAGCAAGACGGCGTATTGCTAAGGTGGTCACCGGCGGAATATCTGACTCAGTCACTAGGCCATACGTAGTAGCCCAAGCAAACTTGCAAAGAAAGGCACTGGCAACTAACGAATTAATGCTTGAGGCGAACAAAAGGAATATGGCCTTTGCACTGCTCCAGGAGCCGTACATCGGAGGCATAGGTAGAATGAAGGACTACCGAGGCGCTAGAATTTACCAGTGCGATAGAATGGAAGACGGTGCCGTCAAGACAGCAATCGCTGTCTTCGACGGTGACATAGACGTCGTCCAGTGCCCGGACTTCACCACACCTAACATCACGGTGGTGAAGATGAGGACAATTGCCTGGGAGATCGCGGTAGTCTCGTTCTACTTCGAACCAAAGCCAGAACCGATAGGGCCATACTTGGAGCAGCTTAAAAAGATTGAGCGGAACTTCGGCCGGCGGATCATTATGGGAGGCGACGTCAACGCGCAAAACTCTTGGTGGGGAAGCTATAAAGCAAATGAAAGAGGGAGAGAGGCGGCTGGTGCCCTGGACGAGATGGATTTGCAGGTGCTCAACGTCGGCAGCACTCCAACGTTCCACACAGTTCGTGGAACCAGACTCTACACGAGCATAGTCGATATAACGGTATGTACGACGGAGCTGCTCGGCCTGGTGGATGACTGGAAGGTTGTGGAGGGTTTGACGAGCTCAGACCACAATACCATCACCTTTAAGTTGGCCTTGGAGAAGGCAAGGGGTATACAAATAAGTAGAACAACACGCATATTTAATAGCAGAAAAGCAGACTGGGACCAATTTCGTGAGAAATTGGCCCAGTTGCTCACCGAACAAAAAATTAATCCTTCAGACATAGAAAAAATTAAAAACGAAACAGAATTAGAACACAAAATTAAAACATTTCAAAACTCCATAATAGAAGCAGCAAACACAAGTATACCCCTAATAAAGCCAAATAACAGGGTCAACTTACCATGGTGGTCAGAGGAGCTCGCCACGCTGAAGAGGGCAGTCGCCACCAAAAGGCGCAGGATCCGCTGTGCAGCACCTGTCAGGAGAGCGGCTGTCGTCGGTCGCTGAGTACCTGCAAATAAAAAACGAATATGAGACCAAAGCCAGAAATGCACAGACAGAAAGCTGGAAAGCATTCTGTGAGAGACAAGATGGGGAAGGGCTATGGGACGGCATATACCGCGTCATAAGCCGAACCAAAAAACGGCACGAGGACTTGCCCCTGACCGTGAACGGAAAGGTACTGGACAATCTCCACTCTGCCGAATTGCTGGCGGAAACATTTTACCCGGGGGACAGAAGGGATGAGGATAGCGAAGAACACAAGCGTGTTAGGATGTTAGCGGAAAAAGTGAACGTCATGGGTCATGGTGAAAAACATGACCCACCGTTCACTATCGAGGAGCTAAACTCCTCCATACGCACCTTCAACCCTAAGAAAGCCCCCGGGGCGGATGGCCTCACGGCCGACATCTGCCAGCGTTCGATTGACCACGATCCGGGAAATTTCCTAGCACTGGCTAACAAGTGCTTGGAGCTGGGCTACTTTCCCGGGACCTGGAAGGAAGCCACAGTTGTGATCCTCAGGAAACCCGGGAAGAAGAGTTATACAGCTCCAAAATCTTACAGACCAATTGGCCTGTTACCGGTACTGGGAAAAGTCTTGGAAAAAATGGTCATAAACAGAGTGAAATGGCACATTATACCGAAACTCAGTACTCGCCAGTACGGGTTCATGCCCCAGAAGAGCACGGAAGACTCCCTCTATGATCTAGTTGGGCACATACGCAGCAAGCTAGCAGAGCGCAAGCTGATAGTAATGGTGTCACTAGACATAGAGGGAGCTTTTGACAGCGCATGGTGGCCAGCTATAAGAACCAGACTGGCTGAGGAAAAATGCCCGGTAAATGTGAGGAGAATCATAGACAGCTACCTCAATAACCGAAGGGTCAGGGTCAGGTACGCAGGTGAAGAGGTAGTACGGGAGACGTCTAAGGGCTGTGTACAGGGATCGATTGGAGGACCGATTCTCTGGAACACCCTCCTGGACCCCCTACTAAAGGGGCTGGAGGAACGGGGAGACTACTGCCAAGCCTTTGCTGACGACGTGGTGCTAGTATTTGATGGCGACTCAGCGATCGAGATCGAGCGAAAGGCGAATGACGCCCTCGCCCATGTTTATCAGTGGGGTGTTAGTAGCAAGTTGAAATTCGCACCGCATAAAACAAATGCGATGGTAATAACGCGGAAACTGAAATACGACACTCCGCGACTAAGCATGGGAGGGGTAGCCATTGGCATGACGCAGGAAATTAAAATCCTGGGGCTAACGATCGACAACAAGCTTACATTCAACAAGCACGTAGTGAATGTGTGCCAAAAGGCGATTGGTTTTTACAAGCAGTTGTCGAGGGCTGCGAAGGTCAGCTGGGGACTCCACCCCGACGTCATCCGCACCATGTACACGGCAGTAGTCGAACCGATCATAATGTACGCAGCAAGTGCATGGGCACCCGCAGTCACCAAGCTGTGCGTAACGAAGAGGTTAAATGCGGTCCAAAGAGGATTTGCACAGAAATCGTGCAAATCCTATCGCACCGTATCCCTGAACTCGGCGCTAGTGCTAGCTGGGATACTTCCTCTTGATCTCCGAATACGAGAGGCAGCTGCCCTGTATGAGGCGAGGAGGGGGTTGCCCCGGTTGGAGCTAGGAGATAGGGACGTTGAGCGACGCACCGCATTTGCCTCGACACCCCACCCGGCGGAACATATGAGTCTGCAGTTCATATGCCTGGCAGACCAAGAACAACTCGCACACCACTGCACACAAGCAGTGCAGATATACACGGACGGCAGCAAAATTGATGGAAAGGTGGGGGCGGCATTGTCTCTCTGGAGCAATGGCGTCGAAACCAAATGCCAGAAGATGAAGCTGTCGTCTCACTGTACGGTCTACCAGGCGGAACTGCTGGCCATATGTAAAGCCACGCGGGAGATACAAAAGCACAATGCAGGGTCTTTTGGCATTTTCAGTGACTCACGATCGTCACTGGAAACGGTCGCAAACCACCGCTCTTCTCATCCCCTCGCAGTCGAAACCAGGGAGAACCTGCGAAAGTGCAGCATCCAAAACAAGCGTGTGTCTTTGTTTTGGATCAAGGCGCACGCGGGACTGGAGGGAAATGAGAGAGCCGACCACTTGGCCAAAGAAGCGGCATTATACCTTAAAAAGAGGCCAGATTACGACCAGTGTCCGGTGTCATTCGTCAAGCGACAAATCCGAAAGGATTCGCTTGTCGAATGGAACTTGAGGTACAGAATGGGTGAAACAGCCGCGACGACGAAACTTTTCTTCCCGGACGCTGTCGATGCTTATAAAATTGTCAGAAAAATTAGACCAACAGGGATAATAACCCAAGTAATGACTGGGCATGGTGGGTTTTCAGAATACCTGAACAGGTTCAAGTGTAAGGAAAGCCCATCATGCGTATGTGACCCTGACAAAGATGAGACAGCGATCCACGTACTGACCGACTGCCCGGTCTATGGCCCCGATAGGTATGAGCTTGAACAGAAAATAGGGACAGACATTACAACTGAGAATTTAAATAAACTTATCGCAGACAAAAAACACAGTACAGCTTTTATCGAATTCTGTGTTAAAACGGCACAAAGAACGATAGAAAGGAATAAAAATTAACAGCATTGCTCAAAACTCTATATGGATATATATATAGTAGGTAGCAAACAGTACGATAGAATACCTATAGATAAAATAGAAGTAAGATATCGTATAACATACTGTGCAAGTAGCTAATATAGTCTGTAAATATAAGTAAATTGAGAAACTCATTATGTAAATGGATATAGATTAAATAGAGTAAAGAACTATGTAAAGTGCAAAAGTTCTTAGAACAAATGAGTCCCCAAAGTCTCGGACTATGTCCGAGGGAGATCTGTGTAAGGCAGGAGGGGTTTTAGTCAGTTGGAGCCTGACACTATCCAGGCTGGCTCGTATTGTGAGGCAGCTTGGGTGTAAGTCCGACCGGATTTCCCCGCCTGCCAAATCAAAAAAAAAAAAAAAAAAAAAAAAAAACCCTACCCTACCTACCCTACCCTACCTACCCTACCCTACCTACCCTACCCTACCTACCCTACCCTACCTACCCTACCCTACCTACCCTACCCTACCTACCCTACCCTACCTACCCTACCCTACCTACCCTACCCTACCTACCCTACCCTACCTACCCTACCCTACCTACCCTACCCTACCTACCCTACCCTATCTACCCTATCTACCCTACCCTACCTACCCTACCCTACCTACCCTACCTACCCTACCCTACCTACCCTACCCTACCTACCCTACCCTACCTACCCTACCCTACCTACCCTACCCTACCTACCCTACCCTACCTACCCTACCCTACCTACCCTACCCTACCTACCCTACCCTACCTACCCTACCCTACCTACCCTACCCTACCTACCCTACCCTACCTACCCTACCCTACCTACCCTACCCTACCTACCCTACCCTACCTACCCTACCCTACCTACCCTACCCTACCTACCCTACCCTACCTACCCTACCCTACCTACCCTACCCTACCTACCCTACCCTACCCTACCTACCCTACCCTACCTACCCTACCCTACTTACCCTATAAACCTCACGGAGCCCGAGACCTTTCCAACGAATGCAAAACCGTGGAAATCGGTTCGTGCGTTCTGGAGTTATAGCGTCAGGTTATTGTGACTGTCAAATAATAACAGACAAATAATTAGCAATAAATTAAAATTGCGACTATAATTTGAGATTTAAACTATCCTATCTCTCAAGTTGGATCGAACTGCACATGGTGTGCGAATTTTGTTACAATCGGTTAAGTGGTTTAGGAGTCCATTGAGGACAAACATTGTGACACGAGATTTATATATATTAAGATTATGATGTATTGTGCAAAGTAAAGTCGTTTTTTATTGACGGTACCTACTATTTCAAGCCATTTTCTACTGTCGAATCAAACATTTGTCACTGATTTGTGAACATGTTCGATAATTTTATGTTTTTTTTTGTCGTTTATGTTTTTTAATTTCGGAAAACTGGATTGACAAAAAAAATAAAAAGATAGACTCGTGAGGTCTACAGCTCATAAATCCACTACTTAATTTATATACATTCCTTCTTAATCTTCTTTATGAAAATTCCTTCAAAAGGACTTAGAACATAGGCCTAACTTTACGGTTTCTTAAGTGAAATTGCCGTGTTTGGTATAAAATGAAAGTTCTTAGTCAGAACAGAGAACACTTAAATATTTCTGGCTTTTAATCGTGGTTTTTATATAAGATTGTATATAAGAGCAATAATTACGCCCTTTGAGAAAACTGTGAACAGATTAAATGTAAATTATAATTCAAGAAACTGCAGACCTATTTTAAGAGCCCTCATAAATATTATCTTAATATTCATTAATTTAAGCTTCATGCGCAAAGATACAAAAGCAGCCTTAATGGCTAAGGCATTCTCTAACAGTCAACTAAGGGTAGTAAAGAGATAAAATGGCAGGTGCAATGTTAAGTAAAATATTAAAAGTTAATATCATAGTTCGTTGGATTATAAGAACTTAACTTTTGCCTGAAATATTTAAAATCAAAAATGGAATTTTCTGGTACACAATCAGAGTAATGTTTTCAGTCAGTTTTAATTCTTCTTCTGCTTTACGTGTCGATTCGACTCAAATTTTGTCCGACCAAAATGGCCTCGTTCAATAAACGTTCGTTTGTTCTGCCTCGTTCAAGTCGTGGAAGGTGCAGGCGGTGATGCATGCTGAATAGGTAAGCAGGCGGTGCATATCCTGTGAAAGGGCTCTACTACTACTGGCAGACAAATTAAAATTACAAGACATTATACAACATCCCTGAAAAGATCTCAAACATAATCACCAACACGAACATTTCCATCTAAAAAGTAATCAGCATTTTCTCAAAGTTACATTACAGACATTTATTACAGAACATTTCACACGATTCGACTCCTTATCTTTCAGGACAAGATCTTTTTCCTAACAAGTCTTTTGGCTTCACGAATTACCAATTACGGTTGCTTACCGTGTAAGGAGAAAGGTAATAGCATGAATTAAGTTTGCCAAATAATTAAAAAACTTAATTCAGGCCCCGTCATCTCCTTCATGTAAGGTTACTTTAGACCTTGCAGTCAGAAGTTGAAGCCACGCGCAGCGGGCTCCGTTGAATTTGTTGTTTAAATAATAATCGTACTTACCTATTCTATTCTATATTAAAATCAATGTCAACATCAAAATAATTAAAAAAACAAATCTTATAATTACCCGGCCCAATAAGTGATGGGCATTATTCAGAAAGCCCGGTCAATTTCGTTATTTCAATAGTTTTTAGTGCATTGCCTACTCATATTGGGCATGTTTCAAATTGTTTGGGCATTAAAAATAATGTCGTATTAATCACTTGGTCCATAATATTTATACTAGTTTCTGCCCGCGGCTTAAACCACGTATTTTTTTATACACTTTTTCAAAAATAGCTATTTTATACTTCGTAAACAGGAAATAAAATAGCTCAGTAATCTCTTGGGACTAAACATGATTTGAATTTGGAATGTGGATATCGTTAGTAAATGTTCCAATCAACAAAGGGATGCGGTCCAAAATAAGATTACATAGCTAAAATCGATTACGACGAATGTATCAGGTAAATGGCTAATGAGCGATAGTAATTCTATTTCAGATCGCACGGGAACATTGTATTGAACAAGTGACTATCTGGAAAACTGCGCGCGAGCCAAGTCAACTGTAACGGATGGTACTAATAAAATTGTTACGATGCACTTCCCTATTTCTTCAAATATAAAAACTTGCTTCTAACTATGTTAGGTCTTATGGTTCCTAATTGTAAGTAAATAAATAAACGCAATGTTCTTGTTCATAAGTTGCACTTAGGGTGGTAAAAAGTAAAGTGTCCACCTCAGGATCAACACTATTTTAAACTACAAAGTACTTTGAATCTATCTCTGCGCTCTCGATTCTATTTTAGAATCCTTTGCCTGCTCTGTTTAAAAAATAACCCTCGCCTTTAAAATAGTTGTTTGCTCCATAGATAAATAATCTACTATTTTATTCCAAGGATACACACTACAAACTCCTCCTACATGTCCTTACCAGGGTCTCAAACAATATCCATACTTAATTTGATATAAATTGGTTCAGCCGTTTAGTCGTGAAAAGGTTATAAACAAACAGAGCTCCTTGCGCATTTATAATATTATTAGTATAAGCATGAATGAATAGGTAATTCAAAAGATTTGATAAGTAAGGCAAGCTTAAAATGTACCGTGAGATACATTTTATTATTTATTTATTTAATACTTCATGCACACAACCGTACAGAGGCGTACGTAATGCCTTAGGCATTTTCTACCAGTCGACCTTTGGGTGATGCAGAGACAAATGGTGGTAGGTACTATATCAATCATAATATCAAAAGCATATATTAAACTAATGGCTCAGTTTATTTTGGTACAGCGTGGTTAATTAACGTCATCATAATTAGGTAGCATTTAAATATAAGCTCTAAATCTTAAATTAAACTAGAAAATCGTCCACCTTTCCTTATCTCATCTTTCATGGCAACATTCATAAAGTGTTAAGTTTACTTTTATGTTCGACGTCAGGTATTTTCTCAGCAATTCTTCCCATGGCTATAATTTTCACGGCAGATAGCACACGATAAGAGTTAAGGCGCTCTTCCCATGTAATCTGTAGCTACCTTTATTTTGTAAGGCATCCTTAGCGAAAGTTATGACAGATTGAAACTGCTCTGTTTGTAATTAATTTTGGTTGTAAAGGAGGAAGACAAGAATAATATTATTGCTGAAAAGTTTGTTCCGTTTTTATCACAACATCTCATCATGTGTCACGAGCATTTATTAAGGTTTAATTGAGATGTTAATTGACTTCTATGTTTTAGTATTCCGTACCCAAGGGGTCCAAACCTATTGTTGTTACTCACGTGTCCGTCTGTTTGTCCTTCGCCTGTCACAAAATTTTGTACAATAAAATTTGCCAACTACTCTTTGACCTATGAACTTAAAATTTGGTGATAATGTTTTTTGTTACATATATTTTACTATTTTCTACATTTGGTACGGAACCCTAAATGTGTGAAGTCCGACAAGCACCTGGACGGTTCTTTTTTATTTATTTGGCTAGATTCCCTTTACTAATTACGCCTTTAAAGTGTTCCAAGTGCCGTAATAGAGTCTACAATTATTTTGCTTGAAACCTTTTGTTACCACAATAAGAAACAAAAGTTTTAATCAACTAATATCTATCAATTCGATTTAAGTTTAAATATTTAAATAATATTTATAATTTAAAATTAACCACAACTTAGAAATTTAATGATGTTATATGAAAATCTGCAAATAAAAATTCGTAGCAACCGTAGCAAAACACGCAATCGCCGCTGAATCACAGCTTTATAGCGTTTTCTCATTCTACTAAAGAATAACGATCCAAAATAAGTTACGGTTTAGTCGAAACGCAACGATCGATCGAGACAACCGCAAGTTCGTATTCTGCTAACAAAGTCGAACGCAAGCGTGACATTTACACGCATTCTACTAATGTTTTGACACATTGATAGAATCGCAGCGGAACGACAATCGGACGGTTCATCTGTCAAAATTCGCGGTTGAGTAAAAGTTGGTAAAGTGCAACTTTTGTGGTATCGGTCTAGGACTTTTTTCACTTTTTATCTAAAAATAATGATGTTCTATATGGATTTTGTTGACCTTGCCCATGAGATTGACAATGGAAGTGTAAGAAGAAAAAATGTATCGTCAAGAATGTACAATGATGCTTTTGACTTGACGGATCGACAGTTCATTAAAACATACCGACTCTCCAAAGATCTTGCAAGGGCTCTAACTGAGGAAATCTGTCCTCATATGCCCGTTAATCTTCGTTCTGATGGAATTGATACGAAAACAAAGGTAAGCACTCAGTAATTGTACAATTATGCGCTAGTATGTGTTTCACAACTTGATAAAATATTCTCAATTGTTGTTTTAGATCTTGGTTGCACTGGCTTTTTATGCGACTGGTTCGTACCAAACAGTGGTAGGACAGTCGCAATGTCATGCCGTATCACAAACCTCTGTTTCTCGAGCACTTAAACAAGTGACTGAGGTGCTAAACATGCCAAATATTTTTAAAAAAACATGTTAAATTGCCAAGCTCCAGAGAAGATCGTGATGAAATCAAAAGAGAGCAAGTATTGCATTATATCCGTTTCTGACTGTATGAAGAGCCATTAGCTCATATCCTTATTAATATAAATAATGTGTTGTTTACAGCTTCTATAGAAAGTTTGGCATTTCTGGAGTTCTGGGGTGCATTGCGGTACACATGTTGCTATAGTTCCGCCAAAAACTCACGAAGAACGTTATTTTAACCGAAAGGGATATCATTCCTTAAATACTTTAATTGTGAGTTGTTTCTTCTTTAAAATCTTTAAAGAGATAGCAGTCGAAATAAATAAATATTAATATCTTAAACTTTTCAGATTTGTGATTCAGATGCCCGAATTTTGTGTGTTGATCCGAGTAACCCGGGATCAACTCATGATAGTGCTGCATGGAATAATAATCCCCTAAAGCCAATCCTGGATGAATTGATTAACACTACTGGTGAAGATTTTTATTTATTAGGTATGGAAATTATTTCATCACAGTTTACTCAATAATATCTAATATAGGGGATACTAAACTATCATACTATTTGCATCTAGAATCATAGATCATATTTGACTAGATAGAAGACATAAAAAGAGTACTTTGTGTTCATAATATTTATTACATACATTTATAGGATATGAGACTTGATCCTAGATTTATAACAGTGTAACATCCCTCTTTGATTACATGCTCATTAACTATATTAATTTTGCAGGCGATTCAGGATTTCCTTTAAGGCGAGCAATGATGACCCCTATACTCAATGCTAATCCAAACAGTCCAGAAGCATACTACACTGAGAAGCATATTTGTACGAGAAATGTTGTAGAACGATGTATAGGAATTTTAAAAGCTCGATTTAGGTATACATTTTATTATACCTCTTTAGTAAATTTATAATAAAATTAAAATTGCTTTTATTACAAATTACATTGTTATTGCAGATGCTTACTAGTTGATAGAAAGCTGCACTACAAGCCAGAAGTTGCAGCAAAAATAACAAAGCTTGTTGTGTACTGCACAACATTTCGCTCAAGTCAGGTCTTGAGTTAGATGATGAGGACCTAGAAGTTATGGGGCAGCAGCATGGAGAAGTAAATGATGCGGCTGGATTAATTCCTGGTGGTCATGGAGCACGGCGGCGCCCGAATTACCTTTTAGAACAAGGGCGGAATTACCAAGCAGCTTTGGTGCAACGCCTGTGGTCTTCAAGGCAATAAATATTAATTTTGTTAATGCCAACCGCAGTACCAATCCAAGTTAAATTTGTCTTTTTACATTTTAACAGACATAGCTCTGTTAAAATTTAAGAAACAGATTGTACTTGTAGTGTTTATCTCAAATTATTAAATTTAGTTTTAGTCATTTTAGTTTTTTTATATTTTAGGATATAAGTAAATGATAATATAGCTTAACCATTAAAACAAAAGAAGTATTAGGTGTGGTTTTAATGAAACAATTGTTTTGAGCTTGATTATGAATAATACTATATATAGCAATAATCTTCTTCATCCATGCATCAGTCATCATCATTACTCATTCATCTGAAACAAACAATATTGTCATTATTATAAAATATATAAATAAAACCTGGTTGCTTTGTATAATGTTATTATTAGCCTACAACTATACAAACTACAATTCGTAAAACTTTATCTAACACTGTTGATAATAACATTGTTGCACACAATGCAATCTCTATGCGACCATACTCAGGTACTCAATGTCAAAAAAAATACTTCGGTCCAAATCACTTAAGCTTATCAGAGTTACGCTTCATCTGAAAATAAACCTTATTACAATAACGTTGGGTAGCATATTCTTACAGACATCTGGGATCAAGCTTATCATATGAAATAGAACATAAACTATATCCAAATAAGGTTAATTTTCGGATGAAGCGCAATTGAGCTCAGGTTAAGGTTAGATTAAGTTCGATCTATAAACCTGCGTCTAAGATATTTCAAGATAAGTAGATGCGCAGACTCCGCCATGCTGGTCAAAGCAGTCGATATATTTAATGCTGCTGTGGCCAATGTGGCATCTGTTCGCGCACGCATCTCTGCAAGCTATGGTTGCCCTGGCCTCATCGAGAGCTATCATGTTCCTTACAATATGTAATTAATTATAGTTATCATAAAAAACAGAATTTGTCAGTTAAAATAATATGAATTGGGTTCTAATTGGCAGTTTTCTGTTAAACTAAATGTCACTCTGATATACTTGGAGTCGGGCACCACATGCGCGCGGGCGATTTTGTCTCGGCTGTCGGTTGCTAGGCCTTCCTGATTATTAAAGAAAACGTAAGAATCTATTTTTATACACATTAAATATAGAGTTATTGTTTCGTTTTGGTTTACATGGACTTATGAGTGTTGCTCGCCTTAGTACCTGCTGTTGGTTATTTATTAGTGATTGGCTCACTAATTGTGAAGTCGAAATTGAAAAGGTCGTCAAGTGGAAGCACCCTTGAGAGCGCTTTTTTATGGATTGGCGTTTTTCTATGTTAAATAGATAATACTAATACGTCCATGAATATTTGAACTTTGTGTTAAGATTTTTTTGTTGAGTTTGTTATTGTATAGATTTTATGAAATAAAAAGTGACTATGTCAAAAACTTAACTTGCTGCTTTTCATTAATTCATGTTTTAAAATATAATCTTATGACACAAAATCAATATGATAAGTTATTAAATAATGAGAACCTAATAAATAAAGGTGGTGGTGTGGAGCCTTGACTAGCCGGCTGAACATCTACTGCTTCCACCACTTCCACAGGTGCATCTCTCTGCTGAGATTCTGTTGTAATTGTTGGTGATTCCAGTGTTGCTGTTCTGCTGGAATCCGCTAGTGACATATTTCCATGAGCGGCGGAACTCTCTTGAATAAAATATAATTCTCTGAAAGAAGGAATTTATAAATAATGATTAGTAAGTAAATGGCTAACATCAATTCTCAAAAAGGTGAAGTAGGTTACTCACAAAACAGGTGAGTTTGACACTGGCAGTGCCACTTCCTTTTCCACTTCTATATCTTCAGTATTATTGAGATACTGTTTGAAAAAAAAAAAAAAAAACATGTAAGATAAATAACTGAATTTTTGGAATTTAATTATCATGATGAACAATTATCTTATCACCTTAATTTGAATCTCTGGATCTTGACGGACTCCAGTAAACAGGCCAACATCTCAACCTAGAAGGGCAGCCACCCTTTTCTCTAGAGGAGTTAACTGAGGTACCCTGCTCGGTCCACCCCCTGTAGCCCTGAAACCTTTATTTATTTCAGAAAGCTTGGTCCGCACTCTACATTTGTAACAATTCCAAAACTAAAAGAGATAAAAAACTTAGCGTTGTGTGGAACCCTCAAAGCCTCAAGTGGGTCGTCAATATTTACATATACACTTGTCGCTTAGCACTGGATACAATACATAACAACAATAACAGTCTATGGTGCAATATTTGACTTGATAAATAAATAAGCAATAATATAATAAAATAACTCATAATATAATAAACAAATACTCCAACAAAAGTTTTTGCTTGCCGCTGATTGTTTACATTTCCTATTTAACTTTGATATAACCAAAACGTTTCATTTCACTTAACTGGCTTGCAAGAGTCGTAAAATGAAACGTTTTTCTAAGTTTATATTATTTTACCGTCTACATTTTTCATTTTTGAATCGATAAAATATTAAGTAATATGGTTTGAATAATTTATTTGATTAAATAACACGTTTGGTGACCCTTTTATCTATTTAGTAACATTTATATTTTATACTGTGGTAACATCAGAACATACTATTTGTCATGCTGGTATCACAGGTTAACGTTTCTAAATTCGATTACATTCCCGTTCCAATTCAGCAGCGGTTCGGTTCCCGTTCTGACATAACAAATAGTAGAATGACTTTAAAGGTAACCATCGCACGGTGATAGGAATAGCACCGTTGCGTAATAGCGATAGGACGTGTAATTTTGCAAATTAGTAGAATCGGCCCCCAGGCAGGAGCGGAAAAGACTATTAGAAGAAATAAACCGTTTTTGAAGATTTTTGTGGTAATGATATAAGTTATTATTTAGTTCTCTCATCGAATAGAAACACTCAAAGTTGCAAGTGAGAAACCCAAAGATCGTGTTGTATGATTGCGGTTTTTTACATAGAACGCTGGCTACGAGCTACGACGTAGCCACTGCTACGATGGTAGCAGTGGTCGGTACTCACGTAGCCGATAATCTTTAACCCTAATTAACATAAAATGTTAACCAGAGTATGTGTCATGGACCAAGTGGCACTATATAAAATGCTCAGGTATATTTTACATGCATTCTTATTCTTATGAATCAGAGTGCTTTAAGGGCAATATAATGAATACTGATTTAAACTTCTATATTTATCACATTGTCTGGTCATTATGAACATTGCTATGTAACGGTTGGGAAATTCGATAATAAATTATGGTCAATGAATTAGTTCAAGAGCGAGCGAAGCAAACTAGGGAGCTTAGGGCACCCCGACACAGATAGGTTAAGTTCGAAGGAGATGACGGGAGCTGAAGTGAGCGAGCAAAGCTAACGAACTCAGATCCCGTCATCTCTTCCACGTTAGGTTATTTTAAACCCTACAGACAGAAATAGGAGCCACGCGCAGCGGGGATCCATCTTTTTTGTTGTTTAAATAGTATATTATATTAAAACTATATTAAAACCAATGTCAACATTAAAATAATTAAAACAAATACAGATGTTTTTAGTACCCGGCCCAATAAGTGATGGGTATTATTCAGAAAGCCCGGTCAATTTAATTATTTCAATAGTTTATATCATATTGCCTACTCATGTTGGGCATTTTTCAAATTGCCCGGACATTATGAATAATGCCAAATTAATATATTGGTCTGAGGAAACAAAAATAAACGTCAACCTCTAGGTGCTATATTTTTCGTAGCTGTAAAGGACATTTTCATCAGTAATTAAGTTTTTTTTTTGTTAATTTATATATTATGGATAGAACACGAAGTAATAGTTGGGCTTCTTATAACATCATGAATCCAGCTAGTATTTCGTTTGAAAAAGACAGTAGGCAAAAACTATTTTTTTGTTTGTTTTTGGGCTCTACGGAAAACTTGCGTTTATTTGTCCTTTACGAAAATTGAAATTTCCGGTATTGATATTGTTTGTAATGTCGTATAAAAAGGTCAATGCAAAAATGAGATTTACGACCTCATAAGTAATTAAAACATGACTTTATGCTCCCTATTAAAAAATATTTTTAGGATACAACCCAAAAAGTAAAAAAAAACGAGCTAGAGCTGTTGAAAATCTAGGTCGTATGGGGCTTTTTTTATAGATAGGATTATTTTAAATATACCAATCTATAGAGCTTGCATCACTGATTCCAAATATATATATATATCGGCGCAAAATCAACATTAATACCGGCGTGAAGGCGTAACCGAGCGTCGAATAAATTATCATTGATTATTTTAAGTTCAAATAACGTTTGATTGCTTATTTGAATATTTAAGTTGATAAAAATCGCTCAAATGACTATTTGATTATTTTTACTCATTTTATTAACTAAAATTATTAAAATCGAATTAATCTGTACTTCTAAATTCATTTTATGATTTGTTAAATAAAAATAAGAATGCAATAACAAACAATAAACAAAGACAGTCTATTGACTTAGTCAACCGAAGATTCGTATAAATAGGACCGCCCGACCGCTTACAATTCATTCTAAGTCGAGTCGTCGGACGGTACGGAGCTCCGGAATATTGTGAGTCATTCTTTATTGTTGATAACTATTTATTGTGTGCCATTGTGTGCTATCTACCTGCAAGAATATAAGTTGATACTCTTGAAGTGAAGTCTTTCATTTTCAACATGAGTAACCATCACCAGCATCAATACCAAGATGGTAATGGAGATAGTGACGTCAGCATTGCTGACGTCACTCTTTTTAAAAATAACCAGGGGGCCCGTCCCCCGTCATCAGAAGTGGGATTGGAACAGCATCCAATCCAAACCACCTCCTCATCAGCTCGATCTCCAGCTGACCAACCTGGAACCGTTACTGCTCAACGAATGGAACCAATGTCGGTTCCCACCACTTCGTTGGGCTATCCATCTCAAACTCGTAATGAGATGATTCATGCTCTGGGCCGTGATCAGCCTATGGGCGTACCACCACAATTCTTTATGCAGATGATGGACACGATGCAGAAAATGTCCGAGCGTTTATGTGCGCCATCAACAGATTCTAAAATCAGGATTAAGGATGTCTACCTGCCATCATTCGATCCTGACACCAACGTCGGCATACGTGAATGGTGTCAACATATTGACAAGGCGGTGGATCAATATAAACTGAATGATTTCGACGTTCGAATGAAGGTGTGCAGCTTACTAAGAGGACGTGCCAAGATGTGGGTCGACGACTGGATGGTGACTACGTCTTCATGGGAAGAACTACGCAGCAACCTGATTACGACGTTCGAGCCTGAGAACAGATATTCTCAGATTCCGAGAACATGTTTACGACTCTACAAAGGACATTGCCGAGTTCTTGTCACGTGCTTGGGTCCTCTGGAAAAGAGTGACAAAAGATAACCTGGACAACGGACATGCAGTGGAAGCCGTTATTGGATGCATCGATGATGAACGTGTGCGGATGGAACTGCTGAACACAAAAGCAACCACGGTGCCTGAACTTATTTCCATTGCATCCTCAATACGAAGAAAGCGTCCTCAACAGAGTTCAAACACCACTACCACTAGCAAGCGTCCGCGCTTTGCAGATCACAACCAATCATCTCTGAGCTGTCAATTCTGCAAGAAAACAAACCATACGACGAACCATTGTAGATTCAAACCAGCTGATGCAAAACCTGAATCTTCCAATAAAGACCCAAAGCCATCAAATATTACTTCGTGCACATTTTGCAAGAAACCAGGCCATACTTATGAAATGTGCTACAGAAGAGATCGTTCGGTATCGTCAAACCTTAACTGTGTTACGGGAACTAAGTTAGCACCTATCTCTGTGCAAATCGGTACTCGGTCTATACAAGCAGTATTCGATAGCGGCGCGGAGTGCTCCATTATACGAGAATCACTTGCTGCTGCTTTACCTGGTCAAAGAATCTCTACGGTCAGTTATTTAAGGGGAATTGGGCAGTTTCCTGTAATGTCACTTGCAAAACTGCTAACCATCTGTGTTATCGATGCTATCAGTGTTGAACTTCAGTTTTTCGTGTTATCCGATGTTGACATGACCGCAGACGCGTTGATAGGTATGAATTTAATTCATGACACCAATTTGAGTATGCTAATAACCTCCAACGGCACTCAACTTATACGTCAGGTGACTATCAATCATGTGAGTACGAACAACCCAATGTTCGATAAACTGGACTGTGACCTTACCAATGATGGAGATATTATGCAGCTACGTGGACTACTGAACAAATACGAACACATGTTCATTCGTGGATATCCAAAAACCCGAGTCAACACTGTACAGTTGGAAATAAGATTGAAAAACCCTGACAAGTACGTAGAGCGGAGACCATATCGCCTTAGTCCCGTTGAGCGAGAAAAGGTTCGTGCTATCATCAAGGACTTACTGGACAATGATATCATCCGAGAAAGCAAATCGCCATATTCAAGTCCTATCATCTTAGTAAAGAAGAAGAATGGTGATGACCGACTCTGCGTGGACTTTCGGGAACTCAACGCAAATACACTACGGGACCATTACCCTCTACCACTGATATCCGATCAGATTGATCAGCTAGCCAACGGACATTTCTACATAAGTTTGGACATGGCAGCCGGATTTCACCAAATACCAATTGCAGAAGGGTCAATTGAGAAGACCGCCTTCGTTACACCAGACGGACTCTACGAGTACCTCACGATGCCATTTGGATTGAGCAATGCTTGCTCAGTTTATCAGCGCTGCATCAATAGGGCCTTGTGTCCACTCCTTGGCTCGGTTGCGCAGGTATATGTTGATGATGTGCTGAGCAAATGTACAGACTTTGCTGAAGGGCTGTCAAACCTTGAACGCATTCTGATGGCGCTTCAACAAGCTGGCTTTTCAATCAATGCGGACAAATGCAGCTTCTTCAAGCGATCCATCGAGTACCTGGGCAACATTGTCTCGGATGGACAAGTACAACCAAGTCCTAGGAAGGTGGAAGCTCTCGTCAAGGCACCAATTCCAAAAACGGTTAAACAAGTAAGGCAGTTCAACGGTTTAGCTAGTTACTTCAGAAAATACATCCCAAACTTTTCCCGCATAATGGTGCCTCTGTACGAATTAACAAAACAAGGTGCAAAATGGGAATGGGATGAAAAACATGAAAGTGCTAGAAGTACGATAATACAATGCTTAACATCGACTCCAGTTCTGATATTGTTTCAAGAGGCAGCACCCATTCAATTGTATACTGACGCCAGTAGCCTTGGTTTTGGCGCAGTACTCGTCCAAATTATTGATGGACGACAACGAGCTGTGGCTTTTATGAGTATGAGAACCACAGAAGCAGAAAGTCGCTACCATTCATACGAACTTGAGACGCTAGCTGTGGTACGTGCCATAAAGCACTTCCGACAATACCTCTACGGACGCAAGTTCACAGTCATAACGGACTGCAATGCACTCAAGGCGTCGAAACATAAAAAAGACCTTCTTCCAAGAATTCACCGCTGGTGGGCATTCCTGCAAAATTATGACTTCGAGGTGGAGTACCGTAAAGGTGAACGACTCCAACATGCAGATTTCTTCAGCAGGAATCCTACTGAGCACAAAGTCAACATCATGACTAGAGATTTGGATTGGCTCAAAGTTGAACAAAGACGCGATGAGGAACTGCGATCAAAAATGGATAGCTTGAGAGACAATAACCCAGTTGAAGGCTACGTTCTGAATGACGATGTTCTGAAGAAGATCATTCAAGATCCCGTCTTCGGACAACAAGTTTGTACTGTGGTACCCAAGTCGTTCCAGTGGAGTATCATCAACCACTTCCACACAGCACTGAAACACCCCGGATGGGAGAAGACGCTGCAGAAAATAAAGGAAACTTACTGGTTTGACAAAATGAGTTCACTGGTAAGAAGATTTGTCGACAACTGCATAGTATGTAGAACATCGAAAGGACCATCAGGTGCTGTACAAGCACAGCTTCATCCCATCCAGAAGCCAACCGCCGCGTTTCAAGTAATCCACATGGATATCACGGGCAAACTGGGCAACGAACATCAGTATGTCATTGTCACGATTGATGCTTTCACGAAGTATGTGATGTTCTATTACGCCAACAACAAAAGCCCTCAAAGCACACTTGCCGCTCTGAAACGCACTGTACACTTGTTTGGTACACCTGTCCAAATCATCGTCGAAGGAGGAAGGGAATTCCTGGGAGAGTTCAAAGACTACTGTGACAGATTTGGAATGAATATCCATGCTATCGCGCCAGGTGTCAGCCGAGCGAACGGACAGGTTGAAAGATTAGTAGCCACACTGAAGAATGCATTAATCATGATGAAAAATTATGAAGTTGAACCATGGCATACTACACTCGATGAATTGTACAGTCCATCGTGTAACTGGCGTCGCTCCCCTCACGCTCATCACACAACGTCGTCACTGCGTTCCGCCGGAACTTCTAAATATGGTGGATATTGATGAAGCAACGGTTGACATCGAAGCGCTCACTCAACATGCACAACAGAAGATGATACAGTCTGCAGAACAGGACAGACAGCGCTTCAACAAACGGAAAGCGAAAATTCATCCATTCCAAAGAGGTGATTATGTGTTGATCAAGAATAACCCTCGGAACCAGACTTCACTAGATCTTAAATTCAGTGAACCGCATGAGATCTGTAGAGTTTTAGAGAATGATCGATACTTGGTGAAGAAAGTGGTCGGCAGAGGCCGCCCACGCAAGGTCGCTCATGACCAACTTCGCCGTGCTCCGCAACCCGGTGATCAAGAGACCGTATCGGCGCATGGAGATACATCTACACCACAAAACGCAGAACCAGTGGACCCCGTGCCATCAACTTCACGAGGAGGACAGCCTGCACATCACGTCGAAGACACCAGAGACTCAGATGAAATATCATCAGAATAAATTGTGAGTATTTCAACAAAATTCTTATTATTTTCATATAAACCTTTGAATAACAATATAAATCTACGAGATCCTCCGAGAATCTACGAGACCCTCCGAGAAATCTACGAGACCCTCCGAGAAATCTACGAGACCCTCCGAGAAATCTACGAGACCCTTCGAGAAATCTACGAGACCCTCCGAGAAATCTACGAGACCCTTCGAGAAATCTACGAGACCCTCCGAGAAATCTACGAGACCCTCCGAGAAATCTACGAGACCCTCCGAGAAATCTACGAGACCCTACTAACATTTAAATCATAAACCATAGTGCAACGTAGGTTGCCTACGGATACCAATCTCAAAGAAATACCATAATTTGTTTCAGAATTAGAAGACGATCACGATCTACATTCAGGCTGGTGCAGAGCGCGCACCGCCTGTCAGAATGGCCGTATCGGCGCAAAATCAACATTAATACCGGCGTGAAGGCGTAACCGAGCGTCGAATAAATTATCATTGATTATTTTAAGTTCAAATAACGTTTGATTGCTTATTTGAATATTTAAGTTGATAAAAATCGCTCAAATGACTATTTGATTATTTTTACTCATTTTATTAACTAAAATTATTAAAATCGAATTAATCTGTACTTCTAAATTCATTTTATGATTTGTTAAATAAAAATAAGAATGCAATAACAAACAATAAACAAAGACAGTCTATTGACTTAGTCAACCGAAGATTCGTATAAATAGGACCGCCCGACCGCTTACAATTCATTCTAAGTAGAGTCGTCGGACGGTACGGAGCTCCGGAATATTGTGAGTCATTCTTTATTGTTGATAACTATTTATTGTGTGCCATTCTGTGTCATTATTGTGTGCTATCTACCTGCAAGAATATAAGTTGATACTCTTGAAGTGAAGTCTTTCATTTTCAACATGAGTAACCATCACCAGCATCAATACCAAGATGGTAATGGAGATAGTGACGTCAGCATTGCTGACGTCACTCTTTTTAAAAATAACCAGGGGGCCCGTCCCCCATCATATATAATTAATATTCGGCAAAATGTCCTTTACGGCAATTGAATTTTCCGGTATCGATTTTATCTGACCTAGTAATCAGCTACGGTAACATTGTGAGGTAGCATTTCCCTACTCACCAGCCAGCTCAGGGGTAGATGTTCAGGATGAGACAATTGCAGGGATAATTTCGCATGAGTGTCGACAGAAGTAAAAGTCTTTCTATTTGGTCAACTAGTTTAATATTCACATTAGCATCACTGCAGCATTATAGTTTATAGATATTACACTTACTTGTGTATGGGCTATAATATACCCTTAAAACATAGTACCAGATGTATGATATCTCAATCAGCACCGTTCCACTGTGCTGATGGTATCCAGTATCTCACCGGTCAAAATATCATAGGTATTCGGAGCCTGTTGTTGAATGCTGTAGCTATTGCTCTTACTCGTAGATGACCATATTATTTAATATTTATTAAGTTAAATGAAATTATCCTAAAGAGCCCTGTCAATGGGACAAAATGCAGTATTAGCATCATACAAGCACATGTCTCACAAGCATGAAAATATAATTTAATTCAACTAATACTCACAGCGCTTGCTGGCACATTATATTTTATATTTAGGGCTGTTTCCCTGTCGCCTCCGAGTCATTTTAACTTATTCTTAATTGGATTTTTCCTTGACCTCCTCAGTAAGAATTAGCAATGGAAAGGAAATGTCACTTGTCAGCCATAGACATTGAGCGTTTATCGACCCATAGCCATGATCACAGTTACTAGACTTTTTGTTTTATTTATAAATTGAATTGTGTGTTTTATTATAATATATATTTATTACACACAATTCATATTTACTTATTTTTAATCATTTAGTTTTTTTTTCCGACAGTAGCGCCATCTGACAGAGTTGCACTAGAAGCAATTACAATTATGAAAGAAAGCTAGTAAGAGATTCACGCCTTTGACACTAGATGTCGTTATTCTATATAACAATATAAATAATTGTTACAGTACATCCTGCCCCGGTTAAAAAAAAATGATTTACAATTTTTTTGAATATACTATATTTCCATGCATATTGTGAATCCAAACATGTTCCCTGACAGAAATTGAGGCAGTCCTAGAAAATCTAATTTATAGGATAACTACCTACATTAAGTTTTATATTAAAAAAAAACTAATAGTTTTATAGAAATAAAGTTCAAAACTTATTTCTCAAGTTTTTAATTATGTACAAAATTTACTAAATATTAGAACATTAGTGATAGTCCAATAACTAGCAGATAAAAACTTTGATTGCTCTCATCTAAGACTAATTCTACATACTCAGTGATTGTCCCAAAACAGATAGCAATGAAAAGCATCCATATATCTAAACACAATCGCCAAGTAGTCAGTTTAATTGCTAGTTATGCCATTAACTAAGTTTATTTAAGTTAATGTTTGATTCTTCAAGCATTTAAGTATGTTAAATGTTTAAGAGTCAGGTTATACTCAAAAGAGATGTAACCTTTTATTATTTTTTAAGTTTAGACCAATAACTGATCAAGTTAAGTTTTATAAACAACAGAAACACTGCTTTTTTAAATCGGCAAGTGTTATAAGTATCAAGTTGTTCAAATGTATATAAGTAAATGTAGACAAGTACTAAATCAAGTTAAGATTCGCAACAGAAAGTAACATTGCCTTTTAAATCAGCAAATGTTACATTAAGTACCCATCCATTGTATAGATATAGGATAATACCTAATCAAGTTAAGATTCGCAACGAAAAGTAAACCCGCCTTTTTAAATCGGCAAGGGTTACATTGAGCACCTATCCGTTGTATGGATGTAGGTAAATGTCTTTGCATCATTGTGTTTCCTTTCATACATCCCTATACATACCCAGTTATTAAATGATTGTTAACGCATTAATTTAGAAAAAAAATCCTTATACCCTATCAGCATTCATTCATCCCTTTCTTAATTAAATATTTGCACCTCCATTATTGAATTCCGTGCAAATATTCAATTATAAACATTTACACCTCCATTATTGAATTATGTGTAAATATTAAGTTAATTAACACAACAATGATTATAACTAGAGAATCTTCATATTTTAAATTAATGTATTTAAATCAATTGAGGACCATTGTTAACATGGACACTTTTAGGCATTCCGTGTACAAGAAACACTAAAATTTCACTATAGCATTGCTTGTTATAATCCGTATAGGAAACAACATAACATATCTACTATAGTGATCAGAGTATAATAAATACCACATTGTGTTTCTTTTAGTTGACACAGGAAAAAAAGAGACCTAATAAGCTTAAGCATTGTTCACATGTACAAATTTAGATAATTTTGTGTACAAGAAACACTAGTATTTCCATCACAGTATTGCTTGTTGCATTCCGTATAGGAAGAAATCAACGTAACAATTAGAATATACTATAAAATTGTGCTTCTTTTAATTGACACAGCAAAACATCCTAATAAGTCACTACAAATTGTTTATTTTAAAATTGGGCGCCAGTGGGATCATAATGAAATAGTTATTGTAGATGTCCCACATTTTCTTTTGGCATCAATATCTTCCAAAAGAATTTAGTAATTAACGTTATATTTATCTTTAGTATAAATAATTACGTGTGAAAATTATTATTAGAGAAATTCTCATTATGTAATGTTTAAAGCGAGCTACACATACGTATAATTGTAAAAGTACCTCCAGAATTTAACTCTTTATTTAAATGAACAGCTCAGCAACAGGTTTCCGAACACAAGTGTACCTCATTAGACAACATATGTGCGGGATAATCAATCTCCTTGATGCTTCCACTATGATACAACTACACAGGGAACGATACTGCTTGCAGACCACATCTCCAGTTGCTTTATGATCTGTTGAAATATAATAACATTTAAGTATATGAACCAATTCTTCTTTATGAAGATAGTCAAATAAAGTTGCTATAAGCATGTTGAACAAAACATTTTTTGTTCTAAATATTCAAAACTAATTATCAGTTAAACAAAACATTCACTGGTGGAAAGGTATATAGTTTTAATAAAACATGTGACTATAACCCTACTTTTAAATTTATATATAATGTTAAAGTTTTGTTTTTTTTTTGTATAAAGTAAGCATTACTTATGCATGTTGAACAAAACAATTGTTTGTTCCATTTATATATTTAAACCTAATTAACAGTTACAATAACTATGTTAAATTAGAGTGTTTTATATTCAGTTTAACAAAAAAATTATCAGTGAAATGGTTTATAGTTTTTAAAAAAACATGTGACTATAACCGCACTTTTAAATTTATATAATGTTAATGTTTTGTTATTTTAAGTTTTAAATTAAGTAATCATGAAGTTAACCTATAGCTTGGTTAAACTCTTTATTACTCAAGTTATAACTACTAGACATAAAATAAGTAGTTAAGTATTACAATCAAACTACATGCGACACATTGGTCGTACAAATTGTAAGTTTGTCAAGTACCTCTATCAAGCTTCATGCCCCACGGTGGGCGTCAATTGTGAGGTAGCATTTCCCTACTCACCAGCCAGCTCAGGGGTAGATGTTCAGGATGAGACAATTGCAGGGATGATTTCGCATGAAGTCTTTCTATTTGGTCAACTAGTTTAATATTCACATTAGCACACATCATAGTTTATAGATATTGCACTTACTTGTGTATGGGCTATAATATACTCTTAAAACATAGTACCAGATGTATGATATCTCAATCAGCACCGTTCCACTGTGCTGATGGTATCCAGTGTCTCACCGGTCTAAATATCATGGGTATTCGGAGCCTGTTGTGGAATGCTTTAGCTGTTGCTCTTACTCGTAGATGACCATATTATTTAATATTTATTAAGTTAAATGAAGTTATCCTAAAGAGCCCTGTCAATGGGAAAAATGCAGTAGTAGCATCATACAAGCACATGTCTCACAAGCATGAAAATATAATTTAATTCAACTAATACTCACAGCGCTTGCTGGCACATTATATTTTATATTTAGGGCTGTTTACCTGTCGCCTCAGAGTCATTTTAATTGCTTTCTTTTAACTTTTTCTTAATTGGATTTTTCCTTGACCTCCTCTGTAAGAATTAGCAATGGAAAGGAAATGTCACTTGTCAGCCATAGACATTGAGCGTGTATCGACCCATAGCCATGATCACAGTTACTAGACTTTTTGTTTTATTTATAAATTGAATTGTGTGTTTTATTATAATATATATTTATTACACACAATTCATACTTACTTATTTTTAATCATTTAGTTTTTTTTTTTTCCGACAGTAGCGCCATCTGACAGAGTTGCACTAGAAGCAATTACAATTATGAAAGAAAGCTAGTAAGAGATTCACGCCTTTGACACTAGATGTCGTTATTCTATATAACAATATAAATAATTGTTACAACATCCTTTGCTGAAGCAGTAATTATGTGTACTGAAATTGCATCGTAAAGATGAAACGGTTTAATTAAAATAATAATGGCAGTACCACGTATCGGAAGCATTGTTATAATAATCAAGCGAAATTTATTTGAGACGGAATTCTTGGAATCCGTAGGTTGATAAAGCGAAAATACAAAAGCAATGTATCGATTCCAGAAGCAAATGCTTTCATTGGGCAAATACTTGTACTATTACCCAGCTTATGTTTCAATTGATAGCTAAAATAACGTAAGATAACATAGCATAGCATAAGATAGTAAAGCACAGCATAGCGTGTCATAGCATAGCACAACACAACATAAAACAACACAACACAACATTACATAACACAACTTAACATAACATAACATCAAGTCTGTATTCCCCGAAGGAATGGCCAGAGGTGCACCGACATTTCACCAGTTATTTTAAGTTCCATGTAATAGGGGTGAGCCTATTGCAATCAACCGGGCACACATCCAGACTCCAGGGCACTGAACCCAGGACCTCATGTTCTGCAGTAGTGCTTGCAACCATTTGATCATCGAGGTAGTCTTAATTTCAAGTTCAGTTTCATTATCTACAATAAAGCTGGCTTTATTTGCGACAATCATGACGTGTTTGTATTTTCAGGCTATTCACAATGTTGAAAAAAAAAAGACAGTCGAATATTCTAAATATAGATTTACAGGTAAGATTGTTCTACTTTTCTATTGAAATTCTATTTCAATATTTTTTTTTAACTTTCTCCTTTTCAGTACACTCTGTCGCCTTATAATTGAAAGTCAATAAATAACTGTAGTGTCACTTGTAAATGTAAATGTCCTATAAGTAAATGCCTTGTTTTATATAAATTAATATATTATCTGTAAACCAAAATTCATAAAAACTACTCTATGGAAGAAGAATAGTTTTTGACTTGGTCATCTTTTGTCATCCTATATAAGGATTTCATCATCAGCCTTATAATGTTTCACTATTGGGACATATATCAGAATTTAAATATGTGTATTATATCTGAATTTGTTCGCATGATCCTAGCGCCCTTTTTTACCTAAGCTTACGTATCTGCTTACCTACCTTCTACTTGTGCCTACGTAACATCTATATCTATCTGTGCTACTTCTTGTGTTGACTTTCATCTTCTTTTCTTCAAACATTATATGAGTTCGTGGGTTGACTAAAGTTAACAAAACGATTGAACCCACGGCTTTTATTCATCTCTCGTACTTACCTACTTCGCTGGTGACCCCGACGTGATTTGAACACGCAATCATCTGATTAGTAAAATAATTTATTTTAGTTCTTTATTATTCTTTCGAACTACAATAAACACTTACAATTTGATTGAAGGAGGCTGAATCGAGATTGAGTCGATTGGAGATCTTCTCCATTCCATTCAACCTCGACTTAGAATATAGGAGTAATTTTACTTTATACCTTCAGCAAAATTGCTGTCAATAAAACCTTTAAAATATGGCTACATTAAACTATTTTATATTGCACGTGGCAAATAGCACTCATTTGGCAAGTTATGATGCCCCGAGAACCAATTAAGTCGGACCGCACCTAACCAAAGAGTATTTTTCTTATCCATTAAAACTTTGTCTTATGCCACAGTATTATCTTTTTCATTTTGAAAATCGTTTGTATTTTCATTTTCAAAAACTAATTGTCCATTGCACACTGGTTGCGATTGCGGTGTTCCTGTACAGAATATGCTCCATTTGCTGGAGTGACCTGACTGTCCATGCACTTGCACCTTGGTTGACTTATATAGTGCCTCTGACGCTGCAATGAACCACTTACTGGGCTCAAATAGTTTGATCAAATGTACCATCGAATCGAAAAAGAAAGAAAACGAATAAATGCAGTCCATTTATCAAATGGGATATATCAATTATTTCTTAGGAAGCTATTGAATGTTTAGAAGGAAACGTTTTTGCTTACTCTTCGCTCTCTTCGCTTTTTCCATGGTGGCTGGCATATTTGCTGAATAAATCGTAAACGTATCTAAGTCGGATCAGAGTTGCCAGAGATCACCTCTTACAAAAAACAAATTTTAATCTTCAACTAAATTAAATTATTGAATAGAATATTTTTATACGAATAAAATACTTTATATTTGTACACAACCCAATAATTTTATTTTTAAACAAAAAAAGTCAATTTCATTTTGTGGTGCAGAATGATATATTCGTTTTTATTAATGTCACATACGAAGCCATCACGATTTGAACTTTGAATATTTGAACTTTGTTTTATTATTTCTGGCTCAGCTTTGTACATTTTTATATTTTTCATGTGGATTAAATACAAATAACGTTAATATTTCCTATCTGCTGTCTAGGGTAATAAACTACATTTTATTTTTTAATTCTGAATTTCAATTAACTTAATAAAAAAAATGGAACAGCAAATTTTAAGTCAAATACAAAGAAAAAGGAAAAAAGTTTTTAACACTGCCTGAGTGACATGTCAAATTTGTGCTCCGTATTTTAAAATTATATTTAATTATTATGTAAGTGTATTTAGGGTTTAATTAGAAGTAAAACACAACAAAACGCTATAAATACTCAGGATTATTGTTTTACTGGAAAAATATCGAGTTACCTATACAAAAGTTTGTGGCACGGAACCGGTAACCTACCAAACAACTGACGACTAAACCTGAAGTCTGAAGTACTTAACTACGGATATTCTAAGGGCAGTATTGTTTATTTATAGCACACAAAGTGTAATTTTAACCTTGTAACAAATTTCTTGTTAGTTTTAACGTATAAATTCTGTTAATTTAATACTGACTGTGCAGTGAATCTAAATAGTTTTGTTGACATCGTAGAAAACAAAACAAATCTGAGATCCCAATGTGCATAATTCTACTAATTTATACAGATAATTTAATAATAAACATTTATGTAACGCTATGATCGTTATTTTGCATAATTTAACTAGAAAACTACAATAAAACATTCATTCAATTTCTGGACATCTTACCCACATAAAAAAAAGTAAAATCTCAAGGCAAAATCATAAGCAACTAAAGTCAGTAATAAAAAGCTTTTTCAGACAATTCAACAGCCTACCTCATTTCTTTTCTGAACTACACGAACTATTCCTTCCATTGCCAGCTTTAGGTACTTTATTTTGTTTTTCCTCTATTCCTTTGGTTCACACCGTTTCTTTTTTTTCTTCTATTTCCAGTAACCTATCCTGAAACCATGCCTGTGATGACCCGTAAGGCTGCTGCACAGGACTTAGAAATTAAACTGAGAACAGCACTCCAGGAACTTAAAGAATCACAAAGCCAATGTCGGGCGATGTTGCAAGAGAGAGAGGATTGTGAAGTAGAATTTGAGAACATTGTATATAAAAACACAATCCTTAAACGGGAGCTAGTTGAACTTTGTCAGTAATACCAGAATGTTGTGGATGAACGCGACCAGCTGAGGATAGTCACGGATGGTTTCAATAACTGCAGTAATCTATACGAGGAGGCTTTAAGTAAATAGGGATCTAGAGGAAGAATTGATTCACGCAAATAATCATATTTTTAAATTACAAAACGAACAGGAATCAACTCAGGTTGATGAAACTTAAAATTTGTATGGTGAACTTATTAAATCGAATTGTAAACCGGATTCAATACCTACAAGTAAGCTAACTGAAGATTCTTTAATAAATCAGAAAAAATATTCTAAAGTTAGTCATAACAAACTCAAAAAATATGCAAAACTAAATAGAATCATTAGAATTAGTAACAAGTATAGGAAACAACACAAGTTCTTTATTAAAAATATTCCACTCAGGAAAGAACGTGTTGACCTAGTTAATAAATTAAATAATTACCAAATTAAATTAGAAGACAGCAAAAAAATCTATAAGATTGACACTCACCGGTTACAGTTAGAAATACAGGTACTTGAGAACAGACTTAGTTCTCTTTTCAATAAATATACAAATTCAAAATTACAAATTAAAGAACACATTTTGGCCGCAAATGAGTTAGTGAAGTGTCAGCGTAACTGCCAGACAGTCTCAAATCTAATCGCAGTCCAGCCTGATGCTACAGAGGACCCGGTCCAAGCTGAAAGGGTGTCTCAAGACAGTGTCTTCGTACAAGACATCAAATGTAGCACAGGATTTGCCTCAAGTAGACCGGCCTGAGAGTGCTGGCTTTTCATCTATTCAAAGTAAAGAAGTTTTTCATTCGGTTATGTTTTCAGACGGTATTAGAAAAAGGTTTAGGTAAATTAATAAATGGCAATCAGAGTCATTCCACTTTTAATTATTGTATGCCCGGGTCATCTTACAAGCAAATAATGGAATCTGTGACAAAGAATATTTATAAACCACATACCAATTTAACTGTATTTCTAGGTAATAGTATATAAGTAAAAAAAAGATGACATCACTGAGTGTGTAAAAGAGATGTTAAAGTTAAATTGCAGTAAAATTATTTTGTGTGCCTTCCCTTACTTGTATAAATTGTCAAATAGACAAAATAATCACATTCACATGCTTAATAAGCATCATCACTTTCTTGTGAGTCACTATAGTGATAAACTTGTTTTTTTTTAACATCAACATTTTTGCTGATAAATTAAAGTCGACAGGCGATACTTTGTATCTCCCTCTTAGGGTAAGATATCAAATAGCTCGTCGATTATCTTATACAATAAACTCAGACATAAGTAGTATGTCGAAGTATCCAGTTATTATTGATATTAGTAATAGTACTAATTTAAAGATGGTCAATACCATATATTAATAAAAAATGGTATTAAATCAAAACCTCGTAAAGATATAATAGACCTCTCAGTTGAACATAGTGTTGAACTGTCCTGTGTTGAGCTGGATAAGCATGTCATAGTGTGCGTCTACAGACCCCCTAATTATAAGAACTACTCTATATTCGAGTCAGTTATGGAAGATGTTTTGGCAAAACTTGCAATGCGTAATAAACTAGTAATTGTCTGTGGTGACTTTAATATTAATATTCTAGAAGATAATTCAGATAGCAGTAGATTATTAAATCTCTTTAAATCATTTAATTTATCACATGTGTTTACGGATCCAACCCGAACTACACTGACTTCTGCTACATGTATTGATAATGTTTTTTGTTGCTGCTACTACTTGGACAAGGCCACTATAAATTATCTGCCTTCGGATCATAGTGGGCTACTGGTGACATTTGCTGAGTCCATTATGCTAATAAAACAAGTCCAGATTCAATCCAGACCAATAACATCCGGTAAATTAAATAAATTTAACAGCACTTTAATCGGTAAGTTAAGCGATCAGGACCTCACAGCGAATGATAGTAATATTTTTTATGATGAAGTTTTATCAGTGGTTCAAAAAGAGTTCAATCAAGACGGTTTGGAAAATTATAAATAATGAAACGAACAGGAATAAAATAAATAATACTGATTACACGCTTGAGCCCACACACGGACTTATTAGAGATAACAAAAAAGTTGCGCAAGAATTTGTAATTTTTTTTACCAACATCCCAATTAAAACTACTGAAACCTTAAATTCTTCGCCCACGCTTGCTTTTGGATTATTAAACGCGAACATTTCAGCCTGCCCAAATGTATTTAACTTTTCACATATAAACCCCATAACAGTAATAAAAGATTTTAAGCAAATCAAGATTAAACCGACTGAACATCTATGGGGAATGTCCATCAAAGCTTGTACCTCTCCATTAATCAGACTATAGCGCCGTACTTAGCTGTAATGTTCAATTTGTGTGTGGATCAAGGAGTCTTTCCGGATCTAATGAAATATAGTAAGGTTATACCACTTTTTAAATCCGGGGACAGTAAAGACAAAAATAATTATAGACCAGTACCAGTGTTGCCGGTTTTCAGCAAGGTATTTGAGAAGATAATGCTAAATCAAATGCTCATTCATTTTAATACGAATAACATCTTGCATTATAAACAGTATGGTTTCACCAAAGGACGTTGTACAACTGACGCTGTTGTCACCCTATTAAAACACATATTTAATGCGTGGGAAGAGTCGCAGGATGCCATAGGTATCTTCTGCGACCTGTCGAAGGCGTTACTTCTGAAACTTGAGCATTACGGGCTAGGTCAATCAGCGTTAAGTTTGGTTTAATCTTATTTGAGTGATAGACAGCAATTAGTTCAAATAAACGGTGTGAATTCGTCAGGGTTAAACGTGAAAATGGGGGTACCCCAGTACGTGAGAAAGAATTTACATTTTTTTAGTAAAAACAGAGATAGACATAATTACATTACTAGAAATAGGGACCAATTAGTTCAACCAGGTTTCAGACTGGCTAAAGCAGCCTCATCTTTCATGGGGTACTGTACAAAATGTTACAATAAAATTCCTCTCCACATTCTAGAACTGAATGAGACGAAATTTAAAACTTGTATATAACGCACACTATGCAGGCAGGCAGAAAATGCTTGGTTCAATGCTAGTCTTCCTCCATAACCACTAGGGCGCAAAAACAAGTGATATGCAGAACATTATTGTTTTGTAGAATTGTTGGACCTGCTGAAGACTGTATGAATATATTTGTATTATATAGACTCAATTTCTTTTAGTATTGTATAACTGCGCAGCACGTGTGTGAGTACTGTGTACCCAACTGTAAATCACCCATTTGCTGTACCTTGGTGTCGTTCGTTGACTTGTGTTTGCTCTGGCAGTTGAGTGTGTCATGCTCTCTCAAATGTCTCTCTGATGGTGGCGCGTGTGTTGAATCATTCGGTTCCCTTTATGATGGTTGAGCTAGGTGGTGCCGATTCATGCGTCATGTTCGTGAACGGGCGCCGTCAGTTGGGATTGGTCTTAACTTAACTACTTCGGATGCTAATGTTTTCTAGTACCTATTATGTAACTGCACAGAACATGTGTGAGTACTTTTAATACTTTGTACCTGTACGTAGTATAGTGTGTAGTGTTTCTGGGTGCATTGTGCTCTCACATATAAATTTATTAATGTATGTACTTGGTACATCCAAAACATAGTAAATTTTTTTTTTTCAATGTCAGTTTGGCCTTTCTTGTGCGTTCTCCATAACAAGCTACTTTCCGAATGCACGGTAGAATCAATTTTTATTCCTTGTAAATTTTAATGTATCTAACGTTCAAAAGTGCTGCTTGGTGGCCTAGTTGAAATAAAAATATCTTTGTCATTGTCTTTAAAAGTTCAAATTCTTTTGCAACCCACATTATTATAGGGCCCTTTAAGAGCGCGGCGAAGCATCAATTGTCCATACAAACATAATACCAAAATCATTTGTGATTTTAGCATATTTTCACCATATTATGAAGATATTCGGATTAAGACAGTATTTATCTAGGTCCCTACGTCTTCTTTTTTTCTAAATACTTACCTAAAATGAAGTTTTAGCGAATTCCATTTTGTATATTTTTACAGCGTAAATGACATGTTTTCATTTTGATATTTCTGTATTATAAAAAACAATATCTTTATTAATCTCGTAGCAGGAACATAGCTCATACTATCAAATTACAAATCATCGAACAAAAAATTTTAAAAACATTAAGTTTTCATTCATAATTTTTGGTATTACGGAACACATCAAATTAATCACACATTTCCAATAGCTAGTATTGCTGTCGCGTCAAGCAAATGTCAATGTGTGCGTGGTCGCACTGCTCACGGTTGTGTGTCGTTCGTACGGCGTGGGGTTTGTTCGGGGCACTTCGGGTGTGCTTCGGGTGTGTTTCACTGTTTTTTGTTCTACTGTTCTGTGGATTGTTTGTTGTCATTATTAGATGATTACTTTACTATGCTTTATGTGCGCGTTTATTTATTTTATAAATTGTACTTATTTTAATATTTCTGACACTATTGAATAATGCTTTGAACTTGGATTTAGATTTGCCTTGTGATTTGAACTTTGGTATTGAGTAATCTACTTTTTTACGAACTTTGCGTTGTTTACGGACTTTGCTATTATTTACTAAATGGTTCGGTTGCCGACATGGTCTCCGAACGTTGGGATGTTTCTCACAGGAAGTACATATTTCCCAATGACATAATACAATAAGTTAAATTAATAGGTACCTTAGTATATCTATACTAATATTATCAAGCTGAAGAGTTTGTTTGTTTGTTTGAACGCACTAATCTCAGGAACTACTGGTTGGAATTGAAAACATATTTTTGCGTTGGATAGTCCATTTATTGAGGAAGGATATAGGTTATAACTTCACGTTACAACCAGTAGGAGCGGAGCATAAATGAAAAATGTTGCAAAAACGGGCAACATATTCCTTTTTGAGAGCTTTTGTTGCGTGCTTTGCGTACGATCATGTATGTAGTATAGATTAGGTATGTAGATAGGGTAGGTAGATAGATATGTAGATTAGGTTAGGTAGCCAGTTGACGGAAGCGAAGCCGCGGGGGACAGCTTGTTTTGTATAAATTGGTATTTACCTACCTATCTATCCATCAACTTACGAAGCTTTGTTTTTTTGTTTGTTTATTCATGTCATGAGACAAAGCGGGCGTAGGTAATTATCTCAAGGACACCGCTAAGACTTACCTACATTGCTCCTCTATACTTACTGTGACGTTACGGCTCACCCAGGGTAGGGTGACCATGCGATTGGACTTGCATGCACAAGTGCGGTTTTATGCCCTCCTTCCAGTTTTTGCTGGACTTTTTTGTAAAATTCCTGTTACAAAAAACTAAAAATCCAAATTCGTTCTAGTTTATTTAATTATTCTTTTTTATCTGGACTTCGGTGACCCTTACCCTGGAGGGGATCTAATAATCTTTGGTAACTGGCTGGCTAATCGACTTCATAATAAACTGCAAAAATATTTTCAGAGCCACGACGATCAAGAAAAAAACGCCTTTGGCCATCAGTTTTCAGAAAGAAACACTAGAAAGAAAGAAAATAAGCGTGTTTAATGTGGATCTTTGACACTATGTTTTCTGATTACCATTATTGTATTTTGTTTTTCGTTCAGTCGATAATATAATTATGGTCACCCTACACGACTTTATCAAGTTTCGATTTATATTTTTTAAACAGATGAATGATGATCTATAAAGTAAGAACATAACAAAATAATATATTTTTATTCAAAATCCTTGTTTTTATTTTTAATATTCTTAGCTCAGTACGTACTGCGTACCTACTTATTTGCGTAAATAGGCATACATTATTGGAATATTTGTCATTTACTTGTAATACATTACTTGCATTCATTATTTATTATAACAAAACATATTTGATAAGTAGAAGGAATACCTACATAAATAAAAAAAGTTAATTTAAAAATCAAAAACCGTCGGGTTTTTGATTTTTAAATTAACTTTTTTTATTTACAACTTTTTAGTTACCTATTTTTTTTTCGAATCGCATGAGACATGAGTGGTATATATTTTTGTAATCACCTTTAAAAATCATTCATTTTGATACCCCACTCGATGGGTTTCGAAGAAAAAAATATTGAGTCGCTCCCAATATGGCGCACAAAAGCCGCCATTTTTGTTTATTTTTAACGTCACTTATCTAAGAACACTTGGGTGGGCAAGCCCTATCTAACGATGTATTAATTATAAAAATCCATCTAGCGGTTTGGAAGATATGAGGTAATAAAGAATATTACATACATACAAACATACATACAAGATACGCGCGAAAAACATAACCCTTTCCTTGCAGCCGGGTAAAAAGACAAAAGACGCGGGCGCCATTCGCGTCGGCCGGCTTTCGAGTCGATAGAATGATTAGGTAGCGATATCTATCTGCTCACACACACATGGCTACGTACGGCGCACCGCGTGTGCGTGCAAACAGAGATAGCAATACTCCAAACTAATTTTTCGCTCGCCTCGAATTGCATTTGCGAGCTTCGTTCGCCGCGCCCTTAAGGACAAACGGTAATTTAAACATTAAAGTCGATATCAATCTAACATAGATTAAAATTGTCTTGAATAATGATTTGAAGTAACTATACATCCAATAATAATCTTTGAAAGTAAACTGCAGAGGGCAGCACGGTCTCCGGTAAAACTTCTTTCTCTGATGAAAACATCTTCAATATTAATCTGCATTCAGGATATTGGTGGAAACTTCGAGATGCTTAGATGCGAAGTGGCCCATAAAGTTTGCTCACAGGCATCATTTTAAGAGGATCTATTGCTGAATCTGGGTCAATGACTCTAGCCCTAACAGAATAGATGATTCGAAGAACGCATTCGGTGCAGATTGACTGTAAAATAGTTATGGTTATTTTACTGGCTGCAACTTTTATACTTGCTCAGTTTTAAAATATGGGTGCTTTATTTAATACATACTTACTTTTGCAATATCTTCAATTGTCTCCATATCCGTCGACGTCTCACCTGGATTGATAACTGAGCAGTGTTGTGTTTTGGAGAAATAACAATTCAATTATACTTTTAACTAGCTGTTGCCCGCGACTTCGTACACGTTTTTAATTCTCAACAATTTTGAATTTTCTTCCTTATGACATCAGCTATCTACCAGTGAAAGTCCCGTGTATTAGTACTGTATATTCACAGGAACTCAAGAAAACGTTGTTATTTTGATATTACATACATCTGTATGAAATAAAAAAAAAAAACAAATAAAAAAAATAGAAGTATCTTCTTCTATTTTTTTTATTTGTTTTGGTAGATATTATATCAATTATGAACACATAAAACTTACCTATTAATGCATGATATGGCAGTGTAGGTATAAAATATGATATAGCCATTAGCGAAAACATACTAAATCTATGAATATGCCAATGTAGGTATATGACATAGCAGCGAAGTACGACCATGTGAAGTGATGTAGAGTACTGAAACCCTATGCTTCAACCAAACTCTTATAAATGTTATATTTGTATTTTTCTTTATATAATGTCTGTTTTGCAGGGTACCAATCAACCCAGATGAATACAGAGTATTCGCTGGTTCGGTACTTCTCACCAATGATACTTCTGCTGATCATATTAGACGTATAGCAGACACTGCCATTCACCCGGACTATGACTCGAGCACTTATCCTTCTACATCTGATCTCTATTAACAATATTGGTGTCATATTGTAAGTAATAATTTTGATTGCGCAAAATATTGACATAATCTATCTAATCTAATACCTTTAAAGAGCAATTCTTGTATAATCTGAATCTCGGAAACGGCTCCAACGATTTTCATGACATTTTGGTGGTTTCGGGGGCGATAAATCGATCTAGCTAGGTTTCATTTTTAGAAAACGTCGTTATCTCTTTTTCACCCGAGCAGAGCTCGGTCGCCCAGGTACTATTTTTTTTTTTTTTTTTTTTTTATTATCAATAGGCTCGCGCTTGACCACTATCTCACCTGATGGAAAGCGATGATGTGGTCGACGGTGAAGCACGCTTGCCTAGAAAAAACCTATTCACTCTTGACTTAAAGACCCCTAGATTGTAGCTATCGGGAAACACAGACTCCGGCAGGGAATTCCACTCCTTAGCTGTACGCATAATAAAAGTGTCCCCAAAACGTTTTGTGCGTATGGGTGGGATGTCCACCATGTACCGATGACGCATCACCGTGCGTCTGGTTGTCCGATGATGGAACGGGCTGGGCGGAATTAAATCATGCAATTCCATCGCACACTCCCCGAAATGTAACCGATAAAATACCGACAAGCTGGCAACTCGGCGACGATGTTCAAGGCTCTGGAGCTTTGATTTGACCAGTGCTTCATCGCCGATGAGTCTCTTGGCCCGCTTTTCGATCGACTCTAGTGCATCTAGCTGATATTTGGCAGATCCGTCCCAGAGATGAGAACAGTACTCCATGCTCGATCGAACTTGCGCTTGATACAAGTTGAGCAGCTGTTCCGGCGTGAAGTACTTTCGCACCTTCGCAAGGATCCCCAACTTTTTGGCAGCCAGCTGAGCCTTTGCCTCAATGTATGGCCCAAAATTGAGAGTTGATGTCAGCGTAACGCCAAGAAGGTCAAGATGGCCCGTTATTGGCACGGTTACATCACGGAAAGTTGGAGCCGGGTGAAATTGGCTCTTTTTAGCGGAAAAAAGACACGCCTGGGTTTTAGCAGCATTAAACTTGACCAGATTGGCTTCACCCCAATCGGAGACTGCCTGCAACGACAAGTTTAAACGCTCCACCATGGCCTCACGGAGAGACCGGATCAGTGGCCCGGTAGCACGTGCGTTGGACAAGTATCTCTCAGCAACAGTGCTGTCGTCTGCATACCCAAAGGTGCCGGGTTTTAGCAGATCGTTGATGTGCAACAAGAACAATGTTGCCGAGAGTACCGACCCCTGAGGGACGCCGGCATTAATATCCAATTGGTCCGACGAGCAGCCATCGATAACCACTCGAATGGACCGATCCCTCAGGAAGTCTGCAATCCAATCACACAGACCACCGGGCAGACCGAATGAAGGAAGCTTACCAATAAGGCTTTCGTGCCAGACCCTATCGAAAGCCTTCGAGATGTCGAGGGAGACGGCAAGCGCTTCCCCGTGCCTCTCAATGGCCTCACTCCATATGTGAATGGCATACGCTAGAAGATCCCCAGTAGACCGATTTCGGCGGAAGCCGTATTGGCGGTCGCTAAGGATATCATTAGTTTCTAGGTATGCCAGGAGCTTAGTATTTAGTATACGCTCCATACTCTTACAGAGTATGGAGGTTACAGAGATGGGTCTGTAATTAGCCGGGTCAGCTCGACTGCCCTTCTTGGGCACGGGCTGTACGTTGGCTTGCTTCCAAGCATTCGGCACTTTTCCAGTCTCATATGAAAGGCGGAATAGGCGTGTCAAGATCGGAGACAGTTCAGGCGCACAGGTTCTAAGAACTATAGCTGGTATTCCGTCAGGGCCACTAGCCTTATTCACGTCGAGGTTTCGCAGCACCCTACGGACGTCCTTTTGATGGATGCGAATGTCCGACATACTCGTCTCGCATCCATCAGGAGAAGGAGGGGGCCGCGAATCACCAGGATTCAGACGCGAAGATTCCGCAAAAAGAGAGGCAAATAAATTTGCCTTCTCTTCAGCGGAGTGGGCCAGTGACCCATCAGGTTTCAGCAGTGGTGGTAGTGAGGGACGGCAGAAGTTCGATTCGACCGACTTAGCCAGGGACCAAAACGCTTTACTACCTGCTGGGTAAGAAGCAAGTTTGGTGCCTATTCGGCTAATGTGGTCGAACCGAGCCCTTCGCAACACCTTCTTGCAGGACTTGGCAGCCCTGTTGTAGGCTCTCTTCTTCTGATCCACGTCACTCGCCTTGCGCGATCGTGCGTCGGCCCATGCCAGGTATGCCTCATGTTTAAGGGCATCGGCGCAATGACATTCGGCGCCAAACCGTGGCCGGTCAACGCTGGACACCGTTACGTCAGAGAACGGAAATAATAAACGACGGTAATAATAAGCCTTACTATTCCACTGCAGGGCAAAGCCCTCTTCTCATACAGAGAAGGCACAAGCATTAAAACACCACGTTTGCGGTTGATTGGCGATTTCAAACTTAGGATGTAATATTTGACACAATGTGAATTGTTTGTGAAGAAATAAATGAAATGACTAAAATATATATTTATCTTTAATAACTTTGTTTATTTCATTTCTTTCAGATTGGCGCACCGTTTTTTATACATACAGTTACTCCACTGTTGGTAACAGACCTAGGCTCCTCACATATGGTATCATGCACTCTTTCCGGCTGGGGTATGAGAGGTTCAGATGCTACTGCTGTAATTTATACTTCTACTGTTCTGAACTGCAATTCTGAAAAGAGCTCATTGTACTTTCAATTAATTATGAACAACTTTTAGCAAAGGGACCAAATATATGTATAGAACAAAATTCTTTGGATCAGATGTTTCTTTTACGGTATCTGATTTGTTTCAATGACCCCTTTTATAGTTTTTAGGTTTATTGTTTATACTTTACATTATATTTCCCTAATTGTTTGTTACAGACGAGTACGCAGTTGGCGTACTCTCAAATGTTAACGATCAACCTTCTGCAGTTTCATGATCGGCTCATGGTTGCAATCGACTCAGCTATACGCTTGGGGCCCTGGTGTTGGTATAATACTAGAAGCTGCCGGATATACGGTAAGAACATTTAGTAAATTTCTTTTCTACCGGCAGCGTACATTTTCGGGGTGTTTGCCACTCAACCGTGGCGGCCGGAAACGCGCGAAACCGAATTCCGTGTAACCCAACACGGGCACACGAATTCCGTTGAACGCCGTTATCTCGAGAGTTTTGTATGTGAGCTATACATGAAACTTATGTTGTTGTTGTTGTTGTTGTTGTTGTTGTTGTTGTTGGTGTTGTTGGTGTTGTTGTTTTCAATGAACTAAGCTATCAGATTTCAAATGTATTACTCCAGTTTTGACTTGTTAAATATTGGTAAAAAAATTGTAATGTCAGCGTACGCGAAATTTGCCCAGATTATTTTACAAAAGTAGAAAGAAAAAGAAAAGTTTATTTTTTTATTTATTTTATATATTTTTTTCTTATTTACACCCTATTTTACATAAATCAATCATTAGATCACACAACCCAATATGTTCTTTTAAAACGCATGCTTTATAAAAATACACTTCAGGTATTTGACCCGGCCGCCGACAAATAAAATTAGGTATGTTTACACGTCGGGTCCTAACATTCTGTAAGCCACTTGGCTAGTTTGGTACGTAGTCTTATCGCAGACATAGGCTTAGGTTTTCGAATTGTTTAGATTACGAACAATGAGTCACAATGTAAACACATGAAAAAGAGCGCCAAAAAAGAAGCCATCATAGTTTTTTGAAAAAAAAGATACACTTTTTTGAAAAAAAAAATCCCATTCCGCTAGATAACTTTAATTACTATTGGAAAATATTATTTAAATTGATATTTTACTTAAAAAACGACCCAGAAAACAAGAAAAACAAAAACAAAAATACCGTCTGTGTAAGAAGCTATATTAGCGCTTTTGTTTGTTATTGTTTTTGTTTTCGACTAAATTCAAAGAACCGGCGTTAGCACTTCAATTAGCGGCTTTAGAGGCGTTGCTAATTAACCTACTATTGAAAATAACGACAGTTTGACAAGAATTAGGCAAAATAAGATGGCGATAAAAGGACTTACGGCAAAACGGTCGGCATGGTGATAGCAATGGAGGACTTTGTTCGTTGAAATACGTATTTCTGCTGGAATTCACGACACATACACAATTACGCTAGTAAAAACACTTAATCACTTATAATTCCATGATATTTTAACACCCACAGCACTAAATTCACCATACACTCGAAAATATAATCGTTTTAACGGGACGCCGTGCACGGCCCGGGCGGGGCGGTACGCGTACTGACGCGCCGCATTTTTGAAAAATACTCAATCGGCGAGAATCGCGGTTGCCGGCGATCTGAATTAATTTACGTCATCTTTGTCTATGCCCGTGACACGTAGAAACCTGTCCGTGCGAGTAGGCACGCACCACTTAGAAAATAACCGCCAAAACGAAAGCGCGGGAACGAGCGCTAATTTAGCGCACTCCACGGAATCCGGCCTCAGGCTAGGACGCTAATTTAGCTCTCTCCACGGATGAGTGGTGCGACTTCGCCATGGTGGAGCTTGTTCCTAACGTTTTATTTTCATTTGTCTTTTCCAATTCTAAAGAAATGAGGTGCAGATCTTCTTTGTAGAGGCGATGCTACTGTTTTGCAACTCTAACAGCCTGTATAGGACCTGTTGTGGATATTGAGTGGGTAAAACCGAATTGGTTTGGACTCATGCAATTTAAATGTTTTTCTCTATTTAATATTGGATTTATTTATTTGATTTCAGGGTGATGCAGGTGGTCCGTTAGTCTGCGACGGTGGGTTCGCGGGCATTTTAATCGAAACAAGTGACTGCGCAACCGACCCTTCAAGACCTCAATTGTATACCCCGGTCTCCAACTACACTACTTGGATAAATAGTGTCATCACCCAGCCGATACCTCCGAGCTTGGACCTGAGCCTTCAACAGTGTCCCCACCAACGACTCTACCTACAACTACACTCGAGCCTCTGCCTTCCCCGGCTGGAGCATCCACTTTCCAACCTGTAATGGCAGTTATAGCAGTGATAGCTATTGCTCAAATTATAACCGCCAATGTCAGAGATATATTTTTTTAGAACTTATCGAAATTAAATCATAGTATTTAATACACAACCTTCTTCTTATTTGATTACAATAACATATAACTATTTTTTACAAAACATTTTTGATGCATTATGTAGAGACCTTCTGCAGAATTATTTTTTTCTTGTTCTGCACATATGTTTTGGAAAATCCTGGTACTCACACAAAAGTTAGGATTAATATACTTTTAAAATGGTAGGCTGCTTTTTTATGATACCTAATTATATTTATAAGCAAAACTATAACCGTATTGAAAAGATATTGTTTTAAAAAATAAAATATTTTAAGTGAAAATAACTTCTAAATTTCAATTCAGACTACTAACTCGGGGAATTTGAGTTATCACTCAGACTTACTTTCTGTTTGTAATAAACTGGTACCTATATCACTATCTACGGTAAGATATTACTTCTACAGTAAGATATTATTCCTTATTTCTCGTTCTTCACAATTGTCTAAAATGTGTTTACTCGTACATCTGTTTAGTTTTTTGAGGTTTCACGTGCACGTATATTCCACATTTTACTGCAAAGTGCATCGTAATAGAAACCTTTTGTGAACGAACGATCCGAGAGGGTAGTAATTGAGTCTGTACTACTAGGAACTGTCACAGGCCTATTGCAAGCACCATGATCACGGATAAACTGAAGTTATTGCGTGTGGGTGTTTATGAGGAGACATATCGGTCTACCCTCTTTCTTGTTCGTTTTTTGCACTCGGTACCGCTACCATTGTCACTCACAACTCGATACTGTTCCCGACACACGAAACTCACTGTGACCGCTCGCGAACATTTTTCGGCACTTTTCCGGGGTTTACACAGCTGAACCACTGGATTCCATGCTCTCGATAGTTAAAAGCCATCCTCCAGGTTGAAATTCTTATATTTGGTGATCTCGATTGCTTCCCTGACCAGTCTAGGGATAAAGTGGCGTTCTGTCGAAATGACCTGAGGGTTATGTAACTCAATCCAGTGGTTCAATCCTGATTCCAAAAGATGTTGAGCAATGGCCGATTTTTGGGTGTCATTGTTCTTTTTGCTCTGAAATTCGACAAGCAACAGATAAATGAAATGCAAAAGAAGTGACGTAGAAATGAACGATACAATTTTGACCCTAAGGGTGCTTGGCTTGGAAAATTGGTTGTGCCCTTTGTCGGGTAAATTGTAACAATTATAAAAAAAAATATTTAGAATAGCTATACATAGTAAAAAAACAATTGCTGTATTTATAAGGAAAGTTAGCATTTCCATTTCGCAATCTGTCAAATAACTCGCAAATTTTGAAAATAAAATTACATATTTTTGAAATTGTAACTTACTTGTGTTTATACGATACTAAGTACGAGAAATGGCCTGCTGATTGCAAAACCAATTAACTGTTTCAGTGTCATTAATGGGCTTATTAATCGAAAAAGTTATGCACAGCAAAATTTATTCTTAAATGATGATATCAAATTCAGAACTGCAAAAATGATAACCCCCTGTTAGAATACTTATCTCATTAAAATAAGGAAAATACCTTTAAAGTATATTCATATCGTTGCCGAGTCATAACGGCAATCGACGTCAGTATAACATTATTGACAGTTTTATGATTATTAAAATTCAATTCCAGTTTCACCTGTTATACAAGTTGTTTTTGCGAAAATATTTAAGTAGATATGCTAGCCGTATACAGATCGACCACCTAATCGTCATCCTCCTGCTCTTGTCTTAATTTATATAGGGTCTATACTTCTTTATTCACCGTCAACTCAGTAATAACTCCCATTCCAACTATATCATCATCAGTATTCTAATGTTCCCACTGCTGGGGCCTCCTCTCTGTGAGCGAGGGAATGAGCCTTAATCCACCACACGGAGCCAGTGCGGTTTGGTGGATGTCAAATGTCTTCGATTATTTGGTTCTAGGACATGCCGGTTTCCTCACGATGTTTTCCTGCAGTAGCAGTGGTGGTGAAATAATTTACACAAAGTAAAGCACCTACGTCCTATGACACTTAAGTCGGAACCGTTCCACTGGGCCACCACTGCTCTTCCAGCTTTATGTTTCAAGTATTTTTGGGTCCTCTATCCATTTTCTGAAAATGTTGTACAACCAGTGGGATTGTGGAGTTATGGACCCTTTCCCTGGAGAACCAATTTGCACTGTTGCAGAATGGGTAGCCGAAAATAGATTTGCTACTGTAAGTAAAAAAACCCTTTCTAATGTTATCCTTTATGCAACACACGACATCAACAAAGTGACATAGAAATTGATATTTGCTATGCTTGGTGTCATGAAGGCACAAGACAAAATGAAACCCGAACATCACTCAGTCTGTGCTCAGATGTTTCATTTGCCAATTATTTGTAATTTGAGGGCAGTATAAGAATGCTGAAATCCAACAATGGTTTTTTTTTTTTTTTTTTAGTTGGGTTTGCTCTTGACTCTAGTCTAAGTCATAGGTGACAGAGACAGAGTCGACGATGGAGTGAGCTTACCCAGAAGGAGCCTGTTTACTCTAACTTTGAAGGGATTCGGGTTGAATGCGTTCGGAAACACAGATGCAGGTAGTGAGTTCCATTCATTCGCTGTGCGCATTATGAAGGATGTTTGGAAGCGCTTGGTGCGAAATGGCGGGATGGCAACAAGGTAAGGATGGTAACTTGCAGTGCGTCTAGATGTCCGATGGTAGGAGGGGGCTGGTGGGATGAGGTCGTAGAGTTCTTGATCACACTCACCGAAATACAGTCTGTAGAAGACCGACAAGCAGGCAACCTTGCGGCGATGATGTGAGGATTGGACACAACGTTGGATGTAGGAAATAATTAATTATTTCTTCTCTTTAAAATCATTGTAAATTGTGTGTTGCTTATAGTTCACGAAAGATCACACGATTCAACGAAGCAAAATCAGAAGCTACTATTACATAAACCACATGCTAAATAGTGGTTGACCTCAATTAATGCAATCCCCAAGTATGAAACAAGGAAGTAATCGAAACCGATCTCCTAAGTTTCACAACACGGGGTACGAATACAGCAGGGAATCGACTCCGTCATACAGTTTACATTCCATTAATAATTTATTAATACATTGGCGATTGAGTTTGGTGATCGTAAATCTTCACAACTTTGTTAATAAAAGTCGTTAGCCGTAAATAATGAAATGAAACTGGGCCAAAAAAAACACTGGCCCAATGTCAGAGTAAATCGACTGGATTAAAAACGAAAATGATACCTAAAGGGCACTTAGTAGGTATTTATTTTGCCCTCGGTTATAAATTGTGATTGATAATTAAGATAATTGTATAGATTTTTCAAAGGATTATTTACATAGTACATACATTTGTTTTGTAAGCTGGTAGAAAATGCCTCAGCGAACTTCTTAATGGTATGATGGCGGAGAGATTCGATTTACATCACACCAAACATACTAATAATGCGATGATGAATGTCCCTACAGCATCATTGAATTCTTTTCTGATTGGAATAAACTTGGACGTCTGATTGATAAACAAATTTATCTTCAATAAAACATTAGGTTCCTCTCAAGTTTATCTAAAACTTTCTTACTTGTAGATCTGTTAAGTTTGTTGAGGTTTTACTTGCACGTATACCGCATTTCACTGTAAAGTGTATCGTAATTGAATCCTTTTGTGAACGACCGGTCTGAGAGAGAAGTAATTGAGTCTCTGCTACTAGAAACTCTCACGCCTACTGATGTTTGAAACGAAAGTATGAAATGCAAAGAGTTTTTTTTGATAAACGAAATTGTTTTAGACTAAAAAAGAGGTTGACACGTTGTCTTACACAAACTCTGTTCCAGACTCAAAAGCCCTATTTGTTTATAGAGTAACAGATGAATCATCTTAAAACATTCGACAGAGTTATCTGTTTAATCAAACTTTATCTTTATGAGAGTGTTCAGAAAAGTATTCTGAGGAATACAAAATCTAGGACTGCGTAACAGATAACCTCCTGTCAAGAAGAGATAACTATCTACTATGAGTATGGCTATACATAAGGAAAACATCTGACAAGCATATTTATTATCTTTGCTTACAATTAGTTGAGATCAGTGTACCAGTATTGACAGCTTTATCGTTATCAAAATCGAATAAAATGATTCGATCTATTGAAGAAAGTCAACCTCATCAAGTTAATTAGTAGAACTGATCATTAAAATTTAGAACAATACAGTCTAGGATTTATACGACACGGAGATACACGAAGAAAATATACTCGAATGAAAAAAAAAACTTCAGCCTTGACGCGTCCAATTACAAATTTAGTAGACAAAAAAAAGTACTATGTTTTGACGAAGAAAATATACTCGAAATAAAAGAAAAAATTAGCAACATCCTTGAAGCGTACAATTACAAATGTAGTAGATGAAAACAAAAAGTAGTATGTTTTGTATTTTTTAAATATCTATGTTCGTGATAGTAATATTTTTACAGGCATGGAAAGGAGATTGAAAGAAAGAAAACACATTTATTTGACACAAGCCAGAGCACACAACACAAACGTAACAAAAGAAAACTTAGACTAAACAATAATATAAAAAAGAAAACAATATAAAAGTAACCGTGTATCCCACGGCTGCACCAAATAGGACCAGTTCAGCAAAATGTCGCTGACGCTGGTTTTCAACTGGACCTGTGACTGTTGACGTGACGGACGTAAAGCAGCGTATAGTAACTAAATGTGTATGTGAAACAAGTTCTTACTTACATAAAAGATAAAAATAGATGTGTAGTATGCGTGTATTCCAAATTGTAACAACATATTGACAAAAATAAATGTCAAGTCAAACCACAGATGTTATATCTTTGGGGACGTCTTAAGTTACTAACGCAATTAGTTAGCTGTTCCGTCCTAGTGGTGTGCGCGATCATTGCTTTCGAACGAGTGAATGAGGAACGGTAACCTTCATCAAACCTCCGCGGACAGTCGACTCACGATGACCGTCACATTCAAATTCCTGCTCAGGGCGAGGACATACGTATTCACTTGATCCTGGATCACTTGTGACCTTACAAACGTAGTCCATAGACTAATATTTATAGATTGAGATAGACTGGCAACTGAAGTTTTCATTTTACTTAGCGATCAACACCCTCTGAACGGTAAATATTGAACTAAATGTATAGTTACTCGTAGGTACTATGAAATACTATGAATACTGTTTTATTTTTAACTATTTCGTTTATTAATTAATAGATACTTAAACTGTGTTTTGTCTTAAGCATATTTTTATGAATGCTTTTAGACACACAAGTTTAAGTATCTTGAGTAATGGGGTAAAGAGAATGAGAAAATAATACAAATGTAGGTATATTATTTTATGACTTTATTACACATTTATTTCTACACCTGTTTGCCTCTCTCGTTTCACACCCTTATTTTTGTTATAATATTCTCGAGCCTTAGAAAGATGGAAGATGGCTCAGTTCTGTTTCAACACTTTCAACAAAATTAAGATAGCTCTTGCGAGTGAGGACATTGTTGACTTCTTTGCGCCAATTTATAATGAAAAACAGTACACTTTTTTGAAGCACAATAACACCGTACGCGTAACACAAAAACTCCAGAAATTACAAGTAAATTGCGTACGAACATACAAAAATACCGGTGGAAAATTTTCATGTGTTGTCTAGACTCGGTGTTGCTAACGTTTGGTAACAGTAATCTACTCTAAAAATTATATTACAAGTAAATTGCGTACGAACATACAAAAATACCGGTGGAAAATTTTCATGTGTTGTCTAGACTCGGTGTTGCTAACGTTTGGTAACAGTAATCTACTCTAAAAATTATATCTCTAATATTACAAAATTTTAATAAACTTTTTAAAAATAAATTTATACTATGTTATGACATCCTAAATTTTTCTCCAACTAGACTAATTAAAGAAAAGTAGCAACATTAATGATAATGTAAACTAACAAATATTTAAAGGAAATAAAGTGGCAACACTGCAACAAAAACTTACATGTGTCTCAAATAGATGGCACTTTCCACAATAAATAGCACAAATAAAAAATGGCCCCTGGTACCCGGCAGCTTGCCTACCCTCGACTACGGTAGCGGTCAAGGCTACGGCATGGCAAGGGGTGCTAAGAATCTCCGGACGAGATCCGGCTACCCCAAAAATCACCGACAACTGGACCTGGCAACGTACAACACGCGCACACTTCGGACCGACGAGAAGGTCACCGAACTCGAGGAGGAATTGAGCAGGTTGCGATGGAGTATTATAGGGTTATCTGAAGTCCGAAGAAAGGGTGTGGTGTTCTGATTTACAGATCCACATTTTTTAACTCTATTTACAATTCATAACACTATACAAACCATACCTTTATATATTTTGATATTTTATCAACTTTTGTAATTCATTTTTATGTTTTCTTTCATACTGTTTGTACCTGAAAAGCATACTTTTAATTATATCTGATTGTTTTAATATCTGGAACTTAAATTATATTGATAATTTGTAATTCTTGCAATATTTTTCTATTGTGACATTTTCATCTGACATGACATCTGTCTGTCTATTTTATTTTTCTTAAAACCATAGACCGTAACATAGGTACCATGGACTAAACCTCCTTTAAGCTAGGTTTACACTATTATAAGGGTAGCGTAGACAGACCCCTTTGTGAACCGTTTTTATTCGTTCTGGTCTTTATTTCTTAATTGAAATTTGAATTTGAAATGTAGATAGAACATAGAACGAAGAAAAACGAGCGTGATTGTTTAGTTTTCGGATCTGGACTCAACGCTGAAAGTCGGTTTACTACTGGGTATTCCGAAGTGGACTTTTTATCTAAAACCTAAATATCCAGCTTGTGTAAGCGTAATATAATCTGAAGTGCACTAAAATATATATATTGAGTGATTTACTGTGTATAATTTGCCTGCCTTTCGGCCTACCATCTACCTGCGTATATACGGCGTGTAACGCCACAGTCATATCCCCGACTCTCCTTGCTGGCTACCTACCGCACGTGATGTATTACTGCGGCAGACAGGTCATCAGTGGCGCGGCGGTAACCTCTCTGAGGCCGTGCAGGGTGCGCACGCTGAACCAGAGGGTGCATATCTTGCGGTGCGCACCACCACCCGTGCCATCGCACCGTGCCACGCCGCCCTGGGAGAACAGAAGAGATCTTGTCCGTCCTGCTGCCTGTCTAGCTGACGACACAAGCAACCAACGACATTCGAAGCCGGACCCTAGATTTTATACCATATATCCTTTTTCTAAGTTTATTTTTAATAACTTATTTATTTTTATTAACGTGGCTTACGTTTAGCTCCCTATGAGCTAAACGTAACGCTACAAGGGGGAGGACTCAATAATCCTCAAATCCGGTAACCTGCTCTATTTCCGAGAGGGTGACCGGCAGTCCCACGGTGGTGTCGGGTTTATCGTCCACAAGTCCCTTGTGAACAACGTGGTGAAGATCGAGTGTGTGTCGACCAGGATGGCGTACCTTATACTCAGAATATCCTCAAGATATTCACTGAAGGTAATACAGGTCTACGCCCCAACCTCGGCACACCCCGACGATGAGATAGAGACCATGTATGAGGATATCTCCAGAGCCATGCATGGTTTCAAAACTCACTTCACCGTTGTCATGGCGGACTTCAACGCGAAACTGGGCAAACGAGACGAGGATGAGCTGCAAGTGGGGCAATTTGGAGTTGGACAACGGAACCACCGGGGTCACCTACTGGCCAGTTTTATGGAGAAGGAGGGCCTCTATATGATGAACTCCTTCTTCAAAAAGCGTGAACACAGGAAGTGGACCTGACAGAGCCCCGATGGTGTAACAAAAAATGACATCGACTTCATCATGACAACCAAGAAGCAAATGTTCAATGATGTCTCTGTGATCAATTCGGTAAAAACCGGGAGCGATCACCGCATGGTAAGAGGCACATTGAACATTAATATTAAGCTTGAAAGGTCTCGACTGATGAAGTCCACGCTCCGGCCAGCACAGATCCAGGTCCAAAACCCCGAGAGCTTTCAGCTCGAACTCCAGAATCGTTTCGAGTGCCTAGGATGGTTCCTAGGATGAATATAGCAACAGGTTCGTGGAAGCTGTCCATACGGTAGAGTCTAAGTTTTTCAAGACCTGTCGTACAGATAGAAACAAAAAGCTCTCTGATCATACCCTCAAGCTTATGAAGGAGAGGCGTGAGATGATCCTGCAGTCTTCAGACGAGGCGTGCAAATACCGGCAGCTCAATAGACAGATCTCTAAATCCTTGAAAAGAGACCTCCGCCGCTTCAATACCGAGCGTATTAAAGACGCAATAGAGCGAAATAAAGGCTCCAAGGTGTTTTCAAGGGATCTGGCTATTGGGCAGAGCCAACTCACGAAACTGAAGACCGACGATGGCAGGATCGTATCCGCCAAACCGGAGCTTCTCAGGGAGATCGAGACATTCTATGGGCAGTTGTACACATCGATCAGCAAGCCCGTTGCGAGTCTAGCAGACGACCCAAGAGCTAGATTGACCCGACACTATACCGAAGATATCCCGGACGTCAGCCTGTACGAGATTAGGATGGCTCTGAAACAGCTCAAAAACAACAAGGCGCCGGTGAAGACGGAATTACGGTCGAACTCCTGAAGGCGGGTGGTAAACCGGTCCTTAGGGCCCTTCAGAAGCTGTTTGATTCCGTCATACTCGAGGCCAAAATGCCACAGGCATGGTGCAGGGGTGTGGTGGTACTCTTCTTCAAGAAGGGCGACAATGCCCGGTTGAAGAACTATAAGCCCATCTCACTTCTTAGCCATGTCTACAAGTTGTTTTCAAGAGTCATCACGAATCGTCTCGCGCGCAGGTTAGACGATTTCCAGCCCCCCGAACAAGCCGGATTCCGAAAAGGCTTTAGCACCGTAGACCACATACATACGCTGCGGCAGGTTATACAGAAGACCAAAGAGCTGCCTCTCTGTTTAGCGTTTGTGGACTACGAGAAAGCCTTCGATTCGATAGAGACTTGGGCTGTACTGCAGTCTCTCCAACGGTGCCAGATCGACTACCGGTACATTGAGGTGTTGATGTATTTGTACAAAAACGCTACCATGTCAGTCCGTCTTCAGGATCAGACCTCAAAACCAATCCTTCTCCAGCGCGGCGTGAGACAGGGAGACGTCATTTCTCCGAAACTGTTCACTGCTGCGCTGGAGGATGTCTTCAAGGTTCTGGACTGGAGGGGGCTGGGCGTCAACGTTAATGGCGAGTACATTACTCACCTTCGGTTTGCCGACGACATAGTGGTCATGGCTGAGACCATGGAGCCTCAGTAAAATGCTCGATGACCTCAGTAGAGCTTCCGAAAGAGTGGGTCTTAAAATGAACATGGACAAAACCAAGATCATGGTGAATGCCCATGTAACACCCACTCCTATCAAGGCCGGAGACTCTACTCTCGAAGTTGCAGACGATTATGTCTACCTGAGACAAACGGTCCAGTTGGGTAGGTCCAATTTCGAGAAAGAGGTCAACCGTCGAATCCGACTCGGCTGGGCGGCGTTCGGGAAGTTGCGTGGTATCTTCTCGTCCAATTTACCGCAGTGTCTCAAGACAAAAGTCTATGACCAGTGTGTGTTGCCAGTGATCACCTATGGGACCGAGACGTGGTCGCTCACAATGGGCCTTATTAGAAAGCTCAAAGTCACCCAAAGGGCAATGGAGAGGGCTATGCTCGGAATTTCCTTGCGTGATCACGTCAGAAATGATAATATCCGCAGGAGAACCAAAGTTACCGACATAGCCCGAAGAATTGCCAAACTTAAGTGGCAGTGGGCAGGGCACATTGCTCGCAGAACGGATGGCCGATGGGGCCGAAAAGTTCTGGAATGGCGACCGCGAACCGGAAGACGATACGTTGGAAGGCCTCCCACTGGGTGGACTGATGACCTGGTTAAGGTTGCGGGAAGGCGCTGGATGCGAGACGCACGGGATCGGTCAATGTTGCGACGCCTGGGGGAGGCCTATGTCCAGCAGTGGACGTCTTTCGGCTGAAATGATGATGATGATGATGAAAGCAGGTAATAGTTTAATTGACTGATAGTCAACGTTATTAAATTCTGTGTTTTCGTAACCCTATACTGGGTAAGTGTTGAACAGCTAATTATATTTTATATTGTGTGTACCTACCTATCTAGGTTATCTTAGGGCGTGCGCCTATTTGCACTGAAACTGCTATATTCTTGTGCCTTCTGTTTGAATGTGTATTGTACAATCTAATTGCTCTGCACATTTAATGTACCTACCTACGTTATTTTCATGACTCAAAGTGTGCAAGTCATGTCGTGCATCTCACTTCCATTTTTACATGTAAACTCCGTACTGATTGTGACAACCACACATCACCTTTATTAGCGCATTAGTACATCTCGCTTTGCTTATACCTTGGTGTCACAATCAGCGGAGATGACCATTGGCCATTTCATGACACGCTGGACGTTATTTCCAGGGTCCTGAGTTCCGGCTTATTATCACGTCCGAGGTACCGGTTAATCCGGGATTGCAACCAGCTTCGTGCCGGGTACTTTATACCCGCGTGACCGCGTCGAGCAACCTACGGATCTGGCGCGAACATCCGCCGATCGTCACCATCCCTGGCGTCAGCAGCATGGCACAACCGCTGAATCATCGTCGCACCAGGAGAGTACTAGGCTACTCCTAAGGGAATTGGAATAATTTAGTGCCATAAACCTACCTACCCCCTTTTCTCTTATTTCTACAATATAATTTTTATGTTGACTTGGATACGTGGTATTTTTTCTACCCCCCACGTAACCCACATCCGTCCGTCATCCGTCATCCGTAATAAAACTGTAAGCAGCAGACCAAATGTATCTATACGTTTTAAGTTATAACATATTTTTCTGTCACAAATCAGTTATTATCAACGTCGTTACCTATACAAGTAAGACAACAAAAAAAAATTCAAATGTTTACAAAAAACCTAATTGACTAATAGGTTTCTGAATACATATAAGTATTTAAAGTAGGTAATTTTTGCGGAACAAAACTGGGTTTAACTAATTTTAATTGGTTTTGACCAGTATTACCCACAAATATTTCCACTTATATAATCTCAATTATCTTATAACAGACATTCTAATTACAATCTTTATTAGTCTTGGCTGTTTACAAAACTTGATAGCTTACAAAATACATCTAAATATTTTATTTAACTCGCAGCGACGGGAGCATTTTTACAAATTTATAACGCGACAAAGCACACAGCTATGCCATTACCATCCATTTGGTGCACTTACAGCACCGTGGCTGTACTATTCTGTTAAATAACAAAACCACGGAGCAAATTCTTACAGTAAATGGGTGTACAGTCCCCATTTATGAGCCCCGGGCGACGTGAATCCACCGGCTACTCTCTCCCCACCTTATGTATTATAAATTTACCTAATTTCAGGCTGAGTGAATTTCTAGTGTTGTTCGCGACAGATTAATTAAAAGTCTACTTTGTTGTTATTAAAGTTAATCTTAATTATTCAGAGCTGAGTGCGAAGTTAGCTCATGTCTAACTCACTATCTAAGTTTTTGCTTAAAAGCTTGCATATTTACTGTTTTATGTGTTTGTAAAAGCAGTGATATCCTTCGGGGTTATAACACGAAATATTCATGTAACGTGTTTTTAACTCGACGCGCCACTCTCCTATTTAAGTGCTATTAGTTGGTTTTGAAATTAATATTCAACTCGCCGACGTAATAATTTTGACAGCGGTTGAAATGGCTTTGGACACAAATTAACGCTTATTTTATCTACGAAGGGAAATTTAGGATGTGTAAGTAAAATAGCAACAGCTATCACTAACTATAAAGTTTTGATGTGTTTATTTGACACCATGTCGTCAAACAAGAGTGTTAATTCGCTCTCACTTTGATCAATCCACCAGAACTTAGCACATAAAGTGCAGCCAATTACTTAATCATGTCGCACCCGCCTCATCGCACAGTTAGGTCTTTGAGATCTTGTACCTCTTTGTATACTTAAACTCGATGTAAAGACAGCTAATATTTACACAAAATAATTCCCGTGCAAATATTTGAGAAGAACTCTTACAATGTTTTTCAAAGACGCTTCTATGAGACTTTTAATATGGCTGACTATGGCCGAGTATTTCAATCATTCCACTGGATTATTATTATTTAAATGAATATTGGAAAATCCAATGCAAATACTATGAATATAAAAACAATTATCCTAAATCTCTATCCCGGATTCCGGGGTTTTATATCGGCTTGATAATTTAATCTGCTTATAGGTAGATTAAAAATATCATTTCGGAAAAGGACATGGTATAAATAATGCAAACGAGGCTGCGAATAGGCTTTACAAAAATAAAATATACGTGTTGAAAAACACCAGGGTAAGCAAAATTTTTCTCTTACAATACGTCTACCTGTTTGAAATCCCTATAAGCTCCATCATAAATCCTTTGCCCCATACGGGTCAAAGGGCGTAGTTTATGTATTGTCTATGTGAATATCTAGAGGTATACCGACTAATTAATGTGCATACATATTATATTGGTAAATCTTAGGACCGCAGCGGGCAAACCCTTGACATATCTCCTTGTTTAGGCTTTATCTGCGCCGCAGTTACTTAGCGGATATGATCCTTTTGCGACACTTATTATGATGTGAAAATATAGTGTGTTTTTCCGTTGTTGTTTTATTTTAATCTTTTCCGTCACGGATTCATATAATAATTATGATGTATTGTGCAAAGTAAAGTCGTTTCTTATTGACGATGTCTACTATTTCAAGCCATTATCTACTGTCGAATCAAACATATGTCACCAATTTGTGAACATGTTCGATAATTTTATGTTTTTTTTTGTCGTTTATGTTTTTTAATTTCGAAAAACTGAATTGACAAAAAAAATAAAAGATAGACTCGTGAGGTCTACAGCTCATAGATACACTACTTTATTTATAGTGATTAACCGGGGTTGAGTCGAGTGGAGTGGAGGAAAATTCCTTCAAAAGGACTTAGAACATAGGCCTTACTTTACGGTTTCATATGTGAAATTTTCGTGTTTGGTATAAAATGAAAGTTCTTAGTCAGAACAGAGAACACTAAAATATTTCTGGCTTTTAATCGTGGTTTTTATATAAGATTGTATATAAGAGCAATAATTACACCCTTTGAGAAAACTGTGAACAGTTTAAATGTAAATTATAATTCAAGAAACTGCAGACTTATTTTAAGAGCCCTCGTAAATATTCTCTTAATATTCATTAATTTAAGCTTCATGCGCAAAGGTACAAAAGCAGCCTTAATGGCTTAGGCATTCTCTAACAGTCAACCAAGGGTGGTAAAGAGATAAAATGGCAGGTGCAATGTTAAGTAAAATATTAAAAGGTAATATCATAGTTCGTTGGATTATGAGAACTGCACACTTAACTTTTTCCTGAAATATTTAAAATCAAAAATAGAAGTTTCTGGTACACAATCAGAGTAATGTTTTCAGTCAGATTAAATTCTTCTTCTGCTTTACGTGTCAATTCTACTCAAATTTTGTTCTACCAAAATGGCCTCATTCAATAAACGTTCGTTCAAGTCGTGGAAGGTGCAGGCGGTGATGCATGCTGGACAGGAAGGCAGGCGGTGCATATCCTGTGAAAGGGCTCTACTACTACTGGCAGACAAATTAAAATTACAAGACATTATACAACATCCCTGAAAAGATCTCAAACATAATCACGAACACGAACATTTCCATCTAAAAAGTAATCAGCATTTTCTCAAAGTACAGACATTTATTACAGAACATTTTACACGATTCGACTCCTTATCTTTCAGGAAAAGATCTTTTCCCTAACACGTCTTTTGGCTTCACGAATTACCAATTACGGTTGCTTAGCGTGTAAGGAGAAAGATAAAAGCATATTCAACATTTACAAGAAATTGGACGCGGCTCCACTCGGCTTCTGGCCCTTAGTAAGGCTCGCTCGTTAGAGCTCACATTCGTGTTGTATGGAAAGCTGGAAAGCGGGGAAATTCTTAATATGCTAGTTTTTGTCAAAGTTCGCCAAATAATTTAAAAACTTACTTCAGGCCCCGTCATCTCCTTCATGTAAGGTTACTTTAGACCTTGCAGACAGAAATAGGAGCCACGCGCAGCAGGCTCCGTTGACTTTGTTGCTTAAATAATAATCGTACTTACTCATTCTGTTCTATATTATAATCAATGTCAACATCAAAATAATTAAAAAAACAAATCTTATAATTAGCCGGCCCAATAAGTGATGGGCATTATTCAGAAAGCCCGGTCAATTTCGTTATTTCAATAGTTTTTAGTGCATTGCCTACTCATATTGGGCATGTTTCAAATTGTTTGGGCATTAAAAATAATGCCGTATTAATCACTTGGTCCATAATCTTTATACTAGTTTCTGCCCGCGGCTTAAACCACGTATTTTTTTATACACTTTTTCAAAAAGAGCTATTTTATTCTTCGTAAACAGGAAATAAAATAGCTCAGTAATCTCTTGGGACTAAACATGATTTTAATTTGGAATGTGGATATTGTTAGTAAATGTTCCAATCAGCAAAGGGATGCGGTCAAAAATAAGATAACATCGCTAAAATCGATTACGACGAATGTATCAGGTAAATGGCTAATAAGCGATTGTAATTCTATTTCAGATCGCACGGGAACATTGTATTGAACAAGTGACTGTATGGAAAACTGCTCGCGAGCCAAGTCAATTGTAACGGATGATAATAGTAAAATTGTTACGATGCACTTCCCTATTTCTTCAAATATAAAGATTTGCCTCTAATTATTTCTGTTGGGTCTTATGTTTCCTAATTGTAAGTAAATAAATAAATGTAAAATAAACGTTCTTGTTCATAAGTTGCACTTAGGGTGATAAAAAGTAAACTGTCGACCTCACGAGCAACACTATTTTAAACTACAAAGTACTTTGAATCCAACTCTGCGCTCTCGATTCTATTTTAAAATCCTTGGCCTGCTCTGGTTCAAAAAACACCCTCGCCTTTAAAATAGTTGTTTGCTCCCTAGATAAATAATGTACTATTTCATCCCAAGGAAACACACTACTAGGATAAAAACTCCTCCTACTATATGTCCTTACCAGGGCCTCAAACAATATCCATACTTAATTTGATTTAAATTGGTTCAGCCGTTTAGTCGTGAAAAGGTTATAAACAAACAGAGCTCCTTGCGCATTTATAATATTATTAGTATTAGTATGAATGAAAAGGTAATTCAAAATATTTGATAAGTAAGGCAAGCTTAAAATGTACCGTGAGATACATTTTATTATTTATTTATTTAATACTTCATGCACACAACCGTACAGAGGCGGACGTAATGCCTTAGGCATTTTCTACCAGTCGATCTTTGGGTGATGCAGAGACAAATAGTGGTAGGTACTTTATCAATCAAAATCATATATTAAACTAATGGCTCAGTTTATTTTGGTACAGCGTGGTTAATTAACGTCATCATAATTAGGTAGCATTTAATTATAAGCTCTAAATCTTAAATTCAACTAGAAAATCTTTCACCTTTCCTTATCTCATGTTTCACGGCAACATTCATAAAGTGTTAAGTTTCCTTTTATGTTTGGCGTCAGGTATGTTCTCAGCAATTCTTCCCATGGCTATAATGTTCACGGCAGATAGCACACGATAAGAGTTAAGGAGCTATTCCCATGTAATCTGTAGCTACCTTTATTTTGTAAGGCATCCTTAGCGAGAGTTAGGACAGATTGAAACTGTTCTGTTTGTAATTAATTTTCGTTGTAAAGGAGGAAGCGAAGAATAATATTATTGCTGAAAAGTTAGTTCCGTTTTTATCACATCATCTCATCATGCGTCACGAGCGTTTAGTATGGTTTAATTGAGATGTTAATTTACTTCTATGTTATTAGGATTCCATATCCAAAGGGTCCAAACCTATTGCTGTCACTCACGTGTCCGTCTGTTTGTCCGTCGCCTGTCACAAAATTTTGTACACTAAAATTGGTCAACTGCTAATCGACCTATGAACTTGAATTTTTGTGATAATATTTATTATTACGTATATTCTACTAAAAAATACCAATATATTATACATTTGGTACGGAAACCTAAATGTGTGAAGTCCAACACGCACTTGGACGGTTCTTTTTTAATTATTGGGCTAGACTCCCTTTACGAATTATGCCTTTAAAGTGCTCAAAGTGCTCTATAATTATTTCGCTTTAAACCTTTTGTTACCACAATAAGAAACAAAAGTTTTAATCGAATAATATCTAACAATTCGATTTACGTTTAAATATTTATTATTTTATATCAACCACAACTTAGAAATGATGTTATATGAAAAACTGCAAATAAAAATTCGTAGCCACAGTAGCGAAACAATACAAAGCCTGTAACCTCGTACAACGCTAGTTCGAAGTTTCCAGTGGCTAAAGTAGATTACCCCTTGTAATACTCTGCACTCGGATAGCAACACAACACGTGTTATTGTAAAACACAGCCAGTTTGAGCAGATAAAATGGACTGTAGATTTAAGGTCCTCACGAAATAGCACATCAAATTTATGAGGATATAACGACCGCATAGAATATAATAATTATGTCTGAAGGCACAATGGTGCATTGTCAGGCAGGAGCAGTTATAAGTTAATAAGTTGCGCCCTCATCGAATAGAAACATTTAAAGTAGCTAGTGAGAAACCCAAATATCGTGTTGATATGTCTTTGAAACAGAGCGAGGGCAGTTTAATGAATGCTCTACCTAGAACGACGGCTACGGGCTACGACGTAGCCACTGCTACGATGGCGTAGAATCTCGTACCTAACCTTTAACCTTGATTAACATAAAATGTTAATTTGTGTATGTACTCATACTCTTTTTTTGTATTATGTGCAATTAGTTTGCATGTTGAAACTAAATCACACAATTTACCACATTGATTCCACGGGACTCCTTTCTTATTATTCATTGATTTTGTTAAAAATAAAAGCTAAGACTTATTTCAAAATGGTTTATTTTACTCAGCAACATGTTTGTAATAGGCTTATACCAAAGTTTCGTTTTATTTACATAGTCGTATTATTAATAATAGAAAAAACTAATAAACGAAAAAATATGGAAACAAAATAATCGTCAACTTTTAGATGCTAATTAAAATACAATTATAAATGATTATCAATATTTTTTATTGAATTTACAATTTTTAATATAAATAACTTTTTTTGAAACTAAATAGGATATTGGCTACTTTCATACAAAGATAAAAAACGTGCAGCTATTACTCAGAATCTTCATACACCATTCACACCTGAACTGCTTGCATCCACACCTAAATCCTGTGCTGCCACGTTGCTTGAGTCTGGTGAACACTTGAATCCGAATCATGATCAGATGGTATGTATATATATCCCATCTTCAGAATTCGTTTGGAATTTTTACGTGTTGTGGTCCACCTTGTTGCACTCAGTCTTCATCGTGCATCCATACATCCGAGCCAGTCTTGTACAACAGACTCAGCATTTTGTCGCTGTGGATTGACTAAGCAAATATTTGGAGCCATTTTGTACAGTAAAAACACTTATAATAAAATCTAATTACAAATTATCAAAGCAAAATATTTGTCACATAAATAATATGTGTCCAGTGGACTCCTTGGACATACTTACCGATACGTAAGGCGCAGGCACCTGTCCTCTTCATCAGCCTTTAAATGCTCTCACTGCTGGCAAATAGGCGTCCTCTCTATGAGAGGGAATGGGCCGTAATCAGCAGGCAGCAAACGATAGTTGGGCAATGGGCAGGAAGGTAATAGGTCGCACAAAAACTTAGCACTTGCAGGGATAGACTGGAGCGCCCTGTATGCAACGAGTAATGGCGACGAAGCATATAAGATTTTTTATGACATATTGTACAGGGTTTTAGATGGTATCACTTCATGAAAGAGTTCCAAGCGTGATTGCTCTCGTTATCACTATCCAGAATAGTTCACTGCTGACATAATTAGTAATATTAAACAGAAGGCTTTTTGGTTTAAATCTTTTAAGTAGACTAGGTCGGACAGCAATTATATTAACTTTTCTTACTTTCGTTCTGTTGTCAAAATTATGATCAGTACCACATACCGAGAATATTAGAACCGTATTGAGCAACAATTTGTAAAAAAACCGAGGTCTTTTTGGGCTTTCATCGGGAGCAAGCGTTCGAAACGAAGTAAAGTGAAGATAGGTGCCGATGCCAGAGCATGAGTGTGCCCAGCCGTGACTCGGACTACTTCCATTCGGTTTATGGGGTGGTGGCGCCGAGGCTGGATGCGGCTGCAGCCGGGCAGGTAGAGCCCGAGCGTCGCACCCGCGTTCACGTGGGGCAGCTGTCTTTCGGCGAGGTGTGTGCCGCGCTCACGCGCCTCTAGCCCAAGAGTTCGGTTGGACCAGACGGGGTGCCCCCCTTCATTGTTAGGGATTGTAGGAATGTACTAGCCCGGCAGCTAATGCGTCTGTTCAACAGCTTTTTACGGGAATGTTCGTATACAGAAGGCTGGAAGTTGACCAGGGTTACTCCGGTACCGAAAAGGGCCAAAAGCTCAGACGTTAGTGGATATAGACCTGTAGCATTACTGCCACCATTTGCTAAATCTTGGAGTCTGCGTTGTGTTCATCTATCCACTCGCAAGTAGCCTCACAGCTCAACGACGCACAGCATGGTTTCCGCGCGGGCTGCAGCACGAATTCGAATCGAATGTGCTTCCTAAACCAGGCCTCCACAGTACTGGACTCTGAGGCAGGTGTCCAACTAGACGTCGCTTACTTTGACTTTAAGAAGGCATTCGATAGTGTGGACAATGATATTTTTTTAAGTAAATTTGCGAGTGCTGGCTTTACCCCAGCCCTTTTAAAGTTATTTTCGAGCTACTTGGCCAACCGCAAGCAAGTGGTGGAATACGCAAGCTTCACCTCAGCTGACCCGTATTGCACCCTTACGGGGGTAAGACAGGACGAATTTAGGACCCTTTAAATTTATTATCATGGTCAATGATCTCCTGGATGTCATTTAAGACGCTGCCTGCCTAAGTTGTTCATGCGGATAACCAACGTGTCGCACTGTGAAAAACTTTAGCGTGACATCGATCGGGTGGTGGCATGGAGTGTAGAGAACAAGATACACTTCAATGTGGCGATATGTAATATAATGTCCTTTACGCGGGCCGTGGTACCCCGACGACATCACGAATATAGTATGGACGGTCACGTCATACCGTGGTTGGGGTTGGTGCGGGATCTTAGGGTCACCTTTACTGAGGATCTATCATTTCGATCTCATGTCGTGCAAGTATGTAAAAAAGCCTTCAAAAATCTTGGATTTGTCAACCAAGAAACCCGGGACTTCACTAACATGGCAGCAGTGAAATCACTTTGTAATGCGTTTGTGCGAAGCAACTTGGAAACTAGTGCTATCATGTGGAATCCTTATGAAACTAAATATTTTCAGATGGTGGAAAAGATGCAGAACAAGTTTACACGGTACCTCTATAAGAGGCAATTTGGCGTCTACCCGTTTTACCCGCTTATGTACCCAACTCTCTTTGTAATAGGAATGGGTACTATAAGTTGGAAATAGGGCGCAATCTTGCTCTGGTTAAATATGTCTTTATGGTGTTTCGTGGGATGTTAAACAATCCGCAAATCTTGGAATCGTTGGGATTACTCGTTCTAAACAGTAGGCTACGGTTGGGGCCGAAGGAATGTCTGTTTAAAACTCCGGTAGCCCGTACAAACCTATTAAATTGTACGAGTAAAAAAAGTAAAAGTTTGCACCCGTATGTCGGGCGGTTACGATAATTAATAGCATCTCTCAAGGGTTGGACATTTTTTCCTGCTCTTTGGCGGAATTCCAGAAGGTGACCGTTAGTGTGTCGTCCTCTAAGTAACTTGTCCCGGCACACGGAGCTGTTACTTGTGACTGGTCTATCATAGATGCAAGTAGGTATGTGATCAGTTTTCGAGAGGCGTTTCTGGGTGTCGCATTGTATGACTACTTTTATTACCTTGGGATCTACCTGTAAAAATAATTGTATATGTAAATGAATAAATAAATAAAAAATAAACTCAACACAACACGACAAAAAATAACATAATATAACACTAATCAACATAACATAACATCAAGTCTGTAGTCCACGAAGGGTTGGCCAGAGGTGCACTTATAGTAGACCGACATTTCACCAGTTATTTTAAGTTCCACGTAATAGGGGTGAGCCTATTGCAATCAACCGGGCACAAATCCAGACTCCAGGGTGCTAATGAGAAACTCCTGATGAAAAAACCCAATAACACCATTGCCCGACCCGGACATTGAACCCAGGACCTCATGTTCTGCAGTAGTGCTTGCAACCACAACACGAAATTGTAATACCCAAATTCAGATTAACGAAAACTAGCAAGTCTTTTCTTGTTAACAGTATTCGCTTTTATAACAAGTTGCCAAAGTCAGTTATAGAACTGACCGATGGAAAGTTCAAAAACTAAATCAAACGTCTGCTTATTAAAAAAGCATATTATAAAATCAAGGACTACGTTGAAGATAAAAACATTTGGCCTTACCTCCTTCTGCGCATGCAGCTTCCCTGGTAACACGTAAACGGCACAAATATGTGGATGTCTCTAACTATTCTCAATCTCATTTTTCTTTCCTTCTTTTAATTAGACTTTCTACAACGGTTTTCAATCATCTTTATAGCCTTTTGCTAAAAATAGTTACAGCACTGATAACAACATTTGTGCCACATGTTAAATGTAGTCTTGTTATACTTCTTATTTAGGGTTCCGTACCCAAAGGGCAAAAACGGGACCCTATTACTAAGACTCCACGGTCCGTCTGTCTGTCTTTCCGTCTGTCTGTCACCAGGCTGTATCTTATGAACCGTGATAGCTAGACAGTTGAAATTTTCACAGATGATGTATTTCTGTTGCCGCTATAACAACAAATACTAAAAACAGTAAAAAATAAATATTTAAGTTGGGCTCCCATGCAACAAACGTGATTTTTGTGCCGTTTTTTGCGATAATGGTACGGAACCCTTCGTGCGCGAGTACGGTTCGCACTTGGCCGGGTTTTTTTTACCTTTTTATAGATTCTTTTACTGATAGACCGATAGCGCAAGGCTATTTTGATATCATAAGTTTAAAAAATTCTAAAGTTGCTTATTTTTTGCCTGTGGATACAGTGGTACCTATGAATCTTATTATTGCGTTTTGTGTCACATCTGATACTTGCGTTTTCAGTAATTCGATGATTTGTGGTTGATTATTTTTATTCAAATCAAAACTGGCAAAATTAATTTAAAGTTTAAAATAATTATGGTGTCATATCTAGGATAGTCTGCGGAGTGTACAAACCCAATTTGTGTTATATTCGTCCAGTGCAAGCCGACATAAGGTCCTTATGTAAAAATAGGTCAAAAAAAATATTACAATTAATGAAATAACTATTTCCTTTCTCAGATCACTAACATAAGCCTAATAAATAAATTTGTGCCAAATTAGGGCATGCAATTTTAAGATTTTTATTATTTTGCTTTGCCAAGCTACAAACGCTTCAAAAAAATATTACAAACATTAGAGTTCACATATTTAATATAATAAATGCATGAAAAATCTACATTGTAAATTTGTGTCATTTTCATGCGCGATAAGTATATATACATTAATAAAACACAAAAACAATGGTTGCGATCGAAGCTAGCGGACGCGGCTAGGTGGCATACGCCTACCACAGTACCTACGCACACACGTTCGTTCGGTACGATTTCTTCTTAGATGCGAAGGGTTCATAAATAAATAACATACCTATATGAGTATTGATTGACTCTTATCTCCGCTACGTAATGAACAAATGTGTAACATAAAGAGATAAAAATAATGACTTGTGAATTTTGTACAAAGCGTGCGTCTGCAATCTCATTAACCTACGAATTTCAATGATCAATGCTTAGAAGACGATGTGGTCAGTATTATTTTAGATTGACGCTTCGATTAGCTTCGAATTTGAACCTGTAAGCGGTAGGTATGACGATACCTACCTAAACCTACCGCGTTTTCGTTATACTTCTCGATATCCCGCGCCCCGCATCGAGTAGGTCGGTACTAGGTATTGTAGTCAGCAAAACAAAATATACACGACGTAAAAAAAAAAATATTTTTGTTGTGTGGTGATAGTGGTTTTATTTCAGCACAGTCCTTTTTTAACCCCCGACGGAAGAAGAGGGCTGTTATAAGTTTGACGTGTGTTGCTGTGTATCCGTGTGTCTGTCTGTGGCACCACAGCGCCTAAACATATGAACCGATTTTGATTTAGTTTCATTTTGCTTGAAAGGTGATTTTGTCGAGAGTGTTCTTAGCTATGTTTGAATTAAATCGGTTCAGCCGTTCAAAAGTTATGGGCGTTTTACTGTTCAATCGGGGTGTTTTCGCAAGATATCGTGTCTTAATTACATGTTCAATAGATTGCCAATCAAAGCGTATCTACTATGTACTAGATAAATTATGAAGCATGAAATAAAAATGTGACGGGGGTTTTTTAAATTTTGAAATTACACTTGTTCCGTCATCCAATACAATGCTCGATTCTATGAATTTTAATAATCCCCTTTCTTTAACAATCACTGTATTAACGTCCAGTGTTGGACCACATTTCAACACTCAATATGAATAACATTGTAACTTTAGTCACATATTGGTACAACTTTATGTCATATGAAATCAGCAAGAAAAGACCTTTATTTCTGCTTTTTAACCGTATTTCTATGACTATAAGAACTACATTTGCGAAATGGAATTATTTCGCAAGCGTTTTTAGTTTTTCTTATAACTGAGATGTGTAACTTTTATGGTGTACAATGAAGTATATTCTATTCATTTTTCTTTTTCTATTCATTTATTCTATTGTAATTAAAAATGAATAATGTTTCTACTGAATCATACTTGTAGATCAAGTTCCAATACACAAAAGTTTTGATAACAAGGGTTTCTTTGTGTTAAAGTCATTTTAAATTGACATACGTACAATGTTATTCTTCTTAAATCTAAACACTTATTTTAAATGTTATCATTTTAAAGAAAGATGCAGTGTTGACATCGAGAATAGGTATCAGCATTAATGGTCTTGGAGAAAAACTAAGAGTAGGTATGTAATAAAATGCTTTTAGACTCATTCAATATTACAGATATGTAGTTAAGGAGAATATAACAAAAATATCATCACATCATCAGCCTTTTAAAGTTCCCTCTGCTGGGACACAGGCCTCCTCTCATAGAGGGAGTGGGCTATAATCCACCACGCGGGCCCAGTGCGGATTGGTAGATGTCACATGTCTTTGAATTTTTGGTTCTAGGACATGCCGGTTTCCTTTAACAAAAATATATGAAGAAGTAATTGCAAATGATAGGCGTGATAAGCATTAGGATAGGCTAAGATAGATGGACCTCCTTTTCCGAACTTAGACTCCTATTTGATCCAATGTGCGTGTAGGCCTCCTCTCTGTGAGAGGTAATGGGCCGTAATCTACCACGTGGGCCCAGTGCCCAGTGGATGTTATATGTCTTAGTTTTTAAGGTTCCGTACCTAAAGGGTAAAAATGGGACCCTATTTTGAGACACCGCGGTCCGTCTGTCTGTCTGTCACCAGGCTGTATCTCATGAACCATGATATTGAACAGTTGAAATTTTCACATATGATGTATTTCTGTTGCCGCTATAACAACAAATACTAAAAATTTAATTAAATAAATATTTAAGTGGGGGCCCATACAACAAACGTGATTTTTGGATCCCCGAAATGTAACTGATCAAAACCGATAAGCTGGCAACTTGGCAACGATGTTCAAGGCTCTTGAGCTTTAACTCGACCAGTGTCTCATTGCCGATTAGCTTCTTGGCTCGTTTTTTGATCAACTTAACTGCAACAAGCTGGTATTTGGCAATCCGTCCCAAAAATGAGAACAGTACTCCTAAATCATCGAACTTGAGCTTGATACAACTTGAGTAACTATTTTGGCGTGAAGAGCCGACTCCCCCACTTTTTGGCAGCCAGCTAAGCGTTTTCCTCAATGTATGGACCAAAATTGAGGATCGTGTTAAACGCAACATCAAGAAGCTCAAAGTGGTCCATTATCGGCCCGTAAGGAAGGAGCCTAGTGGAATTGGCTCATTGTAATGGAGAAAAGACACGCCTGGGTTTTAGGAGCATAGAACCTGGCCAAATTGGCATCGCCCCATTTGGAGACTGCCTTCAAGGATAAGTTCAAACGCTCCACCATAGCACGGACAAGGATGGACAAGTACCTCTCAGCAACAGTGCTGTTGTCTGCATACCCAGTTTTTGACAGATCATTTATATACAGCAAAAATAATGTTGCTGAGAGTACCAACCAATTGGACAATTGGTACGACGAGCAGCCATCGATAACCATTGGAATGGACCGATCCCTCAATAAATCTGCAATCCAATCACACGTACCATCACCAGACAGACCGAATATAGGTAGCTTACTTATAAGGCTTCCGTGCCAGACCCTATCGATAGCTTTCGAGTTGTCTAGGGAGACGGCAAGCGCCTCCCCGTGCCTCTCGATGGCCTTACTCCAAATGTGAATGGCATACGCTAGAAGATCCCCTGTAAAACGATTGCAATCACTTAGGATGTCAATAGCTACTTGGTAAGCCAGGAGCTCGACTGTCCTTCTTGGACACGGGCTGTACGTTAGCTTACTACCAAGCATTCGACACTTTACCAGTTTCATACGAAAGGCGAAATAGACGTGTCGAGATTGGCGAAAGTTCAGGCGCACAAGTTTTAAGGACAAGTGCTAGTATCTCGTCGGGGTCACTAGCTTTGTTCAAGTTAAGGTTGCCCAGCAACCTACGAACGTCCTTTTGATAGATGAGAATGTTCGAAATATGTCTCACATCCGCCAGGAGAAAGAAGGGGCCGCGCATCACCAGAACGCAGACTCGAAGATTCCGCAAAAAGAGCCAAATAAATCCGCCTTCTCCTCAACGAAGATGGCCAGCGACCCGCCGGGTTTCAGCAGTAGTGGTAGTGAGGGATGGTAGAAGTTTGACTCAACCGACTTAACCAGGGACCAAAACGCTTTACTACCTGCTGGGTAAGAAGCAAGTTAGGGACATAACTATTTAACATTTGGCCAATGTGGACGAACCGAGCATTTTGCAACACCTTCTTGCAGGACTTGGCAGTGTTTTTGAAGGCCTTCTTTTCTGAGCGTTGACCCATGCCAGGTACACCTTATGTTTAAGCGCGCCTGCGTGATCACAATCGGTGCCAAACCGTGACCGGTCTTTGCTAGGCATGGGTAAGTCAGAGAACGGAATGTAGTACTCCAATTTCTGACGCATCACATCCTAATCTGCTGACTTGTACTGACAAACCCACCGGGTGCCTCTTGGGTGGACAGTAGACATACGCTTTTAAAAGACAGCGATCGGAGCTCGGAACTATCCTAGGTGAAGTTATCGACACTGTTGTCAGCAGAAGGTCCAAGCAATTGGCCGTATGCGAATCAACATCCCCCGTTGCTATTGCCCCTGAAGCAGCTGGCTGATAAGCGCTAAGGAAAGCTTATGCATCTCCACTCCAGCATGATCACTGCACTGGTATGGGAAGAGCCACTCCTGGTGGTCAGCATTAAAGTCCCCCCATATCACTAGTTGGACGAATAAGTACTGCTGCTATGCTGTATCAGCCGCTTCACTGAGGTTATCTGTGAGCCTGCTTGTCTCCTGATCTCCGCTGTGCGAACGGTAGACACAGCAACAGATAATTTTATGCAGACCTGTGTCCACCAGAAACCAAAGCGTTGTGAATATTAATTGAATTACAATAATTATGGAAGTCCAATCAGATGGTTAGACCAAGTCCGCACATCGTTAAATACCAGGCTGCACGATGATCTCCACGACGTCAAAGATAGAAGCAGATGGCGCAAATTGGTAAAGGAGAAGTTGTTTGCACGAAGACCAGGGAATCGCGACCCTCAGTAATGAGGAACACGATGTGAGGAGGAGGAATTATTAAAAAGCGAGTTTTATTAGCTCTTCCATAGTACTTAACATGTTGTGTACACACATTGTAATGGTTGCTTATAATAATATTTATCACAGATGTTTATTGTCGGTATAATTCATAATCATACAATAAGACAGAATAATATTCACAGAAAAATCTTTCAAATGTTTTCATGACCCCATTGTAACGGCAGTTACAATGCTTTTCATATTAAAATGCTTAAAATATGTACATAGTAACATTTCAAAAATCATACTTGCAGGGGTTTTATCAAAACTGAAAGATCAGTTAAAATAAAACAACATGAAACCTAAATTGTACAGAACAACTTATGGCTGCAGCTGCAAATAAATAATAAACTTAGCTAAAAAAATTAAATATCTGTGTTGATTGAAAACCATGACATATTGAGTTAGGTTAAAACGGGCTGTTTTGCGCAACTCCACGACCAAGCGCGTATTTTGCGTAGCCATATTGAAGTACAATGTTATATATAGGGTGTCGATATAACACATTTATTATATTCAACCTCCATTTTAGTCTTTCAACTTTTAAGATCTACTTGCGCAAAAAACTTAACTCATAGGCTTTAGGTTAAATTGACAGTTTGTTATACAAAATTGTCAAATAATCTCGTGTTAGCAACTAATTCTGAGTTAAGTTTTTCGTGCAAGTGGGTCTTAATTAATCAAATACATCAAAAATAACGCACGCACTTGTTTGTTGCAACTTGCGAATACCGAATGTAAACAAATAAACGCACCGCGCGTCTGGCTGGCCGGCACCCGCCGCCCGCGACCGCTCTTTTCTCTGCGCTCGCACTTCGTTCGAAGAAGTCTAGTATTTTTTTTTAAATAATAAGATTTCGTGGATGAAAACGACACAAATTATAAATAGTGTTTTGTTACATTATAATAACCAAAAACACAAAAACTCTAATAACTTGCATTTTCTTTTGTGGATTTTACAGGGAGTTGTAATAAAAAATAACTATAAAAGTCGTGGATGAATTTGACACAAAATCTTTTAAACAGTACTCTAAAACGTGTAACACCTATTTAAAATATTGTAATATTCTTTTACAGCTAGTTCGGCGACGTGTTAGGTACTGGTTAAGTAAATTAGTATTCTCGAGGACAGAGATGACACAAAATGCCTATGTACATCAGTTACTACTTCGTTAATATCATGAAAGTAAAATATTTAACTCTAATTTTCTTTTCGTCCAATACTGGTCGAAAATACAAATACCTAAATTTCTACCTATGCAAATACCTAGGATGACACAAACTTTTGTATTAGGTTGGGGAAATGGTCCGGAAACTATATGCGAAACACAAACAACTTTAATATTTTTGAAACCTCAAAACCTAGCGCTATCGCTCTATGATTGTTTTTTGAATGTGTGAACATTGTAGGCCTTCTAGATGCTAGTTAACATTTGTTAACTTTTTATATAATATATAAACATTTTTTTTTTTTTTTAATTTCTTGTGACTTATTGTCGGCCCTACGTTGTCCCCCCATATCTAAGTACGAATGCTGTAACATGGAAATATTGTAAAACCAAACCATTTTTAAAAGAGTAACCATGGAGTTTCTTGCCGGTTCTTCTCCATCGGTAACAACCAACCCGAACCGTGCACCTTTTGTCGACGTTTTATAAGTACCTATGTAGGCCTATGTGAAATAAACAATAAAAAAACAAAAACCATTTGATCAACGAGCTAGTCTTAATATAATAAACAACTCGTAACTCTGTTAGTTGCAGCACTCACCATTATGTAGCAGTAAGTAATAATGTTTCACTTAATATTATTGCTGCTTTCAAGTTCAGTTTCATTGTCTACAATAAAGCTGGCATTATTTGTTTTCCTACTACTTGTTTTGCTGATCTCACACAATAAAATTGCGATAATCATGACGTGCTTGTATTCAGGCTATTCACAATGTTGAAAAAAAAGACAATAGAATATTCTAAACATAGATTTACAGGTAAGATTATTCTACTTTTCTATTGGAATATTGTTTTTTTTTTTTAACTTTCTCTATTTTACTACACTCTTTCGTGTTATAAGCGAAAGTCAATAAATATCTGTAGCGTCAATTGTAAATGTACATGTCCTAAAAGTAAATACCTAATTTTATATAAATTAATTACTACCAATATATATTAAGTGTACATTAAAACTAATTACTCCGACTCTATGGAAGAAGTATAGTTTTTGACTCGGTCATCTTTTGTCATCCTATATCTCAATTTAAATATATATTTATATCTGAATTTTTTCGTATGATCCTCGCGCGTTTGTTTACCTAAGCTTCTACTTGTGCCTACGTAACATCTATATCTATCTGTGCTACTTCTTGTGTTGTCTTTCTTCTTCTATTCTTTAAAGATTATATGTGTACGTGTGTGGACTAAAGTAAAAAAAAACGAATGAACCTACGGCTTTTATTCATACCTACTTCACTGGTGACCTCGACGTGATTTGAACACGCAATCATCTGATTAGAAAAATTATATAATAATATACGTATAAAAAGGATACAAACAATATACCATACTGTTCTTTAATATTCTTTCGAACTACAATAAACACTGACTATTTGATTGAAGGAGGCTGAGTTAAGATTGAGTCGAGTGGAGATTTCCCTCCACTCCACTCAACCTCGACTTAGAATATAGGAGAAATTTTACTTTATACCTTTAGCAAAAATTTTGTTAGTAAAACCTTTAAAATATGGCTTCATTCAACTATTTTATATTGCACGTGGCAAATGGCACTCATTTGGCAAGTTATAATGCCCCGAGGACCAATTAAGTCGGACCGCACCTAACCAAAGACTATTTTTCTTATCCATTAAAACTATGTATGATTCTTTAGTCAGCTGGACCCGCTCGCTATTGGACCCGCGAGTCCACTTGACCACATAATTTATTTTCTATATTTTTATTGGTTAACCGGACCCACATTCAAATTTTTAAAAAACATCCATTGTTGAAAGCTACCCGTGGATACAGTCGAGCTTAAAATTTATTGGACAAAAAATTATAATTAAATATCCGAATTGAGAACCTCCTCCTTTTTGGGACGTCGGTTAAAAATAGAATAAAATGCAATTCAATTAGGTTTAAACGTTTATTCTCAATCAAAATATTTGGAACAAATCAATATCACTTCCTTCTTCGACAAATCTTTTACGATTCAAGCAGTTCGGTTGTGGAATGTATTACCTATAGAAATAAGACGTGCTCAAACACTGCCAACGTTTAAGAAAACGGTAAAGGAGCATTACCTTTCACTATAATTTTTAGTCTTTTCCTTTCTCTGTCATATATTCGATATTTATTAGTATATTAGATATTTAGTATAGTAGGTATTTATGTATTTTATGTTATTATGTATAAGTAAGTAATATTATTTATGATCATTGTACACTGACAGCCCTAAATTCTTCTCCTATCGTTTCAGTCCATCCAAAGGTTGTCTGTAAGAGATTGCCCTGTGCGATAAGACCGCCCATTGTACACTTTGTTTTTAAAAATGATTATTCTGTATGTTTGTATTGTTGTTGTGTACAATAAAGTATATAATAATAATAAGTTGTCCATGGCTAAAGAGAACTGGCGCAAGCCTGTAATACTATCGACCGATCAACGCAAAGAGGTATGGCAAGGCAAGGAGCTACACGGGCGTTTCTATCGGGCTCTCCATGGGCCCGATGTAGATTTCCCAGCGTCCGTATCCTGGCTACGTTTCGGCGACCTTTTCGGGGAAATTGAGGGCTTTGTCTGTGCAATTATGGACGAAGTTATCCTGACGAATAACTACCGGAGACATATAATGAAGGACGGGACGGTTGACATATGTCGGGCATGCCACCGTCCGGGTGAATCCATCAGACATATTATCTCTGGTTGTTCTCGTTTGGCTAACGGCGAGTACTTGCACAGGCATAACCAAGTGGCCAGGATTATTCACCAGCAACTTGCATTGAAGTACAATCTAGTGGAATCGGAGGTACCGTATTACAAGTATGTGCCCGACCCAGTTCTCGAAAATTACCATGTCACGTTGTACTGGGATCGGTCTATCATCACTGATAGGACTATTGTTGCCAATAAGCCGGATATAGTGGTGATAGACCGATTAGCGCGCCGCACAATGATAATCGATGTCACCATCCCGCATGATGAGAACCTCGTGAAAGCTGCGAAAGAGAAACAAATCAAGTATCTCGACTTAGCACACGAGGTTGTCGGCATGTGGAATGTGGACTCGGCGATCATTGTGCCGATTGTCGTTACGGCCAACGGCCTGATGGCCAAGAGCCTCGACGACCATCTGTCGAGGCTGTCATTGGGCGGTTGGATCAAGGGTCTGATACAGAAGGCAGTACTCCTCGATACGGCTCGCATTGTGAGGAGTTCCTGTCTCTGGAGCCCTAACCACCGGTAGCTTGGACCCTGTTCCCGATACCGGTTGGCCTCTATTTTTTATATTTTTAAATGTTTTTAAGTTTTCTTTTTTTAAATATTTAAAAATGTATTAAATAAGAATATAAATCAATAAACGGAATAATAATAATAAGTAAAAAAAATAACAACTTTTGTCTATCTATTTTATATATATAATAAACACATTACTCTCCTTCGGCAGTCGGGTAAAAAGCGACAGGTAACTCACTCATAACGAAATACCGCTATAAATGAGTGATGAAACTTGGCAGAAAGGTTTCTCAAGAAACTTAAATGAGCAAAAAGTAAGGATTTTTGGAATTTACACCCCGAAGGGGGTACAAATGAGGTTGAAAGATTGTATGAAAAATCTAATTCCTTCAGCTAACATTCTTGTAACTTGCCACAAATAGTAATCTAAGTAAATGATACAGGTTGACATTACATTATTAGTTTTTCGAAACTACTCCCAAAAGACAATTTAGGGGGTGTTAAAGTTTACTAAGAATCTTACTGCACAGGGTTAATTTTTGATGTTAGGATCTAGGTGAGCACTACGAAAGAAATTTCGGCATTTCCAAAAACCATAAAAACAACTGGCAACAAGTAAGTATAACTTTCCAATAATAACTGAGCTGGGGTACGAAATCACAATCTTCAATACATTTTCTGTCGTCCTTTAAAAATAACGCGGGCAAGTGTTGAAAATACACACATAATACAATATTCCTCATCCTCCATTAAGAAACCGTGATAATTTATAGCCTAAATGTTGCTCTCACCTCTGATTTTTATTTACGCTAATTTTTAACTGGACCTGTTCAGTATTTTGGCGCCAATTGAATGCATTGCAGCAGATGAACATACGAAAATTATAAAAAAAATACGTGAGTGTCCTTCATAGACCCCGTAGCTTTTACTTTTTTATATTCAATGTAGTTTTGACGTCTCTACGATTTTAATATTTGTGGGAGAGGTGGCCCAGTGGTAACAGCCCCGACTTACGTGTCGTAGGCTGTGGGTTCGAACCTAGGCAGGCGCTTTACTTCGTGAATTATTTTATCACCACTGCTCTAAAAACGGTGAAGGAAAACATCGTGAGGAAACAGGACATGCCGTGTCCTTGAACCAAAAATTCAAAGACATGTGACATCCACCAATCCGCACTGGGCCCGCATGGTAGATTAAGGTTGATTCCCTCTCTCACAGAGATGAGGCCTGTATCCCAGGAGTAGGAAATTAAAAGGCTAATAATGATGATATATTTTAAGTCATAAAAATAAAATAAAACATTTTAATGAAATAACAAACTGACTTGAGATGAGATTAGACACCGACTTCGGAAAAGAAAGTTATTTTTCACTTTGTAATATTTTTGTTGGAAGTCGGTTTGTTTTTTTTGTTGAAAGTTTTTTATTTATCTCTTTTTAGTTTTGATAGCAATTAGAGGTAATTGCTATAACAATCATTATATAGCCAAAGAACATCTTATGACGATTCCAATAAGCCCAAACACGACTAGAATACATTGTATTATTTCGGAGTTTCCGTGCCTGACTACCGGCTTCATCATCAGATCAGTTCGATGGTACCATATTCATCAGTACTATTTATTTATAGGTATTTGCTTCATCATAGTCGTTAACTATTCAAGATATCGTAGACCCGTGAAATACTCAGTATTAAGGAGTTTCATTGGCCATCTGTGGTCTTCTTCACTAGTTCCACTTAACCAAATCATACTTTCCGAGTGCAAATGATTGAATTGTTGATGAAAATGCCAAAATCGCTAAATGTATGCCTATAATATTTGAGGAGTTCCCTCGATTTCTCCAAGATCCCATCATCAGATCCTGACTTGATGACTATGGGACCAAATGTGAAGTATACTCTTTCAAACAAAAGAAGAATTTTCCTAATAGATCCAAGCGTCTTTGAGTAATGGGTGTACATACATAAAAAAAAATACCAATCGAATTGAGAACCTCCTCGTTTTTGGGGATTCGGTTAAAGATTCGGCTTTACTCCCTGACTGTACTAATAATGAAATTGGGTCTAGTCGAGCTATTCAAAATGTGATGGGGTTGAGTGATCCCGCGGGTCCATTTCGAGTGGGTCCGGTTGACCAATGACTCGTATGCCACAGTTTTATCTTTTTCATTTTAAAAATCATTTGTCTTTTTCATTTTCAAAAACTAATTGTCCATTGCACACTGGGTGCGATTGCGGTGCTCCTATACAGACTGCCCCATTTGCTGGAGTGACCCGATTGTCCATTCACTTGCACCTTGGTTTAGTTATTGTAAGAAATAGTTCCATGACTAATATAATAATCTAAATTCTTAGTGTAACTTTACCGTGATTATACGACATCTATTACACAAGTGTTTGATTTCGCAATTCCACGTCAATCGAATATGAACGCAGTTACAAAATTATAATGCCTCTGACGCTGCAATAAACCACCTACTGGGCTCAAATAGTTTATTCAAATGAACCATCGAAACGAAAAAGAAAGAAAATCTAATTAATCCAGTCCAATTTAAAAATGGAATATATTTATTAGTTGTTAGGAAGCTATTGAATTTTTAGAAAGTATAGATAACTTTTTTGCCCCTAATTTCGCTCCATTCGTCTTTTCCTTAGTGACTGTACATATTTTCTGAATAAATCGTAAAAGTATCTAAATCGGATCAAAGTTGCGGCTGATTACCTCTTACAAACAAACAATTGTTAATGTTAAACTAAATTAAATGATTGAATAGTACCTTCTTATACGAATAAAATACTAAACATTTGTACACAACCCAATAATTTTCTTTTTGTGTTGCAGAATGATATATTCGTTGTTATTAATGTCACAAACGAAGCAATCATGATTTATAATAATTGCACTATTATTTATTATTTTTGGCTTAGCTTTGTACATTTTTATATTTTGTATGTGGATTAAATAAATAGAACTTTAATATTTGCTATCTGCTGTCTAGGGTAATAAACTACATAATATTTTTTAATCCTGAATTTAAATTAATTTAATAAAAAAATTGAAACAAAAAACTTTATGTAAGATATACAAAGTTCAAATTCTTATGCAACCCACATTATTATAGGGCCCTTGAAGGACAAATGGTCATTTAAACGTTAAAGTCGATATCAATCTAACATAGATTAAAATTGTCTCGAATAATGATTTGAAGTACCTATACATCCAATAATAATCTTTGAAAGTAAACTGCAGAGGGCAGGACGAACTCCGGTAAAACTTCCTTCTCTAATGAAAACATCTTCAATATTAATCTGCATTCAGGTTCTTGGTGGAAACTTTGAGATGCTTGGATGAGAAGTGCCCCATAAAGTTTACTCACAGGCATCATTATGAGAGGATCTATTGCTGAATCTGGGTCAATGACTCTAGCCCCGACAGAATAGATGATTCGAAGAACGCATTCGGTGCAGATTGACTGTAAAATAGTTATGGTTATTTTACTGGCTGCAACTTTAATCCTTGCTCAGTTTTAAAATATGGGTGCTTTATTTAATACATACTTAGTTTTGCACACACTATCGGTGTTTCTAGTGTTTTATCACGACACAATAAAAACCGGACTGACGCCCTTTTCCCTTTAATGTGTAGATGTAATATGTAATAACTTTCCTAATCACTTTCTTAATATTGAAGCAGTATTTTTAAATCTTTATTTTTAAATCTTACTTGAAGCAAGATATCTAGTACGTACAGTCAACCATACATCAGTGGTGCACATCTGCACTAGGAAAATCGTTCAAACTGTTACGACATAAAACCACACACCATCAATATCAAATTTCTTCATGCCCTACTACCTGCACTTACCAGGACCTGAACGTCGCAAATGACAAAGCTATCCAAGTAGCCACATACTGGTCGGGCAAAATATGAAATTTTGAGTATCGACACGAAAAGAAGAAGAAAACCAAATTCATTCATCATCACCATTTTAGCCAAAAGACGTCCACTGCTGTACATAGATAGGCCTCCCCCAAGTGCGTCGTCTGGTCGCATACGCCGGACCAAAATTTTACCTCTAAAGTGTAGTTGCGTGTGTTGTGCTGTCTGTACACAACAACTGTATCTTCAATTGTCTCCATATCCAATATTAGTGTGCACTGACACAAACAGCAGAACCTATCAATCAATGCTGAGCCATCGCAATATTCGCGGCCATTGCTCCGTTTGTATTCAAGACGTCAATGAAACGTATAACAAGCGTATAACTTCAAAGCAGCATTATTGGCTATTGTTTGTAGCTGCCAGTTCACCGGAATCTGTCTTTGAAATGAAACAAATGAGTACTTTATTAATCACTTGTTAAGGTATCTATTGATTGGTTATTGTTATGTTTTGACAACAGTTAAGAAACTTTTGCATTGTAATCTCAGTCTCAATCTTTCAAAATTAATAATAATAATAATAATAATTTATTTCTCCATAAAATTGTACAATTTGAACATTATAATTAAATTATTGAAACTATTAAATATATGCACAAGAATAAAGATGAGCAACTGCGCCTGAGCTAGGCCGAGCCTGTATTTCAGGACGCAGTTCACTTTCCAGACATTATGAACAATATAACAGTGGTTTAGCGTAACATAATGTTTATATCACTTTAAAGCAAAAACATAATTTTACAACAAACAGAGACAGTGTTAAGTTATTGTTGTGTGTGGTGTGCTTATGTTGAGTGTGTTTGAGTGAGTGTTGTGTGCTAGTGTTAGGTGTATTTGAAAGTTCTATTTATCTTAATGTTTTAAGAAGTTCTTCTGTAGTTTCGTAATCGCAAGCAATCAGGAAGTTCAATAGTTTGATTTTGCATTCACGTTTACTTAGTGTATAGAAATTAAGGGTAGTATTTAATTTATTGTATAGATAAGGTCCGGTGAAGCAGAAAAACCTATTTGTAAAATAATGTCTAAATTGAAAGGACTGGGGAACCACAGCATTTCGACGACGCTTAAGAAGAGTATTCCTGTCAAGACGGGTAAGGGAGTGTTGCTTTAAGATTGTAGTTATGATGTAGAGTAGATACAAAATATGAGTTGGGTAATCTATGGGTCGGAAGGAGCTAACTTTTAGAATTGCCCGATGTGCTATTTCAAGAGGAAGCAAAGTAGTTTTGGCAGCTCCACCCCAGCATGAAATGCAGTAAGTTAGAAGCGATTGACAGAGGGCCCTATAAACTTTTTTTAAAATTAAGACATCCGCTACATACCGTAAATTCTTAAAAACATAAATGAGTTTTCTCAGTCTGGATTGGAGTACTGATATATGTGCATTGAAGTTTAGCGATGAGTCTAGTATGACGCCCAAATATTTATTTATTAATTATCTCCCTTATCAATTTTTTTTGAGACTTGTCTTTTTAGGGTTCCATACCTCGAAAGGAAAAAAACGAAACCCTTATAGGATCACTTTGTTGTCCGTCCGTCTGTCCGTCTGTCTGTCTGTCTGTCAAGATCCTTTTTCTCAGGAACGCGTGGAGGTATCAAGCTGAAATTTATATCAAATACTCAGGTTTAATGTTCCTTAAAGCTGTGAAGAAATCAAACTACTAAGCCAACGCAATCAAACGATACAGCCGTTTATGTCGAAAATTTGGCAAATTTTCGACACTCGCAAGAGAATCAAAACCTACAGGGTACTTCCCGTGAATCAACTCAGAATCTTGAAATTTGGTACGAAGCAACGTCTTGTAGCACAGATAAAGGAATAATTGCGAAATCTGTAAATTTTTAGTTACATCTTGTAATAAAAATATTTTTAATAATTTTAAACTTACTACCCCTTTCCTCATGACCGCGTAGAGGTATTAAATTGAAATTCGTTATTAGACTTGAAGTTTGAGATATCTTCTGACTTATATCTTTGTTTTTTTATTAATTTAGGCTAGCCATAAAAACTGGCCAAGTGCGTGTTCGACTTCGCACATTTAGGGTTCCATACCAAACCGCAAAATTAAATTGGTTGTTTTAGGAAAAATGAGGGAATTTAATTTTTCCAATAAAAATCTGATTTCTTAATATATTGATATTTTTTTTGTAAAGTTTACGTAACAATAAACATTATCACTATATTTTAAGTTCATAGGGCTATAGGAAGTGAACAAATTCTTAGGCACAATAAAGCTGACTTTGGTGGCTTTCCTTTGTTTTCCAATATTCTTTTAAACAAAAAATCTGTTAAAAATATATAGTGACTTATACTGTGACCGCCAACCGTTTGGCCGTAAAACCCGTGTGTCATACGACGGACACAGGGACACACGGCCAGACTGACAGACGGACAGACAGACGGACACGTCAATGACAGAAATAGGGCTCCGTTTGAACCCTTCGGGTACGGAATCCTAAAAAGAACGACATGGTCTTTGTTCAGCACAATGCATCAGCTATAATAGTATTTATTTTCATCTCTACCTTATCTATGTCACTATGAAACAATCTTTCCTCAAGATTAATTTAATATCAATCAAGCACGGCATTACAGTTAACGCAGGTGTATCTTACTTGACATCCTAAAATATAGATAGATACGGTAAATTTACTTTAATCTGCCCCACAGACATCGTGTTGGGCATATTCGTCCTTTATAACCCGACCCAAAATGTTATCTCCCAAAACATAATGCCTTCTAAGGTTTTGTTTTCATTTTTACACACACATGTACGGTATAGTATAGTGAACTGCACAAATATCAATATTTTAAGACTTAAATGCGTAATTTGGAGTTTGTTAAAAATGTAATCACAACCAAAATTAATATTGGTCGGCAAATTCTAAGAAACAGACATCTACCACCAACATTAGTTCGAGAGTCTAAGCAGATCAAATTATTTCAAACAAAGATTAGTCTGTTAACAAATTGGCCGAAACAAGACTTACAAAGCGCTTTATCATCACTCAAATTCGCTAAGTCAATCGTACAACAAAACTTAAATTGAAAACATAACGAAGGATGATTTACGACAAATAGACCCTTCCCTTTAGCTAAATAAAGGGACGCCTTTCACTCAGGGAGCATTTAAGAGGAGCCTGTATTCTTCTCACGAGTTTCGTATTACCGACCAAAAGTGTATAAGTAGAGACGTCAGACGAGGACGACCGATCTGAAGGCTTTGTAACTTTTGCTTTGATGCCAACCAGAATCTTTTAAAAGTTTGAGCGTCAAACCTTCAAACAAACAAACTTACAAACTCCTGCTCTCGAAGCGTTGATCGATTACCTTTATTCAGAATTAGTTTAGTTGAAAAATTGTGATATTCTTCAAACAGTTCTAGAGGAAGAGCTATCACGAAATGATTGATTTGTAAAAGGTTTAACGCGCAGTCTGTGAACTTTTTCTGAGGTAAATGGATTCTAAAGTTTTTAAGTAAAAGACTAGTGAACTGCAAGACGCATTCACACTAAAGATGTTAAAACAACAACTTTTGAGACACTGTCTAGACTGACGTTAGAAGTTAGAACGTACTTAAGCTGCATTGAATATAAAGTCTGATAGGATCAAACAAACAGCGTTATTAATATACGAGAATAAAATCGTTTACTAGAAAAGCTACTTGCTTCTCTTTCGCTGCTTAATCTCTGAAAGATATTGTTGTTGTGTTTAAAAAAAATCATTTGACGATAAATATAGTGCAGATTTAACCCGACTGCCGAAGGAGGGTAATGTGTTTATCAGTCTATGTATGTTTGTTTCTATGTGGCGTTCCAGAGACCAAACGCGTTGGCTAATTTTGATAATTCTTACGTCAATCGATTCTTCAATAGAAAAATTGGCGGCTTTTGGGCGACATAATTGTGGAGAACCAATATTTTTCCCTCCCAAACACATCGTGTGGGATATCAAAATAAAGGGTTTTAAGAGGTTATCTCAAAAATATATATCACTTATATGTTTAAATGTACCTAATTCGAAAAAAATGTTAACGCAAAAGTTATAAAAAAAAAAACTAAAATCTCGACTGCTTAAGAAGCGAATTAAAAAGACGTAAACAAGAAGAAAATCATGCTGTGCAGTCGGAGGATACATCTGGTTTTGGTCAACCAGCTCGCGAATATGTTAAGCAGGCGGGTTTTTTGATTTTTGTTTTGGTAAGTTTCATAAAAATAAGTAGGTACTTATATATAGGAGAAAATCTTGATAATGTGTGAAATATTGATTATTATTATAGGTATTATGCACATTGTGTACTGAATATAATCATGATACACACTACCTTAAAAACAGAATAAATATAATCACAGAATAATAACAAATAATAAATCAGTTATGTGTAACCAAAAACATTTTTTACTTAATTTTTGACAAATCTTATCGCGACAAACCTTTGCGACGTAATGAGTGATAATAATGGATTATTCTGCCAAATTCCTTACAGTTTAATACATCTTATAAAAGTAGATTAAAATATCGGGTACACTTTAAGTTTAAAGCATCAGTAGACAGAGATGGATATAAATTGATTGACATTCTTGACCTACTAAGGCCGAAAATGTGAAAATCGTCTTCGCGAGTCTCCTAGCGGGTAGTGCAGCCGGTTATGTACATTTCAGTACGTCTGTTTCACTTTGCTACTTGAAAGGTTATTCCTTAGCCTCTATGAGTCTGGGCACTAAGCATGCCAGCTGTCAGTGCGTTTTTGGCCTAAAAGATTTCAGAACAAGTTGAGCACCCAATTTTGTAATTATTACATTTTATCACCAAATAATGCTCGATTTATGTGGGCGAGGCTAAAAGCTAATTATTGCTTAGTAAGTTGGCTCAAACTCACGTGAAAACTTTCTTAGTTACCTAGATATAATTTTGGTAATTCGTATTCACGCAGAAAGTGATGAACAACAAAATCAACACTTTTTTTTTGTAAAAGATTCGTCGCCTTTATCCAGAGGTCTTTTGGCAACTGACAGCTTGGAGAGGTTTCTTAATAAGAACAAAAAGAAAACTTTTGAATTAATTTACGGTCGACTTTTCGTGAGTTTTTGGGCACATTTTTTGGACTCTTTATTTAATATTTTACAACCATAATAGTACCTACCTAAGTTGTGTTTATTTATTTTGATGCGTGTCAAGGCTTACACAGACAGATGCCATGTGACAATGATGTGACTAAGAGTTTTCAAAGAAATTGTTCTTCAATTCACAGATAGAAATCATCTATGAAAAATGATTGTAACGTCACGCTTAACAGCAAAAACCGTCATTAATAAATAGCAAAAAATAAACAACAGAGTATGTAGTTACCTATATAATTTAATGACAAACACTTACTTACTTAAAACTGGTCAAGTATTGGTTTAACTAAAGATTATTAGATCTTTCACAAACCCCGAATACTTAGAAATTAGCATATATATAGATATAGGTTCCACAACCTAACCTAACCCAACCCATTTGAAATTCTTCTAAATAACCATGAAACAATGTTTTTGCCTTTTTGTGTGAATATAAAACGAGATACCTATATAAATAAATAAGGCTTTTGCATAAAGAAAGTTTACGTCACTCAGCTGCCATATCCACGACCCCAGAATGAATTAACTGGTTTCACTCTAGTTATTGTAGGTAAATCTCGAATGCCGGAGGTTACCTGTTGTGCTGGACATATGTAGGTATCGGCTTAGACGTGAACGATTTAGTCATTGTGTGATTTATTTAATTACATTTGACCTTTTTGGATACATTGTATGCAACTGTTGAAGTACTGAACTTTTATTGGTTCAGGATGACTATGCGACTCCTATTACGACAACCACTTTTAGTAGTAATTATTCTTCGGAAAATGGTCGTCGCGTCGTTGTCGTTTTGTTGCGCCTGTCTGCTACCTTTACAAAAGTTAAGAATAACGCCTAACAGTTTGGTTGTCAAAAGAGTTTATTAAATATAATATGGGGCTTGTGTACAAAGACTTTATACGTATTTCTTACTACTAGACTGTGTACCAAATTTTTTTGTTTACTTAAAATGAAATCTATTAACATACACCTAGGTTAGCTATTTCCTTATAAGCGGTAGCTAACCAAAAGCGGTCCTGGCGAGAGGTTTTCCGCTGGTAGTGTGTCCTTGCCTGACCTCTTGCTAGCTCAACTATTCATTGGGTTTGGTAGAAATGGTAGAAAATTTTATATTTTTATTTTTGTGTTATACCAAAACGAACAATTCATAGACTTTGACACGTATTTAAATATTTCTACAGTTCCTATATTTAATCAATTCGTTGTATTTAAAAAAATATTCATTAATACTGAGTAAGAGTAGTACTTTTAAATATTTGGGCCTGGTAATACTTAATGTAGGATGGTGATTTGCGGATTTTTTGGCGTACTTTGTTCGAGTGAAATTCAGCGGCTGTTAATATTATTTGCAAATTGATTCCTAGTGTACAATTAGTGTAGTTTTATTTCTCAACTGTCTACGCAACTGGAAAATATGTAAAATCATAGAGATCCTTTGAGGTATATTTAGCTGCCGGTATTTCAAAGCACCGTCTGAAGACTGCAGGGTTATCGAACGCCTCTCATTCATGAGAGAGTAGGATCAGTGAGCTTCTTGTTCCTATCTATAAGATGTTCTTGAAGAATGCGACTTGAGGAGACTTGGGATTTGAGGATTATTGAGTCCTCCCCCTCTCTTCGAACTTCGGATAACCCTTTAATACTCCATCGTAAACTGCTCAATTCCTCTTCGAGTTCGGTGATTTTTACGTTGGTCCGGAGTGTGCGCGTGTTGTACGTTGCCAGGTCCAGTCCTCAGTATTTGTTGGGGGAGGCCAGATCTCGTCCGGGATTCTTAGCACCCCTTGTCATACCGTAACCTGGACCGCTAGCGTAGTCGAGGGTACAGGCTGCCGGGCAATAGGGGCTATGTTTTATTTGTGCTATTCATGGGGAGTGCTTTGCAGGCGGGTTGGCGATTGCAGTATGGTTGTTACAAATGCACAGAGAACGCTGCTGCCCATTATCTAGTTTTTTCCATAATCGCCTCTTACGACAACCACGGGCAAACATGGGAATGTGAAATTCTTTACGCCCGACACTATACGGTTAGTGATGTAGATACTAAAAAATATAAACACTATTTTTTTTACTATCTATAAATTAGGTAGGTTTAGGTAGCGCAGTTAGGAAGCATCAATATATCGGGATACTTAAACTATCGTATTTACAATCAATTTGTCTCGTGTTCTGTTTGGTCATGGTCACCTCATTAGAAAGAGACACACTACCAACGGGAGCCTTCTCACGTGGACCGGTTTTTGCGCCATAGTGCACAGTCTAGTAGTAAGAAGTATAAGGTCTTTGCTTGTGTATTCCAATGCAAAAATGACGTCACAAGCTCCTATGCATGTAGGTGTTCCTATAAATGGACCACCATACTTTTTAATAGAAGTAGTATGTACATTTACAAGAACTGAAATAGAAAGGGCAAGCAAGTCTGAAAATAATATGTTTATTTAGTAACATGTGGACCTAGTCTAGTCTTTCAACACGGTTGTATGAAAAGAGCTAAAACTATACATTCTAGTTACTTGACAAGGTTCATGAATAGGGATGTTTCTTGGTTAGAAAAATGATAATTCTAATAAGTCCGTCAGTGAGATTATCAAATAATATTGGAACCGTAATTATTGCATTATCAAATAAATAAAAACTGACAATGAATAAAGTAAAAAGTGTAGCACACCGTGACGTCACACGATATTTCAACGCACTGTTTCGTCGTAATGTTTTGTTTACGTGGCAAAAGAAAATTACGTATCAAATATTTTAGGAACGGACGGACTAAATAGATATTTTTTGTCAGCTAACCTATTCTTGTTGCTATTATACGTAGTTAAATTGTTAATATTTTATTGTTATTATTTGATTTAAAATATCTGGTTTCGGCACATTTATGTAACCACCGTAAATTGCATATGCCAAAACCAAATCTGAGAATTGCATTTTCAGAAAGGAAGAACTGTTTTAGTTTACAATACCTTTTACTTGAAAATATTGGCATTTGCATTTATGTTGATAAGCTATCAAAAGCATATAAGTCTAATCCATGTGCTTGATACTAGTATACCCAAAGAGTTTAGTCAAGTATGACTTATACATGCAGTCAAGGGTACCTAATGGGATATCCTGTATATTGACGTCACGGTACCTGTTATGTATTTAATTGATAACTTGAGGTAGTTTCTTCGTGAGCGGAAATTTCTAATCCATGAGAGTTATAAATAAGTCATTAGCATGAAAAATTTAAATAAATACGTAAAACTAATTCATATTAGGCCTAGTAACATAATGAGAATTAAAATTATGTTAAAAACAAATTAGCCTATCATATAATTATGTCAACATAAACTGCCAATAACAATTACAACAATTAGTTACAATTATGAGTTGTGACAATGTTTGTTGTTCTTCCAATGTTTGTATGTTTGTAGTGTTTTCTCTTATCTACTACTTACGATATGGCACTTATCATCACAACAACGTTTGAAAACACAGTTATAGCAATTTTTAGTACATTAAAATCTTCCTGAAGAATTAGATTTCTTCAGGAAGATTTATTATTATAAGAAAAAATAGCATACAAATCGTTCAGTAATTCTCGATATTAGCCAAGACATATGGACAGATAGACTTTGAAACTTTATTTTATTTATCTTTCATTTCTTTAAACCAAATCCGGTAGTAATCTGTTACAACCAGCGAGCGGTCCGTTTCCGTGCCATGTCTGTGTTCTGGTCGTTTGTTAGCACTATTTGTGGATTGCAACTAGTGCTATGTATCCCATCCTAATCTAGTTGTAGTTTTCTCTTTATTTGTTTATTTATTAATATATGTTTTATTGTACGTCGCTTATGAGCGTCATGTAACACTGCACCGTCACCCCGCGTCATGTTTACGCATCTTGGCGCTTCGTTTGTGTAAACCAACGCGCGATTACATTTCCCGGCCTGATCTATCCGGCCACTTAGCTAAACCGTACGTGATAGCGCTTAAATGCAGAGCTGTGCGATCACTCGCATAGTCTATATATATATATATAATAACTACGCAGAATGCCACCGCGTTACATGGCTTAAAACCAGTGCAAACGCTCGAGCGTATGTAGCGTACTGCAGCATGGCGCTTGATCGCCACTTCTCCGCGATTAGTCGTGCGGCAAAACTGATTGGTTCGCACGCTCTGAAATTGCGTGTCATAAAAAGCTTTGGGCGACAAAAACCTGTTTATCGCAGAAGTCTTAACAGGCGATTAAGGAAAATCGGCTTGCTATAATGATATTTGTGGGCGAAGGGGGACTACACAATGCTATTTAGCGAATGATTGGAATCTGTAATACCCATTACCCCACACATTACTACACGTAGCTCGGGTTGCTCGGGGCGTGTGTTTGCACCTTTATCTTTAATATGGTTGCTGATTTCCTCATTAGTGATAATCTTGATTATGAAAAGATATTAAAAGCATGATCGGATTTGCAAATGTGGCCTGATGCGTGAATCAGCACTTTACAGTATTAAGCGAAAAATGTTTCGTGAGGTCAAAAAGATAGGATATAACAAACCTGATTATCTGGGGATTATGAGAAGAACTTGGTCAGCAGAGAATTCATGGATCCAAGCCGATGATTCATAAATTATGGTATGACTTTTTTGACTGATGAAATTATAGTAGCCCTTGGAAGACAATAGGCATTTAAATGTTTAACCTAGACAATTCAGGCTTGATAGGGTCGAGTTGAATTTAATCAATCTGCCTATCCTTTTCCCAACTATGTTGGGATTGACTTACAGTCTAACTAAATGCAGCTCAATACCCCCGCACCCAATAACCAAGTAACAAGGTATCCATTCGCAAGACGTCAGATTTTTATCACTTCTGACCACCGTAACGACTGTCAAAGATCTTAAAATGAAATCGAGCCAACTTGAAGGTCTAAATGAAATGTTCGGAATGAAATATCAAATATTTCCCAACACAAATACGATATTTTACCATCAGTAGATTAAAACTCTCCAAATAGTTTGTTATGTACAACGATGAAATAGAAACAAACCGGAAGGGCAAACAATGTTTGAATCCCTAATGTGTTGTGCGAAGGACGCTCGCTGGCTCGACGAACGCGTCACAGTAATCGATAAGCATCCCTTTTCTAAATGATTGATGTTCTAAATTGGGAGGTAGTTACCGCACCTTGCGTCGTATAATCAGGGCAGGAAAACATGTCAAAACTTTATGTAAATATAGAATTATAGTGAAATATTATACGTAGTAAGCAATAAATGGAATATAAACAAATCTGCAAACATAAAAAATCAAACCGACTTCCAAAACAAAAGACTACCAAGCGACAAATAACTTTGTTTTCGAAGTCTGTGTCGAAAAACGGAAAATAATTAATAAAAAAATCTAAAAACCCGACGGCTTCGGAGGATACATCTGGTATTGGTCATCCAGCTCGCGAACATGTATCCTCCGACTGTACAGCATGATTTTCTTCTTGTTTACGTCTTTTTAGTTCCCATTTTTAACCAGTCGGGTTTTTTGATTTTTAATTAACTTTTTTTTATTTATAACTTTCTAGTTGTTTTTTTTTTAGGATTTGTTACATTTGAACATACAAGTGTTATATATTTTTAAAATATCCTCTTAAAACCCTTTATTTTGATACCCCACATGTTAGTTTGGATGAAAATTTTTTATTAATGGCGCCCAAAATTCGCCATCTTTTTATTTGCCAATTTAATGTAGCCGGTGACACTCACAGGGTTAAGACGAATCGATTAACGTAAGAATCATTAAAATCGGCCAACGTGTTTGGTCAGCCACATAGGAACATACATACACACATACATAGACTGATAAACACATTACCCTCCTTCGGCAGTCAGGTGAAATTTTTCACAATTTTCAGGTTTGATTTTGATATTACTTGGAAAGTATACCCTTACAAACAAAATAATAATTTTCCAATTCAGTCCAGGCGTCTTTGAGTAATCGGGGATTATACATAAAAAAAGACATTCCAATGAATTTAGAACCTCCTCCTTTTTTCGAAGTCGGTTTCTTTTTTTATTATTTATTTAGACTTTATGCACAAAGGTACAAAGGCGGACTTAATGCCTTAGGCATTCTCTACCAGTCAACCAAGGGAGAGAGAGATAACATGGCGGTGCATAGTTTAATAATAAAAAACTAATAGTTATTATGCTAAAATAGGTGAAATACACGTACATATACATTGAATATAATATATACCTATATAAATATACATATTATATATATTTATGGAGTAACAGAAAAGAAGAAAGTGAGATGACTCGGTTGAAAAGATTATTATAGATATTATCTTTGCTATCTTTAAACATATACAAAACTGAATTTTAGAAGCTTCAATATGGAAAACCGTCAATGATTTTCCATAATATTGAAATAAAAAAAAATATGTTCGTATACAAAGGATAAAAAATGGTGAAGGAGCATTACCTTTCACTATAATTTTTATACTTCTCCTTTCTCTGTTATATATTTGACATGTATTAGTATATTAAGTAATATTGTATGTATGTATGGTATGTTATTAAGTCTAAGTAGTATTATTTTTGATATTTTGTACGCTGACAGCCCTAAATTCTTCTCCTATCTTTCAGTCCATCCAAAGGTTGTCTGTTAGAGATTGCCTAGTGCGATAAGACCGCCCATTGTACATTTGTATATTTGAACGTTTGTCCTGTATGTTTTTTTGTGGTGTACAATAAAATATATAATAAATAAATAAATAAAAGCAATAGAAGGATGTACACGTTTCCGTCAACGATTTTCCATAATAAAAATATGTTTGTATACAAAAGATAAGAAGCAAGAGAAAGATTACGAAAAAACGAAAAAAAAAAAGAAGGACAAAGAAAAGAAAGAAAAAAAAAAGGAAACGTAAAAAACGTACGTGGAAAGATTATGTATTACGAAAAAAGTTTGAAATAAATCATTACATAATCATTTAATTTTAATGATGATTGCATGCAATCAAACTTTACAAACACACCTACACCAAAATAATTCCCAGTCTTCTATCACAGCCGGAGTTGGGTTAGTTCTATCTAAATAATCAATTCAGCGAACAATAACGAATGCCATAACACGGTAGTAATAATGCCTGTTATTAATAACTGGCCACTGACAGCGGTAGATAAGGTACTGCTATAATAGGGGACCAAGGAACATACCCATTTTATGACGTCATTATCGTTAGGCCAAATTGTTCGCGATCAACCTAAAACTTAGCTAAGTAGGTACACAAAAAAGAGTAGTAAAATTAGTGTTTCTTGATGCTGCCGATGGTTTTACGACATGAAAATATCCTAAAAAAGAAATGGTTACCTTTATTAGCGGTTAGCGCATAAAATATAATGGTACGTTCAAAGTTGGCCGTGTAATACTGTTATTGCCCGAATGATGGCGATAAAAAATAGATAAAATATAAAGTTCTATTTCTTTGGGGTCGAAATGTCCTAATAAGTGTTGGGTGGATTTTGGGACTGATCTTGTGACGATAGATATAGAATATTGGAGTTATTTTGACCCAAAATAATACACACAATAGTACACATTATGTTTCAAGCTGCAAATTATGTTCAGCAGTAAGTAGTCGTAAGCGGGAGTTTTGAGCAGGAGGAACATAGAGCCAAATTTCTTCTGATACAATAATTAACGAAATATATATTGAATGTTAGAAGGCCTGTGGGCCTTCCACTTGGTGAAGGCTGTGGAAAATAGCTGGGTGCGAAAATCTCGACTTATAGTTGAGGCGACGATGATGTTGAATATATACTGAATATCGAATGTGAGTAACTCAATACAAACATCTCTCAAATATCCATCCATCCGTTTACTAGTGGCCTCAATAACTTTTCAAAATACCAGTCAAGCATTGTTAAATCAGTAAGGAAACGCTTTAACAGCATAACAATTGTTTCGACAGTTCAGAAGAAAATTGAATAAACAATCATAATAAGTAGCGCTAACCCCCTTGTTCTTAAGGCTCATAATCAATCAACACGCACGCACTGCAGTAATTAGCGGGTTCCTTGATAGATCACCGGAAGGCGCGCCAATGGAAACAATAGGACAGTTCTGAAGCTTGATTTATTTGCACCAGGAGCCATTACATTGGAAATGTTTGTTTTGGAGACGTATAAGATTGTGTTTGTTTGTTTGTTAAATATTGCACTGACTTTGCTATTGAAAGGTATAGATTACGTCAGTAAGGGTACGTCATGCGGACCCTACAGAGGCGCACTCCGATCTCGACGCGCCGCCGTCTCAGGCTTTTAACTGTTCAGGCAACAGTCTCCCCAAGTCTGTTAACTGCGGGCCACTTTCTATGGTGGCTGGAGACGGTTTCACGCCCTCCACCACCTGGTGCGTTTACCACTGATAGGAAGGGATGAAGTATTTTCCCGCTCCATTTACGCCAACTCCTTTGGGACCATCAGGCCTCGGTCTCGAATTTTGCGGGCGGCGGCGGCGCGGGAGAGCTCCCGCCGCGCCGCTCCCGCGCCGCTGTTTTCGAGACCCGGTCCATTTGACGATACGCATAAGATCCTGCCGCTCCCGCTCCGCTGCCGCCGCCGCCCCGCTGCCCGCGGAATTCGAGACCGAGGCCTCAGTTCCTAACAGAAATAGGTTAAGCAATAATCTACCTACCTTTACCTTTCGGGGTTTTAAATCTCTACGTACTAAAATAATTATTTCAGTATCGAAGTTTTATTTGCAGGCATACTCATAAGATTTTGCAGTGGAGTAAAATTTTGGATGGTGCTACGGTGACATTTCTTCATTTCAGATATCTTCAACCTAACGACGCGACGTGCCGCAAAAACTAAACTCTTCAGTGTTCCAGACATTTATTAAAGCTCAGACATTTTATTTCAGAGTGATAGATGACAAGCATTCTAGGTTCATTTTTATTACTGCGTATGAGAGCCAATTCATCATTTAAATTAACTATAATAAATCAATACTAATATACTAATTACTAATCTATACCAATATTATAAAGAGGAAAGATTTTTTTGTTTGTTTGTTTGTTTCTACCGAATAGGCTCCAAAACTACTGGACCGATTTCAAAAATTCTTTCACCGTTGGGAAGCTACTCTATCCTCGGGTGACATAGGCTACTTTTTATCCCTGTATTCCCACGGGAACGGGAACTACGCGGGTGAAACCGCGAGGCGTCCTCTAGTAATATTATAAAAAGGGGAGAATTTTTTTGTTTGTTTGTACCGAATAGGCGCCGAAACTACTGGACAGATTTTAACATTTTTTTCACCAATAGAAAGCAAAATATAAATTACTTAAAAAAAAAAATTTAGATCCGTAAGAAAATTGCAATAATGTAATCCAAGGTAGCAAAGTGTTGCCTATAAAATTCATTATTTGACGTGTGCTATGAAAACTATTGATGATACAAAAAAATATGTACTACATGATTAAAATACTCATATTATTAACAAAGAAGGCCGCAAGGGAACATATCTAACTATCATAGTTGAGTCACAATAACAGCTTTTGTGTTCTAAAATTTAATTAGATCGCAGGTAGAAAGAAAAGTTAGTTACATTCGTACCGTAGTAACTATTAAATCTTTATTAAATACATAGTTTAACAAATTGGTAGGTAGTAAGGGTAGGGTGGGTAGGGTAGGTAGGTTGGTAGGTAGGTTGGTAGATAGGTTGGTAGATAGGTTGGTAGGTAGGTTGGTAGGTAGATATGTAGGGTAAGGTAGGTAGGTATGTAGGGTAGGTAGGTTGATAGTTAGGGCAGGTGGGTAGGTAAGTAGGTAGGGTAGGGTTAGATAGGTAGATCCCACCCGGTGGGTTCCCGCATTGTCGAGGCGGGGGGGCTCAGTAGCCGTGGCTTGGACAACCACGGTGAAGCAAAGAGGAACCCGAGGAGGGGCCGCTCGTCGGGGCTTTTGCCGATAAGCCGACGACGTAGCGGCCAATAAGTAGGTTGCGGTGCCGTATGGGCGGCATCGCAACTGAGGTGGGCCGCGATTTGGTATGGTAGGCATCGCGGCTGAGGGTTGGAGGCCGCGGCGGGAGAGGAGTGCCGGTATAACAGTGCGCCACTCGCTCTACCCTCCGCGGCCTGCACGGGGTCGCCACCGTCTGATGGCGGACGCGTTGGGGCCGCAAGGGAAGAGGAGTGTCGGTATAGCGTTGGCCGCTCTCCCTATCCCCTGCGGCCGAAAAGTGGCAGGTGGCGGGGCCACTGTCCTGACCCGTCACATGGGGACCAAGGGTGCCATACACGGGGTCGTCTGGTGCCCATGTGCTGGTTTGGTCCCTGGGGTGGTCACGGCGTACAATATGTTCGCCGGTGATGGAGGTAAACCCCAGAGGGGAGGGTCCGGAGACGGACAGCCGCGGCGGGTTCGCGGATGTATGCTAACGCGTTCCCGTGTTCTCGCCATAAGCGGCACAGGAGGACACCGTGGAGTTTTAGTGGGTTAGAGTCCCACATAACTGTGCTATATCCCCGTGGTAGCGCAGTATGCATGAGAATTTCTAAAAGAAAGAAAAAAAAAGCCTAGGTATGTAGATAGGATAGAGTAAGTAGGTAGGTACCCTTTTGATGGAAGCGTAGCCGCAGGGTTCAGCTAGAAATTTTATAAAATATAACACAGTACCACTGCTAAACGTAGACTCTCTACAGCGAGCAAGTGCGATAATCCAATATTTGAATTATGCAATAGCTTATCGAATTATAACATCTGGCAATTGCCTAATACATTTAAATTATCTTTTTATCAGTGAGTTAGCATAATTATGGATTAGGTTATAAGATAAAACATACAGAATACGGACATTAGTATAAGCAGAATATTTTTTAATCAGGACTCGATTATTTTCAGTCGTATTTTGTAGACATTGATCGATGAACTATCCGTATGCAACTTGCAGACAGCAATGCTAACGTTACTCGTACCTACTAAACTAAAGCAATATTTTTTCGCAAAATAATGTATTCCAATATAAAAATGCTACAAAAGATATACTCAATTGAGTTCGAATTTATCAAGGAACATCTCTCTAAGATTTATAAATTAATGATCGAGCTAAAACATACCAAATCAATCTATTAACTTAAATTTAACATACAAATAAGGTATTATGTACTTAAATGCCAATCCCTTTATAATATCTGTGAATACCAACATCAAGACACGCCTGTTTACCATTCAACATTATCCCTATTCAACGCTGGTGTAACCCCAACAAAGTGAAATCTCGAGTGCGAAATTTCAACAATGATCCGACAGTTTAATATGAAAGGTTCTCAATAAATAATAGTCAAAGGTGACCTCGATTTAGCGTGGAGGCAGCCCAAGCGTCAACTACTCACTTAACATTCAAGTTGTTAGTTAATCATCAATTTTCCATCCCTAACGAAGTCTCTTTAATTAAGTTATTGTGACCCTCATTCTAACCCCTTTATACGTGTAGGGCAAAGCCATTGAACTTAAATATTATAATATAATGACACTCTGATTTTAGAGAATTTATTTTCCATTAAAATAGGCATTACTTAGTCATATACCTACGCCAGTGAAATTAAATGTCTGTCTAAATGAAAAGCCATATCAGTTTGAAGATCAAAGGAGCAAAATAACGTCAGACATTTTGAGAAAGTATAACATAATAATTCACTCTATAGTCGTCATTATCTAGATATGTTAGATACTCATTTCTTTGATGTAAACTGCTCTAAGGGCAGACCCTTAATAAACATCTTCCACCTCATATTACACGTTTCCTCATTTACACGTTGAAGACTTGAACCACATAATACAAAATTCTGGAACATTTTCGTAGCTGAGCGACAGGACTTGGGAGAAGTTTGAAAACATTCCACTACTGTTTTGTCATAAAAGTTTACCTTGGAACCGCTGAACAAAATAGTTGGCACAAACAAAGATGGTGATGTATACTTTACAACATATTTGTTTAAACTGGACTAATTTTGCAAGGTGCAATAAACTGAAAAGGGCTTGTTTAATTGGAGAAAGTGTGTTAATCAGGGCCTAAATAATGTGTCTAGACGGGGTAATTCTGCGAATAGTTAACTCTTAGCCATAACTTATATAGCTTACCTACAATAGTGAGTACATCATAAAGTACGTATTTGGATCTTGCGAATTTTGCGCTTTAGTGGAATTCAGGAGTCACACGACGCCGCGTCTGTCTCGAATTCAGACATTTTAGACATAGACTGCTGAACACATAATTTTGCTGTATCAATAATTTATGCAAACAAATATTGTATTTATTTTGAACAAAATATATTTCAAAACCATCCAACGCGCCAAATAAATCCAGACAAACCAAACCAACATTTCTACTTCTACCTAAACGAATAAATAATGCGAAACATTATAAAGAACAAACATTACGCAACGAGATATTTTCGAACAACTTCCCTGGAACATTCGAGCCCGATACGGCGGTAACTGCATCGGTTTTGATAAACTTTTAACGATTTATGATAGAAACGGTGACGCGGCGGCGATTCAGTGCAACCGCTCTCCACTGAATGGGCACCGATAGTTCCGGAATGCAATTTAAGTTCGTTTGCTATTTAGAAGTTAGGCGGATAACAGCTTGCAGCATTTTTATATATTTTTATTATGTGATATATTTTTATCAGATATGAGATCAAGTTTCGGGGCGTAATCCTAAAAATCAGAAAGCTAAAGTGAAAATGTTCGGCATATCATTAAGAGGGGAATAAATGAAGCAAAACAGTTACCTTGTGCACCCAGAAACGGGCAAAGAAAGAAGTTGACTACAGAAAATGTAAGATGAGTAACATGAGACAGGTTGTTTACCTGTCTGATGCCACTAAAACAACATAGGATAGAGTGGCTAAAGATAATTGGAAAAAAAAACTCGTTTGATACATACGAGCGTGTGTCATTACATTCTCAGTTCTTCAAAACTTCGAACACTTCCATCAAAATATACTATTTTATCAGACAGTAAAGGACGATTTGTAACTCAAAACCCTCAAATCATAAAGAGAAGGACCGCCTGGATTTAATAGCCACACTTCACAAACACAGGAAAACCAACCTAATTACTTAACTAAGCTTAATTACTATGTCAGCAGTCAATTTTTTGTGACTGACATGGGTCGATACGGTCTTGAAGATAATATTTAGATGATAAAGAAAAAAATGCAGCGCAAAAAGGGACAGTGATTGGTCACTTCCCCTCCCACAATCTTCTAAATGAGCAACTTTCAGCCGTAAATTAATAAAGCTCTTATGTTAATAAAATCCCCAACTTTGAAAAAATAAAGACGAACACACGCATGCGTATTCAAATGTTTTGTCGATGAACTTTGTTCGGTCGAAGATTTCAATAATTAGGTATGAAGAATTGAATTGTACTGAAGATTGAATGGATGAAGGCGATAAGTCGCATTTTCGGGTCTTCGCTGTTATATGCTTGAATGATGGTGTAATGTGCACACAAACCATTTTAATCCTTAAAACAACCCCGTTTGTGGCTATTTTATGAATTCATTACTCGATGAAGGTGCCATGTATGTAAAAAGTTTACTTTTCTGCTGTGGATGAAAAAGCTATGTTGGCAGAGGTATTATGTGCTGAACAAATAACTGAACAATATCGGAGCATAATGAGCAAAGCTAAACAAACAATATAGTAATTGATATATCTGTCCATTTCAGGCAAATAAACGATTTGAATTTGATTAACAGGAAAAAAACTAAATAATGTAAAAAAAAAAAATACGGTTGGCGTGAAATGGATTGATGACTACGGTTCATATTTATACAAAGAGTCATACGACGAAATGACACCGTTCCAGTAGGTTGACGTTTTAAAAAATAGGGGTAAAGTTAATCCAAATTTTGAGGTGCCACGTGTGGATGGAAAATATGGCACATTGTCAGTTGAAAAAAAGATAATATTAAGGATTAATAAAAAATTGTTATACCGGTATATCGATATTATTACCAGTCCATTCTTGGACAAGAATAAAAGATTTTATTTATTTTTTGTTTTTGTTTTAATTTCTTCTTTCGATCAATAAAAATTGATATACCGGTACATCGATATTATTACCAGTCCATTCTTGGAGAAAAATAAAAGATATTTGATTATTTTTTGTTTTTGTTCTAATTTCTTCTTTCAGACTTAATATTCTAGACAGAAAAAGTGTTTATTTGTCACAAAACGACATTATAATAATATGCTTATGCTAAATCCTTAACAATATTTATTTATTTAATACTTCATGCACACAAACGTACAGAGGCGGACTCAATGCCTTAGGCATTTTCTACCAGTCGACCTTTGGGTGATGCAGAGACAACTAGTGGTAGGTAGTCGTACTTAAATTAAGTTAGTCTCAAATTAATTAAAATGTTCTTTGCGGAAGAAGTAGTTATGTTCAGTTTTCTTAAAATAAAGTCTAAACTTACATTTTATTCTTTGATTCTTGCCTATTTTAAAATATTTTACGGTTGGCGCGGGTAGAAACTCTTATTGGATAAATAGACTTAAAGCGTTTTAAAATATCATAAAAAGTATATGCGAAATTATGTATCCAATTTTCTCGATATTAGAATATTGCGACATATCACCTTCATCCATTCATATCTTCAATTGTAAGAGACTTTCGGTCTAATATTCTGTGAACTATGCACATTATTTTATCTGCAATAAGAATCTCTTAGATACGTATAAAATACAAGACCTTCAACAAGAAAAATAAAGCTATAGTTTTATAAGCAAAATTCAAGATTTAGGTACGTAGTAGGTACGTACGAATGTTATTATCTCGTTAATAAAACTCATCTTTTCTGCTATTTATTATATCCAGTAAAAGGCGTATTTTTTATTAGATTTGCATATAAATAGACTAGAAGCTGAGATAAAATTTGTTCTCCCAGTTGTAAACAAAAACACGATTCAGTTTTATTCTAAAGGAGTAATAAAAGCAATAAAAGCTTATATTAACATAATGGTTTTGAAACAATTTTTTTGAAGTAGATGTTTTCTGTATTCATTTTTATTTTCATAACTATCCAATTTCAGCCTTAAGGTCTATCCACACATATCAGGACCGTGCCCCGTCAGGGGCTCAAACATCATCGTTGTGTACATTTTATATGAACTCGTTCACACACGTCCATGCACGGGCCATTGACGAAGCTTCAATGATTGGGCCCGGCCCTGTCACGTCCCGGGCACGGCCCTAATATGTATGGATAGACCTTTAGTTTGCTGCCTAATATAAAATTATGTAACTTCTACTGTAGTAGTAAACAATATGGTTTTGTGTGTGTCTAGATTTGGTCTCTACGGTATCATTGTGGTATATGCATCCTAACTTTTTTCGGATAACTAATTTGTATATTTCCTACAACATAAGAACCTTTATTTTTCTAAGTAATGTTACATATCCCCAAATTTTTCATTTAGTGAGTGAAGGTCCATTGCTTTTACTATAAACTTATAATAAATTCGTACTGATCACTACTATTCTGTCAAAGTTTTAGTCGCTTAACTTATAACTGTACTGTATTCTTCACGCATTGAACTTACTATAAACAACTTAGAATTTTTGGAGTTGTTTAAAATTTTACTCGTATCTCAAAACTCGTTTGAAATTCAATACGCAAACAAGTGCAAGTCAGACTCGCGCATGAAGGGTTCCGTACCATTATCGCAAAAATGTCAAAGAATCACGTTTGTTGTATGGGAGACCCACTTAAATATTTATTTTATGCTGTTTTTAGTATTTGGTGTTATAGCGGCACAAGAAATACATCATCTGTGAAATTTCAACTGCCTAGCTATCAGGATTCATGAGATACAGCCTGGTGACAGACGGACAGACAGACAGACAGACAAACGGACCGCGGAGTATAAGTAATAGGGTCCTGTTCTTACCCAAAGGGTAAGAACGGGACCCATTTAACCTGTGTCGTCTGCGTCATTTGTTTTGGCGTAACAATATTTACTGAAGTCCTCCAAAAATCGTTGAGTCACCGTCAAGTAATTATATGAACCGATACTCTAGGTCCTAGAGCGTCAACAACGTGACCCTCCCTTTGTCATTTATTATACCTATGCTAACATCCATTGTATTTGCTGATGGTCACCACACAGCTACACAGATATTTTATTTGCCGAAACTTTGTAATATCAGCTCCTGCTTCCAGCTACACCAGAAAGGGTGCACAAGGATTGTCACCACTGTGAGACTTAAGGGGTTTCACTGAAACTCCACAGTTTTCCCAGCTCCTATGGTAAATCCTTTTCAACATACGCCGGAAGACCGTGAATCACAGATTTCGGTACCTTTTCATCTTTTCTGGTAAAAGTAACAAAAGAGGAATTTTGAAGTCGTAGCCCATCTTTAACCGCCTGATGCCTGTCAGTTCTGTGACAAATAACGGCCACCTTGCCTCCTTTTCTATATTGGAGGTGAAAGCGATTCGTCAGTTGAGAAATTTAGCGTTTTCAAGCCTCATGTGTCTGGTCGGTCTTCATTACTTTGGTAGTTGCTTTCAAATAATATTCATTCCCAGAAGATTTGGCGACTCCATCTACGGTAAGATCCTGGAATTTGTTCTGCGTTGGAATCTCTCGGGTAACATCGAACTTGGATTGTTTGGCTACAGCCGGCCGCTTTGGCGTTCGCCAGCCATCTGCATTTTCAGTTGCTGGTCTCTTGGAATTGAGACTGCCAGTTGAGTCCGAACGTTGAAGGTATTTTTGCATTACTACCAAGAGGTATCGCTATCGAACATTTTATCTATAGTTTCGAATCGACTCTTGGAATCACTACTTCAAGTTAGGAAAGAACGAGAAGTAGTAATAGCGAGCGTGCACACGAGACAAGCGCGATACGCAAACTGCAAATCTGCAGTCCTTTCCTACTAAAGATTTGCCCCAGATACGTTACCCGTTCTACACAAAACTCACACTTCTCCCTATTAAACTTTATTCCTACCTCCCAAGCTCTATCTAGCAGTTTCATTTGTCTATCATCATGTTCTTCCTTAGTCTTGCCCCAAATAATTATGTCATCTTTAAGAATCTACCCCATCGAGATTTCTAATAGCTGTCGTACCTTTCCGTGGAATACCTCACTCACACAGTTGACCTCGTATGGTAATTGTAGAAATTGGTACCTCCCGAATGGAGTTCCAAATGTACAGAGATCCGCACTGTCATCATCTAACTCAATCATCTAAAACCCTGACACGCATCAAGTTTACTAAAACTCAATGAGAAAGAAAGCATCTCAAAGGATATACTATAGAGTTACGTGGTTCACAGTAATAATGTCCAACGGAAATATTATAAATATCTAGGAAATTGTAAGAAACTACAGTCTGTTGCACACTGAATGCTCTTTGTGTTGATCTTCCTTTCTTCTTTACCTGTGACTTCGACTTTATAAAAATAATTTAACCTGTATAAAATATTACGGCTGCATTTAACTTCGCCTGCAACAATCCGTATTTTTACCATGATGGAAAGTTATGTACATTTTTACCTTCATGTGGAGTACTACTTAAACTTATAATGTAGGAATAAAAAACTCGTCGTTGGCGCAGCCGTGAAGCACACAATGTCCTTTTCGACACACTTGCTCGTAAAGTGAGCCTTATTACATCGCTTTTAGAGCCGTTAACCGAGCTATAACACACACGTGCGTAATAACATTACACACTAGAGCGTAATAGAATGATCCCTACAAAGTTAAATTAGTACCTTTATGCAAGTTATATCCGAGTAAACAGAGCATTTTCAATTTAACCGGGTAACACAGTTATTTTATTAGTAACAACAAAGAGGTTTTATGCCGCTGAAAATCCATATACATTTTTAGAATAAATAAATATGTACATCCACTACAAGTCAAACAAACATTTATTATTATCTTATTATTCATAATTCACAATAATATGTTATAAAAAATTTGCACTTTATCATTTAAAATTATAATTTTGAAGTAGGCTGTATGTTCACTTTCACTCACCTTGCATTTGGCGCGTGAAAAAGAAAGCTTGCGCACCATTTCCTATAATTTTCATATATTGTTTTTATCGTATTTGTTGCTGTGGTAAATCATTTTAGAAATGTTTAGTTTTCATGCAGGAGATGAACATTATTGATAGAGTTAACCCCGCCAGAAATACTAAATGAGCTGCCTACGATAATTAGACAATGGAAGAGCAAGGTGAAAATGTGTTTTTGCCGTATTATCCTCAATTCGCCAATACATAAAAGCCCAGCTCCCTATGGTGCATCTATTCCTGGTGGTGCTCAATTATTTTGATAATATCAAAACGTACTGTAACCTGAAGGCATTTATGAAGAGACGGCTCTGATGGATATGTTGGTCGGCAATCTAATGTTTTGTCACCACCCGACGTTGAAAAGTTTTTGAAAGATACTCCGGATAGTCAGTGCGTAACAACAAAGGTACATTGAATATTAGTAATCTAAACGTATCTAAATAATTGCGTAACCTAAGCATAACTTCTTAAAAACGAATTATATGATTTTGTTGCATGTTACCTTAATATTCGGTGTTATTGGTGCGTGTAGACGACAAGAGCTTCATAATATTACAACAAAGGATGTAGAAACCCGAAATGCTTTTGTCGCTGACATTTACATAAGAATAAAACGAAAGTATATACTAAAGAAGGATCTGATTTGTTCACAGATGCAGTTCAACACCACCGTTAACGCGACATGGGCTGAAGACTGAGTTATAAAACAATGGAAGCTCAAATGTTTGTTTTATTAGTTGCATGTTTTGTATGCTTACACTTGATAAACATAAGGCAAGTTTTAATTCTGGTAATATTTCAGATGATGATGTGTGTGATCCCGGTGCAGGGCCGTCATCAGCATCCATACCACCTAGTGCTGAAGTGACCAGGAGCAGCGACGAGCATACATCTGCAGACTTGGACCCGGTAGGAGACGAGCATCACAAAGACCGCGCCGAGGACGACGCTACGTCGGGATTAGGGATCGATTTAGGAAATAACTTTCTATTTTTATAATGATGTGTATAAAAGGCAGCGAGTGCGGCTGTATCGGCCATTTGCTCGCTGCCCTACGTAGAGTACGGTAGTTGTCGACGTGATTTGATTATTGTCTGTCAAATTGATTCAAGTTGATAAGGGTCTTATTGAGCTCTGTAAGTACATGCTATTTTGGTACTGTGTGATTGGTGTCTTATTTCTTTAAACAAATAGTGTCATGTGCGATAAATCAGATTTGTAGGGTACTTTATTTTTTTGTTATTAAAATAATTAAATGTGTTCAAGATTGTTTTTTTTTTAAGGGAATTTGCTCCTGAAACCTTATTATATTGTATAAGATAAACCGCACTACGCGGCAGCGGAACTACGCGATGCGACACTTTATCTCATACAATATATTTTGTCGCGTCGCTCCGCTGACGCGCAGTTACGCCTAGCGCGGTCTGACCTTAATAGTAATAATTTATTTGACAAACAGTACATAATTACAGATGACATTAAACTTAGGATGCAATTGGTGAGGTACAAAATACACGATCAATGACTCTCATGCTACGAAATTCCTTTGTTACAGGGGTAATCTATCCGTCCATTACGTAGCGATAAAATAGAAAAATTAACAATGCAGAGTATATTATATAAAAATAAATCAATAAAATAATGAATTTAGAATAGTACATTTCGAGGCTTTGGAACGGGGGGCAAGGGAAAGGAAATGTATTTTTTGTATCGCGTGTGTTGTGTATATGTTGTGAGTGTATGTGAGTGTCTGTTCGCTTTATGGTGTAAGTAATTCTTCCGTGTCATCATAGTTTAGGGTGAGAAGATACTCTTTTAACTTGGACTTACATTTAAACTTATTCAATGTATGTATGTTCAGTTTATTGTTTAGTCTGTTGTAAAGTAATGCACTTAAGTAGCGTTTGTGACGACGTGCGAAGGTAGTATAATACAGACTATTTGACAAACCAGTTTGAGATCATGGTTAGGTACCAATAGCACATTGCTAGGAAATAAGTAGTACTATAATTTTATCTAGAAAATTGTATAGTAGGTTGGCTTTTAAATATAAACCAAATATATCTAATCCAGACTTATAGTCATAAGTTACGGTAGCTACTCATATTTGATCTCCAATCTCGCTTGACTACGTTCCCTCTCACAATTGATCACCAACTTAAATCACGATGGGGATATATCGCACTCACGTTATCCAACACAGTAATTGACATTTGATATACTGTACCGAGAAAACGTAAGAAAGAGAAAAAAGATTTCACTAAGGGGATCTGTCAAGGTAACCCGCAGAAATAAAATACATTTACTGTAAATAAATTTGTGAAAAATTATGATTTGCAGCAAATATAATTTCGTGAGCTACTTTGATGCTAGAAATATTACAATTTAGTTGTTATTTGGGTGGAAGAAATGGCAAGATGCCACTGCATCTTGCCATTTCTTACTTTACCTGTCATGTCACTACATGACAGGTAAAGTAAGGCAGGCAGTGATTGACTGGAGTCCAAGCAATTAGCAATATCGGTGTTTGATATCGGCATTAACTAACAGCAGCTGTTGTTGGACATTGTTAGTAATCATTATGAGCTCTTGAGGTACTGTATCAGGAATATAATGTTAATTGATTAAAACGAATTCAAAACGCAGCTATCGAGCGGCTTTTTTTTGTCATCAAAGTGAGAACAACAAGCTTAACAAATTGAATCATTAAAGGTTGAAGATTTCTGAACCCTTCTCATTATTTTTAATTTTACACTGTACAATACTGTTGTTTTATTTATAAACTGATCATAATTCCACATTCGAAGAATCTTTAATTATTATCTTCTTGTCTTTGTTCTATGTTACTTGGGGTCGCCGTAACGTTTTCTTCTTAAGTTTCGTTATGTCAATAGTCAAGTTATCACTGACTCCCTTTTGTTCCGCATCTTTGCTCACACAATCCATCCGTATTGAAACACTCTTTTAATATTTTTTAACTCCTGATTTATTGTACGAAATGAATAGTTTTACAAAGTAACTTGTGGGACAATGCCGATGTCCGATACATGGATCTAAATAAAACGTTTAACACAGTTCGGTATAAAATCGTATCGGAAAGTGATAAAAATTTTAATGGACTGAATTTCAAGTAATTAGGTAATTTACCAAAATCCGATTTAGAAAGAAACTCCTTCGGAAAGACAAACAGCAAAAACTGGCGAAGCACGGACTTAGGCGCAGATACTAAACTTAACATAATGTAAAATGTGCCTCTACTTACAGTCTTTACTTAGCAACGTCTGCCGCATCATAAATTGCCTGTTAAGAATTTGTTAAGCCTCCCAAATAAGAGAGTAAGAGTTAATCGTGAGCCTCCTTAAAGCAGAGCCTTGAAACAAAATGGTGCTTAATTTAATGAGGGACTGATACAAAAGGTTTTTTGCTTTAATTATATTATAAATATTTGAGAACTTTTTCTGCCTAATTAAGAGTTAATGTGAGATAATAAACATGTGATTATAAGTAATTTGAGAATGATAATGAGAGCAATCGGTTTGATATATAAGTAATTGTATTTCCTATATAGGTTCCAATTTGACAAAAAGGTTACACTATCCCATATGTTGGTAAACTGTAAAAGGAAAATGGGCTCCAAATGTCAAAGCATAATTAAATGTAATTAATTTTTTCTCATCAAATCTGGAAAATTATCATCAATAACAAGTACATCGGAAAATGGACCCGCTTTCAAGCTATAAAATCACTGAATTAATATTTTCGAGCAGAAAAGAACTGAACAACGTCTAAAGTTCTAAACCATGTTGTTACCACATTGCTAATCGACGTAAGATGTCTCCATTAAAAGCTGAGATACAATGCGGCCAAACAAGTGATAGAAATTAATGAACATTGCTCATGTATTAATACTTCATAAACGCATATATAAAGTTATATACCTTATATTACTGTTATCGTGTATTTTCGGCGAAAATGTGATTAAAATAAAGTTGACAGTCTTATCCAGATTTAAGATAATCTAACAGATTTCTGATAATGATAGATCATGCTTTTTTGCTTTTCTTTTGTACGTCGTAATCTTCATAACTAATGCTAGAATACGTGCAATTTTGTCGATTGATTGATATTTGTTTAACAGGTCAGTAATGATGCTTGATTCATGCTTTGTAACAATATGAACGTCTTCTTGCTTCTTTATTTCCTCGTTTGTTGAATAGATTGCTTGATATCCTTTCGTTGCTTCAAAGAATTTTAACCATGTTTGTCCTTGCCACCACAAACGATACTCATTCAATTGAGCCACTGTGAGTCCTCTGCTTCCACAGTCAGCGGGATTTTCGCTTGATTTTACATATCGCCAAGATTCTGGTTTAATGCTATCTGTTATTTGTATTGTTCTATTTGCTACGAACGTTTTCCATCGACTTGGATTTCCTTGAAGCCATCCCAGTACGGCAGTAGAGTCACTCCAACCAAATATAGGTAGGTCATGACCTGCTAAACATTGCTTGACTTTGGTCATAAGTTCGGCCAGCAACAGTGCTCCAGATAGTTCCAATCGAGGTAGTAATATTTGTTTTTTCGTAGGAACTAATTTTGATTTAGCTGCTACTAATATTGTTGATGGATTGTTTCTTACTCTGCAGTAAATGATGCATACATATGCTTTTGTTGATGCGTCACAAAAGCCGTGTAACTCTACACTACTCGCTGTTTCCGTACCGTACCATCTTGGTACGTTGAATTGATTGATACTTTCTAATTCTTCCCTGGTTTTGATCCATTCCTTGCTGATTTTATCTGGTACTTGTTCATCCCACTGAAGATTGGATAACCATATTTCTTGAAATAAAATCTTTAATTTTGTTGTTACTGGCTCGATCCATCCCAATGGGTCAAATATTTTAGACATGTCTGATAGTATGATTCTTTTAGTGATATTAGTGCTTGATGGTTCAATTTTTGACATAAATGTGAAGTTATCATGTGTAGGGTTCTAACGAAGTCCTAATGTCTTAGTTAATCCTGCTTGATTAAAACTCTTGCTTTCTTGTTTATAATAGTCATGATCTTCTAGTTGCAGCAGACGACTGTCGTTTGATGTCCACTTTCTCAAGTTGAAGCCTCCTAATTTCAGCAGATTCATCAAATCTTGCTGCAACTGTTGTGCTGTTGACAGGGCGCAGGCTCCATGAACCAGATCGTCCATGTAGAAAGATTCTTCGATGACCTTGGCGGCTTCTGGGAATTTATCCCGTTCATCAGCCGCTAATTGTCTCAATGTCATCATTGCAAGAAATGGTTGTCAATTGATATTCTACTATTTTTTGTGACGGGTTATCTCTCCACACAATTTTTTGTAAAGGTTGATCTTCTGGGTGTACCCAAATCTGCCTAAACATTTTTTCTATATCAGCCGTGAATGCGAACTGATATTGTCTCCATTTAATGATAAGAGACTGAAGGTCCTGCTGTAAATTGGGCCCAGTGTACATGAGGTCATTTAAACTTTTATTTGTAGATGTTTTTGCTGAAGCATTGTAAACAACTCTTAATGCAGTCGTTGCACTTTCTTCGCGCAATACGCAATGATGCGGTAGGAAGCATTCCAGTGTCTGGTTGCGAGCTGAAGGTTTCATGTGACCTAAGTTTTTGTATTCAGTAATGAATGACTTGTATGCGTTGAATAAAGAATTGTGTTTATGCAATTTCTTTTCTAATTGTATGAATTGAGCAACAGCCTTATTTTTAGACTGCCCCAATTTCTCCTCAAATTGTGGTATAAGTGGAAGCCTCACTTGGTATTTTCCGTCTTCCAAACGATTTGTTGTTGCTTTGTAGTACTGAATGCACTCTTGATCTTCTGATGATAGTGATTTTTCTTCTGTAACATCTTCCATCTCCCAGAATTGCTCTATACTATCCAAATCAAATTGCACGACGTTGCATATTAGTTTAGTTTTGATATTTCCACATCATATCCAACCCAGATACGTTTCTTGAACAAGCGGAAGTGATTCGCTTAATCTGCACATGCCTGTTAAAAGAATATTCGAATATACGTCCGCACCCAATAAAATGTCTATGGGTCGGCTGATGTTGTAATCAGGATCAGCTAATTCTAAATTATCCAGAAATGTGCATACTATTTTCGGGAATGAATATGATGGTAAATGTTTTGTTAGGTTATTCATGATGTAAACATCGATATTAAATTGATATAGTCTGATTTTTGAGTTTGACATACAGTTCAGGTTCATAATTCCTTTGCAACTGTTTTCTTTTTGCCCTATGCCTGTGATAATGCCGTCACACCTAGATTGCTTCAAACCTAATTGCTGAGCAGCGTTTTCTGTGATGAGAGACATTTGTGAGCCCTGATCAATAAGTGCTCGCAGGATCAGATATGTGCCATCTGCTTTCTGAACCTTTAGCAGTGCGGTTGAAAGCAAAGTTTCTTGCATCATATTATTATATTGTTGTGTCACGTGCGTGTTGCCTTGATTTGCACGTTCCTGATTATAACGGATGTTGGTTTGCTGTGTAGAAGGCGTCGAATTACCTCCATGTTTTGATAATTCCTTTGAATACGATTCATGAAGCAACGTCTTGTGAAATTCATTGCATTCGAGGCAAAGCTTTTTTGATAAGTATTCTTTTCCTTTATGATCATATAAGCAGTTTTGACGATAATTCAAGTTAGCAACACATTGCTTTTTCTTCATTGGAGAAAAGTCAGCAAATTGTTTGCATAAAAATATTGCATGGGCATCATTGCAGTCTGGACAGTTTGGCCGATTGTTTTGCAATTTCCTGTAACTTGGTGATTACGAAATAGCCTTGTTGCTTGAAAATGACTGCTTGAAATGATAAAGTTTTGATTCTGATGGTTTATTGGTGTTCGAAGAAAAGGGTTTTTGATGATTGATCTCCTGTTTTCTTCTACTTGCTTTCATGCTCGTGAACTTCCCCTCTAGAAAGGCTAGAAATTCATTCAATTCGAGTAATTCTCGAGGTTGTTTGATAGCTGCGTTGTATTCGCTGAATGTGTCCGAATCCAATTTCTGACACAGGATGTGCACGATCAACGGATCCCATGACTTCACGTCTACGCTGAGAGTCTGTATGGCGTTCATCGTTTCAAGTGCAGTATCATGGATTCGTTTGATATGATTAATTGATGCTTGCTGTGAAATGGGCAATGAAAATATCATCATGAAATATGCGATGTAAATATCATCCTTTTGTTATCATAACGATGGCTCAAGATGTTCCAACTTATGATGTAGTTGTCTGAGCTGATCGGGAGATGCTGTAAGAGACGCTCCGCTTCACCTTTTACTTTCGATTTGAGGAACTGCATCTTCTGAGCTCCAGATAGTGATGGGGTGCTATGAACTGCTTCTGTGAAGAGATCCTTAAAAGATGTCCACTGATGGTAATTACCGCAGAATGTTGGTATTTCTATTTTTGGCGTAGTATGCTCTCTATGTGAAATGGACGACATCTTCTTATTGATTGCTTTGATAGCAGCGTTGTATGTGCTGTCGTATTTGAGGTACATACGATGATACTCTTGATTTTGGTCTCCCAGCTCACTGTCTAAATCCCAGTGCTGAGTGTCAATCTTCGCCCAGTGAGACATTACCATGCTCAACAGATGATCGAATTCCCATTTCTCCGTTACAGTATCCATGTCGATACTTGAAACAGTATGTTCAAAAGCCTTGAAGTTGGTCATCTGTTTCCTCATCATCACATCGGTCTTGCTGTTTGATCCCTGAGACTTTAAAGATTGACCCGAAGTTTGCTGTACGGTGCTTGAGGTAGCTAAAGGAGTAGCAGGCTTTAGAAGCGGTGTTGATGGTCTTTCCTCTGTTGGCGGATGATTCTAAATAACCGCTCTGATTTTCTCATATCTCTCCTTCACAGCGTCAAATTGCTTCAAAGCGAAGTAAGTATGCGATCTGGCATATTCGATGCTACACAATCTTATATGATTCGATTGATAATCTTGCCAGCATGCATCCAAATTCTCTAACCTTCGGCGTATGTAGTCCGAGGTTTTGCGATCGGAGCCACCCTTTTTGAAGTTGGTGTAAACTTGCTCTATCTGATTGAGTAGCTGCTGTTGTTGGGCGAGAACGTCCTCCATTGAAGACATATTGTTGATGGAAATGATAGTTAATGAAACGATCTTACTTGATTGTACAAGCGGGAGCTTTGTTGCACACGAAATGCGGATCCCTGTTGATCCATGCTGATTGCTGTTGCTGCTGCTTTGTATTGCAATATTGCTGGCAGTACAAAACACACTCACTGATAGTTCGTTTGACGTCACTAGTGAAACACCTTACAGTACTTGATTGCTACACTGTGATGTACACACGCGAAATCCGGCTCGAAGGACCAAAAATGTACGGGTAAGGTACATTTAAATGATAAACTGATTTAATTGCAAATAATGTATTGATATAAACACCCGAAAAACTGACATATGATCGACCCGCGGCGAATGAGTCAACCCAACAACGATGCTATGCAACTACTACTTTTACTCTAATGTGTGATTTTTATTCATTCGCTCAAAATCAAAATCAATATTTTTTATTTCACATAGGCCTACATGGGCACTTATAAAACGTCGACAAAAGGTGCACGGTTCGGGTTGGTCGTTTCCTATGGAGAAGAACCGGCAAGAAACTCCATGGTTACTCTTTTAAAAATGGTTTGGTTTTACAATATTTCCATGTTACAGCATTAGTACTTAGACATGGGGGGACAACGTAGGCCCGACTTATGACAATAAGTCGTAAGAAACTAAAAAAATAAAATAAAAGGATTATATATTTTATAAAAAAGTTAACAAATGTTAACTAGCATCTAGAAGGCCTACAATGTTCACACATTTACAAAACAATCGGTAAAAGAATCTATACAAAGGTAAATAAAAATAGTATTACATGACTAAATTTAACATGTGGCACAAATTTTGTTATCAGTGCTGTAACTATTCTTAGCAAAGGGCTATAAAGATGTTTGAAAATCATTGTAAAAGTCTAATTAAAAGAAGTAAAGAAAAATGAGATTGAGAATAGTTAGAGACATCCACATATTTGTGCCGTTTACAAGTTACCAGGGAAGCTGCATGCGCAGAAGGAGCTAAGGCCAAATGTTTTTATCTTCAACGTAGTCCTTGATTTTATAATATGCTTTTTTAATAAGGATACGTTTGATGTAGTTTTTGAACCTTCCATCGGTCAGTTCTATAACTGACTTTGGCAACTTGTTATAAAAGCGTATACTGTTTATAAGAAAAGACTTGCTAGTTTTCGTTAATCTGAATTTGGGTATTACAATTTCGTGCTTACTGCGTGTATTTAAATTATGGAAGTCGTTTCTAGTTTTGAAAAGCCCCCGATTTTTACGGACATACAAAATACATTCCAAAATATAAAGTGAAGGTAGAGTCAGTATATCGATCTCTTTAAATTTTTCGCGAGGACCCATTTTATAGATTGCGCGGATTGCCCTCTTTTGTAGGATGAAAATTGAGTCAACGTCTGCTGCTGATCCCCACAGCAGAATGCCATAAGACATAATACTGTGGAAATAAGCATAGTATACTAACCTAGCTGTAGCTACATCGGTTAGCTGCCTTATTTTCCTTACTGCATATGCAGCCGAACTTAACCTACCCGAAAGAGTTCTAATGTGCGCGCCCCACTGCAATTTTGAATCGATAGTAATCCCCAAGAATACAGTTTCCGTTATAACTTCAAGATTTTTGCCGTCAAGATTTAAGTTTAGGTCATGTTGTGGTACATTTGGTAAAGAGAACTTTAGACATTTTGTTTTTTTCGCATTCAGTAAAAGATTGTTAGCTGCGAACCATTTTGAGAGAACAATTAGACTTTCGTTGACATTTAAAACATCCGTATCTTGCCTATCTATTTTAAAAATTAGCGAAGTATCATCAGCAAATAGAATTATATCCGATAATTTGGCCATCATAAAAGGGAGATCATTTATGTAAACCAGAAAAAGGAAAGGGCCGAGAATTGAACCTTGGGGCACGCCCATCTTGACTAGAGACCCGGAGGACGTCGCCCCATTAACATTTACTTTTTGCTGTCTGTTTGATAAATAGGAAAGCACGAGATCAGCAGATTTTCCACGAATTCCGTAGTGGTGTAATTTACAGATCAGTGTGTTGTGGTCGACGCAGTCGAAAGCTTTTGAGAGATCACAGAAAATGCCAATGGCATCCTGGAACCTCTCCCAAGCCTCCAAGATGTGGCTGATGAGTTTTACTCCCGCGTCCGTTGTCGACCTACCTTTCGTGAAACCAAACTGTTGACTATGCAGGATCCCATTTGAATTGAAGTGAGACAACATCTGTTCCAGCATGATTTTTTCATAGATTTTACTCAATGCTGGAAGCACGGATATAGGTCTATAATTAGAAGGATCGCTCTTACAGCCTGATTTGAAAATTGGTACTACTTTACTGTGTTTCATTAAGTCAGGAAAAGTGCCGCTGTCCAAACATTGATTGAATATGCCTGTTAGGACAGGAGCAATTGAACGCTGCGCGTCGATATCAGCATAAAAATGATACTATTGATATGTACGGGTTTGCTCGTACAGTTATTCTTATGAAAACTATTACTGAACAATTTCATTTCTTGCAGTAGCGGTGTCAAGAATTGATTTGGTATTACTTGTAATTAGCACTATGAGTCCTGTTATTTAGATGATTTATTATTTAAAATCCGTTCAGTAGTTTTTGAGTGCAAGAGTAACAAACATCCATTCATCCTTACAAACTTTCGCATTTATAAAAGAATTAAGATTAGTAAGATTTGGATTATTAGTTAACTAGTTGCTGCCCGCGACTTTGCTCACGTGGACTTTAGTTTATAAATACCGTCTTCACCTTCTCAGGGGTAATTGACATACATAATGTCTTACTTGTGTCCCCTAGATGGGGCAGCCGTTCACCTAGTTCCACGTTATTCCGTTGCTCGTCGCTTCTGCAAACATAGTGCGATACGCGACGCAAGGTTTGACGGGGCAGCCACACTTTCTTTTCTTTGGGAATTCCAGTCCAAAGCTCGCTCGGGGATGTGATCAGAACCCTTCCGAAGCTTCAGTTTAAAGCATAAAGCCTTCAAGGATTGCTAACACGCGAAAGAGTTACAGAAATCTGACCGTGCGAAAAACAGCTAATACACACCCGCAACTATCACTAGAAACTGGAGACGTCTCGAAATATTTTAGAATGAGAGGAATTCGGGGTATAAAAAAATAAAAACACTATCTCCTGCTCTGCACCCTGGTAAAATCTCTGCTTCTGAACTATCACGTTTCATTGTAAATTGGTGACTTTTAATCTACAAAGTTTTGGTGGGCTTAGATTTCTAGGAGCATTGTAGGCACGCCCACTTTTTAATTTATCTTATGAGCTGGCAGTCCAGGAGCACTGAGGGCTACTAAAAATTCTACTGGATAGTTGGTAGATTCTGTTTCTTCCAAACCTCTGTTAATGAAGAAAAACAATATTATCCTCGAAACAATGCTCAAAATTGAAGCGTTGTTTTTTGTTTTTTATTATACTACTTCGCTCCCGTTAACTGCCTATCCTACCCTACTAACCTACCTACTCCACCTCCCCCTGCTTACCTTTCTACCTACCTAGACCGAGCGTTCGCTGCACACTATTAACTCTAGGGAGAAGAATTCGACACCATATAAAAAAAGTAAGGACAGATTTGCTGCTCCATCTACTCGTAACGCGAGTGCTACCACTCCAGAACACCACACCGAAACGACAATTTTTTTTTTTATGTGTTTGTAGTAGTTTTGTCTTTGGTAGGTACCAATTTTTATTTGAAAGTCGGTAGTATTTTTTTTAATTGTTTATTTTTTCACTTTTATTTTACCTAATAGGCAAGTTTTTTAGTAAGGATAATAAACCTATAATGCCAGAATAGATTACCCGAATATCATGAAACTTGAAAATAACCGGTGAAATGAGGGTGTAACAAGGTGAACTGTATACATCTGCGTGTTATGATATGAAATGTTATAAACAATAAACGGACATGCGATTGCAGCAACTCTGAGAGATATGCCGTCATTTATTGAAGAGTTCTATTGTATATCTCCGAAGTTCTACATAAGATCTTCATCAAATTAAAATAGGACCAATTTGGAAACATACCTTTTCAAACAAAAAAAATATTTTCAAAATCGGTCCACAATAGACGGAGTTATCGGTGAACATAAAATGGAATTCAACAGTCCGAGTATCTGAATTGCGTATGTTGCGATATTTTACTTCTTGAACACTTTAAATTCATCTAACTTTTGATAGAGTGAACCGATTGCAATAAAATAAAAACTAAGTAATTCTTAAAGTTACGCACATATTTTATGTGTAAAATTTATCTACATTGGTTTCGTACATTTTACGTGATGCGTGCACATATAAACAGACAAAAAGAAAAATCCAAAAATGCTTCTCCTTTAACACCCTGGCAATTTTTTTTGGAAATATTTTCGATGTACAAAAACGACTTTTCTACAGATTTATTATATGTATTGATGACTAGTTGTTAAGGCAACACTTACTGCCCTGCCTGCCCTGCCTGCCCTGCCTGCCCTGCCTGCCCTGCCTGCCCTGCCTGCCCTGCCTGCCCTGCCTGCCCTGCCTGCCCTGCCTGCCCTGCCTGCCCTGCCTGCCTAATAATTTTTATCTAACATCAATAGTTTTCTTAGCGCACGCCAAAGAATTAATTTCAAGGAACCATTTTGCTACCTTGGGTTACATTATTGCAATTTTCATAAGGATCTCTAATTTTTTTGAAAATATATTATAGCCTTTGACACTCAGGAATAAAGTAGCATTCCACAGTTGAAAAAAAAAAATGTGGTTCAGTAGATCCAGAGATTACCACTTACAACGTCACAAACTCAAATATTTACCTCTTCATAATATTAATATAGATAACACGCTTTTGTACAGGGGTGGTGACCATTTAGGTTGGTAATAGTCCTATGGTTTGTACTGAATGTTGTTGTAATAATTTTTTTCGTAAATTATTTTGGGACAACGTCCTTTGGGATATGGCAGTAGACACAGTATAAGTACCGTTTCACGCATTTGTTATAGTGATGACATTCAACTTGGTCAACTTTTAACATTCTCAGTATTGTTTTTGTTGGAGGTAAAATTGAAAACCAGTCGCGGTAGTTCATATCAGCGTTTGTAGGTCATTCAGTCAGTTTTCGTGCATAGTTGCAAAATCCGCGTGTGAATGCACTGAATCCTCTACTATTGGGTTTTTGAGGGTTTTCAATTTTGTTTCAGATAGACTGTTCTACCACCAGTAGAAATTACAAAACCTCTATCCTGCTTGTTCATAAAACCTCTAAATACATAACATAACGCCTGTATTTTCAGAAGGGTTAGGCAGAGCTGTACCTTAACCACTTACATTTTTCCAGTTAAATTCTAACTTTAACCTATTTTGTGTGACTCCTTTAAATGAGTATGTCAATGAACCTAGAAGGCATATTCCCGCCCTACTGTTATTAATAGTTTACAAAAAAGATAAAATGGAATAAACTCCTTATCTCTGTAAATTTCTTGTCGTAGGTACTTTTTCAATGGTAGAAGCGAGCCTCTGGGGGATCGAATCTCTAATCCGATCGATCGCAAAGCAAAATACTTGCGGGATTTCGAACTGTCAATACTTTAGGTTTTCACACGTCGGGCTTTTCCGCCGTAGAAACGTAAAAATAATGCCTTTATTTATTAACCACTCATTTACTCATACATATTTTTCTTTATAATTTCTGTGATAGCAGTCAATAATTTCAACACCAAAGTCAAAGTCAAATATTTATTTCAACTGGGCCATTAAGCGGCACTTTTGAACGTTAACAATTATTCACAATTAATAAAAATTAATTCTACCGTGCATTCGGAAAAGTAGCTTGTTAAGGAGAAGAACGCACAAGAAACTCTATACTTACTCTTTTAAAAAAATAAGTTTTTTACAATATTTACATAAGTACAAAACATGAATATATTCATATACCTACGTGAGAACGATGCACCCAAAAATACTATAATACATATATAGGTATAAAGTATTACAAGCACTAAAAGGTAAATTCCTTCACTTGATAAATGGGAATATCGTTCCCTCATACTTAAATAGGCATATATTGCAAACATAGGTAAATTACCTAATTCAACAACAACGTAATAGTGTGCGGGTAAATTTTATTAAACAAAAAGAGAAGAAAAGTAAATAAAAAAAAGTCGTGTGGCACTCGGGGACTGCCGCGGTAAAGCTATTGCATAGCATTTATTCTAGACCCAGTCCTGGAAAATGCGTCAAAAAAATTAAAAACGTTAAAAACTCGAAAACGTAGCGAGCCAAACCCGCATTTATTTACGATTAATAAAACTCTAAAAAACAAAAAACGTAGCGAGCCAAACCCGCATTTATTTACGATTAATAAAACTCTAAAAAACAAAACAACAATACCCTTATTCACATTGAAATAAGGTCGCTTTTCCTTGACAAGCAAAAGTGACCCTTATTCCTCTATTCAATTAATGTACATACTTTTTACATTTTTAAATTTTACCCTATAAAAATAAAATAAAAAACATTTAGAAATATACAAAATAGTAGCCCACCGGTATCGGGAACAGGATCCAAGCTACCGGTGGTCAGGGCTCCTGAGAGAGGAATCTCCTAACGATACGCGGCGTGTCCAGGATTACCGCTTTCTGTGCCCAACGAGAGCCTCCTCAGATGTTCGTCGAGGCTCTTGGCTATTATGCCATTGCCATTTTTTATTTTTATATTTTATTCAATTTCTTTTGTTATTGTCTACATTTTTAAATATTTTATAAAAAATAAAACATTTCAAAATATAGAAAATAGAGGCCCAGCGGTATCGGGAGCAGGGTCCTAGCTATCGGCGGTCAGGGCTCCAGAGAGAGGAACCTCCAAACAATGCGAGCCGTGTGCAGCAGTACTGCTTTCTGGATCAGTTCTTTGACCCAGCCGCCTAACGAGAGCCTCCTTAAGTGTTGGTCGATGCTCGTGGCTATTAAGCCATTGGCTGACACGACTATCGGTACAATGATCGGCCTAATTTCTCAGGAACCTGGCGTCGACATATTTATGCTCAATGGAAAAACAATGTTAAATGTGTGTATTAGGTTTTTTAGTTTATAAGTGTTATTATATGTGTAGTGGTGGCTTGCTGTACGCTTTGGTGCAAACTGTAAGTACAGCAAGTAATTGTTATAAAAATATTTAAATAAATAAATGATCGCTGTGTCCACATCCCACATGTCGACAACTTCGCGAGCTAAGTCAAGATACTTGATTTGCTTACCTTTCTCGGCTTTCACGAGGTTCCCGTCATGCGGGACGGTAATGTCAACAATCATTGCACACCTTTCGATCCACGATCACAATATCAGGCCTGATAATAATAGTCCTGTCGGCGATGATGTACCGATCCCAGTACAATGTGATATTGCCATTTTCAAGAACTGAGTTGAGCACATACCTTCGATGCCACAAGAGTGTATTTCAGAGCAAGTTGGTAGTGGATGATCCTGGCAACAAGGATGTGCCTATGCAAGTACTCTTCGTTAGCTAGACGAGAACATCCAGAGATAATGTGGCGGATCGATTCACGCGGGCGGAGACATGCCCGACAGATGTCAACCGTGCGATCCTTCTCAATAAATCTCCGGTAGTTATTCGTTATGATAACTTCGTCCATTGTTATTATTATTATACCTAATGTGATAGTGCGGTATTAAATTAACGCGGTATTAATATATACAATATGGAAACATATCTAAAATTATTGCCTATAATAGCTCTATCTTGGCCTTTCAGTTTTTACTAATAGTCTTTGAACATTCGAAAACTTCGATTCGTCTTAGTAATTTGACATATACGTGGGCGTAGGTAATTATATTGTCTCATATCATACGTCCATCAATCACAGGGCTCCGATAGACGTATCGTGTACCTAAATACACCCTTGAGATACCATTTCACTCGATTCGAATAGGATTACATATTCGATCAATCTTTGGTAAACCGCAAAGGTATACAGTTGCAGTTTTTCTGGCTTTCTTTTCGTAATTGCTTATGGGAACCTAACATGCCTTCAGAGGAGTTTTCTTTTCATTTATATAACAAGTTTTTGCCAGTAACTATATGTGCATAAAAATCCTTAATATCCCTCGGGGACGTACTACCGGAATTAGGTCCTGGTATGGTCATCTTATGAGGAGGAATGAAAATCATGTTACTAAAAGAGTTATGAATATAAATGTGGATTGATGGAGAAGAAGGGGACGGCCAAAAAAAAGATGGATGGACTGTGTGAGGAGTGATTTGAAAGAAAAGGAAGTCAGTGATCGCGTGACGGGGAACAGGACGGTATGGCAAAAGAAAACGTGTTGCGCCGACCCCAAGTTACATTGGACAAGGGCAGGAAGATAATGGACGTACTACCGGAATAAACAGTCATAATCAAAGCCATGGTTAACCTGTGTTGCAAATGTTATCTAAATTCGTTTCAAACTTTGACATCAAATAGTACGGTAATTAAGACTATTGACAGCCCTGTTTACATAGGAGGTGGACAGCTCTATGTAAACAGACCAAATTTCATCCAGATCCGTTCAGTCGTTTTAACGTGATTGAATAACAAACATATACACATCAATCCAAACTTTTGCATATATAAATTATATAAATAAATAGTAAGAAGATTTGTGCAACATAAACTGCTGCTTTGGCCAAACCCATTTACATTTACATAGTTTGTCCTTGACCAAATTAGTTCGTCTAAAGCGAGTTAGAGCTAATCACATTAGCGTATAGGGTTTTCAAACTACTCAATAAGCTTCCATAATTACTAGAAATGCTATTAGCTTTTCCTTGAGTATGTTTTTTGAAAAGAAAATTGTAAGCCAGTAGTAGTCCAGAATCTAAAATTATTGGAACTGCTTAATGCATTGGCGGTCAATTTAATAAAATTTTATAAGATTTAAAATTTATTGATATATATGAGACTAGCTGAACTCCGCGGCTTCGCTCCCGTCAACTGGCTATCTACCTATCTCCCCTACCTACCTACCCACCTGCCTTACCTACGTACCAACCTACTAACCTGCCCTACTGATCAATCAACGTACCCTACCCTATCCTACCTACCAACCTGGATAGGTTGGTAGATACGATATGGTACCTGTCTACCATTTTGTTAAACTATTTTATCTACACTCATATCGTAATATTCGAATTATAAAATTCAAAACGAGTTTATATTGGCATACTTTATAAACACAATACCGAAATTTAAAAATATAATCTTATTATAACACTATTTCCCTAACAAAATAATGCTATAAAACAATTTTTTTTCTATTACGATACAGGACAAATCCAAGAAGTTAATCACTAAGGAGATTCCATTTTTTTTTTTTTGTAATGCCATTTTATAGTACCTATTATAAAAAGATTTGATTCCAATTTTAAATTGTCTATGACAATGCCCGCTTTAGACTTAGCACGCACTGCGATTTTTCTTCGCGCGAATTTTGTTTCCTTCTAATTGTTCATAGAGCTCAAAATATTCGGGCGAATAAAATTCGCGCCGTAGTGCGGTGGATTCTGTGGCAAAACACGAATTTCTTGCGGTATTATTTCCGCACGATTTCTTTACCGCAATGCGAACAACTTCATACAATTCCATAGGTCACAGAATGGGCGGAAAAAATCGCGCGAATAAAGATCGCAGTGCGTGCGTGCAAGCCTTAGCGCATGCGCGGTTAATGTGGTGATGTGCTGGGTTTTGGCGCCTTTCATACGTTTTGCAAGTTTTGCTATACTGAATTTCATGAGTTATTTTAATTATTGTTTAAAAATGTCTGATATCAGTGAATGTGAAGAAAATTTGACTCCACCCGATATTTTAGATGCGGCGAAGGAAATTACTCTTAATTTATTACCAGCAAAGTCGAGAAAAGTATATGACAAATGTTATCAAGATTTTATGGCATGGAAAATGCAAAAAGAGGTATTTTGTAGGTTCAATCCCAATTTATGAGTGTAGATAAAGTAGTGTATGAAACTGCACATAACTAGGTATTAAAACATTCGTGTGAAAACTATTAAAAACCTCGCCTACGGCTCGGTTTTTAAACACACACTCATGTTTTAATACCCCTCATTATGCAACAGTTTCATAAACTACTATATTTGAATATGAATTAATACTACAATACGAATGTAGCACTTTTGTTTCTACCGGCGGCAGCGATCTTATTAAATTTTAGAACTGCGATTGCGACTTAACTATGATAGTTAGATATATTCTCTCGTTGACTTTTTTGTAGATACGTATTTTTTATGTATCAATAATAGAGTTTTCTCAGCGCATGCCAAATAATAAATTTTATAGGCAATATTTTGCTACTTTGGGTTACATTATTGCAATTTTCATAAGGATTTCTATTTTATTTGAAAATAAATTATAGCATATGTTACTCGAGAATGATGTAGCTTTCCATAGGTGAAAGAAATAAAATCGGTTCAGCAGTTTCGGAACCAATTTGGTACAAACAAACAAAAAAATATTTCCTCTTTATAATATTGGTATAGATTAATCTCTGCCTGGAAGAACCGATCCGATTACGAAAATTATATAAAACAAATACAAATCTACACTTTGCTGAGTCCCATATACTAGTTAATACCCCGGAAAAATTCAAGTTTTACTGTAAGTCTCCTATACCATTTCATTACATTTCCATGTCAAACTTAATAGGCACTCTACTCTGAAACTAGTATATTTTATAAGCTGTTCACGTTGTTCGTTATCGGTTCACGAGTCATTTTGTGCCCATCGCGTCACTGGCGCACTGTGCAAGCCTTTATATTGTAGGCGGAGAGCCCACGTTGTCATAAAGTACGCAAAGAGTGAAATTGACGTCGGACCTAACTCCTGCCGACCCGAAGTGGTTGGTACCCGGACCCGTATATGGGTGCGGATGTTTTGGGTTTGATTTTGTCCGGGACCAAGTGGGTTCTGCAGACGAATAGGTTAATAGTTGTACCGACGGTTTTTGGTTTTGGGCTTACGGGTCCCGTGTTGAAGGGCTCCGCCCCGCGGATTGAGGACCAAGAACTGATAACGGGATAGTCCTTTGTTGGTTTCGCACCTCAGCTCATGCTTTGGAGGTTTTTGGGGCGAATAGAGTCTCACAGAGTCAGAACTATGAGACTGAAGAAAAGACAGGAGAATTGAACCCGGCAGACTGCGCGTCACGTGGTTGCGAGGCTCCTGCCCTTGTTGACCGTTCTCTTTGGTGAGGACCAGACTGGTTGACGCATCGCAAGTCGTCCTGGCCCCAGAATAGGTTCCTCTCCAGAGGTTTTGCCAGTTTTGCGCATTGGAATTGTTGAAACGCAAAATGCATACAATTTGAATTGTCTTTCGGACACATACAGTTCTTTGTCGAAATTGTTAGGAGTTTAGGAGTCGCCGCTTGGATCCAGCTTTTTATACGTAACGGACGGAGGCCGAATAATGAATTGTTGTCCTCAGTTTTGTCACCTCATGCACGACACGAGTTACTGATGTTGTTGATTCGTGCTGTACAAGCAGAGCACTTTGACCAGACTATTGAGGCCCAGCAATATGCTGAAAGAGATGCTCAGCAATGAGAGGCTCAATCGCTCGTCTTAATTTATTCTTGGACAAATCTGGTTTGCTCCGAGGCGGAGAACGACTTCGGAATTCGAATTTGCTTTATGGTGCTCGCTATCCTTTGTCGCTCCTTATGGGAGGAGCGTTGGTGAAGTTTTTGGTGTCCGATCGACACATTAATACTGCACACGCCGGTTGCAACGCCCTAGTAGCCATTTTGCAGCGTGAGTTTTGGATTTTGACTGTCAGACGCACCATAAGGGGCATAATCTTTAAATATATGCAGTGCTAGGTAGATTTGTTTCCCGCCAAGGACTACCATCTTTGATCCGTTCTGATAACGGTACTAATTGTAAGGGCGCTGATAGATATTTAAGTGAAATTTGTAATTATTGTAATTGGCAAATTTGTATTGCCATTTTGACCCCCTAGTCTGCCCACATTGGGGTGGCATTTTTGAAAATATTGTGATAGTAGCAAAACCCCTTCTCCGCCGTGTTGTTGGTGAAACTATTTTCACATTTGAGGAACTTGTTACGGTATTTTGTAAAGTTGAGACCGTTCTCAATTCGCGACCTCTCTGTCCGATCTCCACAGACCCAAATGACCTGGAAGTCAAAATTCATTCTCTAAAGTGATGTCGAAAGGAATTATCTGGAGATGGTTTGTTATATTTGTTCAAGATGGGTGGAATACGCATACCTACTAAGTTTATGTCCTTATTAACTAACTAGCTGCCGTCCGCGGCTCCACCCACGTGATATTAGTATATTATATATAAATTATTTTGTTATTCTGATGTATAAGCTATATTTCTGTAAAGTTTAATCAAAATCCGTTCAGTAGTTTTTGCGTGAAAAAGTAACAAACATCCATCCATCCATTCACCCATCCTCACAAATATTCACGTTTATAAAAGTAGTAGGATATTAGAGAGAGGTTAAATATTATTGAAACGTTAGTAAAACCACGAATCTGCCAAAGATTTCCTATTTTTAAGTATCTTTTTTCCTTCAGTGTAATCACTAAAAGTACAGGGAGGTGACCATAAGCTCTTAAAGTAAGGTAATTTTGAGTGTGTACAAGGGATAGATGTATATGACTTGAATACATCTGTCCCTTACGCTCATTCAAAATAACCTTACTCTAAGAGCGTCTGGCCACTCCCCTGATCCTATTATAAAAAAAAATTCACCGATAGTAAGCGCCCACTTTTAATCCCAGAAAAAATTGTTTCTGTGGGCCACGAGAACGCAACCGCGTATTATAGCGTAAATGAGTGTGTCGGAAACCAACGTTAATGAAGTTGCAACTCTAAACCAAATAAGTTACTAAAACAAAAGGAAAAGGGGAAACCCTCAGAAACCGCAACAGAAGATTTTGAGAACTGCAACCAACAAGACTTACAAAGGCTCTACATTGAGAAAAGGCAGGGAACGAAACCGCGAGCCAGGGGAAGCCACAACAAAGAAAATAACCAGGGAAATAAAACTGCGTTCAACTTTGAGATTGTATTTATTATAATTTATTTTTTTCAACAACAACTTGTTACGCGCATCACTACCACGTAAAGCGCTGACACAAAGGCACGAGGCACAGCGCGTGCGCATCATCGACCCAGTTGCTACGAGTGGAAACTGCTGACACAGAACACGAGGCCCGAAGACACCGTCTACGTGACCGAGCCCGCGCACTTTGTATCCACCATCGATCGGGTCAACTTAATATTCTTATAATTGTAATTTCTTTATTAAAATAAATTAGTTTGTAATAAATTCGGTTTTTTTTGAGTCCTCCGGCAGTAGCCTACGTAATTGGCGCAGTCGGTAGGATTCCCGGGTCGTATTTGCGATTACCGGTATATCGCACCGCGTTCGCTACGATAGACTTTCAACGTCGCACCGGGAGATCCTGAACAACGAGACTACGCTGGAGATCCAGACTTCGATACCGCTCAACGAAGACCAGAATGTTCATGTAAGTCCGCTGAATTTTCTTAGTGGTTGCTTGCTTCCTTTTTGTGTGTAGGTTCCATATACTTTGTCCAACATTTTTTATCCACGTAGATATAGTACACGTAGGTTAGTTAATAGTAGGAATAGAAGTGTAGATTCTAGACGTAATATTAATCCTGAAATTGAACCCGAGATGGCCGATTTAGACCATATATTTAAAGCCCTCCGCTTAGTTCCCGATTTTGATGGGAATCCGAACGTACTTACCAGGTTCATCAAATTGTGTGACCAATTAGTAGCGGAATTCGTTCAAGAGGGTCAACCGTTAAATAACTTAGCGCTTCTAAACGGCATATTGAACAAAGTTACGGGGCCCGCCGCCCGTCTTATTAACGCGAACGGTATACCAAATGATTGGGCAGGCATACGTAGTGCTCTTGTGAACAATTTTGCTGACCAGCGGGATGAGACCGCTCTCTACAACGATTTGGCTTTACTTACACAAGGTTCCGGCACGCCGCAGGAATTCTATGAGCGTTGCCAGGGACTTTTCAGCACCGTCATGACATATGTTTCATTGCACGATACCCTAGATTCAACTATTGCGGCAAAACGTGATTTGTATCGCAAACTAACTTTGCAGGCCTATCTTCGAGGTTTGAAAGATCCCTTAGGCTCGCGTATTAGATGTATGAGACCAGAAACCATTGAGAAGGCTCTAGAGTTCGTGCATGAGGAGACTAACACTATGTATTTGCAGAGTAGAAATGATAATTGGTCGGATAAAAAACCTTCAGCGCGTATGTCACTCAATCAGCAGAACGAAATTAATCATAAAATGCCAGTCCATCCAAGTAACAATATGCTTGTTCCGTTTAGGCCTAATCCTTTTAACATGCCCGGTCCGTTTAGACCGCAAGGACCGCAATTTATGCCCCGGCCTTGGCCATCTCAGCACCAACCCGGAATGCCTTTTAATCCAAATAACATGCCACAACGCGGCCCGACCCGCACACAACAGATATTCAGCACACCACCGCCTAATAATAATCAAGGTGGTTCTGGATTTAGAATGCCCCCAAGAAACCAGTACCCGCCGAATAACGGTGCCAAGCCGATGAGCGGCGTGAGCCAGTTGTGCCCAGGCCCCTGCCTGCTACCAACAGCTGGAATTGGGCACTACAGGGCAATCCACCACCTTCCAACTATCTTAAAACTCGCGATGTTAATGTGAACGAATGTTCGAATTATGGGGAAGTCTATTACTACCCCGACCCATCCGACTACCTTTACACGGACCATTACAACCAGGACTACATTTATTTTGACGACTGTACATATGACCAGTTCATACCGGAACAGACCGACGGGACTAACGAAACCGACAAGGCAGGTAATGCTGACCAACAGCAATCCACAGCCAGTCAGGATTTTCAGAAAGCTCCGAAGTCAAACAGCTTAGGATAGAATTGAACTTGCAAACCCAAAGGCAACTACCATTTGTTCGTATCCATAACCCTCCACTTAACTTCCTGATAGATACCGGTGCAAACCAATCATTCATCAGTCCAGAAGCAGTACAGACTTACTTCCCGCACATACCTCTTAACTATGATCCATTCGAGGTCACTAATGTTCATGCCACAAGCAGGAGTGAATACTCTATTAACTTACCCTGCTTTCCCGAATTTGGTGAAACGGAATCAATAAAACTATTCGTATACAGATTCCACGATCGTTTTGATGGTTTGATAGGAATGGATCTGCTCACCAAATGGGAGGCTAAGTTAGATTTGAAAGATCTTACATTTATAACTAAGTACGCCATTAATCCCATCCAAATTTATAATTCTCGAAATTTAAATCTTTATGAGGAAATCATACCAGCAGGGAGTTCTAAATTAATACGGTTACCCATTAACGCACCGGGTGGTGAGGTTCTTGTTGAAAATCAAATAATTTGCAACTGTATTATATCTGAATGCCTGACCACCGTGTCTAATAACCGCGGTATAGTTGAAGTGACCAACCCAACCCACAATGATATAATATTCTCATTGGACCATGCCACTCAGGCAACGATACTCAATGTTGAATGCACCGAGCAACTGTCACCTCGCGCTAAAGATGTTACATCCCGGCTACGCACCGATCACCTAAACAAGGAGGAAAAAGCAAACTTATTGGCACTGTGTTCAAAGTACGCCGATGTCTTTTACATTGAGGGCGAGGCATTAACCTTCACCAACAAAGTAAAGCACAGTATTAAGACCACAGATGAAGTTCCAATTTACACCAAAAGTTACAGATATCCGTTTATACACCGCCAAGAAGTTAGTGACCAAATAGCGAAAATGTTAGATCAGGGAATTATTAGGCCGTCTGAATCCGCTTGGAGCTCACCAATTTGGGTCGTCCCAAAGAAAAGTGACGCTTCTGGAAAACAGAAATGGCGTATAGTCATTGACTTTCGGAAGCTCAACGAAAAAACGATCGATGACAAATACCCTATCCCGAATATTACAGACGTACTGGACAAGCTAGGCAAGTGCCAATATTTCACTACTCTTGACCTAGCATCAGGTTTTCACCAAGTCGAATTGAACCCTAGTGATATTCCTAAGACCGCCTTTAATGTTGAACATGGGCACTTCGAATTCTTGAGAATGCCCATGGGACTTAAAAATTCCCCTTCCACGTTCCAACGAGTGATGGATAACGTACTCAGGGGACTCCAAAATGTTATATGTCTTGTCTATCTCGACGACATAATCGTTTTTAGTACTTCTCTCCAGGAACACATGAACAACCTAGAGAAAGTATTCCAGAGGTTAAGAGAATCTAACTTTAAAATCCAGCTAGATAAATCAGAGTTCTTAAAACTCGAAACCGCATACCTAGGTCATATCATCAGTACCGAAGGGATAAAACCTAACCCTGACAAAATCACAGCTATTCAAAATTACCCCATACCTAAAACACCTAAGGAAATTAAACAGTTCCTCGGACTCCTCGGTTATTACCGAAAGTTCATTCCGGACTTTTCTCGTATTACCAAACCTCTTACTCAATGTCTAAAGAAAGGGAAAAGGGTAACTTTAGACTCAGACTATATTAACTGCTTTGAGAAATGTAAGACCCTACTGACCAACGATCCTATTCTTAAATACCCAGACTTTGACAAAGAATTCATATTAACCACAGACGCCTCCAATTTTGCAATCGGCGCGATACTATCACAAGGTTCTATTGGCTCGGATAAACCAGTAGCATATGCGTCGCGGACACTTAATGAAAGCGAAGTAAATTACAGTACGATAGAAAAGGAACTTTTAGCCATTGTGTGGGCAACAAAATACTTTCGGCCTTACCTTTTTGGACGCAAGTTCAAAATAGTAACGGACCACAAACCATTACAATGGGTCATGAGCCTCAAGGAACCAAATTCACGATTAACCAGGTGGCGGCTAAAATTAAGCGAATACGATTTCACCGTCATCTATAAAAAGGGCAAACACAATACCAATGCCGACGCTCTTTCTCGTGTCGAAATCTACAACGAGAAAGTTAGTTCGATGATTGCAAACGCAACTGATAGACCACCATCCCTAGCTAACTCCAACACCCTGACAGCACACACCTCTGAGGAAAACCCCATACTTGAAATACCTATCACCGACGAACCACTTAACAAATTTCACCGACAGTTATGCTTAACCGTTGTAGGCGATTTTAAAAAACGAACTATGGCAACCAAGACATTTGACACCCACACTCGAACATCCGTCCAGCTATCTGAATCCAACCTGGAGGAAGATCTAATTAACGCCATTAAGGAGTATGTCAACCCTAAGATCAAAACTGCCCTGTTGATAAATCCACCCCTTGCAATGTACAACATAATCCCCTTGCTACAAAAATACTTTAAAAGTTCTTCCATGAAATTGGTACTGGCTAAAAAGGAACTCGAAAACGTAAAAGAATACCTGAGGCAGCAGGAAATTATTCATCACTACCATGAGGGCAAAACCAACCACCGTGGTATAAACGAGTGCTTTCTAGCGTTATCTGTTAAATATTACTGGCCTAAAATGCGAGAGCACATAACAAAATTCATTAATGACTGCACAATATGTGGGCAAGCAAAGTATGATAGGAGCCCCATAAAGCAGAAATTCAACATAGTGCCCCCTGCCACCAGACCGTTCGAAATAATACATATGGATAGCTTTTCAGCACAGAATGAAAAATACGTCACATTCATAGACGCCTTCTCAAAGTATGGTCAAGCTTACCTTCTTCGAGATGGGACTGCAGTTAGTATTATACAAGCTTTACTAACTTTCAGCACGCATCATGGCCTACCACTAACCATTATTACAGATCAAGGGACCGAATTCATCAACCAGATGTTCACCGAGTTCTGCAAGGTCCACAAAATAATCCATCACCAAACACTCGCATACTCGCCTAACGCTAACGGAAATATAGAACGCTTTCATTCCACCATACTGGAACATCTTCGTATTTTGAAACTAAAACACAAAGATGAGCCAGTTGTACATTTGATGCCATATGCTATCATAGCATACAATAGTTCGATCCATTCTTTCACACGATGCAAACCATACGACCTTATATTAGGACACACTGACCCACGAGATCCGACTGACATAGATCTGACCGGACACCTATTGCAACAGTATACAGAAACACATAGAGAACGTATGCAAAAAGTATATGAACTAATCAATGATACGTCTCTCGCTAATCGAACCGCGCTAATAGAGAGTCGTAATAAAACCCGTGAGGAGGAGGTCAACTATGAACCCGACCAACAAATATTCATCAGTAACCCCTCCGCTAGTAGATCTAAACTCGCATCCAGATATAGCCAAGATACCGTCCTAGCTAATTTACCTATCCACATTTATACTTCCAAGAAAAAGGGACCTATAGCGAAATCTAGACTAAAGCGCGTCCCTAAAACCGCGAAATTGTTGCAGGATACCCCTGATGCTGTCACTTAGCCTAACATGGGCGCAGGAGATCAATCTAGAACGACTTGACAATGGACCCGGACTACTGCCCTTCAAACTAGGGCCCATGAAACTCATTACTCATTATCATACGTTCCTGCAGAACATTGAACTAACAGACATAGACAAAAATATTAACGAAATACGAATCCAACTCATTAAAGCCACAGACAAACTAGACAATTACACTCGCACTTTATACGAGCTCCAAACGGACAGCTTGAATGCGAAATTAAATAGAGCCTCATCTCATCTACAAAGCCTAAAGCCCAATCGATTCAAAAGAAGTTTAATAGATGGTCTCGGATCCGTTATAAAGAGCATTACAGGAAACCTGGACCATACAGACGCCATTAAGTACGATAACGCCCTTAAAGCCCTTAATGATAATCAGCAACAGATAGCTATTGAGCAAAATCATCATATAAGCCTTAGCAAAGGTTTGATGAATGAGCATACAAAAATTATTACGAAATTAGTAGAAAACCAAGTACAATTAAATGACAGTCTGCATATTTTACTTGACGCCGATAAGTATAAACAACACAACCTCATAAAATTTGCAAAGTTTTCGCAAGTACTGAATATAATTAGCAATAACGTAGATAGTTTATTAAGCGAATTGAGTAGGTTAGAAAACGCGATAGCTCTTTCCGGTCAAACGCATACTCATCATTCCATGTTAGGTACAGAAGTACTAAGCAATATGATACGCAAACTAAGCGCGCTTTATAATAAAGACCAACTACTAGAATTATAAATTAGAGAATATTACGACATAATTAAACCATTAGCTTATTATCGTGGAAGTCAAATAGTTTTCGCATTCAAATTTCCCATAACGTCTCCACTAAAATTCCTGTTGTATAAGTTAGTCATTGTACCAAATAGAAGTAAGCAAGCCATCATCCCGTCCTACCCATTCATAGCAATCACTGGGAATATTCATGCGTACATAGAGGCAGAATGCCCGAAGGTAGCTTCAGAGTATATCTGCGAAGAAAAACTCAACCACCAAATGAGAACCCATCCGGACTGCATCTGCGATATCATTGGAAGTCAAACACCACACAGATCATGCAACACGATTACTATCAGCCTGACGAAGCCCGCAATGGAGAAGTTAGATGACCGCCGCTACGCTCTCGTGTTCCCGAAACCAACACAAGTCCAGTTAATCTGTGAACAGGAAGAATCCATAACCCTAACCGGAAGCTTCCTAGCCACTATTCCACATAACTGCAAGCTACGAACAGACGAGTTCACCATCGTCAACATCAACGACCACATTAGTGGACAACCTATGAAGATAAGCAGCGTGCCAGATAACATAGAAGTTTCAACCACGCCACCTCTTCAAATCAGTGCAATTAACCTGAAAAAGCTGCACGATATTCAGGATAGAATAGACTCACAGAAGCCAGTTCACATTGAACCAACCTCAACCATTTACCATACGACCATCCCATTTTATGGTACACTACTGGCCTTATTTGTACTGGGAGCAATAGTATCATACAGAGTCTACATCCGCCGCAAGAAGCAGATGACAAGCCCAGATGAACCTATGTACGCCGAGCCGGAAACATCTGAAGCCCGCCGGAACCAGATGGCACCTCAAGATCAGTCTAAACTCTCGACGATATTTCATCTCAAAATCTGAAATAGTCGTCGATCTGAGGGGGGAGGTGTTACGCGCATCACTACCACGTAAAGCGCTGACATAAAGGCACGAGGCACAGCGCGTGCGCATCATCGACCCAGTTGCTACGAGTGGAAACTGCTGACACAGAACACGAGGCCCGAAGACACCGTCTACGTGACCGAGCCCGCGCACTTTGTATCCACCATCGATCGGGTCAACTTAATATTCTTATAATTGTAATTTCTTTATTAAAATAAATTAGTTTGTAATAAATTCGGTTTTTTTTGAGTCCTCCGGCAGTAGCCTACGTAATTAACTTGATCCTTTTGTTTTGTTTTGAAAGTGTTGCCTTAACAACTAATTAACTAATAATCCAAATCTTTACTAATCATACTTCTTTTATAAACGCGAAAGTTTGTAAGGATGATTGGTTGATGGATGTTTGTAACTCTTGCATGCAAAAACTACTGAACGAATATGAAATAATAAATCATCTAAATAATAGGACTCATAGTGTTTATGACAATTTACTTAGAAATAATACCAAAACAGTTCTTGACACTGCTACTGCAAGAAATTAATCTATTCAGTAATATATTTCATAAGATCTGCGTCGCCCAATATCTTTATACATTTTATCCTATGTGTTATATATAGGATAAAATGTATATTGTATAAAAGATATTGGGCGACGTAATAATTCCACGCGGGTGGAGCCCATGGTGGCAGCTGTATGAGTATCAGTATGATGAGGGAAAATTGATTATTTATTTCCCTGAAAGTGCTGATCTCATTGGTAAAATCCTACATTTAATTTAGTAAAGTTCAGGTTTGCCGCAACTTTTGCTCCAGTGTTATTATTATAGCCAAGTTTTCATTAAAAACCAAATAAAACTTAAAACCGGCCAAGTGCGAGTCAGACTCGCGCACGATGGGTTCCGTACCATTATAGCAAAAAACGGCATAAAAATCACGTTTTTTGTATGGCAGCCCCCCTTAAATATTTATTTTATTCTGTTTTTAGTATTTGTTGTTATAGCGGCAACAGAAATACATAATCTTTGAAAATTTCTACTCTCTAGCTATCACGGTTCTTGAGATACAGCCTGGTGACAGACAGACAGACAGACGGACCACGGAGTCTTAGTAATAGGGTCCCGTTTTTACCCTTTGGGTACGGAACCCTAAAAATTAAAAATCCTTATGGTACTAGCCAGGCTATGTTGCTTGGTTACTCGTGCTAAAAATGCGGGTCAATTGACCTAGCCGTCAGAAGTAAAAAGTTTAAAAAAAATATATTAATGCACAAATATCAAATAGCTAAAAATAAACAAAATTCTAAACATAACTTTTTGTAATCAATCAAACAAATTGACACCCATTAACACATAAACATGTTTGTTTAGACTATCCAAAAGGTCCTGTAACATTGCAATTAGCTCTAAAAGGTAAACGTAAGTTAAGTTTTAAAATTAAATAAAAAGATAAGAGTTAAAGAATTAAAGGTCGGCTTACCACCCCTGCACTACGTCTAACTATGGGATCCGCTGTGGCCGTTGATGCTAGCGCCCGCCTATTCCAAGCTGGCGAATGGGCAACCACACCAGTGCGGCGTGGTACGCTGTGGCCGCGCGCGCCACTGTAGACTTGTCTGCTGCAGCTCATGCACCCTGTACCGGATTGGCACATCATTTTATATTAAAAGTAATTTGTTTATTTATGTTTAAACAAAACACCCCAGCGACACCAACAAGACCCTCGCCAGTCCTGTCATTTCTGACCAGAACAAAGCCAGGAAGGGCGTAGTATATAATAAATAATAATAATAGAAAGGAGAGAAGGCTTAAGACAAGTTCCAGACAGTAAGATTGCATCAAGATGAGCACTGCTAAAGGATGCCAGAATATCGGAGTGATGACCAGCAACACTCTGAGCATTGATATGTGCTATGTGGAAATTTTTAGCATATTTAGAAAAAATAGTGGAGATGTTGTCATGCAAAGTATGAAGCGGAGACTCACTTCCAGCACTAACAAAACTACAGGTCGAAGAAGAACATGAGAAAAACTGTCATTTATGTTGACAGGATTATCCATAGATAAATACAATAAAATAAATATAATACGTAGAAAAGAATACAACTATAGAACGAATTAAAACTAAACGTATGTGTAGGATGATTGCTTTTAAAACAACCACCCTAACTCACTGGTGAGTTGGAAAAGTCATCCAGCAACAACCAGTCAGAAATTAAACATAAAACGTCTCCGTTCCGTCGTGGGTAAAATTAATAACAACACCACAGCGTGAACGTCTATCCCCACACCGTAATAGTTTACTTAAGAGTCCAATTGCCATTTATTTATTGTCCATAGAGAATTTGACCACTCATTCATAAGCTGAATATATTATAGTTTAAAGAGTTTTTATATAAAAAAATACTTTTGGTAATTCTAGGTAATAATCAGACTCTCGACCAGAACCAAACTCAAAAAACTGACGCCCGTTTTTCCTCATTCTGTGTCATATCTTCTGAATTTCAAACTCAAATCTCAATTATAAGTAATCAAGACTAGAACGAAAAAAACACGGTTAACCGAGGGGCAGTCTTCCGCTGCCCTTATTTTGAAGATTATAATGCCAGCTTTGTAGAAGGTCGATAAGAAGAAGTGCCCATGGTTTGTTTATGTGGTTGTGGCATAAAAATATAAATTGGACAGACATATGTCAGGTTAGATGAAAATAATCTTTACAGCCAGCTTTGTAGAAGGTCGATAAGAAGAAGTGTCCATGGTTTGTTTATGTGGTTGTGGCATAAAAAAATAAATTGGACAGACTTATGTCAGGTTATATGAAAATATCAGAGTATACAATATTCTAAGATTTTACAAATTAGCGGTAAAAAATAAGTTGTGGATGTTAAAATAATCAGAGATAACTTTATGCTTTTCAGGTGCTAACAGTATCAAAGAATACATAAAATCAATAAATAAAATCTTTTGAAATTGTATCAACTCATGTGACTCACTCACATGAGTTGATACAATTTCAAAAGATAAAAAGGTGTGGTTTGTATTTTATTATAAAACGTAAATAGACAAAAAGATGTGGATCTGTACTGTAGAATACCACAGTCCCAATACACAGTTGTCGTCATATTGAATTGAAGTAACTGCCCAATGTTTTCCAGTGTTGGTTAAGAACTTCGGCCACTGTCAACTGACGCAATTCCCAATTACAGTTGGTGTTATTAAGCTGCTCGGTCTACCGTGTTACACGCAGCTGCATAAGAGGAATCGCCAACTCAGCACTCAACACTTTTAGTATAGAATCATACGCTGCAAATTTAACAAACGACGGAAACGCCGAGCTGAGCTAGCACTTTGTGACGCACGGACCTAGTTTAGCCAATTATTGTAACTCTGTAAAATTCCATTCCATATTCATACTTCGAATAGGCACTTAGGCTAATTTTAGCGATAATTAATGTAATTCTTTTATTTTAAAATAAATTAAGTAAATTCATTTTTGTTTTTTTTTAAATCCTCCGATTGCAGCTAACGTAATTGGCGCAGTCGGTAGGATATTCGCGGGCCGGTTCGCAAGCTCTAGGGATCTCTAATACCGAAATCCGCGCACGCGAATCGCCTGGGTGGCTATCGAGCCCCGGTGCCGAATATCCGAATCTACGGTCCAGCTGCAGTTCCGGAAGGAGAATCCAGACTTCGATTCACGAGAGAACCAGAGATGAAAAATTTGTGAGTACACTTGAATTGTTCCTGTGTTGCTTCCTTCTTAGTCCTAGTACCACCCAACTTCCATGATTTTACACCCGAGAAGTTCCAGTTCCCAGGAGCCCGAATCTCGTACGGCTCGCTGGAGTGCTATAGATAACAGTAGAGATTTAAATAGTGATAGTGAAAATAGAAGTATAAATAGCTTAAATATGGCCCATGATCCGGATGCAATTTTCAAGACCCTTCGTATGGTCCCGGAGTTCGATGGGAACCCAAATGTATTGACTAGGTTTGTCAGAATATGCGATCAAATAGTAGCTAAGTATGTTAGCAATACCCCAGGTAGCGAGTTAAACAACTTATGCCTATTAAATGGCATCTTAAATAAAATAACAGGCTCTGCCGCTTGTACCATCAATTCCAACGGCATACCTGATAGTTGGCTAGGGATTAGAACAGCCTTAGTTAATAACTTTTCAGATCAACGGGATGAAACCGCTTTGTATAGAGACCTTTCTTCAGCTACGCAGGGAAATAAAACGCCTTAGGAATTCTACGAGGAATGCCAAACCTTGTTCAGTACAATGATGACGTATGTAAAATTACACGAGTCAATTACTACCACAGTGAAAAGGTTACTATGCAGGCTTTTGTAAAAGGTTTAAAGGAACCATTAGGATCCCGCATAAGATGCATGCGTCCCGATACTATCGAAAAGGCCCTTGAATATGTACAGGAAGAACTTAATGTTATGTATTTACAGGAACGTAGTGAATTTTCAAAACCCACTACACAAAAGAATTCACACCCTGTAACACCCCACGCAAATACCAACCCAGTTCCTCTACGTAATAACCATTTCGCAGTACCAATTCCCAACTGGCCTAATCCCATAGGAACTAGACCCCACCAACTACCACCACAACCATTTAGGTTCAACCCCAACTTTATTAATCCGCAGTCCCAACATCGAATGCCTAATCGAACACAGCAAATATTCCGTGCGCTGCCTCAAACATATAACGCTCAAAGTAACATGTTCCGTTTGCCACCCAGAAACACTCCGGCCCAAAATCAAAATCAAGGTCCTAAACCTATGAGTGGTGTACAGCATTTTACACCTAGACCCATGCTATCTGGCCATAACTGGCAGCATTCAGGTAATCCGCCACCAACCAATTATTTTAAAAATCGTGAAATGAACATGAATGAGTGCACGTCATACGACGACTCATATTACCCGACGGAGTTCTATTACGAGCCGGACTATTTTAATTACGATGACACTTATTATGATTATAGCCCGTTCGCTACATTAGAGTGCAACCATGATCCCACTTTGAACGATGTAAATGTTCCAGAAAATATTACAGGCTTAACTGAACCTCAGGCAGGTCCATGTCAGATAAGTCAGGATTTTCAGGAGGCACAGAAATCAAAAAAGCCAAAATAGAATTAAATCTCCAAACACAACGTCAGTTGCCGTACATACTAATATCAGAACCACCTTTAAAGTTACTAATTGACACCGGTGCAAACCAGTCCTTTATAAGTCCAGAAGCTGTAGAAAAATATTTTCCAAATTTTCCCTTAAATTACGACCCGTTTGAAGTTACCAATGTACACGCGGTCAGTAGAAATAATTATTCTATAAGTTTACCTTGCTTCGCGGAATTTAACGATCCAGAGTTTATCAAGTTATTTGTATATCGTTTCCATGAATATTTTGACGGTTTAATTGGTTTAGATTTGCTAACTAAATGGGAGTCCAAGATAGATTTAAAAGATCAGAGGTTAATAACGCGCACATCATCAAATCCTATCCGTATGTATAATTCCTGCAATGTTAACTTGTATGAAGACATAATACCTGCTCATTCTTCGAAATTAGTGAGAATACCGATCGACACTCCAAACGGTGCAGCTTTAGTTAGTGAACAGACTATATGCAACTGTATAGTACGCGAGTGCCTTACTATTGTCGACAATAATTGCGGCTACTTAGAGATAGAAAATACGAGCCCGAATGATATTATAATATCACTTGACCGACCAGTGCACGCAAGTTTATTTAATATCGAGTGCACGCGCACCGAACATTGCACCACGCGAGTTCAAGAAGTGACAACGCGATTACGAACAGATCATTTAAACGAGGAAGAGAAACTCAACCTTATAACTCTTTGCTCAAAATATGCTGACGTGTTTTACATAGAAGGCGAAGCGTTAACATTTACCAATCGAATAAAACACCGTATTAAGACTACAGACGAGGTCCCGGTTTACACAAAAAGTTATAGATACCCATTCATTCATCGTCAGGAGGTTAGGGAACAAATTTCAAAAATGTTAGATCAGGGAATAATAAAACCTTCAGATTCAGCATGGAGTTCGCCCATTTGGGTGGTCCCCAAGAAAATGGACGCCTCGGGCAAGCAAAAATGGCGTTTAGTAGTTGACTTTAGGAAGCTCAATGAAAAAACTATTAACGACAAATACCCCATCCCGAACATTAGCGATGTTCTTGACAAACTAGGTAGGTGCCAATACTTCACCACTCTAGATCTGGCTAGTGGCTTCTACCAAGTCGAAATGGACCCCCAGGATATTCAGAAAACAGCTTTTAATGTCGAACATGGACATTTCGAGTTTCTTCGAATGCCCATGGGACTTAAGAACTCACCATCCACATTTCAGAGGGTTATGGACAATGTCCTCAGAGGTCTTCAGAATGACATATGCCTGGTGTATCTTGATGACATCATCGTTTTTTCCACGTCACTACAAGAGCATATGACCAATCTCGAAAAAGTTTTCAATAGACTTCGGGAATCGAACTTTAAGATCCAAATGGATAAATCCGAATTCTTAAAGCATGAAACTGATTATCTCGGACACATAATAAGTAGCGAAGGAATAAAACCTAATCCGGATAAAATTCATGCCATAGAAAAATACCCCATTCCAAAGACCCCAAAAGAAATTAAGCAATTTTTAGGCCTTGTCGGTTATTATCGCAAATTTATCCCGGACTTTGCAAAAATTACGAAACCTCTCACAGCGTGTTTAAAAAAAGGTAGGAAAGTTGTATTAAATTCCGAGTACATAAGCAGCTTTGAAAAGTGCAAGACTCTCTTAACAAATGACCCTATACTACAGTATCCCAATTTCGATAAGGAATTCATACTGACGACAGATGCTTCAAACGTTGCCATTGGTGCCATTCTATCTCAAGTACCCGTAGGTTCCGACAAACCTGTGTGTTTTGCATCCCGAACCCTGAATGAAAGTGAGCTTAACTACAGTACCATAGAAAAAGAACTCCTCGCCATAGTTTGGGCCACCAAGTATTTTAGACCGTACTTGTTTGGTCGTAAATTTAAAGTACTGACAGACCATAAACCTCTACAGTGGATGATGAACCTTAAAGAACCTAATTCGCGATTTATTTATTTATTTATTTAAACTTCATGTACAATGGTGATACATAGGCGGACTTAATGCAGCAAGGCATTCTCTACCAGTCAACCTTTGGGTTAAAAAGGACACAACAGTGGTAGGAGTACAAAAATAAAATAAAATGAACAATAATTAAAATCAGATATTAATAAACAATCTAACTAATAAAATACATAAATAATTACTAAAACAATAGACTAATAAATATTATAATAAATACCATATCATTATTTATTCTAAATGAAACAGAAATTTAAATATAATAACTATGACGAAGACCGAGCTATGTGAGAGAGGACAAGTAATATTTCCGGATTCTACGCTTAAATGAAAATTTACTCTCAGCTTTTTTATGTCAAGGGGAAGCACGTTCCAGAGTTTTATAGTAGAGACAGTGTAAGAATTAGATAGAAACCCAGTGCGGTGAGAAGGAATATGGAGAAGTAAGTTTTTTGAAGCTCGAAGGTTAAGATCGTGAGAACTGCCCAACACTTTAAAATATTGTTTTAAATAATCAGGAGTACAAGGATCGTTCATGATGTTGAAGAGCATGCAGAGGGATCTGAGGGATCTCCTCTGACGGATAGGCAGCCATTTAAGCTGAGAACGGAAAGAAGAAATGTGATCATATTTACGAAGCCCGAAAATAAAGCGAATACAGTTGTTAAGAAGTCGATCCATTTTGTTAAGAAGTTCTTGGGATAGATCAGAGTAACAAACATCAGCATAGTCGATTATAGGCAATACAAGAGCCTGAACCAAGGTGGTTTTAGTGCTAGACGGAAGAAAATGTTTGAATCTATAGAGAGACCGCAGTGAGAATGTGACTCTCTGGCTTATCTGAGCGACCTGCTTATTCCAGCTTAACTTGTCATCAATGTATAGGCCTAAGTCTTTAACGTGAGGCGAGAGTGGGATGACGGTATTGCCGAAAATAAGCGGCGATTGACTAGATGGAGGCTGAAACTTAGTGAATACGATTTCACCGTTATCTATAAGAAAGGTAAATCTAATACGAATGCCGATGTCTTATCTCGAGTGGAGATTTACAACGAAGATACTAACACTTTAATAGATGAATTATGTTCTTTGATTCCTAACCCATCAGAAAACCCGATGCCTACGAACTCATCCACTGCCACCGTACACACCAGTCACGAAAATCCCATACTAGAAGTCCCAATCACAGATGAACCCCATAACAGATTTCATAGACAACTATGCTTTACGATAGTAGAAGATGTCAAACGCAAACCAGTAGTTACCAAGCCATTCGAAACTCACACGCGCATAGCCGTCCAGATATCATCATCTAAGCTAGAACAAGATGTAGTCAATGCCATCAAAGAGTATGTAAATCCGAAAGTAAAGACCGGTATATTAATAAATCCACCTCTTGCCATGTATTCCATCATACCAGTCATACAGGACAAATTTAAGAAAACGTCAAAGATTATCTTCGTCAGCAAGAGATAATTCAACACTACCATGACGGCAAAACTAATCACCGAGGAATTACTGAATGTTATTTAGCCCTCTCAAAAAAATATTACTGGCCCAAAATGAAAGAACAAATAACCACATTCATCAACGAATGCATTATTTGCGGCCAAGCTAAATATGACCGGAGACCTATTAGACCCCAGTTTAATATTGTACCCCCGGCAACAAAACCATTCGAAATTGTCCATATGGATTTATTCACGGTTCACAATGAAAAGTATGTTACATTTATAGATGTTTTTACCAAATACGGACAAGCATACCATCTCCGAGATGGCACGGGCATTAGTGTACTTCAATCATTATTACAATATTGTACCCACCATGGGGTTCCCTTAACGTTAGTGACTGACAACGGAACGGAATTCACTAATCAACTGTTCCTCGAATTCACACGCCTTCACAAGATAAACCACCATAGAGTTTTACCGCATTCGCCTAACGATAACGGTAACATTGAACGCTTCCATTCAACTCTCCTTGAACATATAAGAATATTAAAGTTAAAACACAAAGAGGAGCCCATCGTAAATCTTATGCCTTATGCTATAATTGGATATAATTCTTCAATACATAGCTTCACTAGATGTAGACCATTCGATTTACTAACTGGACACTTTGATCCACGCGATATTCTAGATATAGATTTTACCCAACAATCATTACAACAGTATGTTCATAATCATAGGGCGCAAATGAAAGAAGTCTATAACATAATTAACGAAACGTCCTTATCAAATCGTACTGCGTTAATAGAAAATAGAAACAAGAACCGCGATTCTGAAATAGAATACGTTCCTCAACAACAGGTGTTCATTAAGAACCCCTCTGCAAGCCGTCAGAAAACTGCGCCGCGGTATACTCAAGATACCATTCTGGCCGATTTACCCATACACGTTTATACGTCCAAGAAACGTGGCCCGTAGCCAAAAACAGATTGAAAAGAGGCCCTAAGGTACCTAACTTGCTGCAGGATTCTACTATTGCTGGTACTTCGCGAGACCCAGTCATCGGAGATAAAACTTAAAAGCCTAGCCAATGGACCTTATGACCGATTAGAATTAGTTAGAATAGAAAATATGTTAGCGTTCATACACTCATCAAGTACTGTTCATTATATGATAGATGTAGATTAACTTAGATCTATGGTAAATAGGTTAAAAAAAAATATATACAGTAAGGACGAGATATATTACGACATTATTCAGCCCGGATCATATTTCAACGGAAACCAGATAGTTATAATTTTCAGATTTTCTATAATTTCCAAAATCGTCTATGATTTATTATAAGTTATCTATAGTACCCAAAAAAAATAAAAAAAAATAAAATAACCGTCAAGCTCTTATCCCAAAGTCTTATCCCTACCTATCCCTTTATAGCAACTAATGGCGACTATTTCGTGTACATAGAAGCAGAATGCTCGAAGTTTAGTAACTGGTATCTCTGTGAAAAGGAAATAACCCATCAAATACGAACAAAAACGGACTGCATACAAGAACTTATCACGGATCAAGCCCACAAGAGTTCCTGCCAATTCAGTACAATATTTCTGGAAAAAGAAGCGATGAAAAAACTAGACGACCAGCATTACGTCCTATCATTTCCAAGTCCAACGAAAGTGCAATCAGTCTGTGGGAGAGAAGACTTCACTTTGCTACAGGGAAGCTACCCCGTTACCATACCTATCAACTGTTATCTCCACACAAAGGTGGACTACACAGCATAAAGAACCAAGTCATGACGAGCCAGCCGATACAACCCAACCAGCTGCAATCAGATGTCATATACCATACCCTTCTACATCGCATTATTAGGTGCAGGCGCACTTATCACAACCATACTTGGCTATCGCAACCAATGGTTTTGCAAACGTTGCGAAAAGCCCCACAGCAAGGGACATACTTACGAGGAACCTGACAAAAAGAGGAGGATTGCGCGCCCAGAAGACAAGTTCCAGCAACATTTTCTCTCGAAGTTCTCAAATAGTTGCTGATCTGTGGGTGGAGATGTTACACGCAGCTGCATAAGAGGAATCGCCAACTCAGCACTCAACACTTTTAGTATAGAATCATACGCTGCAAATTTAACAAACGACGGAAACGCCGAGCTGAGCTAGCACTTTGTGACGCACGGACCTAGTTTAGCCAATTATTGTAACTCTGTAAAATTCCATTCCATATTCATACTTCGAATAGGCACTTAGGCTAATTTTAGCGATAATTAATGTAATTCTTTTATTTTAAAATAAATTAAGTAAATTCATTTTTGTTTTTTTTTAAATCCTCCGATTGCAGCTAACGTAATTACCGGAAGGGCATTCACTCCGTTTGAGCGAAACATGCTTACACAAATTAGTCAAAACTTTAAGTCAATCGGTTACATCATTAATCTTTTCAGCCGAAAGACGTCCACTGCTGGACATAGACCTCACAGGACGCCTCCAGGCGTCGCCACATTGACCGATCCCGTGCGTCTTGCATCCAGCACCTTTCCGCAACCTTAACCATCGTCAGGCATGGTCATCAGTCCACCTAGTGGGAGGCCTTCCAACGCATCGTCTTCCGGTTCGCGGTCGCCATTCTAGAACTTTTCGGCCCCATCGGCCATCCGTTCTGCGAGCAATGTGCCCTGCCCACGGCCACTTAAGTTTGGCAATTCTTTTGGCTATGTCGGTAACTTTGGTTCTCCTGCGGATATCATCATTTCTGACGTGATCACACAAGGAAATTCCGAGCATAGCCCTCTCCATTGCCCTTTGTGTGACTTTGAGCTTTCTGATAAGGCCCATTGTGAGCGACCACGTCTCGGTCCCATAGGTGATCACTGGCAACACACACTGGTCATAGACTTTTGTCTTATCTCAAGACAAAAGTCTGCGGTAAATTAGACGAGAAGATACCACGCAACTTCCCGAACGCCGCCCAGCCGAGTCGGATCAACCTCTTTCTCGAAATTGGACCTACCCAACTGGACCGTTTGTCCCAGGTAGACATAATCGTCTACAACTTCGAGTGTAGAGTCTCCGACCTTGATAGGATTGGGTGCAACATGGGCATTCAAAATGACCTTGGTTTTGTCCATGTTCATTTTAAGACCCACTCTTTTGGAAGCTCTACTGAGGTCTCGATGACCTCAGTAGAGCTTCCAAAAGAGTGCAGAGCATTTTACTGAGGCTCGCCATGGTCTCAGCCATGACCACTATGTCGTCGGCAAACCGAAGGTGAGTGATGTACTCCCCATTAATGTTGATGTCAAGCCCTCTCCAGTCCAGAACCTTGAAGACATCCTCCAGCGCAGCAGTGAACAGTTTCGGAGAAATGACGTCTCCCTGTCTCACGCTGCGCTGGAGAAGGATTGGTTTCGAGGTCTGATCCTGAAGGTGGACTGACATGGTGGCGTTTTTGTACAAACACTTCAACACCTCAATGTACCGGTAGTCGATCTGGCACCGTTGGAGAGACTGCTGTGCAGCCCAAGTCTCGATCGAATCGAAGGCTTTCTCGTAGTCCATAAACGCTAAACAGAGAGGCAGGTTATACTCTTCGGTCTTCTGTATAACCTGCCGCAGCGTATGTATGTGTTCCACGGTGCTAAAGCCTTTTCGTAATCCGGCTTGTTCGGGGGGCTGGAAATCGTCTAACCTGCGCGCGAGACGATTCGTGATGACTCTTGAAAACAACTTGTAGACATGGCTAGGAAGTGAGATGGGCCTATAGTTCTTCTGCTTTGAATTGTCGCCCTTCTTGAAGAAGAGTACCACCACACCCCAAGACCATGCCTGTGGCGTTTTGCCCTCGAGTATGATGAAATCAAACAGCTTCTGAAGGGCCCTCAAGGACCGGTTTTCACCCGCCTTCAGGAGTTCGGCCGTAATTCCGTCATCACCCGGCGCCTTGGTGTTTTTGAGCTGTTTCAGAGCCATCCTAATCTCATACAGGCTGACGTCCGGGATATCTTCGGTATAGTGTCGGGTCAATCTAGCTCTTGGGTCGTTTGCTAGACTCGCAACTTGCTTGCTGATTGATGTGTACAACTGCCCATAGAATGTCTCGCTCTTCCTCAGAACCTCCGGTTTGGCAGATACGATCCTGCTATCGTCGGTCTTTAGTTTCGTGAGTTGGCTCTACCCAATAGCCAGATCCCTTAAAAACACCTTGGAGCCTTTATTTCGTTCGATCGCGTCTTTAATACGCTCGGTATTAAAGCGGCGGAGGTCTTTTTTCAAGGATTTTGAAATCTGTCTATTGAGCTGCCGGTATTTGCACGCCTCATCTGAAGACTGCAGGATCATCTCACGCCTCTCCTTCATAAGCTTGAGGGTAGGATCAGAGAGATTTTCGTTTCTATCTCTACGATGGGTCTTGAAAAACTTAGACCGGACCGTATGGACAGCTTCCACGAACCCGTTGCTGTATTTAATCCACGGAACTCCTTAGGCACTCGAAACGGTTCTGTAATTCGAGTTGAAAGTTCTCGAGGTTTTGGACCTGGATCTGTGCTGGACGGAGCGTGGACTTCATCATTAGAGACCTTTCAAGCTTTATATTAATGTTCAATGTGCCTCTTACCATGCGGTGATCGCTCCCGGTTTTTACCGAATTGATCACAGAGACATCATTGACCATTTGCTTCTTGGTTGACATGATGAAGTCAATCTCATTTTTTGTTGCACCAACGGGGCTCTGGTAGGTCCACTTCCTGTGTTCACGCTTTTTAAAGAAGGAGTTCATCATATAGAGTCCTCCTTCTCCATAAAACTGGCCAGCAGGTGACCCCGTTGGTTCCGTCGTCCAAGTCCAAATTGCCCCACTTGCAGCTCATCCTCGTCTCGTTTGCCTTGAAGCCGGTTCGCGTTAAAGTCCCCCATGAACCATGCATGGCTCTGGAAATATCCTCATACATGGTCTCTATCTCGTCGTCGGGGTGTGCCGAGGTTGGAGCGTAGACATGTACGACCTTCAGCGAATATCTTGAGGAAATTCTGCGTATAAGGTACGCCACCCTGGTCGACACACTCTCGATCTTCACCACGTTGTTTATAAAGGACTTGTGGACGATAAACCCAACACCACCCTGGGAATGCCGGTCACCCTCTCGGAAATAGAGCAGGTTACCGAATTTGAGGATTATAGAGTCCTCCCCCTCTCTTCGGAGTTTAGATAACCCTATAATACTCCATCGCAACCTGCTCAACTCCTCTTCGAGTTCGGTGACCTTCTCGTCGGTCCAAAGTGTGCGCGTGTTGTACGTTGCCAGGTCTAGTCGTCGGTGATTGTTGGGGTAGCCGGATCTCGTCCGGAGATTCTTAGCACCCCTTGCCATGCCGTAGCCTCAACCGCTACCGTAGTCGAGGGTAGGCAAGCTGCCGGGTACTAGGGGCCATAATCGCCACGCTTGGCAGGCGGGTTGGCGATCGCAGTATGGTTGTTATAGAAACACAGAGAACGCTGCTGCCCATTCTCTGGTTTGTCCCTTAGTTGCCTCTTACGACACCTACGGGAAGAAGTACGTAAAATAAGTACCCAAAATTTAAAACTAGGACTTCTTTATTTTAGATAATCTATGCCATTGGTAAGTTGGCTGTTGTCATGGTGTGTTAATTTTTTATTTCCAGATTTTTCTATTAAAAACTCTGTGATTACTTTCTAAATTTAAACAAAGTTGGTACTCCTAAAGAAGTTATGGCGACCAAAAATTCAGATTCCTAAGTGTTGTAATTTAGGAGAAATTAGTTTTCATTACTTTGCCATACTAAATCTCCGCGTATAACCCGGCCAAATTAAATTGTCAGTGGTATTGAGGTGTTGAGGAGAGTGCACATAAATTTAAGGATGTCCGAATAGTAATAACAACAATTCAATATCTTTAATTATTTATTTTTTTGTAAGGAGTCATCTAAAGACAAGTGCATTCATTTGGAATCCACAGGAAGAGAGAGAGTCACATGTTGGAAAAAAATCAAAACAAGTTTTCTAGATTTCTCTATAACAAATAGTATCCCTTCTATCCCCTGATGTACCCGAGTCTGTTCGTTCTGGGCATGATCGGGTGCACCAGAGTAGCAGTAAGAAGGGACGTCGCGCTGGTCAAATATGTGGCGAACATACTACTAGGGTTGCTGCACTACCCGGAGGTGCTGGAAGACCTGCGGCTGCGCCCACCGGAAGGGTGCGTGGGCGCGAGCCGCCGCCCCGCTCTCTTAGACGTGCCATCGGCTAGGACCAACCTCCTTAGGTTTGGCTCTATCTCACGAGCCGCGTGTGTTTTTAACGTCATTACAGTGTCAGAAGACATATTTGGGCAAAGCCTGCGGCGATTTCTCCAAAGGGCTCAAATAATTATTGAAAGAGGTCTGGAGCTATAGACTTTGTCATGGTTAATTTAATTTATTGATGTATGAATACTTATTATTATTTTAATGTGTGAAATTCTGCTGCTAGGTTATTTTAATTTTATGTAATGTTGTCTGTTTGTGACTTTTAGCATCATATTGGAGCAATCTGTAAAGGTGTTAAAATTGTTGATTTTAAATAAATATAATATGGGTTTATGAATACATGAACAATATTCATTCATTTCTATAACTTGTTTCGCCCCATTGTATCTCAGCTTTTAATAAGGTCGTCTGTCCTGAAAAGCCGCCGTCGTATCGTGGCCTAGTTAGCAATGTTGTTACATGTGTTTAGACGTTGTTCAGTTTTTTCTGCTCGAAAATATTAATTTAGTGTTTTTAGTAGCTTGAAAATTAGTTCATTTTCTGATGTACTTGATTTTGATGTTAATTTATAGGTTTGATGAGAAAAATTACGTTTAATGATTCTTTGTCGTTTGAAGCTTTTTTTCCTTTTGTACAGTTAACTAAATTGGATGCCGGGTGTAACCTTTTTGTCAAAGTGGAACCTAACGAAATACAATTACTTATCAAATCGATTCCACTAATCACTATTCTCGAATTATTTATTACATATTTATTATCCCATATTAACTCTGAATTAGGCAAAAAATTACCTTTTCAATCATTTTCATAATATAATTAAAGCAAAAAACCTGTTGTGTCTGTCCCTCATTTGATAAAGCACCATTTCGTTTCAAGCTCTGCTTTAAGGTGGCTCGCTATTAACTCTTTTGGGAGGCTATACAAATTCTTATCAGGCAATTTAAGATGCGGCAGACGTTGCTAAGTAAAGACTTTTAGTAGCTATTATATAGACTACTAGCTGTCCCACGCGGCTTCGCTCTCGTAAACTAGCTACCTACCTACCTTACCCTACCTACCCTACATACATGAATGTTGCGTAACTTTAATCGCTTTCGCAACGCACGCAACGGAAACTCTCAAAAAGGCATATTTTTCCCGTTTTTGCAAAATTTTCATTTATACTCCACTCCTATTAGTCGAAGCGTAATGTTATATAGCCTATAACCTTCCTGGATAAATGGACTATCCAACACAAAAGCTATTAGTTAGAGCGCTTATAAGCAGTTGAAAAATAATTGCATAATATTTAAAGACTTTTAAATTCATAAGCAGTTGAAAAATAATTGCATAATATTTAAAGACTTTTAAATTCAGATGGATTATGTGAGCAAAGATGCGAAACAAAAGGAAGTCAGTGATTACTTGACTATTGACAGATCGAAACTGAAGAAGAAATCTTTGCGGCGATCCCAAGTAACATAGAACAAAGACAGGAAGATGATAATTAAAGATTCTTCGAGTGTAGAATTATGATAGATTTATAAATAAAAAAACAGTATTTTACAAAAAAAACAAAATAATGAGAAGGGTTCAGAAATCTTCAACCTTTAATGAGTCAATTTGTTAATCATGTTGTTCTCACTTTGATGACAAACAAAAGCCGCTCGATAGCTGCGTTTTGACTTCGTTTTAATTAATTAATATTATCTTCTTATTGATGTTCCTGAAGAGCTCATAATATGTACCAACAATAGTTGCTGTTAGTTACTCTCAATATCAAATATCGATATTGCTAAAAGATGGCGATTTTGTAATTGTGAAAGGGAATTAAGCCTGGGAATTTCCCATTGAACGTCAACATACTACCAATGAAAGTCGAATATTTATCTAATTATACTTCATGTGCCAAATTTCATCAACATTACCTGGGGGGTGACCACAAGCTCTTAGAGCGGTGTCAATTTGACTTTATTTCACGTTTTCGTACCATGACGTCATTTAAAAAACCTCAATTTGATAACGCCACGAAGTTGTTTTTGTTTAGGCTTTGATAATGTTTGGATGCCGATTGTCTTATAGTTCATTCAAAATTCAAATCATAGCGTTCATTTTGACAACCAGCGATATCGTTTTTAATATAATTTTTGGTTTTGTTTGACAGTTAAAAAAAGTTGCTTTAGCGGGCTCTATTTATTAACATTTCCCAAAATATATACAAAAATATCACTTCCGTGATATAACCGGTAAGTAATACGTATTTGTTTACGCATTTATTGGATACATAACCTCTGCCAAGCCCTACAGAGCTACAGGCATCATGTTATGTTATTAGCTACCTACGTAGGTAAACTTGTCGAATATTTTTTGTGTATCTCATGCGATTTTAGCATATGTGGACTAAATTTCTTGTTTGATTCTACGTGGCGAATGCATTATAAATGGAAAATAAACCTATGAAATCATGGAGGGCAATGCAGACGCTACGTGGGCCATCGCAACCTTCTACCGCCGCGCCGTCAGCTTGTGTCTACCGACACTAAGCTGGTTGGTATAGATATCCAAAACAGCAGCACATGATATAATTAAAGGCTCTAGTTTATAAAACTGTTCCAGTTCGAGGATAAATAAGAAATAAAAGAATGCTGATAGAGGCCAATAAACGCATCGAAGATGAGGGAGCTAAAATATATGAATGATTGGTTACAACCTGTAAAACCTACGTACGACGAAGAATGCATTTGGTGTTTTGTGATGCTAGTGCTAGTGTATCACGTTATTGCTTATGGCTGCTTTGCTGTATTAATCCTTAATGTGCTTGTAATGACTGCCTAGTATTGTTGTGTGTGATAAGGTTCCCTATCCATTTGCATAACAGCTTTAGACATAATATAACATGGCATACTTTTATTTATCCTAATAATATTTTCAAATATCATTATTTTCGCATAACAGCTTACGTATAATTTGTTTTAGCATAATTACACTAATCATAATAACATTTAAGCATAATATTCTAAAGCATAAATTTGTTTAAGCATAATATTAAAACAGGTTTTTAAGCATAACAAATACGCATAATAATTAACTCGAAAAATGTTAGACACTAATAAACATTTTTATACAATATTAATAAATAATAATTATTCTATGATTGTATGTTTTTTTCTGGCTCTGGCGCTGTGCTAGTCGCGCTCTCTTCGCTCGCATTTTAATTGCCTCTCGTTTTCTGCCAAAAATGTCGTCGCTCGCTCCTTTCTGTCAGTTAGGTTCTTGATACCCTGGGAGCAAAGTTTTTTTTTCACAGGTAAAAAATAATAATATACTTCGAAACTTGCATATTTACAAGCAATTGCCAAAAATATAAACCAAAAATAAATTAATAAAATAGTTACAAATTTAAAAACCGCCTACCTTGTCAAAAAGTGATTATTGTCAGATGCATGACTATTAATTAATTAATTAATAATTTGTAATACATGTCAATTACATAATATCCGACAGTTATAAGAAATTCCTAGTGTGGGGCAACGTTACATAAAATAATGAAATGAATATTATATATAATAAATCATTTGCATGAAAATTCTAAATAAAATACGTAAAAATAACTCAAATTTGTTTCCGTTATTCCTATTATGTTTTATGCTTTAATACTATTATGCTAATAATCATTAGGGCTAGTAACATTATGCGAATTAAAATTATGGCAAAACAAATTAGCCTTCAAGATAATTATGCCAACAACAAATTATGCCTAAACAGTATGGCAAAAAAAATATGGCAAAGAATTATTGTGGCAAAATAAATTATGCCAAAACAGTTATGCCAAAGTATATTAGGAAAAAGAAATATATGCGAAAAAAGGGATCCCGTGTGATAACCATGGACATAATCTCAATGGTGGTAGATAACTGATAACCATCTTCATCTTACCCGACTGCGTTAACAATATTGTTTGTAGGTTGCATATACATTTATTACATCAGAGTAGGTGCACAACCTACTCTGATGTAATAAATGTTTTTGCAGCTGGAGAATCAATATAATTTTCTACCCCACGTGTCTACATTATTTATTATTATCATCAAACTCATCCATTCTACTTACCCTAAAAATATTCAAACAAACTCACGCCTCTTTCCCATGTGGGCAAGCAGAAACTACAACGCCACCTGCTACGGTCCTAACTTACCACATTTGCTTCATTTACATCTATGATGTATCCATACATCTAGTCATACGAGCACACCGGTAATGAGGACAGCCCTCCTGACCTTTCTGGAGAACATTACCAATTAGATCCGTGTATGACCTAGGACGTCCCCTACCGGGTGGCGTTTTCACTCACATCTGCCTTATAAATACCTTTCCTTAGTCGCCTTTTATTCATCATATATATTTAGAGGTCTTCTTCTTTTTCGTTTCGATGGTACATTTGATCAAACAATTTGAGCCCAGTAGGTAGCCACGTTTATTGCAGCGTCAGATGCATTATACAGGTCATCCAAGGTGCAAGTGAATGGACAGTCGGGACACTCCAGCAAGTGGGGCATGGTCTGTACAGGAGCACCGCACTCGCACCCAGCGTGCAATGGACCAATAATCCCCCATTTTGCCAAATTAAATTTGCAGCGGCCTACCTGGGTGCGCAACCGATTCAGTGCCTTCCATATGGGCCACTGCAGTTCATGACCGAGGGGAAGATGCTCCTTGGGCTTAATGAAGTCACGAGGTGGTGGGTACTTCTCTAACCACAGTTTGCTCCTCTCCCTAGACGGCCTATCTTGGATCGCCCGTGTGGTTCGCAGGAAACTCTTTCGACTTTTTAGTCTACCCCGAGTTGTTAAGTGGTCGTATAGGGGATGTCGGGAATCGGATTCCTGGTTCTTCTTTTCCATCGCGCATGCGACATCCCTTCGTACAGCAGGAGGTGCTATACCTGCTAGTGGGTAGAGCTTATTTAATGGAGTGGGTTTTAAGCAGCCCGATATTATCCGACACGTCTCATTTAGGGCGGTGTCTACTTGCTTTGCGTGGGTGGATCGGTGCCACACTGGGCAAGCAAACTCGCCAGCAGAGAAACAAATAGACATGCCGGTTGTGCGGAGAATATCGGGTGTTGCCCCCCAGTTGGTGGAAATAAGACGATGGAGCAAGTTATTCCGGGTCCCCACCTTCTGCTTTGTTTTATAGCAGTGTGATTTATAAGTTAAAGCCCTGTCCAGCGTCACACCCAGATATGTTGGGTTCGGGCAATGTTCGACCCTAGTTCCCCGCCACGTGATGTTGAGTGTCCGGTTTGCGTGCATGTTGCGAAGGTGGAATGCGCACGACTGTGTCTTAGATGGGTTTGGTCGCAGAGCATTGTGATCATAGTAGACTCCCAGTAAGTCGAGTGCCATTGTCAGTGTCCGTTCCACATCCTCGAAAGCCGCTGCCTGTGTCGCTAGAGCCAAGTCATCCGCGTACAAGAACCGCACCGTGTGTTGGGTGATGGGCTGGTCGTTCGTATAGATGTTAAAAAGCGTCGGCGCCAGCACACTGCCCTGGGGAAGTCCGTTCTTTTGCCGTCGCCATCTGCTCTTGGTGGACTGAAAGCACACCTGGAAGCGGTGGTTGTGCAAGAGTTCACTCAATATACGCACAAAACCATGATCATTGGTAAGTTTGCTAACTTTGCCGAGTAGTCTCTTGATGTTAATGGTGTCGTAAGCTGCCGAGAGGTCAACGAATACGACACCAGAGACTCTGTTAGCCTCGTACCCATTCTCTATAAACTCTGTCAGTCGGAGGACCTGGCTGGAGCAAGACTTGCCAGGTCTAAAGCCTGCCTGCTCAGGTATTAGAATAGAGTCAATGTCTACTGTGAGGCGGTTAAGTAGGAGTCTTTCAAACAGCTTGTATGTATGACATAACAGAGAAATAGGCCGATAGCTTTTGGGATCGTCGGTGGGCTTACCTGGTTTTGGCAGTGCAATAATCCTGGTCCTTCTCCATAATTTAGGAATGTTTGCGGTAGCCATGCATTTGTTTTAGAATTGCAAGAGCCACGATACAGCTAAAGGCCCCAGGTGTTTCATCTGATCGACAGTTAAGTCATCGACACCAGCCACCTTCAAAGTCAAAGTCAAAGTCAAAGATTTATTTGCAGATAAATATGGTTACAAAAGTTCTTACAATGGTAGTATTAGTAGCTTAACATATTCAATCATAACATAATGACATGCAAATTTTTGGTATAGGTAGAATTCGAACATTAATTTAATTTATAATCAAGAAATTCTTTTATATTATAGAAGGGATGCTCAATTAACCACCTGCGTAAAGCCCTTTTGAAGCGGACCATTGGAAGTTCTTTAATTTGGTTAGGAATCTTGTTATAGATCTGAATACACATAGGATAACAACTTCGCCTATATAGTTCCGTTTTTATTCTTGTAGGATTTATTAATCTATTAGGATATCTGGTTTTAAAGTTACATTTATCTCCCAATTTTTCAAACATTTCAGGGTGAGATTTGGTAAATTTACATACTTCCTCAATATAAATACCAGTTAATGTAAGTAGTCTAAGTTTTCTAAACAGCGGTTTACAGGATGTGAGTGGGTCTACATTACAAATCGCACGTATACACCGCTTTTGTGCGATGAAAGCTCTTCCGAGATGCACCGAGTTCCCCCATACCAGTATACCATAGCGCAGTATTGAACCAACATATGCATAATAAGCCTGCAATGTGGCTTGTCTACTTGTAAGATTAGATAAACGCCATAGAGCATAAGCAAACTTACTGAGTTTTCCACATATCATATCAATATGGTTAATCCAAGAACACCTCTCATCTAGAACTATCCCAAGAAAAGTAATACTATCTGATTGTTGTATTTGTTTACCTTTATAAGTTATGTTTAAATCCATTTTAGTCCAGTTTTTGTTTTGAAATTGTACATATTTGGTTTTATCTATGTTAGGTTTAAGGTTATTCTTTTCCATCCAAGTTATTATTTTGTCTACGGTACTATTTATTTCTTCATTATAGTTTTCTTTAGTTTTAGGGATAATTACGGAGACATCATCTGCAAAGGGTATGCAGGGATGGTCAGTTACTTTTGTCAGGTCATTGATATATAGCAAAAAGAGTGGGGGCCCCAAAATACTGCCCTGTGGAACGCCTGTGCCATTGTAACCTAATTTGGATTTATATTTCTGTTCATCATTTTGATTTGGTTTATCCACAGTAATTTCTACAACTTGCGATCTGTTTGTAAGGTAACTTTTTAACCATGCATTTGCCTTACCGCGTATTCCATATTTATCACATTTTTTTAGGAGTAGCTCGTGCGATACAAAGTCAAAGGCTTTTGACATGTCAAAAAATACAACAGTAATCGGAATTTTCTGGTCAATATTTTTGGTAACTAGGTTAATTAAGTTAAATGCCGCTGTGGTTGTCGATTTTCTTTTTTGGAATCCATGTTGATCTCGATTCAAAATTTGGAACTTATCGATAAAATTTATTAATCGCGCATGCATGACCTTTTCGTAAATTTTTGCTAAAATAGGCAACAAGGCTATCGGTCTGTAATTATCAACAAGTTTTCTATTTCCTTTTTTGTGTATTGGTTTAATAGCTGTCATTTTTAATTTCTCAGGAAACACTCCCGTGAATAATGATAAATCTAATAAATGTACTAGTACCGGAGTAATGATAGGGCCTATGTATTTTATAATCCTTGTAGGTATTTGATCATAACCTGTTGAATTTGTATCCCTGAGAGATTTAATTACTTTTTGTATTTCGTCATCATTGGTGGGCATTAAAAACATACTAGAATCAATAGGATCAATGTCATAATTATTAGTATTAATGTCAAAATTGTTGTTCGTCAAATTAATATAATAGTCATTTATATAATTGGCAATGTCCGTGGGGCTTGTTAATGGTCCGGTTTCAGTTTCTATCTCCTTAATGTATGATTCCTGAATTTGATTATTATTATTGGAATTATATTTTATTAAGTCCCATGTTGCCTTGCATTTATTTTTAGCCCTAGATATGTAGTTTGTATTATGAATTTTTTGTGCTTTCTGTATACATTTTTTAAGTAATTTATTATAGTTTAAGTATTTTAATTTATTGCCTTTATCAGATGAGAAATAGTATTTAAAACGCAAGTCCCTTTTAGTTTTAGCTGTTTTTTTAATACCTTTGGTAATTCATTTCGTATATTTTTTCACTAGGTTGATTTTGATCTCGATTTTAGGGAAACACAAATCAAACAACATGACAAGTAAATCGTGAAACAGATTAAACGCATTGTTAGCTTCCTGATTAGAAAATATATCAGTCCATTTCAAATTTGATATGCAGCTAAAGAACTTTTCTTTATTTTCGGCGCTAAAATCACGCTTATAAATTGTACGAAAGCGTAGAGGTGGAACTTTATTGTCTATTGATATGGATATCATCTGAGCCGTTTCGTGATCTGACAGTCCCAGTCCTTGCCATTCTTTAGTGCCTTGATGGCCGGAATGATATCTGTGAGAGTAAAAGGCTTACTGATGTCGGTAGAATTTTCACAGGTATAAACAGGACCCTTGGCTCTTGTAAGTTTATGGGGAGGTTTGCCGTTGAGTAGCAGTTGTTGGGCTATTTGATTGGCTGTAACGTAACCTTGGTTGACAGGGTCCGGTGGGTCTCCAGTAAGTCTACGTATTGTGGACCAGGCTTTCTTACTGCTGTAGCAGTGTGTGTGCAGGTATTTACTATACATAGTTAATATACACCTAATACTTATGCCTATTTTAACTATACACCTATATGTCGACGACGAAACTCCATCTGCACGCTGATTAGGTAAAACAACGAATTTTATGTAATACCTACTCATGCTTAGTACATAAAGTGTTAGTTAAGTACATCTAATAAGATTGACTAGTAAGTACCTAAGTTACCTAAACAGATTGTAAGCAAACGACGAAGTAAGAATAGTACCTAAGTGTAATTATTTCTTGTTAGATGGGTACTAATTAGAGTTGTAATTATTTTGTTTTATATCTAATAAGTATGTACAAACATATAGAATCCTAATTCGAATGTTAAAAGTAGATAAATATAGTTTTTTAAAGAATTGTCATGAGATATCATACGTAATAATAATTACGCGAGGAACTTGGAAACATGTTTTTTTTTTGTGGAGATTTTTTGTTGAGGTTAGAGTCTAACCTCAAGAGGAATAAATGAAAGGTCATGGTCTAAAACCATTTTATCCGTTTGAATCATGTAAACCGGTCCACACGTTTCCAAGATAATCGCATATCAAAATGTAAACAAACCAGAATTTTTCGTTTTTGTTCTAGAAACTTTTTAAGTATCGTAAAATGTGTAAATTTAATTATTGTTAATGTGTAAGGATTATGTAGAAAAATTTAATAAAATACACAGCTCCAAAGATTTAAGCTAAGTAAAAATGAACGCAAGGATGGTCCATAAACACGTGGGCGTCAATTTGGGAATGACGGGCCATATATAAGAAGGGAGACGGGCCACTGGACCGATGAATTCAGTCGCAGCCAGAGATTACTTTTATATACTGGTCGCAGTTCAGCCGGAAGGAAGAAAAGCCGAAATCCGCGGCACCAATTCTCAAGAAAATCCGCCTTTTATTCCTGTTTCTTTTCTTCAGTCAAAAACGTAGATCCTTGGGTTGTCCTCTCGTATTACCCTACATACGCATTCAGGGGTGCACGGTGACGTGTGCCACCAGCTGAGTCGCAAGACTCAGTAAGAAGGGAACGCACGACAAACATAAGTGGGATACTGTCCCAGCGGAGGCGACCGTGGGTACTTACACCATCCAGGCACCATACCGCCACCGCAATGTTTCTTACACTCAAAGGAACATAGAACATTTGTAGTAGTCTAACCCCATGCCAACCTTTTTTATTTCAAGCCGGTTCTGGGCCAATATAGAAAGCGCTGCCCAACTAGCACACAAGCGCTATAAGAAGCTGAACAGTAACCAAGATTTTCATAACGGCCCCGGCTCCATAAGTAAGAAATATAGTGGTCCTATAAGTGGCTAAAGATTTTTTTGTAGCGCCAAATAGACCCATATTATCCAACTAACAGGCTCTACAGTGGTCATAAATGTAAGTTATAATGGCTCTACAGAGGTTGTTTAAAGGCGATGATTAGCACCATGAGATTTTGAAAAAGCTCTTGTAGCGCTACTATACTATCTTCACCTTATTTCAGCGCTCCTCTATCGTTTTATTAAATGTCAACGCTTTAAATTAGTAATATGGTAGGTTTAATGTGGTGTCAACTAAATAAATTTTAATAAAATAAATCATAAGTACACTTAGTGACAAGTGAGGAAACATAAATATGAATTGGATTATTAAAATAACTTCGGTAATTCTAACATAGTTTTATTTATTTGTGTACGTGAAATATCAGTGCGAGAACCAGTTTGCTGTCAATATATATGTATGTCGGGTTTAGTCAATAGTACTGACGTCAAAACAAATCGCAAGCACGCCATCTGGCGGCAAAGCAAGAACAACTACGCATTGGCGCGCTTTTACTAAGCGCTTGCGCGGTGGGGACAGTGGAATAGGGCAGTTAAGTCTTGACAGCCTTAGAGACAAGACGTCGTAGAATCAGTGTCGATCCGTAATATTAATTAGTAAGCAGGATTGTAACTCTGAATATTTGAATAAACCCAGTGTATCGAATAATTTCTGTGATTTCATTTGCACGATTGTACCCAACGACCTGCCCACACACGATGTCTTAACCTAAGGGAATACATCCTGACTGCCCGATGGTTTGCATCTATCAGCCAGCCTTGATGCGACATGTATATTATCGTCAAAATTTTAACGCGCCCCCATATTCAGTTTTTAATGCACAAATTATATTGATATGAAATTGTGTTCTAACATAAATCAGACTATGAAGGTTTCATATTTTATTAGTGACTTTAATTCTGCAAAATTTACTAGCGTATACATAAATACGATCTCTAAAATTTCGTTATAACCTTGAAAAATACGTTTATCTTTTTTTTATATTCCATGACTGTTTTCTTTTCATGTTGCACTTAATAAATTCTAATACAAATTGCGGATCAATTATCAGATAATATAATGGCTACTATACGGCTTTAAACGATATAATAGCATTCGTAACGTTTATTTTTTCGCCATTGGCTGATTAACGCAAACATATACTTTTCAATGTACAGCTTTACATCACATTTCCGTAGTATAAATCTGTATTATAGCGCTTTGAGCTCTAGTATAATGTATAGTTTCGCCGTTATAGAGGTTTAGTTACAAGAGCGCTGGTTAATACTATTAAAATACTCAAAGTGCTATAACACTAATCTGTAACCCCCATGGCTGTATAAAATGTTTCGTATGATTCCTTATACTACTATTTGCCGTACAGTGGCCATTTAATTATCTTATATAGCGCTCCAAGTGCTTATCAAGAACTACACAGCTCTATTATAGATTAGTAATACAACAGCCGTAAAAACCTCCGTTAAAGAACCTAAGGCTTTATAAAATGCCTCCCTACACTCTTTAGCGCTATAAAAGCAACTTATAACTCTATTTAAAACCCTTTATCTATTAAAATACTATTTTACATCTCACGGTGGTATAAAAGACTCCATTAACTCAATTATATTCTACTTCTTATGGTTGCCTACCGACGCTATTGCATACTCTTTTATCACTATACGATTATTGTTTTGCTACTAAACGGCTACTGTACTACCTAGGTGTTAAAGGATTTTTAAATATACTACTGTACATCTTAAGGAAAATTATACAACACTTGAACGACTCCTATACAACTACCAGGCTCTACAATGCCTGTATAAGCAGCTTGTGTGCTAGTTGGGTGGTTTTGTTAAGTTCTTTAGCAAATTAGGATAAAACTGTAACTTAGAAAGAAAGAAAAAGTGATTATTTGCCACAAAAACAACATACAAATTAATCTTGTCTCACTTTCTTCATTTCTATTAGGTGCTAAAATAATTTACTGATTATTTCAGAATATTTATGGTTTTTGATGACATAAACATGTCATGACTGTTCTCAAGAAACCAGGCCTATTATACAGTATTTGTTTTTGCTAGTGGACAATGGTACTTTTTCTTACTTTAAGTAATGGTAAGGTTTCTCATTGTCTATAACCACAACAGTTTGGCTCTTGTTTGGCAAAATTGTGGTGAACTGGTGAACAATTTTTCATATTTGTAGGAATCCATTTCTGAGTGATAATCAATGGTGAATGGCTTCTTCCCTTCAACTCACCTCCATTCAAAATATCTGATCCTGTAGACAAATAATAAAATATGAGTCCTGAGTTTTATAGAGTAGGCAGGTGCTAGCTGAAAAACAAGAATATAATAGAAATACATTTATTTGACAGTCACAACCCACCAGCAACAGTGTAAATGACAGTAATGAAATACTGAGACAAATTGCAATAAACATGCCGAAAGGGTTACCAACTCAGCATTTGATGGTCGTCAGACACCCAGCACTGGTTTTCAGTTGGCACCCTGAAGAAGAAACCCCAGACCAGTATTATATCATCTGTGCCTCTGACCAGGCTAGATGGTACAAGATGTAAACTATTACATCAAATATTATGGTGATTGTCCCAAATTTCCCAAAAGGTACTTGTTTTTCTATTGTGTCTGCTAATTAGCACTCAAGGGGTTTAAGTAAGTTTTTGCATTTAGAATAGTGTACGGGACGGACGTGATCGCTCGAGGCAGTAGGCACTCCTGAGGTTGTAAGGCTCCAGCTCGAACGCGTTGACATCCCTTGCACCTATAGTTTGTTGTCTTCGAGCAAATACCGACCCTGCAGTGGTTGGAAGGCTGCCAAGTATGTTGAGGGGAAGGCGTGATGTCCAGGTTAATGAAAGACTTCAATTCTCATGACCAGAAGCGACGTTACTTCATGGTCTTCGTTACGCAATGTGACGTGGATTTGACTGATTAGAAATAATGGCTTCAAATTGGATGGTGCCTCTGCGCACTATCCTTCCACTGAACTTGACCGTAACGAGGACCTCAAATTAGCGTGCGCGCATAAACTTTAATTATAATAAAAATAATCACTATAACTATTAGCTGAAAACCGACAGAAACTCCCCTTCCACTTAACCGATTTTTATGAGACTTGTGTCTCTGGATAGGTCTCAAGAAGACCTTTCCTCCAGACCTTGGTCCAAGTCCCTAGCTGCTACCTTCAGGGAGCTCTTGCGTGAAGAATGCTGAAGAAAGGGAAATTCTGTCAATTTATGGCTTTACACGCTACTTCCTAGTACATGTGTGCACCTTAGTGCCAGGGTACCAGCAAGAGACTTGAAGCCCTACTCCTGGGCTATCGAATTGTGACAGGTTCACAGCTTCATCTATAACTTTCACGCGCACAGCCGCGTGAAAGTGCGAAAGTATAGCTTCTGTGCCTGGTTTTGGGACATAAAGCGAGTTTGTACTCGAGCTGGTGGGCGGATCCACATCCACCAACCATCATCGGATAGTCCTTGCGATGGGCCGTCCCATTGTGGAAGTCCGGTTTCACTCTGATGTGGTCGGCGATGCGAGAAAACCATGAAACCTCATGCTTTGTCAAGTCGGTTAGCTCCCCAACCACCAGAGCTAGGCACCTTCCAAAAATGTGGTTGGGAAGCTGGAGAATTGGGCTATCGAATGGTTGTACCATGATGGGTGTACCACTAGCCCTTCTGGTACTTAAGGTGCCGGTAAGCGGCCGAAATAGGGAAATGTTGTGTTGTTCCACGGTTTTAACGCCTCTGTGTGTGTATGTGTAGCTATATATTAGCTTTGTGTTGTGACTGAGTCCAGGCGCCTGCCTGAGGGTCCCCGAAGGTAATGCTTAGGAAAACATAGCGATAGTCCTTCAGGCACCAAGTGTGTCTGAAGGTAGTGGGCCCTCTGACAGACGCATAGAAACGTCCATGCTGGCACATACAGACACATTATCTCAAGCAATTAATGTCTATGTACTGAAATTACATAGATGCTATCTATATATAGGGCCCGGATATAATTCCTGGTTACCTTGAAGCGCTAGATCGCTTATAACGAATTTTCTATATACTTACTTGAGCAAAAATGCATGTATTTACCATCTCAGAGTGAAACTGTTTTAAACCTGGCTATGTACTGTTGTTATGTACAGTTTTTCAGTCATAGCACCAAGGTATACTATCTAGAACACCTGGATGGTGTTTCCTAACAAAACAAATTTGTAAGGAAAATAATACAATTGGTATGTAGGCAGACCGCACATACCGATACCTGCGACCTAGCCATTTTAGGGGGGTTCAAAATAAGTAAACATAACATTTTTATTTGCTTAAATCACTACTTACACATTATATCTAAAGTATTTCAATTATAATACTAATAGATAACTGCTATATGCATGCTATAAGCTATTAAAAAGCCCTCAAAACCCTATTCTAAATTACCAAATTTTGGCTGCTTACACGCAAAACTATATAAACAAGCGACGCTACCTGGCTGCACATAGAACTATTGGTCCGGATTATTGGTCACTCTTCGGCTGCAATCGCCGCCGAGCGGTCGTCTCGCTGCCACCCGCTGCTCTCGCCGCCCCCACCGCGCGCCCCGCCGCGCTCCTCTCTCCGACTCGTCGCGCCACTGCGTGACGTCACTGCGGTCGCCGCGTCTCCGCGCGCCGCCCACAGGTGTCACTACTAGTATCTTCGGTTACTAGTAGGGACATCTTTTTTGGCCCCTTCCGGGTTAAAACCACGACTTAGTGGTCCTTGGTGGATACCTAACGGTGTTAACGAAGCCAAGTGGAGTGGTGACCCGCCCACTCGCCAAGTCCCGTCTGGACACGGCAGTCAGAAGGAGTCGGGAGCAGGGTAGTTGGCCTTGGTAGATAGCCTAGTCAACCCCTGTCTCTGCCCCACAGCGATTCACCTGGCACGGTAGGGTGTCTCAACCCCGACGTGCCAGACTTTCGGTACACAGGAGGAGGGTGGCCCACCTTCGGTGGGTTCACCGGTACCCTAGGACCCCTGCCACCCAATAAGATTGGTGGCAGGATAACAAGCTTAGGGCTCACCAGATACTCACCTCCCAGTCTAACCCGGCTGGGAGGGTAGGATTCACACATCCCCGGGCCCATCCACCCGGGGAATAAGGTTATGTGAGGACTCTGCTTAACTAGAAGGCAACCTACTTGCCTGTAAAAATACTGGCAATTGGTATTACTTGAAAGGTAAATGAATTTCGAATAGAAAATAAGTGAATATGTTTTTGAATGTCAATTCTAGTGTAGCCGCCCAGAAGGCAGGCATATTGTAAATTCTTACGAAATATATAAACTATAAAAGTAATTTGGTAATTTATTTATATAACCTCTGTCTACGCCTTCTACATTTAGTGGAGGCGCCGGGTACAGAATCCCAGAAGATAAAAAAAATATAAAAATAATTACGCGTGTATACGGCGTACAGTATACTTATAAGTGAGTGAAAAACGTTGAAAGTGTTTAAAGACAGAAGTTCACGTGTGCATGGCGATATACAGTGCACGAAGCCCTATCGGCGTACATAAAGCGCGATAAGTTTAACAGAGAGGGTTGTTACCTCTCATTCCCTCCCTTAAGCGGATGGAAATATAAGGAAGAGTCGGAATAAAGCTAAGTGGTCTTATTATTTAGTGTTATTGAGCATAAAGCAAGCATGATGCATGGTTATTACACGGGAACGAACGGGTATTGTCTAGAGGAATTTTTAACCGAATTCAAGTCAGTGGCCGAAATAAATGAATGGAGAGAGAGCGACTACAGCCTGATCTTGGGAGGATTCCTGCAGGGGGCTGCATATTATTTTTACCGTATGATTTTTAAATATGACATGGACTTTGAAGTGTTATGCTATCGCTTGAGGAGTGAATTCTCTATATTTCACCGCAGATGCCATTATTGCGAACAGCGCATAATAATTGCTAAAATAAAAGCAGATAAAAAACAACCTGATGTATTGTGTGAGGATGTTAATGCACATTTATTTTCTAGTATCGTGATTAAGGACGAACAAACACAAAACAATATACAGTGCAGTGAAAAAAGCGTTGACCACGTTGACGGAGAAGGCGACGCAGTTGATGGCGATGGCGATCACACCGACGGAGGGAGCTGCATGTTCGAGGACGATGGTGACCAGACCAGCGGAGATGACGGCCCCGTCGATGTCCAGTTGGAGGTGGAGTCTGTGTTCCAGGACGAGCGTGCGGACGGCCCGGCTGACGATGAGTTGGACTCCCTATCCAACAGCGAGTGCGCGGACGCTGGTATTGTGATGTATCGGTCCAGTCCAATTGACTCCACTAATTCCATTTGTCTTGCAGAGAACAGTGATGAGATTTTGTCGGAACAACTAGTTGTGGTTCCATCGGGACACCAATATGTATCGGATGTTAACATGCACATTAATCCAATTGATTTTAACCCTAAAATTGAAAATAATATTGAAATCTCAATCTGACTTAAAACAAAATTTTATAAAAGTCATTTTGAAAAGAAAGAAGTTGACAGCCATTAAGAAAAAAAATGCTCGAAATAAACCGAAAGAGATACATAGGAAATTCAAAAGAGTCTTTTGTAAGATTTCTTATTGCGCCAACATAAATGTAAAGAAGGCGATCAATAAAAAAATGATTCGAATTAAATTCAAAAGAATTTTTAATAAAACTTCTTGGGGAGCATGGTTTGATTCAAGTATGATTGTTGCAAGGAAAAATTCACATTTTCCTTGGATGTAACATTGTACAAAGATTTTTGCATTGCGAATACATAAAGCAATTCGAACTCGTAAAATGCAAATTATGGAAATTTTATAGAAAGAAGATTAGGTGTAAAATGTTGTAAATATTGTATTATGCAAACTGATTTATTTAATGTTGTCTTATATTTTGTGATTTATTAACCAATGTTTTATTTTCATATCGTGCAAATGAATATGGTCCAACTTAGAAGGAATTTGCGATGCGCGCTGGGCATCAAAAGAAACTAAATGCGATTGATTATTTGAATGATTTATCTGTATATGTTTTTATGAAATTAAATATTCCTCTGCCTTGTCTTTATTTACTAAATAGGGTTAGCTTTTGAAATTGCTGACGAAGTCCAAATACAAATCCATAAGGACTAAGTCAGAAACAGTCAAAAATTTATAGAAAAGTCTTATAAGCCCCTAAGGCGAATAAATGCTTTCAAAGCATAGATGTCATGGTAAGAAATGGTTTGACACGTAGTCCCACAGATAATACAAAAAAGGACAGTGTCAAAACCTTGTCAAAAGTAAAGCATAGTTTTCATTATAAGAATTGGTTTGACACATAATGCCATAAACAATATAATAAAGCACAGTGTTCACACCATAATTAAATTTAATTTTACTCTATGCGCCGTATTAGCCACAGATTAGTTAGGCCAAACCATAGTTAGGACTAGTTATGTAGAGATATAAGGTCCATTCCACATAGATAGAAATTGGCGAAAAGGAGAGTGGCCTAGGATAGATGCATGTAAATAGATAGATAGAAAAACTTTTTAATGTTAGAGTAGGATAATAGATAGGTTTAAATAGATAAGAATAGGTTAAGGTTAGTAAGGTTTCCGTATAGGAAGAGGCCTGTTGTCAATTAAAAGAAAAAAAATATATATGAATGACAACTATCAAATTTGACATATTGAAATTAATAGGGATGGGAAAGTAGGAAAAAATGTATCGATAGTTTTCTTATCGATATTTTCAAATAGTATCGATATCATCATCATCATCATCATTAAATTAGTTCTTTCCGTTGCATGTGCTGATGATGTGCTGATGAGTTGTGAGCCGCAGGGGGAAGAAGAGGCTGGCAACGTTGGCCACGCATCGAAGAAATGATTATTGGTTATGCGATTAAGGCATAGGCACAAGCCAGGGTATTAGTATAACCCAGTGGGTTTCTTAAAGTAATAGTCATAACTGAAACCGACTTTGCTAACGGGGCCTTTGCAAAGGATGTCGAGTTGACATCATTGGTCCAGTTTATGTCTGATGTTTAAAAAATAAATGCATTTATAATAATAAACCCTGGTGCAAGCTCTATGAATAGGATTAGAAATTCGATGCGATCCAGCCTTTCCTTCTCTGGCCTGATAAACGCACGAGATCGAAACATTGTATCATATTTGAATTTTTGAGATTAAACCCCATCCGGGTCGATGTGAGTTGACGCATCATTCTTGTTAGTGTTGGGAGGACGCCTTGTTCCTTTTTTAGGGTTTTGGCCAAGGAGGTTCAAGCATGACGGCGTTGATTTGTTAGTGCGTATGTGCACGTCAGCTGAAGTTAAAAGCACATATCGGGGCGTCCGATAACTCGTTTGTCATGATTAAGCCTTCCCCTTTTACGGGTCGTACCTCGATTGTAAATGAGATTTCCCTATTAGGTAAATGCTCGGGTTAGGGTAAGGTAGGATTCATGTAACCTTTCAAGACATAGAATAGAAGCACTTCATATGATTCTGCGCGTCTATTCGTAGGGGCGTAGCTCATGTGAGGACTCTGCTTAACTAGAAGGCAACCTACTTGCCTGTAAAAATACTGGCAATTGGTATTACTTGAAAGGTAATTGAATTTCGAATAGAAAATAAGTGAATATGTTTTTGATTGTCAATTCTAGTGTAGCCGCCCAGAAGGCAGGCATATTGTAAATTCTTACGAAATATGTAAACTATAAAAGTAATTTGGTAATTTATTTATATAACCTCTGTCTATGCCTTCTACAGTTATCAGCCCCTAATTAGAATTAGATTTTTCTCTTCTCCTTGTACTGGCTCTATTGACAACGATACATCCCGTTGAGGTGTTAATAGAGCTCGTCAAGGGCTTGATGTCAGACGATCCCAGTCCGCGTCAAGAAAACCAGGCCCATTTTAAAATAATTCTTGCATCTCTTGCCAGATGTGCACCTTACAGTGCCCCTGCCCCCCCGCCCGCTTCTGACGTAAGTCACGCCCCACCTTCAGCCAGTGTACTGGCAGCCATTAAAACTATAAAAGAGAGACTTGCCCAAGACGGCCAATCTCGTATGAGATTCGGTACTTCCTTTGCCATATTAGAAGAAGCCCTCTTACCCGATTTATATCCGACCGTTGAGGATGTACTGGAACCTGAACCTAGCATGGCCCCCGAATCATGTGAGGAGAAGGACTCTCCAAGATCCCCCTCCCCACCCGTCAGGCCCACTTCCGGGCCTTGATCACCCACCCTTTCCCAGGGCGATGTTCATGCCAATAGTGCCAATAAGCCAGATCCAATTCCCTCTGAGAGAGACCGTAACCCACTAAAGCCCCAGACTTCGGCTGCTAAGCCTCCTCCTCGTAGGATGTCCGCCCGTCTTCAGTACAAAAAGTACAAAGAGTGCGTAGCCGCTATGCACTCAGAATCTAGGTCCAAATCCAAATCTTGGGTCGATGAGGAGCATGACTCTCCCATCGAAATGGACACAGCCCTCAGTACCGACGATGAATGGGCAGCAGTTGCTGACCACATCGATCAGGTAATAGACAATCCCCCAGTAGGCCCCAATAACCCCGATTTGTCAGAGGACTATGCCACTATGTCCTCTTCTTCTGACTCTGATGACAGAGAATTCATTGTCCACCCTGGAGGAAAGAGGAAGATGAGGAAAAGTCCCCCTCACGCTACCAAGGCCAAAAAGCCAGTAGCCAAAACCTCTCCCCAGCCAGTTCTGCCGCCGGCCTTGCCCGACAGGCAACCCTTCCCCGCCCTCGCCCCCGCTAGTCCTTCTCAGCGGTTAAACCGTTCGCCCAGCCCTATGGTAGTAGTAAATACTACCACTAGGAAGCCCCCTCCTCCTCCACCCATTTATCTTTAAGATAAAGGGAAATGGAGCGACATCTCAAGCGCCTGTGTAGCGCGTAAAATCAACTTCACCAAGGCCACTGCATGCCAACAGGGCATCAGAATCCAAGTCCCCACGCCCCGTGATTATCGAGATTTAACTCGTTTTCTCAAAGACAGGAAAGTGTCTTTCCATACATACTCCCTTCCGTAGGAAAAGTTCACCAGAGTCGTGATAAAGCGCGTTCCGAAGGAGATCCCGACGGAAGAAATCCGAAAGGATTTATTAGCGCAAAAAGTCCCTGTGTCAGAGGTCCACCGATTGCATAAAGCAAGAGGCGGAGAACTCTACGACGTTGTCCTTGCTTTGTGCTTCCCCTTCGAGGGTTACAACCCCATCTTCAATGTCCGGACCGTATGTAACTTATCAGGCATTTCCATAGAAAAGCCATACCGCCCCCATCTCGTTGGTCAGTGTCACAACTGCCAACTCTACGGTCACTCTCAGACTAATTGCTACGCGCCTTCCAGGTGCGTTAAGTGCATGGGAGCGCACGGTACTAAGGACTGTCCCCGTCCAAAGGACCGATCACAATGCACGGAGCCTCCCAGCTGCGTGCTTTGTGGACAAGTCGGGCACCCGGCTAATTACCGTGGTTGCCCAAAAGCTCCCAAGCTTGCGCCTAAAATGGCCAAGCGTAATGACGCGCGCCTAGCGTGCGTAGCCCCTACCTCTCAACCCCCCCCCAGACTAGCCCCTCAGAGGCCTTCACCCTGGGGTAAGCTGAACCACCAAAGTGTGGCCCCTCAGACTTGCTCCCAGCCGATTCCAGCGCTGATGGCCACGCCGACTCAATGCCCCCCGCCGCCCCTATGACCGCACAAAGCCAGAAGGTGGCTTCCACCATCCCTGCTGCTAAGTGCCAGCCCCCTGTCGCCCCCTCCGGGCAAAAGCCATATTTATGCGTCGCTGAAAATATAATCAGCGCGTACTCTATATTTATGTCCCCTCAAGCCGGTGCTCTGGATGCTGAAATCCGGAATGCGGGCTCTCTCCTTCCCGCTGAATGCGCCCGCCTCTTTTCGAGGTATGAGTCCATTACTAGGGAGCTTGATAGCTTTGTCTACAAGGACGGTCAAAGGGTTCGTAAATAGTACGAACCTTCCGTTCATACAAAATTCATATACATATTCGTTCCGTCCTCACCGCAGAGGCTCGTCGCGTAATACTTTTCGATTCATATAAGCCAGCCCGCGTTGCTGAGCCATAGTTAAATGCCTGTTAGATGTTCATTGGAGTTTCTTGTCCGTTCTTCTCCACGTAGGCTTTTCCGAACGGATGGTAGAATCACTTTATTAGATCCGGCCTTAGCCATCCCCCCAGCGACGCCCTGAGCCGAGGTCCGACCCCAACTGGGGTAGCCCTTAGTGCTGTCGCTTTAGGTTTAGAATTTTGAAGCCTGGCCGGAGGCTAACAGATTAGTCTCCACAGGTTAGTCCGGTTAAGCAGTAGACGGCTACTTTGGCCGAACTGCGAGACGCCACGTATTAAAAAAAAAAAAAACTAAACGGTCGTGGCGACCGGTCGTTTTTACGGAATTTGAATTTGTTTATCTTTCCGTAACTACCGCACTCAGTATGTATGTAATGATTCTAATTTACTCGTTAAACCCCATATTAATCTATTACATACTGATATACACTAAAACATAATATTTAGTGCCTTAAAATGCGACCTAAATTCTCTGTGCGAAAAAACTATAAAAGCATTTTTCTCGACTAAAATTGTTTAGTACGAGATAGCGCGCTGGGGTAAGCAGACGTATGTCGATATAGTTTTGTATTTACAAACTATACAAATATTGTTTTGTGACGCCTCGTCGCGAACATCTCTCCCGCCGTGCAGTGTCGTGTCGAACCGATGTGTTTTGGCGCAGCGCTGCATCAGCATAGTGAGCGACGCACGTCGGCAGCGCGCGTGCCACGACGCTCAGCGACACGTCGCTCAGCTCTCGCCGCGGGAACTCTGCTACGCTCATTTCGGTAGTGGAATGAGCTTCTTCACCGGACGCTTTAGAGTGCCGCCAGTGGTGCGCACCTCAGCGGTCCGGACTTCTCCGTCAGGGCCAGGGTATATGGCATCGATGCGGCCTCGCGGCCACGTGTTGCGTGGCAGCTGGCCGTCAGCGATGAGGACGGGGTCGCCCTCCTGCAGGCCAGGCCTGCAGCTATGGGGCTCCCGCCGGTTTTGGAGCTCATCGGAGCTCTGTCTGTGTCTTGGTCGGTGAAAACGCCGTGTGATGGTAATATTCACGACCTCTATTTCCTGTTTATTTCTTGGTCGGCGAAAGCGCCGTGTAATGGCGTTATTCACGACCTCTATGTTTCTATGAAGATCCGGTTTCCTACCCGGCTTCTTCTCGATGGAGACTAGCCTTGTAAGAGCTCACCTCGTAAGGGATTGCCTGGTATAGTGTGCCGCTTTCCATAACGTAAGGTTGGTGAAGGAGGCCACTATAGGAAAACTCAGTAGACAAATAGGGGTACGTAGCCTTGTAAGAGCTGTCTCGTTGGTGTCGGGCATTTATTTATTTATTTAGACTTCATGCACAAAGGTACAAAGAGGGACTTAATGTCTTAGGCATTCTCTACCAGTCAACCAAGGGTGGTGAAGAGACAACATGGCGGTGCATAGTTTAATAATAAAAAACTAGTAATTATTATGCTAAAATAGGTGAAATACACGTACATATATATTTACATATATATGTACGTGTATTTCACCTATTTTATACATACATTTTTTTTTTGTATATTTGTACATTTCTATGGCTTTGTCTCGCCATAACATAGCGGTTTCTATTTGTCCGCTTCCTAACTGTCTTGTGTGACGGTTCAGGATGTCTTCTGCCCTCTTCTGGGGGTCAGAAGCTGGATGATTAGGGTTGATAGCCAACGACTCGATGGCAAAGAATTCACGGAGCTGCTCCTTCAGTTCCGCATCTCGCCTTGCGTCAACGGACTGACACCCGTTGACATAATGCACCTGCTGGCCCAGTGTTCTGGTGTGCGCGCCATGCAATGTCCAGCCCATCATGGTTCTTGACGCGATGGGTTGGTTTCTTGGTCCTCTGCGGACCTCGGTGGCCAGCAACAGATGCCAGTTGTCCTGGCCGACGATTATCTTTGGCACGCCAGTGGGGTAAATAAGCTGCGAAGTCAAGTCTAGAAGGTGTCTACAGCGAGCTAAATCTTCTTGACTGACTGCCTGTGGTGACAGGTTGAGCTTTGGAATGGTGCGCGCCTTGAAGGGCACCCGATTTTTCAATTGGCTTGTGAGAGCGACTGTGATTCGTCTCGATGATGGAGTGTCGATCATGGTGTCACCAATGGCACCGATCTTCAGTTGGTCAATGGGGCTCACTGCTCCCACTCGCTGAGCGATCTCTTCGTCAATCAGCGAAACGGTAGATCCGTCGTCTAGGAGTGCGTAGGTGTTTGCCTCTCCCGCCGGTCCGGACTTCTTACCCGGACCGGTATCATCTTCAGGAAAGCTTGACTCGAATTAGTTCGCGAACTAGCCACCGTTTCCTGCGACTCCTCCTTCATAGCTTCTGGGACAGTGGGCTTCCTTGACCTCTCTGTCTGAGGCTTCCTGTTGTAATGAAGAAGTCGATGGTGCGTGGCTGTACACGCCTTGAGGCCACACTGCTTCTTGCTGCAGGCGTGGTCCTTACGACGATATCTTAGGCAGCGATAGCACAAGCTGTATTGCTTGGCTAGCTCCCATTTTTTGTCATTTGCTGCGTCTCTGAACTTTGAGCAGTCAGACGCGTAGTGACCCTCTTTGTCGCAAATTCGACAGTTGTTTACCGGCTTGTCGGTAGCTGCGTGCGTCCTTTGTATGACGCGTTTTCCCGCCAGGGAGTCCGTCTGTTTGATGTTCTCCGGTGGGGCGAATGCACTGCAGAAGTGAGCTTGTTCTGTGATAAAGTCGCTGAAGAGTGACAGGTCTGGCAGCGACTGGTACTTTTCTGTGTACGTTCTGTACCATCTACGGTAGGTCATTCACTCTGATCTTTCTTTTTTTACTGGAACCATTCTCACGAACGAAACGTTTCGCACCCCAGTCGGCACTTTCTGTGTGTGTGTAATCTTACCAGATTTATATTGAGGGTACATAATTACGTTCTCAGCAATGGTCGTCAGGCTTCTTTGTTCTTAGGAATTTTCACTGGCTTGAACCTCAGGTTTCTTTGTTCTTAGGCACAAGTTTCACAGGAACGATACGTTTGACGTTCGAAAAAGAAATAGTAATGTAACCCCAATTGACAAGGTTACGGGACGTCAGGCTTCTCTGTTCTCAGGAACGGGACATCAGTTTGCTTTGTTCTCAGGAACGGGATATCAGTTTTCTTTGTTCGCTGGAACTAGGCTCTTCCTATTGGCCTGTATCTTCACTGGAACCCGTGCATAGGTCGTTTGCTCAAAAATTCGGCTCGACAGGACCAGCAAATGTACTTTCTCCCAGGGAAATTAAAGACTTGAGTTTTCCTCAGAAATTTTCACTGGTCATAAGCGACGTTTCTTCATGGTCTTCGTTACGCAAAGTGACGTGGATTTGACTGATTAGAAATAATGGCTACAAATTGGATGGTGCCTCTGCGCACTATCCTTCCACCGAACTCGACCGTAACGAGGACCTCAAATTAGCGTGCGCGCATAAACTTTAATTATAAAAATAATCACTATAACTATTAGCTGAAAACTGACAGAAACTCCCCTTCCACTGAACCGATTTCGATGAGACTTGTGTCTTTGGATAGGTCTTGAGAAGACCTTCCCTCCAGACCTTGGTCCAAGTCCCTAGCTGCTACCTTCAGGGAGCTCTTGCGTGAAGAATGCTGAAGAAAGGGAAATTCTGTCAATTTATGGATTTGTAAAGCCATAAATTGACAGAATTTTTCGCGCTACTTTCTAGTACATGTGTGCACGTTAGTGCCAGGGTACTAGCGAGGGACTTGAAGCCCTACTTCTGGGCTATCAAACTGTGACAGTTTCACAGCTTCATCTATAACTTTCAAGCGCACAGCCGCGTGAAAGTGCGAAAGTATAGCTTCTGTGCCTGGTTTTGGCACATAAAGCGAGTTTGTACTCGAGCTGGTGGGCGGATCCACATCCACCAACCATCATCGGATAGTCCTTGCGATGGGCCGTCCCATGGTGGAAGTCCGGTGGATACAGCTTCAATACTCGATTCAGTATTCACTCTGATGTGGTCGACGATGCGAGAAAACCATGGAACCTCGTGCTTTGTCTAGTCGGTTAGCTCCCCAGCCACCAGAGCTAGGCTCCTTCCAAAAATGTGGTTGGGAAGCTGGAGAATTGGGCTATCAAATGGTGGTATCTTGATGGGTGTACCACCAGCCCTTCTGGTACTTAAGGTGGTACACCCATCTGGTACATTTCCCAACACAACATTTCCCTATTTCGGCCGGGAAGCGGCCGAAATAGGGAAATGTTGTGTTTTTCCACGGTTTTAACGCCTCTGTGTGTATATGTGTAGCTATATATTAGCTTTGTGTTGTGACTGAGTCCAGGCGCCTGCCTGAGGGTCCCCGAAGGTAATGCTTAGGAAAACATAGCGATAGTCCTTCAGGCACCAAGTGTGTCTGAAGGTAGTGGGCCCTCTGACAGACGCATAGAAACGTCCATGCTGGCACATACAGACACATTATCTCAAGCAAGTAATGTCTATGTACTAGAATTACATAGATGCTATCTATATACAGGGCCCGGACATAATTCCAGGTTACCTAGAAGCGCTAGATCGCTTTTATCGAATTTTCTATATACTTACTTGAGCAAAAATGCATGTATTTACCATCTCAGAGTGAAACTGTTTTAAACCTGGCTATGTACTGTTGTTATGTACAGTTTTTCAGTCATAGCACCAAGGTATACTATCTAGAACACCTACATGGTGTTTCCTAACAAAACAAATGTGTAAGGAATATAATACAATTGGTATGTAGGCAGACCGCAAATACCGATACCTGCGACCCAGCCATTTTAGGGGGGTCCAAAATAAGTAACAAAAACATTTTTATTTGCTTAAATCACTACTTACACATTATTTCAATTATAATACTAATAGATAACCGCTATATGCATACTATAATCTATTAAAAAGCCCTCAAAACACTATTCTAAATTACCAAATTTTGGCTGCTTACGCGCAAAACTATATAAACAAGCGACGCTACCTGGCTGCTCTTAAGCCTGGCCGGAGGCTAAGAGATTAGTCTCCACAGGGTAGCCCGGTTAAAGCAGAAGACGACCACTTTGGTCAAACTGTGAGACGCAATGAATAAAAAAAAAATAACCTGGCTGCTCATTGCGTACTAAACCGTCATGGCGACCGTTCGTTTTTACGGAATTTGAATTTGTTTATCTTTCCGTAACTACCGCACTCAGTATGTATGTAATGATTCTAATTTACTTGTTAAACCCCATATTAACCTATTTCATACTGATATACACTAAAACATAATATTTAGTGCCTTAAAAATACGAACAAAATTCTATGTGCGAAAAAACTATAAAAGCATTTTCTCGACTAAAATTGTTTAGTACGAGATAGCGCGCTGGGGTAAGCAGACGTATGTCTGTTGATATAGTTTTCTATTTACAAACTATACAAATATTGTTTTGTGACGCCTCGTCGCGAACATCTCTCCCGCCGTGCAGTGTCGTGTCGAACCGATGTGTTTTGGCGCAGCGCTGCATCAGCATAGTGAGCGACGCACGTCGGCAGCGCGCGTGCCACGACGCTCAGCGACACGTCGCTCAGCTCTCGCCGCGGGAACTCTGCTACGCTCATTTCGGTAGTGGAATGAGCTTCTTCACCGGATGCTTTAGAGTGCCGCCAGTGGTGCGCACCTCAGCGGTCCGGACTTCTCCGTCAGGGCCAGGGTATATGGCATCGATGCGGCCTCGCGGCCACGTGTTGCGTGGCAGCTGGCCGTCAGCGATGAGGACGGGGTCGCCCTCCTGCAGGCCAGGCCTGCAGCTATGGGGCTCCCGCCGGTTTTGGAGCTCATCGGAGCTCTGTCTGTGTCTTGGTCGGTGAAAACGCCGTGTGATGGTAATATTCACGACCTCTATTTCCTGTTTATTTCTTGGTCGGCGAAAGCGCCGTGTAATGGCGTTATTCACGACCTCTATGTTTCTATGAAGATCCGGTTTCCTACCCGGCTTCTTCTCGATGGAGACTAGCCTTGTAAGAGCTCACCTCGTAAGGGATTGCCTGGTATAGTGTGCCGCTTTCCATAACGTAAGGTTGGTGAAGGAGGCCACTATAGGAAAACTCAGTAGACAAATAGGGGTACGTAGCCTTGTAAGAGCTGTCTCGTTGGTGTCGGGCATTTATTTATTTATTTAGACTTCATGCACAAAGGTACAAAGAGGGACTTAATGTCTTAGGCATTCTCTACCAGTCAACCAAGGGTGGTGAAGAGACAACATGGCGGTGCATAGTTTAATAATAAAAAACTAGTAATTATTATGCTAAAATAGGTGAAATACACGTACATATATATTTACATATATATGTACGTGTATTTCACCTATTTTATACATACATTTTTTTTTTGTATATTTGTACATTTCTATGGCTTTGTCTCGCCATAACATAGCGGTTTCTATTTGTCCGCTTCCTAACTGTCTTGTGTGACGGTTCAGGATGTCTTCTGCCCTCTTCTGGGGGTCAGAAGCTGGATGATTAGGGTTGATAGCCAACGACTCGATGGCAAAGAATTCACGGAGCTGCTCCTTCAGTTCCGCATCTCGCCTTGCGTCAACGGACTGACACCCGTTGACATAATGCACCTGCTGGCCCAGTGTTCTGGTGTGCGCGCCATGCAATGTCCAGCCCATCATGGTTCTTGACGCGATGGGTTGGTTTCTTGGTCCTCTGCGGACCTCGGTGGCCAGCAACAGATGCCAGTTGTCCTGGCCGACGATTATCTTTGGCACGCCAGTGGGGTAAATAAGCTGCGAAGTCAAGTCTAGAAGGTGTCTACAGCGAGCTAAATCTTCTTGACTGACTGCCTGTGGTGACAGGTTGAGCTTTGGAATGGTGCGCGCCTTGAAGGGCACCCGATTTTTCAATTGGCTTGTGAGAGCGACTGTGATTCGTCTCGATGATGGAGTGTCGATCATGGTGTCACCAATGGCACCGATCTTCAGTTGGTCAATGGGGCTCACTGCTCCCACTCGCTGAGCGATCTCTTCGTCAATCAGCGAAACGGTAGATCCGTCGTCTAGGAGTGCGTAGGTGTTTGCCTCTCCCGCCGGTCCGGACTTCTTACCCGGACCGGTATCATCTTCAGGAAAGCTTGACTCGAATTAGTTCGCGAACTAGCCACCGTTTCCTGCGACTCCTCCTTCATAGCTTCTGGGACAGTGGGCTTCCTTGACCTCTCTGTCTGAGGCTTCCTGTTGTAATGAAGAAGTCGATGGTGCGTGGCTGTACACGCCTTGAGGCCACACTGCTTCTTGCTGCAGGCGTGGTCCTTACGACGATATCTTAGGCAGCGATAGCACAAGCTGTATTGCTTGGCTAGCTCCCATTTTTTGTCATTTGCTGCGTCTCTGAACTTTGAGCAGTCAGACGCGTAGTGACCCTCTTTGTCGCAAATTCGACAGTTGTTTACCGGCTTGTCGGTAGCTGCGTGCGTCCTTTGTATGACGCGTTTTCCCGCCAGGGAGTCCGTCTGTTTGATGTTCTCCGGTGGGGCGAATGCACTGCAGAAGTGAGCTTGTTCTGTGATAAAGTCGCTGAAGAGTGACAGGTCTGGCAGCGACTGGTACTTTTCTGTGTACGTTCTGTACCATCTACGGTAGGTCATTCACTCTGATCTTTCTTTTTTTACTGGAACCATTCTCACGAACGAAACGTTTCGCACCCCAGTCGGCACTTTCTGTGTGTGTGTAATCTTACCAGATTTATATTGAGGGTACATAATTACGTTCTCAGCAATGGTCGTCAGGCTTCTTTGTTCTTAGGAATTTTCACTGGCTTGAACCTCAGGTTTCTTTGTTCTTAGGCACAAGTTTCACAGGAACGATACGTTTGACGTTCGAAAAAGAAATAGTAATGTAACCCCAATTGACAAGGTTACGGGACGTCAGGCTTCTCTGTTCTCAGGAACGGGACATCAGTTTGCTTTGTTCTCAGGAACGGGATATCAGTTTTCTTTGTTCGCTGGAACTAGGCTCTTCCTATTGGCCTGTATCTTCACTGGAACCCGTGCATAGGTCGTTTGCTCAAAAATTCGGCTCGACAGGACCAGCAAATGTACTTTCTCCCAGGGAAATTAAAGACTTGAGTTTTCCTCAGAAATTTTCACTGGTCATAGATAGATAGATAGATAGATAGATTTATTTATTTGCTTAGAATGTAGGTAAATAATACAATTAGGTGTTACAAATATTTTCGATCCGTATACATTCTGCCTTAATGGCATGCAAAAATTTTAGTTACATTAACCACTATAGATTATTATATTTACTTACAGCTAATTAATAATATAAGAACATTAAATAGTCTTGTCATTCAAAAAATCCGATACAGAGTAATAGCATTTTGAAACTAGTAATTTTTTAAGGTTCTTTTTAAATATTCTTAAAGGTTGCTCTTTAACAATTTTTGGTATATGGTTATAAATAAGAGGAGCCATGCACATAACACTCTTTCTCAATAATGCAGTTTTATATCCACCTATGCATAACTTATCTTCGTATTGAGTTCTTAAACTTGTAGTCCTGATTCTAGTATTTTTCAAAGTTGGGAATAAGTGATCATTTGTTTTGACAAAAATTGCTATTTCTAATATATATATGCATGCAAAAGTTAAAAGATTATATTTTTTAAAAAAAGGTATGCAGCTTTCGGTCACATTGAGTTTAAACATAGATCTAATACAGCGTTTTTGCGCCTTAAAAATATTTTCTCTCTCGCTACAGTTGCCCCAGAATATTATACCAAACCTCAATACAGAAACAACTAGACTGTGGTATGCTATCAATACTGTCTGAATGTTAACTTTTTTTGTTAGACTATATAATGCATAAGCGGCTGAACTTAGTTTTTTGCATACGTCATCTGCTTGAGTGTTCCATGTCAGCCGGCTATCAATTGTAATTCCTAGAAATTTTGCTTCATTGACCTTATCTATTGTTTGTCCATTATAATTTATATTCATATTTGTGGCTAATATTCTTTGATAGTAATGCATTACTTTTGTTTTCTCTAAATTTATAATTAAATTATTTTTATTAAGCCAAATTATAAATTTTTCAAGCGTATTATTGACATTGGCTTCATAAGAATCTCCATCATGACACATAAGCTCAGTCATAAGCGACGTTTCTTCATGGTCTTCGTTACGCAAAGTGACGTGGATTTGACTGATTAGAAATAATGGCTACAAATTGGATGGTGCCTCTGCGCACTATCCTTCCACCGAACTCGACCGTAACGAGGACCTCAAATTAGCGTGCGCGCATAAACTTTAATTATAAAAATAATCACTATAACTATTAGCTGAAAACTGACAGAAACTCCCCTTCCACTGAACCGATTTCGATGAGACTTGTGTCTTTGGATAGGTCTTGAGAAGACCTTCCCTCCAGACCTTGGTCCAAGTCCCTAGCTGCTACCTTCAGGGAGCTCTTGCGTGAAGAATGCTGAAGAAAGGGAAATTCTGTCAATTTATGGATTTGTAAAGCCATAAATTGACAGAATTTTTCGCGCTACTTTCTAGTACATGTGTGCACGTTAGTGCCAGGGTACTAGCGAGGGACTTGAAGCCCTACTTCTGGGCTATCAAACTGTGACAGTTTCACAGCTTCATCTATAACTTTCAAGCGCACAGCCGCGTGAAAGTGCGAAAGTATAGCTTCTGTGCCTGGTTTTGGCACATAAAGCGAGTTTGTACTCGAGCTGGTGGGCGGATCCACATCCACCAACCATCATCGGATAGTCCTTGCGATGGGCCGTCCCATGGTGGAAGTCCGGTGGATACAGCTTCAATACTCGATTCAGTATTCACTCTGATGTGGTCGACGATGCGAGAAAACCATGGAACCTCGTGCTTTGTCTAGTCGGTTAGCTCCCCAGCCACCAGAGCTAGGCTCCTTCCAAAAATGTGGTTGGGAAGCTGGAGAATTGGGCTATCAAATGGTGGTATCTTGATGGGTGTACCACCAGCCCTTCTGGTACTTAAGGTGGTACACCCATCTGGTACATTTCCCAACACAACATTTCCCTATTTCGGCCGGGAAGCGGCCGAAATAGGGAAATGTTGTGTTTTTCCACGGTTTTAACGCCTCTGTGTGTATATGTGTAGCTATATATTAGCTTTGTGTTGTGACTGAGTCCAGGCGCCTGCCTGAGGGTCCCCGAAGGTAATGCTTAGGAAAACATAGCGATAGTCCTTCAGGCACCAAGTGTGTCTGAAGGTAGTGGGCCCTCTGACAGACGCATAGAAACGTCCATGCTGGCACATACAGACACATTATCTCAAGCAAGTAATGTCTATGTACTAGAATTACATAGATGCTATCTATATACAGGGCCCGGACATAATTCCAGGTTACCTAGAAGCGCTAGATCGCTTTTATCGAATTTTCTATATACTTACTTGAGCAAAAATGCATGTATTTACCATCTCAGAGTGAAACTGTTTTAAACCTGGCTATGTACTGTTGTTATGTACAGTTTTTCAGTCATAGCACCAAGGTATACTATCTAGAACACCTACATGGTGTTTCCTAACAAAACAAATGTGTAAGGAATATAATACAATTGGTATGTAGGCAGACCGCAAATACCGATACCTGCGACCCAGCCATTTTAGGGGGGTCCAAAATAAGTAACAAAAACATTTTTATTTGCTTAAATCACTACTTACACATTATTTCAATTATAATACTAATAGATAACCGCTATATGCATACTATAATCTATTAAAAAGCCCTCAAAACACTATTCTAAATTACCAAATTTTGGCTGCTTACGCGCAAAACTATATAAACAAGCGACGCTACCTGGCTGCTCTTAAGCCTGGCCGGAGGCTAAGAGATTAGTCTCCACAGGGTAGCCCGGTTAAAGCAGAAGACGACCACTTTGGTCAAACTGTGAGACGCAATGAATAAAAAAAAAATAACCTGGCTGCTCATTGCGTACTAAACCGTCATGGCGACCGTTCGTTTTTACGGAATTTGAATTTGTTTATCTTTCCGTAACTACCGCACTCAGTATGTATGTAATGATTCTAATTTACTTGTTAAACCCCATATTAACCTATTTCATACTGATATACACTAAAACATAATATTTAGTGCCTTAAAAATACGAACAAAATTCTATGTGCGAAAAAACTATAAAAGCATTTTCTCGACTAAAATTGTTTAGTACGAGATAGCGCGCTGGGGTAAGCAGACGTATGTCTGTTGATATAGTTTTCTATTTACAAACTATACAAATATTGTTTTGTGACGCCTCGTCGCGAACATCTCTCCCGCCGTGCAGTGTCGTGTCGAACCGATGTGTTTTGGCGCAGCGCTGCATCAGCATAGTGAGCGACGCACGTCGGCAGCGCGCGTGCCACGACGCTCAGCGACACGTCGCTCAGCTCTCGCCGCGGGAACTCTGCTACGCTCATTTCGGTAGTGGAATGAGCTTCTTCACCGGACGCTTTAGAGTGCCGCCAGTGGTGCGCACCTCAGCGGTCCGGACTTCTCCGTCAGGGCCAGGGTATATGGCATCGATGCGGCCTCGCGGCCACGTGTTGCGTGGCAGCTGGCCGTCAGCGATGAGGACGGGGTCGCCCTCCTGCAGGCCAGGCCTGCAGCTATGGGGCTCCCGCCGGTTTTGGAGCTCATCGGAGCTCTGTCTGTGTCTTGGTCGGTGAAAACGCCGTGTGATGGTAATATTCACGACCTCTATTTCCTGTTTATTTCTTGGTCGGCGAAAGCGCCGTGTAATGGCGTTATTCACGACCTCTATGTTTCTATGAAGATCCGGTTTACTACCCGGCTTCTTCTCGATGGAGACTAGCCTTGTAAGAGCTCACCTCGTAAGGGATTGCCTGGTATAGTGTGCCGCTTTCCATAACGTAAGGTTGGTGAAGGAGGCCACTATAGGAAAACTCAGTAGACAAATAGGGGTACGTAGCCTTGTAAGAGCTGTCTCGTTGGTGTCGGGCATTTATTTATTTATTTAGACTTCATGCACAAAGGTACAAAGAGGGACTTAATGTCTTAGGCATTCTCTACCAGTCAACCAAGGGTGGTGAAGAGACAACATGGCGGTGCATAGTTTAATAATAAAAAACTAGTAATTATTATGCTAAAATAGGTGAAATACACGTACATATATATTTACATATATATGTACGTGTATTTCACCTATTTTATACATACATTTTTTTTTTGTATATTTGTACATTTCTATGGCTTTGTCTCGCCATAACATAGCGGTTTCTATTTGTCCGCTTCCTAACTGTCTTGTGTGACGGTTCAGGATGTCTTCTGCCCTCTTCTGGGGGTCAGAAGCTGGATGATTAGGGTTGATAGCCAACGACTCGATGGCAAAGAATTCACGGAGCTGCTCCTTCAGTTCCGCATCTCGCCTTGCGTCAACGGACTGACACCCGTTGACATAATGCACCTGCTGGCCCAGTGTTCTGGTGTGCGCGCCATGCAATGTCCAGCCCATCATGGTTCTTGACGCGATGGGTTGGTTTCTTGGTCCTCTGCGGACCTCGGTGGCCAGCAACAGATGCCAGTTGTCCTGGCCGACGATTATCTTTGGCACGCCAGTGGGGTAAATAAGCTGCGAAGTCAAGTCTAGAAGGTGTCTACAGCGAGCTAAATCTTCTTGACTGACTGCCTGTGGTGACAGGTTGAGCTTTGGAATGGTGCGCGCCTTGAAGGGCACCCGATTTTTCAATTGGCTTGTGAGAGCGACTGTGATTCGTCTCGATGATGGAGTGTCGATCATGGTGTCACCAATGGCACCGATCTTCAGTTGGTCAATGGGGCTCACTGCTCCCACTCGCTGAGCGATCTCTTCGTCAATCAGCGAAACGGTAGATCCGTCGTCTAGGAGTGCGTAGGTGTTTGCCTCTCCCGCCGGTCCGGACTTCTTACCCGGACCGGTATCATCTTCAGGAAAGCTTGACTCGAATTAGTTCGCGAACTAGCCACCGTTTCCTGCGACTCCTCCTTCATAGCTTCTGGGACAGTGGGCTTCCTTGACCTCTCTGTCTGAGGCTTCCTGTTGTAATGAAGAAGTCGATGGTGCGTGGCTGTACACGCCTTGAGGCCACACTGCTTCTTGCTGCAGGCGTGGTCCTTACGACGATATCTTAGGCAGCGATAGCACAAGCTGTATTGCTTGGCTAGCTCCCATTTTTTGTCATTTGCTGCGTCTCTGAACTTTGAGCAGTCAGACGCGTAGTGACCCTCTTTGTCGCAAATTCGACAGTTGTTTACCGGCTTGTCGGTAGCTGCGTGCGTCCTTTGTATGACGCGTTTTCCCGCCAGGGAGTCCGTCTGTTTGATGTTCTCCGGTGGGGCGAATGCACTGCAGAAGTGAGCTTGTTCTGTGATAAAGTCGCTGAAGAGTGACAGGTCTGGCAGCGACTGGTACTTTTCTGTGTACGTTCTGTACCATCTACGGTAGGTCATTCACTCTGATCTTTCTTTTTTTACTGGAACCATTCTCACGAACGAAACGTTTCGCACCCCAGTCGGCACTTTCTGTGTGTGTGTAATCTTACCAGATTTATATTGAGGGTACATAATTACGTTCTCAGCAATGGTCGTCAGGCTTCTTTGTTCTTAGGAATTTTCACTGGCTTGAACCTCAGGTTTCTTTGTTCTTAGGCACAAGTTTCACAGGAACGATACGTTTGACGTTCGAAAAAGAAATAGTAATGTAACCCCAATTGACAAGGTTACGGGACGTCAGGCTTCTCTGTTCTCAGGAACGGGACATCAGTTTGCTTTGTTCTCAGGAACGGGATATCAGTTTTCTTTGTTCGCTGGAACTAGGCTCTTCCTATTGGCCTGTATCTTCACTGGAACCCGTGCATAGGTCGTTTGCTCAAAAATTCGGCTCGACAGGACCAGCAAATGTACTTTCTCCCAGGGAAATTAAAGACTTGAGTTTTCCTCAGAAATTTTCACTGGTCATAAGCGACGTTTCTTCATGGTCTTCGTTACGCAAAGTGACGTGGATTTGACTGATTAGAAATAATGGCTACAAATTGGATGGTGCCTCTGCGCACTATCCTTCCACCGAACTCGACCGTAACGAGGACCTCAAATTAGCGTGCGCGCATAAACTTTAATTATAAAAATAATCACTATAACTATTAGCTGAAAACTGACAGAAACTCCCCTTCCACTGAACCGATTTCGATGAGACTTGTGTCTTTGGATAGGTCTTGAGAAGACCTTCCCTCCAGACCTTGGTCCAAGTCCCTAGCTGCTACCTTCAGGGAGCTCTTGCGTGAAGAATGCTGAAGAAAGGGAAATTCTGTCAATTTATGGATTTGTAAAGCCATAAATTGACAGAATTTTTCGCGCTACTTTCTAGTACATGTGTGCACGTTAGTGCCAGGGTACTAGCGAGGGACTTGAAGCCCTACTTCTGGGCTATCAAACTGTGACAGTTTCACAGCTTCATCTATAACTTTCAAGCGCACAGCCGCGTGAAAGTGCGAAAGTATAGCTTCTGTGCCTGGTTTTGGCACATAAAGCGAGTTTGTACTCGAGCTGGTGGGCGGATCCACATCCACCAACCATCATCGGATAGTCCTTGCGATGGGCCGTCCCATGGTGGAAGTCCGGTGGATACAGCTTCAATACTCGATTCAGTATTCACTCTGATGTGGTCGACGATGCGAGAAAACCATGGAACCTCGTGCTTTGTCTAGTCGGTTAGCTCCCCAGCCACCAGAGCTAGGCTCCTTCCAAAAATGTGGTTGGGAAGCTGGAGAATTGGGCTATCAAATGGTGGTATCTTGATGGGTGTACCACCAGCCCTTCTGGTACTTAAGGTGGTACACCCATCTGGTACATTTCCCAACACAACATTTCCCTATTTCGGCCGGGAAGCGGCCGAAATAGGGAAATGTTGTGTTTTTCCACGGTTTTAACGCCTCTGTGTGTATATGTGTAGCTATATATTAGCTTTGTGTTGTGACTGAGTCCAGGCGCCTGCCTGAGGGTCCCCGAAGGTAATGCTTAGGAAAACATAGCGATAGTCCTTCAGGCACCAAGTGTGTCTGAAGGTAGTGGGCCCTCTGACAGACGCATAGAAACGTCCATGCTGGCACATACAGACACATTATCTCAAGCAAGTAATGTCTATGTACTAGAATTACATAGATGCTATCTATATACAGGGCCCGGACATAATTCCAGGTTACCTAGAAGCGCTAGATCGCTTTTATCGAATTTTCTATATACTTACTTGAGCAAAAATGCATGTATTTACCATCTCAGAGTGAAACTGTTTTAAACCTGGCTATGTACTGTTGTTATGTACAGTTTTTCAGTCATAGCACCAAGGTATACTATCTAGAACACCTACATGGTGTTTCCTAACAAAACAAATGTGTAAGGAATATAATACAATTGGTATGTAGGCAGACCGCAAATACCGATACCTGCGACCCAGCCATTTTAGGGGGGTCCAAAATAAGTAACAAAAACATTTTTATTTGCTTAAATCACTACTTACACATTATTTCAATTATAATACTAATAGATAACCGCTATATGCATACTATAATCTATTAAAAAGCCCTCAAAACACTATTCTAAATTACCAAATTTTGGCTGCTTACGCGCAAAACTATATAAACAAGCGACGCTACCTGGCTGCTCTTAAGCCTGGCCGGAGGCTAAGAGATTAGTCTCCACAGGGTAGCCCGGTTAAAGCAGAAGACGACCACTTTGGTCAAACTGTGAGACGCAATGAATAAAAAAAAAATAACCTGGCTGCTCATTGCGTACTAAACCGTCATGGCGACCGTTCGTTTTTACGGAATTTGAATTTGTTTATCTTTCCGTAACTACCGCACTCAGTATGTATGTAATGATTCTAATTTACTTGTTAAACCCCATATTAACCTATTTCATACTGATATACACTAAAACATAATATTTAGTGCCTTAAAAATACGAACAAAATTCTATGTGCGAAAAAACTATAAAAGCATTTTCTCGACTAAAATTGTTTAGTACGAGATAGCGCGCTGGGGTAAGCAGACGTATGTCTGTTGATATAGTTTTCTATTTACAAACTATACAAATATTGTTTTGTGACGCCTCGTCACGAACAAATAGCATAATAATATTAACTAAAACTTACTAATACACAGTAATATCCATTGATGTATTAAAATGAAGTAATAGCAGATTTATTTATCCTGCGGATATGTCTTTATGATGGGGTCTTTAACAGAACATCATTATGGTTTGGTCCTGCCATACTTTGTTATGAGTGTATCCTATGACAAAATTAGAGTATTGTGTTAGGTATTAACCAAAATCAGGTGCACTAAATTAATGAGTTAGTAAGTAGTTTTATTTTCTACAAAATAACCAATCTTTTAAGCGAAATTACATATGTATAATAAATTTTCCTCGGTTCAGCTAAAATGAGAACTGAAAGGAGCTCAATATTATTTAATTATTTTTCACGCCAGAGGACTTTATCATCTCTGTCAAGCTTTTCCGGTTGGGATTAACTTATTTACAAATTCTTCATTATTTGTAAGTGCCGCTCTTTTGTAGTTGAACAACAAATCATTTTCATTTACAGCATCCAAATAAAATTGTAGGCAAATCATTATTTATAAAAAACATGGACTTGGCTCCATATCGTCCAATTCGTCTAGGGTATAATACATCCCCTTGTCACCACGGAGAGTTTTGAAGACAGAAATTCTTGATAACAATCTTTAGGTCACGACTATTGGACATGTTTGTAGATATATGTAAGAGTCGCTTTGTTCAGAGAATACATGATAATCCTTTTGTCACACAACTCACAACAAACACACGACAATTTATTGTAAATTACTTTAAAACAACTAAAATAATAAGGTACGCTTGTAAACAGAGCCCATACGACGAAAAATGGAGGTTATAAATAATCCTACAAATTTAAAATACAAGCTTACAAAGTAAAATGGTAAGATTTGTTGCACTCTTTAATTTGTTATCATAATAATATGAAAAGTCAAGCCACAGTTAATACATTCTTTAAACATATTATATTGTTGTAAAATACACTTAAGAAAATAATAATTTGAATGTTTGACATGAAAGTTTAGTATAGTATATAATTCTATTTGGTTTTTATATGAAATAAACATCTCATGATAATTTTTATTTTAAATTTTAGTGATAGCAAAAACGACACTCTAAAAACCTTTTTTCACTTCGCTAGCAATCCTATATCGGGACATTGATAAATATTTCAAAGTGAGTCTTACCTCTGAGTGCTTACCAAAATTTTATTAAACAGGAGTAGTGCATTACAATTAATATGCAGAAGTGATAATTTGTCAATTTCGTTTCGATAAAACATAGGTAACCCAATTTTTTGTCATTGACTAAGCAATTGACTGAATAGAAATGGTTAATTGAAAACTGACGATATTAAATATTTGGTTTATTTTATTTTACGTAAAATGTGTTATCCCAACTGAAATATTTGACCATATAAAAATTGGTTAAAGTACAAGTTGGTAAACAAGTTATTGTTTAAATGTTCACTTGCCAAACATTAGGTTTGCGTTACAATTAATTGCGAAGAGATTTTTTGCTAAGTAATAATTTGGCAAATGAAATTATGCGAAAAAATTTTTGGGAAGTGAGAATTTGTCAAATTCCTTTCGGTCAAACAAGGGAGACCCAATAAATTGATATCGTTTAACAAAGATGAGGGTACGATAATGAGAATTCTCAATTAGAGCTTGAAACAAAGCGCACTCAAATTGAGATGGTTTTGTAAAAGGTGGGGGTAGGCCCCCTGTTCACCCAAAAGACGTCCACAGCTGGACATAAGCCTCCCCGAAGCGTCGCCACACCCGCCACTCTGATCGGTCCTGTGCGTTTCGCATCCACCGGACTCCCGCAGCCTTGACCAGGTCGTCGCTCAACCTAGAGGGAGGCCTTCCAACGCTGCTCTTCCGGTACGCGGTCGCCACTCCAGAACTTTTCGGTGCCAATGGCCATTCGTTCCGCGTGCAATGTGTCCTGCCCACTGCCAAAAGTATTTCAGAAGAAAAAATTATAATTATATGCGAAATTAAAATAAATTGTCTGTACTTATACAATCATTGTCTTCTCAGGCACAGTAATTTTAATTATTATCCTTAAAGGCTCACAGGACCTTAACCTTATTTCTACCTACAAATCAAGTCGCCGGAAATCTTTAGGACCTCCGCCGGTTTTTAGATAAAACATATTCATCTGGATTAGGTAAGTAATGTAGGTCGCATGTCGTTGTTAACACTTTAACCTTGATTTAGCTTAATGCGGAGTCCCAATATAATGCGACGCCAGTTTACACTGGTTTTGTTACCACTGACGTACGACCTACAGTACATGAAAACGGTACATGTTTCCACTTTAGTAGAAACACAATAAATTATGATGCGGGTGCGGTTTGGAGCAAAATTACGGGCAAAAAAGGGTAAACAAACTAATCACAAGTAAGGCCTCAGTCAGTAACGATGTTTTAATTATGTGAATTTCTAAAAACATAGCTGGTGTCACAACACACCAACTATGTTTTTAGAAATTCACATATTTTTTTCTTTTTTCCGCAACATTATTTATTATTATAAGCCTATGTTGTCGCATTCCTAAAGGTACGGAATACATAATAGTACTGACAGTGACGTGCGAAGGCCTCCCTTTCCTCATTTCTCTTTAAACGGTCTGCTGACTCTAATAAGAAATCCAGCTTGTTCGACCATTTTTTTCTGGGAGTCTCTCAGTGATGTTAAATTTTAGATTGTTCATCCAACATGGATTTGGCCAAGTCACTTCCACTTTAAACCATTCATTGTACGATTTGCATCTCTTATAGTGTTCTGTTTTAGAGTTCCAAATGTGGTCTGTGAGTTTGACACCTAGTCTACTTGGTGCCATAACTTGTTGGCAGGCTCTAAAGGCATACTTTTGAGTTCAATTTTGCGCCCCGTTGGTGGGTGGGCAGAATACACAGATCTATAAGTTTTCGTTGAACTTTATTATTATATTTTTGTACAAAATGACTAATGTTTAATGCATGATCGTTTAACCGTTGTTCTAACCTCCAACATAATAACAGTCAACAACAAATTTCACTGCAGAATTATTGATCAGAAATGGCATTACTTTGAGACCCGTATTTGAAACTAGATTTGGATAGAGATAAGACTGAAATCTAATAGATAGTATTTTAGATTAGAATAGGCACGGGTCTTCATAATGTATTTCAAATTTCTATATTCGGTTTCAAATAGATTTTAAAAGGCTTTTAAGAAAGATAACATCATTTGAACCAATTAGAGCCACCAATTACACCAAATAGCGTTCCAACATTTTTTTACATGTGACAATGCTTTGGTGAAAAAAATATTTCGATACTTAAATTTTTTACTGTATTTATCCGGATAACCTACAAAAATTCATTATAAGTTTTCTCAAAATGACGAGAAAATAGCTTGACGATAACTTATCACGACAAAAACCGTTTTATGTATGAACCTAATACAGATTAACTTCGTGACGTCACATAATATCAACGAAAGTAACTACTAACATTTTCCAATCAACATAATTGAGTAGAACAAATGGAACGTAGGCTCTGCCATCGCAGTTCTTTTTACTTATGGTTGTTTTATACGGTACACAAAAGAAAAACGTTTGCTTTTCCTCATGGCGAAAGCAGAATACTAAGCGATGTCCATTAGGTACTTGGTTACGTATTTGGTTCGCTTTGAACCCAGTATTGGCTCCAAAGCAAACCCCAATCCAATAACGATTGATTGTTAAATTATATCCTATAGAATCCCTAAGTCCAGTTCTTTTATAGGGATTTCATTGACCAAAATACATGCTATGTTATACAGAGTGTCCCGTATATCAACTTCAAGCCGGCAATTGTGATAAGCCAAGTCATGGCAGTTAGAAAAATAAAAAACTAAAATCTTGATTATGTTCTTTTCAAATTAAAAGTATAAATTCTTTATTCGGAATAAATAGCACCCTGTGATGATCTTTGAAGTCATGTGACTACAAATATTAACTTTTCTTCTTTTTTAGGGTTCCGTACCTCAAAAATAAAAAACGGAACCCTTATAAGATTACTTTGGTGTCCGTCTGTCTGTCTGTCCGTCTGCACGTCTGTCAAGACCCTTTATCTCGGGAACGCGTGGAGGTATCGAGTTAAAAATTTCGTATACGCGAATTTCCAACCCCTTGCAGCTGTGAATAAAGTCAAACTTACTCAATCAAGAAATACAGCCGGTAATGACACATATTTTACACTCGCAAGGGTATCAAGATCTACTGGGTTCTTCCCGTAGACCTAGAATCATGGAATTTGGCAAAAAGAATGTCTTATAGAACAAGTAAAGGAAAAATGCCGAAACCCGTAAATTTGTACCTTCATCAAAATAAAAGATTATTAACTTATTTGCAGTTAGTAAACTGACCACGCGTAATGTCGATGTATGGGGACTACAGTTTTCCAAAGGCAAAGTTAATTTTGTCTTTCAATTGTGTATGTGTGTACATAATTTGAATTTAATGTTGTCAAAAGTCTAACATTTAATTTAAAACTGAGGCAGTTTAATTTTAATTTTAAACTGTAATTAGAGTAGGTTATTCATAGTTACATTACAGAATATTTGTAGTCACAGGATTTGAAAGATCGTCACAGGGTGCAGGATTTTCCGATTAATTTTCTGATACTTATAATCTGAAAACTTTTATTTATGTTTTTTTTTTTATTTGGCCTATCTCCCTTTTACGACTTGAAATTAACTCCCTGTACGAACAATAAATACTGGGACTGGTGAAAAAGTGACACTCTGTCGGGAATAGCGATTTTCAAAGTGCCAAATTCAAATTCAAAATGTTTATTTGCAAGAAAATACATACTATACAAGGGAAGATCTTACAGCCTTAAAGTCATTGTATTCTGCGTGCAAGCAAGCGTGCAAATTATTTATGTTTAAATGTCATTCATCATTAAACGGAAATATTATTATTTTGGTTTATTGATTTATATTCTTATTTAATACATTTTTAAATATTTAAAAAAAGAAATCTTATAAACATTTAAAAATATAAAAAATAGAGACCAACCGGTATCGGGAACAGGGTCCAAGCTACCGGTGGTTAGGGCTCCAGAGACAGGAACCTCCTCACAATGCGAGCCGTATCGAGGAGTACTGCCTTCTGTATCAGACCCTTGATCCAACCGCCCAATGATAGCCTCGACAGATGGTCGTCGAGGCTCTTGGCCATCAGGCCGTTGGCCGTAACGACAATCGGCACAATGATCGCCGAGTCCACATTCCACATGTCGACAACCTCGTGTGCTAAGTCGAGATACTTGCTTTGTTTCTCTTTCTCAGTTTTCACGAGGTTCTCGTCATGTGGGATGGTGACATCGATTATCATTGTGCGGCGCGCTAATCGGTCTATCACCACTATATCCGGCTTATTGGCAACAATAGTCCTATCAGTGATGATAGACCGATCCCAGTACAACGTGACATGGTCATTTTCGAGAACTGGGTCGGGCACATACTTGTAATACGGTACCTCCGATTCCACTAGATTGTACTTCAATGCAAGTTGCTGGTGAATAATCCTGGCCACTTGGTTGTGTCTGTGCAAGTACTCGCCGTTAGCCAGACGAGAACAACCAGAGATAATATGTCTGATGGACATATGTCAACCGTGCCGTCCTTCATTATATGTCTCCGGTAGTTATTCGTCAGGATAACTTCGTCCATAATTGCACAGACAAAGCCTTCAGTTTCCCCGAAAAGGTCGCCGAAACGTAGCCAGGATACGGACGCTGGGAAATCTACATCGCCCGTGTAGCTCCTTGCCTTGCCATACTTCTTTGCGTTGATCTGTCGATAGTATTACAGGCTTGCGCCAGTTCTCTTTAGCCATGGACAACGGGGTGAGGCCCTTGTCCACTGCGACCACATCCCGGTGCATACCCACTTCAGCTTTTAAAAAGTATTCTCTGAGGCTGCACACCTCGCGGCCGTGAAGAGTCTTGGCGTTTAAAAAGCCGCGACCCCCACACTTCCGCGGGATGTACAGTCTCATCACCGATGATCGTGGGTGATGCATCCGGTTTGCGGTCAGCAGTGTCCGGACCCTCCTATCGAGGGCGTCGAGCTCGGTCTGAGTCCATTTGAGTATGCCGAAAGAGTACATCAAAACCGGCATGACCCAACTGTTGAAGGCGCGCACCTTATTTCCGCCCGACAAAAGGCTATTTAATACCTTTTTCAGGCGGCCAAAGAAACGCTCCTTCAGCAGTTGCTTCATGTCAGTACTGTTGATGCCCAACGCTTCCGACATACCCAAATACTTGTATGTTTCGGTCGAGGAGAGGTGTCTAAGGTGTATGGAATCAGAGAGTTGAATTCCCTCGGATTCCATAATCTCCCCTTGCTTTACATGCATGACTGCACATTTGTCCGCACCAAATTCCATCCTGATGGAGATACTGAAGGTTTCAGTTACCTTTAGTAGCTCCGTCAGTTGGAATTTATTGGGGGTAAAGAGTTTCAGATCATCCATGTAAAGGAGGTGAGATATGACCTGACCACCTCTTCTTAACCGATAGCCTAGTCCTGAATCCTCCAGAAGTGTACTTAGAGGATTCAGGGCTAAGCAGAACCAAAGTGGACTCAAACTGTCGCCCTGAAAAATCCCCCGCTTAATCCATACAGGCTTATTATCCCCCCGAATCGGTCGACATCCTAGATATCGAAGGACTGTCTTCCATTACCCCATACATGACTCAAGGAAGGTGCATAGAGTTGCATCTATTTTGTACAACTCCAGCACCCTCATGAGCCATGTATGTGGCACAGAGTCGTAGGCCTTCTTGTAGTCTATCCAGCATGTCGACAGATCCTTGCGGGAACGTCGAACCTGCTGGCTTATGGCCATGTCAATGAGGAGTAGCTCCTTAGTGCCGCGGGACCCATTCCTACATCCATTCTGAGAGGTAGACATTATTGAGTTACCTTCAATGTGTTTATCAATTTTTACTCTCAGGATGGATGTAAGAAGTTTATAAACCGTTGATAAGCAAGTAATTGGTCTATAATTCATGGGTTCCGCGGGACTACCTGTCTTATGGAGCAGGTGGGTAACGCCTGTAGTTAAAAACTGCGGAAGCGACCCAGACTCTAAGCATGACTGGAATTGAAATGCCAGAAACGCGTGTGAGCTGCTATACCATTTAAGCCAGAAGTTATGCAGTCCGTCCGGTCCCGGAGACTTCCAGTTCGGTAGCGGACGAACTGCTTTGGCTACATCAGATGGACTAATGATGACTTTTTCCATTTCTGGTATAGCTTCACACACGCGCTCGACATCACGCATCCAGCCACCCTCAGTGTGACAGACGGGTACCGACCAGATGCTTCGCCAGAATGTACTCGTGGCGACATCATCCGGGCGACACACGTCAGTCACAATTTGTTCAGGTCGCTCCCAAGTTCTGTATACCCACCTCTCATCACTCTGAAACATGCGATTCTGCGAGTAGCGGTCAACCCGCCGCTTATACCGCCGAATACGGCTGGCCCATGCACAAACTTTCTGCTTCAGGAAGTCGATGCGCTCCGTGACATGTGACATATATTCTCGAGGGCTGATTCCAGTCCCCGAAAATGCCCGCCTCACGAAGCGCATCACACGTGGTCGTGTATTGCCCTCCCTGAAACAGCATAGTTTGCCGATGAGTACCCTGGCCCCATCGATACGCCGTTCGATCCTGCACTGCCAGGCTGGCACGGCAGGCTTTGGCCGAATAGCCTCGTTTGGGAACTTAACATTGGCCAAACGACATGCCGCAACAGCCCCACAATACAGGATCGAGTACGTATCTACAAGGTTCTCGCTGCTTTCAAAGATGTTCTTAAGCAGCGAGTCCAAGGCACACACCAGCGCCCTATTCTTCTTGTGCATAGGCAAGCGTGGTAATCGGGGCCTAAGATCAGTCGGTGTTGACCTATACTCGCGAAGCGCATCCTCCAGTGCGCTCCTCAATCTTTCGTTGCACTGGCTACTTACTGTGGCAACCCTATCATCTGCCACATCGTTAACAGGATTGGACCGCGGCGGGATCACAATAGTGGCTGGCGGTGCCGCGGTCAGTGTCGGGGTTGAGACGATTTGGTTGCTCAGCACTTCTGATCTGATCTTTTGGTTGCGCAGCCAGAATAATTAGTACATTATTATCACATTATTATCATATTACTATCACATTATTATTTCATACAAATGTCATCAATTTATTTACAATACATTAATTAATACTCTGAACAAATATTTTTATGTTCCAGAAATTCCTTAATGGTGTAGAAACACTTTTTTGTAACCACTCTGACAATTTTGTTTGAAAAAAAATACCCTGCAACAATTTAAATTCGTTTGGTATCGTATTATAAATTAATATACACATATTGAACACATTTTCTTATAAATATTTTTGTGTCCAGCTGGCTGATAATAGGTTGCGAAACTTAGCTCTTTTCTGTCACTCAGCGATAGAGAACCTAGCTTTCTGTAACTGACAGAATTTCAGTATTATCATCGGATCAGTAAGCATAGAGACATTAACATACAATACAATACTTATCAAATTGTGCTTCTTTATGTTCATGTGTTATATGTATAGCACAACATTGTCACTATTATTCATTCACTTTATACACTACACTAATTCAAAAGGTTAAGTTCTTTTTACCCTACGCACTAATTCTGTGTTGTCTAGCAGCTGGATAGCCTCAACATTCACGTGTCGATGAAGTCTGCGTTCGTGAGCTTCAGCAAATTTTTGGATGATGGTGGTGACGGATTCCATTTTAAGGTCACGGTGAAGATCGTCATTTCTTATGTACAAGGGTGCATTTACAGCATCCCTGAGGACGTTATTTTGAAATTTTTGAACTATTCTGACGTTGCTTTTTTTAGTACAGCCCCAAAGTTGGATACCATACGTCCAAATTGGCATCAGTATATGCTTATATAGAGTAATTTTATTATGTATTGATAGACAGGATTTCCTTCCGAGTAACCAATACATACTTTTATAACGTATATCGAGTTCCTGTCTTTTCTTTTTGACATGAGCTTTCCAACGCAACTTGGCGTCGAGAGTTATGCCCAGGTATTTGGCTGTATTAGCATAAGGCACTTGCATGCCATTTATGAAGATTGGATGATAGTCCAAGTGTTTGTTTGTGAAGTCAATGTGAATTGATTTTGACTCATTCAGTTTGATCTTCTATTTTGTGTCCAGTCATAAACTTTGGTCACAGCTAATTGAACTTTTTCTACAGCTTCTCTGTGGCTTGATCCGGTAGCCATAATAGCAGTATCATCTGCAAAGGCCGCAATGGTGTTGTTTTCCAGTTCTGGGATGTCACATGTGTATAATTAGTACAAAATTGGGCCTAGTACACTTCCTTGAGGTACCCCAGCTTTTATAGCTATTAGCTCGGAATATGCATCCTCTTGCCTTATTCTAAACATTTTATTAGTTATGTACGACTCTAGAATGTCTGCAAATTCTGGTAGCATGCGTCTGAGCTTGAATATTAGACACTTATGCCAAACTTTGTCAAAAGCTTGCGCGACATCTAAAAACACGGTAGCGCAGACTTCTTTATTTTCAAGCGTTTTTTTCAATGATATGGGTTATTCTATGCACCTGGTCTATTGTTGAGTGTTTTTCCCTGAAGCCAAATTGATGATTTGGATTAAGGTCTTTATCTTCTATTATTGGTTTCAACCGTTTCAATAACAGTTTTTCGAACAGCTTTGATAACACGGGCAACAAAGAAATAGGTCTATATGATGATGCTTCATGGGGTGGTTTCCCAGGCTTCGCAATCATAATGACTTCAGCGACCTTCCATGGCTCGGGTACATGTTTTAAGATAAATGCAGCATTGATAAGCTTGGTCAGCTTTACTATGGCTTTGCGCGGCAGGTGTTTTAGAATTTCACCTGTAATGAGGTCATAACCCGGAGACTTTTTCGAGCTACTGTTATTTTGAATTTCTCTCATTACTTCTTTAGGAGTCACCAGCTTAATTATTTGGGCTTGTGATACATTTTCACCCTCAAGTATTTCTATTGAGCCTTCATTGAGTTGAAAAGTTTCTTCCAAGTGTTGAGCAAACCTTAACGCTTTTTGGTCATTGCTTATGGCCCATTTTCCGTCGCTATTTCTGATGGGCGGTATTTGTATAATTAGCCTTTTTAGATTCCTTGTCACTTTCCAAAGGGAGTAGTCCGTTGATTTCTCATTGGTTAGCTGCAGGAGGTTGGTATTCAGGGATTCATCCTCAAATTGTATAATTTTCTTCTTTAATCGTTTGGTTAGGTTATTTAGTAATGTTTTATCTCGTGGGCACCTTGTTTGCTGCCACAGCTTTCTTTATTTCCTTTTTTCAGATAGTAAATCTACAATATCCTTAGGATAGATATATCCCTTATATTTACGTTTATATTGCGGTGTGTTATTCCACGCACATTGTTGTATATATTAACAATATATTTGTTTACTTCTGAGTCAAGCTGATCTTGCTTTTTTATTGGAGTTTTAAGGTCGATAATAGTATCTAGATCAAGGGCAAAACTTTCCCAATCTGTGAACTTATTAACCTGGGTTAAGTGGCTTTCTTTGAGTAGGATTTTCTGACTAAGAGTGGTCACAGTTCATATGAAAACCTTCATCTAAACTAACGTAATTGCTGGATATATTTTTGCATATAAAAAAATCTATAAGATCCGGTATTTTCTGGTGGTCAGTGGGCCAGTACGTTGGTTTACCTGTGCTCAAAACTTCGGAGTGTGTATCTTTAACTGCACTTAAGAGCTGCCTTCCCTTAGTTGTAGTAAGTCTTGATCCCCAATGCGTATGCTTAGCATTAAAATCACCGCCTAGGATGTATCTCTGACCTAATAGTTCAAAGAGATGTAAATATCGCTCTTTTCTTATCATATGCCGTGGAGGACAGTATACGGCTGCAATGGACACGTGACAATATTTGGTTTTAACAGATACTGCCATGGCTTGAATGTCTTGTTCTTCATATTTAAACTGCACATAGTGACTAATATTGTCTTTGATTATAACTGCGCTACCTCCTCTGGCAGAATTGTCAGGGTGGAGCGAATTATATACCATGTATCCTCTAAATTTGACAAAAGATTGCTTAGTGAAATGCGTTTCGGACACCAAACACACGTCTATATTTTCTGTCTCTAGGACCGCCTGCAACTCATTTTGAGGAGCCCATTAGAGTTCCACGCCATTATTTTAAGAGTGTTATTCATTTTTGATTATTCAAAACAGCTGTCTTGGTGCTGGATTCTAGTTTCTCTAATCTCTTGTCAAATGAGGTAATACATTTTAAGATCTGATTAATCTTATCCTCTAGATTCAAAGGCTGTGATCTTTGTTTTGCAGCTTCCGCATACGAACCAATGTTGGTCACTTGTATGGGTTTTGCAGTTGACTGGACACTTGCTGTCTGTGCTTGTTTGTCAACATTTCGTAAGCTGTAAGATGCTTACCAGTGCATTTTACACACCTTGGCTCTTTTCTGCAGTATTTATGAGTATGCCCATATGCCTTTTTTTTTTTTTTTTTTTGGGTTTGGTAATCATCCAGTGACTTCTCCCGCTCTGGGTGAAGCGGGAGGGCGTGTCAGACTTTTACTGACTAAAGCCCACCCGTGTTCCTTCAGTTGCTTGAGCCAGCGCCGCGGTAACTCTTTTTCAAATTTATCCGCGACCCAGACAGGATGCCCATATGCCTGGCATCTCTTGCATTGGGGATCGAGCTTAGGATTTTTGAGTAGGTGTATTTCAATTTTACACCCTAAAATGTACTTTATGTCATAGATTTTGTTGACATCTTCGTCATTATTAAGTGATAAAATGAACATGTTGAGTGGTTCTTTACTCTTCCAGCTCAATTTGCTGTCTACTTTTTCTATTTTGAATCCTTGTGTCGTTAGATCGTCTTTGATTCGATCAGGTTGGCAAGAAGAATGTAACTTCTTCACAACAACTCTAATTGGTCTAGCCTGCTTATTCTCGTACGAATGCCAATGGTAGTCTTTTTCTGTCAAAAACTTGGCAATTACTCTATAAGGGTCTTCTGTTTTGGCGTTAACCTTCACACAATCCCCATTCATCATTTTAGCGGTAAATGTTTCAGCTGGTATTGTTTCAGTCAAGGAGTCTTATAACGTTTGGTAGTTCTTAACTCCGTCTATTATGATTGGCGGTGGTGGCGGCACTTTCTTGACGGAAGCCTCTTTCGCATTCATCTTGTTGAGCATTTGTTCCAGGTTGTTGTTTTGGAGAAAGAGAGGTGTTAAGCTTCCTCCTCTTCCTGCTCTTGGCCCTTATCCACTCAGTCTCTTTAGCGAGTTCATCCTCGTCTGTGCAATATTCAGCGTCACTTTTAGTACGCTGGGCGAATATTGTTTTCTCGCTTTCCTGTTTTTCTAAGGGTTCTTTATTTTCCTTGAAGCAATTTAATTCTCCTTGAAGGGCTTGTACTTGTTCCTGCAAGCTACTTATATGATCATTCAGTTTACGTACCATAAGTTGCAGGTTTTCTATATCTGATTTCTCCTGGATGTAACAGTCATACAACCGCTTTTTCAGGTCAGTTTTTATTTTAATTGACTGTGCGGCCATTATTTAGTTGTAAGGCGAGTTTAACACCAAAACAATAAATTATTGTAAACACGATTTCCGCACTTGTAACTAGGTCATGACAATGACCCCGATATATCGACGTATGTACACCGCGACGACGCGGACGGTGTTGTGCTGCGTCTGCAGAATACTCTTAATAGACCGATAGCGCTAGGCTATTTTGATGTCATAAGTTTAAAAAATTCTAAAGTTGCTTATTTCTTGCCTGTGGATACAGTCGTACCTATGAAGGTTATTATTGCGTTTTGTGTCACATCTGATACTTGCATTTTCAGTAATTCGCTGATTTGTGGTTGATAATTTTTATTAAAATCAAAACTGGCAAAAAATATTTAAAGTTTAAAATAATTATGGTATCATATCTAGGATAGTTTGCGGAGTGTGCAAACCCAATTTGTGTCATAATTGTCCAATGCAAACTGACATAGGGTCAATATGTAAAATATAGTGCAAAAAAAAAATTACAGTTTATGAAATAACTATTTCCTTTATCAGATCACTTAAATATGCCTATTAAAAAAAATTGTGCCAAATTAGGGCACGCAAAATTAAGATTTTTAATTATTTTGTTTTTCTAAGCTACAAACGTTTCAAAAAAATATTACAATCATTAGAGTTCACTTATTTAATATCATAAATGCATGAAAAATCGACATTGTAAATTTGTGTCATTTTCATTCACGATGAGTACTAAAATGAATAAAACACAAAAACAATGGTTGCGGTCGAAGCGGGCGGACGCGGCGGCGGCAAACGCACGCAAACTCGTTCGTTCGGTACAATTTCTTCTTAGATGCGAAGCGTTCATAAATAAATAACATACCTACTCGTATCATATTGAGTATTGATTGACTCATCTTCGCTACGTAATGTACAAATGTGTAACTAATAGAGATAAAAATAATGAAGTGCTAATTTTGTACACAGCGCGTCTGCAATCTCATTACCTACGAATGTCAATAGTCAATGCTTAGAAGACGGTTAATGTGGTCAATATTATTTTAGATTGACGCTTCGATTCGCTTCGAATTTAAACCTGAAAGCGGTAGGTTGGTAGGTATGCCGACACCTACCTACCTACCGCTTTTTCGTTATACTGCATCTCGATATCCCGCGCCCCGCTTCGGTTAGGTAGTGTACTAGGTACCGCCCTTTTTGCGTCGACCATAGCCAAATGACTTGTTTGATTTTTTGCCTTCTTTTTTTAATTACAAAAACAAGGGGCTGACAGGTACTAGAGAAACAGTGACCCGATGCTGCGATAATATTGGTTGATGAGTATGTAGGCGTTAATTTAGCGGGCGAGCCCTGCATGCTAAAATAGTCCTTACGGTGATCAGATATAGCTTTGGCCGATTGTACCTACAGTCAGTAAGACAAATAATACACAAAATAAAAAAAATACTATATATTTTTGTTGTGTGGTGATTATTGGTGTAGTTTTATTTCAGCACGGTCCTTAAAACAGTCTGCTTTTCAGTCATTACTTACAATGTTTGATTCTATGAACTTTAATAATCCCCTTTCATAAAGGACAATCACTGTATGTAACGTCCAGTATCCACATATCAACACCCAATTTGAATAACATTATAACTTTAGTTACATATTGGTACAACTTTATGTCATATGAAATCAGCAAGGACAGACCTTTATTTCTGCCTCTTAACCGTATTTAAGAGGCAGAAATAAAGGATAAGAACTACTTTTGTAAAATGGAATAATTACATTGTAATTAAAAATGAACAATGTTTCTACTGAAGTATACTTGTCGATCAAGTTCCAATACCTACACAAAAGTTTTGGTAACAAGGATTTCTTTGTTTTAAAGTAATTTAAATTGACATACAATGTAATACATTTTAAATTTTGCTCTCTTTATATTTTACTATATTGTAATTTTAAGTTACAATGCTTTTCTTCTTAAATCTAAACAGTTAATTTAAATGTTATCTTTGTAAAGAAAGATGCAGTGTTGACATCGAGAATAGGTTTTTAGTACATCATTTGAATATAATAGTAGCAGCATAAATGGTCTTGGAGAAAAACTAAGTGTAGGAATTTAATACACATGTTTTTAGACTCATTCAATATTACAGATATGTGGGTAAGGAGAATAATACAAAAAAATGTGTAGAAGTAATTGCAAACGATAGGCGTCCTAAGCATTAGGATAGGACAGGATAGATGGACCCCCTTTTCTGAACTTACACTCCCATTTGGTCTATTGTGCGTTTAGGCCTCCTCTCTGTAAGAAGTAATGGGCCGAAATCCACCACGTGGGACCAATGTGTTTTGATGGAAGTTACATGTCTTAGATTTGCATTGCAATGCAATGCATTTTTACTTCAGTGTTTCGAGAGCAATAGTGATGAAATAATTTACACAAATTAAAGCACTTGCCTGGGTTTGAATCCATGAACATACTTGTAAATTGTGTCCGTTACCACTGGGCCATCACTGCTCTAGGATCTACTATCCACTGCGTGGTAAGCTTTGCAATAGAGGGAATGCATTTCATTTATATTTGGTAGGCTTGCGCTAGACCACTTCCTCACCTGATGGTAAGCGATGTCGTGGTTGACGATTAAACACGCTTGCCTAAAAGTTACCTATTCACTCTTGACTTAAACACTCCTAAGTTGTAGCTATCACACCAATAGACTACCTACAGTACTTTCTTTCCTTTCTTTTTTAAAATCCATCCAAACGTTGTCTTGAAAAGATCGCTTTTAGCGATAAGGCCGCCCATTGTGTCACCCAGTGTAATTTTTTCTTCATCTATAATTTCTGTAACTTATATGGTGTATATAATAAAGAGTATTCTATTCTATTCTATCCTATTCTATTCTATTCTATTCTATTCTATTCTATTCTATTCTATTCTATTCTATTCTATTCTATTCTATTCTATTCTATTCTATTCTATTCTATTCTATTCTATTCTATTCTATTCTATTCTATTCTATTCTATTCTATTCTATTCTATTCTATTCTATTCTATTCTATTCTATTCTATTCTAGTCTATTCTATTCTATTCTTCTCTATTCTATTCTATTCTATTCTATTCTATTCTATTCTATTCTATTCTATTCTATTCTATTCTATTCTATTCTATTCTATTCTATTCTATTCTATTCTATTCTATTCTATTCTATTCTATTCTATTCTATTCTATTCTATTCTATTCTATTCTATTCTATTCTATTCTATACTATTCTTATCTATTCTATTCTATTCTATTCTATTCTATTCTATTCTATTCTATTCTATTCTATTCTATTCTAATTCTATTCTATTCTATTCTATTCTATTCTATTCTATTCTATACTATTCTATTCTATTATATTCTATTCTATTCTATTCTATTCTATTCTATTCTATTCTATCGAGCAACACAAACTCCGGCAGGGAATGCCACTCTTTAGCTGTACGTACAATCTACGTATTCTCAAAATGTTTAGTGTGTATGGGTGGGATGTCCACCATGTACCAATGGCACATCGCCGTACGTCTTGTAGTCCGATTATGGAACGGGCTAGGTGGAATTAGATCGTACATTTCCATTGCACACTTCCCGAAATTTAACCGATTTAAAACCGACAAGCTCGCAACTCGGCGACGTTGTTTAAGGCCCAGAGCCTATGCTATGATTCGACCATTGCCGATCTTCTTGGACCGTTTTTTGATCAACTTAAGTGCATGAAGCTGGTTTTTGGCAGATCCAGCCCAGAAATGATAACAGTACTCCATGCATCATCTAACTAGCGCTTGACACAACTTGAGCAATTGTTCTGGCGTGAAGAACCGTCTCACTTTTGTGGGGATCCCCAATTTTATGGCAGCCAGTTGAGCCTTTGCCTCAATGTATGGATCAAAATTGAGGATCGTGTTAAAAGTAACGCCAAGAAGCACAAGATGGTCCATTATCGGCACGTTTACACCTCGGAAGGAAAGAGCCGAGTAGAATTGGCGCATTTTAACAGAGAAAAACACGCCTGAGTTTTAGCAGCCCAGAAACAGACCAAATTGGCATCGCCCCATTCGGAGACTGGCTTCAAGGATAAGCTTAAACGCTCCACCACAGCCTCACAAACGACAATGATGGAACAGTACCTCTCAGCAGCAGTGCTGTCGTCTGCATACCCAAGTTTCAAGCAGATATTTTATGTGCAGCGAACCCCGGTATAAATATCCAATTGATCAGACGAGAACCCATCGATAACGACTGGAATGGACCGATCCCACAAGAAATCTGCAATCCAATCACGCATACCATCACCAGGCAGACCAAATGAAGGAAGCTTACTAATAAGGCTTCCGTGCCTGACCCTATCTAAACCATTCGAGTTATCGAAGGAGATGGCAAGCACCTCCCCGGGCCTCTCGATGGCCTTACTGCAGATGTGAACGGCATAAGCTAGATCCCCTGTAGAACCGTATTGGCAATCACTTCAGGATGTCATTAGCTTCTAGGTATACCAGGAGCTTAATATTAAGCACACGAAGAGATGGGTCTATAATTGGCAGGGTCAGCTCAACTTTCCTTCTTGGACACGGGCTGTACGGTAGCTTACTTCCAAGCATTCGACTCTTTCACAGTTTCACACGAAAGGCGAAATAGACGTGTTAAAATCGGAGATAGTTCGAGCACACAAGTTTTAAGGACAAGTGTAAGTACCCCATCCCATCCCTTCGGGATCACTAGCTTTGTTCAAGTAGAGGTTGCTACGAACATCCTTTTTATGGATGTGAATGTCCGACATATATGTCTCACATCCACCAGGAGAAAGAATACATCCGCTCATCACCAGAATGATGACGCGAAGATTATGCAAAAAGAGGCAAAAAAGTTTGCCTTCTCCTTAACGAAGCGGGCCAGCGACCTGTCGGGTTTCAGCAGTGGTGGTAGTGAGGGATGGCAGAAGTTCGACTGAACTGACTTACCCAGGGACCGAAACGCTTTACTATCTTCTGGGTAAGAAGCAAGTTATGTCCCTATTCGGCCAATGTGGTCGAACCGAGCCCTTTGCAACACCTTCTTGCAGGACTTGGCGGCACTGTTGAAGGCCTTTTTTCTGACATACGTCACTCGCATTCCCAAGAAGAAGTTATCGACACCGAGTATCGGCCTGGATCTATTGTCAGCAGAAGGTCCAAGCAATTGGCCGTGTGCGAATCAACATCCCCCGTTGCTGTTGCCCCTGAACCAGCTGGCGGATTACCGCTAACGAAAGCTTATGCATTTCCCATCCAGCATGATTACTGCACTGGTATGGGAAGAACCACGTTACTGCTGATGGTGAGCATTAAAGTCCCCCCGGATCACTAATTGGGCGGAAGGGTACCAATACTGTGCCGCATCAGCCGCTTAACTGAGGTAATCTGTGAGCCTGCTTGTCTCCTGATCGCCGCTGTGCGAACGGTAGACACGGGCATAGATAATTTTACCTGTGTCCACCAGAGCCCAAAGCGTTGTGAATATTAATTGAATTATAATAATTATTAAAAAACGAGTTTTATTAGCTCTTCCATAGTACTTTACATGTATTTTTATCTAAATCTAACATTGACACACATTGTAATTGTTGCTTACAATAATATTTAACAAAGATTTTTTTTTCGGTATAATTCGTAATCGTACAATAATATTCACAGAAAAAATCTTTCAAATGTTTTCGAGACTCTATTGTAACTGTAGTTACAATGTTTTTCATATTAAAAATGCTAAATATCTGTAAATTGTAACATTGCGAAAATCATACTTGCAGTGGTTTTATCAAAACTGAAAGAGCAATTAAAATTAGTAACATGAAACCTAAAATAAAGCAAATAAACAATAACCTTTACAAAAAAAGAAAATAGCTGTGTTGAAAACTATGCAATGTTGAGTTACTATGTTATTCATATTGGGTGTCGACATAACACATTTATTAAATTCAATCTCCATTTTAGTCTTTCACAGCTTCATACATAACTAACTTTTAAGGCCTACTTGCGCAAAAAAATTAACTCAGTTGCTAAGACTAGGTTAAATTGACAGTTTGTTATACAATATTGTCAATTTAACCTTTGTCTTTGACCTTTGTCAATTTCATCTCGTGTTAGCAACTAATTCAGAGTTAAGTTTTTCGTGCAAGTGGGCCTTAATCAATCAATTACATCATAAATAACGCACGCACTTTTTTGTTGCAACTTTCAAAGACCGAATGTAAACAAATAAACGCGCCGCGCGTATGGCTTGCCGGTGGCACCCGCGCCGCTTGTGCCTGCGCTTATCCCCGCGCTCGCCCTTCGTGCGAAGAAGTCTAGTTTTTTTTTTTTAAATAATACGATTTCGTGGATAAAAACGACACAAATTATGAATAGTGTTTTGTCTCACCATAATAATGAAAAACACATAAACTCTAATAACTTGTATTTTCTTTTGTGGATTTTACAGGGTGTTGTAGTAAAAAAATAAAATATCTTTAAAAGTCGTGGATGAATTCGACACAAAATATTTTAAACAACAGATATCAGTACTCTAAAACGCGTAATACCTATTTAACCGACTGTAATATTCTTTTAGAGCTAGTTGGCTACGTGTTAGGTACTGGTTAAGTATTACGATTCCCGTGGACAGAGATGACACAAAATGCCTATGTACATCAGTTACTACTTCGTTATTATCATGAAAGTAAAATTTTCATCTCTAATTTTCTTTTCGTCCGATACTGGTCGAAAAGACAAACAGCTAAATTTCTACCTATGCAAATACCTAGGATGACACAAACTAAGGTATTAGGTTGGGCAAATGGTCCGGCAACTATATGCGAAAAACAAACAACTTTAATATTTTTGAAACCTCAAAACCTAGCGCTATCGGTCTATAACTAGAGCACGCACGCGCGATCGTACGTCCGTTCACTATTGTAGTTAAACAACAACTAAATTATAATATTTTCTAATATAAAAATAGCTCACGAAATTATATTTGCTGAAAGTCATCATATTTGACAAATTTATTTGCAGTAAATATAATTTTTATTTCTGCGGGTTACCTTGACAGAATCTAATGAAATCTTTTTTCTCTTTCTTACATTTTCTCGGTACAGTTAATCAAATGTCAATCACTGTGTTGGATAACGTGAGCACGATATATCCTCGTCCTCGTGTTGCTTTTCTTGTGAACGTTAGGCAAGCATTACATTCTATTTTAACATGATACGTTAAGTTATTCAGGATGTTTTCTTTGGCGTTTTCACTTGGTGATAAATTTGAGTGTGAATTCAAGCGAGATCCTCGGAGATCAAATTTGGTCAGCTACCGTATCATATAGCTTTAAGTCTGGATTAGATTTTAATATGACCTATTTGTTTTATATTTGAAAGCTAAACTTACTACAGCTATAAGGTGCCTATTAATGTACTATTGGTTCCTAACCATGATCTGATCGGTCTCGCCTTTGATGAAGAAAAAAAGGAGAAAGAAGAAGATAGAAAACATAATTTAATATAGTGTAACGGATAAATAAAAACCGGGCAGAGCTTTGTTCAGATCTTGTATTTACAATCGAAAGAGAATTCTATGACTGGCAATAGCTTATATTGACATATCCCCATACTTGGCGTTGGCGTTACTTGGCGTTGCAGTTACTTGGCGTTGGCGTTACTTGGCGTTGACGTTCCTTGGCGTTGGCGTTACAAGACCTCACTTGGTTTTACTTGGCTATGCTTTACTTGACTTGACTTTACTTAACCGGAAATCTTAACGTCACATGGCCTACCAGTACGAGCGAAAATTAAATCATCACGCTTCAAGGAAGTTGTGTCATTCGTAGTGCTATTGATTTTGCAAAATTACATCAGACGGAATTGGCCAAGTTATTTAGTTATTTGTTAAGGCTTTACTATAGTCATTAGCCCGCAAAACATTATGAATGGTTTGATTTTTACCTTAAACAGTAGCATGTGGACAAGCAATATCATTTAATGTGAACCTAAACTGTTTATCATTATCATTTTTAGGGTTCCATACCCAAAGAGTAAAATCGGGACCCTATTACTAAGACTTCGCGGTCCGTCTTTCTGTATGTCTGTCTGTCTCCAGGCTGTATCTCATTAACCGTGATAGCTGCACAGTTGAAATTTTTACAGATGATGTATTTATATTGCCGCTATAACACCAAATACTAAAAACAGGATAAAATAAATATTTAAGTGGGGCTTCCGTACAACAAACGTGATTTTTTTGCCGTACATCGTACATCATCTATGAAATTTCAACTGCCTAACTAATACGATTCGTGTGATACAGCCTGGTGAAAGACGGACAGACAGACAAACAGACAGACAGACAAACGGACCGCGGAGTCTTAGTAATAGGGTCCCGTAACCAGCCCCTACCCCTATCCAAAAAAACCTTAAGTAAAATCTTAAAAAATATCTCCAATACATTTCATTTAACCTGTGTCGTCTGCGTCAATTGTTTTGGCGTCTTGAACAATATTTACTTAAGTCCTCCAAATATCGTTGAGTCACCGTCAAGTAATTATATGAACCGAGACTCTAGGTCCTAGAGCGTCAATAACGTGACCCTCCCTTTGTCATTTATTATACCTATGCTAACATCGATTGTATGCTTTGTATCAAACTCAAGTTAAATGTTTGCTACGCGACTGCCTGTGTCTGCGAATGTTTAGCTTGGTTATGTTGAAAATTCTTTAATCTTAATAATTTACCTGCCTTAGATGACAAGCTCAAGAATTGATACGATAAAGGACGGACACAGAAAATATGAATTAATGGATTGAGGAATCAGAGGAGGCAAAGCTCCTATCCAATTCCTGAATCCATTTGATCCCCTCCATTCGACTCCTGGGTGGGACAGTAAAAATCATGCCAATATTATTTATTTATTATTAAAATCTCCCTTACAACTATAATTACAGGTGGGTTACCTAGCAAGAAACATACCTTGAAAAACTAAACAATTATGTACCGATATAAGAGCCGATATAAGACCTTATAACCTTATTTATTTATTTCATTAGACTTTATGCACAAAAGGTACAAAGGCGGATTTAATGCCTTAGGCATTCTCTACCAGTCAACCAAGGGTGGTGAAGAGATAACATGGCAGGTGCATTGTTTAATAATAAAAATAGAACCTTCGCAAGGGTCCCCAACTTTTTGGCAGCCAGCTCAGCTTTTGCCTCAATTAATGGACCAAAATTGAGGGTTGCTGTCAACGTAAAGCCAAGAAGCTCAAGTTGGTCCGTTATCGGCACGGTCACATCCCGGAAAGAAGGAACCGGGTGGAACTGGCTCCTTTTAGCGCGAAAAAGACGCGCCTGCGTCTTAGCACCATTGAACCTGACCAGATTGGCATCGCCCTATTCGGAGACTACCTTCAAGGACAGATTCAAGCGCACAATCATGGCCTCTCGGAGAGACCGGATCTGAGGCCCAGTAGCGCGCGCGTCGGAGACGTATCTCTCAGCAACAGTGCTGTCGTCCGCATACCCAAAGGTGCCGAGTTTTAGCAGATCGTTTATGTGAAGCAAGAACAATGTTGCTGAGAGCACCGACCCCTGAGGAACCCCGGCATTAATATCCAGTTGGTCAAACGAGCGGCCATCAATAACGACTGGTGGCCGTCCTGATCTCGGGAGGAAGCGCATTCCAAAGATGAATGGACTGTATATGAAAGGAAGAGTCAACAAAATCAGTCGAATGAGACGGACAGAGTAAGAAGAGATTATTAGAAGAACGCAGATTTTGAGCATGTGGAGAACATAGATATTGAAATTTAGACATAAGAAGGGGTGGAAGAATTGAGCAGGGAGAAAAGTGTAGTCAAAGCTCGTAAACAACTCCTCTGGCGAATGGGCAGCCATTTTAACTCAGACCTGTGGTTCGACACATCGTCATATTTTCTGAGGTTAACTATAAATCTGATACAGTTGTTCAAGAACCTATCTAGTTTATCCAGCAAGACCACGTTCAAGTCAAAGTAGCACACGTCACCATAATCAACCACTGGAAAATTTAAAGTCTGCACAAGCATTGTCTTTGTCTTTACGGGTAAAAACCTCCTCAAACGACATAAGGATCGCAAACTGCCGTTGGCTCTCTGACTGACACTGGCCACCTGACTTTGCCAACTAAGTGTCGAGTCAAGATGCAAACCGAGATCATTCACACTAGGGCTAATGGGAATGACGGATACATTAAAAATAATCGGAGGAAGAGAGCTAATCGCCACTCTACCCATCATGCGCGAGCTTCCAATCACAATGGCCTGACATTTTGAGGGGGTTACCCTACTCATTCGTCTCCTGTTTGCTAGAAAGAATATCCTCAGACATCGACTTACACCAACCGTTTGAACAGGCAGGATTCGGAAACGGATTAAGCACAGTGGATCATATTCAGGTAGTTGACCAAGTAATAGAAAAATACTCACGAGTATAATAGACCATTATATCTAGCCTTCATTGACTACAAAAAAGCTTTTGATTCTATTTCACACGACAGTGTCTGGGAAGCATTACAAGATCAGAACATAAATAAAAATACATTAATAATATAAGAAAAATCTATGCCAACAGTTCGATTAGAGTCAAGCTAGACAGAACAGGCACTAAAATAAACATAAACAGAGGCGTGAGACAAGGTGACCCACTGTCACTAAAATTGTTCATTCCAGTCTTACAACACATAATGAAAGGATTACCATGGTCTCAGCGAGGCATCAATATAAACGGGAAGTTTCTGAGTCACCTGAGGTTCGCGGACGACATTATCCTGTTCTCGGAAAAACCCACAACAATAGAATATCATGATAAACGAATTACACCGAGTCAGTATAAAAGTTAGACTGGAAATGAATCTCGACAAAACAAAAAATACTACTAATAACCTAATGACACCCATCTTGGTAGACACCACACCTATCGAGTTTGTTCAGAAGTATGTTTACCTAGGCAAACAAATATCTTCAGGTCACGTGGCCAGGCTCAAAGATGATAGATGGACGGCGAGAGCAGTAAAATGGACTGGCCACGAGGAACTAGAAGCAGAACTTTATTATTATTATTATTTCCTTTATTCAATTAATGTACATACTTTTTACGTTTAAAAAATAATATTTTAATTTTTTTTAAATTATAGAAATAAAATATTTAAAAAAACATTAAAAATAAAGAAAATAGAGGCCCACCGGTATCGGGCACAGAGTCCAAGCTACCTGCGGTCAGGGCTCCAGAGAGAGGAACCTCCTAACAATGCGAGCCGTGTCCAGCAGTAATGCTTTCTGGATCAGGCCCTTGACCCAGCCGCCTAACGAGATCCTCCTAAGGTGTTGGTCGAGGCTCGTGGCTCTAAGGCCATTGGCTGACACGACTATCGGTACAATGATCGCTGTGTCCACATCCCACATGTCGACAACCTCGCGAGCCAGGTCAGGTTGTTTCCTCCCTCTATAGCCCCAAAGTATGCGGGCATGACATTTTCGTTAATGAATTGTGTCCAACTCATGCGCTACACACTTCCGCCGGATGCTGGGACCCAATCAGAAACCGGTAAGCCTCGAGGTCCTAAGCGGTCTGGAGGCCGGCGTCCTCCCCGTCGACGCGCAGGTGGTGGTGTCGTCGGCGGAGAGAAGTAATCGTCGCTCGAGCTTAACGCAACTGCCATGGCCGGTGTCACAGCACTCATGGTGGGGCTGGTTTCCGGCGGCGGTGAGCTGGAGCTGGGCGACGAGGCTGGAGGTGGTAGGCGTGCTTTTATTGCGGCGGCATCTCTCGTTAACATGACGTCGCCGTCGACTTCATTTTTCATATTTCTTGTTCTTAAATTTTTAATCGGTCATAGTTTTGGTAATTTTACTGTTGCATGTTTTTTTTTCCTTGATTTCATATCGTTTAGTATAATTTAAATAGTTAAAAATATTTATTTTGCGAGAAATTTCTAAGAGAAAAATTTTGGCAACCGTCTGTCAAGTCGAGCCACAGATATTTTTTTTTTATAATATTCAGGCTGACGTTTGACCACCATCTCGCCTGATGTTAAGCGATGATGTGGTCTACGGTGAAGCACGCTTGCCTAGAAGAAACCTATCGTTTTATTATTATTATACCTAATGCGATAACGTGGTCTTAAAATTAACTTATATACTCTAGCTCTATCTTGGCCTTTCAGTTTTTTCTAAAAGTCTTTGAACATCCGAAAACCTCGATTCGTCTTAGTAATTTGACATATACGTGGGCGTAGATAATTATATTGTCTCATTATCATTACGTCCATCAATCACAAGGCTCCGATAGACGTATCGTATACACCCTTGAGATCCCCTTTCACTCGATTCGAATAGGGTTACATATTCGATCAATCTTTGGTAAACCGCAAAGGTACACAGTTGCAGTTTTTTTGGCTTTCTTTCCGTAGTTACTTATGGGAACCTAACATGCCTTCATAGGAGTTTTATTTTAATTTATATAAATAATTTTTGCCAGTATCGATGTGCATGAATATCCAAAATATCCCTCGGGAACGTACTACCAGAATTAGGTCCTGGTATGGCCATCTGTTGATGAGGGATGAAACGTATGTTACTAAAAGAGTTATGAATATACATGTGGATGGATGGAGGACCGAGGATGGAGGGGACGACCAAAAAAAAGAAGGATTGACGATGTGAGGAGTGATATGAAAGAAAAGGGAGTCAGTGATAGCGTGACGGAGGACAGGACGGTATGGTAGAAGAAAACATGTTGCGCTGACCCCAAGTAACATGGGACAAGGTCAGGAAGATGATGGACGTACTACCGGAATAAACAGTCCTAATCAAAGCCATGGTTAACCTGTGTTGCAAATTTTATCCAAATTCGTTTCACCGTTGAGATGTGATTGATAGACAAATCAAACTTCTAAACTTTGACATCAAATAGTACGGTAAATAAGACTATAGTGTCACAAAGCCCTATGACAGCCCTGTTTACCTAGGAGGTAGACAGCTCTATGTCTATCTCCTCTCGTTCAGTCCATCCAAAGGTTATGTGTAAGAGATTCCTCTGGGCAATAAAACCACCAATTGCATTCTTGCTGTTATAGATATTTGTCCCGTACTTATTATGTGGTTTACATGTGCAATCACACTAATACGATTATTATAAAGGCGAAAGTTTGTGAGTGTGTGTTTGAATATTTGTTACTCTTTCACGTAAAAACTACTGAATTGATCTGGATGAAATTTGGCTCAGATATAGATTAAAGTCTGGACTAGCACAAAGGATACTTTTTATGCCGGGAATATGTTCCCTTGGGATAAGTTCCAACATTATATGCTGCTGAATATATAATCAACTAGCTTCTGCCAGCGGCTTCGCCCACGAGAAATTGTTTCCTTATCCCAAGGGAATATTAAACTGGGATGAAAATAATGCTCTTCCACTTCCACATTATATATTATAATGTATTTCTGTGCCAAATTACATCCAGATCCGTTTGAAAACGATTGTGTAACAAATATATACATGTCGGGTTTTGTCAATAGTAGGGACGTCAAAACAAACCACAAGCACGCCCCTGGCGGCAATCAAGAGCAACTACGCATTGGCACGCTTTTTATAAGCAATTGCGTGGTGTGGAAGGGGGCAGTTGACTACTGACCGCGCTAGAGCGAACACATCGTAGAATCATTGTCGTTCCGTAATATTAGTAAGCAAGATTGTAACTGTGACTATTTAAAATAAACCCAGTGTATCGAATAATTTCTGTGATTTCATTTGCACGATTGTACTCATCGACCTGCCCACATACGAGGTCTTAACCTAAGGGAATACATCCTGGCTTCCCGATAGTTTGCTTCTATCGGCCAGCCTTGATGCGACATACACATCAATCCAAACTTTTTCATTTATAATATTAGTAAGATAAATAAATAGTTCGAAGATTTGTGCAATATAAACTGGTGCTTTTGCCAAACCCAATTTCAGGATCGACTACATAGTTTGTCCTCGACCAAATTAGTTCATCTAAAGCGAGTTAGAGATTAGAGAGGGAGAGAAGACATTAGCGTATAGGGTAACCAAACTACTCAAAAAGCTTCCATCATTACTAGGAATGCTATTGGCTTTTCCTTGTGTATGTTCTTAGACAAGAAATATGTAAAACAGTAGTAGTCTAGAATCTAAAATTATTGGAACTGCTTAATGCATTGACGGTCAATTTAATCAAATTTTATAAGACGTAAAATTTATTGATATATAGAAGACTAGCTGAACTCCGCGGCTTCGCTCCCGTCAACTGGCTATCTACCTACCTACCACCTACCTATCTACCCTACCTACCTAACCACCTACCTTACCTACGTACCAACCTATAAATTATAGCCTATGTCACTCGGGAATAATGTAGCTTTCCATTGGTGAAAGAAATAAAATCGGTCCAGCAGTTTCGGAACCAATTTGGTATAATCAAACAAAAAAATATTTCCTCTTTATAATATTGGTAAAGATTAATCTCTGCCTGGAAGAACTGATCCGATTACAAAAATTATATAAAACAAATACAAACCTACACTATGCTGATTCCCATATACTAGTTAATACCCTAGAAAATAACAAGTTTTACTGTAAGTCTCCTATACCATTTCCTTACATTTCCATGTCAAACTTAATCTCACTCTGAAACTAGTATATTTCATAAGCTGTTCACGTTGTTCGTTATCGGTTCACGAGTCATTTCGTGCCCATCGCGACACTCTGGCGCACTGTGCAATTCTTTATAGTGTAGGCGGAGAGCCCACGTTGTCATAAAGTACGCAACTGAAATACATTTCCTCGTATTCAGTTTTTTTTTTATATTTTGACTGATTAAAATATTTTAATATTATGACTTTCTGGAATCAGTTCTGTTTATTTGTGGATTCGATGAACAGATAGACAGATACAATATTGCAGTTGAAGGAAAAAAAGACTTGCCAAGGGATAACTTGCCTTGTATTACGCAGTTATTATGTTGTGGAGGTCAGATAGGCAGTCACTCCATGTAAAATACTGGTAGTATCTGATTCGACTGAAAGTCAATCCCAACATCTATTAAGCTAAGAAAAGGCTATAGGCAAATTTATTGACGGAAAAATGTAACTTACATTGAAATCAAGGTATATTAAATTCGGTTAAAAATGATTTAGGATGTCTCTTTCATGTTACCTTCTCTAGTTTGTAGAATGAAGACTACCGTAAACCTTATATTTATCACCTAAATGCCTTTATAAAATAGGATGCAAGCTCCTAGCTTATCCTTCCACTTTATCGGACCACGCGCGAATGCTCTATTTAACTTGACACTTGCGTTTTAATAACAAGCAGTTTACTACATAATGTTTTGTTTCAACATTATTTATTTATTTAATATATATATTATTGTACACCACAAAAAAAATACAGGACAAACGTTCAAATATACAAGTGTACAATGGGCGCTCTTATCGCACTAGGCAATCTCTTACAGACAACCTTTGGATGGACTGAATGATAGTAGATGAATTTAGGGCTGTCAGTGTACAAAATATCAAAAATAATATTACATAGACTTAATAACATACAATACATACATACAATATTACTTAATATACTAATACATATCAAATATATAACAAAGAAAGAAGAACAATAAAAATTATAGTGAAAGGTAATGCTCTGTTACCATTTTCTTTAACGTTGGCAGTGTTTGAGCACGTATCACTTTAATAGGTAATACATTCCACAACCGAGCTGCTTGAATCGTGAAAGATTTGTCAAAGAAGGAAGTGGAATGCATACGAATACTTAATTTTAGATTTTCCTATGATCTCAAGGACCTAGAATGGATGTCACAGAGGAACTGAAAGCGTTCTTTGAGACAAAAAGGAGTATAAGGATTAAGTAGCACATTATAAAGCAAAGAAAGTATATGGGCATTCCGGCAAAGGCGAATAGGAAACCATTTGAGCTTAGTACGAAATTCGGAAACGTGATCATACTTGCGCAAGCCAAAGATGAACCTGATACAGAGATTTTGAAGTCGCCCAAGCTCTTATCAAGTAATTATAATTTAGTTATTTATCTAAGAAGACTGTTATTTTCTAAAAAAGTATTTTACGCTTTTGTAAAAGTGGTGTAAGCGTTCAAGCGAGATTGGAAATAATTTAAAAGAAAACTAAGAAAGTCGCGATGCAATGGTATGGCTCTAATCGATATAATTCGTTACTAAAACAAGTATGTACTTAAAAACTAAGATATTATTATTTGTTGGTTCGTAACAGGTATTTTTTGAAAGCACCTACTAATCCGATTGCCTACAAAAAAATATTTCACGCTTCAAAAGTGTTAAATTAACTTTCCTTATTTATTTCAATAAAATTAACTAATCAAATGTCACAAAAGAGCTGTGAGAAAAAAAAACAAATTTATATGTTTAACTCATCACTTGACAAAAAATACAAGTAAACTTTAAAAACCCGCAATTAATTTTTATTTCACGCTACATAATTTATCTAGTAGTGCGTATCACGCAACGATCGACCATCTATTGAACACGTAATTTTGACAAGATAACACCCCGATTCAAACAGTGAAACACTCATAATATTAGAAAGGCTGAACCGATTTTCATCAAACATAGCTAAGAACACTCTCGATAAAGTCATCTTTAAAACAGAAAAAAAATAAATCAAAACCGGTTCATCAGTTAAGGAGTTATAATGCCACAGACAGATACACATATACACAAACACACAGGTACACACGTCAAACTTATAACATCCCTTTTTTTCCGTCGGGAGTTAAAAAAGATTCAATCGGAGTAAATAGTTACTTATTAGTTGACAAAACATTTATGTTTGTATAACGCTTGTGACAGTCATAATTCAAATGTATAACGACAATATTTTCCAAGAGAAAACATTTATCTTGTCCAAGATTGTATTTGGCGAATGAATAGAGTTTAGTCATCCGAATAATGAGCAAAATTGCGTACCTATCTAGGATGATATTAGCCTCTCTGAAATACTGGCTATTATTGGCTGAAATGAGCACAGTACGGCTCCTTTTATGCTGTCTATAAAGATATATTGAGGTCCAGGTATAATAAATAGAAAATACAATGTTGGTAGCGTATATTTCAGCAGTTTGGTCATGGTATATCAAGGCATTTTGTGAAAGACGTTATTGATTTCCTTGTTGTATCCATCCAGAAATATAATTTGTAGCGAACTATGATCATTTTACTCCTATAAATACTGTATTTATTGTTTAAAAAAAAAATTGAAAACGAAGGAATGAGAAATCACAAAGTCAGCTTTTTTTACAAAATTTTGATTTGAATATTTTTTTAACTTCCCATTGATGTATGAACTTCAAATTTGGTGATAATGTTTATTATTACGTATTATTTTACTTACAAATACCAATATATTGATAAATCACATTTTTCTTTGAAATTGCCTCATTTTTAGGGTTCCGTACCCAAAGGGTAAAAACGGGACCCTATTACTATAACTCCGCGGTCCGTCTTTCTGTCTGTCTGTCTGTCACCAGGCCGTATCTCATGAACCGTGATAGCTAGACAGTTGACATTTTCACAGATTATGTATTTCTGTTGCCGCTATAAGAACAAATACTAAAAACAGAAATAAATAAATATTTAGGCTCCCATACAACAAACGCGATTTTTTTGCCGTTTTTTGCGATAATGGTACGGAACTCTTCGTGCGCGAGTCCGACTCGCACTTGGCCGGTTTTTCCTATTTCGCCAAACTTGTTCTTGCGGTTTGGTATGAAATCCTAAATGTGCGAAGTCCGACACGCACTTGGCCGGTTTTTAATAGTTAGATATTGATCCGTATAACCTCTAGAAGATTACTAGTAAAATCACACACGCTTGAACCTAAATTATTAGAGTAATCTAGGCTATAATTGCTGATTCAGCAGTGCTAATTTGAAACAGAAAAGGACGCAGATGAGACGAAAGGCAATGGATAAAGTTCAATTTACACATTATGCCACATACCTTTGAAACAGCGATTCCCATGCAGATGCAGATTGTCACGTTCGGGAAGTTCAGCTCACAGACTAGGTACACTATGCTGGCCATCGGTACACAACACAGTAGGTCTAGGTAATACAGATAACACTTTCTATGTAGGTTCAATTAAGAGGTTTGGGCGAGAGGATGCGTGATGATGCAAGTGCGCGCACCCCAGCCCTGGTTGGCAAGAGACTGCCACCATCGCCGGCGGCCATCGGTGGCGGCGGCGTAATGACTGTAGCGCCACCGCGCGGGATATCCCCAAAACAACGATATGTGACACTTATTTAATAAATTGGAACTATTAAACCAATGCCTCTCAATCGCCCTATGGTGATGTAATAAAATATGAACTATACATTAGGAAGCGTAACCAGATATCATTTTAGATTCGACAAGGTTTTTATTTAAGAAACACGTATTTTTAAATTAAGCGACACGGATTTTTAAATTATTCTCGTTGTCCTCCACTGGGGTCAGTAAAACGGATTTTTAAACATTCCCTATGGCCACTGCTGGGAGACAATGTCACAATTCTGTTTCATTTTGTTTGTTTATTTGCTCTTTTTTTACAAGTTCCAATTGGGTTCCTTTAATAAGCTGATCGCTGTAAACGTACTTTTTTTTTGCGTTGTTTTAGACTAGTCTTTGTTTTGAGTTATTAGCATTTTTGGTCAAAAAAATGATTATGTTTTTGGAATAAACAAACAAGAAGAAACAGAATTGTGACAATGTCTCGCAGCGGTGGCTAGGAATTTCACTGACCTCAGTGGAGGTTAACGAGAATAATTTAAAAGTCCGTGTCGCTGTCCCCCAGTGGTGGACAACGAGAATATTTTTTTAAAGTTATCCCGCTGTCCCCCAGTAGCAACCAACCAAGTGGTGGATATCGGGAATAATCGGATTTTTCAATACTCATTAGTAGAGGAATTAAAATGGGCGATTGACATATTTTCTATGCAGAAGCTGTCAAACCGCCATTTTTATTCCTCAGTTAAAAGTTATCAGACTATTGAAAAATAAGGCGGTAATATTATGGATAAGTTAAATTCTGGCTGATAATACCATAAAAACCGGACTATCGTTGAAGCTTGTGTCGTACTCGACGGTCGACCCGTTTGCGATCTGGGCCCATGATTATTTTGTGAGACTGAGACGGAGCTTACTAGACAAATAGCAGTATCCCTTTTTCACAATGCATTCATGATGGCATGACACGTCACAGTAGGGGGCCAGAGTATGAATATAAGATTCTCCTATCGGTAAGAGAACATGGACGTGTCATCAACGTCACTTGCAGGATTTCTCGATTTCGTGATACTCCATGGGCGCTTATCGTTATCTTCGATCTGGTGTTGACATATTTTGTGAGATAAAAGGAGTTATTTTATAGTAAAACATGAGCAATTATTTTCAATAACCGGATATGTGTGAGCCAGACCGTGAGGAAGTACCTCACGGTCTGGCTCACACATATCCGGTTTAACCTACCGAGTTTTTAATTTGATAGAAGTGAATGGTCTCTGAATTCCACAATTTATGAAGAACCGCCTCTACAATCAATGTGTTTTGCCCACAGTCACGGTGCTGAGACATGAACGATCACGCAAGAGACTGTGTATAGGCTGAGTGTTGCACAGAGAGCCAAGGAACTTTCTATGCTTGGCATAAGATTATTAGACCGAGTCAAGATCTGAAGTCGTACGAGGGCCTTCGATATCGAAAAGCGTGTTATGGAACTCAAATGGAGTTGAGTTGGAGACATAGTTAGGCGCGGTGATGACAGGTGGAGTGCGGCAGTGACCGAGTGGCGCACAAGGAAAGGCAGAAATAATGATGGTCGTCCAGCAGCGAGACAGGCAGATGATATTGTTGCCATCGCTGGCAGAATCTGGATAAGGGTGGCACAGGAGTTTGGGAATTGGTACAAAAAAAGAGAGGCCTATGCCCAGCAGTGGGTGAAGTCATGCTGCGGATGATGAATATGATGAATTGTCTCTTGAGGTCGGTTATCGTATATGATTCGTGGCCTCTACCCACAGTATCTCCACTTCATGACATGCGTGTAAATACACGCAAGTCAGTCGGTCTCTCACTTTTGTGTTTCTAACACATTTTTATCAAATCTGTTAAAAAAAACTTAACTACCATTGATGCATTCATACGTTAGTGGACTTAGGGCCGTGATCAAGTGAATACTGTCATAAGATTAATATTGACACAAATGAATAAAAAATAAGCTATAATTAAAGCTCCAGAACAATTGTCGATTCATACAAGTGTAAAAGCTTAAACAGACACTAAATATTCCCAAACCTCAATAATATTGCGAAGCAGCTTGGTGGCGAGCTACTGGTATAATAAACGACAGATAACTGAATGCCCCAGAGACTCAGTCGAAACCTTTCAACTCGTGCTCGTCTGAGCTGGCCTTTCAACGCTAATGTCAGCTAAGCTTTCCATGTGTGAAGTTGCATCTGGTGATTGATATTTTTATAAGCACCATCTGCGTTACTGTAATCATAAAAGTATTTTTCATTTTGTAAAAGGAAATTTCTTAGACTACTGATCAGATTGCGGTAATTCCTGCTCTTATAGGAAGCTACAGTTTTATCCCGACAAAAATAAGGATTTATGTGGTATAGACCACGGCATCGAAGTCGCGGGTAAAACCTAGAAAGAGGTGGAAAATAAAAATCTCTTTAGTAAAGTTCGTGATAGACACAATTGTAATACTAGAAATAAAGATAAGTTAGATCAACTATCTTATAGATTAGCTAATGTACACACATCTTTCATGGAGTACTGAGTTAAATTCTATAACAAAATGCCTTGTGACATATTAAAACTAAATGAAAGAAAATTCAAAACAATAGTTAAAAGCACACTTTGTAACCAAGCATATTACAAATTAGATGATTATATTCAAGATATGAATGCTTGGCACATGGCAATCTTTAGTGTAAACCAAATCAAACTGGTGAATTTGTTGTTATATTCATAATAATTATAGTAACGCTTATCTTTTTTTTTTATTTTATTTTTTATTGTATTGTTATTTTGCTTCTCTTTATGTTTTAAAAAATTTACTCGCACACTGTTCCGTTGATTTTGAATTAGGTAATTAACCTATGTTTGCAATATTTGTAAGTATGTGGAAACCATGTTCCGATTTATCAAGTGAAGGAATTTACCTTTTAGTCCTTGTAACACTTTATACCTATATATAGTATAGTAGTTCTGGGTGCATCGTTCTCACGTAGATATATGAATATATTCATGTTTTGTACTTATGTAAATATTGTTAAAAACTTTTTTTTTTAAGATTTAGTATGGAGTTTCTTGTGCGTTCTTCTCCATAACAAGCTACTTTTACGAATGCACGGTAGACTTAATTTTTATTACTAGTAAATAATTGTTAACGTTCAAAAGTGCCGCTTAATGGCCCAGTTGAAATAAATATTTATTTCTTATTGACTGCTATCACAGAAATTATAAAGAAAAAAATAAGAGTATTTGGGTTGATAAATATAGGCATTATTTTGACGTTTCTACTGCGGAAAAGCCCGACATGTGACAACGTAAAGTATTGACAGTTCGAGATCCCGCAAGCATTTTGCTATGCGATCGGTCGGATTAGAGATTCGATCCTCCAGAGGCTCGCTTTTACCATTGAAAAAGTACCTACCAGAAGAAATTTACAGAGGAAAGGAGTTTTTTCCATGTTATCTTTGTTGTAAACTTTAATAACAGTAGGGCGGGAATATGCCTTCTCGGTTCATTGACATACTAATTTAGAGGAATCACACAAAATTGGTTAAATATAGAATTTAACTGGCAAAATGTAGGTGGTACTTAAGGTACAGCTCTAACCCTTCTGAAAATACAGGCGTTATGTTATGTGTGTAGAGGTTTTATGAACAAGCAGGATAGAGAGTTTGTAATTTTTACTGTTGGTAGAATAGTCTATCTGGAACAAAATTGAAAAGCCTCAAAAACCCAATAGTAGAGGATTCAGTGCATTCACACGCGGATTTTGTAACTATGCACAAAAACTGATTGAATGACGTGCAATCGCTGATATGAACTACCGCGACTGGTTTTCAATTTTTCCTCCTACAAAAAGAATACTGAGAATGTTAAAAGTCGACCAAGTTGAATATCATCATTATAACAAATGCGTGAAACGGTACTTATACTGTGTCTACTGCCATATCTATTTGGGACAACGTCCCAAAATAATTTACGAAAATAAATCTTACAACAACATTCAGTACAAACCATAGGACTACTACCAACCTAAATGTACACCACCCCTGTACAAAAGCGTGTTATTACTTTACATAATTCAGAAGGCCGTCTGGAACAGGGATACTCAACCTGCGGTGAGCCTTTCTGCGGCCCGCCGAGCTCTTATGTGCCACGAAACATAAAGTTAATTAAATATACAACTTACGTTATACGGGCCGAACATTGGCCAAGGAGGCTTTTCCCATATGGGTTCGTGCGACACAGAGATTATTTTTGAAAATTTTGGACTCAGAAAATAAAATGAACGTTTAAAAACTCTTTCCATAAAATAAGTAAAATGAATTTTTGAATTTATAGCGAGTTAATAAATGAATTACAACAGCTCACGAGAACGGTATCCTCTTCTCATATCTTATGAAAAAAAATCAAATGAATTGTGAGAGGCGTTAACGCTAACCAACCAGACCTACGAGTACTTTGTTCCCATACTATAGAACCAGTATCCTTGGATAAAAAGATATTACATTTTAGAGCAGCTTTGAGGACCGTCTAACAAATATTTCTAAGACGCCAAAGAATTTCTGGCGGGAGAGAAAACATTTACGAGTAGACACATGCTAGAATTTGCCAATTATTTTCCTTTTGAAGGATCTTGTGAACACTTCCAAGAAATTTTTTACACTTAAATTAAAAATCCAAAAGGACTAACTATCTATTTCACTAGAATTAGAAGTAACAATAAATTTAATAAATCCACTACCCGAGATCTTTCTACGTTTCTAGTACCTACCTCCTCAGAATCTTGCCTACTTTAGATACGATATAGGTTTCAATACCGAGTTGTTTCTTTTTCTCGTGTCGTGGGATAATTAAACACTAAGCTTAATCACACTAACAGTACATAAAATAGAGGGAAGGAAAACATCGTGAGGAAACCTAGACTTAAAAAGATAATGTAAGTCTGAAATAGCCAAGTCAGAGGCCTGTGGTGTCTTCCAGAGGCGGCTTAATTAACTCTGACACCAGAGGTGGCCACACCTCACACGAAAGGAAGAAGAAGAATAAAATAGGGTGACTCTAGATACTTCACGATAACGTTTCTTTCTTCTTTAAAAGCTTTAAGTAAATCTGGCAAACAGCATTATTCAATACAGAAACGAGGATGGAGGATGTAGTCTGTAAACAAACACACTCCAAACTGGAACTGCATACGTGTGCAGAAACGAGAACCGAAGACAGTTTATTAAACTAATTATTTTTGCTAAGTAAACTCCTTCTAAGCTCTTTTAGTGGTATCGATACGTGACATTCTTTACTATTGTGTGATCAAGGCAAGAATTAGAAAAAGAAAATCATTCATATTTTTTTCTCTTAAGTAAAAACCTTATTCAATAAACAGCCTTATATATAAAAGTTCGCCGAACCCCTCTGGAATACAACGAGATATAATAATGCTGAACAGTTTAATACTCCAGCCGACATATTAATATGTAGGGAGTCGGAAACTTTTTCTTTTTCCTTAAACATGACTGAGTCGAACACCATAAAGTTTGGGAGCACCCCAACCCAGATCGCCTTTTACAATTCATGCAACGTTACCAAACGATAATACGTTGCCATGTAATGATTAATTAATTTGTAGACGGTACTGTTTATAAATTGCTTATTAAATTCCTATAGATTTGTGCGTAACGTTCACGTTCCATTGTTCTGAAGAAATATTCAATTTAAACACATTTCGTTGGCAGTTTACGACGCCCACGCATTCAAATGCGATACATTTAAGTACCACACAGTCTTAAATGGGCTCAAGGCAGCTAATAAAAAGATCGAGTGCGGGGAGCGCCGAGCGCCTTCGCTAAACACCTGTTTGTTATTCCGTATTTATTTTGCTGAGTTACCGACTTTTTATTTGGAGTTTGTTCTTTCAATCTTCGGAAAGTTCCCCGTTGCTTGTTGTTATTTTCGCTGTCTCCGCTACTTCTTAGATGCTTAACGGTAATTGCTTTTATTAATATAAAAGCCGTTTAAATAGCCTGGTAATAAAAAAGGGGAACACATTACGGTAGAATTTCACGGTTTATTGTTGTTTAAGAAACGTACCTTACTTCTTATTGTATAGGCTATTATCAAATCTGTAATCATATATTAGAGTATAGTATTTTCGTATGGTAGAGGCGTTCTCATTGAATCCAGTATACAAAAAAAAAAAACTTTTAAGTACTTAATTTAAGGTGTTTTTGTTTTTCGATTTTATGCCAATAAACGAGTGTTTTCTTTCTTTCTTTTTTCTTTTAATTCTTTATTTTTGTTTTCAACCCTACTTTTAAAAGGATTGTAAAGATTTCATGAATATTTTAACAAGTACCGAATAACGTAAAAGAAAGAAATTCGAGGAAGGAAGTCGAAGAAAAAAGTTTAATTTGCTGCGTCATAATCTGAAGTTGCAGCAACTGTACGGTAAAATGAAAAAGCCATCCAATTTAATTAAAAATGTTTCAAAAATAATATTTCTCAATAACATACATAATAATGTTGAAGATTTCCAATAAAACTAACATAACTATTAGTTATATCCTTTATTTATTCAATTTCTTATTTATCTACATTTTTAAATATTTTTATATAATAAATTAAAAAAAAAACATTAAGAATATAAAAAAATAGAGGCCCACCGGTATTGGGAACAGGGTCCAAGCTACCGGCTCCAGAGAGGGGAACCGCCGAACAATACGAGCCGTGTCCAGAAGTACTGCTTTCTGAAACAAGCCCTTGATCTAGCCGTCTAACGAGAGCCTCTCATTGGCTGATACAACTTTCGGTACAATTATCGCTGAGTCCACATCCCAAGCCAAGTCAAGATACTTGATACTTAGTTATATTATTCCTAGTAGTATATTATTGGGCATTCTATACCACTATCGGCAAGTTGCTCGGCGAGTGCGCCTCGCTGCCGATAGTGGTATAGAATGCCCAATAATTGATAATCTACTCGCCTCTCCACTCGACCGAGACAGTACATTGTACTGAGAACTTGATTTGGAACGATAATTCGAGCAAATCGATACTCGACTCGCCACTCAACTCGACCGATACACTCGAACGAGACAGTTCATTTTGTCGCGTACTGGATGAGCTTTACTCGACCATTGACTAGTAACTTACTCCTTACCACTATATTCCATACGTCTGACCAGTATGCGGCGTTTCGGAGAACGATGAACTGTCAACTATCAACTCGACTCTCCGTTTACTTACTGCACTCGACCGATCACTCGAGTTTGTATTCGCTGTTAACAGAACGTCGAGCGAGAGTGATGGTGGCCGATGATTGTAACAAACCAAAGCTTGTGACTAAAGCGTTAACGGGTTGTTACTGTAAATAATAAACAACTGTAACTTAGGTACTTGGTTTAATTATCATAAAATGTTGGTTTGTCTGGAAACAAAATATCAGCCGCACGCACGAGCTCTTGTAGTTTTCGCCACTGAGGAGAGTCCGCGTCGGTCTGGAACTTGATTCGGACGAGCGCTTTCTTCCACAGCTCGGCGGAGTCGGTGAGGCGAGCGTCGTCAGCCTTGTACACCTTGCAGTCGATGTAGTACTCTCCGTCGGTGCTCGTTGCTCGGCGCTCACAGCCGCTGGCTACGCGGTTCACAAAGAATGAAGTTAGGTGATCCGATGAATGTTCTTTGTGTGGGATGTCGCGGTTTTTACTGATGCCGAATATGTCCATGCCAGTGTTGGTTTTTTTACTGAAACAATAAAAAAAAAAAAAACTGTTTTTAGTTAATGTTTACAACGAGAGATGCAGGGGCAAACAAAAAAAAAAAAAAAAAAAAAAAAAAAAAAAAAAAATAACAACGGTGTGTAAGCAGCGCACACAATCGCATAATATTTTATGAACGACACCACGGATATTTCTGTAGAAAATATTACAAGTGACTAATCAGCGAATGGAATACTTATGCAAATTGCACTATTATAATTCAATTAGTGGAAACGTACTACTTTACTATTTTAATTTAATCAGAACTAGGAGATAATAAATTCAAAATATTATTCACCTGCTACGAGTTACGGTTGTTGTTTGTGACTGCATCTTGCGTTTCCCATTGCTGTCTGCAGACGGTTTGCGACTGGCCTTCACTTTGTGTCCAGTGATCGATGCTTGCGAGTAATCACACTCAGAGTCTGACCTGAAATAAAGATAGAGGAAATGTAGTCACACAATTATTATTAATTAATCCAATGGAGTAATGTCCATTGCGCTGGGCATACTATAGGACACAAGTGTTCGGGCAAACACTGGTTCTCTAATATTTAAATGGGATAGCACTGAGACTGAGCTAACTATGTACAGATCGGGTGATCTGTGAAGTAACGCGCTCACAAACAAATATATGTAGTTATAAATGACAGGCTAATCACAAGTGTGATCCATGAAAACGAACAGACTATTTTATCAGACTTACATTATTTTCCGATCAGAAGTTCCACTCGGTTTGATGACTTGGCTGGTGATGACAGCAGCGGATGGCTATCGACAATGCCGTCACTGATATTGTAGGCGACACGGAGTGTTTGTAGACCGATTATACAAGAGCACTTCGTTGCACTTGCAGACTGCGAAAACTTTGTACCGAACAGAAAAACTTGTGGCTTATAAGTTAAAATCGAATTATAAGTTAGGAATGTTAAATCCACTACAATCAATCCGGTATTGCTTTGTTAAAGTAACTTTTTCTATAGTCGTATTATACGCGTTGGTAAAATGAAGACGAAGGAAAATTTTATACTGTATCGAATGTCGATGCTGCGAAATAAGCTAGGGCTGACCAAACGATAGCGTGAACGGAATCGCCACAAACCAGATAGATTTTATTATTTTAAAGAAGTAAATAAATGTTTCCAAGGTAATTATTTCATCATCTACATTTAGGTTTCGTGTAGAAAAAATGAACTTACTGCCGTCTACCGCGTACTTCTCTAGATTTCCTAAAATAAATAGATAATATAATTCCTGTAACTACGGTAACGGGCATGACGAAACCATGAACGTTATATGATATCGTCATCGTCATGTCGTCTATCGACATACTATGATATATTTTAATCGATTAAGTGCATTGTGTGAAATTTGTATATTTGAATGCCTACCAAGTTGTTACCAACCCTAACCAAAATAGCTGATTATTGTGATTGCGAAATAAATAATTATGTTTAGCACACGTGTAACAATTAGGCAATAACAACTTTTATGATGAAATATTTTTCTGCTTTGTAGACAAAAAAGAAAACAAAAAAAAAATCCCTAAAATATTATTTATTACCTCAAAGTCTCTCGGAGCGAGCACCTTTCTAAACTGTTACAGTACAATCAAGTTAATTATTATAAATAAATATTTAATTGATCTCACACCAGAAACAACAACAATTTCAGCTACTGGAGCAACTGTGTTCGTTATATCGGGGTGCTGAAATATACATACATATTTGGATCACGCAAATACATAATCTTATGTATGAATCATTTCATATTGTGCAGGTATTTATCAAATATAACACAACAATAATACGATAACTATTTAGAACATTACAATAATTATGACTATTTTTCATTCTAGAATTTACAGCTTTTTACCTAATTCTTCATCGGTACCAATAAACCATTTTTTTTTAGTTTCAGATACATTCTGCCTAAACATAATATTAATTACTGACTTGCCTGTGAAGAATTATTAAATTACTTGAAGTATATCTACATATTTGGACCACGCAGATACACGTACTCTTATGTATACATAGTTTCATATTTTGCAGGTAATTATGAAATATATTTTTCTTCCCAGAATATACCATTATCTTACCTAATCAGATTATGTATATATTATTATTATATATATATTATTTCAGATACATCCTGCCTAAACATAATTACCGACTTGCCTGTGAAAAATTACACAAGGATCTTGAAATCAGCGTAAAATTGTCCTGACCAAGTTGTACTAATTATATAAAATATTTTGTCTGGTATACCTAAGACGGTGAATATTAGTTGTAAGTATTATCTAATCCAAATTTATTGAACTAATAATTTCAAGTCTTCTTTGATTTCAAACAATAATATAATGCCTCACTGCTCTGATTGTAAAGTATTTGTAGACAATCGTCGATGGTCTGGTCATTTACGTAGCAATGTACATAAAAACAATAGTTCTACCCCTATGTATGATAATGTTGCAATTATTAATTCTTCTTTTAAAGAACGAATCAAAAGTTACAAAATCATAGCGACAGGTGAACAAATACATAGTTTTCCTGAGGTGTTTCTCAAAAGTATTAGTACACAAGTCAAACATTTAATAGACAATTCAATAGAGAAACACACCTCTGTCAAAATAAATTTTGAACTGTTTGCTTCGTTTCTTATGTATAAAAATGATCAACAAGAAATAAAATCATTCCGTACAAACAACATTATTACACATTTTAATTACGATTTTGATTCTATTTATAAACTAACTATTGATTTACTACTAAAAAAAATTGAAGAATTTGAGGAAAGGGATAGTGGTTGGACTTTTTTATGCAATTCACATTTAGAATTAAATATTAATAAATATCCACCTCTCAGCGGATCTAAATTTTTAACTTTGCCGAAATTCATAAAAAGTAAAAGAGCTTGTTTGAATATTCGGAACAATGATGAGTATTGCTTTTTGTGGTGTGTTGTGGCGGCATTGTACCCCACAAATAGACATCCCGATAGGATTTCGTCTTATCCCCGCTTTCAGGATGTTTTGAATGTTAATAATTTGACATTTCCAATCACATTTTCGGACATAGCTATCTTTGAGAAAAATAATCCTTCTGTTAATATATATGTGTATGGTTTAAAAAACGAGAAGACAATTATTGGACCGCTTTATAAAACGTTGAATAATAAGTCTAATAAAAGTATCCATCTACTGTTTATAGAAAACAATAATAATTCTCATTACTGTCTTATCAAAGATTTATCTCGTTTAGTTAGAAATCAGATGACCAAACATCATGGTAAACTATATTTCTGTGAAACTTGTTTATTGTTTTTTCCAACGCTTAGTCAAATTGAATCCCACTTGTGTGGGGGGATCGTCACAGTTTTACCAGAACAAGGTTCATTTTTAAAATTTAAAAATTATGATAGGAAACAAAACATTCCATTCGTCATATACGCTGATTTCGAAACGTTACTTGAACCCATTTCCGGCGATGATTTCAACACCGCTAATACGTCATACTCTAAACGCCACGTGCCGGCTGCATTCGCTTACAATGTCGTGTCATCAAATAAAAATGATAGCGTTGAAGGCTATAGAAGTTATCGCGGCAATGATTGTGTTTCAAAATTTATAAATTTTCTTACTGAGGATGTAAAACAAATACATCAGATTATATCCAAAAGCGAGCCTATGATATTCACTGATGACAATTCTCTAGAGTTCAAACGTGCCGTTAGGTGTCATATTTGCGACAATTTACTCTTGACCGATAAAGTAAGAGATCATTGTCATATTACAGGCCTGTATCGAGGTGCAGCACATCGACACTGTAATTTGCAACATAAAGTACCAAAATTTATACCAATATTTTTTCACAATTTATCCGGGTACGATTGTCATTTATTTATAAAAAAGTTAGGCGAAATTCCAGGCTCAATTAAAATAATCCCTAAGACTAAAGAAAAATACGTCGCATTTACCAAATTTATTCCTATTGCTGATAATGAGTTTATTTGTATAAGATTTTTAGATTCATTCAACTTTTTAGGGACAAGTTTAGACAAGCTCGCTAAAACATTGCAGGTGGAAGATTTTGTTAATCTTCGATTTCATTTTTCTAAAGACAGACAGTTTAATTTATTGACAAGAAAAGGTATATATCCTTATGATTACATGACCAATTGGAAATGTTACGATCAAAAATCATTGCCGTCTAAGGGTAATTTTTATAATTATTTGACTAACGAAGACATTACAGATGAGGATTATAATCACGCACAGGCTGTTTGGGCTGAATTCAATATTAATAACCTCGGCGAGTATACGGATCTATACTTAAAAACGGATGTGCTTTTGTTAACAGACATATTTCAAAATTTTCGGAAAACCTGTAAACAATATTACAGTCTTGACCCAGCGTTTTACATTACTGCACCTAGTTTATCTTTCGATGCAATGTTGCTAAAAACGAGCGTTCAGTTAGAACTCGTGTCGGACTTAGCTATCATCAGAATGATACAAAGCGGTATACGCGGCGGTTTGTGCATGTGTTCCCATCGGCATGCTAGAGCCAATCACAAATACATGCCTGAATATAATCCATCACAACCTGAGAGTTTCATAGTATATTTAGATTGTAATAATCTTTACGGTTTTAGCATGTGTCAGTATTTACCATACTCTAGTTTCAGATTTTTAAGTGATAACGAATTAGCAAATTTTAATGTTACCACTATAGAGGATAACGCAAACTGGGGCTTCATATTAGAAGTCGATCTATTGTATCCCGAGCATTTACATAATGACCATAATGACTTACCATTTTGTCCCGAAAAATGTGTACCCCCGGGAGGTAAAACAAAGAAATTAATAGCAAATTTGTATAATAAGTACAACTACGTGATTCACTACGTTCATTTAAAAAAATGTTTAGAACATGGTTTAATATTACGTAAAATTCATAGAGCAATTACTTTTAGACAGAGTCCATATTTAAAACAGTACATAGAGTTAAATACTCAATTAAGACAGAAAGCAAAAAGTTCCTTCGAACAAGACTTTTTTAAGTTATTAAATAACAGTGTTTTTGGAAAAACATTAGAAAATACTGAAAATAGAGTAACCGTACATTTAGTTAATCAATGGTGCGATCAGTCCAATCGAACTAAGAAATTTATATCCGCTGAGAAACTTATAGCCAACCCCTATTTCCACAGTGCATCTATTTTATCAGAAAATTTAGTTGCAATACAAATGAAACCTGATCAAATTATTTTAGATAAACCTATATACATAGGTTTCACTGTATTAGAACTTTCAAAAGCACACATGTATTACTTTCATTACAATATTGTAAAGCCTTTTTATAAAGATCGAGTGCAGCTATGTTACACAGATACCGATTCCTTTGTCTATAAAATATACACCAACGATTTTTACAATGATTTGAAATATAATTTTTTACAATATTTTGACAGCAGTAACTATGAAATCACAAATGATTTACAGATACCGCTAAAAAATAAAAAGGTTCCCGGTCTCTTTAAAGATGAAATGGGAGGAAAATATATTACTGATTTTGTTGGTTTGAGATCGAAACTTTACTCTATAAGAACCCCTAATAGTATCATTAAAAAAGCAAAAGGAGTAAAATCATGCGTGGTCAGGGATTTAAACTTATCAGACTATGAAACCATTTTATTTAATGGTGGAGTAATCCGGAGAAAAAATAATATGTTTAAATCAATAAAGCACGAAATATTTACTCGGACTGTCAACAAAGTTGCTTTATCTAGAAATGATGACAAACGATCGATATCTGTGGATCAAATATCAACCCGAGCCTGGGGGCATGCATTTATTTTTAAGAATGAATTACTTTGATCATAATTTTAAGTTAAGTGTTACCTACTCATAGTTTAGTTTTAGGAAATAATAAATGTTAATATTATACAAAAAACGAAATAAAGTGTGAATTATTATAATTATTGACTTGTTTTATTTCTGAAATCCTGTTTATTTCAAAATATCATTACACTTTTTTTTTTTAAAATCGGTAAACAAAGTTAACACTGATTGCAGTTATCTCACTATGCACCTAAAATACCATGCATCATAAGGTTGATTTTCGAATAACTAACGTTTTACGATTAAGTAACATGCTTACAAGGCGTTGTTTGTCATTGTATAAGTGTTACCTACGTTGCAGTTCATTGGCCTTAGTCTTGAGACACAAACGCTTAGTTGACAATATTAGTATGACTTGTAATTATTTAGTTATTTTGTCATCATTTACGAAATATTATTCGGCGCGAACACCTGTTTAATATTTTTTTAACTTCCATCAAAAGTTATCATGTTGGTGAGTAAAATATTTTTAATTCGTTTTTTTATGATTGTTTTATAATTAGAGATTGTGTTCGCAGCTGTGTTGTGTTGCATTTTTCCAGAGCCTTTTGTCACTAATCTAAAGTAAATCTAGACTTTCTCGATTGAAAACCCAATTAAAACGCTATACTAGCGGAATAGTGGTATAAATTGTGTTTATATTTTGTTCCAGAATTCTGACACCGAGATTGTATTCAGCCAGTATGCTCAGGATCCTTACGAGGGATTCTCCGAGATGTTTCGCAGTGAACCCGGGCAAAGCAAACAAGTCACGAAAGATAAAAAACCAAAACAACGGTGCAGGGAAAAATCGATAAAGCAAAATCCTACAAAATCCTTCGTTATGAGTCGACTACATCGAAAAGGGATTAAGTTAATAAAAATTTCAGTGGTAGATCTGTGTAACAACAATCCTCAAACCATAGACAGTGATAGTGACAGTGAAAACGTTATTATAAACGCTCAATATATTGTTCAAGATCCCATCGACAGTGTTATGGACGAAACTGAGTCTTTAGTTAAGAAAATATCAAAATCTTTAATAGGTACTGACTTTTATTAACCGTTTTTGTAAAGTAGTTAATATTTGTATTTTCATTATGATGTTTTTATTTAATTTTGTATTAGGTTGTGTTATTTGTGGAGTAGCGTGGGGGTGTTTAACAAAATAAAAGCAAATTTACATTATTTTGATTTTTATTTAAAAACCTTAAAACCAATAATCTAAATACATTACACATATGAGTACATACATTTATACCCATTCTAAATATTTCCTTAAACAAAGCACATTTTTAAGAGCACAATGCTTTAGATGTTTATTACAATTAAAATTAGATCTTCCTTCACAGTATTTTTTATGCAAAACAGAGAAACTAAGACATTGTTCTGTACCAAGGTCTGATACTTTACAATTCACACACAGTTCCTTTATCCAATTCACCTTCTCCAAACCATTTACAATAATTTCCTTATTTTCTAGATATGGAACGATTATACGCCGAAATTCTCTATAGTCAATATATCCTTCATTCCAATAAATACCTCTATTTCTTTCCAACCATTTAACTTGTCTCTTTTCGTCACTTGTTAAGTATTTAAACAAGTATGGCGGTTTTATTAAAAATGTTTGCGTATAATCACGACTTGCAAAAGCTAATTCTTTTATTATAAAATTATTGTTCAGGTCTTTAAACCCTTGAACATCTAAAATAATATTCGGATTCATGATATTTTTCTCACAGTATTACTCAATGGCTTGTACTCAATTATGCAGTCGTTCAATATAAGACAGTATGCAGAAGTTTGATCTGGTTTATCGGAATCACTCTCAATTTCCACTCTTACATCCACAATAGGACCTGTCTTTACATTATCAGCTTGTCTAGAGCAATCTATGACAAATAGCGGCGCCAAATCTTTGAATTGTTTCTCACTTAATAAGGGTTCCGAGCGACGTCCGTAATAAGACTGTTGAAATCTGATGTATTGCTCGTATAATAAAGCGATTCTGTTATTCGCGAAGCTGACATTTAGGTTTTCATACGGGAAGTAAGTTGAGTTTAAGTATACTCTAACGTCACGAACATGACAGTGATCGAACTGGGACATATCAGAACTTGAATTGTTTTTTCTATTTGATTGTAGACCCATAATTATGTATCTTGGTTTCTCTATTTGTGAGGAAGTTTTGATAGACCAGGTATGTTTTGTAGTTTTAGGTAAAGCTGGATATTCGTACAGATCCCAATTTCTGAATATCATCTGGAGTGGTCGATCTTTTTCTAACAGTTTTAGCAAACTTATTTTTTCTTTGTCGGACACTTTAACATGCGGTACACGCCAGATGATTTTATTTATCTGAACGTCGTCTACAAATTCCCCGGTGTTAAGTTTCACAGCATTCAGATTAGTGTTACTTCGTAGCAATATCAGTTCGTGCCTACTATTTATCACGACTTTCTTGAAATCTTCTGCAAAACTGATAATGTTACAGAGGGGTATAGAAGCAGAAAAACTACCCCCATTAATATTTTTTATTCCATCGATATTCCAGCCCCATGCATTGGCTATCTTTGATTCACCTTCACTCATTGATATTAACGATTTCATGGTGGTAGTTATGCCAGCGTTTTTTATTCTATCAATTTCCACTCCATTCAGCTCATATCTTATATCTTGGAATAAGTAGAGTAGAGCATTATTCGTAAAATTAACACTAGTGGCTTTCTCTTTCATATCCTTTTTACTTACGACAACAGTTCCTTCCAAATACAAGGTACTAGCTGAGGGAAGTATATACAAGTCCTGTTGGTTAATAGGTATGCGGATTTCATCGTTTCTATTGAAACTAGTTACGTAGGGCTTGTAAGAATGAAATTCGATTCCTTCAACAGTGTTGTCATAAGTCGGAGCAGATAAAACGTCTAAGATATTCATTTTAGCAAACCGATCGCTTTGAGAAATGCCTTGTTTTCTTTAGTTAATTTAATTTTCTTCTTAGAGCGAGCTCTTATTTGGTTGGAAGCTTGAGCGGAACTGATATTTTTGATTTGTTGATGCATATATTTATTGTAGTCAATCATTTTTTTCTTCTGAGATGCAAATACAGCTGCACTTCTTCACCGCGCAAATTGATTAAGCGGTTATTTATATCTAACAGCCTGATATGTATACAGCTAATGTTGTTTTGGTTAATTGGAAAGTATATCGCGTTTTTCGGGATTTCTATAATTCTATATCCGGGAGGCACGTTGAGAGCAAATTCGTGGATAATGTGACTGGGTTCTCCGTTTGTGTACGAGCCGCTTACAATATCACATTCGATCCTGATCACTGTTGTAGGTAAAATGTTGACTGGAAAGTGCGATACATGCCATTTATTTGCTTTTAAGATCTGCTTATTAAACCCTAACAAATTCCTAAACGTACCTTCTTTATTAAAATTTATGTCTTTTGTACAATATACAGCAGCTTTTAAAGTATTGTTATTGCACTGTAGTTTGATTGATGCATCTTTCATTTCAGATTTTAAATAATCATTAATATCTTGCAATTCATAGGTGCCGTCAGGTATTTCAATAACTTCGTTAGAACCATAATAGAACTTATTATTCGTTTTGTCAATGTTTGGAATAGAATTAAATGTTGCGAAATGCAATAAGGCACACTCATACTGTTCATATAGTTGCAACGTGTTAGGATAGTAAGTAGATAAAGTTGACGAGTTTCCAGTTATCGATAATGTGAGTGACATCTTGCAAATGATTCAAATAAAAGAAAAGCATAAGTTTTATACGTTTTATTTCCAAAAATTCCATAGATATTCTAAACATAAGTGTCCACAATTTACAGTGTTGAATTTCTGATATCTTGTATAATTATAAAAAACATTACAATTCTTAAAATATCGCATTAATTCCATTGGAGGTTTTAAATCTCCAAAGCTATCAAAATATTCACAATAATTGCATACTTTTACATAAGCTACCCAATGCGTGCCTTCGTTCTTAGAGTCGTCCAAGTTAACGACACCACATTCAACCCGTTTTGGCGTCCTTGGTAACTGATCCTTCATGTATACTCCTCGAAAGTGAGGGATGTTGCGTGCATACCTTTGGATGTCTATATTAGTGAGAGGACGATTAGGTAGCTTATTTTTCAGTTTTTTGAAGACTTAATGAATAAACCATTACCATTTTTATGTGACTTAATGTACAAGCCCTGGCCTAACTTTAAAGACTCCATAGCCTTATTATGTCGTTGTGTTTCTCGCAAATTTTGCTGACCTGCTTTGTAATCGTTAACAGTTTTTGCAATACCAGCCGCACCACCAGCTAAAGTTCCTAAAGCTGATAAACCCGCAAAAATTGGGATTAAAGGTAGAATACCTCCAGTCTTTGGTAAGGGTATCACTCGCGGCACTCGAATTTTCTGAATGCATGGGATTATTTTTTTTGCTGCTGAGTAAGCAGCGTTAATTAAAGCTTTACTGTCCTTTGGATTCAGTTTCTTTATTTTTGCTTTTATTTTTGACACGAAACTTTTAAACGTTTTAATGCCAGAACCAGATTTCAGTTTGGCTTTCATAACTTTGCTCACTAACCATGAACTAAGTTTTTCACCTTTCCCAGCATCGCTCGATTTAAGTCTTTGTTTAGCCATATTTAGTAGTTGCAAATCAGCTTTGTGGCGATTGGGTAAGTCTGTATGGTTTGCATATGCAATGTCGTGATGCATACAAGCTTCGTCTAGCTTATTTACACCTCGGTCACCTCGTAATAAACGTTTCTGCAATTTAGTTCCGGGACCGCAATAATTGTAGCCGGGTAAATGAAGTTCGAACGGTAGATTATTAATTAAGGTATTAACAAGTTCACCTCCTTGCATTGTCTAATGTGTAATGAGAGAAATGATGCAAAAGTAATCGTTATATAATTATTTTAATCCACTATTGCAGTTTTCTCGATCCAACTATTTTCTTCGTTGTTTAGACCCAACCATTTCACAAACATTTTTGATCCTTTTCTTTTTAAAACCCTTTCTATCAAATAAATACCAGGATAGTAAGATTTCTGAAGTTCTTGCTCGTAAAAGGTTCCCATTATGGCTTGCTTTCGCTGATCTTGTATATGATATGTTACTGGTATGGTATGATTAATTTTTTTTATAGTAAATATTTCAGTTGACCAATTAGGTGTATAACCTTTTTCAAAATGGTGTTTGTATTTACTGATACGAACAAAGTCACCTACTTTGAACTTAGGTTTTCTACGGACGGTTACATGATTTAAGGCTTTTTTAATATTTTCTTTTATAACAGACTCGCAAGATTTATTTACTTCAATTGGTTTAAATTTAATGGTACGATGTTTTGTGTTGTTATATATCTTTAACGTAACCTCTAACGGTATACCTAACCACATATAGTTTCCGTTCAGACTAAAATATTTATATATTTTATTTTTAAGAGTTTTAATCAGTCGCTCTACGATCGAAGCTTTTTTGGTAGAAAACGTTGAGTAATGGTTAACATTGTAAGTCTTCATAAGCGTTTGAAATGAGTTGTTATAAAATTCTGTTCCCATATCAGTTTGTAAATTAACCGGTTTGCGATTGCTGTTAATCAGTATTCGTTTAAATGCATGAGTAACATCAAGTTTATTTTTTGATTTTAATGGCTCTGCCCAAGCGTACTTTGAGAAGCAGTCAATCACCACTAAAATGTAATTATTACCTTTATTATATTTTCTTAGATTTTGCATGTCCATCAGATCAGCTTGCCACAAGTCATCGATCCCCTTTAGAATGACAGGACGTCTAACGAAATTTCTTCGTGCTGCTTTATGTATTTCATTAACAATTTGCTGTTTTGCCATTACGGAGTTTTTTGTAGTAATTTATCTACCTCTGCTTTGGTATAAAACTTATCTTCCAAATGAGTTGAAATCTCAGGTATCTTTGCTTTTAAAGTAGCCTGAACTGTGTCCTTTGTGTCTTTTATGATTTGAGAGCGCAATGAACCAATCATGTTATTAAATTCTTTTAACATATTAGCATTCAATCGATCTACATAATCCTTGTTCACGGTCAGGTTATTTAATTCTTTTAACATGTTAGCATTCAATCGATCTACATAATCCTTGTTCACAGCATCGCCTGCTTCTACTGGAGATCGGACTCCTCTTAATCTTGATGTTTTTAAATCAAAATCTCCGTTTTCTAATTTTAACAATGCGTTCTCATTAAACTCAAATAACTCTGATAAACGCATTCTTTTGTGAATGTAGTGTCCGAATTTGTCTACGTTCATATTTAAGGTGTATTGTATCGAGAAGCTGATAATAAAATAAACACATTTTAAAATATTTATTTATTTATAACTTTACTTTCACGCAATTCTTCAATGATAGATATAATTTCATTATCTAATCCTGTGTTACCAGCATCTCGAGATGCAATTAGTAATTTTAACCTATCTACCAATTCATTTGGATCGTCCCAATAAACAAAATCAACATTTTTCTTCCACATTTTTGTAAAGGGTAGTCCTTTTCCTTTCGTTTGGTGGTCCTGAATTGTACTTCGTAGTTGGAATAGAGGCTTAATAATTTGCAAATATTTTTGTCCTTTATTACTTTTGATTGGTTTACCGGGCTCATAGTCCCGTCGATGTGCGTTTGTGTCAAGTAGCATCGACTTATAATGTTTCATATCACTCTCTGTAACCAAGCTTAAATCGGCATTCTTTTTCAACAGCAACTGTTTTAAACCAGGCGTATTTCGGTATTTGCGTCCAGCTACGATGATATACTCATCACTGATCGTTATACGAGCAGAACCTAACATCAATTTTCCGCCCTCTTTTCTGACACCAAACGGAATATCGGTCAGAGCTTCTGAGGACACTGACCAGGATGACGAATCAATACCTTGGTTGTTTTCAACTAATGATTTGTACGAAGAGTCACTTTCGATATCAGATTCATATTCGTCTTCATTGTCGTTATTATCATTGGTTCCTTTACTAATTGTGGGTTCTTTTTGCAAAGTTTTATCGATAAACGGAACTTCGGTTTCTTCATTTTCTATATTATGCGGAACACAAGCCTGCTTACTGACATTAGCAATTTGGTTGAGTGGTTCTGTTACCGGCTTGAAAACTGATTCCAGTACTTGCTGATTGTTAAGCTCAGCATCTCTCATCTTTCGCACCTTCTTCTTAACAGCATCTGCAGCCTCAACAATTTGTCTTTTCAGTGATTTTTCCATAGTAACAAAAAGTTCGTGATTGATTAAGCGTTGTCTGAAGAATAATAATATCGCGAGGGTAACACTCTTAAATATAAATATTTTTAATCAAAGACAACAAAAGTGTCAAATTTATTTCTATAACATCCTTTATTTTTGGAGCAATCCTTATTAATCACTACATAATTGAAAGGTTCACTCCATATTTTCGAACACATTTCACGAAATTCAATCCATGTCATATCAGTGTTGACATGTTCTTCATAAATATGCCGTAAATTAATTTCATCTTGTTTAAAAAGTATGATTAAGTTCGCATTATCTCTTACTAACTGCTTGGGGATTTTACTATATGTTTGGTTCAGATAAAAACAATCTATGCATTTGTGTCTTCCCATTGCAAAATAATCACGCATGTTATTTTGATTTTCACAAGCAACATCATCAAAAATAATCACGGAGTTGGGTTTTGCGTCCTGAACGCTTAGTACTGTGGGGACGTAGCTAGAAAGCGCTACTTAAATAAAACTCTGGATTCACTGTTCTAGTTATATTTCAGCAGCAAGGTGCCTACCCATAGGCACCTTCTATCAGACTATCACATCAAAGCTCAGAGGAGCCCTTATATACACGGGAAAAGTCTAGCGAAAACATCTTCATTTATTTTATATTCTAAATTCATATTACCTTTCAAGTAATACTTATTGCCAGTGTTAATATAGGCAAGTAGGTTGCCTTCTAATTAAGCAGAGTCCTCACATGAGCTACGCCCCTACGAATAGACGCGCAGAATCATATGAAGTGTTTCTATTCTATGTCTTGAAAGGTTACATGAATCCTACCTTATCCTAACTCGAATATTTACCTAACAGAGGAATCACATTTACAATTGAGGTACGACCCTTAAAAGGGGAAGGCTTAATCATGACAAACGAGTTATCGGACGCTCCGATATGTGCTTTTAACTTCAGCTAACGTGCACACACACACTAACAAATCTACGCCGTCATGCTTGAACCTCCTTGACCAAAACCTCTGAAAAAGGAACAAGGCGTCCTCCCAACTCTAACAAGAATGACGCGTCAACTCACATCGACCCGGATGGGGTTTAATCTCAAAAATTCAAATATGATACAATTTTTCGATCTCGTGCGTTTATCAGGCTAGAGAAGGAAAGGCTGGATCGCATCGAATTTCTAATCCTATTCATAGAGCTTGCACCAGGGTTTATTATTATAAATGCATTTATTATTTTAAACATCAGACATAAACTGGACCAATGATGTCAACTCGACATCCTTTGCAAAGGCTATGCCCCGTTAGCAAAGTCGGTTTCAGTTATGACTATTACTTTAAGAAACCCCCTGGGTTATACTATTACCCTGGCTTGTGCCTATGCCTTAATCGCATAACCAAAAAACATTTCTTCGATGCGTGGCCAACGTTGCCAGCCTCTTCTTCCCCCTGCGGCTCACAACTCATCAGCACATCATCAGCACATGCAACGGAAAGAACTAATTTAATTATATATATCGATACTATTTGAGAATATCGATAAGAAAACTATCGATACATTTTTTCCTACTTTCCCATCCTTATTAACTTCAATATGTCAAATTTGATAGTTGTCATTCATATTTTTTTCTATTTGACAATAGGCTTCTTCGGAAACCTTACTAACCTTAACCTATTCTTATTCTACTCTAACATTAAAAAGTTTTAATCTATTTACTCTATGTCCCTAAATCGCCTAATATTATTTTTTATAATTACATAATTTACATCAGATAATGTTCTAACTATTCGGTATGGGCCTTTATACAACCTACATAGTTTTATACTTCTATTTGTGGTCCGGCCTAACTAATCTGTGGCGAATACGGCGCATAGGATATAATCAAATTTAATTATGGTGTGAACACTGTGCCTTATTATGTGGTTGGCACTATATGTCAAACCAATTCTTATAATGAAAACTATGCTTTACTTTTGACAAGGTTTTGACACTGTCCTTTTTTGTATTATCTGTGGGACTACGTGTCAAATCAATTCTTATAATGAAAACTATGCTTTACTTTTGACAAGATTTTGACACTGTCCTTTTTTGTATTATCTGTGGGACTACGTGTCAAACCATTTCTTACCATGACATCTATGCTTTCAAAGCATTTATTCGCCTTAGGGGCTTTTAAGACTTTTCTATAAATTTTTTACTGTTTCTGACTTAGTCCTTATGGATTTGTATTTGGACTTCGTCAGTAATTTCAAAAGCTAATCCTATTTAGTAAATAAAGACAAGGCAGAGGAATATTTAATTTCATAAAAACATATACAGATAAATAATTCAAACAATCATTCGCATTTAATTTCATTCGATGCCCAGCGCGCATCGCAAATTCCTTACCGTATTCATTTGCACGACATGAAAAGAAAACATTGGTTAATAAATCACAAAATATAAGACACAGCATTAAATAAATCAGTTTGCATAATACAATATTTACAACAATTTATACCTAATCTTCTTTCTATAAAATTTCCATAATTTGCATTTTACGAGTTCGAATTGCTTTATGTATTCGCAATGCAAAAATCTTTGTACAATGTTGCATCTAAGGAAAATATGATGTGAATTTTTCCTTGCAACAATCATAGCAATCTTACTTGAACCAAACCTTGCTCCCCAAGAAGTTTTATTAAAAATTATTTTGTATTTAATTCGAATCATTTTTTTATTGATCGCCTTCTTTGAATTTATGTTGGCGCAATAAGAAATCTTACAAAAGACTCTTTTGAATTTCCTATGGATCTCTTTCGGTTTATTTCGAGCATTTTTTTTCTTAATGGCTGTCAACTTCTTTCTTTTCAAAATGACTTTTATAAAATTCCGCTTTAAGTCAGATTGAGAAATCTCAATATTATTTTCAATTTTATGGTTAAAATCAATTGGATTAATGTGCATGTTAACATCCGATACATATTGATGTCCCGATGGAACCACAACTAGTTGTTGCGACAAAATCTCATCACTGTTCTCTGCAAGACAAATGGAATTAGTGGAGTCAATTGGACTGGACCGATACATCACAATACCCGCGTCCGCGCACTCGCTGTTGGATAGGGAGTCCAACTCGTCGTCAGCCGGGCCGTCCGCACGCTCGTCCTGGAACACAGACTCCACCTCCAACTGGACATCGACGGGGCCGTCATCTCTGCTGGTCTGGTCACCATCGTCCTCGAACATGCAGCTCCCTCCGTCGGTGTGATCGCCATCGCCATCAACTGCGTCGCCTTCTCCGTCAACGTGGTCAACGCTTTTTTCACTGCACTGTATATTGTTTTGTGTTTGTTCGTCCTTAATCACGATACTAGAAAATAAATGTGCATTAACATCCTCACACAATACATCAGGTTGTTTTTTATCTGCTTTTATTTTAGCAATTATTATGCGCTGTTCGCAATAATGGCATCTGCGGTGAAATATAGAGAATTCACTCCTCAAGCGATCGCATAACACTTCAAAGTCCATGTCATATTTAAAAATCATACGGTAAAAATAATATGCAGCCCCCTGCAAGAATCCTCCCAAGATCAGGCTGTAGTCGCTCTCTCTCCATTCATTTATTTCGGCCACTGACTTGAATTCGGTTAAAAATTCCTCTAGACAATACCCGTTCGTTCCCGTGTAATAACTATGCATCATGCTTGCTTTATGCTCAATAACACTAAATAATAAGACCACTTAGCTTTATTCCGACTCTTCCTTATATTTCCATCCGCTTAAGGGAGGGAATGAGAGGTAACAACCCTCTCTGTTAAACTTATCGCGCTTTATGTACGCCGATAGGGCTTCGTGCACTGTATATCGCCATGCACACGCGAACTTTTGTCTTTAAACACTTTCAACGCTTTTCACTCACTTATACGTATACTGTACGCCGTATACACGCGTATTTATTTTTATATTTTCTTATGGGATTCTGTACTGTACCCGGCGCATCCACCAAATGTAGAAGGCGTAGACAGAGGTTGTTAAATAAATTACCAATTTACTTTTATAGTTTATATATATTTCGTAAGAATTTACAATATGCCTGCCTTCTGGGCGGCTACACTAGAATTGACAATCAAAACATATTCACTTATTTTATATTCTAAATTCATATTACCTTTCAAGTAATACTTATTGCCAGTGTTAATATAGGCAAGTAGGTTGCCTTCTAATTAAGCAGAGTCCTCACAGTACTTCCTCATTTCCCTGATATTTCTGGAGGGAAATACCGGGAACCCGTTGCAAAACTCTTTCTAAGAAAATGTACTTAGGTTGGTGCAGAGTTTTTGAATAAACATAAACATTTTCAAATCTTAATCCATTTTCGTGTATAAGAAGGCCAATTAATAAATTGGTTTTTCCACAATTGGATGGACCACAAATGATACATCGTACTGAGTTAGGTAATAATTCCCCATGACGAAAACTAGTCTTACAAATATCATCGCAGACTGTATCAACATGCAGCGTTTGCGGTTGTTTTACAAATTTCATGATTACTGTTGGAAATGAACCGATTAAAAATGAGTGAATGTATATAGTACGTTAACATTTATAAACTTACCACAACCTCTTTTGCGTTACTGGTCATTGATCGAGTGGATTGTTCATTACTAAGCATTCTGTACCACCCTTCAGAGCGATAGCAAACTCGCATGATCATTGGTTGTATACAGTTATACACTAGAGAGTAAGTAAACGGAGAGTTGATGGATGATCATCGTTGCTCATCAAGTACGCAGCAAAATGTACTGTCTCGGTCGAGTTTATCGGTCGAGTGGAAAGGCGAGTCGATTATCAATTATTGGGCATTCTATACCACTATCGGCAGCGAGGCGCACTCGCCGAGCAACTTGCCGATAGTGGTATAGAATGCCCAATAATATACTACTATTCCTATAAGTTATTTCCTTCACTCGGCTCAATCTAATTGTCAGTTTATCGATATGGCTAGTTACTTATCGACATGAATCGAGCCACCAAGTACCATCAACCAACTACCAATCACCAACCAACTACACCCCACAACCAACCCCCAACCCTACTTACCAAATTCTCAAAACTTATTTAAAGGTTTTCTTTGTTATTCAATAGATATTAATGTGTTACATCTGAGGAAAACTTGCTGCATAAGATTTACATCTAGACGACCCAAAAATGTCTCGAAAATATGGCAAGGACTTTAAGAAGGGTGGAGTGGGCACATCTCGGCTCGTAGAGGGTGCAACCTCTCTAAAACTTTCAAAGGGTGGCTTTAACGTTAATGCCCACCTGCGGGCATATTTCAAATCTTAATTTTAAAGATTGTTTTTGTTTTGTTTCCATTTTATGAAGTTTCTGACGTCACGGTTCCATTGATTTTAGATTAACAATGTTTCATTAAAAAACGTTTTAATTGTGTTTGCAAAAAAATATTTTTGCAAACCTTAATATAAAAATGTCTATAGAAAAGCAGTACCGACTCGCAAAGTAAAAATTCACCGAATTTCGGTATCTGTAAAAACAATACACCCCATGGAATGGGAACTATGCGTTCAGACTTTTGATGAAGGCAAATGCCCGTGGATATTCCCCTTTCACGTGTTGTCACTTTTGATGTGTGTCATACATATGTTTTTTACTTTAACCGACGTGACACAAAAAAATACGTGTCTTGGATGATTTATGTAGGGATTTCATAATTTCAAAACTTGACGTTAAGTTGGAAAGGAAATAGATTTGCAGGTAATATTTATTATTTAATTAACTGGTATGTTATGTACTTGTTTTTCTAGCTGGTGCTATGATAGGTTGAAAGACAATTTAATCAGATATTGACAACTTATACGGCTGATTTCTGCCATGCCATGCCAATTTTGTACAAATTTATATGGAAAAAACGAATGAAGTAATATATCAAATTCCTGATATGGGTACCAAGGCACACATTTTTATACAAAGTCAACATTACGTAACTCCCAAAGTTGTACAAAGTTTGTTATTTAACTTAAACCGAGACTACACGCCGCAGTATTCAAAAAGGTATGTGTACCGACCACGTCAAAGATAAACTTACTATGTAATTTGTATAGAGTGCACACTGACGGACATCGTCTGACCAAGTACCTGCTATTACCAAATTTTTACGTGCAGCTGCTGTCAGAAGGCATTCATTACTGTCTTGTAGGTTTAGTTCAGTTTGTTGGCAGTTCAAGTGGAATTTGTTTAAACATGATCTTACGTGACGCCTTCCCCGAATGGAAAAACTGTGTTATACGGAAACCCACATTTTGTTAGATAATAATTAAGTTTACATTTCATGTAGTAGGGCGAGTTTTAAGAAACCTCAATAACATTGCCACACTGAGGCGTATCTAATGAAACCGAGAGATGATTGGAGACAATCCGACATTCAAAAAATTTATTTGGTTTATTTTACACATTTGCTTTATTAAAGAGTCACACAGGCAGTTATATCCATTGGGTTCCTGGGGTTTAACTCCATCATGCCCAATAGTTAGCTTACAAATACCCAAACCGACTTTCCAAAAAGGAGGCGATTCTAATTCCGGCTGTGTGTCTTTATTTATGTTCACCGATTACTAAGTTAATTATGGACTGATTTTGAAAATTATTTTTTGTTTATTTGTATATTATATATATATGTTTATAAGTATTTTCACAAGGTGTTCCCATTGTCACAAAGTCAGGATCTTATGAGGGTATCCCATAGAAATCGAGGGAATGCCTCAAATTTTATAGCCATACGTTTAGTGATTCTGTTATTTTCTTCAACATGGCAAGCATTTTCATTCAGAAAATGTAAATTGGTGAAGTAGAACTGATGAGGAAGACCACAGATGGCCACTGTAACTTTTTAATGAGAAGTATGTTTTGGGTATATGATATCTCGAATAGTTAAATGACTGTGATGAAGCAAAATTAAATAAATGTTTCTAAAGAAAATGATACCATAGAACTGATCTGGTGATGAAGCCAGAAGATAGGCACCGGAACTCCGTAATAAAACAATGTATCCCAGTCGTGTTTAGGCTTGTTAGAATTATTATGATATTGCAAACTTAATTAGTTACCTTCAACATAATAGTTATAACTTAACCGTCCTGACTCTTTAGAGTATATACAGGAATATTGATGACCTTCAGATAACTTTGTCTCAAATTGGAGTGGAAGTGGATGTCCAACTTTCAACATTAGCAGACTGTAAGCTAATAAACAAATACCTGTGCTAGATTACTATACTTCGTTTAAAACATCTAGACATTTATATCAAAATAATGGCGTAGTCGCCTGTATAAAATACTGCCATTTACCCCAGGCAACAGAAATTAATTTGACACATCTCTCAGCTTTGCAAATCACTATCTCTAATTTCACCATAATTGGTATTTATCGCATATTTATTGCCTCGCTTGATAATTAACTTCAACCTTTTTACTTACATGGGGAAACTATTATTAAAGGAGGTATACATATTAAATTAATAGGGAAACCAGCAGAAACATCACAAGTATGGACTAACAGATTAAATAATTTAAAAATGGCGGCTTTACATGGTTTCCTCCCAGGACACTGTATGTCTACCCGGGACAATAACTTCCTTGATAACATGCTTCTTGAGCTAGATAAATTGAAAAACTTGGCTTTTGTGGCAGTTATAAACACGTCTGTTATGGATCAACGGTACTATTGAACATATCCCACACGTATCTGACACCGTGTCTAACTTGGAAAACGCCTACAAACACCTTTTAAATATAAAAACCTCTTTTCTTAATACGTATAGAGACCCAAACATTTTAGAAGACGCAATGATAGATGTGATTAGGTCATCTCTTCTCCAAAATACTAAAGTTGCATCCCTCCCTAGTTCTAAGCGTACTACAAAATGTATAAGGATAGAAATAAATTGCAACTACAGTCGAAGGGAGATCCTTTTAAATTCATATAAATCTTAATGTTTATACCTGTCGATCAAAATGACATTAAAAGGGTCTTAATGACATTAAAAGGGTGTGTTATCGCACATTTTGCTCTAATCTTATTAAAAAACCGGCACAGTGCGTGTTGGATTTCGCACATTTAGGGTTCCGTACCAAACGGCAAAATTAAGTTGGTTGTAATAGGAAAACATTGAGAAAATCAAAGAAAAATCTGATTTATCCACATATTGGTATTTATTAGTAAAATATACGTATTAATAAACATTATCACTAAAGTTCAAGTTCATAGGTCAATGGGCAGTTAAAAAAATCTTCGGTATAAAATTTTGTAAAAAAGCTGACTTTGGTGGCTTCTCATTCCTTTGTTTTCCAATATTTTTGAAACAGAAAATACAGTATTTATCTACTAAACACTCTTAAAAAACGATATATGAGGTGAAATTATGAGGAGCTCATGGCTAAATTATACCAGCCGCATGGTTCGATCTTCAAGGTTAAGCAACGCTTGACGAGGTCTGTCCGTGGATGGGTGACCAATTCAACATACTGAGATTCCTCCGTGCCTCGGAAAGCACATTAAACAGTTGGTCCCGGCTGACATTTGAAGATCTTTGACAGTCGTTACGGGTAATCAGAAGCCTGAAATCTGACACCAGTCTGGCCAAAAAGTATCGTGTTACCCAGTTACTGAGTTGTGAAGGTCAGATATGCAGTCACTCCATGTAAAATACCGGAACTCAGCTGAATCCGGTAAGACTGGAAGGCGACCCCAACATAGTTGGGAAAAGGCTAGGCAGATTGATGGCTCTTAAAAACGATACCCCATGCTTGGGTTTGGTCAATTTTCTTTTGCCGCTCACCGTATTGTGTATTGAAATCTAAGCTTAAGCTTAATTTAGAGCTTAGTTTAAACTTTGGGTTAACAAGATGCCTATTCTGTGAAAATTTGAAGACTATAGCTCCAACCGTTTGGCCATAAAACCCGTGTGATAGATGACGGGCAGACGGAGAGACAGACGTACACGTGAGTGACAGCAATAGGGTTCCTTTTGGACCCTTCGGGTACGGAACCCTAAAATTCAAAAGATAATATCATAAGAACCAAATTTTAACTCCTACGAAAAATCCCCCGCTAATTTGGCGTAAAATTAATGACATAACCCATTTAAAAAACCCAAGACATCCAGTGTACACCTAATTTAAACCTCATCACATCCTCTCGACTCGTTAAAACGTGTAAACCACTTCATCGTGACTTTTGGGAAAACATTGGTGGAAGAAATCATGACTATAACTGGGCAGGGATATGGACCTGTTTTTAGCACTTCAGATACACCATCTTAAGCCAACTCATTTGTGCTGCTGGAGACAGATGGGTTAGGACGGGGATGGTCAACACAGGATGCGGTTATAGCTTTAACGTCTGAAATTACAGATAAGGTAGACAAAGGATATGAATGCGTTACGTTATGGCGATTTTAGACCTGGAAACAGCTTTTGACACGGTATCAATGCCCATTCTTGTGCAGAGACTTGAGGCTGTAGGGATTAGAGGCAAGGCCTTTTCTCTTTTTGACTTTGTCTCCGGGGTAGGCAACAACAGGATAAGATAGGAAATTCGTATAGCAATGAAGAAAATATTGTTTTTGGTGTTTCGTTTTTCTCTTTTTGACTTTTTCTCCAAGGTAGGCAACAACAGGTTAAGATAGGCAATTCGTATAGCAATGAAGAAAATGTTGTTTTTGGTGTTTCCTTTTTCTCTTTTTGACTTTGTCTCCAGGGTAGGCAACAACAGGTTAAGATAGGCAACTCGTATAGCAATGAAGAAAATGTGGTTGGTTTTGGTGTACCTCAGGGCTCCGTGGTCGGCCCGCCACTGTTTCTGGTGTATGTTAATGAACAAAACTGTTTCTTGGGTTAGAGACCCACGAAACAGTGGCGGGGAAATCTTCTCATATGCGGTTGATACGGCTATTGTCTACTTTGGTTACACTTGGAAAGCGGTACGTAATAAGGCCGAACAAGGGATAGACCTTATAGACAGAGGGCTCAAAGCAAAACAGTAACCCTGAATATAGCTAAAACAAAATTAGTTTGTTTCTCTCCAAGTGCAAGCTCAAAAGCATGTACTTATTTTGATATTCGTATCCATATGTGTGCAAATAGCTTGAACCTAAATTGTGACTGTAAATCTATCAAACAAGTACCATCTACAAGATAATTGGGAGTTATAGTCGACGAGCGTCTAGCATTTTACTCGAATATCAAGGTTACCTTGTAGGTTATGTCACGTGTTCGAAAAAAGTATATGGCTTTTTAAAACATCTAAGACGTGTGATGCATGAAAAGATACTCTACAATATTTATATAGCACTCTCGCAGTCAGTAATCACATACTGCTTATTACTTTGGGATCTACCACTAAAACAATATTTCTAGAGTTAGAAAGAGCCCAAAGATCACTTGTAAAAGTAATCTATTCTACGCCACATAGATATCCCACAGTCGATCTATATAGAATTGGTGGCCTATATCTGTAAGAAAACTATACATTTTAAACATCATTTTTTATTTACATAAATACATTCCAGTTAACCCAGAAAGCCAGACTAGGAGGCGGCAAGATATTATGGCTTACTCTCCACGGGTACGTACAGTTCACAATAAAATTAACGCTAAAACTAAAGTTCCATCACGAGTTCTCGCATCAATGCAAAAAAACGATAACCTAGTCATTGTTCCTCTGTGTTCCTAAAACTGCAGTTCTTATTTTAAGTCTCAATATTGTTAACTATCTATTATGGGAAGTAGCGAGACAACCCCAACACAAGTATTATTGACTAATTACTGGGGCTGTCTCATTTACATTTGTAAATGTTACCGTTTGAGACACAATAAACAATTTTATTTTTTATATTTTATGATAAGTTTTAGGGTGTAAATAATTTTCATGGAGATAGAAGGTACCAAAACTAAAAAGAGAAAAATAAAAACCTTATAACAAAAAAAAAACCGACTTCCAAAGCAAAACACTACTAAGCGAAAAATAACTTTCTTTTCGGAAGTCGCTGTAAAAAAACGAAAAAAGATAGGTACTAAAGACAGTCGGTGTATTATTTTTTATTTTTGTGGAAAGTTTATTGTGTTCAGTGATCCTCTGAAAGAAATTATAAATTAAAGTATAATATTCATTGAATAAAAAAGCCCTTAATTTTCGTTTTACTCAATTTCTTTGCTAGAAAAATATGAAAACGTTACCCAATTACAGAAATGGAAAATATGATGAAAACACTGAGCAAGTTTTTTTCAGTACACGTGTATATTTTACTAGGAATCATATAGAGTGGGTTTTTGAAACAGAGCATTAAGGACAGGTCCTTAAATGTTTTAGTAACGAGAAAACGCTTCTTCTAGACTGTCATTAGCTATACAAATTCATATAAATCATTAGAAAATAATATGCAGTAAAAAGAATGAGCCATTTATTCAAAAACTGCCAATGGATCCTGCTTCTAATAAGGATCAAAAAGTATTTTGAACTAACTGAAAATTGAGTATTAGAATTGCAAAAACAAACGCAAAAAAAATCATTTGTATTATTTATAGCAGCTGCTGCCCACATCCATGATACAAAGGCGTGAAATAGGTATGAAATTACACAAACATCAGAAGATCTTTACCTGCAAAATACTTATACCATAAAAACAGAATCCAAACTTGCCGTCAAATATTGTTGAGTTCTACTACAACATACACGTTTTGGCTTTAAAAATCCTTGTCCGTCTAGTGAAAAATAATGTATAAAGTATAGTCTAGTGTCGAACAGAAGGATTTTTAGCTAAAATTATGATGTTAGTTAAAGTATGCCCGCTTTCGTATCCTGCACCCGTTATAGCACTTTGAAAAAATGTTTGCATACAAGTTTTTGTACTCTTTGCACAATTAGCATAAGTTATGTCAGCAACACTGGGAATAAAATTATATTTAAGTTGAGTTTCACAAACGAAACATTGTTTTTATATCTATTTTAGAAGAGTGTAATTATGGTTTTGCAGTATTAGTACTAACTGCATTACTCGTATTATTCTGTTTGAGACCCATATATTAATTTTCCGAGAAAAATATTTGCCTCTTAAAAGTATAACATGGATGAGATCTCATTGTGTACGTAAGTAATAATTAATCTTGTACTATTGTAAAATATAATATATACACGTAGGTATGTAAGAGATTCAATAAATTAATTTCAATTTTACTTACGCTGTTTTCCTATAAATATTTCATAAGCTCCTCATAAGAATAAACCAGTCTGCTTATCCCAAAAACAATTATTCATAATTTAAGCTGACTTTTATAAATTAATATCTCATATTCTCAACATAATAATGAGCAGAATAAATAAAATATCTTACCAACTTATTATTATAATCCTGTTCCAATTTTCCTCTATTCAATATTTCATTATCCACTTATTGTATCAAGTTTCCTGATTTCATATTAAATAAATAATAATTCCAATACGAAAATATTCCTTTGGCGTATTTCGACAAAAGGACTCCTTTTTCAATAGGCATTGCTCAATATATTCCTAGGTATCGTTGTAAATAAAGCTCAAGACATTGTTACCTCAACAGTGGCATTCAGACAAATCTATTTGCAATGTATCTCCATGGCCGATCGGTATCGCCCATGGGACTCGGACTTTAGTACTGATCCTGATCAAATTACATATTTTATGAACCACTGAGAATTTTATTAGAACGCCTAACAAGACATCTCGTTCGCTCACACTTCTTTGTGAGGAATCAAATGACTCATCCATAAACACGGGAGTTTTTGTTACGAGGACCCGGATAAATTCGGGTGTGGTTATTTTGGGAGTATTTTCTTCGGATTATTATGTGTGGTTCGTGGCTAAGTAATGGCGCTCCAAATAAAAATAGGTGTACAGATCGATTGAAGATTTAGTTAGTCTTGCCGAGGTCGAACCGTGGGTGGCTGGCCGTTCACCATATTGGACTTAGAAAGCATGTAAAGCCGTTGGTTCCACCATTCGTTTATTGAAACTTTTATTAGTAAGGAGGTCAAAATTTTGATAGCCAGATCTAGCAACTTAAACCCATTCAGGTTACTGGGTGGTTACTGTATTGAAGAGGCCAGAAAGGCTGTCACCCATATAAAATACCCTCTCAACTCCTACATAGTTGGGCAACGACTAAGACAGAATAAGTTGGAAAAAAATACAGTGCAGCTCACTTTTCCCAAAATCATAGTTATTGTATAGAAAGATTATACACAATATTAGGCTTCAATCAATCAAAAACAGAACACTGAATAGAAGACTGAGGGCACAGTTTCACCAGCTATGATTAAGCTCCCTTTAAATTACATGGCAGGTAATTTCATACAAATTCTGTTCCATTTCTGAATTTATTCGGTGAGTAGAGGCTATTCGGACAATGTGAAACCGGTCCTTTGTTTCAGAGTTTAATCGTTTCGGTAGGTAACGAAATACCTAACCAGTCATCGGAATATAAGTAGCAACACCGACCACAGGCAGGTGATACCGCAGGCTTCCCACAAGGGTCAACAACCATCCAGAACTATTTGATACTAAATGTAGCGTCTATATTCTAATAACAAGGTCTCGAGTAATTTACTTTAATCAATGAAGAAGGTCAAAATTCCTATCCAAATTGATTCTCTAAAGTTATGTCCCAGGAATTATCTGTAGCAGGTGTGTTATCTTTGTTCAAGATGGATGGAATATGCATACCTACTAAGTTTGTGTCCTTATAAACTAACTAGCTGCCATCCGTGGCTCCGTCTGCGTCATATTAGTACATTTATAAATTATTTTGTTATTAATGATTCTTAGCTATATTTTTGTAAAGTTTCATCAAAATCTGTTCAGTAGTTTTTGTTAGATTGAGTAACAAACATCCATCCATCCATCCATCTTCACTAATATTCACGTTTATAAAAGTAGTAGAGTTTATTATAGATAAGTATATTAGAGATAAGTAAAATATTATTGAAACATTAGTAAAAACATGAATCTGCCAAAGATTACCTATACCTATTTTTTTGCTACCTTTTTTCCTTCAATGTGATCACTAAAAGTACAGGGGGGTGACCATAACCTTACTCTAAGAGCGTGGTCACTCCCCTGATCCTATTATAAAAAAAAAAACCGATAGTAAGCACCCACTTTTAATCCCAGAAAAATAGTTTCAGTGGAACATGAGAACGAAACCACGATCAAAAGCTGTGTTCTTAAATAATTAAATACAAATTATAGCGTAAACTAGTGCGTCGGAAACCAACATTAATGAAGTTGCAGCTTTAAACCAAATGAGTTACTGAAAACAAAAGGAAAAGCGGCAACCCTCAGAAACCGAAACTGAAGATTTCGGGAACTGCAACCAACACCACTTACAAAGGCTCTACATTGAGAAGAGGCAAGGAACGAAACCGCGTGCCAGGGGACGCCACAACAAGGAAAATAACCATGGGAATAAAATTGAGTTCAGCTTTGAAAATGTATTTATTATAATTTCAATTTTTGCAACAACCACTTGATCATTTTATTTCGTTTTGTAAGTGTTGCCTTAACAACTAATCATCAGGTATCAGGTACATATAATAAATCTGTATAAAAGTCGTTTGTGTACATCGAAAATATTTCCAAAAAAAAATAGCCAGGGTGTTAAAGGAGAACCAACAGATTTTTGGATGTTTTGTCTGTTTATCTGTTTGTCTGTTTATATGTGCACATATCACGTAAATAGTACGAAATCAATGTAGATAACTTTCATACATAAAAATTGTGCGTAACTTGAAGTATTACTTTTTGTTTCATCGCAATCGGTTCACTCTATCAAAAGTTAGATGAATTTAAAGTGTTCAAGAAGTAAAATATCGCAACATACGCATTTCAGATATTCGGACTGTTGAATTCGATTTTATGTTCACAGATATCTCCGTCAATTTGGGACCAATTTTGAAAATTATTGTTTTGTTTGAAAAAAATGTAAAGATAAGTATGTTACCATTTTAATTTGATAAAGATCTAATGTAGAACTTCGGAGATATACAATAGAACTCTTCAATTAATGACGGCATATCTCTCGGAATTGCTGCACTGCAATCGCATGTCTGTTTATTGTTTATACCATTTCATAACATAACATCACGACAGTACACTCTTAAGAGGTACGCAGATGTATACAGTTCACCTTGGTACATGCACCCTCATTTCACCAGTTATTTTCAAGTTGCATGATATTCGGGTAATCTATTCTGGCATTATAGGTTCCATAATAAAGAGCTTGCATATTAGGTACAAATAAAAGTGAAAAAAAAAAAAAAAAAAACCGGCCAAGTGCGAGTCGGCCTCGCGCACGAACTGTTCCATACCATTATCGTAAAAAACGACAAAAAATCACGCTTGTTGTATTTATATATATTTTTTAATATTTTTTCTATTCTGTTTTTAGGATTTGTTGTTATAGCGGCAAAAGAAATACATAATCTGCGAAAATTTCAACTATCTAGCTATCACGGTTCATGAAATACAGCCTGGTGACAGACGGACAGAAAGACAGACGGACCGCGGAGTCTTAGTAATAGTGTCCCGTTTTTACCCTTCGGGTACGGAACCCCAAAAACTACCAACTTTCAAATAAAATTGGTACCAAAGACAAAACAACTAATACATTAAAAAAAAATATGTTTTCGTTTCGGTGTGGTGTTCTGGAGTGCTACTAGATGGCGCAGCAAATCTGTCCTTTCCTTGTCTATATGAAGTCGATATTCTTCTCCCTAGAGTAAATAGTGTGCAGCGAACGGCCGGTCTAGGTAGGTAGAAAGATAAGCAGGGGGGTGGAGTAGGTAGGTTTGTAGGGTAGGATAGGCAGTTAACGGGAGCGAAGTAGTATAATAAAATAAAAAAATAACGCTTCAATTTTGAGCTTTGTTTCGGGGGATAATGTAAAGTGTTTCTTCACTAACAGTGGTTTGGAAGAATCAGAATCTACCAACTATCCAGTAGAAGGTTTAGTAGCCCTCAGTGCTCCTGGACTGCCAGCTCATAAGATAAATTAAAAAAGTTGGCGTGCCTACAATGCTCCTAGAAATCTAAGCCCGCCAAAACTTTGTAGATTAAGTCACCAATTTACACCGAAACGTGATAGTTCAGAAGCAGAAATTTAAAGAGGGTGCAAAGCAGGAGATAGTGTTTTAATTTTTTTATACCCCGGATTCCTCTCATTCTAAAAATATTTCATTAAGTATGAGACGATTCCAGTTTCTAGTGAGCCTATGTTACGCAATGACAATTAATAAAGCCCAAGGCCAGATGCTGATAGTTGCGGGTGTGTATTAGCTGTTTTTCGCACGGTCAGCTTTCTGTGACTCTTTCGCATGTTAGCAATCCTAGAAGACTTTTATGCTTTGATCTCAAGCTTCGTAAGGGTTCTGATCACATCCCCGAGCGAGCTTTGGACTGGAATTCCCAAAGAAAAGAAAATGTGGCTGCCCCGTCAAACCTGGCGTCGCGCGTCGCACCGTGTTTGCAGAAGCGACGAGCAACGGAAAGACGTGGAACTAGGTGAACGTCAGAAGACTTCTGTGGACGCCCTCTGACCCATCTAGGGGACACAAGTAAGACATTATGTATGTCAATTACCCCTGAGAAGGTGAAGACGGTGTTTATAAAGTCCACGTGAACGAAGTCGCGGGCAGCAGCTAGTTAACTAATAATCCAAATCTTACCAATCTTACTTCTTTTATAAATGCGAAAGTTAATAAGGATAAATGGATTTTTGTTACTCTTGCACTTTTGTAGTTTTTGAACTATGAACAGATTTTAAATAATAAATCATCTAAATAACAGGACTCATAGTGCTAATTACAAATAATAACAAATCAGTTCTTGACACCGCTACTGCAAGAAATGAAACTGTTCAGTAATAGTTTTCATAAGAATAACACATAGGATAAAATTTATAAAGATATTGGGCGACGTACTAATTCCACGCGGGTGGAGCTGATGGTGGCAGCTGTATTAGTATTATTATAACGAGGACAAATTGTTTGTTTATTTTCCTGAAGGTAGTGGTATTCTGGTGTACAGATCCACATCTTTTAGTCATTGTTTGTTTATTTATTTGAAAGTGCTGATCCAATTAGTAAAATCCTACATTTTATTTAGTAAAGTTCAGGTATTACCGCAACTTTTCCTCCAGTGTTATTATTATTGCTAAGTTTTCATTAAAAACAAAATAAAACTTAACTATTAAAATCCTTTTGTAGTTACCAGGCTACGTTGCTTGGTTATTCGTGCTAAAAATGCGGGAGTAAAAGGATTTAAAAATATATATCAATGCTTCACCCCGCACAAAATATCAAATAGCTAAATATAAACAAACCTATTTTCATTATTATTACCCCCGATATCAGAAATATAAGTTTTTGTAAACAAATTAATTAACACCTATAATTATTATGTTTGTTTAGACTATTCAAAAGGTTCCAATACACAGTTGTCGTCATATTGAATTGAAGTAACTTCCCAATGTTCTTCAGTGCTGGTTATGAACTTCGGCCACTACCAACGGACGCAATTTCCAGTTAAAGTTGGTGTTATTAAGCTGCTCGGTCTACCGGAAGGGCATTCACTCGGTTTGAGTGAAACAAGTTTACACAAATTAATCAAAACTTTAAGTGAATCGGTTACAAGTTACAATAAATTGTCGATATGTGCGTTTATGATGTATTAATACATGAGCAATGTTCATTCATTTCTATCAATTGTTTGGCCGGTTTGTATCTCAGCTTTTAATAGAGACGTCTGTCTTGAAAAGCCACAGGCACATCGTGGCCTAATTAGCAATGTTGTTACAACATGGTTTAGACGTTGTTCAGGGGGGTGACCACAAGCTCTTAGAGTAAGGTTATTATGAGATCGCGTAAGTGACGGATGTATACAAGTCATATACATCTGTCCCTTACACACACTCAAAATAACCTCACTCTAAGAGCTTGTGGTCACCCCCCAGTTCTTTTCTGCTCGAAAATATTAATTCAGTGTTTGTATAGCTTGAAAGCGAGTCCATTTTCTGTTATTCTTGTTATTGATGATAATTTTTCAGAATTTATGAGAAAAAGTTAATTACAATTTATTATGCTTTGACATTTGGAGCCCATTTTCCTTTAACAGTTTACTAACATATGGGATAATGTAACCTTTTTCAAAGTGGAACCTAAATAGGAAATACAATCTATATCTATAAAAGCGAAAGGTGACTGACTGAATCACTGACTGACTGATCGATCAACGCACAGCCAAAACTGCTACGCCTAGAAGCATGAAATTTGGCAGAAAGGTTCCTCAAGTGACGTTAGTGTGCACTACGAAATTTTTTTTGGGAATTCCACCCCTAAGGGGGTATAAAGGGGGTTGAAAGTTTGTATGAAAAATCTAATTATATAGGCCAAAATTTTTCGAAACTACCCCCAAATGATGATTTAGGGGGTGTTGAATTTTGTATGAAAATATCTGATTTCTTGGGTCAAAAAACATGAAACTTGACATAAATACCAAACTAAATAAACAATAAGGGCTTTCAGTGTTAGTTTTCGAAACTACCCCCCAAGCATGATTTAGGGGATGTTATTTTTTTTTGAAGAATCTTATATCTTGGGTTAATAAACATGAAACTTAACATAAATACTAACCTCAATAAACAATAAAGGTTAGCATTATTAGTCTTTTTAAACAACCCCCAAAGTTGATTTAGGGGGTGTTGAAGTTTGTATGGAAAAATCTGATTTCTTGGGTCAATAAACTTTAAACTTGCTATAAATACTAACCTATATGAATAATAAAAGTTGTTATTATTATTAAATGAAACTACCCCCAAAAGATGATTAAGGGGTGTTAAATCATTTTTAAAGAATCTTATTACATCAGTTAATAAACATGAAACTTGACATAAATAAACAATAAAGGCTTTCATTTTTAATTTTTCGAAACTATCCCCAAAAGATGATTTAGGGGATGTTAATTGTTTTGCAGAATCTTATATATTGGGTTAATAAGCATGAAACTTGACATAAACACCAACCTCAATAAACAATAAAGGTTTCATTTTTTTTTTTTGCAACTTCCCCCAAAAGACGATTTAGGGGGTATTACAGTGTTTTTGAAGAATCTTATTTATTGGGTTAATACATTTGCAAGTTGACGTAAATATCATCCTAAGTAAACAATAAAGGTTGTCATTATTAATTTTTCGAAACTATGCCCAAATGTTGATTTAGGGGGTGTTGAAGTTTGTATGGAAGAATCTGATTTCTTGGGTCAATAAACATGAAACTTGAAAGTAGTAGTAGTAACTTGAAGTATTAATAAACGATTGCAAGGAGAAACTAGATATTATTGCACTAACAGAGATTAATATAAAGAAACAGGAGCTATGTTTGTTCAATATAGATGGATATGACACATTCATAAATACAAGAGAAACCAAGAGAGGGGGAGGGATTCTATTGTATGTAAATAATATGCTAAATTTTACTGCCAGCATAAGTACAACAAATTATTATGAGATGATACATGGGCAAATATTCCAAGACGGAAGAAAACCTGTACATGTGTTGATTATCTATAGGCCGCCTAATACAAATAAACACGGATTTGTTGACGTAATTCATATGTTGCTATCCAGGATTCCCTTAAGCTGTGAGATAATTTTGATCGGTGACACAAACGTGGATTTGTTGTGCAAAACCGGTTCCAACAATGTAATTAGTAAATATACCAACAATATGAGTGAGTTGGGACTGGAATGTGCAATCCGTGACGTAACGCGAGAAGAGGTTTACGGCGACACTGTGACGCGGACGTGCATCGACCATGTGTGGGTTCGTTCTCAACGTGTGCTATCTGCGTTTGTGTTAGCTTGTAAGATATCGGATCATTACGTAATCGGTGTGTGTCTCTCTAATCAATCGGACTCGAGTAATTTTTCAAATGTATTGCGTGCTAATAAGACTATTGTTTGTGATAAAAGGGTTTCTGAAAAACTCGAAAATGTTTCATGGGTGCAGCTTTTGGATTGTAATTGTCCGAAAGATTTGTATAAAAGATTGTGTTTAGTTTTCACTGATGTGTATAATTATGCGAAAATTCATGTTCCACTGAATAATAAAAGAAAAAGCAAGCCTTGGATTACTAAAAAGCTGAAGATTATGATAGGTACTAGGGATAAGTTGTTTAGAAACTGGAAAAATAATCCAAAGGATATGAACTTGCGTATACTGTATAATAGATATAGAAACAAGGTAAATAAATGTATAAATAAAGCTAAAAATAAATGCCGACAAGAAGAGATAAAAAACTGTAATAAGAATATTAGAAAGATTTGGGCTAAAATTAACTCTTGGTTAGGAAATAAGAAAAGGAGTGTGGATTCGGTTATTTTAAAGTACCTAGGAAGGTCAGAAGATTCTGTTAGTGTAATATGTAATAAATTTTCTACAGCATTTACTGAAGAAGTTTTGAATGTAAAACATATCTGTAGCCATAAGTTTTTGGATAGATCTAGCTATGTAAAAGGAAGCGAAATGTCACTACGCTTTCAAAAAGCTTATCCAGACGACATAGATAAAATAATAAATTTGCTCAGTTGTGAAAAAAGTGAAGGAATAGATAAAATCAGAGTTAAGGAAATTAAATTGTTAAAATCTAAGTTGAGCCCTGTAATAGCCTTATTTATTAACTTATGTGTTAAAAACGGAATATACCCGGAAAAACTGAAAACAGCTTTAATAAGACCTATTTTTAAAAAAGGTGTGCACAGTGATTACTCAAATTATAGGCCAATAGCCTTATTATCTGTAATAAATAAAATTGTAGAAAAATTTGTTGTGAATCAAGTGAGTTCTTTCTTGGAAAAACACAATATATTAACAAATGCACAACATGGTTTCCGACGCGGGAGAAGCACGGCGACGGCCCTGGTGCAGTTTACTGATGACGTCAATGAGTGTTTGGACCAGCGGATGCAGGTGGTGGTGGTCTACATTGATTTCAAAAAAGCTTTTGACACTTTGGATCACCATCAGCTGCTTCAAGCTATGGAAGAATGTGGTATCGCGGGACCACTGAACAAGTGGTTTCGTGCCTATCTCACGGACCGGTCGCTGCAAACTGTTATTGACGGCGTCGTTGGAGAACCCAGACACGTCACTTGTGGTGTGCCAACCGGATCCGTGTTTGGCCCCGTCGGTTACATCATGCATGTCAATAGCATGTGCAATGTGGTTCGAAACTGTCGCATATACATGTACGCTGATGATACCTGTCTGGTATACGCAGGCAAGGATTTAAATGTCATAGAAAGAAACGTTCAAGAGGATTTCACTAATGTTATCAAATGGGCTCATGATAATGGGATTATAATTAATTTAGAAAAAACCAAATGTATGTGCATACGATCTCCTTATCTTAAAAACATTGTGTGCCCGCCACGCATAGTGGGACATAGCTTTGAGTGTCTGCACAGTGAACAGATGTCGTTGTGTACGTGTGCAACTATTGAGGTGGTGGAGGAGTACAGGTACCTGGGTTTGACTATAGACAACAATTTTTCATGGAAATTACACATTTCATATCTATGTGACAAGCTCAGGTCAGTGCTTGTAAAATTCCACCACCTTAGTTTCGTACTGGATAGGGCTACACTATACGTGGTCTACTATGCACTTGTGGACTCCCTACTCTCTTATGGGTTGGTCTGCTTTGGCTATACATTTAAATCATATATAGACAGAATAAAATCACTACAAATCAGATTTATGAAACTATTAGTAGACAAAAATACAAAAAACCGGTGCAAAAATAGCAAATACGAAGAGTTATTCTTGGAGTGCAAGATGCTGCCAGTCCATGAGAGAGTGGTTTTGTTATCAGCCTTAGACCAGTTTCGTATTGAGGATTTCAAACAGACTATCGTGCATACAAGGTCACAAAGGAATGTAAGCGTAGGAAAATTTGTAGTACCCACTTGTAATAATTATTATGGACGCAGGTGTAGAAAATATTTAATTCCAACAATTTTTAAATAACCTTCCAGTTGATATGGAAAGCAGTTGTACCACAAAAAACGCTTTTAAAAACCAAGTGAGAAAGTATCTCCTTGGAACCTTTGGGGAAAATATTATATATACTTAACTAACAATAACTAACCAATTTATATTGAATATTACTAATATAACTAACATTTCAAATACTTAGCCATTAAGCGAAAAAATGTACTTTTGGTTAATTTTTTTTTATTTTTTTTTTTGTGGGAGTTGCGTCTGCCAACAAACTGTCCTACTCCTTGTACTGTACCTACCTCTTTTTTTTTTTTTTTTTGACATAAATACCAAGTTAAATAAAAAATAAAGGTGGTCATTATTAGTTTTACTTATCTTCTCCCAAAATACGATTTAGGGGGTGTTAAAGTTTTTTTGAAGAATCTTATTTCTTGGGTTAATAAATTTGAAACTTGTCGCAAATACCAACCTAAGGAAACAATAAAGGTTGTCATTATAAGTTTTTCGAAACTAACTCAAGCTAAGAATCTTACTGGACAGGGTTTCGTTTTTGACGTGGGGTTCTACCATTCAACCTTCAATGAGCTGAAAAGGATAAAAATTTGTTTGTATGTAAAATCAAATTCCTTGGGGATAAGTTTGATACTCAAAATTTACATAAAACATTTTTAAAACTCTCTCCCAGATAGAGTAAGGGGTTTTAAAGTATTTTTTGAGGAATCTCACTGCGCAATGTGACTAACATAAACGATAAATAAAAAAGAGAAGAAAAGAGTGAATAGCATATTTAGGTTTTTCAAATCTCGACCCTCAACGGGGCAAAAAGGGGTTGATAAGTTTTTAGGGAAGGATTTTACTTTGTGGCGGTAACCTAAAATTTATTATTCTTTAAGTCAAATTACGAATCGTCCCAATCCAATAAACCCTGTATACCTACGATACCCATTTTTTATTGTTTTAATAATAGCTAATTTTTGGTCGCCTTCACTAAGTGCATAAAAGAAAATCATTTATAGCATAAACGAAATCACGCGAACAAAGTCGCGGGCGGAGTGCTAGTTACTTATATATCAAACCGATTATTCTAATTATTATTCTCGAATTACTTATTACCACGTGTTTATTATCCCACATTAACTCTGAATTAGGCAGAAAATGTTCTCAATTATTTATAATATAATTAAAGCAAAAAACCTTTTGTATCTGTCCCTCATTTGATTAAGCACCATTTCGTTTCAAGGCTCTGCTTTAAGGAGGCTCACGATTAACTCTTACTCTCTTATTTGGGAGGCTTAACAAATTCTTAACAGGCAATTTAAGATGCGGCAGACGTTGCTAAGTAAAGACTGTAAGTAGAGGCACGTTTTACATTATGTTAAGTTCAGTATCTGCGCCTAAGTCTATGCTTCGCCAGTTTTTGCTGTTTCTGTTTCCAAAGGCGTTACTTTCTAAATCGGAATTGGTAAATTAACTAATTACCTTAAATTCAGGCTATTTAAGTTTTTTCCCTTTGCGATACGATTTTATACCGAACTGTGTTAACCGTTTTATTTAGGTCCATGTATCGGACATCGGCATTGTCCCACAAGTTACTTTGTAAAACTATTTATTTCGTACAATAAATCAGGAGTTGAAAAATATTTCAGAATATTTAATTCAATTTGGATGGATTGTGTGAGCAAAGATGCGGAACAAAAGGGAGTCAGTGATAACTTGACTATTGACAGAACGAAACTTAAGAAGAAAACGTTACGGCGACCCCAAGTAACATAGAATAAAGACAAGAAGATAATAATTAAAGATTCTTCGAGTGTGGAATTATGATCAGTTTATAAATAAAACAACAGTATTGTACAGTGTAAAATTAAAAATAATGTGAAGGGTTCAGAAATCTTCAACCTTTAATGATTCAATTTGTTAAGTTTGTTGTTCTCACTTTGATGGCAAACAAAAGCCGATCGATAGCTGCGTTTTGAATTCGTTTTAATCATTTATCATTATATTCCTAATGGAGTACCTCAAGCGCTCATAATGATTACTAACAATGTCCAACAATAGCTGCTGTTAGTTAATCTCGATATCAAACACCGATATTGCTAATTGATGGCAATTTTGTTATTGTGAAAGGGAATTAAGACTGGGCTTTTCCTATTGAAAGTCAACATGTAGTATGTAATGAAAGTCAAATATTTATCTATTTATACTTCATGTACCAAAGGTCATCATTATTATCATTTTAGCCAAACGAAGTCCATTGCTGGACATATACGCAACTCCGAAGCGTCGTCACACTCGCCACACTGATTGGTCCTGTGCGTTTCGCATCCACCGGACTCCCACAGTCTTGACCAGGTCATCGCTCCACCTAGAGGGAGGCCTTCAACGCTATGTCTTCCGGTACGCGGTCACCACTCCAGAAAATTTTGGCTTCAACGGCCATCCGTTCTGTGTGTAATGTGCCCTGCTCACTGCCAAAAGTATTTCAGGATAAAAATTATAATTATATGCGAAATAGAAATAATTGTCAGTAGGTACAATCATATTCTTCTCAGGAACAGTAAATTTAGTTATCATCCTTACAAAGGCGCAGAGGACCTTAACCTTATTGCTACCTACGCCAGAAATATTTAGGACCTCTGCCGTTATTTAGATAAAACATATTCATCTGGATTGGGTAAGTAATGTAGGTCGCATGTCGTTTTTAACACTTTAACCTTGAGTTGGCTCAGCTTAATGCGGATTCTCAATAGAATACGATGCCAGCTTTCACTGGTTTTGTTACCACTGACGTACGACCTACAGCACATGAAACGGGTACATGTTTCTACTTTAGTAGTAACACAATAAATTATGATGCGGGTGCGGTTTGGGGCAAAATAATGGCCAAAAAGGGTAAACAAACTAATCACAAGCAAGGCTTCAGAGTCAGTAACGATGTTTTAATTATGTGAATTTCTAAAAACATAGTTGGTGTGTACTGCAACATTATTTATTATTCTAAGCCTATGTTGTCCCATTATAGGTCCCACTGTCCCAAAGTAACGGAATACATAATAGTACAGGCAGTGACGTGCGAAGGCCTCCTTTTCTTCATTTCTCTTTAAATGTTCTGCTGACTTTAATTAGAAATCCAGCTCATTTCACCATCTTTTCCTGGGAGTCACTCAGTGGTGTCTTTTTTTTTTGATTATTCATCCGACATGGATATGGCCAAGTCACTGCCACTTTAAACCATTCATTGTGCGATTTGCATCTGCTATTGTGTACTGTTTTAGAGTTCCTAAGGCGGTCATTGTGTTTGACACATAGTCCACTTAGTTCTATAACTTGTTGGCAATGTGTCCAATTTTGCGCCCCGTTCGTGAGGTTAGAAAGAATATGGGTCAATATATTTTATCTGAACTATACTTTATTATTATAATTATGTGCGGTATACAGTATACTGCAACTTTTTAGTACAAAATTATTAATGTTTAATGCTTGACCGTTTGACCGTTATTCTATCCACTAACCAAATACCAGTCAACAACAAATTTTTTGCACAATTATTGATCAGAAATGTTATTACTGTAAGACCCGTATTAGAAATTAGATTTGGGCAAAGATTAGTATGAAATCTAATAGATTTGATTCCAGAATCAAGCTTGAACAGATGGCTTTAGAATAGGTGTATTGTGTATCTAAAATTTCTACATTCGGTTTCAAATCGAGTTTAACAGGCTGTTAAGAAAGATTACATCATTTGAACCAATTAGTCCAACCATATATTTATTTATTTATTCGTTTATCCTCGCATTGGAACGCCTTGCAGCAAATACACCAATGGAGCACAATCTTATACTTAACTCACTATATAACTCCAGGTTTCTTCACGATGTTTAGACCAAAATAGCGTTCCACAATTTTTTAACTTGAAACAATTCTTTGGAGCTAAAATTATTTCGATATTTGAACTTTTTACTATATTTAACCCGGATAACCTTTGGGTATGCAGACGACAGCACTGTTACTGAGAGATACTTATCCAACGCTCGTGCTACCGGGCCTCAAATCCAGTCTCTCCGGGAGGCCATGGTGGAGCGCTTAAACCTGTCCTTGCAGGCAGTCTCCGAATGGGGCGATGCCAATCTGGTCAGGTTTAATGCTGCTAAAACCCAGGCGTGTCTTTTTTCCGCAAAAAAGAGTCAATTTCACCCGGCTTCAACTTTCCGAGATGTGACCGTGCCAATAGCTGACCATTTTGAGCTTCTTGGCGTTACGTTGACATTGACTCTCAATTTTGGGCCATACATTGAGGCAAAGGCTCAGCTGGCTGCCAAAAAGCTGGGGATCCTTGCAAAGGTGAGAAGGTATTTCACGCCAGAACAGCTGCTCAGCTTGTATCAAGCGCAAGTTCGATCATGCATGGAGTACTGTTCTCATCTCTGGGACGGATCTGCCAAATACCAGCTTGATGTACTAGAGTCGATCGAAAAGCGGGCCAAGAGGCTCATCAGCGATGAGGCACTGGTTAAGTCAAAGCTCCAGAGCCTTGAACATCGTCGCCGAGTTGCCAGCTTGTCGGTTTTTTATCGGTTACATTTCGGGGAGTGTGCGATGGAATTGCATGATTTAATTCCACCCAGCCCGTTCCATCATCGGACTACCAGACGTACGGAGATGCGTCATCGATATATGGTGGACATCCCACCCATACGCACTAAACGTTTTGAGAATACTTTTATTATGCGTACAGCTAAGAGTGGAATTCCCTGCCGGAGTCTGTGTTTCCCGATAGCTACAATCTAGGGGTCTTTAAGTCAAGAGTGAATAGGTTACTTCTAGGCAAGCGTGCTCCACCGTCGACCACATCATCGCTTACTATCAGGTGAGATAATGGTCAAGCGCAAGCCTATATTAGATAAAAAAAAAAAAAAATTACCCACAAAGATTCATTAAAAGTTTTCTCAAATTCACGGTTAAATTGCTTGTCTTTAACATATCGCGACAAAAACCGTTTTATTTATGAACCTAAAACAAATTCACTTCATGAATTCACATGATATCAAAGAAAGTAACTACAAACATTTTACTAATCAACATAATTGAGTTCAACAAATGGAAAGTAGGCTCTGTCATCACAGTTCTTTTAACTTATGATTGTATTATACGGTGCACAAAAGAAAAACGTTTGCTTTTGTATAACTTCGCGTTTTTTCCTCATGGCGAGAGCAGAATGCTAAGCAATGTCAATTACGTACTTGTTCATTTGGTTCGCTTTGAAGCTAATACTGGGTAATAACAATTGATTGTTAAATTGCCATAGAATCCCTAAGTCCAGTTCTTTTATAGGGATTTCATCGACCAACATACATGCTATGTTATACAGAGTGTCCCGTATATCAAATTTAAGCCGGCAAAGATGGATAGGCCAACTCGAGACAGTTATCAGAAAATACCAAAAAAATCTTGATCATGTACTTTTCAAATAATAAGAAGCAATTTTTTTTTCGGAATAACTGGCACTCTGTGATGATCTGTGACTGACAAATATTAACTTTTCTTCTTTTATAGGGTTCCGTACCTTAAAAGGAAAACCGGAACCCTTATAGGATCACTATGTTGTCCGCCTGTCAAGACCCTCAAGATCTCGGGAACGCGTGGATGTATCGAGTAAAAATTCTCGTATACTCCAATTTCCAACCCCTTTCAGCTGCGAAAAAAAATCAAACTTCTAAATCAACGCAATCAAGAGATACAGCCGTTAATGACACATATTTTACACTCGCAAGGAATTAAGATCTACAGGGTACTGCCCGTTGACATAAAATCGTTAAATTTGGCAAAAATGTCTTATAATACAAAGAAAGGAAAAAATCCGAAAACCATTTCACACATCCCCGGGCCCACCCACCCGGGGACTAAGGTTATCAGCCCCTATTTAGATTTTCTCTTCTCTTTGTACTGGCTCTATTGACAACGATGCATCCCGTTGAATTGTTAATAGAGCTCGTCAAGGATTTAATGTAATTCTGTCATCTCTTGCCAGATGTGCACCTTACAGTGCCCCTGCCCCCCCGCCCGCTTCTGACGTAAGTCATGCCCCACCTTCAGCCAGTGTACTGGCAGCCATTAAAACCATAAAAGAGAGACTTGCCCAAGACGGCCAATCCCGTATGAGATTCGGTACTTCCTTTGGCATATTAGTAGAAGCCCTCATACCCGATCTACATCCGACCGTTGAGGATGTACTGGAACCTGAACCTAGCCTAGGCCCCCGTGTCATGTGAGGAGAAGGACTCTCCAAGATCACCCTCCCCACCCGTCAGGCCCACTTCCGGGCCTAGATCACCCACCCTTTCCCAGGGCGAGGTTCATGCCAATAGTGCAAATAAGCCTGATCCAATTCCCTCTGAGAGAGACCGTAGCCCACTAAAACCCCAGACTTCGGCTGCTAAGCCTCCTCCTCGTAGGATGTCCGCCCGTCTTCAGTACAAAAAGTACAAGGAGCGCGTAGCCGCTATCCATTCAGAAACTAGGTCCAAATCCAAATCTTGGGTCGATGAGGAGCATGACTCTCCCATCGAAATGGACACAGCCCTCGGTACCGACGATGAATGGGCAGCAGTAGCTGACCACATCGATCAGGGAACAGATAATCCCCCAGTAGACCCCAATAACCCCGATTTGTCAGAGGACTATTCCACCATGTCCTCTTCTTCTGACTCTGATGACAGAGATTTCATTGTCCACTCTGGAGGAAAGAGGAAGATGAGGAATAGTCCCCCTCATGCTACCAAGGCCAAAAAGCCAGTAGCTAAAATTGCCTCTCCCCAGCCAGTTCTGCCGCCGGCCTTGCCCGACAGGCAGCCCGCCCCCGCCCCCGCCCCCGCTAGTCCTTCTCAGCGGTTAAACCGCTCGCCCAGCCCTATGGTAATAGTAAATACTACCACTAGGAAGCACCCTCCTCCTCCACCCATTTATCTTCAAGATAAAGGGAAATGGAGCGACATTTCAAGCGCCTGTGTAGCGCGTAAAATCAACTTCATCAAGGCCACTGCATGCCAACAGGGCATCTGAATCCAAGTCCCCACGCCCCGTGATTATCGAGATTTAACTCGTTTTCTCAAAGACAGGAAAGTATCTTTCCATACGTACTCCCTTCCTAGGCGTAACTGCGCGTCAGCGGAGCGACGCGACAAAATATATTGTATGAGATAAAGTGTCGCGTCGCGTAGTTCCGCTGCCTCGTAGTGCGGTTTATCTTATACAATATCATACAAAGTATATTTGGTCGTGTCGCATCGCGTCGCTCTGCTGACGCGTAGTGCGGTTTGACCTTTACTGTATCATATCGATCTCGTCTTCGATGAATGGAAAAGGAGAAAGAAGAAGATAGAAAACATAATTTATTTGGCACATGAAATACAAATTAAATGTAGATAAGTACAACTTGGCGCCTATTGTCAAATAACCAATCAAAATATAGAACTAACAGAACGCGGATGCGACGCGATTGGTCAGTCATCTTTGTGTCAATTGACTAACAATTTGATTGAATAACCAATCGCGCGCTCAGAACGTATCCCGCTCTATGTTTCACTACCAACCTAATAACGACTTATGCGGATTGCCAAACTACATTGCGGTGATCCCTTAATATTTCCCGCTGCCCACCAACAGATGTCACTACTGGTATATATCAGTCACATCCTCAGACATCGACTTACACCAACAGATTGAACAGCCTTTCAGGATTGAGAAGCGGATTCAGCTCAGTGGATAGTATTCAGGTAGTTGACCAAGTAACAGAGAAATTTTTAGAGTATAATATACCATTATATCATATATATACCATTATATTATATCTAGCCTTCATTGACCACAAAAAAGCTTTCGATTCTTTTTCACATGACAGTATCTGGGAAGCATTACAAGATCAGAACATAAACGAAAAATACAATAATATTATAAGAAACATCTATGCCAAAAGTTCGAGTAGAGTCAAGCTAGACAGAATAGGCACTAAAATAGACATAAAGATGCAAGGATTACCATGGTCTAAGCGAGGAATCAATATAAACGGGCAGTTTCTGAGTCACCTGAGGTTCGCGGACGACATTATCTTGTTCTCGGAAAACCCACAACAATTAAATAACATGATAAACGAATTACACCGAGTCAGTATAAAAGTTGGACTGGAAATGAATCTCGACAAAACAAAAAATACTACTAATCACCTAATGACATCCATCTTGGTAGACAACACACCTATCGAGTTTGTTCAAAAGTATGCTTACCTAGGCAAACAAATATCTTTCAGCAAAAAAAGAAATTTAGAAGAAGTGAATAGAAGAATTGCGATTATCTGGAAAAAGTACTGGTGCCACAAAGAAGTTTCCAAATCGCAGCTTCCACTACCTACTAAAAAAATTGTAATGGATTCGGTAATACTATTATGTCTAACCTACGGGTGCCAGACTTGGACATTCGATTGTAAGAACATAAACAAAATCCACACAACACGAAGAAGAATGTAGAGAAGTTGCTTAGGTATAAATCTGAAAGACAAGGTGAGAAATATTGAAATTCGCAAGAGAACCAATGTTACCGATGCTTTAATCTTCTCACTCCTAAGAAAATGGAAGTGGGCAGGTTGCGTGGACAGGCTCAAAGATGATAGATGGACGGTGAGAGCAGTAAAATGGACTGGCCCACGAGGAACTAGAAACAGAGGCAGGCCTAACGCTAGATGGGCAGACGAGATAGTGGTTCAAAGCTGACTACACGCTGCCAGCAACAAAACTCAATGGCACTCTTTGGAGGAGGCTTTTACCCGAAGGGGGTCCGTACAAATTACTTAAGTTACGTATTTATAAATTGTCTTTCCTTTAACTTAGTATAAATATACTAAGTTAAAAGAAAGTTAAAAAAGTTAGTTATTAAAAGAATATTAATTATAATTTGCATGGAATAAATAAAGCTTTATTATTATTATTTTCTTTATTAAATTAATGTACATACTTTTTACATTTTTAAATATTACCTTATAAAAATAAAATAAACATTTATCTATCATTCATCCACCAAAATAACAATATAAATATTAAAAATAGTAGCCCACTGGTATCGGGAACAGGGTCCAAGTACCGGTGGTCAGGGGTCCTGAGAGAGGAACCTCCTAACGATACGCGCCGTGTCCAGGATTATTGCTTTCTGGATCAAGCCCTTGATCCAGCTGCCCAACGAGAGCCTCCTCAGATGTTCGTCGAGGCTCTTGGCTATTATGACATTGCCATTTTATTATTATTTCATTTATTCAATTTCTTTTCTTATTGTCTACATTTTTAAATATTTTATAAAAATAAAACATTTAAAAATATAGAAAATAGAGGCCCACCGGTATCAGGAGCAGGGTCCAAGCTATCGGCGGTCAGGGCTCCAGAGAGAGGAACTTCCTAACAATGCGAGCCGTGTCCAGCAGTACTGCTTTCTGGATCAGTCCCTTGACCCAGCCGCCTAACGAGAGCCTCCTAAAGTGTTGGTCGAGGCTCGTGGCTATTAAACCATTGGCTGACACGACCATCGGTACAATGATCGCTGTGTCCACATCCCACATGTAGACAACCTCACGAGCCAAGTCAAGATACTTGATTTGCTCTTCTTTCTCGGCTTTCACGAGGTTCTCGTCATGCGGGACGGTAATGTCAACAATCATTAAATGCCTCTCGATCCACGACCACAATATCAGGCCTGATAATAATAGTCCTGTCAGCGATGATGGACCGATCCCAGTAAAATGTGATATTGCCATTTTCGAGAACTGCAGGGTCGGGCACATACCTGTAGTACGGTACCTCAGATGCCACAAGAGTGTATTTTAGAGCAAGTTGGTGGTGGATGATCCTGGCTACCAGGTTGTGCCTATGCAAGTACTCTTCGTTAACTAGACGAGAACATCCAGAGATAATGAGGTGGTAATAATTGATTCTTGCGGGCGGAGACATGCCCGACAGATGTCAACCGTGCGATCCTTCTCAATAAATCGCCGGTAGTTATTCGTCATGATAACTTCGTCCATTGTTATTATTATTATACCTAATGCGATAGCGCGGTCTTAAAATTAACTTATATACAATATAAAAATATGTTAACATTTCTAAAATTTATTGCCTATAATAGCTCTATCTTGGCCTTTCAGTTTTTTCTAAAAGTCTTTGAACATCCGAAAACCTCGATTCGTCTTAGTAATTTGACATATACGTGGGCGTAGGTAATTATATTGTCTCATATCATTACGTCCATCAATCACAGGGCTCCGATAGACGTATCGTGTACCTAAATACACCCTTGAGATCCCCTTTCACTCGATTCGAATAGGATTACATATTCGATCAATCTTTGGTAAACCGCAAAGGTATACAGTTGCAGTTTTTCTGGCTTTCTTTTCGTTGTTGCTTATGGGAACCTAACATGCCTTCAGAGGAGTTTTCTTTTCATTTATATAACTAGTTTTTGCCAGTAGCTATAATATGTGCATGAAAATCCAAAATATCCCTCGGGGACGTACTACCGGAATTAGGTCCTGGTATGGTCATCTGATGAGGAGGAATGAAAAGCATGTTACTAAAAGAGTTATGAATATGAATGTGGATTGATGAAGAGGGAGGGGACAACCAAAAAAAAGATGGATGGACTATGTGAGGAGTGATATGAAAGAAAAGGGAGTCAGTGATAGCGTGACGGAGGACAGGACGGTATGGCTGAAGAAAACGAGTTGCGCCGACCCCAAGTAACATGGGACAAGGGCAGGAAGATGATGGACGTACTACCGGAATAAACAGTCCTAATTAAAGCCATGGTTAACCTGAGTTGCAAATGTTATCCAAATTTGTTTCACCGTTGAGATGTGATTGATAGACAAATCAAACTTCTAAACTTTGACATCAAATAGTACGGTAATTAAGACTATAGTCACACACAGCCTTATGACAGCCCTGTTTACCTAGGAGGTAGACAGCTCTATGTCTATCTCCTCTCGTTCAGTCCATCCAAATATTATGTGTAAGAGATTCCTCTGGGCAATAAAACCACCAATTGCATTCTTGCTGTTATAGATATTTGTCCCGTACTTATTATGTGGTTGACATGTGCAATCACACTAATACGAGTATTATAAAGGCGAAAGTTTGTGAGTGTGTGATTGAATATTTGTTTTTCTTTCACGTAAAAACTACTGAATTGATCTGGGTGAAATTTGGCTCAGAGATAGATTATAGTCTGGAATAGCACTTATGATACTTTTTATGTTGGGAATATGTTTCCTTGGGATAAGTTTCGACATTATGTGCTGCTGAAGTATATAATGAACTAGTTTCTGCCAGCGGCTACGCCCACGAGAAATTGTTTTCTTATCCCAAGGTAACATTAAACCGTGAAGAAAATAATGCTATTCCATTTCCACCTTCCTTACTATAATATATTTCTGTGCCAAATTACATCCAGATCCGTTGGAAAACGATTGAGTAACACACATATACACATCAATCCAAACCTTTGCATGTATAATGTTAGTAAGATAAATAAATATTAAGGAGATTTGTGCAATATAAACTGCTGCTTTGGCCAAACCTATTTCAGGATCGACAACATAGTTTGTCCTCGACCAAATTAGTTCGTCTAAAGCGAGTTAGAGCTAATCACATTAGCGTATAGGGTACCCAAACTACTCAATAAGCTTCCATAATTACTAGAAATGCTATTAGCTTTTCCTTGTGTATGTTTTTTGACAAGAAATATGTAAACCAGTAGTAGTCTTGAATCTAAAATTATTCGAACTGCTTAATGCATTGACGGTCAATTTAATCAAATTTTATAAGACGCAAAATTTATTGATATATAGGAGACTAGCTGAACTCCGCGGCTTCGCTCCCGTCAACTGGCTATCTACCTACTTACCTGCTACCTATCTACCCTACCTACCTACCCAATTACCCTTTCTACCTAACCACCTACCTTACCTACTTACCCACCTAACTTACCTACCTACCAACCTACTCACCTGCCCTACTGATCAACCTACCTACCCTATCCTACCTACTAACCTACCCATAAAAAAAAAAAACCCTGTACTACATACCCTACTTACCCTACCCACCTACCCTACCTACCTACCTACCAACCCACCTACCCTACCTACACTATCCTCCCTACCTATCTACCAGTTTGTTAAACTATTTAGTTGAATATGAATTAATACTCGTATTACAATACGAATGTAACCAACTTTTGTTTCTACCGGCGGCAGCGATCTAATTAAATTTTAGAACACTGAAGCTGAAATTGCGACTTAACTATGATAGTTAGATATACTCTCTCGTAGACTTTTTTGTAGACAAGTATTTTTATATATCAATAATAGAGTTTTCTCAGCGCAAGCCAAATAATGAATTTTATAGGCAATATTTTGCTACTTTGGGTTACATTATTGCCATTTTCATAAGGATTTATATTTTATTTGAAAATAAATTGTAGCCTATATTACTCGAGAATGATTAAACTTTCCATAGGTGAAAGAAATAAAATCGGTCCAGCAGTTTCGGAACCAGATTTGGTACAAACAAACAAAAAAATATTTCCTCTTTATAATATTGGTAAATGATTAATGATTTTATTTCTGTAAGTTGGGTTGTACAAACACTTTTACATGTCGAACATATTTTTTAAAACTATATGAGTTCGGCGTTTCCTATCTGACTACTCTGAGATGAAAGGCCGAAACAAACTCAGAGGTCACAGTCTCTTTAAAGTCCAGACACAATCTTGGTTAGATCATGTGAAGACCATGTAGACTGATGTCTGAAATGGTCTTTTGAGGAAAGAACCAGCCAGATTGAGTGGACCTGTCCAGTCAGTGCACGCATTTGTCAATAACCGAGCAGCTCAACTTAGAATTTAAGGAGCTCAACGATTCGACGAACAATAACAAAGAAAGGACATTCCGGTAGGCCGCATAAACTACTTAAACTGCCAGACCATGATTAAAAACTAAGATAAGGTTAAATTACAACAAAAAAAAAGAATGATCCACATATTCTTCACATTTACAATAATTAAATTAAAATAATATAATACATTAAAAAGTAAATATTCTTGTCGTTGCAAGAAAACCAAAAAACAAAAAATAACAAAAATTATAATAACAAAATTCACGGTGCAAAATATTGTAAAAAAACAAAATTAATTGGCTCAATCCCAAGCCTTTTTGTCCTCAAGGTAATCTTTAATTGTATAAAACGCTTTCTGGCACAACTTACGTTTAATAAAAGATTTGAATTTATTAAGACGTAGATCTCTTGTACGTGGCTTGGAAGCTTATTATAAAAACGTACATATTGACATCTAAACGAGCCACCTATTTTCTTGAGACTTGTTGTAGGTACTACAAATTAATGTTTGTTCCTAGTATTTATGTTATGGATATCACTGTATTTTTTAAACAATTTTATATTTTTATGGGCATATAAAAGATTTTCATAAATATACTGAAAAAATATCATTACATTAATCTCTTTAAATTTCTCTCTGAGAGAGTGTATCGGGCTCAATTTATAAATTGATCGAACAGCTCTTTTCTGGAAAACAAAGATAGTCTGGATGTCGGCGGCATTTCCCCAAAACAGAATACCGTACGACATTACACTATGAAAATAGCTTAAATATACTAAACGGGCTGTCTCTATGTCAGTTAAATTACGATTTTTTCTAACAGCATATGCTGCGGAGCTTAGCTTCTTTGACAATTTATCTATATGTGGGCTCCACTGAAGTTTAGCATCCATAGTTAAGCCTAAGAATACTGTGCTATTTTCAGGATTCAATTATTCGCCCTTTATCAACACATCGGTTTTCACCTGCCTAACGTGAGGTAGGGTAAACTTAATGCATTGGATTTTTTTTTCATTAAGAAGTAAATTATTAACATTGAACCAGTGAACTACTTTTGAGATCGCGCTATGTACATCGTCAGTAAACAGCTGCTGACGTTTAAATTTAAACAAAAGTGAAGTATCATCCGCAAACAACAGTATATCATGGTTATCCTTTATTAGGTATAGATTAATCACTGCCAGTAAGAACAGATCCGATTACGAAAATTATATAAAACAAATACAAACCTACACTATGCTGAGTCCCATATACTAGTTAATACCCCAGAAAAATTCAAGTTTTACTGTAAGCCTCCTATACCATTTCATTACATTTCCATGTCAAACTTAATAGGCACTCGCCTCTGAAACTAGTTTATTTCATAAGCTGTTCACGTTGTTCGTTATCGGTTCACGAGTCATTTCGTGCCCATCGCGACACTCTGGCGCACTGTGCAAGCCTTTATAGCGTAGGCGGAGAGCCCACGTTGTCATAAAGTACGCACCTAAAATACATTTCCTGGTATTCAGTTTATTTTTTATATTTAGGCTAATTAAAATGTTTTATATTATGACTTTCTGGCTTAGGACGAGGTAATCTGTTACTTGTTTATTTGTGGATTTGATGAACAGATAGACAGAAACAATATTGCAGTTGAAGGAAAAGCAGACTTGCCAAGGGGTAACTTGCCTTGTATTACGCAGTTATTATGTTGTGGAGGTCAGATAGGCAGTCACTCCATGTAAAATACTGGTAGTATCTGATTAGACTGAAAGTCGATCCCAATATTTATTAAGCTGGGAAAAGGCTATAGGCAAATTGATAGACGGAAAAATGTAACATACATTGAAATCAATGTATATTAAATTCGGTTAAAAATGATTTAGGATGTCTCTTTCATGTTACCTTCTCTAGTTTGTAGAATGAAGACTATCGTAGACCTTATATTTATCGCCTAAATGCCTTTATAAAACTGGACGCAAGCTCCTAGCCTATCCTACCACTTTATCGGACCACGCGCGAATGCTCTATTTAACTTGACACTTGCGTTTTAATAACAAGCAGTTCACTACATAATGTTTTGTTTCAACATTATTTATCTAGGAATACTGTTCTTTCCTAAAAAAGTATTTTACGCTTTTGTAACATGGTGTAAGCGTTCAAGCAAGATTGGAAATAATTTAAAAGAAAACTAAGAAAGTCGCGATGCAATGGTCTGGCTCTCATCGATATAATTAGTTACTAAAACGAGTATGTACTTAAAAACTAAGATTATTTGCTGGCTCTTAACCAGAGGTGGCTCGTGACATTTATTTATGGGAGTTCACAAAAAAAGAAAACATAAAACTAGAGCTTACCATTTTTTATTTTGTACAGAAAATTCATTCTGATCTGTTCTGTTCAGTATTTCTGTTCTGGAAACTTCTTAAATAGCATCTAAAATGTCATTCTGAATGGTTTTAGACGTACTTTTAAAAACGGACCTGCTGGATAAATGCTGTTTCATAGCCAAATCGATCTCTGACACAAAATCTTCCAAACCTCTACAGATTCCGGAATGCCGTAGATTCATCCTAACCCCGTAAAGCAACTTGAAATGCACCACAAAATACCACACAATCTATTAAACGCCGTAAAATATATCGATTTTCATCAACGCATTCATTGAACTCTCTAATAGATTTTCGATACGCAGAATCGAGCGCTTTACGAAATTTTGAGTAAGAGCAATTTTAGGACCTTAGCAACCAGGCCATAAAAAATCATAAAAAAAAATTCAGGACGTGGTGGCCCCTTAGCTTTAAGTTCGAGACGCATTTCATATTTAACACAAATATCGCGCAAAACTATATTTTAGGCCGGGCGCATGCATACTGATTCCTGATCAGAAATCCTGATCAGGTTTCCTAATCAAGAATTCCGTGTGGAGAGCGCACACATTCTGGTTTTTGCATTCGGAATTTAAACGATCAGTTCGATCATAGACGCTTCTGATAACGCACGAGTATGGACGACGAAGACGAATTGGTGCTCATTGCTCTTTTATTGGCGCTAGACAAAAAGGACATAAAACGTCGTTATTGGGTGCATCCACGGAATACCCAAAGATTAACTGAGAGTCAATTCTATGTCAAAAGAGCAAAGTTACGGGCATACCCAGAAGAATTCTTCAAATATTACAGGATGTCAATGAAATCCTTTGATGAGCTTCATAATAGCATACGAGATAAAATAAAAAAGCAAAATACGCACATGAGATTGTGTTTGGATACAGAAGAAAAATTGACCATAACATTAAGGAATGAACGTATTTATTGTAATAAAAATTAAGATATTGTACAAACATTACGCTTTAAATTTACTTAAAGTTTAAGAATTCTTGCATTGTTCCCTCATGTGAATCTTGAGGCTGGAGGACTATAAACTGTGTAGCCTCATTGTCTTCAACACTAGTATTTGGTAAAGATATCTCAACAGGATAATCTTGCTTAGGGCTTTGTTGGGTAGTTGATTGGGGAGGTGTCACACTAGAAATTGAGTGGATAATAATAGGCTTCCTGGTATTCTTACGGGGCACATTTTGCTGCTGCGAAGGTGGATAAAAAGTTGGTGGTGATGGAGTTGGACTCTGCAAATATATTGGTGATACTTTGGGCACGTGTATATTTTGATAAGATGGAACGTAAGTCGGTGATGGAGATAAGTTATTTCCAGCCATTGGAAACGACCCTGAAGAATCGTCACTTTGTTGGTAATAGTTAGTGTACCGGGACGTTGATGGTGATGGTTCGTTTCCCATGGTAATCTTTTTTACCAATTGAAGCATACCGACTTTAAAATCATTTTTTTGATGAGCATTAATTGTTTTCATATAGCTTCTGAAACTAAGAAGATATTGCGTGTCGTCATCTTCGTCAATATTAGCAGAAGGTTTTTTCTGTTTTTGTTGCAACATACTTAGTATTTGATTGGGGACATCTTACTTTTTTTTCTGACTGACTATAGGTAAAGTAGGTACGGGTGACTCCATTAGTTGAGTAGATTCTGCATCTTCGGTCGGTTAGTTCCCTTCTGATTTTCTACTAGCAAACACTGGTGTAAGGAAGTAAAGCAAGGAACTATAAACATAAGTTTTGGGCTTTTTAGCAGCACTGCCAGTATGAAGATTTTTGGTTTTCTGAATTTCTTTGCGATAATAGTCTCTAATGTTGTTCCATTTCTTCTTCAATTCGGCACCTGAAATAAGTTAAAAATAAAACTATAATGCTCTTTTTTTCAGATTTCTGGCAACTGGTTGCAATTTTGAAGAAATGAAAACAGATTTTCTGGTGGGAAGCCGAACTGTGTCTGCACAAGTTAATGAAACCTGTGAATCTATTTGGGAGGTGCACCAACGTTCAGAAATGAGGCCACCGTCATCAAAAGAACGTTGGTTTGAAATTGCGGACAGTTATTATAGAAATGCCAACTTCCCAAATTGGGTAGGGGCAGTTGATGGGAAAAATATTCGTTTGATTTCTCCCCAGCGCAGTGGGTCTGCTTTTTATAACTATAAAAACTATTTCTCTATTGTTTTGATGGCAGTACCGATGGCAGATGGCAGAACCGTAGGTCTGCGTCTACTAGACGCAGACCTACGGTTCATAGCTATTGACGTGGGTGCTTTTGGCAGAGACAGTGACAGTAATATCTTTAAAAATTGGGTTTTTGGGAAAATGTTACAAGAAAATCGCCTTAATTTGCCAGAAGCCAAACCTCTGCCAGGAAGTAATGGCCCACCTCTACCATTTGTGTTTTTAGGTGATGAGGCCTTTCCACTGAACAATATTTTTTTGAAACCTTATCCAAGGCAGAACCTCAATAATCAACGTCGAATCTTTAACTATCGATTGAATCGAGCTCGACGAATAGTTGAATGTGCTTTCGGCATTCTTTCAAACAAGTGGAGGATTTTTCATAAAAGTATGACAATTCCACCAGATTTTGCTGTTCTAATAACGAAGACAGCATGCGTATTGCATAATTTTGTACGCAGACGAGATGGTTATAATTTTAAAGATACATTAGCACATTACTTCGAGGATTTTCCATTCCGTTCTGCACGACAATCTACAAACCGAGGCAGAACTATACGAGATAATTTCGCCGAGTATTTCGTCTCGCCGGAAGGAGAACTGTCATACCAAAACAATGAAAGTATTATTAATCCAAATTAATTCAACAATAAAGAAATATTAAAATACTTACATTTGTTTACTTTATCTGTGCACGTTTCCCAATCCTGAATAAGATCTTTACATATCTGTTCCCAGGCCAAATCTTTCATATCACGGTTATGATAATCCGCGTGATTTATGTCCCATATGCATGGGTGTTTTTCAACACTCATTATTAAATTCTCGGCATCGCACATTTTTTTTTACAGCTGACGGAGAGCGTTACACGTCGTACGTCTACTCGGCACAGCGCCAACGCGATTCTGAATGATTCTGAATGAAAATTTCCGTACGTGTGCGGCGATCGAGCCAAAATGTACGCGAATGCTGCGTTCGGGATGACGTCATCAGGTTTTTTATTCCGTTCTTCCAAAACGAACGCACGGAGAAATTCCGAACCGAACGTCAGGTTTTTTTCTGTCCGGAAAAAGTAAGAACGGTGTGCGCCTTGTCGAACATTTTGTATGCACGCGGACCATTCAGGTTTCCGAATCTGAAACCCTAATACGGAAACCGGATCCGGAATCAGTATGTATGCGCCCGGCCTTATACATAATTAAAAGAAAAACTGCGAAGAATCTACATTCTACCGTAAAGTAACTGATTTCAAGTGTTTGTTTTATTGTTTACATAAGATTGACAACAGCGCACAGGCAAAAGTCTCCCACGCCACCTTGCGCGATTTGGCAACGTCGCACGTGAGCGGCGCTCCAGATTAGGCTAATTTCCCATACAAAATCTTCTGTTTCACGCGTTGGACTGTGTCGATGTTTCTCTTTTGCACTCATTGAACTAGTACTAGAAATCGTACTGAATTTGTTATATATTGTTTCATAGGAGCGCAATCGCTGGCGCTCCACTCCACACGTTAGGCACATACAACTTGACCCCAAATGTGCGCGTAGGTAATAGTTAGTTTCTACTACGTTTCTAGTAAACTGCTAGTAACTGAGTTTATTGTATAGGCATTGTAGAAATAATGTATGTATAGGATTTTATGGAAATATAGATTATGCAATTTTTGTGGGAGTGCACTGCACCGACACAATCCGATTGGCTACAAATAATATTTCACACTTAAAAAGTGTTGAATTAACTGTCCTTATTAATCTCAATAAAATGAACTAATCTAATGTCACAAAAGAGATGTGAGAAAAAAAAACTTATTAATATGTTTAACTCGTCACTTGACAATAAATAAAAGTATAATTTAAAAACCCCCAATTCATTTTTATTTCATGCTACATAATTTATCTAGTAGTACGAGTACACGCAACGATCGGCCATCTATTAAACACGTAATTTTGACAAGATATCTTGCGAAAACACCCCGATTCAAACAGTAAAACACCCATAACTTTAGAACGGCTAAAACGATTTTCATCAAACATAGCTAAGAACACTCTCGATAAAGTCATCTTTAAAACAGAAAAAAACGCAATCGAATCGAACGAAATTTAGGTGGTATAATGCCACAGACAGATACACATATACACAAACACACGTCAAACTTATAACACCCCTTTTTTTTTCGTCGGGAGTTAAAAAAGATTCAATCGGAGTAAATAGTTACTTATTAGTTGACAAAACATTTTTGTTGGTATAACGCTTGTGATAGTCATAATTCAAATAAATAACGACAATATTTTCCAAGAGAAAACATTTATCTTGTCCAAGATTGTATTTGGCGAATGAATAGAGTTTAGTCATCCGAATAATGAGCAAAAGTGCGTATCTAGTATGATATTAGCCTCTCTGAAAGACTGGCTATTATTGGCTGAAATGAGCACAGTACGGCTCCTTTTATGCTGTCTATAAAGATATATTGAGGCCCAGGTATAATAAATAAGAAAATAAAATGTTGGTTGCGTATATTTCAGTAGTTTGGTCATGGTATTTTGTGAAAGACATTATTGATTTCCTTGTTATATCCATCCACAAATATAATTTGTAGCGAACTATGATCATTTTACTCCTATAAATACTGTATTTTTTGTTTTAGAAAATATTTGAAAACAAAGGATTGAGAAATCACAAAGTCAGCTTTTTACAAAATTTTGATCTGAATATTTTTTTAACTTCCCATTGATGTATGTACATCAAATTTGGTGATAATGTTTATTATTACGTATTATTTTACTGACAAATACCAATATATTGATAAATCACATTTTTCTTTGAAATTGCCTCATTATTTTCGCCCAACTTGTTCTTGCGGTTTGGTATAAAACCCTAAATGTGCGACACGCACTTGGCCGGTTATTGATAGTTAGATATCATTTTAGATTCGACAAGGTTTTTATTTAAGAAACTGTCCACCACTGGGGGCGACACGGATTTTTAAATTATTCTCGTTGTCCTCCACTGGGGTCAGTGAAAATGATTTCTAAACATTCCCTATGGCCACCGCTGGGAGACAATGTCACAATTCTGTTTTATTTTGTTTGTTTATTGCTCTTTTTTTACAAGTTCGAATTGGGTTTCTTTAATAAACTGATCGCTGTTAACGTATTTTTTTTGCGTTGTTTTGGACTAGTCTTTGTTTTGAGTTAATAGAATTTTCGGAAAAAAAAAAAAAAAAATATTGGAATAAAGAAACAAAATGAAACAGAATTGTGACAATGTCTACCAGTGGTGGCACGGAATGTTTAAAAATCCGTTTCACTGACCCCAGTGGAGAACAATGAGAATAATTTAAAAGTCCGTGTCGCTGTCCCCCAGTGGTGGACAACGAGAATATTTTTTAAAAGTTTTCCCGCTGTCCCCCAGTGGTGGCCAACCAAGTGGTGGACCTCGGGAATAATTGGATTTTTCAATAGTCAATAGTAGAGGAATAAAAATGGGCGATTGACATATTTTCTATGCAGAAGCTGTCAAACCGCCATTTTTATTCCTCAGTTAAAAGTTATCAGACTATTGTAAAATCGGGCCTTAATAGATAAGTTAATTTCTGGCTGTTAATACCATAAAAACCGGACTATCGTTGAAGCATGTGTCATACTCGACGGTCGACCCGTTTGCGATCTGGGCCCATGATTCTGTTTTGAGACTGAGACGGAGCTTACTAGACAAATAGCAGTATGCCTTTATCACAATGCATTCATGATGGCACGAAACGTCACAGTAGGGGGCCAGAATATGAAAATAAGATTCTCCTATCGGTAAGGGAACATGGACTTGTCATCAACGTCACTTGCAGGATTTCTCGATCTCTTGTTACTCCATAGGCGCTTATCGTTATCTTCGATCTGATGTTGACATATTTTGTGAGATAAAACGAGTTATTTTATAGTAAAACATGAGCGATTATTTTCAATAGCCGGATGTGTGATACTTCCTCATGGTCTGGCTCACACATATCCGGTTTAACCTACCGAGTTTTTAATTTGAAAGAAGTGAACTGTCTCTTGAGGAAGGTCATCGTATATGATTCGCGGGCTCTACAAACAGTAACTCCATTTAATTATTTAGATAAAACGAGTTGTTTTATAGTAAAAATTTGACACAAATAAATAAAAAATAAGCTATAATTAACCTTCCAGAACAATTGTCGATTCATTCACCTGTAAAAGCTTAACCAATAACTAAATATTCCCAAACCACAATAATATTGCGAAGCAGCTTGGTGGCGAGCTACTGGTGAAATACACGACAGATAACTGAATGCCCTAGAGACTCAGTCGAAACCTTTCAACTCGTGCTCGTCTGAGCTGGCCTTTCAACGCTGATGTCAGCTAAGTTTGGCATTTGTGACAATGCATCTGTTGGTTGATATTTTTATAAGCACCATACTGTAATCATAAAAGTATTTTTCATTTTGTGAAAGGAAATTTCTTAGACTCCTGATCAGATTGCGAAAATTCCTGCACTAATAGGAAGCTACAGATTAATCCCGACAAAAATAAGGATTTATGTGGTATATACGTTGCATCGAAGTTGCGGGCAAAACCTAGAAAGAGGTGGAAAAATAAAAATCTCTTTAGTTTTAGACACAATTGTAATACTAGAAATAAAGATAAGTTAGATCAACCATCTTATAGATTAGCTAATTTACACACATCTTTCATGGGGTACTGTGTTAAATTCTATAAGAAAATACCTTGTGAGATATTAAAACTTAATGAAAGAAAATTCAAAACATTAGTTAAAAGCACACTTTGTAAACAAGCATATTACAAATTAGATGATTATATTCAAGACTAGAGGACGCCTCGCGGTTTCACCCGCGTAGTTCCCGTTCCCGTGGGAATACAGGATAAAAAGTAGCCTATGTCACCCGGGGATAGAGTAGCTTTCCAACGGTGAAAGAATTTTTGAAGTCAGTCCAGTAGTTTTGGAGCCTATTCGGTACAAACAAACAAAAAAATCTTTCCTCTTTATAATATTTTATTCAAGATAAGAATGCTTGGAGACATGCAGGTCTTGCTCCATAGGGCAATCGTTAGTGTAAACAAAATCAAACTGGTGAATTAGTTTATTATATTCATAATTATAGAAATGCTTTATTTTATTTATTTTTATTCTCTTTTTGTTTAAACAAATTGACTCGCACACTGTTCCGTTGATTTTGAATTAGGTAATTTACTTATGTTTGCAATATTTGTAAGTATGTGGAAACAATGTTCCTATTTATCAAGTGAAGGAATTTACCTTTTAGTGCTTGTAATACTTTATACCTTTATGTTGTATACTAGTTCTGGGTGCATCGTTCTCACGTAGGCATATGAATATATTCATGCTTTGTTCTTATGTAAATATTGTAAAAAACTATTTTTTTAAAAGAGTAAGTATGGAGTTTCTTGTGCGTTCTTCTCCATATCAAGCTTCTTTTTCGAATTCACGGTAGAATTAATTTTTATTACTTGTAAATAATTGTTAACGTTCAAAAGTGCCACTTAATGGCATAGTTGAAATAAATATTTGACTTTGGTGTTGAAATTATTGACTGGTACCACAGAAATTATAAAGGAAAAATTTTGAAGTAAATGAGAGATTAATAAATAAAGGCATTGTTTTTACGTTTCTACTGCGGAAAAGCCCGACATGTGAAAACGTAAAGTCGAAAGTTTATTGAAAGTTCGAGATCCCGCAAGTATTTCGGTATGCGATTGGTCGAATTAGAGATTCTATCCCCCAGAGGCTCGCTTATACCATTGAAAGAGTACCTACGAGAAGAAATTTACAGAGAAAAGGAGTTTATTCCATGTTATCTTTGTTGTAAACTTTTAATCACAGTAGGGCGTGAATATGCCTTCTCGGTTTATTGACATACTATTTTAAAGGAGTCACACAAAATTGGTTGAAGTTAGAATTTAACTGGAAAAATGTAGGTGGTACTTAAGGTACAGCTCTGCCTAATTCTTCTGAAAATACAGGCGTTATGTTATGTGTGTTGAGGTTTTATGAACAAGCAGGATAGTGGTTTTGTAATTTTTACTGATGGTAGAACAGCCTATCTGGAACAAAATTTAAAAGCCTCAAAAACCCAATATTAGAGGATTCAGTGCATTCACACGCGGACTTTGCAACTATGCACGAAAACTGATTGAATGGCGTACAATCGTTGATATGAACTACCGCGACTGGTTTTCATTTTGTCCTCGAACAAAAAGAATACTGAGAATTTTAAAGTCGACCAAGTTGAATGTCATCACTATAACAAATGCGTGAAACGGTACTAATACTGTGTCTACTGCCATATCTGAAAGGACGATGTCCCAAAATAATTTACGAAAAAAAAATCTTACAACAACATTCAGTACAAACTATAGCACTATTACCAACCTAAATGGTCACCACCCCTGTGCAAAAGCGTGTTATCTATACTAATATTATAACTTTACCAGTTAGTGAGTTTGTGACGTTGTAAGGGGTAAACTCTGGATCTACTGAACCGATATTGATTTTTTTTCACCAGTAGAAAGCTACATTAATCCGGAGTGTCATAGGCTATAATATATTTAAAAAAAATTAGAGATCCTTGTAAAAAATGCAATAATGTAACCCAAGGTAGCGAAATGTTGCCTATAAAATTCATTCTTTGGCGTGCGCTAAGAAAACTATTGATGATAGATACAAATTATTAGGTAGGTAGGTTGGTAGGGTAGCTAAGGCAGGCAGGGCAGGCAGGGCAGGCAGGGCAGGCAGGGCAGGCAGGGCAGGCAGGGCAGGCAGGGCAGGCAGGGCAGGCAGGGCAGGCAGGGCAGGCAGGGCAGGCAGGGCAGGCAGGGCAGACAGGGCAGTCAGGGCAGGCAGGGCAGGCAGGGCAGGCAGGGCAGGCAGGGCAGGCAGGGCAGGCAGGGCAGGCAGGGCAGGCAGGGCAGGCAGGGCAGGCAGGGCAGGCAGGGCAGGCAGGGCAGGCAGGGCAGGCAGGGCAGGCAGGGCAGGCAGGGCAGGCAGGGCAGGCAGGGCAGGCAGGGCAGGCAGGGCAGGCAGGGCAGGCAGGGCAGGCAGGGCAGGCAGGGCAGGCAGGGCAGGCAGGGCAGGCAGGGCAGGCAGGGCAGGCAGGGCAGGCAGGGCAGGCAGGGCAGGCAGGGCAGGCAGGGCAGGCAGGGCAGGCAGGGCAGGCAGGGCAGGCAGGGCAGGCAGGGCAGGCAGGGCAGGCAGGGCAGGCAGGGCAGGCAGGGCAGGCAGGGCAGGCAGGGCAGGCAGGGCAGGCAGGGCAGGCAGGGCAGGCAGGGCAGGCAGGGCAGGCAGGGCAGGCAGGGCAGGCAGGGCAGGCAGGGCAGGCAGGGCAGGCAGGGCAGGCAGGGCAGGCAGGGCAGGCAGGGCAGGCAGGGCAGGCAGGGCAGGCAGGGCAGGCAGGGCAGGCAGGGCAGGCAGGGCAGGCAGGGCAGGCAGGGCAGGCAGGGCAGGCAGGGCAGGCAGGGCAGGCAGGGCAGGCAGGGCAGGCAGGGCAGGCAGGGCAGGCAGGGCAGGCAGGGCAGGCAGGGCATGCAGGGCAGGCAGGGCAGGCAGGGCAGGCAGGGCAGGCAGGGCAGGCAGGGCAGGCAGGGCAGGCAGGGCAGGCAGGGCAGGCAGGGCAGGCAGGGCAGGCAGGGCAGGCAGGGCAGGCAGGGCAGGCAGGGCAGGCAGGGCAGGCAGGGCAGGCAGGGCAGGCAGGGCAGGCAGGGCAGGCAGGGCAGGCAGGGCAGGCAGGGCAGGCAGGGCAGGGCAGGCAGGGCAGGCAGGGCAGGCAGGGCAGGGCAGGCAGGGCAGGCAGGGCTGGCAGGTCAGGCAGGGCTGGCAGGGCAGGCAGGGCAGGCACAATAAAAGTAGAGTTTAAAACTCTAATCTTAAAATAAATAAAAAGTTTTTTCGAATTTATAGCGAGTCCTCATGATCACGAAAACGGCCATAAAATAAATCTTTAGAAAATATTAATTGAATTGTGAGAGGCGTTAAGGCTAACCAACCAGACCTACGAATACTTTGTTCCCATATAATAAAAACAGTTATTTCCTTGGATAAAAAGATATTACATTTTAAAACAGCTTTGAGGACCGTCTAACAAATATTTCTAAGACGCCAAAGAATTTCTGGCGGGAGAGAAAACATTTAGGAGTAGACACATGCTGGAATTTGCCAATTATTTTGCTTTTGAAGGATCTTGTGAACACTTCCAAGAATTTTTTTACACTTAAATTAAAAAGCCAAGAGGACTTACTAGCTATTTCACTAGTAATAATAAATTTAATAAATCCACCACCTTTCTATGTTTCTAGTATCTACCTTCTCAGAATCTTTCCTAATTCAGATACGATACAGGTTTCAATACAGAGTTGTTTCTGTATCTCGTGTTGGGATAATAAGCTCTAAGCTTAAACATTCTAAAAGGACAAAAAATAGGGTGACTCTATATACTTCACGATAACGTTTCTTTCTTCTTTAAAAGCTATAAGTAAATCCGGTATTATTATTTAACAACATTATTTAATATCTACTGAAACGAGGATGGGGGGTGAAGTCTGTAAACAAACACACTCTAAACTGGAACTGCATACGTGTGTAGTAACGAGAATCGAAGACAGTTTACTTAACTAATAAGTGTTGCTGAGTAAACTACTTCTAAGCTCTTTAACTGGTATCGATACGTGACATTCTTTACTAATGTGTGATCGAGGCGAGGATAAGAAAAGAAAAATCATTTACATTCGCTAATCTCTTAAGTAAAAACCTTATTCAATAAACAGCTTTATACGTCTATATATAAAACTTCTCCAAACTCCTCTGGAATACAAGGAGATCTATTAAAGCTGAACAGTTTAATACTCCAGCAGTCATATTAATATGCAGGGAGTCGGAAACTTTGTTCTTTTTTCCTTAAACAGGGCCAAGTCAAACACCATAAAGTTTGGGAGCACCCCAACCCAGATCGCCTTTTACAATTCATGCAACGTTGCCAAACGATAATACGATGCCATGTAATGATTAATTAATTTGTAGACGGTACTGTTTATAAATTGCTTATTAAATTCCTATAGATTTGTGCGTAACGTTCACGTTCCATTGTTCTGAAGAAATATTCAATTTAAACACATTTCGTTGGCAGTTTACGACGCCCACGCATTCAAATGCGATACATTTAAGTACCACACGGTCTTAAATGGGCTCAAGGCAGCTAATAAAAAGATCGAGTGCGGGGAGCGCCTTCGCGCCTTCGCTAAACACCTGTTTGTTATTCCGTATTTATTTTGCTGAGTTTCCGACTTTTTATTTGGAGTTTGTTCTTTCAATCTTCGGAAAGTTCCCCGTTGCTTGTTGTTTTTTTCGCTGTCTCCGCTACTTCTTAGATGCTTAACGGTAATTGCTTTTATTAATATAAAAGCCGTTTAAATAGCCTGATGATAAAAAAGGGGAGCACATTACGGTAGAATTTAAGGGGCTGAATACTCAAAATAGGCTTTCTTTTAAACATGTTTTAGCCAAATCTATTGAAGATGTGGCAGCGGAAAAAAGATATGTTAATCTTGATCATATTTCCGAAAACTTTGTTGTGGCCGAAACACGTTTACGCACAAAAACCTCGATACAATTGAATGGCAAAGTAACCTCTTACCGTGATCTTCAAAAGATTTTTCCGGTAATACTGACCAGCGTACATTTGTACAATTAACAACAATAACGTATCATAAAAGGACGCAAAACTTCATTGTCTTATATATTGAAGTTTCATTCATTATTTTTAAGTAATTCATATTATTATGTTTTGTAAAAAAGTCTATACAAATTCCATCGTGCTTCTCTTTCCATCCAGTGCAATTCGACAGTGACCGCTTCGCGGCGTTGCTAGGTGGACGTATGTCGCTTTTTTCCGCAAAAAGCAAAAATAATATTCAATTTATTTCTCGTCAATTCAATCTGTCAAAAAAATATCAGGTATAATGCAGCCAGATCATGTAGCCTGGTGGCTTTAATTGGAACTAACGAAATCACAAGTAATATTGTCAAAGTCTGTATTATTTTTATTTTTTGGCACTACCGCTGTCACTGGCATCTATATTTTTGTTGTATTATAAATGACTCACGTCGTTTAGTTTACTTACTAAGTCCATAACTAAAAAGTATTTGAACCTCTTTGAAAATACAACAAATGTTATCTCAATTTGAATTAAACAATATTTAAAACATAGGTGAGGTCGAATACTATTTTAACCTTCTTCGTTCATGTGAAAACAATAGAAGCAAAAAACACAGAACATGGAATGGTCGTACCAACCACGCTGGCAGAACTAATAAAATTCTTCGTATCCATTTGTTTCAATCTTTGTTTCTTTCTAACATACGGCACCTAGAACTGACCAAAAAATGTCAAATTCGTGAGAAATAATAATCTATTTCTAACGATTTTGGCATTTTTCGTCGTTTCAACCAAAAATCGTCCACATGTCGACATAAAGCTCACCAAGAATCACAACATTGATCAGTCCTGTATTTCTCGCAATTAACTATCCCAATTGCAATAACGAGCTACAATAATAGTTTGTTAGTCTATTAATATTGTTAAGCTAATTATTAATTGATCTTATCATTTTGCCAGATCGGTACTGACAATTCTTATTTATTAACAAAAAATCCGCCGATCGCCATGGAGAGTAAACAAAAAGACTTGGGGATTGCCAGAGATTTACGCAGCATTCTGGATGTAAAAAGAACAGACCGAATACGGAACACGCTGTGTTCCCAAACGGGCATAATAGACGTAGGTAAAAAGGCTGTTCGACTCAAATGGGCCAATGCCATTACGGTTCACGTTAGTAGCATGCAAATTGAGCGCTGGGCAAGCCTCCACAATCTTGAAGATGGAACGCACCGTTGAGGCTGGCCCAGAAATAGGTGCCGAGATGATTTGGACGCGTACCGTGAGGGCTGGTTCTAGACGGTGCGGGAAAAGAATGTCTGGAATGATTTAGGTGTACTCTTATGAATTTAATTGGGGATGGATGAAGAGGGAGGGGATGGCCAAAGAAAAGATAGATGGACTGTGTGAGGAGTGATATTAAAGAAAAGGGAGTCAATTATAGCGTGGTGCGGGACAGAACGATATGGAAGAAGAAAACGTGTAAGCCCAAGTAACATGGGAAAAGGACAGGTAGGATGATGATGATGTTTTCAGACTTTTACCGGTAAGACTTAGTAAATCTGTTTTACCGATAAATAATAAGTTTCATCATAGTTTTTTTTTTAAACAGAAACAACAGTTTGGCTTTCACAGTAACATACACGTGGTTGTGAGGCATACACTGTTTTTAGTATTTATGTTTTCCTTTTTAGGGTTCCCTAGCCAAAAGGCAAAAAACGGAACCCTTATGGATTCGTCATGTCTGTCTGTCTGTCCGTCCGTATGTCACAGCCACTTTTTTTCCGAAACTATAAGGACTATGCTGTTGAAACTTGGTGAGTAGATGTATTCTGTGAACCGCATTAAGATTTTCAAACAAAAATAGAAAAAAACTGAAACTCATTTTTTTTTTCCATCCTACCTGCACGTGTGGGGTATCTATGGATAGGTCTTCAAAAATGATATTGTGGTTTCTAATATATTTTTTCTAAACTGAATAGTTTGCGTGAGAGACACTTCCAAAGTGGTAAAATGTGTAAAACCCTGAAACTTCTAAAATAAGAGAATGATAAAACTAAAAAAAATATATGATGTACATTACCATGTAAACTTCCACCGAAAATTGGTTTGAACGAGATCAAGTAAGTAGTTTTTTTTTAAATACGTATAAATCGTAAACCACAATTTAACAAGTACGGAACCCTTCGTGCGCGAGTCCGACTCGCACTTAGCCGATTTTTTTATGGCATGCGTTGTGCCTGGCGCATATAAACATTTTCTTTCTTTCTATATTATCTTTAAACACCTACACTGTACCAATACTTATAGCAAATAAATGATTGATTGATTGATATATAACAAACAATAGCAACAAATAGTTTCAGCCTTTCTCTAGTGAGACGCTTACAATCACATACAGCATTTTTAGGGTTCCGTCTATCTCCCTGTCTGTCTGTCCGTCTGTCACGAGGCTGTATCTCATGAAACGTGATAGCAAGGCAATTATTTTATTTTTACAGATGGTGTATTTCTGTTGCCGCTATAACAACAAATACTAAAAACAGAACAAAATCAATATTTAAGTGGGGCTCCCATACAACATACGTGTTCTTTTCCGTTTTTTGCGATAATGGTACGGAACGTTTGTGCGCGAGTGCAACTCGCACTTGGCCGGTTTTTTTTTTATATAGATAGATAAAGTTTACATGACCGTGTTTTTTGCGCCCTGTCTATTTCTTTTTTAACTATAATATACAGAAAAGCGGCACCACGTGACCTCACCACAGAGGGCTGATGTATATCAAAACCCAGTAAGTGCTTTGTAATTATTATATTCCAGGATAGCGGAAAGTCATCTTGTATTAGTAACTAAATGATATATTAAGATTTCAAGAGAATACTAAACAAGGAATATGAACCTACTAATTGTACAAATAATATTAATAGCGTCATACATTCTATTGCATATTTTGAACATGCCTAAAAAAGACAATTCCAAACCTAGTAAGTTATGGATTTTTGCTAATTTAAGGTGTCTTTACAATTTGATGTGACTTTCCTATTGTAAATAATGATAAAATTGATTACTGAAAGCACCAAATCTCAATTCAAAAAAAAAAATTCCAGTTTAATATTGCACAGTCCATTTCAGTATAGTAAAACTCATTAAAATAATATAAATAAAATTATCTAGCTATTAAACCAATATAAAAAATGTAACGTACTGTGTTCTTATATGTGGTAGTCGCATAGAAGCAGACATAATTATAATATTTATACAATTTGCACGGCAAAGACTCGTAGATACTAGCCAGATTACCTATTTTAGTGATCTTTATTTTCGTAGCAATAAGGTTGCATTCATAGGCAAAATAACAGTGAACGATCTGATGTCAGATGCTAGCCAGTTTGAAATAAGAACTTGCGCGGTTATATTTTTGTAAAAAACCATCGGAGGAGTCCGTTTATGATATGGGCCTCTGTGGTCGGCCTTGTGTATTTAATTTTCAAATACTTTTCGCTCCAATTTAAGTTTTTCCCTAAGCTGTCAATGACAGTGGGCGTGGCTTAGAACCTCAGATGTCGATTGTCAACTGTTCGAATACAGCCCCTTAACAGTTTATTGTTGTTTAAGAAACGTACCTTACTTCTTATTGTATAGGCTATTATCAAATCTTTAATCATATATTAGAGTTTTTTCGTATGGTAGAGGCGTTCTCATTGAATCCAGTATACAAAAAAAAAACGAATAAAGTAAAAGAAAGAAATTCGAGGAAGGAAGTCGAAGAAAAAAGTTTAATTTGCTGTGTCATAATCTGAAGTTGCAGCAACTGTCCGGTAAAATAACAAAGCCATCCAATTTAATTAAAAATGTTTCAAAAATAATATTTCTCAATAACATACATAATAATGTTGAAGATTTCCAATAAAACTAACATAACTATTAGTTATATCCTTTATTTATTTAATTTCTTATTTATCTACATTTTTAAATATTTTTATATAATAAATAAAAAAAAAAAAACATTAAGAATATAAAAAAATAGAGGCCCACCGGTATTGGGAACAGGGTCCAAGCTACCGGCTCCAGAGAGGGGCACCGCCGAACAATACGAGCCGTGTCCAAAAGTACTGCTTTCTGAAACAAGCCCTTGATCCAGCCGTCTAACGAGAGCCTCTCATTGGCTGATACAACTATCGGTACAATTATCGCTGAGTCCACATCCCAAGCTAACCTCGCGAGCCAAGTCAAGATACTTGATACTTAGTTATATTATTATTATAAGTTATTTCCTTCACTCGGCTCAATCTAATTGTCAGTTTATCAATATGGCTAGTTACTTATCGACATGAATCGAGCCACCAAATACCAATCACCAACCAACTACACCCCACAACCAACCCCCAACCCTACTTACCAAATTCTCAAAACTTATTTAAAGGATTTCTTTGTTAATCAATAGATATTAATGTGTTACATCTAAGGAAAAACTTGCTGCATAAGATTTACATCTAGACGACCCAAAAATGTCTCGAAAATATGACAAGGACGTTAAGAAGGGTGGAGTGGGCACATCTCGGCTCGTAGAGGGTGCAACCTCTCAAAAACTTTTAAAGGGTGGCTTTAACGTTAATGCCCACCTGCGGGCATATTTCAAATCTTAATTTTAAAGATTGTTTTTTTGTTTCCATTTTATGAGGTTTCTGACGTCACAGTTCCATTGATTTTAGATTAACAATGTTTCTTTAAAAACGTTTTAATTGTTTTTGCAATAAATTTTTTTTGCAAAGCTTAATATAAAAATGTCTATAGAAAAGCAGTACCGACTCGCAAAGTAAAAATTCACCGAATTTCGGTATCTGTACACACACTACACCCCATGGCATGGGAACTATGCGTTCAGACTTTTGATGAAGGCAAATGCCCGTGGATATCCCCCTTTCACGTGTTGTCACTTTTGATGTGAGTCATACATATGTTTTTAACGAAACCGACGTGTCACAAAAAAATACGTGTCTAGGATGATTTATGTAGGGATTTCATAATTTCAAAACTTGACGTTAAGTTGGAAAGGAGACAGATTTGCAGGTAATATTTATTATTTAATTAACTGGTATTTTTTGTACTTGTTTTTCTAGCTGGTGCTATGATAGGTTGAAAGACAATTTAATCAGATATTGACAACTTATACGGCTGATTTCTGCCATGCCATGCCAATTTTGTACAAATTTATATGGAAAAAACGAATGAAGTAATATATCAAATTCCTGATATGAGTACCATGGCACACATTTTTATACAAAGTCAACATAACATAACTCCCAAAGTTATACAAAGTTTGTTATTTAACTAAAGCCGAGACTACACGCCGCAGTATTCAAAAAGGTATGTGTACCGACCACGTCAAAGATAAACTTTCTATGTAATTTATATAGAGTGCACACTGACGGACATCGTCTGACCAAGTACCTGCTATTACCAAATTTTTACGTGCAGCTGCTGTCAGAAGGCATTAATTACTGTCTTGTAGGTTTAGTTCAGTTTGTGGGCAGTTCAAGTGGAATTTGTTTAAACATGATATTACGTGACGCCTTCCCCGAATGGAAAAACTGTGTTATACGGTAAACCCACATTTTGTTAGATAATAATTAAGTTTACATTTCATGTAGTAGGGCGAGTTTTAAGAAACCTCAATAACATTGCCACACTGAGGCGTATCTAATCAAACCGAGAGATGATTGGAGACAATCTGACATTCAAAAAATTTATTTGGTTTATTTTACACATTTGCTTTATTAAAGAGTACCTGTCACACAGGCAGTTATATCCATTGGGTTCCTGGGGTTTAACTCCATCATGCCCAATAGTTAGCTTACGAATACCCAAACCGACTTTCCAAAAAGGAGGCGATTCTAATTCCGGCTGTGTGACTTTATTTATGTTTTTCCACCGATTACTCAGTTAATTATGGACTGATTTTGAAAATTATTTTTTGTTTATTTGTATATTATATATATATGTTTATAAGTATTTTCACAAGGTGTTCCAATTGTCACAAAGTCAGGATCTTATGAGGGTATCCCATAGAAATCGAGGGAATTCCTCAAATTTTATAGGCATACGTGTAGTGATTTTGTTATTTTCTTCAACATGGCAAGCATTCATTCAGAAAATTCATTTAATTCAGAAAATGACAATTGGTGAAGTAGAACTGATGAGGAAGACCACAGATGGCCACTGTAACTTTTCAATGAGAAGTATGTTTTGGGTATATGATATCTCGAATAGTTAAATGACTGTGATGAAGCAAAATTAAATAAATGTTTCTAAAGAAAATGGTACCATAGAACTGATCTGGTGATGAAGCCAGAAGATAGGCACCGGAACTCCGTAATAAAACAATGTATCCCAGTCGTGTTTAGGCTTGTTAGAATTATTATGATATTGCAAACTTAATTAGTTACCTTTAACATAATAGTTATAATTTAACCGTCCTGACTCTTTAGAGTATATACAGGAATATTGATGACCTTCAGATAACTTTGTCTCAAATTGGAGTGGAAGTGGATGTCCAACTTTCAACATTAGCAAACTGTACGCTAATAAACAAATACCTGTGCTAGATTACTATACTTCGTTTAAAACATCTAGACATTTATATCAAAATAATGGCGTAGTCGCCTTTATAAAATACTGCCATTTACCCCAGGCAACAGAAATTAGTTTGACACATCCCTCAGCTTTGCAAATCACTATCTCTAATTTCACCATAATTGGTATTTATCGCATATTTATTGCCTCGCTTGATAATTACCTTCAACCTATTTACTTACATGTGGAAACTATTATTAAAGGAGGTATACATATTTAATTAATAGGGAAACCAGCAGAAACATCACAAGTATGGACTAACAGATTAAATACTTTAAATATGGCGGCTTTACATGGTTTCCTCCCAGGACACTGTATGTCTACCCGTGACAATAACTTCCTCGATAACATGCTTCTTGAACAAGGTAAATTGAAAAACTTGGCTTTTGTGGCAGTTATAAACACGTCTGTTATGGATCAACGGTACTATTGAACATATCCCACACGTATCTGAGACCGTGTCTAACTTGGAAAACGCCAACAAACACCTTGTAAATATAAAAACCTCTTTTCTTAATGCGTATAGAGACCCAAACATTTTAGTAGACCTAATGATAGATGTGATTAGGTCATCTCTTCTCCAAAACACTAAAGTTGCATCCCTCCCTAGTTCTAAGCGTACTACAAAATGTATAAGGATAGAAATAAATTGCAACTACTGTCGAAGGGAGATCCTTTTAAATTCATATAAATCTTAATGTCAATACGTGTATATCAAAATGACATTAAAAGGGTCTAAATGACATTAAAAGGGTGTGTTATCGCACATTTTGCTCTAATCTTATTAAAAAACCGGCCCAGTGCGTGTTGGACTTCGCACATTTAGGGTTCCGTACCAAACCGCAAAATTAAGTTGGTTGTAATAGGAAAACATTGAGAAAATCAAAGAAAAATCTGTATTATCCACATATTGGTATTTATTAGTAAAATATACGTATTAATAAACATTATCACCAAATTTTAAGTTCATAGGTCAATGGGCAGTTAAACAATTCTTCGGTATAAAATTTTGTAAAAAAGCTGACTTTGGTGGCGTCTCATTCCTTTGTTTTCCGATATTTTTAAAACAGAAAATACAGTATTTATCCTTGTCCGTTCTTCTCCACGTAGGCTTTTCCGAACGGATGGTAGAATCACCTTATTAGATCCGGCCTTAGCCTGCCCCCAGCGACGCCCTGAGCCGAGGTCCGACCCCAACTGGGGTAGCCCTTAGCGCTGTCGCTTTAGGTTTAGTACTTTGAAGCCTGGCCGGAGGCTAAGAGATTAGTCTCCACAGGGAAGACCGGTTAAGCATATGTCGGTCACTTTGACTGCTTGCGAGACGCCACTTATTAAAAAAAAAAAAGTATTTATCTACTAAACGCTCTTAAAAAGGATATATGAGGTGATATTATGAGGAGCTCATGGCTAGATAATACCAGTCGCACGGTTCGATCTTCAAGGTTAAGCAACGCTTGACGAGGTCGGTCCGTGGATGGATGACCAATTCAACATACTGAGATTCCTCCGTGCCTCGGAAAGCACGTTAAACAGTTCGTCCTGGCTGACATTTGAAGATCTTTGACAGTCGTTACGGGTAATCAGAAGCCTGAAATCTGACACCAGTATTGCCAAGAAGTATCGTGTTACCCAGTTACTGAGTAGTGGAGGTCAGATATGCAGTCACACAATGTAAAATACCGATACTCAGCTGAACCCGGTTAGACTGGAAGCCGACCCCAACATAGTTGGGAAAAGGCTGGGCAGATTAATGGCTCTTAAAAACGATACCCCATTCTTGGGTTTGGTCAATTTTCTTTTGCCGCACACCGTATTGTGTATTGAATTCTAAGCTAAAGCTTAATCTAGAACTTAGTTTAAACTTTGGGTTAATAAGATGCCTATTCTGTGAAAATTTGAAGACTATAGCTCCAACCGTTTGGCCATAAAACCCGTGTGATAGACGATGGACAGACAGACGAACACGTGAGTGACAGCAATAGGGTTCCGTTAGGACCCTTCGGGTACGGGATCCCTAAAAACTCAAAAGATAATACCATAAGAATCCGGAACTATTACTTGTCCTCTCTTACATAGCTCGGTCTTCGTCTTAGTTATTATGTTTAATTTCTGTTTCATTTAGAATATGATATTTATTATAATATTTATTAGTCTATTGTTTTAGAAATTATTTATGTATTTTATTTGTTAGATAGTTTATTAATATCCGACTTTAATTATTGTTCATTTTTATTTTGTACTCCTACCACCTGTTTGTCCTTTTTAACCCAAAGGTTGAGTGGTAGAGAATGCCTTGCTGCATTAAGTCCGCCTATGTATCACCATTGTACATGAAGTTTAAATAAATAAATAAATAAGAACCAAATTTTAACTCCTACGAAAAATCCCCGGCTACTTTGCCTTAAAATTAATGACATAACCCATTTAAGAAACTCAAGACATCTAGTGTACACCTACTTCAAACCTCTCCACATCCTCTCGACTCGTTAAAACGTGTAAACCACTTCATTGTGACTTTTGGGCAAACATTGGTGGAAGAAATCATGACTCTAACTGGGCAGGGATATAGACCTGTTTTTAGCACTTCATATACACCATCTCAAGCCAACTCATTTGTGCTGCTGGAGACAGATGGGTTAGGACGGGGATGGACAACCCGGGACGCGGTTATAGCTTTAACGTTTGAAATTACAAATAAGGTAGACTATAAGGTAGGATATGAATGCGTTACGGTATGGTGATTTTAGACCTGAAAAAAGCTTTGACGCGGTATCAGTGCCCATTATTGTGCAGAGACTTGAGGCTATAGGGATTAGAGGCAAGGCCCTTTCTCTTTTTGACTTTGTCTCCGGAGTAGACTACAACAGGTTAAGATAGGCAATTCGTATAGCAATGAAGAAAATGTGTTTTTTGTTGTACCGCAGGGCTCCGTGGTCGGCCCGCCACTGTTTCTGGTGTATGTTAATGAACTCTCTAACCAACGAAACAGTGGCGGGCAAATCCTCTCATATGCGGTTGATACGGCTATTGTCTACTTTGGTTACACTTGGGAAGCGGTACGTAATAAGGCCGAACAAGGGATAGACCTTATAGACAGATGGCTCAAAGCAAACCAGTAACCCTGAATATTGCTAAAACAAAATTAGTTTGTTTCTCTCCAAGTGCAAGCTCAAAAGCATGTTCTAATTTTGATATTCGTATCCATATGTGTGCAAATAGCTTGGACCAAAATTGTGACTGTAATTCTATCAAACAAGTACCATCTACAAGATACTTGGGAGCTATAGTCGACGAGCGTCTAGCATTGTACTCGAATATCAAGGTTACCTTGTAGGTTATACATACTGTAACGTGTTCGAAAAAGTATATGGCTTTTTAAAACATGTAAGACGTGTGATGCATGAAAAGATATTCAACAATATTTATATAGCACTCGCGCAGTCAGTAATCACATACTGCTTACCACTTTGGGATCTACCACTAAAACACAATTTCTAGAGTTAGAAAGAGCCCAAAGATCACTTTTAAAAGTAATCTATTCTACGCCATATACTCGTAGATATCGCACAGTCGATCTATATAGAATTGGTGGCCTATATCTGTAAGAAAACTGTACATTTTAAACATCATTCTTTATTTACATAAATACATTACAGTTAACCCAGAAAGCCAGACTAGGAGGCGGCAAGATATTATGGATTACTCTCCACGGGTACGTACAGTTTACAATAAAATTAACGCAAAACTAAAGTTCCATCACGAGTTCTCGCATTAATGCAAAACAACGATAACCGAGTGGTTAAAAACTAACCTATGAAGAAACAGAGTATATTCTAGCCAGCTTACAATACTTATCTTCTTTATCATAATAATATACCCTGCACATAGTTGGTATTTTTCAACTTTGATTAAAATGGCACTATCAGCCAAAATGTAAACACACACACACATACACACTAACACACACACGCACATATATAAAACCACACACACGCACATATATAAAACCACACTCACACACTACTAGAGAAACACAATCGCATTCTAACAATCACTCACTACACTTTAGTTAGAGTTTAATTTGAATTTGAGTTGCTAATTACTTTCTAAGTCATTGTTTCTCTGTGTTCTTAAAAATGCAGTTCTTATTTTAAGTCTCAATATTGTTAACTATCTATAATGGGAAGTAGCGAGACAACCCCAACACAAGTATTATTGATTAATTACTGTGGCTGTCTCATTCACATTTGTAAATGTAACCGTTTGAGACACAATAAACAATTTTATTTTTTATATTTTACGAGAAGTTTTATGGTGTAAATAGTTTTCCTGGAGTTATAAGGTACAAAAACTAAAAAGAGAAAATAAAAACTTTATACCAAAAAAAATAAACCGACTTCCAAAGCAAAACACTACAAAGCGAAAAGTTACTTTCTTTTCGGAAGTCGGTGTAAAAACCGAAAAAAGATAGGTAATTAAGACAGTTGGTGTATTATTTTTTTATTTTTGTGGAAAGTTTATTGTGTTCAGTGATCCTCTGAAAGAAATTATAAATTAAACTAAAATATTTTTTGAATAAAGAAGTCCTTAATTTTCGTTTTACTTCATTTCTTTGCATGAAAAATATGAAAACGTTACCCAATTACAGAAATGGAAAATATGATGAAAACACTGAGCAAGTTTATTTCAGTACACATGTATATTTTAATGGGAATCATATAGAGTGGGTTTTTGAAACAGAGCAGTAAGGACAGGTCCTTAAATGTTTTAGCAACGAGAAAACGTTTCTACGAGACTGTCATTAGCTATACAAATTATAGAAATATATAGAAAAAAAATATGGAGTAAAAAGAATGCGCCATTTATTTGAAAAACTGCCAATGGATCCTGCTTCTAATAAGGATCAAAAAGTATTTTGAACTAAGTAAAAATTGAGTATTAGAATAGCAAAAACAAACGCAAAAAAAAACATTTGTATTATTTATAGCAGCTGTTGCCCACATCCATGATACAAAAGAGTGAATTGGTATGAAATTACACAAACATCAGAAGATCTTTACCTGCAAAATACTTATACCATAATAACAGACTCCAAACTTGCCGTCAAGTATTGTTGAGTTCTACTACAACTTACACGTTTTGGCTTTAAAAATCCCTGTCCGTCCAGAGAAAAATAATGTAAAAAGTTTAGTCTAGTGTCGTACAGAAGGCTTTTTGGTAAAATTATAATGTTAGCTAAAGTCTGCCCGCTTTCGTATCCTGCACCCGTTATGGCACTTTGAAATAATTTTTGCATACAAGTTTTTGTACTCTTTGCCCAATTAGCATAAGTTATGTTAGCAACACTGGGAATAAAATTATACTTAAGTTGATTATTGATTTCACAAACGAAACATTATTTTTATATCTATTTTAGAAGAGTGTAATTATGATAATTATCATGTTTACTGTTTGTAGCGAGTTCCCTATATTTCGTTGCTGATCATGGTGCTTGCAACAGCGCCGAAATACAGGGAATTCGCTACAAACAGTAAACATGGTAAATATCCCGATTCTAATGTTGATGTTAGTGACCATGACAGTTTAAAAACTTATAGTGTAATTATGGTTTTGAAGTATTGGTACCAACTGCATTATTATTCTGTTTGAGACCCATTTATTAATTTTCCGAACAAAATTTTTGTCTCTTAAAATTATAAACATGGATGAGATCTCAATGTGTACGTAAGTAATAATTAATCTTCTACTTATGTAAAATATAATATATACACGTAGGTATGTAAGAGATTCAATAAATTAATTTTAATTTTACTTACGCTGTTTTCCTATAAATGTTTCATAAGCTCCTGATAATAATAAACCAGTCTGCTAATCCCAAAAACAATTATTTATAATTTAAGCTGACTTTTATAAATAAATATCTCACATTCTCAATATAATAATGAGCAGAATAAATAAAATATCTTACCAACTTATTATTATAACCCTGTTCCAATTTTCCTGTATTCAATATTTCATTATCCACTTATTGTATAAGTTTCCTGATTTCACATTAAATAAATAATAATTCCGTAACGAAAATATTCCTTTGGCTTATTTTTTTCTATAGGCATTGCTCAACATAATCTCACGTATCGTTGTATATATAGCTCAATACATTGTTACCTCAACAGTGGCATTCAGACAATTCTATTTTCAATGTATTTCGATGGCCGATCGGTATCGCCCAAGGGACTCGGACTCTAGTACTGATCCTGATCAAATTACATATTTTATGAATCCACTGAGAATTTTATAAAAACGCCTAATAAGACATCTCGGTCGCTCACACTTCTTTTTGAGGAATCAAATGACTCATCCATAAACACGGGAGCTTTTGCTACGAGGACCCGGATAAATTCAAGTGTGGTTTTTTTGGGAGTATTTTCTTCGGATTAGTATGTGTGGTTCGTGGCTAAGTAATGGGCGCTCCAAATAAAAATAGGTGTACAGATCGATTGAAGATTTAGTTAGACTTGCCGAGGTCGAACCGTGGGTCGGTGGCTGTTCACCATACATGGAGACTGAACTTAGAAAGCATGTAAAGCCGTTGGTTCCACCATTCGTTTATTGAATGTTTGATTAGTACGGAGGTCAAAATTCTGATTACCAGATCTAGCAACTACAACCCATTTAGGTTATTGGGTGGTTACTGCATTGAAGAGGTTAGAAAGGCTGTCACCCGTATAAAATACCCTCTCAACTCCTACATAGTTGGGCAAAGACTAAGACAGAATAAGTTGGAAAAGAATACAGTGCAGCTAACTTTTTCCAAAATCATAGTTATTGTATAGAAAGGGTATAAACAATATTAGGCTGCAATCAATCAAAAACAGAAAACTGAATACAAGACTGAGGGCACAGTTTCACCACATATGATTAAGCTCCCTATAACTTACATGGCAGGTAATTTCATACAAATTCTGTTCCATTTCTGAATTTATTCGGTGAGTAGATGCTATTCGGACAGTGCGAAACCGGTCCTTTGTTTCAGAGTTTAATCGTTTCGGTAGGTAGCAAAATACCTACCCAGTCATCGGAATATAAGTAGCAACACTGACCACAGGTAGGTGATACCGCAGGCTTTCCACAAGGGTCAACAACCATCCAGAACTATTTGATACTAAATGTAGCGTCTATATTCTAATAACAAGGTCTCGAGTAATTTACTTTAATCAATGAAGAAGGTCAAAATTCCTATCCAAATTGATTCTCTAAAGTAATGTCGAAGGAATTATCTGGAGAAGGTGTGTTTGTTATATTTGTTCAAGATGGATGGAATGCATACCTACTAAGTTTGTGTCCTTATAAACTAACTAGCTGCCGTCCGCGGCTCCACCCACGTGATGTTAGTATATTATATGTAAATTATTTTGTTGTTCTGATGTATAAGCTATATTTATGTAAAGGTTAATCAAAATCCGTTCAGTAGTTTTTGCATGAAAGAGTAACAAACATCCATCCATCCATTCACCCATCCTCACAAATATTCACGTTTATAAAAGTAGTAGGATATTAGAGAGAGGTTAAATATTATTGAAACGTTAGTAAAACCACGAATCTGCCAAAGATTTCCTATTCTTAAATATCTTTTTTCCTTCAGTGTAATCACTAAAAGTACAGGGAGGTGACCATAAGCTCTTAAAGTAAGGTAATTTTGAGTGTGTACAAGGGACAGATGTATATGACTTGAATACATCTGTCCCTTACGCTCACTCAAAATAACCTTTCTCTAAGAGCGTATGGTCACTCCGCTTATCCTATTATTAAAAAAATTCACCGATAGTAACCGCGCCCACTTTTAATCCCAAAAAAATTGTTTCTGTGGGCCACGGGAACGAAACCGCGAGCAAAAGCCGGTCTTAAATAATTAAATACAAATTATAGCGTAAATGAGTGTGTCGGAAACCAACGTTAATAAAGTTGCAGCTCTAAACTAAATGAGTTACTGCAAACAAAAGGAAAAGGGGAAACCCTCAGACACCGCAACAGAAGATTTTGAGAACTGCAACCAACACCACTTACAACGGCATTGGGAAAAGGCAGGGAACGAAACCGCGAGCCAGGGGAAGCCGCAACAAGGAAAATAACCAGGGAAATAAAACCGCGTTCAACTTTGAGAATGTATTTATTATAATTTAATTTTTTTCAACAACAACTTGATCCTTTTATTTTGTTTTGTAAGTGTTGCCTTAACAACTAATTAACTAATAATCCAAATGTTTACTAATCATACTTCTTTTATAAACGCGAAAGTTTTAAGGATGAATGTATTGATGGATGTTTGTTACTCTTGCATGCAAAAACTACTGAACGGATTTGAAATAATAAATCATCTAAATAACAGGAATCATAGTGTTTATAACAATTTACTTACAAATAATACCAAAACCATACGAAAACGGCCATAAAATGAATCATTAAAAAAGATGGAATTAATTGTGAGAGGCGTTAACGCTAACCAACCAGACCTACGAGTAATTTTTTCCCATACAATAAAACCAGTTATTTCCTTGGATAAAAAGATATTACATTTTAGAGCAGCTTTGAGGACCGTCTAACAAATATTTCTAAGACGCCAAAGAATTTCTGGCGGGAGAGAAAACATTTAGGAGTAGACACATGCTGGAATTTGCCAATTATTTTCCTTTTGAAGGATCTTGTGAACACTTTCAAGAATTTTTATACACTTAAATTAAAAAGCCAAGAGGACTTACTACCTTTTTCACTAGAATTAGAAGTAATAATAAATTTAATAAATCCGCTACCCGAGATCTTTCTACGTTTCTAGTAACTATTTTATAACGTTTATTTCTTCTCTAAATTCGGCAAACAACATAATTCAATACTGAAATGAGTATGGAGGATGAAGTCTATAAACAAACACACTCTAAACTGGAACTGCATACGTGTGTGGATACGAGAACCGAAGACAGTTTACTTAACTAATTAGTTTTGCTTAGTAAACTACTTCTAAGCTATTTTACTGGTATCGATATGTGACATTCTTTACTATTGTGTGATCGAGGCGAGGATTAGAAAAAGAAAATCATTCACATTCGCTTATCTCTTAAGTAAAAACCTTATTCAATAAATAGCCTTATGTCTATATATAAAACTTCGCTGAACCCCTCTGGAATACAACGAGATATAATAATGCTGAACAGTTTAATACTCCAGCAGACATATAAATATGCAGGGAGTAGGAAACTTTGTTCTTTTTGCTTTAAATAGGGCCGAGTCAAACACCATAAAGTTTGGGAGCACCCCAACCCAGATCGCCTTTTACAATTCATGCAACGTTGCCAAACGATAATACGATGTTATGTAATGATTAATTAATTTGTAGACGGTATCGTTTATAAAATGCTTATTATTTTCCTTATTTTTTCGTACCGTTCACGTTCCATTGTTCTGAAGAAATTTTCAATTTAAACAAATTTCGTTGGCAGTTTACGACGCCCACGCATTCAAATGCGATACATTTAAGTACCACACGGTCTTAAATGGGCTCAAGGTAGCTAATAAAAAGATTGAGTGCAAGGAGCGCCGAGCGTCTTCGCTAAACACCTGTTTGTTATTCCGTATTAATTTTGCTGAGTTTCCGACTTTTTATTTGGAGTTTGTACTTTCTATATTCGGAAAGTTCCTCGTTGTTTTTTTCGCTGTTTCCGCTACTTCTTAGATGCTTAATTAACATAAAAATACGTAATTGCTTTTATTAATATAAAAGCCGTTTAAATAGCCTGTTGATAAATAAAAAAAAGGTAATTCAAAAAATCAAAAAACCCGACTGCTTAAAAAGCGATCTAAAAAGACGTAAACAAGAAGCAAATCATGCTGTGCAGTCGGAGGATACGTATTCGCGAGCTGGCTGACCAAAACCAGATGTATCCTCCGACTGCACAGCATGATTTTATTTTAGACTTAGGTACATTTTAAAATATAAGTGTTAAATTATATTTTTGAAACCACCTCTTAAAATCCTTTATTTTGATACCCCACACGATGGGTTAGGAAGAAAAAAAACCCAATAAATGGCGCCCAAAATCCGCTATTTTTATTTTTTTTCATTTTAAATGTACCCAGTGACACTCGCAGGATTAAGACGACTTGATTGACGTACGAATCATCAAAATCGGCCAAAGCGTTTAGTCTCTAGAACGCCACATAGGAACAAACATACATACATACATACATAGACTGATAAACACATTACCCTCCTTCGGCAGTCGGGTAAAAATGGGAGTACATTACGGTGGTATTTCACGGTTTATTGTTGTTTAAGAAACGTACCTTACTTCTTATTGTATAGGCTATTATCAAATCTGTAATCATATATTATTTAGTATTTTCGTATGATATAGGCGTTCTCATTGAATCCAGTATACAAAAATTTTTTTTCTTAATTTTAAGGTGTTTTTGTTTTTCGATTTTATGCCAATAAACGAGTGTTTTTTTTTTCTTTCAGTTCTTTATTTTCGTTTTCAACCCTACTTTTAAAAGGATTGTAAAGAATTCATGAATATTTTAACAAGTACCGAATAACGTAAAAGAAAGAACTTCGAGGAAGGAAGTCGAAGAAAAAAAGTTAAATTGGCTGCGTCATAATCTGGGGTTGCAGCAACTGTCCGGTAAAATAACAAAGCTATCAAATTTAATTTAAAATGTTTCAAAAATAATATTTCTCAATAACATACATAATAATGTTGAAGATTTCCAATAAAACAAACACAACTATTAGTTACATCCTTTATTTATTCAATTTCTTATCTATCTACATTTTTAAATATTTTTATAAAAAAAAATAAAAAAATAGAGGCCCACCGGTATCGGGAACAGGGTCCAAACTACCGGCGGTCAGGGCTCCAGAGAGGGGAACCTCCGAACAATACCAACCATGTCCAGAAGTACTGCTTTCTGAATCAAGCCCTTGATCCAGCCGCCTAACTAGAGCCTCCTAAGGTGTTTGTCGAGGCTCGTGGGTACAACGATCGCTGAGTCCACATCCCACATGTCGACAACCTCGCGAGCCAAGTCAAGATACTTAGTTTATTATAAGTTTTTTCTTCACTCGGCTTAATCTAATTGTCAGTTAATCAATATGGCTAGTTACTTATCGACATGAATCGAGCCACCAACTACCATCAACAAACTACCAACCACCAACCAACTACACCCCACAACCAACCCCCAACCCTACTTACCAAATTCTCAAAACTTATTAAAGGTTTTCTTTGTTAATCAATAGATATTAATGTGTTACATCTAAGGAAAAACTTGCTGCATAAGATTTACATCTAGACGACCCAAAAATGTCTCGAAAATATGGCAATGACGTTAAGAAGGGTGGAGTGGGCACATCTCGGCTCGTAGAGGGTGCAACCTCTCTAAAACTTTCAAAGGGTGGCTTTAACGTTAATGCCCACCTGCGGGCATATTTCAAATCTTAATTTTAAAGATTGTTTTTGTTTTGTTTCCATTTTATGAGGTTTCTGACGTCACGGTTCCATTGATTTTAGATAAACAATGTTTCATTAAAAAACGGTTTTCATTTTAACCTAAACCTTAATAAAAAAATGCCTATAGAAAAGCAGTACCGACTCGCAAAGTAAAAATTCACCGTATTTCAGTATCTGTACACACACTACACCCCATGGCATGGGAACTATGCGTTCAGACTTTTGATGAAAGCAAATGCCCGTGGATATCCCCCTTTCACGTGTTGTCACTTTTGATGTGTGTCATACATATCTATTTTACTGAAACCGATGTGTCACAAAGAAATATATATATAGATAATATATAGGATGATTTACGTAGGGATTTCATAATTTCAAAACTTGACGTTAAGTTGGAAAAGAGACAGATTTGCAGGTAATATTTATTATTTAATTAACTGGTATTTTTTGTACTTGTTTTTCTAGCTGGTGCTATGATAGGTTGAAAGACATTTTAATCAGATATTGACAACTTATACGGCTGATTTCTGCCATGCCATGCCAATTTTGTACAATTTTATTAGGACTAGCTGCCGCCCGCGTGGTATTAGTACTTCTCCAGATATCTTTATAAACTCGTTATTTATTATTCTATAAGGCTAATTATAGAATAATAAATTTCAGGTTACAGCCACAAAATTAAATCCTCTTCTAAAACTAAACTTTAAATAATTACCCTTTTTTGCCCCGTTGAGTGTCGAGTTTTGAACAACCCATGTTATTCACTCTTTTCTTCTCTTTTAAATTTTTCGTTTATGTTAGTCAGATTGCGCAGTATGATTCCTCAAAAAAACTTTAACAACCCTTAACCCTATCTGAGGGGTAGTATTATTAAAATTTTGATTATTAACTTTATTCCCAAGAAATTACAAAACCCGGTCAAGTAAGATTCTTAGCTTGGGGTTAGTTTCGAAAATCTTATAATTTGAAAGTTGGCAGAAATACCAACCTGAGTAAACAATAAAGGTTGTCTTATTGTTTACTCAGGTTGGTATTTGTGCCAAGTTTCAAGTTTATTACCCAAGAACTAACAAATTTCCAAAAATAAAATATCACCCCCTAAATCTTCTTTCGGGGGAAGATTCAATAAACAAATAATGTCAACCTTTATTGTTTGTTTAGGTTTGTATTTAAGCACACATAATTCCACTTACAAAAATAACCAATCCTTCTTCTTTATCTCCCTTTCGACCCATCTCCATACTACCTTTCCTATCTAACGTTCCCGAGCATATCGTTCATGGTCAAATTTTCAGATTTCTTTCGTCTAAAGCACTTATCTGAACTTTCCAATCTGGCTTTCGTGCGGGTCACAGTACCGTAACTGCACTTCTGAAGGTCACTGATGAAATCCACAGAGCTATGGACAATAAGTCTCTAATCGTGTTAGTCCTACTTGACTTGAGTTGTGCGTTCAACCCTGTGGATTTTGACATCCTGCTTGGGATCTTGCAATCTATTAACTTCTTTTCTTCTGCATTCGCCTGGTTTGACTCATATATTCGGGATCGCTCTTAATGTGTCCGCCTTGAAAAGATCTTCTCTGATTAGTGTAATCTCACTGCTGGTGTTCCTCAGGGTGGCGTTCTCCATCCTCTTCTTTTCTTTATCTTCATAAACACTGTTACCAAGGTTATCACCTCCTACTTCCATCTTTGCGCGGATGATTTGCAGCTTTATGGGCACTTCCTGCTTGCAGACGCGGACTCAGCGATTAATGTCATGAATCGTGACCTGGAGAGAATCAGTGAATGGGCTAAATCTTATGGCTTACAGATTAACCCTTTCAAGTCCCAGGCTATGATCATAGGCAGTCGGTGTTATCGCACTGCACTTGAGACTTCTACCTTGACGCCACTAAACCTTAACGGCTCGACCATTCCTTACACCGATACGGCAAAGAATTTCGGTGTCTTAATTGACAGCAATCTTACTTGGCGAGCGCAAGTAAATGAAGTTAGTCGTAAGGTGCATTGCTCCTTTCACTCTTTAAAAAATCTTCAATGTCTCCTGTCATTTATTACTTAAATTTATTTAGCGCAAACCTTGGTTATACGGTAAACCCATATTTTGATAGATAATAATTAAGTTTACATTTCATGTAGTAGGGCGAGTTTTAAGAAACCTCAATAACATTGCCAAACTGAGGCGTATCTAATAAAACCGACAGATAATTGGAGACAATCTGACATTCAGAAAATTGATTTGGTTTATTTTACACATTTGCTTTATTAAAGAGTACCTGTCACAAAAGCAATAATATCCATTGGGTTCCTAGGGTTTAACTCCATCATGCCCAGTAGTTAGCTTACGAAAACCCAAACCGACTTTTCAAAAAGGAGGCGATTCTGATTCCGGCTGTATGTATCTCTTTATTTATGTTTTTTTATGTTTTTCTACCGATTACTCAGATAATTATGGACCGATTTTGAAAATTATTTTTTGTTTATTTGTATATTATATATATATATATGTTTATAGGTATTTTCACAAGGTGTTCCCATTGTCACAGGTTCTGATGAGGGTATCCCATAGAAATCGATGGAATTCCTCAATTTTTATAGGCATACGTGCAGTGATTTTGGTATTTTCTTCAACATGGCAAGCATTTTCATTCAGAAAATGTCAACTGGTGAAGTGGATTTGATGAGGAAGACCACAGATGGCCACTGTAACTTTTCAATGAGAAGTATGTTTGGGGTATATGATATCTCGAATAGTTAAATGACTGTGATGAAGCAAAATTAAATAAATGTTTCTAAAGAAAATGGTAGGTACCATAGAACTGATCTGGTGATGAAGCCAGAAGATAGGCACCAGAACTCCGTAATAAAACAATGTATCCCTGTCGTGTTTAGGCTTGTTAGAATTATTATGATATTGCAAACTTAATTACTTACCTACAACATAATAGTTATAACTTAACCGTCCTGACTCTTTAAAGTATATACAGGAATATTGATGACCTTCAGAAAACTTTGTCTCACATTGGTGTGGAAGTAGATGTCCTACTTTTAACATTAGCAGACTGAACGCTAATAAATAAATACCTGTGCTAGATAACTATACTTCGTTTAAAACATCTAGACATTTATATCGAAATAATGGCGTAGTCGCCTATATAAAATACTGCCATTTACCCCAGGCAACAGAAATTAATTTGACTCATTCCTCAGCTTTGCAAATCATTATCTCTAATTTCACTGTCATTGGTATTTATCGCATATTTATTGCCTCACTTAATAATTACCTTCAAACTATTTAATTACATGGGGAAACTCTTATTAAAGGAGTTATAAATATTAACTTAATAGGGAAACCAGCAGAAACATCACAAGTATGGACTAACAGATTAAATTATTTAAATATGGCGGCTTTAAATGATTTCCTCCCAGGACACTGTATGTCTACCCGGGACCATAACTTCCTCGATATCATGCTTCTTAAGTTAGATAAATTGAAAAACTCGGCTTTTGTGGCAGTTGTAAACACGTCTGTTATGGATCAACGGTTTTATTGAACATATCCCACATGTATCTGAGAACGTGTCTTACTTGGAAAATGCCTACAAACACCTTGTTAATATGAAAACCTCTTTTCTTAATGCGTATAGAGACCCAAACATTTTAGTAGACACAATGATAGATGTGATTAGGTCATCTCTTCTCCAAAACACTAAAGTTGTCTTTCTCCCTAGTTCTAAGCGTTTTACAAAATGTATAAGGATAGAAATAAATTGCAACTACTGTCGAACGGAGATCCTTTTAAATTCATACAAATCTTAATGTTTATACATGTCTATTAAAATTACATTAAAAGGGTCTAAATCACATTAAAATGGTGTGTTATCGCACATTTTGCTCTAATCTTATTAAAAAACCGGCCCAGTGCGTGTCGGACTTCGCACATTCAGGGTTCCGTACCAAACCGCAAAATTAAGTTGGTTGTAATAGGAAAACATTGAGAAATTCAAAGAAACATCTGATTTATCCACATATAGGTATTTGTTATGCTCTCGACTCGTTAAAACGTGTAAACCACTTCATTGTGACTTTTAGGCAAACATTGGTGGAAGAAATCATGACTCTAACTGGGCAGGGATATAGACCTGTTTTTAGCACTTCATATACACCATCTCAAGCCAACTCATTTGTGCTGCTGGAGACAGATGGGTTAGGACAGGGATGGACAACCCGGGACGCGGTTATAGCTTTAACGTCTGAAATTACAGATAAGGTAGACAAAGGATATGAATGCGTTACGGTATGGTGATTTTAGACCTGAAAAAAGCTTTTGACGCGGTATCAGTGTCCATTATTGTGCAGAGACTTGAGGCTATAGGGATTAGAGGCAAGGCCCTTTCTCTTTTTGACTTTGTCTCCGGAGTAGACTACAACAGGTTAAGATAGGCAATTCGTATAGCAATGAAGAAAATGTGTTTTTTGGTGTACCGCAGGGCTCCGTGGTCGGCCCGCCACTGTTTCTGGTGTATGTTAATGAACTCTCTAACCCACGAAACAGTGGCGGGCAAATCCTCTCATATGCGGTTGATACGGCTATTGTCTACTTTGGTTACACTTTGGAAGCGGTACGTAATAAGGCCGAACAAGGGATAGATCTTATAGACAGATGGCTTAAAGCAAACCTGTAACCCTGAATATTGCTAAAACAAAATTAGTTTGTTTCTCTCCAAGTGCAAGCTCAAAAGCATGTTCTAATTTTGATATTCGTATCCATATGTGTGCAAATAGCTTGGACCAAAATTGTGACTGTAAATCTATCAAACAAGTACCATCTACAAGATACTTGGGAGTTATAGTCGACGAGCGTCTAGCATTGTACTCGAATATCAAGGTTACCTTGTAGGTTATACATACTGTAACGTGTTCGAAAAAGTATATGGCTTTTTAAAACATGTAAGACGTGTGATGCATGAAAAGATATTCAACAATATTTATATAGCACTCGCGCAGTCAGTAATCACATACTGCTTACCACTTTGGGATCTACCACTAAAACACAATTTCTAGAGTTAGAAAGAGCCCAAAGATCACTTTTAAAAGTAATCTATTCTACGCCATATACTCGTAGATATCGCACAGTCGATCTATATAGAATTGGTGGCCTATATCTGTAAGAAAACTGTACATTTTAAACATCATTCTTTATTTACATAAATGCATTACAGTTAACCCAGAAAGCCAGACTAGGAGGCGGCAAGATATTATGGATTACTCTCCACGGGTACGTGCAGTTTACAATAAAATTAACGCAAAACTAAAGTTCCATCACGAGTTCTCGCATTAATGCAAAAAAACGATAACCGAGTGGTTAAAAACTAACCTATGAAGAAACAGAGCATATTCTAGCCAGCTTACAATACTTATCTTCTTTATCATAATAATATACCTTGCACATAGTTGGAATTTTTCAACTTTGATTAAAATGGCACTATCAGCCAAAATGTAAACACACACACACATACATACTAACACACACACGCACACATATAAACCGACAGTCACACACTACTAGAGAAACACAATCGTATTCTAACAATCACACACTACACTTTAGTTAGAGTTTAATTTGAATTTGAGTTCATAATTACTTTCTAAGTCATTGCTTCTCTGTGTTCTTAAAAATGCAGTTCTTATTTTAAGTCTCAATATTGTTAACTATCTATTATGGGAAGTAGCGAGACAACCCCAACACAAGTATTATTGATTAATTACTGGGGCTGTCTCATTCACATTTGTAAATGTAACCGTTTGAGACACAATAAACAATTTTATTTTTTATATTTTACGAGAAGTTTTATGGTGTAAATAGTTTTCCTGGAGTTATAAGGTACAAAAACTAAAAAGAGAAAATAAAAACTTTATAACAAAAAAAATAAACCGACTTCCAAAGCAAAACACTACAAAGCGAAAAGTTACTTTCTTTTCGGAAGTCGGTGTAAAAACCGAAAAAAGATAGGTACTTAAGACAGTCGGTGTATTATTTTTTTTATTTTTGTGGAAAGTTTATTGTGTTCAGTGATCCTCTGAAAGAAATTATAAATTAAACTAAAATACTCTTTGAATAAAGAAGCCCTTAATTTTCGTTTTACTTCATTTCTTTGCATGAAAAATATGAAAACGTTACCCAATTACAGAAATGGAAAATATGATGAAAACACTGAGCAAGTTTATTTCAGTACACATGTATATTTTAATGGGAATCATATAGAGTGGGTTTTTGAAACAGAGCAGTAAGGACAGGTCCTTAAATGTTTTAGCAACGAGAAAACGTTTCTACGAGACTGTCATTAGCTATACAAATTATAGAAATATATAGAAAATAAATATGGAGTAAAAAGAATGCGCCATTTATTCAAAAACTGCCAATGGATCCTGCTTCTAATAAGGATCAAAAAGTATTTTGAACTAACTAAAAATTGAGTATTAGAATAGCAAAAACAAACGCAAAAAAAAACATTTGTATTATTTATAGCAGCTGCTGCCCACATCCATGATACAAAGGCGTGAAATAGGTATGAAATTACACAAACATCAGAAGATTTTTACATGCAAAATACTTATACCATAAAAACAGACTCCAAACTTGCCGTCAAGTATTGTTGAGTTCTACTACAACATACACCTTTTGGCTTTAAAAATCCCTGTCCGTCCAGAGAAAAATAATGTAAAAAGTACAATGTTAGCTAAAGTATGCCCGCTTTCGTATCCTGCACTCGTTATGGCATTTTGAAATAATTTTTGCATACAAGTTTTTGTACTCTTTGCCCAATTAGCATAAGTTATGTTAGCAACACTGGGAATAAAATTATACTTAAGTTGATTATTTATTTCACAAACAAAACATTATTTTTATATCTATTTTAGAAGAGTGTAATTATGATATTTACCATGTTTACTGTTTGCAGCGAGTTTCTTATATTTCGGCGCTGATCATGGTGCTTGCAACAGCGCCGAAATATAGGAAACTCGCTACAAACAGTAAACATTTATATTTGTGTCAAATGACTCATCCATAAACACGGGAGCTTTTGTTACGAGGACCCGGATAAATTCAAGTGTGGTTTTTTTGGGAGTATTTTCTTCGGATTAGTATGTGTTGTTCGTGGCTAAGTAATGGCCGCTCCAAATAAAAATAGATGTAAAGATCGATTGAAGATTTAGTTACACTTGCCGAGGTCGTACCGTGGGTCCGTGGCCGTTCACCATACATGGAGACTGAACTTAGAAAGCATGTAAAGCCGTTGGTTCCTTCATTCGTTTATTGAATCTTTGATTAGTAAGGAGGTCAAAATTCTGATTACCAAATCTATCAAATACAACCCATTTAGGTTACTGGGTGGTTACTGTATTGAAGAGGTTAGAAAGACTGTCACCCATATAAAATACCCTCTCAACTCCTACTTAGTTGGGCAAAGACTAAGACAGAATAAGTTAGAAAAAATACAGTGCAGCTTACTTTTCCTAAAATCATAGTTATTGTATAGAAAGAGTATACATAATATTAGCCTTCAATCAATCAAAAACAGAACACTGAATACAAGACTGAGGGCACAGTTTCACCACCTATGATTAAGCTCCCTATAACTTACATGGCAGATAATTTCATACAAATTCTGTTCTATATCTGAATTTATTCGGTGAGTAGAGACAATTCGGACAATGTGAAAGCGGTCCTTTGTTTCAGAGTTTAATCGTTTTGGTAGGTAGCGAAATATCTAACCAGTCATTGGAATATAAGTAGCGACACCGACCACAGGCAGGTGATACCGCAGGCTTCCCACAAGGGTCAACAACCATCCAGAACTATTTGATACTAAATGTAGCGTCTATATTCTAATAACAAGGTCTCGAGTAATTTACTTTAATCAATGAAGAAGGTCAAAATTCCTATCCAAATTGATTCTCTAAAGTTATGTCCAAGGAATTATCTATAGAAGGTGTGTTATCTTTGTTCAAGATGGATGGAATATGCATACCTACTAAGTTTGTGTCCTTATAAACTAACTAGCTGCCATCCGCGGCTCCGTCTGCGTCATATTAGTACATTTATAAATTATTTTGTTATTAATGATTCTTAGCTATATGTATTTCTGTACAGTTTCATCAAAATCTGTTCAGTAGTTTTTGTGTGATTGAGTAACAAACATCCATCCATCCATCCATCTTCATTAATATTCACGTTTATAAAGGTAGTAGAGTTTATTATAGATAAGTATATTAGAGATAAGTCAAATATTATTGAAACGTTAGTAAAACCATGAATCTGCCAAAGATTACCTATACCTTTTTTTTGCTACCTTTTTTCATTCAGTGTGATCACTAAAAGTACAGGGGAGTGACCATAAGCTCTTAGAGTAAGGTTATTTAGAGTTTGTGCAAGGGACAGATGTATATGACTTGAATACATCTGTCCCTTACGCTCACTCAAAATAACCTTACTCTAAGAGAGTGGTCACTCTCCTGATCCTATTATAAAAAAAAAAACACCGATAGTAAGCACCCACACATTCACATGATCTAATCAAGATTTTGTCAGGAAATTAAAAGAGACTGTGACCTCTGAGTTTGTTTCGGCCTTTCTTCTCAGAGTAGTCAGATAGGAAACGCCGACCTCATCTAGTTTTAAAAATATGTTCGACATGTAAAAGTGTTTGTACAAACCAACTTACAGAAATAAAATCATTTATCATTTATCATTTACCCACTTTTAATCCCAGAAATATTGTTTCAGTGGAACATGAGAACGAAACCGCGATCAAAAGCTGGTCTTAAAAAATTAAATACAAATTATAGTGTAAACTAGTGCGTCGGAAACCAACGTTAGTGAAGTTGCAGCTTTAAACCAAATGAGTTACTGAAAACAAAAGGAAAAGCGGCAACCCTCAGAAACCGAAACTGAAGATTTCGGGAACTGCAACCAATACCACTTACAAAGGCTCTACATTGAGAAGAGGCAAGGAACGAAACCGCGTGCCAGGGGACGCTACAACAAGGAAAATAACCATGGGAATAAAATTGAGTTCAGCTTTGAAAATGTATTTATTATAATTTCAATTTTTGCAACAACCACTTGATCATTTTATTTCGTTTTGTAAGTGTTGCCTTAACAACTAATCATCAGGTATCAGGTACATATAATAAATCTGTATAAAAGTCGTTTGTGTACATCGAAAATATTTCCAAAAAAAAATAGCCAGGGTGTTAAAGGAGAACCAACAGATTTTTGGAATTTTTGTCTGTTTATCTGTTTGTCTGTTTATATGTGCACATATCACGTAAATAGTACGAAATCAATGTAGATAACTTTCATACATAAAAATTGTGCGTAACTTGAAGTATTACTTTTTGTTTCATCGCAATCGGATCACTCTATCAAAAGTTGATGAATTTAAAGTGTTCAAGAAGTAAAATATCGCAACATACGCATTTCAGATACTCGGACTGTTGAATTCCATTTTATGTTCACCGATATCTCCGTCAATTTAGGACCGATTTTGAAAATTATTGTTTTGTTTGAAAAAAATGTAAAGATAAGTATGTTTCCATTTTAATTTGATGAAGATCTAATGTAGAACTTTGGAGATATACAATAGAACTCTTCAATTAATGACGGCATATCTCTCGGAATTGCTGCACTGCAATCGCATGTCTGTTTATTGTTTATACCCTTTCATAATATAACATCACGACAGTACACTCTTAAGAGGTACGCAGATGTATACAGTTCACCTTGGTACATGCACCCTCATTTCACCAGTTATTTTCAAGTTGCATGATATTCGGGTAATCTATTCTGGCATTATAGGTTCCATAATAAAGAGCTTGCATATTAGGTTCAAATAAAAGGGAAAAATTAAAAAAAAAACCGGCCAATTGCGAGTCGGCCTCGCGCACGAACGGTTCCGTACCATTATCGTAAAAATATGACAAAAAATCACGCTTGTTGTATGGGAGCCCCCATTAAATATTTATTTTATTCTGTTTTAGGATTTGTTGTTATAGCGGCAAAAGAAATACATAATCTGCGAAAATTTAAACTATCTAGCTATCACGGTTCATGAGATACAGCCTGGTGACAGACGGACAGAAAGACAGACGGACCGCGGAGTCTTAGTAATAGGGTCCCGTTTTTACCCTTCGGGTAAAACGGAACCCTAAAAACTACCGACTTTCAAATAAAAATTGGTACCAAAGACAAAACTACTAATACATTTAAAAAAAATATGTTTTCGTTTCGGTGTGGTGTTCTGGAGTGCTACTAGATGGCGCAGCAAATCTGTCCTTTCCTTGTCTATATGAAGTCGATATTCTTCTCCCTAGAGTAAATAGTGTGCAGTGAACGGTCGGTCTAGGTAGGTAGAAAGGTAAGCAGGAGGGGTGGAGTAGGTAGGTTTGTAGGGTAGGATAGGCAGTTAACGGGAGCGAAGTAGTATAATAAAATAAAATAAATAATGCTTCAATGTTGAGCTTTGTTTCGGGGGATAATGTAAAGTGTTTCTTCACTAACAGAGGTTTGGAAGAATCAGAATCTACCAACTATGCAGTAGAATTTTTAGTAGCCCTCAGTGCTCCTGGACTGCCAGCTCATAAGATAAATTAAAAAAGTTGGCGTGCCTACAATGCTCCTAGAAATCTAAGCCCGCCAAAACTTTGTAGATTAAGTCACCAATTTACACCGAAACGTGATAGTTCAGAAGCAGAAATTTAAAGAGGGTGCAAAGCAGGAGATAGTGTTTTAATTTTTTTATACCCCGGATTCCTCTCATTCTAAAAATATTTCATTTAGTATGAGACGATTCCAGTTTCTAGTGAGCCTATGTTACGCAATGATAATTAAAATAAAGCCCAATGCCAGATGCTGATAGTTGCGGGTGTGTATTAGCTGTTTTTCGCAAGGTCAGCTTTCTGTGACTCTTTCGCATGTTAGCAATCCTAGAAGACTTTATGCTTTGATCTCAAGCTTCGTAAGGATTCTGATCACATCCCCGAGCGAGCTTTGGACTGGAATTCCCAAAGAAAAGAAAATGTGGCTGCCCCGTCAAACCTGGCGTCGCGCGTCGCACCGTGTTTGCAGAAGCGACGAGCAACGGAATGACGTGGAATTAGGTGAACGTCAGAAGACTTCTGTGGACACCCTCTGACCCATCTAGGGGACACAAGTAAGACATTATGTATGTCAATTACCCCTGAGAAGGTGAAGACGGTGTTTATAAAGTCCACGTGAACGAAGTCGCGGGCAGCAGCTAGTTAACTAATAATCCAAATCTTACCAATCTTACTTCTTTTATAAATGCGAAAGTTAATAAGGATAAATGGATTTTTGTTACTCTTGCACTTTTGTAGTTTTTGAACTATGAACAGATTTTAAATAATAAATCATCTAAATAACAGGACTCATAGTGCTAATTACAAATAATAACAAATCAGTTCTTGACACCGCTACTGCAAGAAATGAAACTGTTCAGTAATAGTTTTCATAAGAATAACACATAGGATAAAATTTATAAAGATATTGGGCGACGTACTAATTCCACGCGGGTGGAGCTGATGGTGGCAGCTGTATTAGTATTATTATAACGAGGACAAATTGTTTGTTTATTTTCCTGAAGGTAGTGGTATTCTGGTGTACAGATCCACATCTTTTAGTCATTGTTTGTTTATTTATTTGAAAGTGCTGATCCAATTAGTAAAATCCTACATTTTATTTAGTAAAGTTCAGGTATTACCGCAACTTTTCCTCCAGTGTTATTATTATTGCTAAGTTTTCATTAAAAACAAAATAAAACTTAACTATTAAAATCCTTTTGTAGTTACCAGGCTACGTTGCTTGGTTATTCGTGCTAAAAATGCGGGAGTAAAAGGATTTAAAAATATATATCAATGCTTCACCCCGCACAAAATATCAAATAGCTAAATATAAACAAACCTATTTTCATTATTATTACCCCCGATATCAGAAATATAAGTTTTTGTAAACAAATTAATTAACACCTATAATTATTATGTTTGTTTAGACTATTCAAAAGGTTCCAATACACAGTTGTCGTCATATTGAATTGAAGTAACTTCCCAATGTTCTTCAGTGCTGGTTATGAACTTCGGCCACTACCAACGGACGCAATTTCCAGTTAAAGTTGGTGTTATTAAGCTGCTCGGTCTACCGGAAGGGCATTCACTCGGTTTGAGTGAAACAAGTTTACACAAATTAATCAAAACTTTAAGTGAATCGGTTACAAGTTACAATAAATTGTCGTTAATATGTAGGTACCGCGAGCTCTATATTGAAACTTTTGGTTTCAAGGCCCCCGCAAACATGCACGACAAAATTTTCTGCATATAATATACCCGTCGAGCAATTTCTATTAAAAATGATCATCGCATCGTTGGGACATTGCGCGTCCCGCCTGTTTGCTAGAACTTTTAAAGATAGTAGTTGGTGGGCAGTTTACCCTATTATTCCCTATACAGAGTGTGTATTCCCAGTGTCTGATTGAACAAATACTCGAATAATCATTCAAAAACATCTATATTATCTTAAATCTGGATAAGACTGTCAACTTTATTTAAATCACACTTTCGCCGAAAATACACGATAACAGTAATATAAGGTATATAACTTTATATGTGCGTTTATGATGTATTAATACATGAGCAATGTTCATTCATTTCTATCACTTGTTTGGCCGGTTTGTATCTCAGCTTTTAATAGAGACGTCTGTTTTGAAAAGCCACAGGCACATCGTGGCCTAATTAGCAATGTTGTTACAACATGGTTTAGACGTTGTTCAGGGGGGTGACCACAAGCTCTTAGAGTAAGGTTATTATGAGATCGCGTAAGTGACGGATGTATACAAGTCATATACATCTGTCCCTTACACACACTCAAAATAACCTCACTCTAAGAGCTTGTGGTCACCCCCCAGTTCTTTTCTGCTCGAAAATATTAATTCAGTGTTTGTATAGCTTGAAAGCGAGTCCATTTTCTGTTGTTCTTGTTATTGATAATAAGTTTTCAGAATTTATGAGAAAAATTTAATTACATTTTATTATGCTTTGACATTTGGAGCCCATTTTCCTTTAACAGTTTACTAACATATGGGATAATGTAACCTTTTTCAAAGTGGAACCTAAATAGGAAATACAATCTATATCTATAAAAGCGAAAGGTGACTGACTGACTCACTGACTGACTGATCAATCAACGCACAGCCAAAACTGCTACGCCTAGAAACATGAAATTTGGCAGAAAGGTTCCTCAAGTGACGTTAGTGTGCACTACGAAATTTTTTTTGGGAATTCCACCCCTAAGGGGGTAAAAAGGGGGTTGAAAGTTTGTATGAAAAATCTAATTATATAGGCCAAAATTTTTCGAAACTACCCCCAAATGATGATTTAGAGGGTGTTGAATTTTGTATGAAAATATCTGATTTCTTGGGTCAAAAAACATGAAACTTGACATAAATACCAAACTAAATAAACAATAAGGGCTTTCATTGTTAGTTTTCGAAACTACCCCCCAAGCATGATTTAGGGGATGTTATTTTTTTTTGAAGAATCTTATATCTTGGGTTAATAAACATGAAACTTGACATAAATACTAACCTCAATAAACAATAAAGGTTAGCATTATTAGTCTTTTTAAACAACCCCCAAAGTTGATTTAGGGGGTGTTGAAGTTTGTATGGAAAAATCTGATTTCTTGGGTCAATAAACTTTAAACTTGCTATAAATACTAACCTATATGAATAATAAAAGTTGTTATTATTATTAAATGAAACTACCCCCAAAAGATGATTAAGGGGTGTTAAATCATTTTTAAAGAATCTTATTATATCAGTTAATAAACATGAAACTTGACATAAATAAACAATAAAGGCTTTCATTTTTAATTTATCGAAACTATCCCCAAAAGATGATTTAGGGGATGTTAATTGTTTTGCAGAATCTTATATATTGGGTTAATAAGCATGAAACTTGACATAAACACCAACCTCAATAAACAATAAAGGTTTCATATTTTTTTTTGCAACTTCCCCCAAAAGACGATTTAGGGGGTATTACAGTGTTTTTGAAGAATCTTATTTATTGGGTTAATACATTTGCAAGTTGACGTAAATACCATCCTAAGTAAACAATAAAGGTTGTCATTATTAATTTTTCGAAACTATGCCCAAATGTTGATTTAGGGGGTGTTGAAGTTTGTATGGAAGAATCTGATTTCTTGGGTCAAAAAACATGAAACTTGACATAAATACCAAACTAAATAAACAATAAGGGCTTTCATTGTTAGTTTTCGAAACTACCCCCCAAGCATGATTTAGGGGATGTTATTTTTTTTTGAAGAATCTTATATCTTGGGTTAATAAACATGAAACTTGACATAAATACTAACCTCAATAAACAATAAAGGTTAGCATTATTAGTCTTTTTAAACAACCCCCAAAGTTGATTTAGGGGGTGTTGAAGTTTGTATGGAAAAATCTGATTTCTTGGGTCAATAAACTTTAAACTTGCTATAAATACTAACCTATATGAATAATAAAAGTTGTTATTATTATTAAATGAAACTACCCCCAAAAGATGATTAAGGGGTGTTAAATCATTTTTAAAGAATCTTATTATATCAGTTAATAAACATGAAACTTGACATAAATAAACAATAAAGGCTTTCATTTTTAATTTATCGAAACTATCCCCAAAAGATGATTTAGGGGATGTTAATTGTTTTGCAGAATCTTATATATTGGGTTAATAAGCATGAAACTTGACATAAACACCAACCTCAATAAACAATAAAGGTTTCATATTTTTTTTTGCAACTTCCCCCAAAAGACGATTTAGGGGGTATTACAGTGTTTTTGAAGAATCTTATTTATTGGGTTAATACATTTGCAAGTTGACGTAAATACCATCCTAAGTAAACAATAAAGGTTGTCATTATTAATTTTTCGAAACTATGCCCAAATGTTGATTTAGGGGGTGTTGAAGTTTGTATGGAAGAATCTGATTTCTTGGGTCAATAAACGTGAAACTTGACATAAATACCAAGTTAAATAAAAAATAAAGGTGGTCATTATTAGTTTTACTTATCTTCTCCCAAAATACGATTTAGGGGGTGTTAAAGTTTTTTTTAAATAATCCTATTTCTTGGGTTAATAAATTTAAAACTTGTCGCAAATACCAACCTAAAGAAACAATAAAGGTTGTCATTATAAGTTTTTCGAAACTAACTCAAGCTAAGAATCTTACTGGACAGGGTTTCGTTTTTGACGCGGGGTTCTACCATTCAACCTTCAATGAGCTGAAAAGGATAAAAATTAGTTTGTATGTAAAATCAAATTCCTTGGGGATAAGTTTGATACTCAAAATTTACATAAAACATTTTTAAAACTCTCTCCCAGATAGAGTAAGGGGTTTTAAAGTGTTTTTTTGAGGAATCTCACTGCGCAATGTGACTAACATAAACGATAAATAAAAAAGAGAAGAAAAGAGTGAATAGCATATTTAGGTTTTTCAAAACTCGACCCTCAACGGGGCAAAAAGGGGTTGATAAGTTTTTAGGGGAGGATTTTACTTTGTGGCGGTAACCTAAAATTTATTATTCTTTAAGTCAAATAACGAATCGTCCCAATCCAATAAACCCTGTATACCTACGATACCCAATTTTTATTGTTTTAATAATAGCTAATTTTTGGTCGCCTTCACTAAGTGCATATAAGAAAATCATTTATAGCATAAACGAAATCACGCGAACAAAGTCGCGGGCGGAGTGCTAGTTACTTATATATCAAACCGATTATTCTAATTATTATTCTCGAATTACTTATTACCACGTGTTTATTATCCCACATTAACTCTGAATTAGGCAGAAAATGTTCTCAATTATTTATAATATAATTAAAGCAAAAAACCTTTTGTATCTGTCCCTCATTTGATTAAGCACCATTTCGTTTCAAGGCTCTGCTTTAAGGAGGCTCACGATTAACTCTTACTCTCTTATTTGGGAGGCTTAACAAATTCTTAACAGGCAATTTAAGATGCGGCAGACGTTGCTAAGTAAAGACTGTAAGTAGAGGCACGTTTTACATTATGTTAAGTTCAGTATCTGCGCCTAAGTCCATGCTTCGCCAGTTTTTGCTGTTTCTGTTTCCAAAGGCGTTACTTTCTAAATCGGAATTGGTAAATTAACTAATTACCTTAAATTCAGTCTATTTAAGTTTTGTTCCCTTTGCGATACGATTTTATACCGAACTGTGTTAACCGTTTTATTTAGGTCCATGTATCGGACATCGGCATTGTCCCACAAGTTACTTTGTAAAACTATTTATTTCGTACAATAAATCAGGAGTTGAAAAATATTTCAGAATATTTAATTCAATTTGGATGGATTGTGTGAGCAAAGATGCGGAACAAAAGGGAGTCAGTGATAACTTGACTATTGACAGAACGAAACTTAAGAAGAAAACGTTACGGCGACCCCAAGTAACATAGAATAAAGACAAGAAGATAATAATTAAATATTCTTCGAGTGTGCAATTATGATCAGTTTATAAATAAAACAACAGTATTGTACAGTGTAAAATTAAAAATAATGTGAAGGGTTCAGAAATCTTCAACCTTTAATGATTCAATTTGTTAAGCTTGTTGTTCTCACTTTGATGGCAAACAAAAGCCGCTCGATAGCTGCGTTTTGAATTCGTTTTAATCAATTATCATTATATTCCTAATGGAGTACCTCAAGCGCTCATAATGATTACTAACAATGTCCAACAATAGCTGCTGTTAGTTAATCTCGATATCAAACACCGATATTGCTAATTGATGACAATTTTGTTATTGTGAAAGGCAATTAAGACTGGGCTTTTCCTATTGAATGTCAACATGTAGTATGTAATGAAAGTCAAATATTTATCTATTTATACTTCATGTACCAAAGGTCATCATTATTATCATTTTAGCCAAACGAAGTCCATTGCTGGACATATACGCAACTCCGAAGCGTCGTCACACTCGCCACACTGGAGGACCTTAACCTTATTGCTACCTACGCCAGAAATATTTAGGACCTCTGCCGTTATTTAGATAAAACATATTCATCTGGATTGGGTAAGTAATGTAGGTCGCATGTCGTTTTTAACACTTTAACCTTGAGTTGGCTCAGCTTAATGCGGATTCTCAATAGAATACGATGCCAGCTTTCACTGGTTTTGTTACCACTGACGTACGACCTACAGCACATGAAACGGGTACATGTTTCTACTTTAGTAGTAACACAATAAATTATGATGCGGGTGCGGTTTGGGGCAAAATAATGGCCAAAAAGGGTAAACAAACTAATCACAAGCAAGGCTTCAGAGTCAGTAACGATGTTTTAATTATGTGAATTTCTAAAAACATAGTTGGTGTGTACTGCAACATTATTTATTATACTAAGCCTATGTTGTCCCATTATAGGTCCCACTGTCCCAAAGTAACGGAATACATAATAGTACTGGCAGTGACGTGCGAAGGCCTCCTTTTCTTCATTTCTCTTTAAATGTTCTGCTGACTTTAATTAGAAATCCAGCTCATTCCACCATCTTTTCCTGGGAGTCACTCAGTAGTGTTTTTTTTTAGATTATTCATCCGACATGGATATGGCCAAGTCACTGCCACTTTAAACCATTCATTGTGCGATTTGCATCTGCTATTGTGTACTGTTTTAGAGTTCCTAAGGCGGTCATTGTGTTTGACACATAGTCCACTTAGTTCTATAACTTGTTGGCAATGTGTCCAATTTTGCGCCCCGTTCGTGAGGTTAGGAAGAATATGGGTCAATATATTTTATCTGAACTATACTTTATTATTATATGTGCGGTATACAGTATACTGCAACTTTTTAGTACAAAATTATTAATGTTTAATGCTTGACCGTTTGACCGTTATTCTATCCACTAACCAAATACCAGTCAACAACAAATTTTCTGCAGAATTATTGATCAGAAATGTTATTACTGTAAGACCCGTATTAGAAATTAGATTTGGGCAAAGATTAGTATGAAATCTAATAGATTTGATTCCAGAATCAAGCTTGAACAGATGGCTTTAGAATAGGTGTATTGTGTATCTAAAATTTCTACATTCGGTTTCAAATCGAGTTTAACAGGCTGTTAAGAAAGAATACATCATTTGAACCAATTAGTCCAACCATATATTTATTTATTTATTCGTTTATCCTCGCATTGGAACGCCTTGCAGCAAATACACCAATGGAGCACAATCTTATACTTAACTCACTATATAACTCCAGGTTTCTTCACGATGTTTAGACCAAAATAGCGTTCCACAATTTTTTAACTTGAAACAATTCTTTGGAGCTAAAATTATTTCGATATTTGAACTTTTTACTATATTTAACCCGGATAACCTTTGGGTATGCAGACGACAGCACTGTTACTGAGAGATACTTGTCCAACGCTCGTGCTACCGGGCCTCAGATCCAGTCTCTCCGGGAGGCTATGGTGGAGCGCTTAAACCTGTCCTTGCAGGCAGTCTCCGAATGGGGCGATGCCAATCTGGTCAGGTTTAATGCTGCTAAAACCCAGGCGTGTCTTTTTTCCGCAAAAAAGAGTCAATTTCACCCGGCTCCAAATTGCCGAGATGTGACCGTGCCAATAGCTGACCATCTTGAGCTTCTTGGCGTTACGTTGACATTGACTCTCAATTTTGGGCCATATATTGAGGCAAAGGCTCAGCTGGCTGCCAAAAAGCTGGGGATCCTTGCAAAGGTGAGAAGGTATTTCACGCCAGAACAGCTGCTCAGCTTGTATCAAGCGCAAGTTCGATCATGCATGGAGTACTGTTCTCATCTCTGGGGCGAATCTGCCAAATACCAGCTTGATGTACTAGAGTCGATCGAAAAGCGGGCCAAGAGGCTCATCAGCGATGAGGCACTGGTTAAGTCAAAGCTCCAGAGCCTTGAACATCGTCGCCGAGTTGCCAGCTTGTCGGTTTTTTATCAGTTACATTTCGGGGAGTGTGCGATGGAATTGCATGATTTAATTCCACCCAGCCCGTTCCATCATCGGACTACCAGACGTACGGCGATGCGTCATCGATATATGGTGGACATCCCACCCATACGCACTAAACTTTTTGAGAATACTTTTATTATGCGTACAGCTAAGGAGTGGAATTCCCTGCCGGAGTCTGTGTTTCCCGATAGCTACAATCTAGGGGTCTTTAAGTCAAGAGTGAATAGGTTACTTCTAGGCAAGCGTGCTCCACCGTCGACCACATCATCGCTTACTATCAAGTGAGATAATGGTCAAGCGCAAGCCTATATTAGATAAAAAAAAAATTACCCACAAAAATTCATTAAACGTTTTCTCAAATTCACGGTTAAATTGCTTGTCTTTAACATATCGCGACAAAAACCGTTTTATTTATGAACCTAAAACAAATTCACTTCATGAATTCACATAATATCAAAGAAAGTAACTACAAACATTTTACTAATCAACATAATTGAGTACAACAAATGGAAAGTAGGCTCTGTCATCACAGTTCTTTTAACTTATGATTGTATTATACGGTGCACAAAAGAAAAACGTTTACTTTTGTATTACTTCGCGTTTTTTCCTCATGGCGAGAGCAGAATGCTAAGCAATGTCAATTACGTACTTGCTCATTTGGTTCGCTTTGAAGCCAATACTGGGTAATAACTATTGATTGTTAAATTGCCATAGAATCCCTAAGTCCAGTTCTTTTATAGGGATTACATCGACCAACATACATGCTATTTTATATAGAGTGTCCCGTATATCAAAGTTAAGCCGGCAAGGGTGGATAGGCCAACTCGAGACAGTTATCAGAAAATACTAAAAAAATCTTGATCATGTACTTTTCAAATTATAAGGAGCAATTTTTTTTTCGGAATAACTGGCACTCTGTGATGATCTGTGACTGACAAATATTAACTTTTCTGAGTTTGTTGTTTCAAAGTGCTGAGCCATAGTTAAATACCAGTCAGATATTATTAGACTATCTTGTCCGTTCTTCTCCGCGTAGGCTTTTCCGAACGGATGGTAGAATCACTTTATTAAATCCGGCCTTAGCCATCCCCTCAGCGACGCCCTGAGCCGAGATCCGACCCCAACTGGGGTAGCCCTTAGTGCTGTCGGTTTAGGTTTAGAATTTTGAAGCCTGGCCGGAGGTTAACAGATTAGTCTCCACAAGTTAGTCCGGCTAAGCAGTAGACGGCTACTTTGGTCGAACTGCGAGACACCACGTAATAAAAAAAAAAAAAAAAAAAAAAACTTAAATTTGTACCTTGTACGTTCATCAAAAAAAATATTTATAAAATATTTGCAGTTGATAAGCTGACCGTCAGTTATTTCGATATATAGGGAAACAGTTTTCCAACGACTTATTTTGAATCTAATGTTGGGCAAAAGTCTAACATTTTATTTAAAACTGAGGCAGTTATGTTCAAAGTTAATATTTATAGTCACAGCATTTGAAAGATCGTTACAGGGTTCAGGATTTTCCAGTAATGTTTCTGATACCTACAATTTGAAAAGATTTTATTTTTTATTTTTCTGTTAACTGTAACGAGTTGGCCTATCATCCGTTTCCGACTTGACGTTAACACACTGTGTTCTGAACCAAAAGTTTCGTTCACAATTTGATATTTAATTGCAACACCATGTCAGTTGGCTGTCAGCGATTTGACAGCTTTTGGATTGACAGCTGACACTTGACATGAGTCGAAAAAGAAAATTTGTAACGGACACACGGTGAATTCGGGTTCTTGTGGAAACATATCTAATCGAGATGTGTTTCGCTCATTATAATTGGTAATTGCGCCCGCCGTTCGCAATCGGCGTTGTAGGGCGCTCGTGGTGCAAGTAGGTTTTGAATATATTTCACGCACATCGAAGTGCTTTTGCGGGAAACGTGCTGCCTGATGGACGCCGGAGCCTTCAGTCCAGACAGCCGTCAGTCTATCCCTTATCGTCCTAATATTATATATATTCTCCTATCCCTAAGCTCCCGGCACGGCACGATATTGATCGACCCCCAGGAGCCTACCGCAGGAATCCCAGGTAAGTGAATATAATAGTACCGGCTAACCCTTGTGACACCTTACACCCGTAGTAGGAACCAGTATATCTCCCAATAAGGAACGAACCCCCTAGCTTTCCACTGCTGCGTTACGGCAGTTTCGTGGGATACAGGTTCAGACAGGGTCCTAGAGTCCCAACGCTGCTATGGGCCCCAGCCTTGAGCTCCTGACTTGGGACCCGAAGAACTGTATTTAACTTTTGGTAGCAAGAGCGTGGTTTGGTTTTTTTTTCCACGATCATAGTAAGGATTAATGTAAGTTGCTGAACATTTTGTGTATTAATTAATATTTGATCACCATTGCTTACATTTTGGAAGTATGATTGCCAATACATTTGCTTGTAAGATTAGAGCGGAATTGAGATGGGTGACCTCGGCGGCCTCTTTGATAATGTAGATCTGATAGATCAGGGGCTTTATTGGTCCGTTGTGATGAACTCCCATCGCGTCAAGCCAGGGTAGATGAATATAATGCGGAATTTTTGGCACTATTGTCCACCAAGGACACTGAGTTAGCCGCTGCAGTTGAGGCAGACGTCAGACAATTCTACAGTTTCTCTGATGATATTGTTGAGGCAACCAGTAAATTGAGGTGCTCTGCACGGGATGTTTTGAAGGTGGAGACGAGGTCTCCCACCCATCCTGCTTTGTTAGGACGGTTGCCTACACTGGACTTGCCACACTTTAGTGGAGATTTCGGTTATTGGACTGCCTACTTCGACATGTTCAACAGTTTGGTGGATGCTAGGACAGACTTGTCGCCTAGTAAAAAGCAGGCCTACTTGTTATCCACGTTAAGAAGAGAGGCCCTAGGTTTAGTAAGGCACCTAACTGTTACGGATCAGAGCTATCATACTGCCCGGGAACTGTTGATAAAGCGCTATGTGAACGTGATGCTTTTAGCGGACGCCCACGTCTCGCAGATTTTGTCGTTGCCTCGCATCCATCGGGTTGCCACCCTACGAGTGGATTTGGTCAACCCACTGACGGTGGCCTTGAACGCCTTGAAGCGATTGGGCCTACCCATTGATCAATGGTCTTTTATGTTATTTCACCTTGTCCTGTCAAGGTTGCCTTCCGACTTGAAGGTTCGGTTCGAGCAGAGGTATGGTGGGGATAATGCCACATACCTCCCCCCTTTCGATGACTTGTTGAAGTTCCTGGATGAGGAATGTCGCCTTTTGGACAATTCTGGTGTTGAAGGTCCCTTGCGGGACCCAGAGCGCCCCTCTCCGGACCAGCGTCGTGTTGTTGCGCGCCTATCCACTCGTGGGTTGGGTGAGTCACGACGCTAGCCTCATAAATTTGTAGCGATTCAGGATCGCAGTTTGCGTTGCTTATATTGCAACACGGATGGCCATATGGTCACGTCCTGTCCAAAGTTCCCAGAACGGAACACAAAGGACCGACGTGGAATAGCCAACAGCTGCAAGTGGTGCTACAATTGTCTGGGACAGCATTTGCAGCGGGATTGCCAGAGGTCGGATCCTTGCCCGCACTGTCAAGGTAGGCACCACCGCGTGTTGTGTCCGGACAAAAAAAAAAAATGAAAATGAAAAAATGATTGAAAATGGTGTTGGTGGCCCTGATGATGCTGGACGCTCCCCCAAAGTCGGGGGAGCGCATCCCCACCAACCCCAGGTGAATCCTCGACAGGGTATATCCTCAATTGGAGGAAGCATCCGCTTTTCAGGACGACTACCAACCCCAGAGGGGTTATCAACAATATATAGTCGCCTCCCTCTCCTCCACTACAACCGCCCAGCCAGAGACAATCCTTCTGCCAACTGTCTCTGTAAAGATCTGGGGCCCGAAGGGTAAATCTTTGTTAGTTCGTGCCCTTTTAGATTCGGGTGCTCAAGGCTGTCTTGTATCCTTTTGTTTAGTGGAGAGATTGGGTCTCCCACGTAGATTCCACCCTTCTACCATATGGGTTGTATTGAAGCGGTTGGGCAACGGGGAGAAATTGAAATTTGTGTTTCGCCTGTTCATTGTGGGCCAAGAATCTTGGCCAAGGCCGTTGTTTTGAATGATATTTTGGGCAGACACCCGCAGGTAACCAGTAGCCCTGCAGTGGTGAAATTGACGTCGCACCTAACTCCTGCCGACCCGAAGTGGTTGGTACCCGGACCCGTATATGGGTGCTGATGTTTTGGGTTGGATTATGTCCGGGACCAAGTGGGTTCTGCAGACAAAAAGGTTAGTAGTTGTACCGACGGTTTTTGGTTTTGGACTTACGGGTCCCGTGTTGAAGGGCTCCGCCCCGCGGATTGAGGACCAAGGACTGATAATGGGATAGTCCTTTGTTGGCTGTGCACCTCAGTTCATACGTTGGAGGTTTTTGAGGTGAATAGAGTCTCACAGAGTCAGAACTCTGAGACTAAACTGATCTGGAGACATTTCCCAGGAGAATTGAACTCCGCAGACCGCGCGTCCCGAGGTTGCGAGGCTCCTGCTCTTGTTAACCATTCTCTTTGTTGGGGACCAGACTGGTTGACGCATTGCAAGTCGTCCTGGCCCCAGAAAAGGATCTTCTCTCCAGAGGTTTTTCCAGTTTTGCGTATTGGAATTGTTGAAACGAAACCTGCATACAATTTGGATTGTCTTTCGGACACATATAGTTCTTTGTCGAAATTGTTAGGAGTCACCGCTTGGATCCGGCGTTTTATAATTAAAAGAATAATGAATTGTTGTCCTCAGTTTTGTCACCTAATGCACGACAAGAGTTACTGGTGTTGTTGATTTGTGCTGTACAAGCCGTGCACTTTGACTAGACTATTGAGGCCCTGAAGAGATGCTCAGCATTGAGAGGCTCAATCGCTTGTCTTAATTTATTCTTAGACCAAACTGGTTTGCTCCGAGGCGGAGGTCGACTTCGGAATTCGAATTTGCTTTATGGTGCTCGCTATTCTTTGTCGCTCCTTATGGGAGGAGCGTTGGTGAAGTTGTTGGTGTCCGATCGACACATTAATACTGCACGCGCCGGTTGCAACGCCATCGTAGCCAATTTTCAGCGCGAGTTTTGGATTAGGACTGTCAGACGCGCCATAAGAGGCATAATCTTTAAATATATGCAGTGCTAGGTAGACTTGTTTCCCGCCGAGGTCTACCATCTTTGATCCGTTCTGATAACGGTACTAATTATAAGGGCCCTGTAATTATTGTAATTGGCAAATTTGTAATTGCCATTTTGACCCCCCAGTCTGCCCACATTGGGGTGGCATTTTTGAAAACATTGTGAAAGTAGCAAAACCGCTTCTCCGCCGTGTTGTTGGTGAAACTATTTTCACATTTGAGGAACTTGTTACGGTATTTTGTAAAGTTGAGGGCGTCCTCAATTCACGAACTCTCTGTCCGATCTCCTCAGACCCAAATGACCTGGAAGTAATGATCCATGGTAATTTTTTGATTGGTCAGCCCCTCAACGCACTGCCGGAATACCCCTTCAGGGAAATTAAATCTTCGCAATTGACGCGTTTTGAATTGCTCCAACAGATGTCACAAAGTTTCTGGCAACGAAGGTCTTTGGAGTACTTGCATATTTTGCAGCAGCGCGTTAAGTGGACTGACAAAACTGACCCTCCCAAAGTCGGAGACCTTGTACTTGTAAAAGAACCAAATTTGTTGCCTTTGTATTGGCGTCGTGGACGCATTGTAGATTTATTCTATGGTTCTGACGGAGATCCCAGAGTTGCAAAGGTCATGTTCGGAGATTCAGTTTTGAAGCGAGCAGTTGCAATTTAGCACGCTTTCCCATTTATTAGCGGACATAACTCCTTATGTCCGAGTCGGGGGGATGTTCTGAACCAAACGTTTCGTTCACTATTTGATATTTAATTGCAGCACCATGTCAGTTGGCTGTCAGCGATTTGACAGCTTTTGGATTGACAGCTGACACTTGACAAGAGTCGAAAAAGAAAATTTGTAACGGACACCCCCCTAGCTTTCCACTGCTGCGTTACGGCAGTTTCGTGGGGTACAGGTTCAGACAGGGTCCAGGAGTCCCAACGCTGCTATGGGCCCCAGCCTTGAGCTCCTGGCTTGGGACCCGAAGACCTGTATTTAACACACTGTATGAACAATAAAGACTGGGGCTGGTGACAAAGTGACACACTTTTGGGAATAGCGATTTTCAAGGTGCAAAAATGTTGGGGATTTAAAATTTGACTTTTTGATAGCGTATTTTTTACTTTTTGGTAGTAGCTAATGCTGACAGAATGTAATTCTGTTTAGTCGCCTTGTGCTGAAGTTTTTCCACGATTTCACTTTCATGGTCTGTCCCACAAACGTCGTGCAAAAAAAGTAGCCTATGATACTCAGTGATAGAGTACCTAGCTTTCTATAACTGACAGAATTTCAGAATTATCATCGGATCTGTACGCCTAGTGATACATAACTATAAACAGTAAATTGTGCTTCTTTATAATATTAATTAAGATCTACATTTAATATGCGGCATCATCATTATCATCCGCACCCTAACTGCACCCCACTGGTGGTCATATTTCTTTGTTTTGTGTTCCAATCCTCACGCTCTTATGCCACCCTAATCCAAGTTCTACGTGCGATGACAACAATGTATTTTCACGCATCTCGCTGCCGGATGACCAGTGTTGCTTCTGCCAGTTTTTGGACTCCACTCAGCCACTGCCTGCCTTACTTTACCTGTCATGTCACTGCATCTTTCCATTTCTTCCACCCAAATAACTACTAAATTGTAATATTTCTAACATCAAAGTAGCTTACGAAATTATATTTGCTGCAAATCATAATTTTTCACAAATTTATTTACAGCATATGTATTTTATTTCTGAGGGTTACCTTGACAGATCCCCTTAGTGAAATCTTTTTTCTCTTTCTTACGTTTTCTCGGTACAGTATATCAAATGTCAATTACTGTGTTGGATAACTGAGTGTGATATATCTCCATCGTATTGGTTTTCTTGTGAACGTTAGGAAAGCATTACATTATATTATAATATGACACGTTAGGTTATTCAGGATGTTTTCTTTGGCGTTTTAAGTTGGTAATCAATTGTGAGAGGGAACGTAGTCAAGCGAGATTGGAGATTAAATATGAGTACCTACCGTAACAAATGACTTTAAGTTTGGATTAGGTCTATTTGGTTTATATTTGAAAGCCAACCTACTATACAATTTTCTAGATAAAATTATAGTACTACTTATTTCCTAGCAATATGCTATTGATACCTAACCATGATCTCAAACCGGTTTGTCAAAGAGTCTGTATTATACTACCTTCGCACGTCGTCACAACCGCTACTTAAGTGCATTACTTTACAACAGACTAAACAATAAACTGACCATACATACATTGAATTAGTTTAAATGTAAGTCCAAGTTAAAAGAGTATCTTCTCACGCTAAACTATGATGACACGGAAGAATTACTTACACCATAAAGCGAGCAGACACTCAGATACACTCACAACACATACACAACACACCCGACACAAATAATACTTTCCCTTTCCCTTGCCCCCCGTTCCAAAGCCCCGAATTTTACTATTCTAAATTAATTATTTTATTGGTATTTTATTGATTTATTTTTATATATTCTCTGTATTGTTAATTTTTCTATTTTATCGCTACGTAATGGACGGATAGATGACCCCTGTAACAAAGGAATTGCCTCATGAGGGCTCTATGTTATATTGATCGTGTATTTTGTACCTCACCAATTGCATCCTAAGTTAAGTGTCATCTGTAATTCTGTACTGTTTGTCAAATAAATTATTACTATTAAGGTCAGACCGCACTAGGCGTAACTGCGCGTCAGCGGAGCGACGCGACAAAATATATTGTATGAGATAAAGTGTCGCGTCGCGTAGTTCCGCTGCCTCGTAGTGCGGTTTATCTTATACAATATCATACAAAGTATATTTGGTCGTGTCGCATCGCGTCGCTCTGCTGACGCGTAGTGCGGTTTGACCTTTACTGTATCATATCGATCTCGTCTTCGATGAATGGAAAAGGAGAAAGAAGAAGATAGAAAACATAATTTATTTGGCACATGAAATACAAATTAAATGTAGATAAGTACAACTTGGCGCCTATTGTCAAATAACCAATCAAAATATAGAACTAACAGAACGCGAATGCGACGCGATTGGTCAGTCATCTTTGTGTCAATTGACTAACAATTTGATTGAATAACCAATCGCGCGCTCAGAACGTATCCCGCTCTATGTTTCACTACCAACCTAATAACGACTTATGCGGATTGCCAAACTACATTGCGGTGATCCCTTAATATTTCCCGCTGCCCACCAACAGATGTCACTACTGGTATATATCAGTCACATCCTCAGACATCGACTTACACCAACAGATTGAACAGCCTTTCAGGATTGAGAAGCGGATTCAGCTCAGTGGATAGTATTCAGGTAGTTGACCAAGTAACAGAGAAATTTTTAGAGTATAATATACCATTATATCATATATATACCATTATATTATATCTAGCCTTCATTGACCACAAAAAAGCTTTCGATTCTTTTTCACATGACAGTATCTGGGAAGCATTACAAGATCAGAACATAAACGAAAAATACAATAATATTATAAGAAACATCTATGCCAAAAGTTCGAGTAGAGTCAAGCTAGACAGAATAGGCACTAAAATAGACATAAAGATGCAAGGATTACCATGGTCTAAGCGAGGAATCAATATAAACGGGCAGTTTCTGAGTCACCTGAGGTTCGCGGACGACATTATCTTGTTCTCGGAAAACCCACAACAATTAAATAACATGATAAACGAATTACACCGAGTCAGTATAAAAGTTGGACTGGAAATGAATCTCGACAAAACAAAAAATACTACTAATCACCTAATGACATCCATCTTGGTAGACAACACACCTATCGAGTTTGTTCAAAAGTATGCTTACCTAGGCAAACAAATATCTTTCAGCAAAAAAAGAAATTTAGAAGAAGTGAATAGAAGAATTGCGATTATCTGGAAAAAGTACTGGTGCCACAAAGAAGTTTCCAAATCGCAGCTTCCACTACCTACTAAAAAAATTGTAATGGATTCGGTAATACTATTATGTCTAACCTACGGGTGCCAGACTTGGACATTCGATTGTAAGAACATAAACAAAATCCACACAACACGAAGAAGAATGTAGAGAAGTTGCTTAGGTATAAATCTGAAAGACAAGGTGAGAAATATTGAAATTCGCAAGAGAACCAATGTTACCGATGCTTTAATCTTCTCACTCCTAAGAAAATGGAAGTGGGCAGGTTGCGTGGACAGGCTCAAAGATGATAGATGGACGGTGAGAGCAGTAAAATGGACTGGCCCACGAGGAACTAGAAACAGAGGCAGGCCTAGCGCTAGATGGGCAGACGAGATAGTGGTTCAAAGCTGACTACACGCTGCCAGCAACAAAACTCAATGGCACTCTTTGGAGGAGGCTTTTACCCGAAGGGGGTCCGTACAAATTACTTAAGTTACGTATTTATAAATTGTCTTTCCTTTAACTTAGTATAAATATACTAAGTTAAAAGAAAGTTAAAAAAGTTAGTTATTAAAAGAATATTAATTATAATTTGCATGGAATAAATAAAGCTTTATTATTATTATTTTCTTTATTAAATTAATGTACATACTTTTTACATTTTTAAATATTACCTTATAAAAATAAAATAAACATTTATCTATCATTCATCCACCAAAATAACAATATAAATATTAAAAATAGTAGCCCACTGGTATCGGGAACAGGGTCCAAGTACCGGTGGTCAGGGGTCCTAAGAGAGGAACCTCCTAACGATACGCGCCGTGTCCAGGATTATTGCTTTCTGGATCAAGCCCTTGATCCAGCTGCCCAACGAGAGCCTCCTCAGATGTTCGTCGAGGCTCTTGGCTATTATGCCATTGCCATTTGATTATTATTTCATTTATTCAATTTCTTTTCTTATTGTCTACAGTTTTAAATATTTTATAAAAATAAAACATTTAAAAATATAGAAAATAGAGGCCCACCGGTATCAGGAGCAGGGTCCAAGCTATCGGCGGTCAGGGCTCCAGAGAGAGGAACTTCCTAACAATGCGAGCCGTGTCCAGCAGTACTGCTTTCTGGATCAGTCCCTTGACCCAGCCGCCTAACGAGAGCCTCCTAAAGTGTTGGTCGAGGCTCGTGGCTATTAAGCCATTGGCTGACACGACCATCGGTACAATGATCGCTGTGTCCACATCCCACATGTAGACAACCTCACGAGCCAAGTCAAGATACTTGATTTGCTCTTCTTTCTCGGCTTTCACGAGGTTCTCGTCATGCGGGACGGTAATGTCAACAATCATTAAATGCCTCTCGATCCACGACCACAATATCAGGCCTGAAAATAATAGTCCTGTCAGCGATGATGGACCGATCCCAGTAAAATGTGATATTGCCATTTTCGAGAACTGGGTCGGGCACATACCTGTAGTACGGTACCTCAGATGCCACAAGAGTGTATTTTAGAGCAAGTTGGTGGTGGATGAACCTGGCTACCAGGTTGTGCCTATGCAAGTACTCTTCGTTAACTAGACGAGAACATCCAGAGATAATGAGGCGGTAATAATTGATTCTTGCAGGCGGAGACATGCCCGACAGATGTCAACCGTGCGATCCTTCTCAATAAATCGCCGGTAGTTATTCGTCATGATAACTTCGTCCATTGTTATTATTATTATACCTAATGCGATAGCGCGGTCTTAAAATTAACTTATATACAATATAAAAATATGTTAACATTTCTAAAATTTATTGCCTATAATAGCTCTATCTTGGGCTTTCAGTTTTTTCTAAAAGTCTTTGAACATCCGAAAACCTCGATTCGTCTTAGTAATTTGACATATACGTGGGCGTAGGTAATTATATTGTCTCATATCATTACGTCCATCAATCACAGGGCTCCGATAGACGTATCGTGTACCTAAATACACCCTTGAGATCCCCTTTCACTCGATTCGAATAGGATTACATATTCGATCAATCTTTGGTAAACCGCAAAGGTATACAGTTGCAGTTTTTCTGGCTTTCTTTTCGTTGTTGCTTATGGGAACCTAACATGCCTTCAGAGGAGTTTTCTTTTCATTTATATAACTAGTTTTTGCCAGTAGCTATATGTGCATGAAAATCCAAAATATCCCTCGGGGACGTTCTACCGGAATTAGGTCCTGGTATGGTCATCTGATGAGGAGGAATGAAAAGCATGTTACTAAAAGAGTTATGAATATGAATGTGGATTGATGAAGAGGGAGGGGACAACCAAAAAAAAGATGGATGGACTATGTGAGGAGTGATATGAAAGAAAAGGGAGTCAGTGATAGCGTGACGGAGGACAGGACGGTATGGCTGAAGAAAACGAGTTGCGCCGACCCCAAGTAACATGGGACAAGGGCAGGAAGATGATGGACGTACTACCGGAATAAACAGTCCTAATTAAAGCCATGGTTAACCTGAGTTGCAAATGTTATCCAAATTTGTTTCACCGTTGAGATGTGATTGATAGACAAATCAAACTTCTAAACTTTGACATCAAATAGTACGGTAATTAAGACTATAGTCACACACAGCCTTATGACAGCCCTGTTTACCTAGGAGGTAGACAGCTCTATGTCCTCTTGTTCAGTCCATCCAAATATTATGTGTAAGAGATTCCTCTGGGCAATAAAACCACCAATTGCATTCTTGCTGTTATAGATATTTGTCCCGTACTTATTATGTGGTTGACATGTGCAATCACACTAATACGAGTATTATAAAGGCGAAAGTTTGTGAGTGTGATTGAATATTTGTTACTCTTTCACGTAAAAACTACTGAATTGATCTGGGTGAAATTTGGCTCAGAGATAGATTATAGTCTGGAAAAGCACTTATGATACTTTTTATGTTGGGAATATGTTCCCTTGGGATAAGTTTCGACATTATGTGCTGCTGAAGTATATAATGAACTAGTTTCTGCCAGCGGCTACGCCCACGAGAAATTGTTTTCTTGTCCCAAGGTAACATTAAACCGGGAAGAAAATAATGCTATTCCATTTCCACCTTCCTTACTATAATATATTTCTGTGCCAAATTACATCCAGATCCGTTGGAAAACGATTGAGTAACACACATATACACATCAATCCAAACCTTTGCATGTATAATGTTAGTAAGATAAATAAATAGTAAGGAGATTTGTGCAATATAAACTGCTGCTTTGGCCAAACCTATTTCAGGATCGACAACATAGTTTGTCCTCGACCAAATTAGTTCGTCTAAAGCGAGTTAGAGCTAATCACATTAGCGTATAGGGTACCCAAACTACTCAATAAGCTTCCATAATTACTATAAATGCTATTAGCTTTTCCTTGTGTATGTTTTTTGACAAGAAATATGTAAACCAGTAGTAGTCTTGAATCTTAAATTATTCGAACTGCTTAATGCATTGACGGTCAATTTAATCAAATTTTATAAGACGCAAAATTTATTGATATATAGGAGACTAGCTGAACTCCGCTGCTTCGCTCCCATCAACTGGCTATCTACCTACTTACCTGCTACCTATCTACCCTACCTACCTACCCACTTACCCTTTCTACCTACCCACCTACCTTACCTACTTACCCACCTAACTTACCTTCCTACCAACCTACTCACCTGCCCTACTGACCAACCTACCTACCCTATCCTACCTACTAACCTACCCATAAAAAAAAAACCCTGTACTACATACCCTACTTACCCTACCCACCTACCCTACCTACCTACCTACCTACCAACCCACCTACCCTACCTACACTATCCTCCCTACCTATCTACCAGTTTGTTAAACTATTTAGTTGAATATGAATTAATACTCGTTGTTATAGCGGTTTGAGAAACCTCTTCATCCTTGTGTCTATTATGAAAAGTGGACTATATTTGAAGGGTTCTGGCAATAGTGCGTTGAAAATAAGCGGGAAAATATTCACGGATCAATTCGGGCGATCTAGTATGGAAATGAGGGAAGTAGTACGCCTTACCTTGTAGTGGTCGATGCCAGCCCACGTGTGGCAGCGAGCTGGTGTTCTTCTACTCCAAAATGGCTCCTTCAGGATCCACACACTTCACACAATTGTTTTATATCCGCGAGGCGGGTTAATAGACACGGTTCACAAGGTTCTCTGCAATCTAACTAATTAGATGCATCAGTCTCCAGCCAGGTGGCTTGGAAAGCTGGCGGTTGAGATACGAGGCCCGTTCATGTTGAAGTTTCGGTTCGTTCTGGCGACCTGTCATTAAGGCGTACATAAAGGGAAAAGGAATGAGGAAGGAACGAGATAATTAAGATATCGATCGCCCGCGAAATCTCAAATGCGTTTGTCTATGTGTTTTCGGTCATTGATTTATGACATTTACAAGAGATGGCGCTACCATTTTCCCGGCCTTAAAGGGTCACCTTTAATGAAAATTAAACTTAGCCCTATGAGGTGTACTACCGTATACCTATTCAGCAATACGGACTAAGATGCGGATTTTTACATTTCAATTATTATGATTTAAGATAATTACTGCGAGTTGCATAATACATTAAGTTGCATACCCATACTTAAATTTTAATAGAAAATTATGTTGCGTCGCTAACTAACTAAAACTAAGAGACCTAACTATCAAGCCAGGCCTTATTGAGTCGGTAATGGACACAGACGCACAACAGGGCGCACATAGCTACCCTTTGCGGTTTTCACAGTAACAACACGGGTTGTACCGTCCTTGGAGGTATGCAATTTATCAATAATGCCTAACGGCCATGAAAGGGGCGGAGAGTTATCAGTAATGATAACTACAATAGTACCCTCTTGTATAGAAGGTGCAGGACTATTCCATTTGGATCTAGCCTGAAGTTGATGTAAGTATTCTGAACGCCAGCGCTGCCAGAACGACTGCACCAGTTTGTCAAGTAGAGTATGTCGCTGAAGCAAGCTGAGCGAGTCTGCTTCAGGAGCGGGAAGGGACAACAATGGCGCGGTGTGCAAGAAATGCGCAGGGGTCAGTGCTGATGGTTCAGTAGGGTCACTACTCAAAGCAGTAAGTGGCCGCGAATTAACTAGAGCCTCAACTTGACTAAGGACAGTTATAAGTTCCTCGTAGGAGAGGATTTGTTGACCTATAACTTTAAAAAGGTGAGTTTTAACTACCTTAACCATACTTTCCCAACATCCTCCAAAATGTGGGGAAGCAGGCGGAATAAACTTCCAATCTATATGATTGAAGGAAAGTTCTTCCTCAAGATGAGGACGAAAATCTTTAAGAAATTTGTGAAGGTCGCGTAAATAAGAACTTGCACCTACGAAACAAGTACCGTTATCGGTATATAAGCATTTAATAGGACCGCGTCGCGAAAGAAAGCGTTTTAAGGCTGCAAGGAAAGTCACTGTACTTAAATCTGTAGCCACTTCAATGTGCGTGGCACGCGTCGTCAAACACGTAAAAATGCAGAGCCAAGCCTTACGGCTCTTAACACCTCGACCACGAAATGGTGTATACTGCAGCGGGCCTGCATAGTCACAGCCGGTGTGAGTGAACGCCTTGTCGACTTGGTTAACACGCTGGCTAGGTAGATCTGCCATAAGTGGAAGAATAGGACGCGGGCGGAACTTAAAGCAAGTGTTACAGTTGTGGATTCTGTGACGAATTATTCGACGTGCAGCTAAAATCCAATAATTATGCCTGAGTAAGGACATAAGCAACTCCGGACCGGCATGAAGATGTTTCTTGTGCGGTAGTGGGGCTATATTGTGTCTTGTACCTTGCGAAGCAACTTAGACAACAGTAGGGCCGCGCACAACTCTAGTCTAGCCACCGAAATGGTTTTCACAGGTGAGACTTTAGACTTCGCACTAACTAACTGCACGGAGTAGTTAGAACCATTGTATATTTGCATGTATACGACTCCACCGTAAGCACGCTCGCTGGCGTCAGCGAAACCTACTAAATTCATGGTGCATCCGTCGACCAACCCCAGATGACGCGGGATAATAATTTCATTAAGCGTAGAAAGCTCAGTACAAAACTGCTTCCAGGCGGTGACTATATGTTCAGGTGGTATGTCGTCCCAGTCACACTTTGCTAGCCAAAGTTCCTTAATTAAGAGCTTAGCGTACAGAATAGTGGGGGCGACAAAACCCATTAAGTCCCATAGCCGAGCCACTGTGGAAAGCATGGTTCGCTTGGTACATTTATCATCTGGTGTGATGACGTCAAAGCGGAAACTGTCACAAGACTTGTCCCAGCGTAAACCCAGGACCTTATGCGGTATAGACTTCTCATACTCGATATCGGGCGAAGCCTTATGAGTATCAGGTATGTGTGCGAGAACCTCTTTCGAGTTACTTGTCCATTTGACAAGGTCGAACTGGCCTCGCTTGAAGAGCTGAATAAGCTCATCACAAAGCGAAATTGCTTGCGGTATGGACATGACACTACAGGCAATGTCATCCATATATAGGGCGGAAGAAGCAGCAGCAGACGCTGCAGGGAAATTATCGCCTTCATCAGCGACTAACTGGCGGACTACACGTAACGCGTGATATGGACTAGACTTAAATCCGAAGCAAACACGATTAAATTGGTAGACCATTATAGGTTCATGTTTACTGAATCTGTAAAAGATGCGTTGAAATCTACGGTCCGATTCACGAACGCTGACATTGAGAAACATTTGGCGGCAATCAGCAGACAGGGCTATTTGACAGAGACGAAAACGAATTATAATATTAAATAAATCACCCTGTAGATTAGGGCCTGCATGTAGAATGTCATTGATCGACTGTCCCGATGTAGTTTGACTACTAGCGTCTAAAACTACGCGAAGTTTAGTGGAAGTCTTATCTTCGCGAACGACACCGTGATGCGGAATGTAATATGTCAGATTAGAAACGTTGTCATCTTTTAAAACCGGACTCAAATATCCCTTGTTAATGTAGTCCCGCATGACGTCATTGTAAGCGCTGCGTAACCCTAAGGACGCATCAAGTTTGCGCTCCAAACAATGAAAACGCCTAAGTGCGGCAGCGTATGAGTCGCCTAGCGAATAAGGGTCGTCGCAAAATGGCAGCGACACAATATATCTACCACTGTCATCGCGAACAGTGGTAGCGCGAAAATGTTCTTCGCACTCGAGATCCTTACGGCTTTGCGAGGGCGAGGCGGAAATTTCTTCAAGCTCCCAGAATCGCTTGAGAAGCGAATCTAAACTGGGATCTTGAAGAACAGAACAACATGAAGTTGTACTCGTACAGTGTGAAGTATGTGCCGTAGGTACGGAACCCATAACCACATACCCCAACACAGTTTCAATAGCGGGAGGTATATTATATTGCTCGCTATGCACTATGTTAGGCAAAAGCAAGCGCGGGAATATAGCAGCACCAATCAAAACATCGATACCGCTCGGCTCCGCAAACTTCGAGTCTGCGAGCGGTAATGTTTTGAGATGTGTAAGTTTAGAGACATCGACGAGAGCGGTCGGCAATGTCTCCGTAATACGTTCAACAATAAGCGAAGAAACGTTAAAATTAATATCATTACTAAAACGAGAATATAATTTAATATCTACGGAACCTTTAACTGGTTTTTCCGACCCACCGATTCCTTTAACTATTAAATTAGAAGTATGAAAATTCTTCCAAAGTCCTAGACGCTTAAAACATTCAGAAGTAATAAAATTACTTTGAGATGCGCTATCTAGTAAACAACGTATTATGTGCGGCTTATCATTTACATCGTAAATTACGACTTGAGCAGTAGCGAGCAGAACGGTTGTGTACGCCGTACATTGCGGGCTATCTCTCGCCGACGGCGACGCCGCAACGCACCGAGCGTCAATCGAACGCGATCGAGCGGCGCCAGCGACAGAGGTCGTACACAACGATACCTCAGACTGTGAGGTAATAGAAGGTACTGTCGGCATAAGCGTTGGGACCGGATTCGGCTGTGACGTCACTACAGTTGATAATTGCGGGTTTTTATTAAAATGTAACAATGTATGATGACGTTGATTACATGTGCGACACTTTAATTTAGAAGAACAGTTAACCGTTTTATGTTTAATACTCAAACAATTGACACAAGCATTGTTGTCTTTCACACATTTGAAACGAGCTGTCGGAGTCAAATTATCAAAAGCGGGACATTTATATAAGTGTTCATGGATATATGCTTCGCACAGACACTTGTTTGAATTATTTAACTCAGAGCAAGCTACATAGGATTGTGGATTAGGAGCGGTCATTTTATTATTAAAACTACGCGATTTATTAGACTTATGTGAATTGTCTGAACTATTAGGCTTATTATTGTTAGCTAAGGGTGGTTGGGTATTACGGAATATCCGACACTGATCATTGATGAAGCTGACAAAACTATCTAGAGTGGGAATCTTACGATTACGTTCTGTCATCTCGAAAGCGCGAATAGTTTCAGTGTCAAACTTTTTTATTGCGAGGTGCAATAAAATGAAATCCAGAAGGTCAACTAATTTTAGATTCTTTAGGGAATTAATTGCGGTGATGAACTTGTCCACGAATAGCTGGTAATTCGAAACAGACGCGGGACCGGACAATTTAAGATTTAAAGCTTGATCCAAGTAGGTAGACGCGAGGACACGAATATCCTGGTACCTATCGAGGAGTGCCTGGAACATGACTTGGTAATTCTCAGCACACGGTGTGACTCCCGCGAACACAGACTGTGCCTTCGGCGACAGCTTACCTATTAAATAGTACAACCTGTCTGCATCCGTCAGCGACTTATTGTCATGAACTGTAGATTTAAAACTTGCATAAAATAATGGCCAGTTTCGTATATCACCGTCGAACGACATGAGTTCGATTGGCGGCAACCTTGGTCTACATGTTGCGGAATCACTCATACTGTGCCTCCCGGACGGCTTATCTTCCAATTGAGACATCACACGTTTCACGGAACAATACATATCCTCGAATGAGGCGTAGGCTTGATAGCTAGGCTTCGCATCGGGATATATAGCCAGTAACCTAGCATTATAATCATCCAATAATTTATGAAAGTCCGTTCGAATATCATCTATTGTTACACAAGAACTGAGAAAGCCTTCTCTCACCGATTCGGAAGTATTAGCGACTTTAGAGCGATCATAAATTGACTGAATACGCTCGAAAAGTATATTACGCTTAGCTTCTAAAATCACTAACTGTTGATCTTCCGAAGAAGCGATTGCTTTCGCATCACGCGGCATTGTTATGTTATGTAGTTACAAATAACCACACAAACAAAACAATGTACGGTAATTATTTAAACGAACAACTATATGTAGAAAAGTAATACTACTGATTGTGACTGTACTGTGACAACGGGTTTCGCAGTATTTGCGTAGTAACGAAATAAGTTTTTTCGTAGTACCCACTAACCAAAGTAATTAGATAGTACAAAATGTTAATAGCATTACTATCCCAACCAGTTTTATTGCTAAGTTTGAATATTGTTTAAGATAAATGAATAGGTATAAATATGCAACTTATAGCCCGCAATCGTCGAAACGTATTCGGTAAAGTTATGATATTTATACTGCGTAGGTACCTACAAGTAGTACACCTATTTTATTTTTCTCTTATAGAATGAATGTCTACCCCGCGGTATTCGGAAAGTAACTTATTCCTAACAATTTATAATTGGAGGTAGGTGATTCCTATAAGGGCGGTTAAACTAAAAGACGCTTGAAATATAGAAATTTACAATACGACAAGTTAGTTTTAAATAAAAATTATTTTTAATAATAGCAGATACGTAATTATGAACCTGCTATAGCGGCGTTGATGGAACCACGTATTGGGTTTACAACTTGATTATGTGGGTAGGCGGCTAGGTGCCACGACCCTAGTAGGAATTTATAATTGATTCCTACGTAAGAAATAAAGGAAAATGGATATATTATAGTAATATATCGGGCTACGAAGGACCAAAAATGTTATAGCGGTTTGAGAAACCTCTTCATCCTTGTGTCTATTATGAAAAGTGGACTGTATTTGAAGGGTTCTGGCAATAGTGCGTTGAAAATAAGCGGGGAAATATTCACGGATCAATTCGGGCGATCTAGTATGGAAATGAGGGAAGTAGTACGCCTTACCTTGTAGTGGTCGATGCCAGCCCACGTGTGGCAGCGAGCTGGTGTTCTTCTACTCCAAAATGGCTCCTTCAGGATCCACACACTTCACACAATTGTTTTATATCCGCGAGGCGGGTTAATAGACACGGTTCACAAGGTTCTCTGCAATCTAACTAATTAGATGCATCAGTCTCCAGCCAGGTGGCTTGGAAAGCTGGCGGTTGAGATACGAGGCCCGTTCATGTTGAAGTTTCGGTTCGTTCTGGCGACCTGTCATTAAGGCGTACATAAAGGGAAAAGGAATGAGGAAGGAACGAGATAATTAACATATCGATCGCCCGCGAAATCTCAAATGCGTTTGTCTATGTGTTTTCGGTCATTGATTTATGACATTTACAAGAGATGGCGCTACCACTCGTATTACAATACGAATGTAACCAAATTTTGTTTCTACCGGCGGCAGCGATCTAATTAAATTTTAGAACACTGAAGCTGAAATTGCGACTTAACTATGATAGTGAGATATACTCTCTCGTAGACTTTTTTGTAGATAAGTATTTTTATATATCAATAATAGAGTTTTCTCAGCGCAAGCCAAATAATGAATTTTATAGGCAATATTTTGCTACTTTGGGTTACATTATTGCCATTTTCATAAGGATTTCTATTTTATTTGAAAATAAATTATAGCCTATATTACTCGGGAATGATTAAACTTTCCATAGGTGAAAGAAATAAAATCGGTCCAGCAGTTTCGGAACCAGATTTGGTACAAACAAACAAAAAAATATTTCCTCTTTATAATATTGGTAAATGATTAATGATTTTATTTCTGTAAGTTGGGTTGTACAAACACTTTTACATGTCGAACATATTTTTTAAAACTATATGAGTTCGGCGTTTCCTATCTGACTACTCTGAGATGAAAGGCCGAAACAAACTCAGAGGTCACAGTCTCTTTAAAGTCCAGACACAATCTTGGTTAGATCATGTGAAGACCATGTAGACTGATGTCTGAAATGGTCTTTTGAGGAAAGAACCAGCCAGATTGAGTGGACCTGTCCAGTCAGTGCACGCATTTGTCAATAACCGAGCAGCTCAACTTAGAATTTAAGGAGCTCAACGATTCGACGAACAATAACAAAGAAAGGACATTCGGGTAGGCCGCATAAACTACTTAAACTGCCAGACCATGATTAAAAACTAAGATAAGGTTAAATTACAACAAAAAAAAAGAATGATCCACATATTCTTCACATTTACAATAATTAAATTAAAATAATATAATACATTAAAAAGTAAATATTCTTGTCATTGCAAGAAAAACAAAAAATAACAAAATTCACGGTGCAAAATATTGTAAAAAAACAAAATTAATTGGCTCAATCCCAAGCCTTTTTGTCCTCAAGGTAATCTTTAATTGTATAAAACGCTTTCTGGCACAACTTACGTTTAATAAAAGATTTGAATTTATTAAGACGTAGATCTCTTGTACGTGGCTTGGAAGCTTATTATAAAAACGTACATATTGACATCTAAACGAGCCACCTATTTTCTTGAGACTTGTTGTAGGTACTACAAATTAATGTTTGTTCCTAGTATTTATGTTATGGATATCACTGTATTTTTTAAACAATTTTATATTTTTATGGGCATATAAAAGATTTTCATAAATATACTGAAAAATATCATTACATTAATCTCTTTAAATTTCTCTCTTAGAGAGTGTATCGGGCTTAATTTATAAATTGATCGAACAGCTCTTTTCTGGAAAACAAAGATAGTCTGGATGTCGGCGGCATTTCCCCAAAACAGAATACCATACGACATTACACTATGAAAATAGCTTAAATATACTAAACGGGCTGTCTCTATGTCAGTTAAATTACGATTTTTTCTAACAGCATATGCTGCGGAGCTTAGCTTCTTTGACAATTTATCTATATGTGGGCTCCACTGAAGTTTAGCATCCATAGTTAAGCCTAAGAATACTGTGCTATTTTCAGGATTCAATTATTCGCCCTTTATCAACACATCGGTTTTCACCTGCCTAACGTGAGGTAGGGTAAACTTAATGCATTGGATTTTTTTTTCATTAAGAAGTAAATTATTAACATTGAACCAGTGAACTACTTTTGAGATCGCGCTACGTACATCGTCAGTAAACAGCTGCTGACGTTTAAATTTAAACAAAAGTGAAGTATCATCCGCAAACAACAGTATATCATGGTTATCCTTTATTAGGTATAGATTAATCAGTCTGCCAGTAAGAACAGATCCGATTACGAAAATTATATAAAACAAATACAAACCTACACTATGCTGAGTCCCATATACTAATTAATACCCCAGAAAAATTCAAGTTTTACTGTAAGTCTCCTATACCATTTCATTACATTTCCATGTCAAACTTAATAGGCACTCGTCTCTGAAACTAGTTTATTTCATAAGCTGTTCACGTTGTTCGTTATCGGTTCACGAGTCATTTCGTGCCCATCGCGACACTCTGGCGCACTTTGCAAGCCTTTATAGCGTAGGCGGAGAGCCCACGTTGTCATAAAGTACGCACCTAAAATACATTTCCTGGTATTCAGTTTATTTTTTATATTTAGGCTAATTAAAATGTTTTTATATTATGACTTTCTGGCTTAGGACGAGGTAATCTGTCACTTGTTTATTTGTGGATTTGATGAACAGATAGACAGAAACAATATTGCAGTTGAAGGAAAAGCAGACTTGCCAAGGGGTAACTTGCCTTGTATTACGCAGTTATTATGTTGTGGAGGTCAGATAGGCAGTCACTCCATGTAAAATACTGGTAGTATCTGATTAGACTGAAAGTCGATCCCAATATTTATTAAGCTGGGAAAAGGCTATAGGCAAATTGATTGACGGAAAAATGTAACATACATTGAAATCAATGTATATTAAATTCGGTTAAAAATGATTTAGGATGTCTCTTTCATGTTACCTTCTCTAGTTTGTAGAATGAAGACTATCGTAGACCTTATATTTATCGCCTAAATGCCTTTATAAAACTGGACGCAAGCTCCTAGCCTATCCTACCACTTTATCGGACCACGCGCGAATGCTCTATTTAACTTGACACTTGCGTTTTAATAACAAGCAGTTTACTACATAATGTTTTGTTTCAACATTATTTATCTAGGAATACTGTTCTTTCCTAAAAAAGTATTTTACGCTTTTGTAACATGGTGTAAGTGTTCAAGCAAGATTGGAAATAATTTAAAAGAAAACTAAGAAAGTCGCGATGCAATGGTCTGGCTCTCATCGATATAATTAGTTACTAAAACGAGTATGTACTTAAAAACTAAGATTATTTGCTGGCTCTTAACCAGAGGTGGCTCGTGACATTTATTTATGGGAGTTCACAAAAAAAGAAAACGTAAAATAGAGCTTACCATTTTTGAAAATTCATTCTGATCTGTTCTGTTCAGTATTTCTGTTCTGGAAACTTCTTAAATAGCATCTAAAATGTCATTCTGAATGGTTTTAGACGTACTTTTAAAAACGGACCTGCTGGATAAATGCTGTTTCATAGCCAAATCGATCTCTGACACGAAATCTTCCAAACCTCTACAGATTCCGGAATGCCGTAGATTCATCCTGACCCCGTAAAGCAACTTGAAATGCACCACAAAATACCACACAATCTATTAAACGCCGTAAAATATATCGATTTTCATCAACGCATTCATTGAACTCTCTAATAGATTTTCGATACGCAGAATCCAGCGCTTTACGAAATTTTGAGTAAGAGCAATTTTAGGACCCTAGCAACCAGGCCATAAAAATTCATAAAAAAAATTCAGGACGTGGTTGCCCGAGCTTTAAGTTCGAGACGCATTTCAGGAGCCTTTTCATATTTTTTTAGAAAAGGCACACTGTATTGTTCCATTTTTAACCGACTTCCCAAAAAGGAGGAGGTTCTATGTTCGACTTCAAGTTTGTTTTTTTTTTTTTTTTTTTTTGTGTATGTTTAACACAAATATCGCGCAAAACTATATTTAATACATAATTAAAAGAAAAACTGCGAAGAATCTACATTCTACCGTAAAGGAACTGATTTCAAGTGTTAAATGATAATGATAAATGATTTTATTTCTGTAAGTTGGTTTGTACAAACACTACTACTACACTACATGTCGAACATATTTTTAAAACTAGATGAGGTCGGCGTTTCCTATCTGACTACTCTGAGAAGAAAGGCCGAAACAAACTCAGAGGTCACAGTCTTTTTTAAAGTCCTGACAAAATCTTGATTAGATCATGTGAAGACCATGTAGACTGATGTCTGAAATGGTCTTTTGAGGAAAGAACCAGCCAGATTGAGTGGACCTGTTCAGTCAGTGCACGCATTTGTCAATAACCGAGCAGCTCAACTCAGAATTTAAGGAGCTCAACGATTCGACGAACAATACCAAAGAAAGGACATTCGGGTAGGCCGCAAAAACTACTCAAACTGCCAGACCATGATTAAAAACTAAGATAAATTTAAATAAAGTAAGTAACTAAGATAAATTTAAATAAAGTAATAAAATAAAATAAGTTTGTTTTATTGTTTACATAAGATTGACAACAGCGCACAGGCAAAAGTCTCCCACGCCACCTTGCGCGATTTGGCAACGTCGCACGTGAGCGGCGCTCCAGATTAGGCTAATTTCCCATACAAAATCTTCTGTTTCACGCGTTGGACTGTGTCGATGTTTCTCTTTCGCACTCAATGAATACTGTACTAGAAATCGTACTGACTTTTGTTTCATAGGAGCGCAATCGCTGGCGCTCCACTCCACACGTTAGGCACATACAACTTGACCCCAAATGTGCGCGTAGGTAATAGTTAGTTTCTACTACATACTATAAATATTTGACTTTGGTGTTGAAATTATTGACTGGTACCACAGAAATTATAAAGGAAAAATTTTGAAGTAAATGAGAGATTAATAAATAAAGGCATTGTTTTTACGTTTCTACTGCGGAAAAGCCCGACATGTGAAAACGTAAAGTCGAAAGTTTATTGAAAGTTCGAGATCCCGCAAGTATTTCGGTATGCGATTGGTCGAATTAGAGATTCTATCCCCCAGAGGCTCGCTTATACCATTGAAAGAGTACCTACGAGAAGAAATTTACAGAGAAAAGGAGTTTATTCCATGTTATCTTTGTTGTAAACTTTTAATCACAGTAGGGCGTTAATATGCCCTCTCGGTTTATTGACATACTATTTTAAAGGAGTCACACAAAATTGGTTGAAGTTAGAATTTAACTGGAAAAATGTAGGTGGTACTTAAGGTACAGGTCTGCCTTCTGAAAATACAGGCGTTATGTTATGTGTGTTGAGGTTTTATGAACAAGCAGGATAGTGGTTTTGTAAGTTTTACTGATGGTAGAACAGTCTATCTGGAACAAAATTTAAAAGCCTCAAAAACCCAATATTAGAGAATTCAGTGCATTCACACGCGGACTTTGCAACTATCCACGAAAACTGATTGAATGACGTACAATCGTTGATATGAACTACCGCGACTGGTTTTCATTTTTTCCTCGAACAAAAAGAATACTGAGAATGTTAAAGTCGACCAAGTTGAATGTCATCACTATAACAAATGCGTGAAACGGTACTAATACTGTGTCTACTGCCATATCTGAAAGGGCAGCCAGGGCAGGCAGGGCAGGCAGGGCAGGCAGGGCAGGCAGGGCAGGCAGGGCAGGCAGGGCAGGCAGGGCAGGCAGGGCAGGCAGGGCAGGCAGGGCAGGCAGGGCAGGCAGGGCAGGCAGGGCAGGCAGGGCAGGCAGGGCAGGCAGGGCAGGCAGGGCAGGCAGGGCAGGCAGGGCAGGCAGGGCAGGCAGGGCAGGCAGGGCAGGCAGGGCAGGCAGGGCAGGCAGGGCAGGCAGGGCAGGCAGGGCAGGCAGGGCAGGCAGGGCAGGCAGGGCAGGCAGGGCAGGCAGGGCAGGCAGGGCAGGCAGGGCAGGCAGGGCAGGCAGGGCAGGCAGGGCAGGCAGGGCAGGCAGGGCAGGCAGGGCAGGCAGGGCAGGCAGGGCAGGCAGGGCAGGCAGGGCAGGCAGGGCAGGCAGGGCAGGCAGGGCAGGCAGGGCAGGCAGGGCAGGCAGGGCAGGCAGGGCAGGCAGGGCAGGCTGGGCAGGCAGGGCAGGCAGCGCAGGCAGGGCGAGCAGGGCAGGCAGGGCAGGCAGGGCAGGCAGGGCAGGCAGGGCAGGCTGGGCAGGCTGCATCTTTAGAAAATATTAATTGAATTGTGAGAGGCGTTAAGGCTAACCAACCAGACCTACGAATACTTTTTTCCCATATAATAAAAACAGTTATTTCCTTGGATAAAAAGATATTACATTTTAGAGCAGCTTTGAGGACCGTCTAACAAATATTTCTAAGACGCCAAAGAATTTCTGGCGGGAGAGAAAACATTTAGGAGTAGACACATGCAGGAATTTGCCAATTATTTTGCTTTTGAAGGATCTAGTGAACACTTCCAAGAATTTTTTTACACTTAAATTAAAAAGCCAAGAGGACTTACTAGCTATTTCACTAGTAATAATAAATTTAATAAATCCTCCACCTTTCTATGTTTCTAGTATCTACCTTCTCAGAATCTTTCCTAATTCAGATACGATACAGGTTTCAATACCGAGTTGTTTCTGTATCTCGTGTTGGGATAATTAAGCTCTAAGCTTAAACATTCTAAAAGTACAAAAAATAGGGTGACTCTATATACTTCACGATAACGTTTCTTTCTTCTTTAAAAGCTATAAGTAAAACCGGTATTATTATTTAACAACATTATTTAATACCTACTGAAACGAGGATGGGGGGTGAAGTCTGTAAACAAACACACTCTAAACTGAAACTGCATACGTGTGTAGTAAGGAGATTCGAAGACAGTTTACTTAACTAATTAGTGTTGCTGAGTAAACTACTTCTAAGCTCTTTTACTGGTATCGATACGTGACATTCTTTACTAATGTGTGATCGAGGCGAGGATTAGAAAAGAAAAATCATTTACATTCGCTAATCTCTTAAGGGGCTGTATTCGAACAGTTGACAATCGACATCTGAGGTTCTAAGCCACGCCCACTGTCATTGACAGCTTAGGGGAAAACTTAAATTGGAGCGAAAAGTATTTGAAAATTAAATACACAAGGTCGACCACAGAGGCCCATATCATAAACGGACTCTTCCGATGGTTTTTTACAAAAATATAACCGCGCAAGTTCTTTTTTCAAACTGGCTAGCATCTGACATCAGATCGTTCACTGTTATTTTGCCTATGAATGAAACCTTATTGCTACGAAAATAAAGATCACTAAAATAGGTAATCTGGCTAGTATCATACGTGTCTTTGCCGTGCAAATTGAATAAATATTATAATTATGTCTGCTTCTATGCGACTACCACATATAAGAACACAGTACGTTACATTTTTTTTATATTGGTTTAATAGCTAGATAATTTTATTTATATTATTTTAATGAGTTTTACTATACTGAAATGGACTGTGCAATATTAAACTGGAAACTTTAAATTTGAATTGAGATTTGGTGCTTTCAGTAATCAATTTTATCATCATTTACAATAGGAAAGTCACATCAAATTGTAAAGACACCTTAAATTAGCAAATATCCAAAACTTACTAGGTTTGGAATTGTCTTTTTTAGGCATGTTTAAAGTATGCAATAGAATGTATGACGCTATTAATATTATTTGTACAATTAGTAGGTTCATATTCCTTGTTTAGTATTCTCTTGAAATCTTAATATATCATTTAGTTACTAATACAAGATGACTTTCCGCTATCCTGGAATATAATAATTACAAAGCACTTACTGGGTTTTGATATACATCAGCGCTCTGTGGTGAGGTCATGTGGTGCCGCTTTTCTGTATATTAGAGTTAAAAAACAAATAGACAGGGCGCAAAAAACACGGTCATGTAAACTTTATCTATCTATATAAAAAAAAAAACCGGCCAAGTGCGAGTTGCACTCGCGCACAAACGTTCCGTACCATTATCGCAAAAAACGGAAAAGAACACGTATGTTGTATGGGAGCCCCACTTAAATATAGATTTTGTTCTTTTTTTAGTATTTGTTGTTATAGCGGCAACAGAAATACACCATCTGTAAAAAAAAAATTGCCTTGCTATCACGGTTCATGAGATACAGCCTCGTGACAGACGGACAGACAGTCAGGGAGATAGAAGGAACCCTAAAAATGCTGTATGTGATTGTAAGCGTCTCACTAGAGAACGGCTGAAACTATTTGTTGCTATTGTTTGTTATATATCAATCAATCAATCATTTATTTGCTATAAGTATTGGTACAGTGTAGGTGTTTAAAGATAATATAGAAAGAAAGAAAATGTTTATATGCGCCAGGCACAACACATGCCATAAAAAACCGGCTAAGTGCGAGTCGGACTCGCGAACGAAGGGTTCCGTACTTGTTAAATTGTGGTTTACGATTTATGACGTATTTAAAAAAAACTGCTTACTTGATCTCGTTCAAACCAATTTTCGGTGGAAGTTTACATGGTAATGTACATCATATATTTTTTTTAGTTTTATCATTCTCTTATTTTAGAAGTTTCAGGGTTTTACACATTTTACCACTTTGGAAGTGTCTCTCACGCAAACTATTCAGTTTAGAAAAAAATATATTAGAAAGCGCAATATCATTTTTGAAGACCTATCCATAGATACCCCACACGTGCAGGTAGGATGAAAAAAGAAATTGAGTTTCAGTTTATTTCTATTTTTGTTTGAAAATCTTAATGCGGTTCACAGAATACACCTACTTACCAAGTTTCAACAGCATAGTTCTTATAGTTTCGGAAAAAAGTGGTTGTGACATACGGACGGACAGACAGACAGACATGACGAATCCATAAGGGTTCCGTTTTTTGCCTTTTGGCTAGGGAACCCTAAAAAGGAAAACATAAATACTAAAAACAGTGTATGCCTCACAACCACGTATATGTTACTGTGAAAGCCAAACTGTTGTTTCAGTTTAAAAAAAACTATGATGAAACTTATTATTTATCGGTAAAACAGATTTACTAAGTCTTACCGGTAAAAGTCTGAAAACATCATCATCATCCTACCTGTCCTTGTCCCATGTTACTTGGGGTCGGCGCAACACGTTTTCTTCTTCCATATCGTTCTATCCCGCACCACGCTATAATTGACTCCCTTTTCTTTAATATCACTCCTCACACAGTCCATCTATCTTTTCTTTGGCCATCCCCTCCCTCTTCATCCATCCCCAATTAAATTCATAAGAGTACACCACCGTCTAGAACCAGCCCTCACGGTACGCGTCCAAATCATCTCGGCACCTATTTCTGGGCCAGCCTCAACGGTGCGTTCCATCTTCAAGATTGTGGAGGCTTGCCCAGCGCTCAATTTGCATGCTACTAACGTGAACCGTAATGGCATTGGCCCATTTGAGCCGAACAGCCTTTTTGCCCACGTCTATTATGCCCGTTTGGGAACAAAGCGTGTTCCGTATTCGGTCTGTTCTTTTTACATCCAGAATGCTGCGTAAATCTCTGGCAATCCCCAAGTGTAAGTCTTTTTGTTTACTCTTTAGGGCGATCGGCGGATTTTTTGTTAATAAATAAGAATTATTACTGCCGATTTGGCAAAATGATAAGATCAATTAATAATTAGCTAAACAATATTAATAGACTAAAAAACTATTATTGTAGCTCGTTATTGTAATTGGGATAGTTAATTGCGAGAAATACAGGACTGATCAATGTGGTGATTCTTGGTGAGCTTTATGTCCACATGTGGACGATTTTTGGTTGAAACGACGAAAAATGCCAAATTCATGAGAAATAGATTATTATTTCTCACGAATTTGAAATTTTTTGGTCAGTTCTAGGTGCCGTATGTTAGAAAGAAACAAAGATTGAAACAAATGGATACGAAGAATTTTATTAGTTTTGTCATTTCGAGACACTGCCAGCGTGGTTGGTACGACCATTCCATGTTCTGTGTTTTTTGCTTCTATTGTTTTCACATGAACGAAGAAGGTTAAAATAGTATTCGACCTCACCTATATTTTAAATATTAATTAATTCAAATTGAGATAACATTTGTTGTATTTTCAAAGAGGTTCAAATACTTTTTAGTTATGGACTTAGTAAGTAAACTAAACGACGTGAGTCGTTTATAATACAACAAAAATATAGATGCCAGTGACAGCGGTAGTGCCAAAAAATAAAAATAATACAGACTTTGACAATATTACTTGAGATTTCGTTAGTTCCAATTAAAGCCACCAGGCTACATGATCTGGCTGCATTATACCTGATATTTTTTTGACAGATTGAATTGACGAGAAATAAATTGAATATTATTTTTGCTTTTTGCGGAAAAAAGCGACATACGTACACCTAGCAACGCCGCGAAGCGGTCACTGTCGAATTGCACTGGATGGAAAGAGAAGCACGATGGAATTTGTATAGACTTTTTTACAAAACATAATAATATGAATTACTTAAAAATATTGAATGAAACTTCAATATATAAGACAATGAAGTTTTGCGTCCTTTTATGATACGTTATTGTTGTTAATTGTACAAATGTACGCTGGTCAGTATTACCGGAAAAATCTTTTGAAGATCACGGTAAGAGGTTACTTTGCCATTCAATTGTATCGAGGTTTTTGTGCGTAAACGTGTTTCGGCCACAACAAAATTTTCGAAAATATGATCAAGATTAACATATATTTTTTCCGCTGCCACATCTTCAATAGATTTGGCTAAAAAATGTTTAAAAGAAAGTGGTTACGCTTCCTAATTTATAGTTCATATTTTATTACATCACCATAAGGCGATTGAAAGGCATTGGTATGATAGTTCCAATTTATTAAGTAAGTGTCACATATCGTTGTTTTGGTGATATTCCGTGGCGCTACGGTCAATTACGCCGCGACGCCACGATGGCCGGCCCCCAGCGTTCGGTCAGTCTCTTACCAACCAGGGCGGAGGTGCGCGCACTAAGTCACCCTCTCGCCCAAAACTCTTAATTGAACCTACATGGAAAGTGTTATCTATATTACCTAGACCTACTGTGTTGTGTACCGCTGGCCAGCATAGTGTACCTGGTCTGTGAGCTGAACTTCTCGAACGTGGCATCTGCATCTGCATGGGAATCGCTGTTTCAAAGGTATGTGGCATAATTAGTAAATTGAACTTTATCCATTGCCTTTCGTCTCATCTGCATACTTTTCTCCTTCAATTTAGCACTGCTGAATCAGCAATTCTAGCCTAGATTACTCTAATAATTTAGGTTCAATCGCGTGTAATTTTACTAGTAATCTTCTAGAGGTTATACGCACCAGAAAGCCTATTTTGAGTATTCAGCCCCTTAAGTAAAAACCTTATTCAATAAACAGCCTTATACGTCTATATATAAGACTTCTCCAAACTCCTCTGGAATACAAGGAGATATATTAAAGCTGAACAGTTTAATACTCCAGCAGTCATATTAATATGCAGGGAGTCGGAAACTTTGTTCTTTATTCCTTAAACAGGGCCGAGTCAAACACCATAAAGTTTGGGAGCACCCCAACCCAGATCGCCTTTTACAATTCATGCAACGTTGCCAAACAATAATACGATGCGATGTAATGATTAATTAATTTGTAGACGGTCTCGTTTATAAATTGCTTATTATATTCCTATAGATTTGTGCGTACCGTTCACGTTCCATTGTTCTGAAGAAATGTTCAATTTTAACAAATTTCGTTGGCAGTTTACGACGCCCACGCATTCAAATGCGATACATTTATGTACCACACGGTCTTAAATGGGCTCAAGGCAGCTAATAAAAAGATCGAGTGTAGGGAGCGCCGAGCGTCTTCGCCAAACACCTGTTTGTTATTACGTATTTATTTTGCTGAGTTTCCAACTTTTTATTTGGAGTTTGTTCTTTCAATCTTCGGAAAGTTCCCCGTTGTTTTTTTTTTTTTCCACTGTCTCCACTATTTCTTAAATGCTTAACGGTAATTGCTTTTATTAATATAAAAGCCGTTTAAATAGCCTGGTAATAAAAAAGGCGAGCACATTACGGTAGTATTTCACGGTTTATTGTTGTTTAAGACACGTACCTTACTTCTTATTGTATGCGCTATTATCAAATCTGTAATCATATATTAGAGATTTTTTAAGATAGAGGCGTTCTCATTGAATACAGTATAGAAATATAAAACATTGAAGTACTCAGTACTTCATGTTTGTTTTCAGCCCTAGTTTTCAAAGGATTGTAAAGAATTAATGAATATTTTAACAAATAGTTAAATTGGCTGCGTCATAATCTGGAGTTGCAGCAACTGTCGGGTAAAATAAAAAAGCTATCCAATTTAATTTAAACTGTTCCAAAAATAATATTTCTCAATAACATACATGGGTTATTCTCAGACGGCTTAAATACGCGTGTCCGGATCGAAATTAAGTACGAAATGGGAAACTAACATCTTGATATTTTTTTCTATAACAGATACGATAAAAATATTAGGAGGGCCTTTGTTGTTTTTTGAATAAATTAAATATAAGTAAGTCAAAACAAAAAGCTTCGAAAATATTGACCTCGGTGCCGCGTCCGGCCTCGTCTTGCAGCGGAAATTATTTTTTTTCTTTTTTACTACAATACATGGCTCTTTTTTGTATGTGTTCACAAACAATGAGATAGTTATTAACTCAATTTATAATATATCTACGCCATAATAGACCTTAGTTGACAAGTTATAACTGGTTGTCTTCACATCCGACGTTTCGAGTTGATATCAGTGGCGCGCACCGATTCGTTCATATATCCTGTATTCTAGTGACTGCGAGAATAGTTGTTTGAGTAATACAAACTGTCAGTCGTCCCGCATCGGTGGTAAGGATTAACACGTCTGTGCGTCTCCGTGCTACTCTTTTATTAAGGTACGTAATCTTTTTCGGTGGCTTGGTATACCCGTAAAATTGATTTCGGTGAATCCATTTTATCCACAAATATTTAAATTATTATTTTTAAATTATAATAAAAGTATGTCTTATCTGTATGCAATTTCAATAAAAGAGATACACATTAAAAATACTGGTTGCTTTTAAAAATATCTAGGATTTTGCTAATTATTTTGATTTCAGTGGCATTGATTTCGGTGTTTTCGGTGTAAAATGGAATTTTAAAATCACCGAAATCAATCAATAGATAATTATTTACATTTCAAGATCGTTTATTAAACTTTCCCATCATCTTGTTTCAGTATTGTAATTTCTTTACGACGACGATCTGGCTCTGGCTTGCCAAGCAGCTGATTTTGAGGAGATTGAGGCCAATTTTTCTACCGCCCTTTGTCATTTCAGCCGTTACTACTATGCTGACAATGCGCTGAAGCCCAATCCCTCGAAAACACAGACGTGCGCCTTTCATCTCCGTAATAGACAAGCGGGCCGAACCCTTAACATGTCATGGGAGGGGGTGTCAGTCACCCACAGTTCACATCCGAAATATCCCGGCATTACTCTGCTTAGATCCCTTAATTACAGAAAGAACTGCGAGAATGTCAAACGGGAAGTGCACAGTAGAAACAACTTGCTACGCCGCCTAACGACCACTGGTTGTGGGGCGTCTCCTCATGTCCTGCAAACTATTGGTATAGCGCACTGTTTCACCACTGGTGAATTAGTGGATACAGCCCTAAATGAGACGTGCCGGATTGCCACTTGTTGTCTTAAACCGACTCCTGTGCGCATGCTGTACCCACTGATCGGAATTGCGCCCTCGGCAATTTGCAGAACTATAGCGGGCCGCACAGAGAGGGCGAAACTAGAAAACAACCCACGCCACCCAATGCACGTGTACGGCCCGGTGCTTCAAAGGCTGAAAAGCCGAAAAGCTTTCATGGCTGCGTGAGCTCTTCTGATGGCAACGCCACCTCGGAGAGATACGATCTTTGGCGAGACAAGTTAAAGCCTCCTGACTACTTCAACGAGCCATCGGAGAGTCTTCCGCTTGGGCACGCATTGCCATGGCCGACCTGGTAAACTCTTAATATACTCCGCACGCAGATCGGCCGCACCAAAGACCACCACCACAGGTGGGGATTCTCGGATGTCTCCAACCTTCAGTGTTTGTTGGGCGTCTCCCCGCAGACCATGGTCCACCTTTCGTCTTGCACGGACTGCCCTGTTACCTGTGCATATGAAGACCTTAAGGCTGCGTCACCGGCTGGTATTGCCGTGGCAGAATTCTGGGCCAAACATAATATTTAGAAACTATTTTTGTTATCGACACGCTAAGAAGAAGAAGTATTGTGATTATGGCAGATTCAAAAGAAGATTGGTTTAGAAGTTTTTGTAAGTTTTTATAACATTGATAATTTAATGCTGGGTGCTTAATATATTTAAAAAAAAAATGTGTTAAAATCAACAGGCAAAGTAGTATTTGTAATAAAAATACAAGCGTTATTATTTAAGTAAATGCCTTCTATAATTGTTGTTGAAGAGACTGATTTTAAGTGATTTTTTTTCATCAATAAGTAAATTGTCTGTGATAGATCTCAACTAATACTTCAGTTTTTTTTAAGTTCCTATATTGTTAGTTTAAGACTACCTACTATTTTTAATTACTTACATGTAATAATTTAACACTTCCTTCCAAAGTTGATTTTTGAAAATATTCCTACATCGTAATAAACGGGACATAAGTCTTCAGAGTCTTCTTTAGTATGGGAGCCGGGCCTCTGGCTACAGGCATTACCGTCACCCAACATAGGAACAATGTTGAGTGAGTACCTTCCGGATCGCTACATGTTTGCGCCTAGGTACTCCCAGCGGAGCTCCACAACGTTGTCAATGTGGTGAAGCAGTCGACCGCCTCGGACACCATGGCCTATCTTGCAGTAGGAGCGCTGGTCGGTTAGCACGGCACGCCAGCATTAATAACATCATACGTCGAGCTCTTGTCACCGCCGGGGTGCCAACTGTTTTAGAACCCAATGGCCTGGCGCGCGACGATGGAAAGAGACCGGACGGGATGACCATAATGCTATGGAAGTTGGGTAGGCCTTTGGTGTGGGATGCAACATGTGTCGATACCCTTGCGCCATCCCATCTTCTTAGCACGGCGGGCTGTGCTGGGGCGGCTGCTGCTGGTGCAGAAAACCTCAGACGGCGCAAATATAACAACCTTATTGGCAGTTATATGTTTGAGCCGTTTGGGGTTGAGACATTAGGTCCATGGGGTCCGAGTGCTCACCGAGTGTTTCGAGACATAAGTAAACGGTTAGTCGACTGTTCGCGTGACCAGAGGGCTGGCCTTTTCTTTAGCCAGAGAATCAGCATTGCCATTCAACGTGGCAATGCTGCCAGCGTTCTGGGCACGTTTCCCATTGACATCAATGTGGACGAATTTTTTGATGCGCAATAAGCTTCTTTTTTGTTTTGTTATTAGTCATAAGATTAGACATATTCAATTGTATATATTATTTGAATTATAAATAAATTAAATTAATTTAACAATAAAACATCTAATTTTATGAAGACTAACACAAAAGGGTGTGTGTTAGTCTTCATAAAATTAGATGTTTTATTGTTAAATTAACTTGCAATTTCTTACAGACCATAAATTTTATTACTTAGGCAGTTAAAATACATAAAAAAAATTGTCTTAGAAATATAAATTATTTGTTATATTTGCTTTCGGTGATAAGAATATTGATTTCGGTGGAGACCATTTTTAAAACATTCAATATCTTCATATCCATTTGATCTATACGATTCCCTTTTTTATTAAAATGTTTTAAATTAACTCTAGATTTGATATTTCATGTTAGTAGGGCCGAAATTGCAAAAAAAAAATGCCACCGAAGTCAACCAAATAATGAGTGTCCTGATAATGACCCACATAATATGTTGAAGATTTCCAATAAAACAAACATAAATCATATTTCATTCATATATCTTATGTTATTTCCTTCACTCGGCTCAATCTTATTGTCTGTTTATCAATATGGCTAGTTATTGAAATTATGGCACGGACGTCAAGAAGGGTGAAGTGGGCACATCTCGGCTCGTAGAGGGTGCAACCTCTCTAAAACTTTCAAAGGGTGGTTTTAACGTTAATGGTCACCTGCGGGCATATTTGAAACCTTGAAATTAAAGATTGTTTTTGTTTTGTTTCCATTGTATGAGGTTTTAGACGTCACGGCAAAATTGATTATAGATTAAAGAATTTAATTATAAACGTTTTATTTGTTTTAGCAACAAATAATGTTTACAAACCTTAATATAAAAGTGCCAATAGAAAAGCAGTGCTGACTCGCAAAGTAAAAATTCACCGAATTTCTGTTTCTGTACACACAATAAACCCCATGGCATGGAAACTATGCGTTCAGGAAATCTTCCTCTTACGTGTTGTCACTTGTGATGTGGGTCATGCGTATGTTTTTTTACTGAAACTGACGTGTCGTCAAAAAATACCTGCCTAGGATGATATACGTCGGGCTTTCAAAATTTTAAAACTTGACGTTAAATTGGAAAAGAGACAGTTTTGCAGGTAAAATTTCTTCTTCAATTAACTGGTAATTTTATGTTGTTGTTTTTCTAGCTGGTGCAAATAAGTTAGGTGTAAATGATAATTTGAAATACTTTTTGATCAGACATTAACAACTCATACCATGCAGAAAATTTAAATGGGAAAACTAACTAAGTAATATATCAAATTCCTCATATGGGTACCACGGCACATATTTATATACAAAGTCCACATTACGTAACTCCCAAAGTTGTACAAAGTTTGTTGTTTAACTAAAGCCGAGACTACACGCCACAGTATTCAAAAAGGTATGTGTACCGACCACGTCAAAGAGAAACTTTCTATGTAATTTGTATAGAGTGCACACTGACGGACATCGTCTGACCAAGTACCTGCTATTACCAAATTGTTACGTGCAGCTTCTGTCAGAAGGCATTCATTACTGTCTTGTAGCTTTAGTTCAGTTTGTTGGCAGTTGACTTGGAATTTTTTTAAACATGATATTACGTGATGCCTTCCCCGAATGGGAAAACTGTGTTATACGGTAAACCAACATTTTGATGGATAATAATTATGTTGAAATTCTGTGTAGTAGGGCGAGTTTCAAGAAACCTCAATAACACTGCCAAACTGAGGCGTATCTAATGACACCGACAGATTATTGGAGATAATCTGACACTCAGAAAAGTCTTTCACACATTTGCTTTATTAAATAGTACCTACCTGTCACACAATCAGTTATATCCATTGGGTTCCCGGGGATTAACCCCATCATGTCCAGCAGTTACCTTACGAATACCCAAACATAACTTTTTAACCGACTTTCCAAATAGGAGAAAGTTCTACTTTCGGCTGAATGTATGTTTTTTTAAATTTTATTTTCACCGATTTCTCCGTCAGTTATGGACCGATTTTGAAAATTATTTTTTGTTTAAAAGGGTATACCCTCAAGGTGGTCCCATTGTCACAAAGTCAGGATCTGATGACGGGATCCAATAGAAATCGAGGGAACTCCCCAAATTTTATAGCCATACGTGTAGCGATTTTAGTATTATAATCAACATGGCAAGCATTTGCATTCCGGAAATGTAATTTGGTGAAGTGGAACACTCTTTCTTTTCTTTCTTTTTCGTGTGTGGATGTGGCTACTTCTGGGAACCCCACAGGACTCTGATTTGGCTATTTAAGCTTGGCTTTTTTTTCACTATGTAAGTCCACGTTTTCTCACGATGTTTTCCTTCACCGTTGCCTGAGATGTCCTAGATAAACTTAGAAAGAACCCACGACCTCACACTAGAGGCAAGGTCATAGCTACTAGGCCACCTCGGCGTTAGATGATAGTGAAACTTATGCGGAAGACCACAGGTGGCCACTGTAACTTCTCAATGAGAATGCAAAAGCATGTTTTAGGTATAAGATATCTCAAATAATTAAATGAAAATAATAAATAATACGGACTATCAGATTCAATTATTAAAAAATATGGCAGCTTGGCGACACTGTTGTCTACCAGGGATAATAACTGTCTCGATAACATTCTTCTTAAGCTAGATAAATTGAAAAACTCGGGTTTTGTGGTAGTTTTAAACACGTCTGTTGATCATGCAACGGTACTATTGAACATATCCCACACGTACCAAAACAAGTGTAATGTCAAATCTAAGACTGTGTCAAACTTGGAGAATGCCTACAAACACCTTGTAAATATGAAAACCTCTTTTCTTAATGCATATAGAGACCCAAACATTTTAGTAGACGCAATGATAGATGAGATTAGGTCATCTCTTCTCCAAAACACTAAAGTTGTTTCCCTCCCTAGTCTTAAGCGTACCACAAAATGTATTAGGATAGAAATAAATTGCAACTACAGTCGAAGGAAGATCTAGGTTTCCGTACCAAACCGCAAAATTAAGTTGGTTGTAATAGGAAAAAATTGATAATTTCAAAGAAAAATTTGATTTATGCACATATTGGTATTTGTTAGTAAAATATACGTATATATATATATATAGTAATATACGTAAATATATATATAGTATATATATATAGTAGTATACGTAGTGTATATATATAGTAATATACGTAAACATTATCACCAAATTTCAAGTTCATAGGTCAATGGGAGGTTAAAAAATACTTCGGTCTAAAAAAAAAAAAAAGCTGACTTTAGTTGCTTCTCATTCCTATGTTTTCCAATACTTTTAAAACAGAAAATACAGTGTGTACTTAACTTTTTAAGAAAATTATGCTTTTAATATTTCGCCTATGTAACTATTATATTATTGTTATATTACTAAGTTACTTAATGACATATTATTGTTTTTTGTTCATGTGGTGTTTACATATAAGTAATTGTTGCACTCTGTAGAGTTAAACGCATGTTTTATTTTTGTTTGTAGATTAGTGTAAACAATTGTTGGTAGACCTAATAAATAAAATAGAATAAAATAAATAATACCAGCCGCACGGGTCAATCTTCAAGGTTAAGCAAGAGGTCGGTCCGTGGATGGGTGACCATTTCAACATACTGAGATTCCTCCGTGCCTCGGAAAGCACGATAAGCAGTTGGTCCCGGCTGTCTTTAAAGAACTTTGACAGCCGTTACGGGTAGTCAGAAGCCTGAAATTTGACACCAGTCTTTCCAAGAAGTATCGTGTACCTTGCTACCTAGCTACGAGTACCTTCTTACCCATTTATTTATTATTTATTTATTATATTCTTTATTGTACACCACACAAATATATATACAGGATAAAAAATCATAAAAGCAAGTGTACAATGGGCGGTCTTATCGCACAGGGCAATCTCTTACAGACAACCTTTGGATGGACATTTACTGTGTTGTGGAGGTCAGATATGCAATCACTCCATGTAAAATACCGGTACTCAGCTGAATCCGGTTAGACTGGAAGCCGACCCCAACATAGTTGAGAAAAGGCTAGGCAGATTGATGGCTCTTAAAAACGATTCATCATTCATGGGTTTGGTCAATTTTCTTTTTGGGTTAACAAGATGCCTATTCTGTGAAAATTTGAAGACTATAGCTCCAACCGCTTGGCCATAAAACCTGTGTGATAGACAACGGACAGACAGACGAACACTTGAGTGCCAGCAATAGGGTTCCGTTAGGACCCTTCGGGTACGGGAACCATAAAAACTCAAAAGATAATATCATAAGAACCAAATTTTAACTCCTACAAAAAATCGCACCCTACTTTGGCGTAAAATTAATGACAAAACCCATTACAAGAAACCCAAGACATCTAGTGTACACCTACTTTAAACCTCATCACATCCTCTCGACTCGTTAAAACGTGTAAACCACTTCATCATGACTTTCGGGAAAACATTGGTGGAAGAAATCATGACTCTAACTGGGCAGTGATATAGACCTATTTTTAGTACTTCAGATACACCATCTCAAGCCAACTTATTTGTGCTGCTAAAGACAGATTCGGCAGAAGTGCCATGATTGTACGATAGCACTTGACTAAGCAAGTGCTTCGGGGTGGGATGGCATACCCAAGAGTTTTCTTAAGGTATCTCGAGTCTTTGAAGTTTCATTTATTTGCAAATTAACCAATCTGTGATGAAATGTTTATAATTATTGACCGACTTCCATCTTACCATCATTTTCAAAAATATTAAATAAAAGGCTAACATTATCTGAACAAATATAACATTCTTTCTGACAGTTGGTTTTAGACAGGGACGGTCAACGCAGGACGCGGTTATAGCTTTAACGTCTGAACTTACAGATAAGATAGTAAAAGGATATGAATGCGTTACGGTGTAGTGATTCTAGACCTGAAAAACCTTTTGACACGGTATCTGTGCCCATTCTTGTGCAGAGACTTGAGGCTATAGGGATAAGAGGCAAGGCCCTTTCTCTTTATGACATTTGTCTCCGGGGTAGGTAACAACAGGTTAAGATAGGCAATTCATATAGCACTGAAGAAAATGTTGTTTTTGGTGTGGCTTCGTGGTCGGACCGCCACGGTTTCTGCTGTATATTAACGAACTCTAACCTACGAAAAAATGGCGGGAAAATCTTTTTATATGCGGATGATACGGCTATTGTCTACTTTGGTTACACTTGGGAAGCGGTGCGGTAGGCCAAACAAGGGCTAGACCTTATTTAGATAGATGGCTCAAAGCAAACCTGTAACCCTGAATATTGCTAAAATAAAATTAGTTTGTTTCTCTCCAAATGATAGCTCAAAAGCATGTACTAATTTCGATATTCGTATCCATATGTGTGCAAATAGCTTGAACCTAAATTGTGATTGTAAATCTGTCAAACAAGTACCATTTACAAGATACTTGGGAGTTATAGTCGACGAGCGTCTAGCATTGTACTCGAATATCAAGGTTATACTGTGGCGTGTTTGATAAAGTATATGGCGTTTTAAAAATCTAAGACATGTGATGCATGAAAAGATACTCAACAATATTTATATAGCACTCGCGCAGTCAGTAATCACATACTGCTTAGCATTTTGGGATCTAACGCAAAAAAAAAAATGCTAGTGTTAGAAAGAGCCCAAAGATCACTTTTAAACGTAATCTATTCTACGCCATATGCCACAGTCGATCTATATAGAATTGGTGGCCTATATCTGTAAGAAAACTATACATTTTAAACATAATTCTTTATTTACATAAATACATTCCAGTTAACCCAGAAAGCCAGACTAGGAGGCGGCAAGATATTATGGCTTACTCTCCACGGGTTCGTACGGTTTACAATAAAATTTACGCAAAACTAAAGTTCCATCACGAGTTCTCGCATCAATGCAAAAAAGATATAACCGAGTGGTTAAAAACTAACCTATGAAGAAACAGAGCATATTTTAATCAGCTTACAATACTTATCTACTTTATCATAACGTTATACCTTGTCATTACATATTTGGTATTTTTCAACTTCGATTAAAATGGCACTATCAGCCAAAATGAAAACACACACACAAATACACACTAACACACACACGCACACATATAAACCCACACTCACACACTATTAGAGAAATACAAACGCAATCTCACCAACACACACTACGCAGTGTTGCTAATTGTTCCTCTGTGATCTTAAAAATGCAGTTCTTTTTTAACTCTCTTTGTTAACTATCTATGGAAGGAGCGAGACAACCACAACACAAGTATTATTGATAACTTACTGGGGCTGTCTCATTCACATTTGTAAATGTTACCGTTTGAGACACAATAAACAATTTTATTTTTTATAATATATGAGAAGTTTTAGTTTTAGTAGTGGTATAAATAATTTCCATGGAGTTAAAAGGTACCAAAACTAAAAAGAGAAAAATAAAAACTTTATAACAAACAAAATAAACCTACTTTCAAAGCAAAACACTACAAAGCGAAAAATTACTTTCTTTTCGGAAGTCGGCGTAAAAAAAGAAAAAAGGTAGGTGTTAAAGACAGTCGGTGTATTATTTTTTATTTTTGTGACAAGTTAATTGTATTCAGTGATCCTCTGAAATAAATTATAAATTAAACTAAAATGTTCTTTGAATAAAGAAGCCCTTAATTTTTGTTTTACTCAATTTCTTTTCTAGAAAACTATGAAAACGTTACCCAATTACGGAAATGGAAAATAGGATGATAACACTGAGCAAGTTTTTTTTCAGTACACGTGTATATTTTAATAGGAATTATACAGAGTGGGTTTTTGAAACAAAGCAGTTAGGACAGGTCCTTTAATGTTTTAGTAAAGTGAAAACGTTTCTAGGAGACTGTCATTAGCTATACAAATGTATTTAAATATTTAGAAAAAAAACATGCAGTAACAAGAATGAGCCATTTATTCAAAAACTGCCAATGGACAAACAATGCTCAACATCTCTTGGAATCAGGATTAAACAACTGGATTTAGTTACATAACCCTCAGGTCATTTCGACAGAACGCCACTATATCCCTAGACTGGTGAGGGAGGCTATCGAAATGACCAAATATAAAAATTTCAACCGGGAGGATGGGTTTCAACTGTCGAGAGCTTGGAATCCAGTGGTCAGCTGTGTAAACCCCGAAAAAGTGCCGTAAAAAGTTCGCGAGCGGACACAGTGAGTTTCGTGTGTCGGGAACAGAATCGAGTTGTGAGTGACAATGGTAGCGGTACCGAGTGCAAAAAACGAACAAGAAAGAGGGTAGACCGTTTTGTCTCCTCATAAACACCCACCCGCAATGACTTCAGTTTATCCGTGATCATGGTGCTTGCAACAGCACCGAAATATCGGAAACTCGCTACAAACAGTAAACATGGTAAATATCCCGCTTATAATGTTAATATTAACTGCCAATGGACCCTGCTTCTACTAAGGTTCAAAAAGTATTTTGAACTAACTAAAGTATTTTGAAAATTGAGTATTAGAAAAGCAAAAACAAACGCAAAAAAATCATTTGTTTTTTTAATAGGTATGAAATTACACAAACATCAGAAGATGTATAATACTTTTACCATGAAAACAGACTCCAAACTTGCCGGCAAGTATTGTTGGGTTCCACTACAACATACACGTTTTAACTTTAAATATCCCTGTCCGTCCAGAGAAAAATAATGTAATAAGTTTAGTCTAGTGTCGTACAGAAGGCTTTTTGGCTAAAATTATGATGTTAGCTAAAGTATGCCCGCTTACGTATCCTGCACCAGATATGGCACTTTAAAACAATTTTTGCATACAAGTTTTTGTACTCTTTGCCCAATTAGCATAAGTTCTGTTAGCAAAACTGGGAATAAAATTATACTTAAGTTGATTATTTATTTCACAAACGAAACATTGTTTTTATATCTATTTTAGAAGAGTGAAATTATAGTTTTGAAGTATTAGTACCAACTGCATTATTATTCTGTTTGAGACCCATTTATTAATTTTCCGACAAAAATATTATTATATTGTTTTTTTATATTTTTTTAGGTATGTAAGAGATTCAATTAATCAATTTCAATTTTACTTACGCTATTTTCCTAGAAATGTTTCATAAGCTCCTGATAATAATAAACAAGTCTGCTAATCGTAAAAACAGTTAATCATTATTTTTGCTGACTTTTATAAGTTAATATCTCAAATTCTCAATATGATAATGAGCAGAATAAATAAAATGTCTTACCAATTTATTATTATAATCCTGTTCCAATTTTCCTGTTTTCAATCTTCATTATTCACCTACTGTATCAAGTTTCCTGTTTTTACATTAAATACATAATAATTCCGTAACGAAAATATTCCTTTGGCTTTTTTCTACAAAAGGACTCATTTTTCAACAGGCATTGCTCAATATAATCTTATGTATCGTTGTATATATAGCTCAAGACATTGTTACCTCAACAGTGGCATTCAGACAAACCTATTTTCAATGTATCTCGATGGCCGATCGGTATCGCCCAAGGGACTCGGACTCTAGTACTGATCCTGATCAAATTACATATTTTATGAATCCACTGAGAATTTTATTGGAACGCCTAACAAGACATCTCGTTCGCTCACACTTCTTTGTGTGGAATCAAATGACTCATCCATAAACACGGGAGGTTTTGTTACGATGACTCGAATAAATTCGGGTGTGTTTTTTTGGGAGTATTTTTTTTAGATTAGTAGGTGTGGTTTGTGGCTAAGAAATGGCGCTCCAAATAAAAATAGGTGTACGGATCGATTGAAGATTTAGTTAGACTTGCCGAGGTCGGACCGTGGGTGAATGGCCGTTCACCATACATGGAGACTGGACTTAGAAAGCATGTTAAGCCGTTGTCCACCATTTGTATGTAGAATCTTTGGTCAAGTGTCGTTATCACGTCGTTATGGATAGTGAGGCGGTCAAAATTCTGATTACCAGATCTATCAACTACAACCCACTTAGGTTACTGGGTTGAAGAGGTTGGAAAGGCAGTCATCGATATAAAATACTGGTATTCAGCTGAATCTGTTAAGACTAGAAGTCGTCTCCTACATAATTGGTATCGGTATACCAAAGGCTTCCCACAAGGGTCAACAACCATCCAGAACTATTTGATACTAAATGTCTATATTGTAATAACAAGGCCTCGAGTAATTTAATCAATGAAGAAGGTCAACATTCATATCCAAATTGATTCTCTAAAGTTATGTCGAAAGGAATTATCGGGAGATGGTTTGTTATCTTTGTTCAAAATGGATGGATTATGCATACCTACTAAGTTTGTGTCCTTATAAACTAATTAGCAGCAGCACGCGGCTCCACCCGCGTGGTATTAGTACTTCTCCCAATATCTTTATATATTATAGCCTATAAGCTATATAAGCTATATTTCTGTAAAGTTGTTTCAAAAACCGTTAAATAGTTTTTGCGTGAAGGAGTAACAAACATCCATCCATCTATCCATTTTCACAAACTTTCACATTTATAACAGTATTAGAATATTAGAGAGAGGTGAAATTGTTTAAATGTTTGTAAAATCATGAATCTGCCAAAGATAACTGTTTTAAGGGTTCCGTAGTCAACAAGGAACCCTTATAGTTTCGTTATGTCCGTCTGTCCGTCTGTCTGTCCGCAGCTTAGCTAAGAGACTCTTAGAAATCTATATTTTGGCATGGGCCATGAACATATTAATCACGCCAACAAAGTGGTAAAATAAATAACGAAAAAAAAATTGTACACGTAATCTGGAGATGACTTCTTTTCTCGTCTATCCCATGGTGTTGGAAATTGTTAGATAGGCCATTCAAAATAATTACGGGTCTGTGAAAACCATTTGCCGATGCAGGGATCCGTTTGCGTAAAATTAAGCTTTAAATTACTAACTTGGCCCTGCCAATTAAATGGTTGTTTTTGCATATGTAAAAAAATCATGGCAATAGTACATATAAAGAAACTAAAAGAAAAAATACCAAAGCTAAGTAGGCCATAGAAAGTTTACAACTTGTAAAAGTAAAAAATTGTATATTGATGCATGGGGACAGCAGTTTTCGAACCGCAAAGTTAATTTTGTTAATTCGTTAGAGAATTGTTCAGTGATTTCATTGTTTATGAACGTAAGTAATTGAAAAGAAAAATGAAAGTTTAACGGAACCCTCTGTGTGCGAGTCATACACACAAGTGGGCGGGTTTTTTACCATCTATTTTCCCTCAGTGTAATCTCTAAAAGTACTAATCCCATTACAAAAATATTTCACCGACAGTAAGTGTCCACTTTGTTCCCAGTAAAAATAGTTTCTGTGGTACACGAGAGCGAAACCGCGGGCAAAAGCTGGTCTTAAATAATTAAATACAATTTATAGCGTAAATGAGTGTGTTGGAAACTAACGTTCATGCAGCTCTTAACAAAATGAGTTACTGAAAACAAAAGAAAGAGGAGAAAACCTTGAAAACCGCTAAATAAGATATTGAGAATTTCAACCAACACCACGTACAAAGGCTCTACATTGAGAAAAGGTAGGGAACGAAACCACGAGCTAGGGGAAGCCACAACAAGGAAAATAACAAAGGGGAATAAAACTGCGTTCAACTTTTAAAATGTATTTATTTTAATTTAAATTTTTGCAACAACAAGTTGATCCTTTTATTTTGTTTTATAAATGTTGCCTTGACAACTAATCAACTTATAATTCAAATCTTTACTAATCTCACTTCTTTTATAAACTCTAAAGTTTGTAGGGATGAATGGATTGATGGCTGTTTGTTACTCTTGCACTTAAAAAGTACTGAACGGAATTTAAATAATGTAAATTACAGGACTCATAGTGTTAATTACTACTACTGGGCTTTAAAAGTGGCTGATCTGCCGCTGAAAGCCGCTGATTTAAAGGTAATTGTGACTGGCAAAGTCGAGGGCAAACCGCCCTTTTTTTTTTTTTTGGTTGGGAATTCATCCCATGACTTCTCCCGTTCTGGGTGAACCATGCCCTCTCACTCCTTACCATGGCCTGAACAGGGCCGGACGCGAGAGGTCGCCACCGCTGATCGCCTCCACGAGGACACGGCGGTGCTCCACCCAATCGGGGCAGACCTCCACCGTATGCTCCACCGTGTCCTCCATCATCCATATAATGGTGACACCCGGGCGTTTCCTCCCGCCTTATCCTGAACAGGAACCTCCCGAAACAGCCATGTCCGGTGAGGACCTGCGTCAGGCGGAAGGTGGGGACGCCGTGGCGCCTCTCAAGCCTCTCTTCAAAGAGGGGCCCTATCGCCGCAATTGTGGCGTGCCCAAGGGCAAACCGCCTAGACGCAGAAGTTCTATACGCTGGGCAGACCAAATCCGAACCTCGCTGAACATCAAAACCTCAGAAGCCGTGCATGTTGCTGAGAATAGGAGCAGGTGGAGAAACATCATCCAAGATAAAGTTTTGAAGCCATGATGTGGTCACGACCCCCAGCATTGGGGAGTCGACGCGAGGAGGAGGAGTGTTAATTACAATTACAAAAAAAAACCAATATAGGTCTTGACACCGCTACTGCAAGAAATGAAACTCATCAGTAATATTTTTCATTAGAATAACACATAGGATAAAATTTATAAAGATATTGGGTGACGTACTAATTCCACGCGGATGGAGCTGATGGTGGAAGCTGTATGAATATTATTATTATGAGGGAAAATTGTTTGTTAAAACTATTGAAGTGGACTGTATTGGTTGTTCGTTGGAGTCTTGTTGAGGAAATGAAAATACTATCTTGATTCGTATCTTCAATTTTATTCCTTACTTGTTACTCCTTGTAGAGTGGAAGACCGAATGTGTCTCTGCCCTTTTTTTTTTTTTTTTTTTTTCTAAGTGGCGTCTCGCAGTTTCAATCAAAGTGATTGGATACTGCTTAACCGGGCTAATTGTCTCTGCCCCCAAGCGGGCCGGCTTTTATACAAAACCGCTCCGTGAAAACAAATGAGGGTGCTCTCCCAACGCTACCTGGGAATGGCGCCATAGAAATGCCGATTTTATCTATCTTATCTTACTTAAATCTACACAAAATATACATTTCCTTAATCTACATACTTAATTCTACATATGAAAAATATAAAAGGTGTACAAAGACCAACACAAAAGTCTTAACCTAGATTCCTCCTTACTCCAAGTATGAAACTATGAAAATATACATAATCTTATCTAATTAGCTACCATTTCTCTAAATCTTATGTATATTACAAGGTTTATTATACTCCTACTGTAAAATTCGCGTTGAACATACGTGTGTCATATTCTAAACACCCACGTGGTAATTTCTTAGTTACACCAAGAAGAGAAAGCTGGGACAATCCTAATGGGACCCATTGTATTCTCTCGCCCTGTCCACTCTATGTGCTTGGGTTACAATAAAGGCCGACACTCATTCATTTCTGGTTTTATGACGGTTGCGATAGTCGCTTTTCAACAGTTTAAATGATGGTTCAGTTTACAGTTCCAAAACAATAAGTCTTGATTTTAGCCGACAGTAGATCTATATTGCGTCATTCATAAACCAGCTAGAAACCCCAAACTCATGTACCTTTAAAAAGCCATTACCAGATTTAGCGTGGGAAGTGTCCGTTTCTAAATCACCATGCGAAGTTCTCGTGTCTTTTACAGTTCTCCCCCCGGCGCAGCTCGCGTAGCCTCCTTCGTTGACACGACGACGAGCTTGCTCACGGGGCGTCGGAAGGTGCCGGTCCTGGTGCGCACCTCGACGACTCTGATGCCGCCATCCGTTCCGCGATGCGTGCGCTCGACGATTCCCATCGGCCATGTATTCCGTGGCTCGCTGCGAGGTACCCATGTAGGCAGGTACTCGCGTAGCCACCGTCGCCAGGTTGCATGGGTCCTCATATTTTGAGAAGCGGGCTGGGTTCGGTCGCCATCTGTCTCGCTCCGTTTCTTCCCTCGTGTGAAGGACCTCCTCTTCCTCTGGTTCATCCGTCGACGTTGTGGGCCACTGTTCTTTGGGCAGGAGCAAGAAGTCCGGCCCTCAAAACCATCTATCCGTGGCGCAGATGGGCGTGTCGACGAGTCGAGTGGCGTCGTCCGTTCCGCGATGCGTGCGCTCGACGATTCCCATCGGCCATGTGTTCCGTGGCTCGCCGCGAGGTACCCATGTAGGCAAAAAACCATTACCAAATTTAGTGTGGGAAGTGTCCGTTTCTAAATCACCATGCGAAGTTCTCGTGTCTTTTACAACTATAAAACTTAACAACTCAATTCAACTCAACAATTAAAAATCCTTATGGTACTTGCCAGGCTACGTTGCTTGGTTACTCGTGCTAACAATGCGGGTCAATTGACCTAGTCGTCAGGAGTAAGAAGTTAAAAAAATATATATCAATGCTTAAGCCCGCACAAAATATCAAATAGCTAAATATAAACCAACCTACTTTCATTATTGTTAACCCCGATTTCTGAAATATAACTTTTTGTAAACAAACAAACAAATTAATTAACACCTATATTATGTTTGTTTAGACTATTCAAAAGGTCCTAATACACAGTTGTCGTCATATTGAATTGAAGTGACTTCCCAATGATTTTCAGTGTTGGTTATGAACTTCTGCCACTGCCAACTGACGCAATTTTCAGTTAAAGTTGGTGTTATTAAGCTGCTCGGTCTACCGGAAGGGCATTCACTCGGTCTGAGTGAAACAAACTTACACAAATTAATCAAAACTTTTAGTGAATCAACTTACAATAAATTATTGTTAATATGTAGGTACCGCGAGCTCTGTATTGAAACTTTCGGTTTCAAGGCCCCCGCAGACATGCGCGACAAAAATATTATGCGTAAAATATACCCTTAGAGCAATTTCTATGAAAAACAATCATCGCATCGTTGGTACATTGTCTCGTCCCGCCAGTTTGCTAGAACTTTTAAAGATAGTAGTTTGTGGGCAGTTTACCCTATTATTCTATATACAGAGTGTGTATTCCCAGTGTCTGAATGAACAAATACTAGAAGAATCTTTGAAAAACGTTAAATGAACTTAAATCTGGATACGACTGTCAACTTTATTTTAATCATACTTTCGCCGAAAATACACGATAATAGTAATATAAGGTATATGTTATATATGCGTTTATGAAGTCTTAATACATGAGCAATGTTCATTAATTTTAATCACTTGTTTGGCCGCATTGTATCTCAGATTTTAATAGAGACACATGTCGTAAAAAGCCGCAGACACATCGTAGCCTAATTAACAATGTTGTTTCAACATGGTTTAGACGTTGTTCAGTTCTTTTCTACTCGAAAATATTAATTCAGTGTTTTTATAGCTTGAAAGCGGGTCCGTTTTCTGATGTTTTTTTATTGATGATAATTTTTCAGAATTGATGAGAAAAATATACATTTAATGATGCTTTGACATTTGGAGCCCATTATCTTTTTACAGTTTACAAACATATGGGATAGTGTAACCTTTTTGTCCAAGTGGAACCCAAATAGGAAACACAATTACGAATATATCAAACCGATTCCTCTAATTATAAGTAATTTGAGAATAATATTCTCGAATTAACTCTGAATTAGGCAGAAAATGTTCTCAATTATTTATAATATAATAAAAGCAAAAAACCTTTTGTGTCTGTCCCTCATTTGATTAACCAACATTTCGTTTCAAGGCTCTGCTTTAAGGAGGCTCACGATTAACTCTTACGCTCTTATTTGGTAGGCTTTACAAATTCTTATCAGGCAATTTAAGATGCGGCAGACGTTGCTAAGTAAAGACTGTAAGTAGAGGCGTATTTTACATTATACTAAGTTCAGTATCTGCGCTTAAATCCGTGCTTCGCCATTTTTGCTGTTTGTTTTTCAGAAGGCGTTTCTTTCTAAATTGGATTTGGTAAACTACCTAATTACCTGAAATTCAGTACATTTAATTTTTTATCACTTTCCGAAACGATTTTATAACGAACTGTGTTAACCGTTTTACTTAGGTCCATGTATTGGAAATCGGGATTGTCCCACAAGTTACTTTATTAAACTATTCATTTCGTACAATAAATCAGGAGTTGAAAAAAATACAAAATATTTAGAGTTTAAGAGTGTTTCAATTCGGATGGATTGTGTGAGCAAAGATGCGAAACAATAGGGAGTCAGTGATAACTTGACTATTGACAGAACGAAACTGCAGAAGGATCCGTTACGACAACCCAAAGTAACATATAACAAAAACAAGAATATAATAATTACAGATTCTTTGAGTGGAGCATTAAGATCAGTTTATAAATAAAACAACAGTATTGTACACAAAATTCAAAATAATGAGAAGGATTCAGAAATCTTCAACCTTTAATGAGTCAATTTGTTAAGCTTTTTGTTCTCACTCAGATGACAAACAAAAGCCACTCGATAGCTGCGTTTTGAATTCATTTTAATTTATTAACATTACCTTCTTAATAGAGTACCTCAAGCGCTCATAATGTTTACTAACAATGTCTAACAATAGCTGCTGTTATTTAGTCTCAATATCAAAAACCGATATTGCTTCTTGATGGCGATTTTGTTATTGTGAAAGGGAATTAAGCCTGGGCATTTCCTATCGAATGTCAACATACTACCAACGAAAGTTAAATATTTATCTATTTATTCTTCATCTACCAAAGATCATCATTGCATAAACTACTATTATTTATTCTGCTCATTATTATATTGAGAATTTGAGATATTAACTTATAATAGTCAGCAAAAATTATGATTAATTGTTTTTGTGATTAGCAGACTTGTTTATTATTATCAGGAGCTTATGAAACATTTATAGGAAAACAACGTAAGTAAAATTATAATTGATTAATTTAATCTCTTACATACCTACGTGTATATATTATATTTACAACAGTACAAGATTAATTATTACTTACCTACATAATGAGATCGAATATTTTTTTTTCGGAATATTAATAAATGGGTCTCGTTACGTTACGTTTGTATGTTATGATCAAAATGACATTAAAAGGGTCTCTCCTCGACTGTAGTTGCAATTTATTTCTAAGCCTAATACATTTTGTAGTACGCTTAGAACTAGGGACGGAGACAACTTTAGTGTTTTGGAGAAGAGATGACCTAATCACATCTATCATTGCGTCTACTAAAATGTTTGGGTCCCTATATGCATTAAGAAAAGAGGTTTTCATATTTATAATGTGTTTTTAGGCATTCTCCAAGTTAGTCACGGTCTTAGATTTGTCATGAGGATTGGTTTGGTACGAGTGCGATATGTTCAATATAGTACCGCATGATCCGTAACAGACGTGTTTAAAACTGCCAAAAAGCCGAGTTTTTGTGTACTTGTGATGTTTCTGCTGGTTTCCCTTTTAAGTTAATATTTATATCTCCTGTAATAATAGTGTCTCCATGTGAGTAAATAGTTTTTAGGTATTTATCAAACGAGGCAATGAAACTATCTGCGAATACATTCGATGGAGACCGATAAATATCAATGATGGTGAAATTAGATATTGTGATTTTCAAAGCTGAGGCATGTGTGAAATTCATTTCTGTTGGCTGGGATTGATGGCAGTGTTTTATATAGGCGACTACGCCATCATTTTGATTTAAATATCTAGATATTTTACACAAAGTATATTTATCTAGCACAGGCATTTGTTTATTAGCGTTCAGTCTGCTTTTGTTAAAAGTAGGACATCCACTTCCACTCCAATTTGAGGCAGAGTTCTCTGAATTCATATGCTGAGTTTTCTGAATTCATATGCTTGCTACATAGCAAGCATATGAATTCAGAAAAATTAAAATACCAAAATCGCTACACGTATGCCTATAAAAATGGGACCACCTTGAGAGTATACTCTTTTAAACAAAAAATAATTTTCAAAATCGGTCCATAATTGACGGACTAATCAGTGAAAATACATTTTTTTTTAAATACAGCCGAAAGTCGAACCTCCTCCTTTTTGTAAAGTCCGATAAAAACTAATGTTTGGGTATTCGTAAGCTAACTATGGCAATGATGGGGTTAATACCCAGGAACCCAATGGATATAACTGATTGTGCGACAGGTAATTTTAAATAAAGCTAATGTGTGAAAGACTTTTTTAGGTATCAGATTGTCTCCAATCATCTGTCGGTGGATACGCCTCCGTTTGGCAATGTTATTAAGGTTTCTTAAAAACTCACCTTACTACATGGAATTCAAATATAACTACTATCCATCAAAATGTGAGTTTACCGTTATAACACAGTTTTCCCATTCGGGGAAGGCATCACGTAATATAAAAAAAAAACTTGAAATATAAGCAGTTGCGGTGAGTGTATTGTCCTCTATGTAACTTGTCGTCACTGTATGTAACAGTCGCATCATATGACTACTTTTATTACCTACGCCTCTACCTGTAAAAATAAATGTATGTCTAAATGAATAAATAAATCATGTTTAAACAAAAACGCTAACTGTCAACTGCCAACAAACTGAACTAAAGCTACAAGACGGTAATTAATGCCTTCTGACAGCAGCTGCACGTTACAATTTGGTAATAGCAGGTACTTGGTCAGACGATGTTCGTCAGTGTGCACTCTATACAAATTACATAGAAAGTTTCTCTTTGATGTGGTCGGTACACATACCTTTTTGAATACTGCGGCGTGTAGTCTCGGCTTTAGTTAAACAACAAACTTTGTACAACATTGGGAGTTACGTAATGTTGAAAGTGTTTAAAAATAATGTGCCATGGTATCCATATGAGGAATTTGGTATATTACTTCGTTAGTTTTCCCTTATAAATTTTGTGCATGGCAGTAATCGACCGTTTAAGTTGTCAATGTCTGATCAAAAAGTCTCATAAAATGGAAACAAAACAAAAATAATCTTTAAAATCAAGTTTGAAATATGCCCGCAGGTGCGCATTAACGTTATAACCTCCGTTTAAAAGTTTTGGAGAGGTTGCACTCTCTACGAGCCGAGATGTGCCCACTCCACCCGTTTAAAGTCCGTTTAAAGTCCGTGCCATAATTTCGAGACATTTTTGAGTTGTCTAGATGTAAATTTTATTCAGCAAGTTTTTCCTTAGATGTGGCACATTAATATCTATTGATTAATAAAGAAAACCTTTAAATAAGTTTTCAGAAGTTGGTAAGATAATTAAATCTCTCTCCACCTCAATAGATCCTGTCGTCAATTTAACACAATAAATTAGTCGATTCATGTCGATAAATAACTAGCCATATTGATAAACTGACAATTAAATTGAGCCGAGTGAAGGAAATAACTTAGGATATGAAGGTAAGTTTCCTTGCAATATGATTTATGATTGTTTTACTGGAAATCTTCAACATTATTATGTATTTTATTGAGAAGTATTATTTTTTAAACATTTTAATTAAATTGGATGGCTTTGTTATTTTACCGGACAGTTGCTGCAACCCTAGATTATGACGCAGCCAATTTAACTTTTTCTTCGACTTCCTTCCTCGAAGTTCTTTCTTTTACATTATTCGGTACTTGTTAAAATATTCATAAATTCTTTACAATGCTTTTAAAAGTAGGGTTGAAAACAAAAATGTAGTACTGAGTATATTTTATAAAAAAAAAAAAACTAAACTGGCTTCAATGAGAACGTCTCTATCATACGAAAATACTCTTATATGTGATTACAGATTTGATAATAGCCTATACAATAAGAAGTAAGGTACGTTTCTTAAACAACAATAAACCGTGAAATACTACCGTAATGTGCTCCCCTTTTTATTACAAGGCTATTTAAACGGCTTTTATATTAATAAACGCAATTACCGTTAAGCGTCTAAGAAGTAGCGGAGAAAGCGAAAAACACAACAAGCAACGGGGAACTTTCCGAACATTGAAAGAACAAACTCCAAATAAAAAATCGGAAACTTAGCAAAATAAATACGGAATAACAAACAGGTGTTTAGCGAAGACGCTCGGCGCTCCCAGCACTCGATCTTTATATTAACTGCCTTGAGCCCATTTAAGACCGTGTGGTACTTAAATGTATCGCATTTGAATGCGTGGGCGTCGTAAACTGCCAACGAAATGTGTTTAAATTAAACATTTCTTCAGAACAATGGAACGTGAACGTTACGCACAAATCTATAGGAATATAATAAGCAATTTATAAACGGTACCGTCTACAAATTAATTAATCATCACATCGCATCGTATTATCGTTTGGCAACGTTGCATGAATTGTAAAAGGCGATCTGGGTTGGGGTGCTCCCAAACTTTATGGTGTTCGACTCGGCCCTGTTTAAGGAAAAAAGAAAAAGTTTCCGACTCCCTGCATATTAATATGTCTGCTGGAGTATTAAGCTGTTCGGCATTATTATATCTCGTTGTATTCCAGAGGGGTTCGGAGAAGTTTTATATATAGACATAAGGCTGTTTATTGAATAAGGTTTTTATGTAAGAGATTAGCGAATGTGAAAGATTTTCTTTGTCTAATCCTCGCCTCGATCACACAATGGTAAAGAATGTCACGTATCGATACCAGTAAAAGAAAAAGAACTTAAGGTTGTTTACTTAGCAACACTAATTAGTTAAGTAAACTGTCTTCGGTTCTCGTTTCTCCACACGTATGCAGTTCCAGTTTAGATTGTGTTTGTTTATAGACCTCATCCTCCATACTCATTTCAGTATTGAATAATGTTGTTTGCCGGATTTACCGTTTAAAGAAAAAGAAACGTTATCGTGAAGGGTCTAGAGTCACCCTATTTTTTGTTCTAATAATATGATTAAGCTTAGAGCTTAATTATTCTACGACACAAGAAACAGAAACAACTCGGTATTGAAACCTATATCGTATCTGAAGTAGGAAAGATTCTGAGAAGGTAGATACTAGAAACATAGAAAGATCTCGGGTGGTGGATTTATTTAATTTATTATTACTTTTAATTCTAATGAAATAAGTAGTAAGTCCTCTTGGGTTTTTAATTTAAGTGTAAAAATTTCATGGAAGTGTTCACAAGATCCTTCAAAAGGAAAATTATTGGCAAATTCCAGCATGTGTCTACTCGTAAATGTTTTCTCTCCCGCCAGAAATTCTTTGGCGTCTTCGAAATATTTGTTAGACGGTCCTCAAAGCTGCTCAAAAATGTAATATCTTTTTATCCAAGGATATAACTGGTTTTATTGTATGGGACCAAAGTACTCGAAGGTCTGGTTGGTTAGCGTTAACGCCTCTCACAATTCATTCCATTTTTTTAAAAGATTTATTTAAGGGCCGTTTTCGTGAGCTGTTGTAATTCATTTATTAACTCGCTATCAATTCGGAAAATCATTTTATTTATTTTAAGAAAAGAGTTTTTAAACGTTCATTTTATTGTCCGAGTCCAAAATTTTCAAAAATAATCTCTGTGTCACACGAACCCTTATGGGAAAAGGCGATACCATACCTTCCTCCTCCGCCAATGTTCGGCCCGGATAACGTTAGTTGTATATTAAATAAACTTTATGTTTCGTGGCACATAAAAGCTGGGCGGGCCGCAGAAAGGCTCACCGCAGGTTGAGTATCCCTGTTCCAGACAGCCTTCTGAATTATATAAAGTAATAACACGCCTTTGTACAGGGGTGGTGAACATTTAGGTTGGTAATAATGCTATGGTTTGTACTGAATGTTGTTGTAACATTTTTTAACCGACTTCGCAAAAAGGAGAAGGTTTTCAATTCGACTGTATTTTTTATGTGTAAAACACACTCAGAACTTTTAACTGGGTGAACCGATTTTGATGAATCTTTTTTCATTTGAAAGCTGGTGCTTGTCATGTGGTCCCATTTAAATGTTATCAAGATCTGATGAAGAACTTCGGAGATATACATCAGAACTCTTCAATAAATAACGGCAAATCACTCGGGATAGTTGTAATCGGATGTCTGTTTATTGTTTACATCATTTCATAACATAACATCACACTATCACGCTCTAAAGGGTTGAACAGTTCACCCTGGTTTACTCTAATTCCACTGTTTTTGTCTAAGTTGCATGTTTCTGGGTTAATCTATTCTGGCTTCACTTTGGATAATTGGTCCAATATGAACCACAACTAAAAAGTGAAAAATAAAAAAAACTTTTTAACAAAAAATACAACCGACTTCCTAATAAAAAAACACTACAATGTGAAAAATAACTTTAATTTCGGATGTCGGTGTTAGAAAACTAAGAAACCAAAACAAGAACACCGACTGCCGAAATTGAAGTTATTTTCACATTGTAGTGTTTTTTTATTTGGAAGTCGGTTGTATTTTTTGTTAAAAAGTTTTTTTCGTAAATAATTTTAGGACAACGTCCTTTGAGATACGGTAGTAGACAGTATGAGTACCATTTCACGCATCTTTTATAGTGATGACATTCAACTTTTTCGACTTTTAATATTCTCAGTATTCTTTTTATAGGAGGAAAAATTGAAAACCAGTCGCGGTAGTTCATATCAGCGATTGTACGTCAATCAATCAGTTTTCGTGCATAGTTGCAAAATCCGCGTGTGAATGCATTGAATCCTCTACTATTGGGTTTTTGAGGGTTTTCAATTTTGTTCCAGATAGACTATTCTACCATCAGTAAAAATTAAAAAATCTCTATCCTGCTTGTTCATAAAACATCTACACAAATAACATAACGCTTGTATTTCCAGTAGTAATAGGTAGAGGCTTTAAAATTAGTATGTCAATGAACCGAGAAGGCAAATTCACGCCCTACAGTGATTAAAAGTTTACAACAAAGATAACATGGAATAAACTCCTTTCCTCTCTAATCCGACCGATGGCATAGCAAAATACTTGCGGGATCTCGAACTTTCAATACTTTACGTCGTCAAATGTCGGGCTTTTCCGCATTAGAAACGTAAAAATAATGACTTTATTTATTAATCTCCCATTTATTCTTATTCTTTTTCTTTATTATATCTGTGATAGCAGTCAGAATTTTAAATTTGTAGGTTTTTCCCGCGACTTAGCTGCCATGGTCTATATACTACATAAACCGTTATCTTTGTTGGGATAAAACTGTAGCTTCCTATCAGAGCAAGATGTTTCGCATCTGATCAGGAGGCTAAGAGATTTCCTTCCACAAATACTTTCATGATTACAGTAACGCAGATGATTCTCATAAAAATATCAACAACAAGATGCAATGACACATGCCAAGCTTAGCTGACATCAGTGTTGAAAGGCCAGCTCAGAGCCTCAGTTGAAAGTTTCGACTGAGTCTCTGGGCATTCAGATATCTGTACCCTATTTCACTAGTAGCTCGCCACCAAGCTGCTTCGCAATATTATTGAGGTTTGGGAATATTAAGCGTCTGGTTGAGCTTTTACACGTAAATGAATATTCATTTGTTCTGGAGGGTTAATTATGCTTACTTTTAATCATTTGTTTCAATATTAATCTTAAGACAGTATTCACTTGATCACGGCCTTAACTCCACTAATGTATGAATGCATCAGTTGCATCCAGACAGTATTTCTGACAGATTTGTCTTTTTTTTTGTCAGAATCATAAAAGCGAGAGATCGATTGACATGCGTGAAATTAGAGGAGTTACTATGAGTAGAGCCCATGAATCATATACGATGACCTACCTCAAGAGACAGTTCATCATCAACCGCAGTCTGATTCACCCACTGCTGGGCATAGGCCTTCTTTTCTTGTGCCAATCCCCAAGCTCCTGAGCCACCCTTATTTAGGCTCTGCTCGTGATGGCAACAATGTCATCTGCCCATTTCGCTGCCGGACGACCTGTATTTTATATTTCTATGCAAACGACCAATATTCCTTCTGCCTATCCTTGGACGCCACTCGGTCACTGCCTTACTCCACCTTTCATCACCTCGCCGTGTCATGTGTGCTGCCCAACTCCATTTGAGTTCCATAACACGGTTTCCTATTATTATTTTTTATATGTATCGAAGAACCTTGCACGTCTTCGGATCTTGATGTTTGGAACCTTATGCCAAGCATAGAACGTTCCATGGCTATCTGTGCAACTCTCACATACTTCAACGATAGTCCGGTTTTTATTGTATTATCAGCCAGAATTTAACTTTAGATAAGGCCCGATTTTTCAATAGTCTGATAACTTTTAACTGAGGGATAAAAATGGCGGTTTGACAGCTTCTGCATAGAAAATATGTCAATCGCCCATTTTTATTCCTCTTCTATTGATTATTGAAAAATCGGGCCGTAGAAATATTATTAATTTGATGTCTCAATTAGGTATTAAGATAAATGGTAAAATATCTACCTAACCAATTTATACCTATTATATGTTATTACTAGCACTGCGCCCGAGACTTCGTGCGCATGATTTCGTATTTTATTCAACTAAGTACATATGACTTTATTATGTACAGTTAGTGAAGGCACCAAAAATAAACTATTGTTAAATCAATAATTAATGGGGTATCGTAGATATCTACGGTTAAAGTTAGGATTTACTAAACTATAATGACGTGTTTGATAAGTTTTAGCAACATAAAGGGCTCGTGGCAACGGTCATTCAATCAACATATCATTCATGAGGCTTTACAATAAGATCCATAACGAGTACACTACTCAACATTTAATACTATGATGACGACAGTGCAGTGGAGTTGTCGCACGAGGCTTACGATAAATATGGATAAAACTAAGGTCATTTTAAATACCCACGTAGCAGCCATTCTCATAAAAATCGGTGACTTTACAGAAGGTATTCATCGAATCCGATTCGGAAACCCGGACAGGAAAACTGAGGTTACCGACATAGCCCCAAGAATGTCAAAACTTTGGTTGCATTAAGCAGAATATTTTTTTTGAACAAACTTTAACAACACTTTTTTTTTTTTTTTTATTCTTTTTTTTAGGACTTTTATACTACATGTATATGTCAGTCCGGTTAGTCTTATTAATATGCACTAATACTACATCACTAGTTTTACTTAAGAAGATAATAGTTTAAACAAAAGACAAGCTCCTTCACTGTTAGGGTTTGAGAGTATAGAATTAATGATTCCGCCCTGTAATTTGTCCAAATGTAATTTTTCTAATAATTCCTCTCTCTCTGCATGAAATTGAACACATTCCACCAATAAATGGTAAACATCATCGATTACTCCACAAGTATCACATTTAGGGGAAGAAATCTTTCCCATTAAAAAGGCAAAATTATTTGATGGAATATATCTGGTTCTGATTCTGTGCGCTATAATAATCAGTTTCCTACTTAAACGACTATATGTACACCAAGGTATATGAGGAGGCTGACATTGGATAGTTTTATACCATATGCCCTTTTCCAATGATCTCTGATTGAAATATTCCTTCCACAAATCATAACACTGCCCATTATATTTCGTTAATATTTCAGAATAATATGGTTTTACATAAATTTCTTGTCCTTCTGTACTTCCAATTTTCGCCAATCTATCCGCCTCCTCATTAACACGTATCCCAATGTGCGAAGGCACCCACTGCAACCTCAGATCCACTCCTTTCGCCGCTAATTCCTCTATTTTAGAGAGTATATCATATGCTATCGGTGTACCTCTGCGACCAGAGGCGCATCGAGCTATATGATATAGGGCGCTCTTACTGTCTGAACATATAACAGCTTTATTGTCACCAATTGTTTTAATATATGACAGTGCTTCTGAGATCGCAATAAGCTCCAACGACATAATACACACATTTCCAATTAATTTAAAACATCCACTAGCGTTTTCTTGCGAGCGAACATAAAATGAAGCGCCCCTACACTTCTTTCTCAAAGATCCATCTGTATAAATTACTACCCAATCAGCATATTTCTCTATTAATTCTTTCATTACAGCGTGTTTCAATAGATTTAATTCGTAAAAATCTTTAGATCGATGCATTCTATCTAAATCAACCAAAATAATATTATTCGCATCAATGTAAGTTACCCATGTTGATAAGGTATACATCTCCAATGGAGAGGACGAGGCAACCTGAACATCTTCAATTTCATTTATAACCATTACAAGTAATGGAATCTTTTTGCGTGTCCAATAACTGGTAGTAATAAACGTATTTAGTTCTTTTAACAGTTTAACCGTTACATTGCTAGTCCAAGATAAGGATTTCAAACAATATTTGTAGGCTAGGAATTTTCTTCTTATGTGTAATGGCGGAATACATAGCTCACTCTCCATGGCGTGAATCGGCGTTGACTTTATAAAACCACCTAATATTCTCAATGCTTGATTCTGTATTTTCTGCAATTTATATAAGTGTAAATTCGCACTGATGTCGTAAATAAAACAACTGTAATCTACACGACTTCTGACTATCGCTATAAATATTCAACATCCCTTTAACACCCCTGAAATCGTTTTTGGGTATAGTTCCAAAAAACTAATGTTTCCTTTATTAGTTTGCCCAAGAATTTAGACTTTTCATTCAAACAAATATTTCTCGTTTGCTCCCCTACATCATAAAAAAGCCTTGTACAGTAAAATTCTTCAAAAACGTTTAACACCCCCTAAATCGTAATTTAGGCTGTTAGTATTTATGCCAAGTTTAAAATATATAAGCCCAACAAATTGCCACCTTTAAACCCCTCAGGGGTAGAATTACCGGAAATCAATAAACTCATTGTTTTTTTTTATTAATCAAAAGCGTAAACCTACGATTTCAGATGTCTTACCTTCTAAACCGAAGAAATTTCAAACAAAGTTTTAACCCCTATTTTTTCCCCTTAGAGGTGGCATTTCCGAAAATAATTAAATTCATTGTTTTTAAAATATATAAGCACAGCAAATTGCCACCTTTCACCCCCACAGGGGTAGAATTACCGGAAATCAATAAACTCATTGTTTTTTTTATTAATCAAAAGCGTAAACCTACGATTTCAGATGACCTTCCAAACCGAAGAAATTTCATATAAAGTTTGAACCCTTATTTTATCACCTTAGGGGTAGGATTTCTAAAAACTAATAAATACATGAATTATTTTTATCAACTAAGAGCGTAAATCTAAAATTTCACGTGTCCAACTTACAAACTGTAGAAAATACATACAATCTTTCCACCCCCTTTTTACCCCGTTAGGGCGTGGCATTTCCAAATACCAATAAATACATTACTTATGTTTATCAACCAAGAGCGTAAATGTAAAATTTCATGTGTCCAATATATAAACTGTAAATATTTCATACAATCTTTCAACCCCCTTAGGGGTGGAACTTCCGGAAATAATAAAACTCAATGTATTTTTTTATTTATCAAGAGCGTAAACCTACAATTTCAGATGTTTTACCTTCCAAACCGAAGAAATTTCATATAAAGTTTAAAACCCTAATTTATCCCCTTAGGGGTAGAATTTCTAAAACCTTATAAATAGATGAATTCGTTTTATCAACCAATAGCGTAAATTATTAATTTTACGTGTCCAACTTACAAACTGCAGAAATTACATGCAAACTTTCAACCCCCTTTTTACCCCCTTAGGGGTGGAATTTCCAAAAACCAATAAATACATAAATTCTTTTTATCAACCAAGAGCACAAATAAATAAAAAAACATACAAACTTTTAACCCCCTTTTTACCCCCTTAGGGGTTGAATTTGCAAAACTCAATAAATGCATTAATTCTTTTTACCAACCAAGAGCGTAAATATAAAATTTCACGTGTCCAACTTACGCAATATAAAAAATACATACAAACTTTCAACCCCCTTTTTACTCACTTTGGGGTGGAATTTCCAAAAATCCTTTCTTAGTGCTCACTTACGTCACTTGAGGAACCTTTCTGCCAAATTTTATGCTTCTAAGCTTAGCGGTTTTGGCTGTGCGTTGATCGATCAGTCAGTCAGTCAGTCAGTTTCTTCTTTTACATATATTTTTTTTACCTTAACTCATTAGTTATGGAAAATATGTTGCTTAAATAAAAACCTGGTCGAATCTAAAATTATATATTAAAAACCGGCCAAGTGCGTGTCGGACTTCGCACATTTAGGGTTTCATACCAAACCGCAAGAACAAGTTGGGCGAAATAGGAAAAATGAGGCAATTTCAATGAAAAATGTGATTTATCAATATATTGGTATTTGTCAGTAAAATAATACGTAATAATAAACATTATCACCAAATTTGAAGTTTATACATAGGTCAATGGTATGTTAAAAACTAATCGGATCAAAATTTTGTAAAAAAAAGCTGGCTTTGTGATTTCTCATTCCTTTGTTTTCAAATATTTTTTAAAACAATAAATACAGTATTTATAGGAATAAAATGATCAAAGCTCGTTACTATGAATATTTGTGGATGGATACAACAAGGAAATCAATATCGTCTTTCACAAAATGTCTTGATATACCATGACCAAACTGCTGAAATATACGCTACCAACATTTTATTTTCTTATTTATTATACCTGGACCTCAATATATCTTTATAGACAGCATAAAAGAAGCCGTACTGTGCTCATTTCAGCCAGTAATAGCCGGTCTTTCAGAGAGGCTAATATCATCCTAGATACGCACTTTTGCTCATTATTCGGATGAGTAAACCCTATCCATTTGCCAAATACAATCTTGGGCAAGATAAATGTTTTCTCTTGGAAAATATTATCGTTATTCATTTGAATTATGACTGTTACAAGCGTAACAGTCATAATTCAATTAATTCGTTATTTGTATTTCTTGTCAAGTAACGAGTTAAATATATAATTTTGTGTTTCCCACAGCTCTTTTGTGACATTAGGTTAGCGCATTTTATTGAAATTAATAAGGACAGTTAATTGTAGTGTAGCTGTTTAAGCGTGAAATATTTTGTGTAGGTAATCGGTTTAGTAGGTACTTTCAAGGAATACCTGTTATGAACCAACGAATAAAAATATCTTTATGATACTAGTGTTAGCGGAAAAGTCATTGTCAAGGAGGTTTGACAGACAGCAGCCGTCGCGCGCCTATATAAGCCGCTGCACGCTCATTGTCTTCCCTTTTTTCCCTGGAGTCAACATGCTAAGAAGAATCTCTGCCTGTTTGGATAGTCAATTCTGGCTAATTTGTGTTCCATTTATTTACCTACAAAATTTTCCTATCGTGTGTAATTTTGTTGTTGAAATATAAACCGCCTTTTGATCGTTGTTCTCTTTTTTTAAATCTCTTTGGTGCCTTTTTGCTAAGATCAGAAGTTGGATTCCATTCTCATGTGCCCTGATTGTACTGCACCCTGAGTTAAGACTAATTGGCTATTCAGACTTGAAAAAGAAGAATTTACGATTTCTTACTTCGTAGACAAAAAGAAAAGTTTTTTTTTTCTATTATCATAATTACTGCGGGTTAAATTCGATTCCAGATTTGACAATTTCAGTGTTGCAACGTTATGACAAGTACTAAATAGTGACGTTGCAAAATTATTCGATATGGAAATGGAATATTTCCGGATCGATTCTTCTCGTTTATAATTTTACTCTCGTAAACTAAGTATATCAGGAAATTAAATATTTCTGAACCGATAATTTAGTTTTGACGATTAATTAACGATCTGAGACTTTTCTTTTATAATTGTGTGTGAAATAAATAAAAAAATGTGATCATGAAGGAACATGGCAAATAAAACAGATAGATGTATTATGGTAATAATTTATTTTATATATTGTCGCCGTCATCGCTATCGCTATCGCTGTCACTTTCTGTAACATTTATTATAAATGTGTCTGTGATATTGTCAATTAACATATCTAGCCTACTCATGTTTTCCTCTTCTTTGACAACATGGGATACGCATTTAGACCATTCGGTAGCCGTAATTTTTTGAATGCCTTCCTGAAATAAATTTCTCACGTCTGTCAATTTGAAAGTTTTATTATTTTGAGCTACATGCCCCTTTACCTGCGCCCATATCAATTCGATAGGGTTTAGCTCGCAATGGTAAGGGGGCAGTCTTAAAACCGTGATCCCATGTTGTGCTGCCATTTCGTCTACAGCGTACTTATTAAAATACTCGTTATGTGGAATCAGTTCTAAAAGCGTAGCTTTAACCATATCTGGTTCGTAAAGAATATTTTTTATTTAAAAGCCAATCTTGAATGGCAGCTTTTTTCCAGCTCATTTTGTTTTTCGATTGTTTATCGATTTTTGTGTTCATCACTACACTATTATATGTGGTATCATTATTTCACAAAATGACAGTAGCTAATGTCAAATCCGGAATCGAATTAAAATTCTGACTATAAGTTGTTACATGGTAACGTATACGGTGAATAAAAATCTGGTGAGTACGTTCCAATTTGTTTAGTACATTATTGAAAAGAAGACGGTAGTGCGTTTATTATTATATTCCAAAAGAACGTTGCTCTAATTGCTTGTTGCTCATTTTGTAACTTTGCTTACAAGGCTAGTAAAGTTAATTAGCTATCCTTTTTAAGTGTTTTGCTCAGTAAGTAAATTATTAAAGTACCCCCATACCACGCTCGCGCGTTAGTGGGTCGTGTAAACAAACCGAATAATAGCCGTAAAAGCAGAAGTCGTTCTAAGAGCCGTGAATCGCAATCTAGAAGTCGTGGGTCGACTTCTGGTCATCGGAACGCGCGCTCTAGTCTTATTAGAATACTGCATAGGTCTTCTAACAATATCCTAACAGACCAAATGCAACAAATCCTAGATCGGTTGACATCACTGGAGCAGCGTCGCACGCCTCCGCCGCGAACACGTGAGGCGAGTGTGGTCGCGTCCCCGACGACGCCGCTGCAGCCGCGGAAGCTAACTGAGACTACAGCTGAGCGTCGAAGAGTCTGCGGCTCCATCCTCGCCGGGTCGTTCCGTGAGCGCTGTGACTTACCGCGATGTCAGTACGACCGAACGCATCATGAGGCTATTCGGTCAATCAACACGACGGTGAGATCTAACTAGTCGTGTCAACGATATAGATACCTGGTGCGAAGAAGTAGACCGTGCAAATGTTTTAAATTATTGGAATGATAACGAGTGTCTGTCTCGCATTGGGAATTGTCTGAAGGGTGATGCTGGGACTTGGCTTAATAAATGGGTAACTAACAACCGATCGTGGAGTAATTTCAAGCGTGAATTTTTACCTTTGTGTCCTAAAACGACCAATATCGTGAATATTTTATTCGATGTGATGTATAACAATTCCGTTGCATATATACCCTACATACGCAGAATATGCCAGGCGTTCATTACTTCGATTACAAATAGTGCGAGGGTTGGCGATGAGCTAATGTCCGCGATTTGGATCCGCTGTATTACCGACACACGTATTCGGACAGCTGCCACTAACGCAAAACGACGATTTAGAGAAATTCTTCTCTATTTATGTAAAATCTAGTGCAACTAAAACCAGTGCCGGTAATTGTCTCTGACGGCGGATAATAGACATGACCGTATTAGTGCGAACAGAAAGCTTAATTTTGAGGACGGTAGATGTATTTCATGTGGACATAAGGGTGATACTCGGGTCACATGTAAGAAAAGTAAAACTGACTCTGGCGAGAGTTCAGTTGTTACTAGCGTTAGTATTACCAATAGCTCCAAGCCTAGTATTGTGACAACTAAATCTGAACCATGCTCGTTCTGTAAAAACCCTGGTCACATAGTAGACACATGTGTTTTGCAAAAATAAAGTCTGAGTCGCGTAAAAAACGATGTAAGCATTTTTCGGGAGTAGAAAGGTAGGTAGCAGCCTACCCGCAATGGTGATGTTATTGTAGTAGTTTGTGATTCAATGTACCCGTCGATATTTTAATTGATAGTGGTTCGATTATTTCACATTTGTTACAGCCGTCAATGCGAGTAGTATGTCCATAAAATTAAATTGAGGTAGTAACTTTTGTTAAGTTTTGTCAGTCAGCAAGTCTGATTCAGATTATATTAGTCGTGGTCAGGTAAGACCGAACCGTAAAAAAAAACAAAAACAAACCATTACTTGATCCTCTATCAGAGAGGCAAAGTATGAGATGGGTCGACAAAGAGCTTCGGAGCGGTTTAAACAAATTAAAATGTAAAAGACGCTTTTGTTAATGAGGGGAGGAAGCCTCCTCGTACTTTTGACCTTGACACAAGTTTTTCAGAAAACGAGCCCAATCGACCGGCAAGTTGACTCTGCTTGTCGGGCCCGCCTGTATGGCACCTTCACTGCGCATTGAATAGATGAGCTGCATGTGAGCTGCTGCTCCGGGCTGGCTTCTGTGAAATGCTGCTCCGGGCTGGCTTCTGTGAAATGCTGCTCCGGGCTGGCTTCTGTGTAATGCTGCTCCGGGCTGGCGTCTGTGAGCTGCTGCTCCGGGCTGGCGTCTGTGAGCTGCTGCTCCGGGCTGGCGTCTGTGAGCTGCTGCTCTGGGCTGGCGTCTGTGAACTGCTGCTCCGGGCTGGCACCTGTGAGCTGCTGCTCCTGGATGCCGCAACTGGTGGGTGCCTATGTGTGACGCTGCCGCACCTGGTGGGTGCCTGTGTGTGACGCTGCCGCACCTGGTGGGTGCCTGTATGTGACGCTGCTGCACCTGGTCGGTGCCTGTGCGCTGCTGCACCTGGTCGGTGCCTGTGCGCTGCTGCACCTGCACGGTGCCTATGCGCTGCCGCACCTGGTCGGTGCCTGTGCGCTGCTGCACCTGCACGGTGTCTGTGCGCTGCTGCACCTGCATGGTGTTTGTGCGCTGCTGTACCTGGTCGGTGCCTGTGCGCTGCTGCACCTGGTCGGTGCCTGTGCGCTGCTGCACCTGGTCGGTGCCTGTGCGCTGCTGCACCTGGTCGGTGCCTGTGCGCTGCTGCACCTGCACGGTGCCTATGCGCTGTCGCACCTGGTCGGTGCCTGTGCGCTGTCGCACCTGCACGGTGCCTGTGCGCTGCTGCACCTGCACGGTGCCTGTGCGCTGCTGCACCTGCACGGTGCCTGTGCGCTGCTGCACCTGCACGGTGCCTGTGCGCTGCTGCACCTGCACGGTGCCTGTGCGCTGCTGACGCGAGGGCAGCCTTTTTCGAAGGTAACTTTGTACTACACTTGCTGATAAGCTAACGTCGTGCCTATGTCATGCAAGTGTAGAGACTGCGTGGTATGCTAACGTCGTGCCTATGCCATGCAAGTGTCGATACTGCGTGGTATGCTAACGTCGTGCCTATGCCATGCAAGTGTCGAGATCCTGTGGTATGCTAACGTCGTGCCTATGCCATTTGGAGTTGTAAGACTGCGTGGTATGCTAACGTCGTGCCTATGCCATGCATGTCTCGAGATCCTGTGGTATGCTAACGTCGTGCCTATGCCATGTGGAGTTGTAAGAAATATGCTAACGTCGTGCCTATGTTTCTTAAGTTTTGTTTTTATTTTTTTTGTGTGAACATGTTCAGTGTGGGTCTCCGGTGGACCCGGAGTCTTGCCCTTATTGTATTTTTTTATTAATTAGATGGCTAACAGTGATAATGTGGCTGAGATGTCTGCAGCGTCTCAGTTGCATTGTTTCTGAAAATAATTTTTGAAACAGAAAAACTAAAAGATGTGAGGCGTCATTTTATAAAATCAGGTTAGTAAGACAAACCGTTTGTGTTTTCAGACGCAGACTGTAATGCTGATGCCATGGAGTCCAGGCCTGAGCGAGCTGCCAGACACAATAATGTGCCTTCTGGTGAGATGGTGCCAGAGCCCATACCAAGCACCTTTAGTGCTGCAGAAGCCCTGCAGCCTGAGACACAGGAGTACGAGACGTCCTCCAGTCAGGAGAGGCCGTGTTAGCGGAAAAGTCATTGTCAAGGAGGTTTGACAGACAGCAGCCGTCGCGCGCCTATATAAGCCGATGCACGCTCATTGTCTTCCCTTTTTTCCCTGGAGTCAACATGCTAAGAAGAATCTCTGCCTGTTTGGATAGTCAATTCTGCCTAATTTGTTTTCCATTTATTTACCTACAAAATTTTCCTATCGTGTGTAATTTTGTTGTTGAAATATAAACCGCCTTTTGATCGTTGTTCTCTTTTTTTAAATCTCTTTGGTGCCTTTTTGCTAAGACTAATTTATAAGTACATACTCGTTTAAGTAACCATTTATATCGATGATAGCTAGACCATTGCATCGCGACTTTCTTAATTTTCTTTTAAAATTATTGCCAATCTCGTTTGAACACTTACACAATGTTACAAAAACGTAAACTACGTTTTTTAGGAAATAACAGTCTTTTCAGATAAATAATGTTGAAACAAGAAATTATGAAGTAAACTGGTTGTTATTAAAACGCAAGTGTCAAGTTAAATAAAGCATTCGCGCGTGGTCCGATAAAGTGGAAGGCTAGGCTAAGAGCTTGCATCCTGTCTTATAAAGGCTTTTAGGCGATAAATATAAGGTTTACGGTAGTCTTCATTCTACAAACTAGAGAGGGTAACATGAAAGAGACATCTTAAATCATTTTTAACCAAACTTAATCTACCTTGATTTCAATGTAAGTTACATTTTTCCGTCAATCAATTTGCCTATAGCCTTTTTTCAGATGTAGGGATTGAATTTCAGTCTAATCAGACACTACCAGTATTTTACATGGAGTGACTGCCTATCTGACCTCCACAACATAATAACTGCATAATACAAGGCAAGTTACCCCTTGGCAAGTCTTTTTTGCCCTAAACTGCAATGTTGTTTCTGTCTATCTGTTCATCAAATCCACAAATAACAGATTACCTCATCCTAAGCCAGAAATATAAAAAATAAACTGAATACGAAGAAAGTATTTCAATTGGGTACTTTATGACAACGTGGGCTCTCCGCCTACACTAGGCTTGCACAGTGCGCCAGAGTGTCGCGATGGGCACGAAATGTCTCGTTAACCGATAACGAACAACGTGGACAGCTTATGAAATATACTAGTTTCAGAGTAGAGTGCCTATTAAGGAGTTTTACAGTAAACGTTGTTTTTTTGTTCCTGTGGCCTTTTTAAGAGAAACAGTGGGTTTTTCTGGCGTATTAACTAGTCTATGGGACTCAGCACAGTAAAGGTTTATATCAGTGGAAGAATTTTCGTAATCAGTTCTTCCAGCCAGAGATTAATCTCCTATATTAAATTAATATACTTTTAAGCGGGTTAGGGTTGAACTACGGAATGTGCAGGGGATTAGTTGAATCGGTGACGATTTAAATTGAGTGAATAATCTTATAAATGCAAGCGAATGTAGCTGAGAGAGTATTATTATTTATTCTAGGCAAGCGTGCCCCATCGTCAACCACATCATCGCTTACCATCAGTTGAGATAGTGGTCAAACGTGAGCCTATCAATAATAAATATATATATATATATATATCAATAAATTTTACCTTTTATAAAATTTGATTAAATTGAACGTTAATACATTAAGCAGTTCCAATAATTCTAAACTACTACTGGTTTAAATATTTCTGGTCAAAGAACGTACACCAAGGAAAAGCTGATAGCATTCCTAGTAATGATGGAAGCTTATTGAGTAGTTTGGGTATACCCCTGTCGCGCAGCATTGCGCGATTCGCCATTTAACAATCGGTATGTATCAACATTAGTAATGTCAATCTATATTTTATATTGTGACAACACCACTCTTGGCTTTGACTAACTTTATGTTGGTACTGTGCTAGAGGCATGGCGGGAAATGTGGCTGCCATTCAGACAAGCATGAGAAGTGAGCAGAAAGGTGGTCGCAAGACAAGGTAGTAGCTACGAGCTTCTAGGAGGTCCAAGAAGACCCCAGGTGAGTGTTTACTTTGCAATATCTTTATGTCGACCTATAAGTGCATGATAAGTGGAAAGATGAGCAGACTGTCGTAGCATGACATTCTTTCCTTTATTGGTAGTCCAATCTTGCAGTGCACAGCACGCTTGGTAGTCAAGGACATTGGACAGGGAAGCCTGGAGCTCCCATATATTGGTAGTGTGATCCGGAAACACACTGGCACGGTCGACTGAGCTGGAGCAACCGTGGCGAGGCTATGGGGATGGTGGAGGCCTCCAGGGCGCCATAGGCCCCTGTCCGGCTAAGTGACTAATATGCAAACATGATCAGAGTCACCAGGGATGTACCCTGTTTAGACCGGAGCAAGTCGACCGATGCCCAGCTAGGTAATAGAGGTGTATAGCCATATGTAAACTGCAGTCAAATAACAGTCATGAGATACCTCTATAGAGTACGTGGGAGTGCAAGCACGAAGAGGTAACAAGAGTATGGCAAGACACTTGGTAAAACCAGCTAATGCATGTGAGTGGCACAGCCACACGAGAGAGGCTAGACCTCACCATATAAGTATATGCATATAATTATGTAATAATAGGAGTGGAATAAAACAGGTCGGCTCATCTTTCCACTCTCATGATAAATGTGTATTTATGTATCCTCATGTCGTCAGTACATTATGTGAAGCAAGCATATAGTAGTTCACATACATACTATAGGAAGAACGACAACCCCTATACCCTAATGTGGTTAGCTCTAACTCGCTTTAGACAAACCTGAAATTGGGTTTGGTTAAAGCAGCAGTATAAGGCAGGCTAGGTGTCGTAATAAAACGATTTCTGTTCATGCCACGAATAAAACACTTTTAATACACAACACTTTGTTCATAAATGTTCTTACGAGCTAACTACAGTATAACACAAACTATTCGTACGACTAACTTAAAGCTACGATAATAGCTTTGGCGGGAACGAGCTAGAACCGTGAATACCCGATCTATCTAGCGTGCGCGACTCGAATCGAATGTCTACTGACTCCTGGTCAGCGACTCTGCGGGACTTAAGCCCGCGTGGGCGCGGGGCGGGGTGCGTTTCACACTTCTGGTGACCATCTGTCAGCGTGGTTCCTCTACCTGCGGCTAACCTGACCGTAGGCGTACACACTGAGCGTTACAGCAGTTTATGTTGCACAAATCTTCTTACTATTTATCTTACTAATATTATAAATGCAAAAGTTTGAATGGATATGTTTGTTACTCAATCACTTTAAAATGGCTGAACGGGTCTGTATGAAATTTGACACAGAGATAGATTATAGTTTGCAATAGCATTCTTTTAATCCCGGTTTATTGTATATTATAATGAACTTTATCCCAAGGGAACATTCCCTTGGGATAAAGTTCATTATAATACACTTTCTTAGCTTCTGCCAGCGGCTTCACCCGCGTGAATGTCGTTAAGTATCCCAAGGGAACATATTCCCGGCAATAAAGTATCCTATGTGCTATTTCGGACTATAATCTATATCTGTGCCAAATTTCATCCAGATCAGTTCAGTAGATTTTGCGTGATAGAGTAACAAATATTCAAACACACACTCTCACAAACTTTCGCCTTTATAATGTTATTATTAAGTGTGATTGCACATGTACAACACTTAACCTCTCCGCTGTCCAACCCGGGGCAGAACATCGGCCGAATGTCCGGGTACTCCGGCGCCATTTTGTGCTATCGCGCGGTGTCAGTAAAACGCCGATTTCTCGGAAGTTTTGTATGGGGACCATGTATGAAACTTATATTGTTAGAATTGCTATGAAATAAGCTAATGCTTTATGCATGACCGTTTGACCGTTGTTCTATCCTCCAACCAAATAACGAAACAAAAACGACACGAACAATAAGTCAACAGCAAATTTCACTGCAGAATTATTGACCAGAAATGGTATTACTGTAAGACCCGTATTCGAAACTAGATTTGGGTAGACATTTATATGAAATCTAATAGATTTGAATCCAGAATCAAGCTTGAACAGATGGATTTAAAATAGGTATCTTCAAAATGTATTTAAAATTTCTATATTCGGTTTCAAGTAGATTTTAACAGGCTTTTAAGAAAGATTGATTTTTGAACATTTGAACCAATTAGAACCACCAATTAGACAAAAATATCGTTCTAACATTTTTTACATGATACGGTTCTTTGGAGCTAAATTATTTTGATATTTGAATTTTTACTTTATTTATCCCAGATAATCTACAAAAATTAATTACAAGTTTTCTTAAATCACGAGAAAATTGCTTGTCGATAACTTATCACGACAAAAACCGTTGTATTTATGAAACTAATACAGATTCACTTCGTGAATTCATTAACTACAAACATTTTTCTAATCAAAATAATGGAGTAGAACAAATGGAAAGTGGGCTTTGTCATTAAAGTTCTTTTTACTTATGATTGTATTATACAGTACACAAAAGAAAAACGTTTTCTTTTGTATAACTTGGCTTTTTTTCCTCATGGAGAGAGCAGAATGCTTAGCGATCTCTATTACGTACTTGTTCATTTGGTTCACTTTGGAGCCAATACTGGATAATAACGATTGATTGTTAAATTGCTGTAGAATCCCTAAATCCAGTTCTATTATAGGGATTCCATCGACCAACATACATGCTATGTTATACAGAGTGTCCCGTATATCAACGTCAAGCCGGCAAGGGTGATAGGCCAACTCGTGACAGTTATCAGAAAAATATAAAAAAAATCTTGATCATGTACTTTTCAAATTAAAACGACCAATTTTTTTTCGGAATTACTGGCACTCTGTGATGATCTGTGACTGACAAATATTAACTTTTCTTCTTTTATAGGGTTCCGTATCTCAAAAGGAAAACTGAAACCCTTATATATAGGATCACTTTGTTGTCCGTCTGTCTATCTGTCCGTCTGTCAAGACCCTTTATCTCGGGAATGCGTGGATATATCGAGTTAAAATTCTCTAATAATCAAACTTCCAACCCCTTGCAGCTGTGAAAATAATCCAACTTCTTAATCAACGCAATAAAGAGATACAGCCGTTAATGACACATATTTAAATCAGTCCAGCCGGCACGTCATCGTGATATTGTGAACAGCCAAACCACGAATTCTTTTACAACCACCCGATTTGGTGCTAAAAGACATGGCATTTCGCTTACTACTGTCCGAAGACAATTACATGCATCTGGGATCTATAATTATAAACCTGCCCAAAAATATGAACTAACCAAAGCTCTTCGTCAAGCCAGGATAAGATTTGCAAACATTGCAATGTGTTTAAATAATATGGTAAATGGAATGAGATCAAGATTAGAAGTTATAAAAAATAAAGTTTACCCACTCCGTTATAAGTATCGCACAAGCTACAGTTAAGTTTTTTTATAGTTAATTGTTTTCTGTAAACACATCATCATCATCATAAATTGTTGTTCTGTTTGTTTCAAACGTGAGTAACATGTTCAGGTTCTCTTTTGAAGTATTCAAAACTATATCAGTTTTTCCAGTTCCTCTTGTTTATATAAATATTTTCTTAAAGGGTTTTTAAACAGGTGCGGGTAACGACACCTATTAAAAATAAATAAGGCGTCGTTATATCTTAATAAATATTTCCTTGTGTGGTATGCGTCATCGAATGTGAACCATATCCCCTACTGTAATAAAACTCCTTGGGTAGATGACAATATTATTTAATTACTCCTTTTCTACAATCTACTACAATCATCAACTATAAAATAATCCAACCCCCACAATAATTATCCTAAGTCGGCCGGCTAACCTCCATTCGTCCGTCCCCCAAAACCAAGTGAACGAATCGATTGTCGGAACGTGCCTACCTCCTATTATCTTTATTTTTCTGTCAACCGTCACCGCTTGGAGTTGCAACATAAAATAATAACCGATATGACAGTTTAGTCGATTTCAAACTACAGATAAATTAACCTAACACTCGTCCATCCTGACCTTGTGTATGTCCTCATACACATAAATCAGGAGGAACCTAACACTCGGGCAATCGATCCGTTTTACACAATTAGCAAGAGAAAAAAAAAATTGTACGTAATGTGAAACAGGAAAACATTAAAAATAATTATTATCTATTTTATACTTATTTCAACATAATTATTGCATCTAATATGATCGAACTAATAATTGAGGTAATGTCATTTTACAATATTTAATTCAATAGCTTATCATTTATCTTTTAACAAATTAATCTCATTATTCTACTAGCACACTGTCTAACACACGGTAATTAACCTTTTACATAATTTGGCGAGTCTATCACTTAGTCGCATACTGGCAAACCAATCACATGGTTGCTAAACTGGCAAACCAATCACATGGTTGCTAAACTGGCAAACCAATCACATGGTTGCTAAACTGGCAAACCAATCACATGGTTGCTAAACTGGCAAACCAATCACATGGTTGCTAAACTGGCAAACCAATCACATGGTTGCTAAACTGGCAAACCAATCACATGGTTGCTAAACTGGCAAACCAATCACATAGTTGCTAAACTGGCAAACCAATCACATGGTTGCTAAACTGGCAAACCAATCACATGGTTGCTAAACTGGCAAACCAATCACATGGTTGCTAAACTGGCAAACCAATCACATGGTTGCTAAACTGGCACACCAATCACATGGTTGCTAAACTGGCAAACCAATCACATGGTTGCTAAACTGGCAAACCAATCACATGGTTGCTAAACTGGCACACCAATCACTTGGTTGCTAAACTGGAAAACCAATCACATGGGTGCTAAACTGTAAACCAATCACATGGTTGCTTAACTACCAATTACATCTTATTTACCGTAGGTATACCTAAATTAAAAATAAATAGTTCTACTTTGAAGTAACGCAATTAACCTAAACTTAAAATTGTAACTAACGCTTAACTTTCTTCGTATTAATATTATATTTCATTCAACTAAATAACAAATCTAAAAATGTAAACTAATAACTTCTTAACACTGATATATTTTATCCAACTGTAAATAATAAATCTAATTACTGTCAATATCTTGATTTTCACTATCTGAATCATTGTCATTCAAATTCAATGCAGCCACGTGTACCCAGGGCTGCATGCGGTCGGCAGCGACGGTCGTTTTACGTTTATGTCTACTATTGCTCAACCCTGGAATTGCTACAATTCTGTATCTATCATTTCCTAATACCGATACGACGCGATACGGTCCTGTATATTGAGGAAGAAGCTTCTTACTTTTACCGTCATTTTTAAAATTCGTGTTGGATATTTTAACTAATTCCCCTTCAGAATAGATACGGGCAGGGCGTCTGCTTTTATCATATCGTTCCTTTTGTTTTTCTTGCTCTTCGTCTATTTTATCTTTAACTTCCTCTCTAATATTAATTAAGTTATTATTTTCTCGCGTTTCTTGCCGAACTACGTTTAGTCTCGGGTCTAACTCGCAACTCATGCAATTACCAAACATGACTTCAGCAGCCATCCTTCCCGTTGTTTTATTAACTGTGTTATTAATGCCCCACTGAATTTTACCGACTTTATCATCCCAATCTTTTTCATTATCGTTGAGATTTATAGCGGTCAAAGAAGCAAGAATTGTGCGGTTATATCGCTCAACTTGCCCATTCGAGCGTGGGCTGGCAACCGCATTCAATACATGCTTTGTGCCTCTATCCAAACAAAATCTCTTAAACGCATGGGAAGTAAAACAAGAGCCACGATCGCTAATTATTCTATCGGGTACTCTAAAGGTACTGAAAATTTCGTCTAGAACTCTTATTGCAAGCAGGGACTTTGTATTTCTCACAGGCCTTATGAAAACGAATTTGGTAAACGCATCTACCATCACTAAAATGTACGAATGCCCTCTTTTTGAACGCACGAAGGGTCCGAGATGGTCAATGTGTACGGTGTGGAAAGGAACCTCGACCTTAGGAATTGGATGCAAATGACCCTCGTTACATGAAGTCTTTTTCGAGTAGGCGCATTCAATACAAGCTTCAACATATTTTTTTACAAATTTTGACATTTTAGGAAACCAGTATGCATTCCTTATTCGTTCGAGGGTCTTTTCCACGCCGAAATGGCCAATGTCGTCGTGATTCATACGACACAATTGCCATCTTGCGCCCTTTGGCACAACCCAACGTAAGTTTGTTTTATCACCATCAATGCATCTATATAGTTTGTTGTCCTATATTACATAATTATCCCTTATTTGCTTAAGCCCTTCTATATCTAAACTTGAAATTAAAATATCTCTGATACGGCCTAGTTCGCTATCACCTAACTGTAATGTGTGGAGCCAATCATCATCGGTAATAACCATTACTCTTGGATACTGGTCAGTAACATCTAATATTGTGTCCAAATTTGTTTCGTCATTAATGATCGGGTTACGTGACAAAGCATCTACATGTGCCATTCTATTCCCCGGCCTGTATTCTATTGTGCAATGAAATTCTTGTATTAAAAGATACCAACGCGCTATCCGCGGAATTATATCGCGTTTAATAAATGTGGACCGTAGAGCGCTGCAATCAGTGACTATCTTAAAATCCTGTCCTAACAAATAAACTCTAAATTTCCGCAGAGAACAAACTACAGCCAACGTTTCCAGTTCATAGGCATGAAAGTTTTTTTCCTCTGGAGAAGTTTGTCGGCTGTAGAACGCCACGGGTCTAAAACTATCACTACTTCCCCTCAAACGTTGAAGCAAAATTCCACCGACGCCATATTTACTGGCGTCCGTGTGCAATTCTGTTTCCCTACTTGGGTCATAAATTGCCAAAACCGGACGTTGGACTAACTTTTCCTTGAGCATTTTAAATGCGTTTTCTTGTTCATCTGACCAAATCCAAGCAGCATCCTTTTTTAACAATTTATTTAAGGGCTGCGCAATTTGTGCAAAATTCATAATAAATTTGCGGAAATATCCTACAAGCCCAAGAAATTGACGAACAGTGTGAACATTTATAGGGCGAGGAAAGTCTAAAACACTCTGGATTTTTTTGTCACCTGGCCTAACACCTAAAGCACTAATTTCATACCCCAAATAATCAATTTTATCTTTTAAAAATTCGCACTTGGATAGGTTTAAAGTTAGATTTGCCTGTTTTAGTAGTTTCAAGACATGCTCTAGCCTCTCTAAACACTCATCTACGCTTCTCCCAAATATTAAAATGTCATCTATATAAGCTGTGGCTTGGCTATACCTAGCTGACCCCAAGACTCTATTCATCATACGTTGAAACACCGCTGGCGCATTTGCCAATCCAAACGGCATTCGATTAAACTCGAACTGTCCATCCGGAGTGACAAAAGACGTCAGCGGCTTTGACTGCTCTGATATGGGCACTTGATAGTACCCAGAAAATAAGTCTAGCGTGATGAAAAACACCTGACCAGAAAGCCTAGCAATCTCGTCTTCTATCACCGGCATCGGATAATGTTCCTTAATAGTAACGGAGTTCAACATCCTATAGTCTATGCACATTCTCATTCGCCCATCTTTCTTACGCACGAGGATCACGGGACTAGCATACTCAGAGGTGGATTCTCTTACAATCCCCGCTTCTAACATCTCGCCTACCATTTCACGCACTTGATCGCGTTCTTTATGTGATAACCGGTAAGGCCTATATACAATTGGACGTTTACTGTTTATTTCAATGTTCATTTCAGTGATGTTAGTACTTCCTAGTTCCTTTAAATTTGATGCAAAACAATCCTTAAATTCATTAAGTAATTCTAACAACATAGATTTATGTTCATCGCCAACATTATCGCCAATATGAACCTTACTTATATCAATATGATCAGTCATCAGTTTATTATCTACATTAAAAACACTATTAACTACCTGAACATTGCTAGCACGACTTATAATTGAGCCCTTGTATAAATGACAATAGTTCGATGCGGGTATAACATATACATATACGAAACCGTCCTTAAGTGCATAGACACCACCGCAAACAACGTATTGTAACATTGGTTTCCCTATAACCTTACTATTAATTATAATATGACCGTTCAACAGTGGTTCAGTATAGGCTTTGATAACAGTAGGGCCATAGATTTCAAAATTAGCCGTGGAAATAACTTTCACTAAACGTTCGTCGTCTATTTCAGTTTTATTGAACGGTATTTCTTGATTAATATCAATAAACTGTAACGCTTTTGCCGTTTTCAATACAAAAACGTGCGACTGTTCGGTGTATGTTTGTCCTACTAGCAGTGGTACATCTAAAAGTCTATCTTCAACCACCTGGCAAACAGTTTTAGCACTAACGCCATCAATATCAATCTCTACTGTGACCTTACCTAAAGAATAGACAATTTCGTTCCCAAATCCCCTTATTGGTGTACGCACGCCATCACACTCGAGCATCAAATTTGCCGACTGCGATTTAGCTAATAGGCAAACCTCACTTCCAAAATCTATAAAAGCCTTAATGGAAACCCCATTCACTAAGATATTCTTATAAAATTTCGAATTAGGATTAGCTAATGATATGCACATTGCCTTTTGTGTACTCGCTATCTTACTGTCCTCCATCTTTGTGGGACATTTATCGACTTTGTGGCCTATCCTGTGACATTGATAACATCGAATCAGCGGCTTGGGACATTTCCGGTATATGTGACCTCGTTCCTTACAATTAAAACAGAATGCTACGTAGTCGTTTGACACGTTTCTCGTATTATTAAATTTATCCGTTGTAACCGTTCCGCCTCCTAACCTACCTTTAACATTGGTATTAGAACGATCGAAGGAATTTGTCAATTCCTTGTTGCTCATCAAGAATTGTAACAATTGATCAGGTTGGGAGCATCTTAACGTTAAAGCACTTGATTTCATTGTTCTATCACTTAGACCATGAATTATACAATCGACAGCACGCTTGCCAACTATATCGCACTTGTTCAGTAAAGCCAACTTTTCGTAATAGTATACTTCAATAGGTTCATGATATTTACTTTTACGCCTGAGCATATCTTCCAAGGACTGGCCATAATTTTGCTCAAATGGAAAAGCTAGAGACAATTTCTCTTGCCACTGAGCCCAAGAAAATAAAATTGAATCTAGGCTCTCATACCAAGTCTTGGCCAGTCCTTGCAATTTTTGCATTGAAAAATGTATGGTTGTCTTATCATCCCAACCATAAACGGTGGCACACTCGTTCACTTTTCTTAGCCACACATCTACACGTTGATTTTTCGAAGATGGGTCAAAATCAGGCAACATATTTTTATGATTTTTAACAACGTTACTAGAGTGATCGAGTGGGCCAGCCGCTGACGGTTGTTTTCTAATTGAATTTAAAATATTCATGACATCTTTTGAGGAAAATGTAGGACTATTTTCTCTAACCTTTGTTCCATCTCGTGTCGCTGTAGCATCGCGTCGTCTGCTCCGTTCCTGTCGCAACTGATTTTCTAGAGACCGCAGGCGCTCCTGTGCCACCTCGCGTTCTTTTTCGAGTTGTTTAGCTCGGTTGCTCGTAACATTATGGACACTCGGACTGCTGCGACGACCGGTTCGGCTGCACTTCGGGCTCAGACTGCGTTGCGATCTTCGACTGCGCTGCGGACTTCGACTACGCTGCGGACTTCGACTGCGCTGCGGACTTCGACTGCGCTGCGGACTTCGAACACCTCTGCGTTGTCGACTACGGCTGCGACGGCATCCAGACGCTTCGTCGAGACGCAGTGATCTTCCATGGGACGCCGTCTTTAAACCCCTGCGGTATGCTGGGATACTATTAATTATGAATTTTAATCGACCCTAAATAAATTGTGACACATACCCACTATAACTTGATTTATTAAATTATAATACCGTCTGGAGAAACTTTGACAGTAATCATTATATTCTGAAGGCCCAAAAGAAAAGTTATTTTAAAATTACCGAAAGTAACAGCCTGATTAAAATTTCAACTGATAAGTACCTACAATAAAAATAAAAAGTGACGGTATCAGACGAAATATCAAAGCTTTAATTGGGATTCATAGTGATCAGCCTAGGCTATACTGTACCGTTATAATAAAAGCAACACAAACATAACCATTACACAATAGAATTGCAAACTTATAAATAATGTGAGCATATGTGTACTTACCACTTCTGAGGTGTAATAAAACTCCTTGGGTAGATGACAATATTATTTAATTACTCCTTTTCTACAATCTACTACAATCATCAACTATAAAATAATCCAACCCCCACAATAATTATCCTAAGTCGGCCGGCTAACCTCCATTCGTCCGTCCCCCAAAACCAAGTGAACGAATCGATTGTCGGAACGTGCCTACCTCCTATTATCTTTATTTTTCTGTCAACCGTCACCGTTTGGAGTTGCAACATAAAATAATAACCGATATGACAGTTTAGTCGATTTCAAACTACAGATAAATTAACCTAACACTACGTGTGATTGAATGATAGTGTTTGACGAAAGTATGAAAGATGTTGTGTGATAGAGCAAGGATTATATTTAAACCTCAAAATTTTCTTCCAGTTGAAATTTTTCTGGGGTCATCGGGGAAATGTGGTATTTATTCTACATCTACTTACGTTTCACAACACTATACAAACCATCTTCATATCTTTTGATATTATATAAATTTTTGTAACTGTTTTTTATGTTTTCTTTGATATTTTTATCACCTGAAAAGCATATTTTTAGTTATCTCTGATTGTTTTAATATCTAAAACTTAAATTATAATGCTAATTTGCAATTCTTGCAATATTTTTCTACTGTGACATTTTCATCTGACATGACATCTGTCTCTTTATTTTATTTGGATGGATTACCTAGACCTTTCCTTAAGCTAGTTGTACATTATTGTAAGATCAGCGCAGACTGTCCCGTCTCTGTAAAGCCCTGTTTTATTCGTTCTGGTCTTATTGAGATTTGAATTTGAAATTTAGAAGGGATGGCAGAACGAGAAAAAAACGGGCGTCAGCTTTTTAGTTTTGAATCGGGACTGAACGCCGAAAGTCGGTTTACTACTGAGTATTAAGAAGTGGACTTTTTATCTGTCTGGACTGGTATTGACTGCCCCGAGCTACATGACCTTTTCTGCCGACTGTTTGTGCCCAGCAATTACGTTGGGCACCGTCAGATTCGCCGTCACGACCTGTTCACACCACCGTCATCCAGAACGGTTGCTAGAGCTGAATCCCCAGTGTATCGTGCTTTGAAGATGCTCAATGCCCTATTGACTGCCAATCCTGAATGTGATATGTTTGCGGACGATTATGCATGCGTGCATGTCTGGTGTTCTGTGAGAGAACATATGCGAGGGTGTCCACTGTTCCATGTTATTTGTATTATTACTTGAATTTTTTAAATTATGAATTATTGATTACATTATATTTTAATATAATTATTGATTCATTGCCGCTCCACTGTGCCAAGTTAATTGTATATGTGAATTATTTAATTATCTTGTGTGTCAACATTGTTATATATCACAATTTCTATGTTAATTATGGTAATTGGTATCTGTACCGTTTTAATTAACTATAAATAAATATAAATGAATGTAGCTTTTTATACACTTCTAGGGGTGAAGTTTCTCTGGTGTTTTCTGTACATTCATCAAAAAAAAGATTATCAAATTATTTGCAGTTGATAAACTGACCGCGAGTTATGTCGATGTATTGGGGACTACAGTTTTCCAAAGGCAAAGTTAATTTTGTTCCTCAATTCTGTTAGTATGTTCTTATTTTGAATTTAATGTTGGGAAAAAGTCTAACATTTTATTTAAAACTGAGGCAGTTATGTTTAAAGTTAATATTTGTAGTCACAGGATTTGTCAAATCGTCACAGGGTGCAGGATTTTCCGATAAATTTTCAGATACCTACAATTTGAAAAGACTTGTTTTTTTTATTTTTCTGATAACTGTCGCGAGTATCATCATCCGTTGCCGACTTGACGTTAACACCATGTATGAACAATAAAGACTGGGCATAGTAACACTCTCTCGGGAATAGCGATTTCCAAAGTGCCAAAATGTTGGGGATTAACAACGTGACTTTTTGATAGCGTATTTTTAATTTTTTGAAATTCGCTATTGCTGATAGAAATTCATTCTGTTTAGGCGCCTTGTCCTGAAGCTGGCAGGATTCAATGACTTTTGAAATTACGAAACTTAAAAGGTCTATGTCGGAAAAGTACAGTTTTTTTTATTTAATGCAACAAGAATATAAAAAGATACCCAATATGTAGCCAAACTTTGACATCGAGACCACCTCGTACATAAAACGTAAACAAAAAGAATTATCCTGTCTTACTACGCCAAAAACTAGTTCCATATTATTCCCAGACAACATTGGTCGCATACATTTTAAAAAAGCATAAGAAAAGAAAAAATGAACGAGATGAAATGTGAATTTAATTGTACAGTTGGCCGGTCTTTGAATGACAAGGGTGGGTGTGGATGTGTCGTGGGGATATCGCAGATTCGGTCTTTTCTTAGTGTTATTATTGTATAATATTATATTACGAGTATGTTCGGTTGTCCCACGGGGTAATATAATTTTGTATTAAGGTTATGCTTTCAATGTTGTCCGTGAAATTCTGATTATTTATTTATGTTAGTTTTTGCAAATTGAAGTATTTTCTTATAAACAGTATACGCTTTTATAACAAGTTACCAAAGTCAATTATAGAACTGACCAATGGAAGGTTCAAAAACTACATCAAACGTATCCTAGTTAAAAAAGCATATTATAAAATCAAGGACTACGTTGAAGATAAAAACATTTGGCCTTAGCTCCTTCTGCGCATGCAGCGTCCCTGGTAACTTGTAAACGGCACAAATATGTGGATGTCTCTAACTATTATCAATCTAATTTTTTCATTCCTTCTTTTAATTAGACTTTTTACAATGGTTTTCAATCATCTTTATAGCCCTTTGCTAAGAATAGTTACAGCACTGATAACAAAATTTGTGCAACATGTTAAATTTAGTCTTGTTATACTTATTTTTATTATTTTTTACCTTTGTATAGATTCTTTTACCGATTGTTTTGTGAATGTGTGAACATTGTAGGCCTTCTAGATGCTAGTTAACATTTGTTAACTTTTTTATATAATCTTTTTCTTTTTTTTTAGTTTCTTACGACTTATTGTCATAATTCGAGCCTACGTTGTCCCCCCATATCTAAGTACTAATGCTGTAACATGGAAATATTGTAAAACCAAATCATTTTTAAAAGAGTAACCATGGAGTTTCTTGCCGGTTCTTCTCCATAGGAAACGACCAACCCGAACCGTGCACATTTTGTCGACGTTTTATAAGTGCCCATGTAGGCCTATGTGAAATAAAAAAATTGATTTTGATTTTGAAGCGCTTTTATTTTGTTCTAGTTTTCACACGATTTCACTTTCATGGCTTCCATTAGCGTTCCACAGGAGTCGTGCATATAAAGTAGCCTATGATACTCAGCGATAGAGTACTTAGCTTTCTATAACTGACAGAATTTCAGTATTATCATCGGATCAGTACGCCTAGAGACACAAACATACATAACAGTAAATTGTGTTTCTTTATAACATTTATTAAGATCTACATTTAATATGAGGCATCATCATCATCATTTGTACCCGGACTCTATCTCAATGGTGGTCTTATTTCTTTATTTTCTTGTGCCAATCCCCACGCTCTTATGCCACCCTCATCTAGATTATACGTGCGGTGGCAACAATGTGTTGCGCCCAAATAACAACTAAATTGTAATCATTTCTAACATCAAAGTAGCTCACGAAATTGTATATTGCTGCAAATCATATTTTTTTCCACAAATTTATTAACAGCATTTTTTTTTTATTTCTGCGGTTTACCTTGATAGATCCTCTTAATAAAATCTTTTTCTCTTTCTTAAATTTTCTCGGTACAGTTAATCAAATGTCAATCACTGTGTTGGATAACGTGGCGCATTATATCCGCGTCGTGTTGTTTTCTTGTGATAGTTATGCAAGCATTACATTCTAAAAGGTTTTTCAATCGGCGCGGGTAGATTTTGGTAGCCCGAGGTGGCCATTTTGTTTTGGTGACATCTATCAAATCTTTTGTTTATTATTCAGTTACTTATGCCAAATCACCATGGCAAGTAACACGATTGAACAGCATGTTTAAATGATAAAACTTCTGCATGAGCGATTTGAGGGTGATGTGAATTGACCACCAAAGTTATGCGATTTGACCTCGCTAGACTTTTTCTTGTAAGGTTTCTTGATGTCACAGGTCTATGCAAACAAACCAGATTCGACCGATACCCTAAAGGTCAACACACAGGCCATAGCTCAAATTCAGCCGGATCTATGCAGAAGAGTCATTGAAAATTGGACCACTCGGATCCGTGCCACTGTAAATAGCCGAAGTGGGCATTTGAACGACACCGCCACAATTAATGGCACAAGTGGGCCTTTCAAATAAAAATTATTTTGTTTATACCTCACACACTGTTCGTTTTATTTCATTTCAATATCTTATTGAGAAACCCTTTATGTGTACTTTAGGTTATTCAGGATGTTTTCTTCCCCGTTTTAAGTTGGTGATCAATTGCGAGTACAAAAGTTATCAAGCGAGATTGGTTCCACTTCTTTCCTAGCAATGTACTATTGGTACCAAACCATGATCTTATCGATCTCGTCTTTGATGAAAGGAAAAAGAAGAAGATAGAAAACATTATTTATTTGGCACAAGAAATACAACTTAAATTTTGATAAGTACAAATATAAAGAACATTGTGTGCTTCACGGCTGCGCCAAAGAAAAGTTTTTTTATTCCTACATATCAGTTTTATTAGAAATCCACATAGAGGTAAAAATGTACAAAACATTCCATCATGGTAAAAATACGGATTGTTGCAGGCGCTTTTATAATTGAAGATCGCTAAGTTAAAAGCAGCCGTTATATTTTCTCCAGGTTAAATTCTTTATATAAAGTTGAAGTTACAGGTAAAGAAGAAAGGAAGATTAACACAAAGAGTAGTCAGTGTGCAACAGAGCTTCTTATAATAGCTTTGTAGCTTCTTATAATTTCCTAGACATTTATAATATGTCCGTTGGACATTATTACTGTGACTCACGCAACTCTTTATAATATCCTTTGAGATGCTTTCTTTCTCTTTGCTGATTCCTTTTAGAGACAATAAATAAATTATATTACTTACGGACGTTATTTATTTCCTTTGTAACTTATCTTGAAGTAAATATGGATGAAGTTCTTGCAGAAGTAAGTGTTACTCTATTCAAGGCATCATGTTCTGCAATTGATAGCCGTTTATTTTGACTCTGAAGTAATATATTTAAAAAATGAATCATCAGTTGTCGTAACGAAATGTACCACCCTTTGGTTTGCAGCACAGCATACGCATTCTCATCTGCATTTGTGGCACGATCGGCCTACGCCGTAGCATCGTAGCAAAATAGCTACGTCTGCTACGAGCCACTCAAATATTATGACTATAACTTTGGTTTTGGTGCCGTCGCTTCACCATAGTAGCAATTATGTATGGGGCTTGTGGAACTAATCTATAGGAAATTGTTAAACTAACTTAACTAATTAAATAATCTATAGTTTTGGGGGTATGCGGAACCCATTTTTTGGATAATAATGATGTTTAAATGCTATTTAGTAGGGCGAGTTTCTAGAAACCTCAATAAACTGCCATCCTGAGGCGTATCTAATTAAACCGACAGATGACTGTAAGGCGCAGGCCACACAGAAATGGCGTCGGGCGCGGACATGGCACGGGCGGTTTCCTATTCCATTCAAATTGCATACATAATGCATGGAAATAAAGCACAATTTAGGACACACGATATGTCGCTGCTCGGAAATTGTTCATTTGTAACCTTTCGGCGCCTGTGCCTGATCAAATTGCGCTTTTTCCATGTATTTTGTATGAAATTTGAATGGAATAGGAAGCCGCCCGTGCCATGTCCGCGCCCGACGCCCTTTCTATGTGGCCTGCGCCTTAGACAATTTAACATTTAGAAAGAAAATTGATTTGGTTTCTTTCACAGGTTTGCTTTATTAAACAGTACCTGTCATATAATCAGTTGTATATATATATATATATGTATGTAGGGTTAAAACCCAGGAACCCTATGTTCCTGGGGTTTAACCCTATCATGTCCAGCAGTTAGCATAAGAATACCTAATCATACCTTTTTATGGAAAGTCCAGTGAAACTGTGAATGAAATTATGAATTAAACTAAAATATTCTTTGAATAAAGATGCCTTCATTTATTGTATTACTCAATTTCTTTGCTAGAACAATATAAAAACGTTACTCAATTACAGAAATGGAAAATATTAGGTATGTAAAACACTGAACAAGTTGTTTTTCAGTAACCCTGTCATATGTTAATATAAATTATAAATAGTTATTTAAACGGAGCCAGTAATGACAGGTCCTTAAATGTTTTAGTCACGTGAAAACGTTCATAGGAGTCTGTTATTAACCAACTTTTTGAGTAATATTTAACTTCAATTACAGAAATAGGAAAACTATGACAGTAAAATAATGGGCCATTTATTCAAAAACTACCAATGGATCCTGCTTCTAATAAGTTTCAAAAAGTATTTTGTACTAACTGAAAATTGAGTATTAGAAAAGCAAAAACAAGCACAAAATAGTTATGAAAAAATACCTACACAACCATGAAAAGACATCCAAAAAATACTTTTATATCATAAAACAAATTCCAAATAGGCTAAAAAAGTTATGTAATAAGTTTACTCCTGTGTCGTACAGAAGGCTTTTGGCTAAAATTATGATGTTAGCTAAAGAATACCCGTTTACGTATCCCGCACTCGTTGTGGCACTTTAAAACAATATTTGCATACAAGTTTTTGTACTCTTTGCCCAATTAGCATAAGTTCTGTAGCAACACTGGGAATAAAATTTTACTTAAGTTGATTATTTATCTCACAAAGGAAACATTGTTTTCATATTTATTTTAGAAGAGTGAAATTTTGGTTTTGATGAATTAGTACTAACGGCGTTATTAATATGTTTGAGACCCATTTATTAATTTTCCGAAAAAATATTTGCCTTTTAAAATTATAAACATGGGTGGGATCTCATTATGTAAGTTAATAATAATTAATCTTGTACTGTTGAAAATATAATTTATACACATAGGTATGTTAGACATTCAATTAAGCAATTATAATTTTACTTACTCTGTTTTCCTATAAATGTTTCACACTAAATAATAATAATTACGTAACGAAAATATTAATTTATTAAATATATATTGTTAGTATATATATATTAGGCTTTTTTCGACAAAAGGACTCCTTTTTCAATAGGCATTGCTCAATAAAATCTTACGTATCGTTGTATATATAGCTCAAGACATTGTTACCTCAACAGTGGCATTCAGACAATTCTATTTGCAATGTATCTCGATGGCCGATCGGTATTGCCCAAGGGACTCGGACTCTAGTACTAATCCTGATCAAATTACATATTTTATGAATCCACTGAGAATTTTATTAGAACAAGATCTCGTTCGCTCACACTTCCTTGTGAGGAATCAAATGACTCATCCATAAACACGGGAGTTTTTGTTACGAGGGATAAATTCGTTTGTCTTTTTTTTTGGGAGTTTTTATGCGAATTAGTATGTGTGGTTCGTGGATAAGTAATAGAGCTCCAAATAAAAACAGCTGTACAGATCGATTGAAGATTTAGTTACGCTTGCCGAGGTCGAACCGTAGATGGGTGTTAGCATGTTAAGCCGTTGGTCCCACCATTCGTTTGTAGAATCTTTGATCAAGAGTCGTTACGCATAGTAAGGAGGTCATCATCTGATTACCAGATCTAGCAACTACCCATTTAGATTACTGGGTGGTTACTAGGTTGAAGAGGTTAGACAGGCTGTCACCCTTGTAAAAAACCTCTCAACTCCTACGTAGTTGGGAAAAGAGTAAGCCAGAATAAGTTAGAAACAAATGCAGTGAAGCTAACTTTTCCCAAAAGCATAGTAGTTGTATAGAAAGTGTATACACAATATAAGGCCTCATTTTATCAAAAACAGAACATTGAATACAATATTGAGGGCATAGTTTCACCACCTATGATTAAGTGCCCTATATTTACATGGCAGATATTTTATTCAAATTCGGTTCCATTTTTGAATTTATTCGGTGAGTAGAGGCTATTCGGATAACATGAAACAGGCCCTTAGTTTTAGAGTTTAATCGTTTGTGTGGGTAGCGAAATACCTAATCGGTCATAGGTATATATTGGGTAGTAACACCGCTTCCAACGAAGGTCAACAACCATCTAGAACTATTTGATACTAAATTTAGCGTCTATATTCTAATAACAAGGTCTCGAGTAATTTACTTTGATCAATGAAGAAGGTCAAAATTCCTACCCAAATTGATTCTCTAAAGTTATGTCAAAAGGAATTATCTGGAGACGGTTTGTTATCTTTGTTCAAGATGGATGGAATATGCATACCTACTAAGTTTGTGTCCTTATAAACTAACTAGCTTCCGACCGCGGCTCCACCCGCGTTATATTAGTATATTATTTGTAAATTATTATGTTATTCTGATGTATAAGCTATATTTCTGTAAAGGTTAATCAAAATCCGTTCAGTAGTTTTTGCAAGAGTAACAAACATCCATCCATCCATTCATCCATCATCACAAATATTCACGTTTATAAAAGTAGTAGGATGATCCTACATTAGAGAGAGGTCAAATATTATTTAAACGGTTGAAAAACCACGAATTTTCCGAAGATTACCTATTTTTTACTATATTTTTCCTTCAGTGTAATCTCTAAAAGTACATACCCCTATTAAACTACTTAGATTTTCTATAGTGGCCACCTTCACCAACTTTACGTTATATAAGGCGGCACACTATACCAGGCAACCCCTTACGAGGTGTCTGGGACCATCTTCGGTAGGTCACGCCTCCAAGAGTACTCGCCCCTGGTACTCAAGAGAAAATGTGAGTCGCATCGTGATTACTCACTACCATTTGTCCATAATGGTACCGGAGTTGTAAAAGTAAAAAAGTACAGAGGGGTGACCATAGGAGTGGATGGTGGCAGCTGTACGAGTATTATTATAACGAAGGACATTGTTTGTTTATTTATCGGAAAGTGCTGATCCAGTTAGTAAAACCCTACATTTTATTTAGTAAAGTTCAGGTATTTCCGCAACTTTTCCTCCAGTGTTATTATTATTGCCAAGTTTTCATTAAAAACAAAATAAAACTTAACAATTAAAAATCCTTTTTACTTGCCAGGCTTTTTACTTTTTACGTTGCTTGGTTACTCGTACTAACAATGCAGTTCAATTGACCTAGCCGTCAGGAGTAAAGGTTTATATAAATGTTTCACCTCGCATAAAATATCAAATTGCTAAAAATAAACAAACCAAAATTTATGCATCATTATTCTTACCCCCGATTTCTGAAATATACCTTTTTGTAAACAAACAATCAAATTAACACCAATATAACTTCCCAATGTTTTTCAGTGATGGTTATGAACTTCGGCCACTGCCAACTGACGCAATTTCTAGTTAAAGTTGGTGTTATTAAGCTGCTCGGTCTACCGGAAGGGCATTCACTCGGTCTGAGCGAATCAAGCTTACACAAATTAATCAAAACTCGGTTACAACTTACAATAAATTGTTGTTAATGTGTAGATACCGCGAATTCTGTATTGAAAATTTGGGTTCAAGGCTCCCGCAGACATGCGCGATGAAATTGTTCTGCGTAAAATATACCCGTAGAGCAATTGCTATGAAAAACGATCATCGCACTGTTTTTACATTGTCGTGTCACGCCTGTCTGCTATAACTTTCAAAAATTGAAGCTGGTTGGCAGGGTACCCTATTATTCCCTATAAGAGTATGTTCCAAGGCCCAAATACTATACGAAACTTTAAAAAACATGATATTATCATGTCCGTGACTACCGCCGGATCACCAACGCCAATCGCTTCCATATAAGTTAAGTAGTTACTACTCCAATTGCTACCAATTAGTACTCGTACAACAAAATTGATACCTTAGTAGTTTTTGAGAAAATCGACTTTGAAGGTAGTCAAGCTTCTTTTAGTAGGACCAAACATTAGCGCCGAAAAAGCGAGCATGCTACAGCTATTCTAACTGTACTATCACAGTCTAAAGTGCAGTCCTATCTTCACGAAACTATAGCATAGCCAATCAATCCCACTTACGTCCTTCTTCTATAAGCACATCACACTCATACATACATCTGTATGTTGAACTCTTTCATAATGAACCAATGAGAACACGACATGGCCGCAACGTCATACTATTTATTAAAATCACAAAACATGTGGGTGGTGGTGTTTCAAATCCATCCTCATTAGTAGATATTATAATATAAAACAAACGTTTAACTAAACTTTATAACATTGTGGGTAGATTTCAAACACAATACCCACACGTTTTGTCGCCAATATCGATCGCAGTTACTCTCGTATATTGCTATTCATCAAGAATCCTAGAGAGCGCGGTAAATAATCATTTAACTTTGAGTTACTTGGATTAGAATGAGGTATTTAATTTCATAGTCAAACTTAAGTGCCCATCTGGTCTAGCGGTTAAAACTCCTTGATAAACCACTACAAGACTGGTGCGAATCCCAAACGCATAAAAATAATATTATTTTATGTTTCTTCACTTTTTTTTTCTATACACATTTTATACATTTTAAAATATTATTTTGAACTTAAAAAAGTGTTTAGTTAATTGGATCTTGAGCATTGCATTTGAATGAGGGTAGAACTTTTTATTTTATTCGGTAAAATCACCGAAGATGAGGGCTATTGAAAAAATATGATTTGCTTGAAGAAACACTTAATACGACGTTGTTGGTTGGTGAACTTTAATCAGAGCGTTCGAGGTAATATAATAGCGGTGTTTATTTGAATATGATAATGCAAGCAAATATAAGTTTAGAAACTAGGGCACACATTGTTGCCTTGCATACCTTATAGGCTAAATCAATCACAAATTTCTGATGAAACCGGATTGTGTGTAAGTTATATTATAAAATATGAAAATATGGTAGATGATATTTTTGTGTCAATTAAGAAAATTAATCGCTTTTTTGAAATGTTTAATAAATGCTTTTTTTATTTTTAGAGGAGAACTGTGATACTTTGGATAATGAGGTTTGAGGAAGAAGGACGTCCCAAGAGTCGTGCATGAAGTGGGAGACCACCGCTTATAAGTCAGTCTCAATGAAGTGTTATGGTGAATGAATATGAAAACAATGGTTTTATACCAACTAGGCGTTTTGCTAGTGAATTCGATACCTACGTCTGCGCACTGTTCGCCGCGCACTCCATGCCAAAGGAGAGAAGCGACTTCATTTCATTTTTTTTAAACAAATTATTCATCATATAATGTTATGGTTTTTTTTTGTTTAGTTTGTTTTACAATGACGAGACACTGCATTGAATTTCTTGATTTTAATCTATAGTGTTTACAAACTAAAATCAGTGTTGGAAATGTTTTAACTTAGACCACCGCCTTATCTCTGGAATGTGCTGAATTCGTTTCTTAACTAGTCGACAACGAATCATTTGTTTTACTTTTACCCTCACTGGGATATTACTGCTAAAATGTTAGCATATTGTTGTATTGTTTTTTTTTATTTGAGATGGGTTTGCTTTTGACTCTAGTCTAAGTCATAGGTGACAGAGACAGAGTCGACGATGGAGTGAGCTTACCCAGAAGGAGCCTGTTTACTCTAACTTTGAAGAGATTCGGGTTGAATGCGTTCGGAAACACAGACGCAGGTTGTGAGTTCCATTCATTCGCTGAGCGCATTATGAAGGATGTTTGGAAGCGCTTGGTGCGAATTAGTGGAATGGCAACAAGGTAAGGATGGTAACTTGCAGTGCGTCTAGATGTCCGATGGTAGAAGGGGGCTGGTGGGATGAGGTCGTGGAGTTCTTGAGCACACTCACCGAAATACAGTCTGTAGAAGACCGACAAGCAGGCATCCTTGCGGCGATGAGCCAAGCTGTGAAGCTTGGTATCCACCAGTTCAATGTCACCGATGAGCCTCTTAGCTCTGCGTTCCACCGAGTCAAGCGCGGCAAGCTGATACTTTGCTGAGCCATCCCAAAGGTGGCTGCAATACTCCATGCAGGATCGGACTTGCGCTTTGTACAGGGTTAAAAGCTGTCCAGGCGTAAAGTATCGCTTCACCTTATTTAGGATGCCGAGTTTTTTTGCCGCAATTTGGGCTTTGTACTCAATGGAGGCGCCGAAGTTAAGACTGGATGTCAACTCCATGCCTAGGAGCTCAAGCCGATCAGTCACTGGAACAGACGCACCCCGAAAAGTAGGCGTCCGATCGAAAAGACTCCTTTTAGCGGTAAAAAGACACGCATGTAAGTAATGTAATTGTAAGTGACAATTTGTCTTAATGTGAATAAAGATATTTAAACCGATCTAAGAAATAATTTATTATGTATAAAAAGTTTTAATTGTATTGCAATATTACTACTATTAAATTGATTGTTTCTATTATCGGTATTCTATGTAAACATCACTGTATCTTTTTTTATTTAAATCATTATTTATTTAAATCAATAGTTGGTTAGTTTTGAAACAGAGGATGTCCTGGCAATAGTAAACATTTAGCATTGTATTGTTGAGGTTAAGCTTCAATCCTCTTTTCCTAGTGAAAACGAATAATTAAGCTATGGCCTCAATAATAATAGTTATCATATTATTATTATTTTTATTTTTTTTTATTTTTTGTCTACCTAATAATATTGTTATTGTTATTCTTGTTTATAATATTTATTAAATCAATAAATTACTTTATTTTCAACATGGTTTGTTTTTTAATGGTTGGGTATGAGCAATATTAACAAAAGATGCATAAAAAACTTTTGTTTTTATTTTTTACTTATTCTAAGATGCATACCTTTGGCGTAACTTACTAGTCATTATTTGTTACCATAAGTATAATTTACCAAAAATACAAAAAGAAATTTCGTGCAGCCAGGATTTGAACTCGCGTCTATTAGGGTCCCGCTTTGATATGACACTCTCTCACGGATCTGCCACGAGTTACGTTAACTGCTATGACGAATTTTAGACTTAGTTTTGAACCGGCTCGATACGGACTTTTGTAGTTATATCTAAGTGAAACGAGTAAGTATATATTTTTATCTTTGTGTGACGTTGACCACGCCCCTTCACCTCGTAGTTAGACTGTATGATGTCTTATTGTTTGCGTTTATAGTCACAGAACCGTGCATGTGACTATAAATATTGAGATGGGACTGCACTTTTGACCCTTGACTGAAAAATAATAAAAACTATTAAATACTACAAATAAAATAACAATTAAATACTACACATAAAAATGGAAGTCATTTCGTAAAAAAAACAGAACTGAACATTTACACCGCGCATATTGTTAATGTGCGCGCAATGTCGGAAGACATATTTGGGAAAAACCTGTCAAGATTTCTTCAAAGGGCTCCAATAACTATTGAGATAGGCCTGGAGCTATAGACTTTGGCATGTTTAATTTAATTTATTGATGTTATATTAAAACTTATTATTATTTTATTGTGTGTAATTTTATTGCAAGGTTATTTTAGTATTATGTAAATTTGTGTGTTTGTGACTTGTAGCATCAAATTGAATCAAACTGTAAACATGTTATAATTGGTAAAATTAAAAAAAATGTAGGTACCGAGAAATCAAATCGAAATCAAAATCGTTTTCTTTCGGCGGTAGGTGTAAAAAGATTAGACGTGAATTTTGTAAAACTTTTTTATAATTAAACTAAAAATATTAATAAGTATATTTTAATCATTTTGGCCTTGGAAATAGTTTACCAGTCCACTTAATCAGCGGTACTTACGTTTTTGAAGCAGTAAATGTAACCAAGCCCCTTAACTATACCACCTACCAGCGATCTCTAGTACTGCACAGATCATCACGCTACATCACAAAATGTCTCAACTTGACGACATCCAATCGGCTCAGAGGAGCTTGGAGGAATGTTTCCATAAGAAGATGACTGAGCTGAAGGCACAGATACAGTGTGCAGGACCGGCAAAGGACACCGTCGCTAAAATACGAGAAGAGTTCCGAACATTCCGGGAGCTTATGTTCGGGATGCTGGGTCTTCTCCGGAAGCAGATCACGGAGTGCTCCAGAGTGGTTGACGGACTGGAGACACGTACACGTCGGAAAGCTGTAATCTTCACGGGTTTTGCTGAATAGGACAACGAGGATTGCAGGGCTCTAGTGTTGAATATAATACACACCAAGCTGGCCCTGCCCAGCATCAGTGGATCTGCCATCAAGGTTTGCCATAGACTGGGATCAGCAAACAAGGGACCCACACGTAGCCGGCCTATATTGGTAAGATTCTCGGATGTTGACCATAAATCTGCAGTCTGGAAGGCAAAGTCAGGCTTGAAGGGCTCCTCGGTGACGGTCAAGGAGTTTTTGACCAGGGCTAGGCAGACTGTATTTAGCAGGGCGCGTCTACACTTTGGGATGTCGGCATGCTGGACACAGGACGGGATTATTGTCATCAGAACTCCAGATGGCACGCGGCATAGGATTGCTACTTTAGATCAACTCAATCCTTTGTTGACTAAACACCCTAAGAAGGCTGTGGAATCCTCTGTTGCAACGGGAAGCACCATTGGAGTGCGTTGACCCTGAGTTGCGAGGGTTTACGAACTTTGTTTTTGTTATTTTTATTGCTCATATTGTGCTTGTGCGTCATAGTCCACGGTAATTATCTCACAACGTTTATAGTACACGTTTAGTCGCTTGCTATTCATGTATTCGCTTAAATAATTACATTTTTGTCTTTTTAATCACTTATTTTTGGTTGCAAATAATAAGGCGTATTTCGTGTTTGTCATATCACAATGTCAAAGTGCATGAATTTAGTTTATACCCTGCTTTTAGTTAATGTTCGGTGTACCCTGCTATTGTAAATGTTATAATATTAAGTTGACGTCCAATATTGCTCTGTTCCACGTTTGTGTTGTGTGTAGTAAACTGCGTTTCGTTTATTCACATTTACTTTGTTATTGTTTCGTTTTGTTTTAGCTTACTTTTATTGTGATCATGTTTGTGTTTGTAAGTAACTTTAATCTTGTTTTAAATTATTTTTGTTTTGTGCTGGTTATGCTGGTGGGTGGTGCAAAGATAGTGGTGTTGCACCGTAAGAATATTCTTTAGCCATAGTTTATTTTTATAGCTATTTATTTTAAGTATATTATTTTTAATACTATTTTATGTTATCTGCTGATGACTCTTATCACTCTGCCGTTGAATCTCTAAACTCTTCCAATACTGAAAGTTTTGGCTCCGCGACTGACAACCTTGGTGACTTTTTGCGTCAGAGCTTCTGTCTACAGTCACGTAATTTATTTAATGTATGTCATATAAATGCTCAGAGTGTGGCATGTCATTATAGTGATCTCTTCGACGCCTTTTCTGACGCCAATGTCCACGCCGTTCTGATTTCTGAGAGTTGGCTTAAGCCCCATCTTCTTTCTACCACTTACCCTCTTCCCGGTTTCATTCTTATCCGTAATGATAGGATTGGTAAGGGAGGAGGCGGTGTTGCTATTTATCTTCGTAGCGATTTTCCTTACAAAATCATTGCCTCTTCTCCTTCACTTTATAGTGCTTCTATCGAGTACCTCTTTCTCGAGATCTACTTCAAGGGTGTCAAGACTTTACTCGGTGTTGTGTACTGTCCGCCCGCTGTTGACTACTTTCTCAACTTAGAATTTGCACTGGAGTCTGTGGGGTCAGAATATGCACATTGCGTCATCATGGGCGATTTCAACACAGACCTTACCCTTCCAACTCCTCGTTCCCGTAAACTCCTTCATACCATTGAGTCTGTTAGTCTCCACGTTCTTCCTTTACAACCCACTCATTTTAATACCTCAGGGGAAGACACGTGGCTCGACTTAATGCTAACGTCTACTCCCTCCCTTGTTTCCTCTCATGGTCAGTGTCCTGCACCTGGCTTTTCCCACCATGATCTCATTTTCCTCTCATATGTCCTAAAACCACCTAAACTTCTCCCTAAAGTTCTGCACATGCGTTGTTTTGCGCGTCTGGATGTCGAGAAGCTGCGTCAGGATGCATCGGAACTCGATTGGGGAGTCCTTGCTGCGAAAACAGCTATAGATGAAAAATTGCTTATCTTTAACAGGACGGTCCTTGCTCTTTACGACAAACACGCTCCTGTCAAGAGAGTTAAACTCAGGCGTCCACCTGCTCCTTGGATGACGACAGGGGTTCGTATGGCGATGAAGCGCAGGGATCGGGCTTTTCGGAAATTTAAAAAGGATCGTTGTGAAGAAAATAGGAACCATTTCAAGGTTGCAAGGAATCGGTGTAATCAGATGATACGCAACGCCAAACGCCGCCATATTCTAGAAAATATTTCTTCTTCTTCTCCTGCCGATATCTGGAAATTCCTCGGAACTCTCGGTATCGGTAGGCCTCGTCATGTGGATTTTCCCAAGACGATTGGCCTGGATGAAATCAACCGTCACTTCACATCCGCTTGCCACTTGGATGCTCAAATGTTGTCTCAGACGGTCGATTCCATTTCTAGCCTACCTGGTCCTATCATAGAACCATTCAACTTTTCTCCAGCTACTGAAGATGAAATTAAAAAGATGATCCTATCTATTAAATCCAAGGCTGTGGGCCATGATGACATCAGTCGTTATATGGTCACCTTGATCCTCGACTTTCTTCTTCCTCCGATTACCCACATTATAAACTTTTCCCTAGATTCCGGTCAGTTTCCATCCCTGTGGCGCAAGGCTTATGTCCGTCCACTTCCTAAAATTTCAAATCCCTCTTTACCTAATCATTTTCGACCAATTTCTATTCTCCCTTTCCTATCAAAAGTGCTCGAGGCCTGCGTCCACAAGCAGTTTTCGGGGTTCGTGCACCGTAACAACCTTGTCAGCTCATTCCAGTCTGGATTCAGGCCTGGGCACAGTACTGCATCCGCCCTCCTCAAAGTGACTGGTGACATCAGAGAGGCAATGGAGGATACCAAGGTTACCGTTTTGGTACTTATTGATTTCTCCAATGCCTTTAACGCCGTCAGTCACGATATTCTTTTATCTATCCTCTCACATCTTACGGTTTCTTCCGAGGCGCTGGATTGGTTCTCTTCTTATCTTCGAGGACGTCAGCAGTCGGTTCGCGTTGACGAGAGATCTTCGAGTTGGCGTGATCTAGGTGCTGGTGTTCCACAAGGCGGTATTCTTTCTCCATTATTATTCTCGATCTTCATTAATTTTATAACTTACTGTCTTCGGTGTTCGTATCATCTGTATGCCGATGATCTCCAACTTTATGCATCTGCGCGGGTGGAAGGTTTAACGGACGCTATAGAAGATGTAAACCGAGACTTGGATGCCATTAAAATCTGGTCTGACAGATTTGGGGTGTCTGTAAATCCCTCTAAGTGTCAAGCCATTATAATAGGAAGCTCACGTATGATGGGTAGAGTAACGGTTAGCTCTCTTCCTCCTCTTATTTTTAATGGTACCATCATTCCCATTAGCCCTAGCGTAAAAGATCTCGGTTTGCATCTTGACTCGACACTTGGCTGGCATAGTCAGGTTGCTAGTGTCAGTCAAAGAGTCAACAGCACTTTGCGATACCTGTATCGACTGAGGAACTTTTTGCCCGCAAAGACAAAGACTATGCTTGTGCAGACTTTAATTTTCCCTATAATCGACTATGGTGACGTGTGCTATTATGACTTGAGTGCGGTTCTGTTGGATAAGCTTGATAGGCTTCTCAACCACTGTATTCGTTTCATATTTAACTTGAGAAAGTATGACCATGTGTCGAGATACAGGTCTGAACTCAAATAGATGCCCATTCGCCAGAGAAGAAGTTTTCGCGCTCTAACTACGCTTTTCTCTCTACTCAACTCTCCCACCCCACCTTCTTACCTTATGTCTCACTTTCAATATTTAAGTTCTTCACACGCTAGAAATCTGCGTTCCTCCAATAATCTTCTCCTACTCTGTCCTTCACATACTACTGATTTTGTTCATTCTTCCTTTCATATTCAGTCTATTCTTCTCTGGAACGTGCTTCCTCTCAAAATCAGGACAGCCACCAGTCGGTATGCTTTCAAGCGGTTACTGCGGTTGTACTTTCAGCGGGGAGAGGGGTCATCTCTATAACTTATTTTCGTTACTTTTTAATATATGTATGTATATATGTTTATATGGGTATGTATTATAATATGTATAAGATATATTTGTTATACATGTATTTAAACGGCTTATTATTGTTATTTTTTGTTTTGTTGTTTGCATTCCACGTTTTAAATATAAATGCACCTGCCTTGTTATCTCTTCACCACCCTTGGTTGACTGGTAGAGAATGCCTAAGGCATTAAGTCCGCCTTTGTACCTTTGTGCATGAAGTTTAAATAAATAAATAAATAAATAAATCAATGATGATAACTTTGGCGCGCACGTTCGTAAATCGTACGCAGGATCACGACTTTGAATATTGATTCCAAGTTTGAGGAGCTTGTCGCTTTTCTCAAACCTACATAGAAAAATACTACCCTGCAAGATAAAATTAGTACCCGAAATTTTAAACTAGTTCTCTCCATTAGTTTACGAGATGGGTGACGGTAGTCACGGTGTTAATTTTTCATTTCAAGATTTACCTATTAAAAATGCGATTGCGATTTGTTCCCAAATTAAAAAAAAAATGGTCCTCGTAAAGTTATAGCGACCAAAAATTCAGATTTCTACGTTTTGTATTTTATTTTGGGCACTGGTTGTACATTTGCAAGCTTCCAGGACTTTGGCACCATTCTTTTTACAAGCGAGAGGTGGGAGAAGCGTGTCAACACAGGAGACAGTTCGGGCGCACACAACCTCAGCACTCTCGCTGGAATTCCGTCAGGCCCGCTGGCCTTGTTCACATCTAGACTGCACAATACCCTCCGGAACTCTTTAGTGTGCACAGCGATCTCCGGCATCGAAGAGTCACAATGAAGTACAGTAGGTGGTTGCTTGGTGCCAGCGCCCAGACGTGAATTGCTAGCAAAGAGAGATGCAAATAAATTTGCTTTCTCACTCAGCATTGTAGGTAAAGTGGGACGACAGAAATTCGATTCAACCGCTTTAGACAGGGATCAAAACTGTTTACTACCCGGAGGGTGTGATGCCAGCTTGGCCCCAATACGTCCAATTTGGTCAAAACGTGCCCGACGCAATACCCGCTTGCATAACTTGGCGGCAGAATTAAAAGCTCTTTTTGTCGCTCTTTTTCTCATCTGGAGGAGAGCAAGTCGACACGGATTTCACCTGACAATGGTCAAACGTTCCCAGCGGGGCTGAGACCGATAACGAATGACTGTCCGGATCAGTTTCAGCAGAAGGTCTAAGCAATTGGGTGTATGGCCGCCAATATCCGGTACCCGCGTTGCCACATTCACCAGCTAGCGATAGAGAAAACTTGCGCGCTTCTAACCCGGCATGGTCAGTTTTCCGGTACGGGTACAACCACTCCTTATGATGGGCGTTAAAGTCCCCCAGAAAATAAAGCTTCGCTGTTGGGTACCGTTGCTAGGCCATGTCAGCCGACTCCATAAGGCAGTTAAAGAGCGCTGTCGTCTCCTGGTCACCGGCGTGCGATCGGTAGACGCCGATGTAGAGAGACTCAAGGTGGTGGTGGACCGGATCGAGATTAGAGTGCAACCCCCTGATGTTAGTGAGGTGCACTTTTAGTGGGAGAAAACATTTTCTTCTTTTCTTTCTTTCTTGTGTTTATTTTAGAGTTTGCTGGGGAAGAAGTTAAACTGTCGAGGCGCTGCTCAGTGAACCAAGTGGAACACTGGAGCTAACCCAACCTATGGAGATCTCATTTGGAGACTGCGGGGACGCACGAACCCCCCGGGTATGGCCACCGGGTCCTCCCATCCAGTCGCCAGATGGCACGGTGGAGCATACCGGGTTTTTTTGCGAGTGGGCGGTGCAGTCTTTGGCACGTGGCTGGCGTGCTACTTGGGCCCCCTACTGACTGCGGTCGGCCAACGGCTGGCACTTTGCTTCGAATTCCGCTACCCTACAAAATGAGTTACCCGGCAAGTTTTGCCCAGAGACCAAGACCAGTTCTGAACAGCGCAACTGACATCCTCCTTCTCCCCCAAAGGCACTGGCAGTCCCACACACCGACGGAACACAGCAAGCTGCTTGGCGACGGACTCCAGTGGGATGGTGGTCACGAGCCAGGCGGCCCCTTGCGGAGCCTACCACCGCTTAAGTGGGATCATTCAGCCGTACCACAGGCAAACCTATGGTGCCGTTGCCCGGGATGGACCGCTAGGAGGTAGATTCCATACCCATCCCAGAACATAGAACAAAGACAAGAAGATGATAATTAAAGATTCTTTGAGTGTAGAATTATGATAGGTTAATAAATTAAACAACAGTATTGTACACAAAATTCAAAATAATGAGAAAGGTTCAGAAATCTTCAAGCTTTAATGAGTCAATTTGTTTAGCTTGTTGTTCTCACTTTGATGACAAACAAAAGCTGCTCCATAGCTGCGTTTTGACTTCGTTTAAAATAATTATCATTATCTTCTTAATGGATTACTTCAAGCGCTCATGATGTTTACTAACAATGTCCAACAAAAGCTACTGTTAGTTAGTCCCAATATCCCACATAGATATTGTTAATTTATGGCGATTTTGTTATTGTGAAAGGGAATTAAGCGTGACAATTTCCTATTGAATGTCAACATACTACCAATGAAATTTGAATATTTATCTATTTATATTCATGTGACAAAGGACATCAAGATCATCATTTCAGCCAAAAGACGTCCACAGCTAGACATAAGCCTCCCCGAAGCGTTGCCACAGTCGCTATACTGATTGGTCCTGTGCGTTTCGCATCCACGGGAAACCCGCAGCCTTGACCAGGTCGTCGCTCAACCTAGAGGGAAGCCTTCCAACGCTGAGTCCTTCGGTACGCGGTCGGTACTCCAGAACTTTTCGGTGCCAACGGCCATCAGTTCTTCGTGCAATGTGCCCTGCCACTGCCAACAGTATTTCAGGAGAAATAAATTATAATTAAATGCGAAATTGAAATAAATTTTCTGTACTTATACAATCATTGTCTTCTCAAGCACAGACTTACAAAGGCTCAGAGGGCCAACTCAACTTTATTGCTATCTACAAAACTATTTGCCAGAAATCTTCAAGACCGCCGCCGTTATTTAGATAAAACATATTCAAGGATTGGGTAATTAATGTAGGTCGCATGTCGTTGTTAACACTTTAACCTTGAGTTGGCTTAGCTTAATGCGGAGTCTCAATAGAATGCGAGGCCAGCTTACACGGGTTTTGTTACCACTGACGTACGACCTTCAGTACATGAAACGAGTACATGTTTCCACTTTAGTAGGAACACAATAAATTATGATGCGGGTGCGGTTTGGGACAAAATTATGGGCAAAAAGGGTAAACAAACTAATCACAAGTAAGGCCTCAGAGTCAGTAACGATGTTTTAATTATGTGAATTTGTGAAAATATAGTTTGTGTGTACCGCAACATTATTTATTATTATAAGCCTATGTTGTCCCATTGTAGGTCCTACTGTCCCAAAGGTACGGAATACATAATAGTAGGGTCAGTGACGTGCGAAGGCCTCCCTTTACTCATTTGTTTTTAAACGGTCTGTTGACTCTAATAAGAAATCCAGCTCATTCCACCTTCTTTTTCTGGGAGTCTGTCAGTGGTGTGTAAAATTGTTCCTCCGACATACATATGGCCAATTCACTTCCATTTTAAACCATTCATTGTGCGATTTGCATCTGCTTTTGTGTACTGTTTTAGAGTTCCTAATGCGGTCCGTGAGTTTGACACCTAGTGCACTTAGTTCCATAACTTGTTGGCAGACTCTAAACACATAAGTCCAATTTTGCGCCCCGTTGGTGAGGGTGGGAAGAATAACACAGTTCCATAAGTTTTCGTTCAACAATACTATATTATTATATTTGCGGTATACAGTATACCGCATCTTTTAAGTACAAAAATACGTATGTTTAATGCATGGCCGTTTAACTGTTATTCTATACTCCAACCAAAAAAAAGTTAACAAGATTTTTCACTGCAGATTTATTGATCAGAAATGGTATTACCGTAAGAGCCGTAGATTTGGGTAGATATTAGTATGAAATCTAATAGATTTGAAGCAAATATTTTAAAAGATGGCTATAGAATAGGTATGGGTCTTCATAATGTATTTCATATTTCTATAATCGGTCTCAAATAGATTTTAAGAGGCTTTTAAGAAATATAACACCATTTGAACCAATTAGTACCACCATTTAGACCAAAATAGCGTTTCAACATTTTTTAACATGATAAAATTCTTTGGAGCAAAAATTATTTCGATACTTGATTTCTTTACTATATTTATCCCGGATAACCGACAAAATTAATTAAAAGATTTCGCAAAATCACGAGAAAATTGCTTGTCGATAACTTATCACGACAAAAACCGTTCTATTTATGAACCTTATACAGATTCCCGTCGTGACGTCACATAATATCAAAGAAAGTAACTACAAACATTTTTCTAATCAAAATAATTGAGTAGAACAAATGGAAAGTAGGCTTTGTCATTAAAGTTCTTTTTACTTATGATTGTATTATACGGTCGCTTTAGAGCCAATACTGGGTAATAACGATTGATTGTTAAATTGCTATAGAATCCCTAAGTCCAGTTCTTTTATAGGGATTTCATCGACCAACATACATGCTATGTTATACAGAGTGTCCCGTATATCAACGCCAAGGCAAGGGTGATAGGCCAACTCGTGACTGTTATAAAAAAATAAATAACTAAAATCTTGGTCATGTACTTTTCAAATATTTAAAGCAAATGTATTTTATTTCTGCGGGTTACCTTGACAGATCCCCTTAATGATTTTTTTTTCTCTTTCTTTCGTTTTCTCGGTACAGTTAATCAAATGTCAATCACTGTGTTGGATAACGTGAGCGCGATATATCCTCGTCGTGTTGCACGTTAGGAAAGCATAATATTATAAATTTTAAAATGACACGTTAGATTATTTAGGATGTTTTCTTTGGCGTTTTAAGTTGGTGATCAATTGTGATTGCGAACGTAATCAAGCGAGATCGGAGATCAAATATGAGTAGATACCGTAACATATAACTTTAAGTTTGGATTAGGTTTAAATATGACCTATTTGGTTTATATTAACAGTAATGAAAGTAGGTTTGTTTATATTTAGCTATTTGATATTTTGTGCAGGGTTAAGCATTGATATAAATTTTCTACTCCTGACGGCTAGGTCAATTGACTCGCATTGTTAGCACGAGTAACCAAGCAACGTAGCCTGGCAAGTACCATAAGGATTTTTAATTGTTGAGTTGAATTGAGTTGCTAAGTTTTATAGTTTTAACAAACAATTTTCCCTCATTATAAGAATACTCATAGAGCTTCCACCATCGGCTCCACCCGCGTGAAATTAGTACGTCGCCCAATATCTTTATAAATTTTATCCTATGTGTTATTCTTATGAAAAATATTACTGAAGAGTTTCATTTCTTGCAGTAGCGGTGTCAAGAACTGTATTGGTATTATTTGTAATTGTAATTAACAACGCGTCGATTCCCCAAAGCTGGGGTCGTGACCACATCATGGTTTCAGAATTTTATCTTTGATGATGTTTCTCCACCTGCTCCTATTCTCAGCAACATGCACGGCTTCTGAGGCTTTGATGTTCAGCGAGGTTTGGATTTGGTCTGACCAGCGTATAGGACTTCTGCCTCTAGGCGGTTTGCCCTCAACTTTGCCAGTCACAATTACCTTTAAATCAGTTACTTTCAGCGGCAGATCAGCGGCGTTTAGAGTCCAGTAGTAGTAATTAACACTATAAGTCATGTAATTTAGATTTTTAAAATCCGTTCAGTACTTTTTGAGTGGAAGAGTAACAAACAACCATCAATCCATTCACCCTTACAAACTTTCGCGTTTATAAAAGAAGTAAGTTTAACAAAGATTTGGATTATTAGTTAATTAGTTGTTAAGGCAACACTAACACAACAAAATAAAAGGATCAAGTTGTTCTTGCAAAAATTGAAATTATAATAATATTTTTTTTTAAATTAAATGCAGTTTTATTTCCCTGTTTATTTTCCTTGTAGTGGCTTCCCCCTTGTAGAGAGTTGAAAGTGGTGTTGGTTGCAGTTCTCGATATCTTCTGTTGTGGTTTCTGAGGGTTTACCGTCTTTATTTTGTTTTCAGTAACTAATTTTGTTTAGAGCTGCAACTTGTTTAACGTTGGTTGCCGACACACTCATTTATGCTATAATTTGTATTTAATTATTTAAAACCAGCTTATGCCCGCGGTTTCGCTCTCGTATCCCAGAAAAACTTATTTTCTCTGGGATTAAAAATAATGGGAATAAAAAAACAAAAATATTTCACCGATAGTAAGCATACACTTGCTTACTATCGGTGAAATATTTTTGTAATAGGATCAGGGAGGTGACCATACGCACTTAGAGTAAAGTTATTTTGAGTGTGCATAGGGGACAAGAGATGTGCATAGATGTGTACAAGTCATATTCATCTATACCTTACACACACTCAGAATAACCTTACTCTAAGAGATTATGTTCACCCCCTGTACTTTTAGAGATTACTCTGAATGAAAATAGATAGTAAAAAATAGGTAATCTTTGAAAAATTCGTACAAACGTTTGAAAAATATTTTACCTCACTCTAAAATCCTACATCTTACTAATTTTAAAAACGTGAATATTGTATTTATTTATTCCATATAAATAAATTAATAATAAAAATAAATATAGAATATATATCAGAATAACAAAACCATTTATAAATATACTAATATCACATGGGCGGAGCCGCGAACGGCAGCTAGTTAGTTTATAAGGACACAAACTCAGTAGGTATGCACATTCCATCAATCTTCAACAAAGATAACAAACCGTCTCCAGATAATTCCTTTCGACATAACTTTAGAGAATCAATTTGGATAGGAATTTTGACCTTCTTCATTGATTAAAGTAAATTACTCGAGACCTTGTTATTAGAATATAGACGCTATATTTAGTATCACATATTTCTGGATGGTTGTTGACCCTTGTGGGAAGCCTGTGGTATCGGTGTTGCTATCTACCCAATATATACCGATGACTGGTTAAGTATTTCGATACCTACCCAAACGATTAAACTCTGAAACTAAGGACCTGTTTCACATTGTCCGAATAGCCACTACTCACCGAATAAATTCAAAAATGGATAAGAATTTGTATGAAATTATCTGCCAAGTAAGTTATAGGGCACTAACATAGGTGGTGAAACTATGCCCTCAGTCTTGTATTTGATGTTTTGTTTTGGTTAATTGAGGCCTCATATTGTGTATACACTTTCTATGCAATAACTATGATTTTGGGCAAAGTTAGCTGTACTGTATTTTTCTAACTTATTCTGTCTTAGTCTTTGCCCAACTATGTAGGATTTGAGAGGGTATTTTATATGGGTGACAGCCTTTTTAACCTCATTAATACAGATACCACCCAGTAACCTAAATGGGTTGTAGGTAGTTGCTAGATCTAGTAATCAGAATTTTGACCTCCTTACTATCCGTAACGACTCTTGATCAAAGATTCTACATACGAATGGTTGGACCAACGATTTAACATGCTTTCTAAGTCCGGTATCCATATATGGTGAACGGCCATTCAACCACGGTTCGACCTCAGCAAGCGTAACTTAAATTTCAATCGATCCGTATATCTATTTGGTGCACCATTACTTAGCCACGAACCATATACGAATCCGAAGAAAATACTCCCAAAAAAACCAAACCCGAATTTATCCGGGTCCTCATAACAAAAACTCCCGTGTTTATGGATGAGTCATTTGATTCCTCACAAAGAAGTGTGAGCGAACGAGATGTCTAGTTAGGCGTTCCAATAAAATTCTCAGTGGTTTCATAAAATATGTAATTTGATCAGGATCAGTAGTAGAGTCCGAGTCCCTTGGGCGATACCGATCGGCCATCGAGATACAGTGAAAATAGAATTGTCTGAATGCCACTGTTGAGGTAACAATGTCTTGAGCTATATATACAACGATACGTAAGGTTTTATTGAGCGATGACTTTTGAAAAAAAAGCCATTTTTCAAAAGTCGGAATTATTATTTATTTAATGTGAAATCAGGAAACTTGATACAATAAATGGATAATGAAGCATTGAAAACAGGAAAATTGGAACAGGATTAAAATAATACGTTGGTAGGATATTTTATTTATTCTGCTCATTTTTATATTGAGAATTTGAGATATTAACTTATAAAAGTCAGCAAATATTATGATTAATTGTTTTTGAAATTAGCAGACTTTTTTTGGGACAATCCCACCGCACTATTCCCAAACCACTGCAATTCCTGAAAGCCAGAATCAACAGTGGTGACCACCAGAAAAACGCCGAGGCAATGAAGCTCGACGAAGTCACGAAAAATGAATAAGCAGACTTTTTTATTATTATTAGGAGCTTATGAAACATTTATATGAAAACAGCGTAAGTAGAATTGAACTTGATTCATTGAATATTATTATATTTATTGTTTATATTATATTTACAACAGTACAAGATTAATGATTGTTTACCTACATAATGAGATCTGATCTGTGCTTATAAATTTAAAACGCAAATATTATTTTTCACATTATTAGTTAACGGGTCTCCAACAGAATAATAATACAGTTGGTACTATTTCTTCAAAATCATAATTTCACTCTTCTAAAATAGATATAAAAACAATGTTACGTTTGTGAAATAAATAATCAACTTAAGTATAATTTTATTCCCAGTGTTGCAAACAGAACTTATGCAAATTGGGCAAAGAGTACAAAAACTTGTATGCAAAAATTGTTTTAAAGTGCCATAACGGGTGCAGGATACGTAAACGATACCCGCTTACGTATCCTGCACCCATTATGGCACTTTAGCGACACTTTAGCTTACATCATAATTTTAGCCAAAAAGCCTTCTGTAAGACACTACACTAAACTTTTTTTCTCTTATTTTTCTCTATACGGACAGGGATTTTAAAGCCCAAACGTGTATGTTGTAGGAGAACTCAACAATACTTGACGCCAAGTTGGAGTCTGTTTTTATTATGATATATAATTTTATGTTATAAGTATTTATCAGGTAAGGTTTTCTGATGTTTGTGTAATTATTTTTCCATACCTATTGCACGCCTTTATCTCATGCATGTGGGCAGCAGCTGCTATAAAAATTACAAAGCAAAAATTTTCTCTGTATAATTCCTATAAAAATATACACGTGTACTGAAAAAACTTGCTCAGTGTTTTACATACCTAATATTTTAGATTTCTGTAATTGAGTAGTAACGTTTTCATATTGTTCTAGCAAAGAAATTAAGTAAAACAATAAATGAAGGCGTTTTTATTCAAATAATATTTTAGTTTAATTAATAATTTCTTTCAGACTTTCACTGGACCTAATATTTTCCACAAAGAAAAGTATAATTGGGTATTCAGAATCTACCTGAGGCTTCATTTCACGCAAAATGATCCCTGAATCGCAAAATGGTTTTAACAGATCCGTAATAGTTTTGAATGACCTATCTAACGATACCCAACACCATGGGATAGAGGAGAAAAAAATATCTCCGCTTTAGGTGTATTTACGATATCTAACACCATGAAAAATAAGCCTATGTCACCCAGAGATAGTGCAGCTTCCCAACGGTGAAATAATTTTGGGAATCGGTCCAGTAGTTTTTAAGTTTATTCGTTACATACAAAAGTACAAGCATACAAAAATAATAATCTTTCCTCTTTATAATATTAGTATAGATAGACCAGCAGTTCCAAAACTGTGCGTCGCCGTCGCCGTTATGAAGCTACACTATCCCCGGATGATATAGGCTACTTTTTATCCCTTTATTCCCACGGGGACGGGAACTACGCGAGTGGAACCACAAGGCGTCCGCTTGTCTGTTATAATGATGTAGGTCTGTAAAGTTTCATCAAAATTCGTTAATTAGTTTTTGCGTGAAAGAGTAACAAACATCCATCCATCCATGTATCCATCCTCACAAACTTTCACATTTATAATAGTAGTAGAATGTAGTATATTAGGGAGTGGTAAAATTGTTTAAATGTTTGTAAAACCAAAAATCTGCCAAAGATCACTTTTTTTAGGGTTTCGTAGTCAACAAGGAGCCTTTATAGTTTCACCTTGTGCGACTGCCCATCAGTCTGTCTGCAGCTTAGCTCTCAGACTCTTAAACTCGAAAACTGTAATTTGGCATGGATACACCTGTTATTAATAACGCCGACAAAGTGGTAAAATAAAATCATGAAAAACAATTTTGTTATCTCGTACACGTAAAGTGAAGATGTTTTTTTTTCTTCTCTATCCCATGGTGTTGGGTATCGTTAGATAGGCCATTCAGAACTATTACGGATCTGTCAAAACCATTTTTCAATTCAGGGATAATTTTGCGTAAAATTAAAGCTTTGAATAGGTAATTATTGTTAGAGTCGAGATGGAGTCGAGTGTCCCCGTGCCAGTTTAATGGTTGCTTTTGGATATGTGGCAAAGCATGGCAGTAGTACATATAACGAAATTAAAAGGAATACTATTGCAGCCAGGGACGGTTACCGTTTCCAAAAAAATACCGGTAAAAGTACCAAAACATTTCGTTCCGTTATGTTAAATATTTAACGTTAAAAATAACGTTATATCGCAGGATTTACCGGTATTTAAATAGCGATACTAATAGCGGTATTTCGCTAAAACTTAGCAACGACTGGTGCGACGTTGCCAAACCGAAACGTGTGCCGCGCGCCGCGCCGTCGTTTCTAAGCAGAGCGGCAACATACATATGAATACGACACGGTTCGCGGTCACGCGTTTTATTTTAATAATCATAACAAACATCGCGTACGTCGGACATACTTTTTAACCAACTTCCCAAAAAGGAGGTTTTCATGTCGACTGTATTTTTTTGTGTTGTGTGTTGCCTCAGAACTTGTTACTGGATGAACCGATTCTGATGATTTTTTTTGCTTTATGCTGGTGCTTGTCATGTGGTCCCGTTTAATTTTCATCAAGATCTGATGAAGAACTTCGGAGATATACATCAGAACTCTTCAATAAATGACTGCAAATCACTCGAGATAGCGGCAATCGCATTTCTGTTGTTGTTTACACCATTTCAAAACATACGAGTAACATCACGATCACACTAGCACGCTCTAAAGGGGTACGCAGGTGAAAACAGTTCACCTTGGTATACTCTTATTCCACCGGTTTTGTTTAAGTTTCATGTTATTGGGTTAATCTATTCTGGCTTCACTTTGGGCATTATTGGTACCTAGCCTATATAACTGGTCCTCTATGTACCACTACTAAAAAGTGATAAATAAAAAAACTTTTTACAAAAAAAACAACCGTTCCAAATAAAAACACTACAAAGTGAAAAATAACATCAATTTCGGAAGTCGGTGTCAAAAAATGTAGAAACGAAAACAAGAACACTGACTTCCGAAATTGATTTTATTTTTCACTTTGTAGTGTTTTTATTTGGAAGTCGGTTGTTTTTTTTGTAAAAAGTTTTTTTTACTGTCTTTATTTATTAACAAGTTGTTTGTGATAAATATTATTATGGGCGGAAAGAAGTGCAATAAAGTGTACCGATATTTCAAAGATGTATCGCTGGCTGCAGAGTGTCATTAAGCACTAGTCTTTTTGATATATTAAATCAGATGCCTTATTAAAAAACTTACCACCATGATGGTATTTTGGGGGTTGAGTCACCCGCGTCCGTAGGTGAGTAACCCTTTTGTTACCCTACCGTGGTACCCGGGTGGTGCTAATCAGGTGACACTAGGTAGCACTAACGGAGGGGCTCGGGCGTCCCCGCAGTCTCCAGACTAGTCCCCCAATGATGGCGTCCTGTCTGCGCGTGTCTGAAGGTTGCCAGCGTTTAACCTCATCTCACTTCCTTCTCCTCACCTTCCTTCACTCACAGCAGTAATGCCAAGGAACAAAAAGAGAACAGCTGAACAGCGGCAGCACTCACTCTCACATAAGGTGCACATCAGCAACATCCGAGGTCTGCACTCGAACCTTGTCGCAGTCCATCACCACCTTGAGTGAGGCTGAGAAACCAGCATTTTTGTTCCTTACGGAGACGCAGATTGGATGTGCGTCGAACGTGGCGTACCTATCTTACCTATGATTTACCCTGGAGCACAAATTCAAGCCACGCGCGGGTGTATGCATGTACAACCGTGACGACATCTGCTATCGGCGTCTCCGTGACCTTGAAGACTCAAACTACTCAGTGCTATAGGCCCTGGTGGACACAGGTCTGGATAAGATTATCTATGCCTGTGTCTACCGATCACATAGCAGTGATCTGGAGACAACCAGCTACGCAGATCTGGCCCAGCAACGGTGCCCTTCCGCCCAATTACTTTTACTGCGGGACTTTAATGCCCACCATCAGGAGTGGCGAAAGATTTCGCATCTCTCGTCGATCATGGTTAGTGCACTGGTATGGGAAGTACCAGTGCACTAATCATGCTCGACGAGAGATGCGAAATCTTTCGCTAGCGCTAAATCTCACCCAGCTGGAGCCCCCTGGCTACGAGGGTGCCGGATATTGATTTACATACGGCCAATTGCCTGGACCTTCTGCTGACAACAGATCCAGACCGATACTCAGTGTCGATATCATCACCTTTGGGTAGTTCCGACCATTGTCTGGTGAAGTCTGTATCAGTCCACTCCCCGCCCGATTCCAGCTCGACGGGCACCCGGTGGGTTTGGCGGTACAGGTCAGCAGATTGGGATGGGATGCGATCTTTCTTCGCAAGCTACCCTTGGCAGCCCACTTTCTTCTCTTCCGAAGATCCATCGTCATGCGCTGACGCCGTGACTGATGTGTTGCACCAGGGAATGGAGTACTACATTCCATTCTCTGACGTAGCGCTGTCCGGAGTTGATTGACCATGGTTTGGTGCCGAGTGCAACCGTGGAAATGCGGTTAAACACAAGGCTTACATGGTATGGATCGACGCTCGAGTGCACAAGGCAAATGACGTAACTCAGAAGAAGAGAGCCTTCAACAGGGCTGCCAAGTCCTTCAAAAAGAAGATGCGAAGGGCACGTTTTGACCATATTAGCAGAATCGGGAACAAACTAGCTTCATACCCTGCTGGTAGCAAAGCGTTTTGGTCCCTGGCTAAGTCGGTTGAATCAAACTTCTGTCGCCCCTCACTACCACCACTCCGTCGAGGACAAGGCAAACTTGTTTGCATCCCTTTTTGCGCCCCTCCGTCTCCTGGTGGATGAGGGATGAGTATGTCGGACATTCGCATCCATCAGAGGGAGGTCTGTAGGGTGTTGCGTAACCTTGACGTGAACTAAGCAAGTGGCCCCGACGGCATACCGGCAATTGTATTAAAAACTTGTGCGCCTGAATTGTCTCCGATCCTGACAAGCCTATATCGCCTTTCGATAGTGACTGGAAAGGTGCCGAAGGCTTGGAAGCAAGCTAACCTTCAGCCCGTGCCCAAGAAAGGTAGTCGGGCTGACCCGGCCAACTACATACCCATCTCGGTAACGTCCATCCTCTGTAAGAGTATGGCACGTGTGCTAAACAATAAGCTCCTGGCATACCAAAAAGACAACGACATCCTCAGTGACCGCCAATACGGCTGCCGCCGAAATCGGTCAACTGGGGATCTTCTAGCGTATGCCATTCACGTCTGGAGTGAGGCCATCGAGTGTCATGGGGAAGCGCTCTTGACATTTTCAAGGCTTTCGACAGGGTCTGGCATGAGAGCCTTATTGGTAACCTTCCTCCCTTAGGTCTGCCTAGTGGTCTGTGTGACTGGATTGCTGACTTTCTGAGGGATTGGTCCATCCGAATGGTTATTAATGGCTGCTCGTCCGTTCAGTTACATATTAACGCCGGAGTCCCTCAGCTGTGACCTCAGATGTGCAGCAAAAACAGTGTGCTCTCGGCTCCACTGTTTTTGCTGCACATCTATGACCTGCTATAACCTTTGGGTACACAGACTACAGCACGGTTGCTGAGAGATAAGTGTCCGGCGCACGGGCTACTGGGCCTGTGATCCGGTCTCTCTGGGAAGCCATGGTTGAGCGCTTTGACAGACAGGTTTCTTTGGAGGCAGTCTCCGAATAGGGTGATGCCAATCTAGTTAGTTTTAATGTTGCTAAGACCCAGAGGCGTGTCTTTTCCCCGCAATAAAGAGCCTATTCCATCCGGCTCCATCTTTCCGTCGTGTCTATAACGGACCATCTCGACCTTCTTGGTGTTACGTTAACATCGACCCTTAATTTTGGTTAATTAATTTCGTATTCTTTTCGTGGGAGTTATGGCCACCTCTGGTGTCAGAGTTAATTAAGCTGCCTCTGGGAATCCCCACAGGCCTCCGCTATTTCAGACTTACGCTACATTGGTGTAATTGCTGCAAGGCGTTCCAGTGCGAGGATGAACTAATAAATAAATAAATCTATACACAAAATATTATAAAGCTGAAGAGTTTGTTTGTTTGTTTGAACGCGCTTATCTCAGGAAATAACTGGTTGGAATTGAAAAAGTCTTCTTGTGTTGGATAGTCCATTTATCGAGGAAGGTTATAGGCTATATAACAATAGGCTACGACAAATAGGAGCGGAGCATAAATGAAAAATGTTGCAAAAACGGGCAAAAATATTTTTTTTTGAGAGCTTCGGTTGCGTGCGCTGCGTAAACGGTTTAAGTTACGCAACAATAATTAATTAAGGGTAGGTAGGGTAGGAAAGGCAGGGTAGGGTAGGTAGGGTAGGGTAGGTAGGATAGGTAGGGTAGGGTAGGTAAGGTAGGTAGGGTAGGGTAGGTAGGGTAGATAGGTAGCCAGTTGACGGGAGCGAAGCCGTGTGGGACAGCTAGTTAACTATATAAGGATATATTTGGTACATTAATTGAGGCAAAGGCTCAGTTGGCTGCAAAAAAGATGGGGATCCTTGCAAAGGTGAGAGGGTACTTCACGCCTGAACAGCTGCTCAAATTGTATAAAGCGCAAGTTCGGACATGCATGGAGTACTACTCTCACCTCTGGGAGGGATCTGCCAAATATCAACTCTCACTTGAGTCGATTGACTAACGGGCCAAGAGGCTTATCGGCAACGATGCTCTGATCGCCTCAAAGCTCCAGAGCCTTGAACATCGACGCCAAGGGGCCAGTCTTTAGGTTTTTTATCGGTTACATTTCAGGGAGTGTGCGATGGAACTGCACAATATGATACCTCCTAACCCTTTCCATCACCGGACAACAAGACATACGGCAATGCGTCACCGATACATGGTGGACATCCCACCCATACGTACAAAGCGTTTTGCGAATACTTTCATTGTGCGCACAGCTTAGGAGGGAATTCCCTGCCGGAGTCTTTTTCTTTCTTTTTCCTGATATCTACAACCTTGGGGTCTTTAAGTAAAGAGTGAATAGGTTACTTCTAGACAAGCGTGCTTCACCGTCGATCACATCATCACTTACCATCAGGCGAGATAGTGGTCAAACGCGAGCCTATCGATAAATAAATAAATAAAAACCATGATGGCAATCTTCAGGAACTGGTGATTCCAATTGTGTTTGCGCTTGTGATTCAAGAATCATTACAGCAAAAGAAAATTTAGTCAGTGCTATGTCCAGTAGGTACAGTCGGTCGACCTGGACACGTCTTTGGATGCACTATGAAAACCGCTCTTACTACGTAAATATAGCGCAGTCAAGATCAAAGTGTATACAGAGACGTGTGGTCAATTATTCATGTCTATACCTATATGTTTACTGGCCGATGTTTTATTCAAAAAAATAATTAATTAAAATTAATATACGGTTCTCGTTCTCTTTTTAATAATATTATACATATAAACCTTCCTCTTGAATCACTATCTATTAAAAACCATATCAAAATCCGTTGCGTAGTTTTAAAGATCTAAGCATACACAGCGGGCAGCGACTTTGTTTTATACTATGTAAGGATACGTCGCGGGATATAAAGCATGGTTCTTGGATAGTTGCAAACCTCTCTTCCAAAAATTTAAAATTCTACCACTGCCCTGTATTTATATAAGAGATATCTGCATTTTTACAAAGAAGCACATGCATCACTTTAAGCAATATACAGAGGTTATCACAAGACAGAAAAGAGCAAAGTTTCGCAACCTACTGTATCATCCACCTTGTTATAAAGATATTTATAAGAAAAATGTGTTTAATATGTGTATATTAATCTATAATAACTTACCAAATGAATTGAAATTGTTACAGGGTAATTTATTTAAAACAAAATTGACAGAGTGGCTACTAAAGTGTTGTTTTTATAGTGTTGGGGAATTTATGGAACATGGAAATAATGGTTTAATGAATAAATAATAATGTCAGTATTTTGTAAAAATATTAAGATTCTAGTTTTGACATTTTAATTTATTTCATAGTTTTTTTTTTTTTTTTTTAATATAATTTTTGACATTTTAATTTAATTTATAGTTTTTTTTTATAATTTTTGACATTTTAATTTATTTTATGGTTCTTTTTTAACTTTTGACATTTGTTTTGTTATGTTATTTCTTAAATTTTTTTTTTTTTTTTTTGTTAACTTTACTTATATATATAGACAACTGTAATTTACTTTTTGGAATGCATAAATGTTGTTATGGTTTCTTTTTAATTTGATGATTTATTTTTTTATTATAAATAATTTGCACGCTTGCTTGCAGGCAGAATACAGTCACTTTTAGGCTTTAACATCTTCCCTTCAAAACTTTGTATTTCTGGCAAATAAACATTTTGATTTGATTTGATTTGATTTGATGCAGCACAGTCACAATATTTTATACACGCTGAAACTAGTCGTACTCACACCAAAATATGCTGGTCTAACCACCTTCATTGTTAGAAAGAGATAAGCGTATAAATTACTGGTATAACAATTGCAATTTTTACCGGTACTAATACTGGTAATTAGATAACGTAAACTGACTTATGGGTATCGTTATTAATATCGTTACTTTTTTATCGTTAACGTAACGGTAAATGGTAACGTTATAAAAAAAATAACGGTAATTCGGTCCCTGATTGCAGCTAAGTAGGCTTTACAAGTTTACGAGTCCACCTACTTATAAAATGTACTTGGAAAAGTAAAAAAAATGTATATTGATGTAGGGGGACAACAGTTTTCGAACGGCAAGGTTAATTGTGTCCCTTCGTTAGAGCAATGTCCGGTGCTTTATTGTTTACGAACGTTATTAATGTTACCTATTTGTTTTGGTGAATGAAGCTGTTTATAATGAGTGTGTCGGAAACCAACGTTAATGAAGTTGCAGCTCTACACCAAATGAGTTACTAAAAACAAAAGGAAAAGGGGAATCCCTCAGAAACCGAAACAGAAGATTTCGGGAACTGCAACCAACACCACTTACAAAGGCTCTACATTGAGAAGAGGCAAGGAACGAAACCGCGAGCCAGGGGATGCTACAACAAGGGAAATAACCAGGGGAATAAATTTGGGTTCAGCTTTGAAAATGTATTTATTATTATTTGTAATTTTTGCAACAACAACTTGATCCTTTTATTTTGTTTGGTAAGCGTTGCCTTAACAACTAATCAACTAATAATCCAAATCTTAACTAATCTTACTTCTTTTATAAACGCAAAAGTTTGTAAGGATGAATGGATTGATGGATGTTTGTTACTCTTGCATTCAAAAACTACTGATCGGATTTTAAATAATAAATTATCTAAATTACGGGACATAGTGTTAAGGGGCTGAGGACGAATAGTTGACAATCTACATCTGAGGTTCTAAGCCACGCCCACTGTCATCGATAGCTTAGGGGCAAACTTAAATTGGAGCGAAAAGTATTTGAAAATTAAATACACAAGGCCGACCACAGAGGCCCACATCTTAAACGGACTCTACCGATGGTTTTTTCAAAAATATTACCGCGCAAGTTCTTATTTCAAACTGGCGGCTAGCATCTGACATCAGATCGTTCACTGTTATTTTGCCTATGAATGCAACCTTATTGCTACGAAAATAAAGATCACTAAAATAGGTAATCTGGCTAGTGTCATACTAGTCTTTGCCGTGCAAATTGAATAAATATTTTATTTATGTATGCTTCTATGCGACTGCCACATATAAGAACACAGTAGGTGAATTTTTTTTTATAGTGATTTTATAGCCAGATATATATATATATATAGAGATATATTTATATTATTTTAATGAGTTCTACTTTAATGAAATGGACTGTGTAATATTAACTGTGTAATGGAAACTTTAAATTTGAATTGAGATTTGGTGCTTTCATTAATCAATTTAATCATTATTTACAATAGGAAAGTCCCATCAAATTGTAAAACACCTTAAATTTACAAATATCCAGAACTTACTAGATTCGGCATTGTCTTTATTAGACATAAATAAAATATCCAATAGAATTTAGGACACTATTAATATCATTTGTACAATTCGTAGGTTCATATTCCTTGTTTAGTTTTCTCTTGAAATATTATAATATCATTTAGTTACTAATACAACATGACTTTCCATAGCCTACTTCAAATCATAATATATTTTTGCGCTATCCTGGAATATAATAGTTTCAAGGCACTTACTGGGTTTTGATATACACCATCCCTCTGTGGTGAGGAGATCACGTGGTGCCGTTTTTGAGGTAACATTAGTTCTATTTTTAAAGAGGTTTAAATACTTTTTAGTTATGGACTTAGTAAGTAAACTAAACGACATTAGTAGTTTATAATACAAGAAAAATGAAAATGCTAGTGACGGCGTTAGTGCCAGAGAATAAAAATAATACAGAGTTTGACAATATTCCTTGTGATTTCGTTAGTTCCAATTAAAGCCATCAGGCTACATGATCTGGCTGCATTATACCTGATATTTTTTTGACAGATTGAATTGACGAGAAGTAAATCGAATATTGTTTTTGCATTTTGCGGAAAAAAGCGACACACGTCCTCCTAGCAACGCCATAAAGCGGTCACTGTCGAATTGCACTGGATGGAAAGAGAAGCACGATGGAATTTGTATAGATTTTTTTATAAAATATAATAAATTGAATTACTTAAAAATAATGAATGAAATTTCAAAATATAAGACAATGAATTTTTGCGTCCTGTTATGATACGTTATTATTGTTAATTGTACAAATGTTCGCTGGACAGTATTACAGGTTTTTTTTTTTTTAAGATCACGTTATGAGGTTAATTTGCCATTCAATTGTATCGATATTTTTGTGCGTAAACGTGTTTCGGCCACAACAAAGTTTTCGGAAATATGATCAAGATTAACATATCTTTATTCCGCTGACACATCTTCAATAGATTAGGCAAAAAAATGTTTAAAAGAATGCCTTTAACATACAACACCAAACATATCTTTAAGTCCAATTTTGCGCCCCGTTGTTGAGGATGGGAAGAATACACAGGTCCATAAGTTTTCGTTGAACTATACTATATTATTATATTTGCGGTATACAGTATATCTCATCTTTTAAGTACAAAATTACTAATGTATAATGCATGACCGTTTAACCGTTGTTCTATACTCCAACCAAATAACAGTTAACAAGAAATTTCACTGCAGATTTATTGATCAGAAATGGTATTACCGTAAGAGCCGTAGATTTGGGTAGAGATTAGTATGAAATCTAATAGATTTAAAACATAAAAATTAAATTATGGCTTTAGAATAGGTATGGGTCTTCATTATGTATTTCAAATTTCTATAATCGGTCTCAAATAGATTTTAACAGGCTTTTAAGAAAGATAACATCATTTGAACCAATCAGAACCACCATTTAGAGCAAAATAGCGTTTTAACATTGTTTTACATGATAAAATTCATTGGACCAAAAATTATTTTGATACTTGATTTCTATACTATATTTATCCCGGATAACCTACAAAATTAATTAAAAGTTTTCTCAAAATCACGAGAAAATTGCTTGTCGATAACTTATCACGACAAAAACCGATTTATTTATGAACCTAATACAGATTCCCTTCGTGACGTCACATAATATCAAAGAAAGTAACTACAAACATTTTTCTAATCAAAGTAATTGAGTAGAACAAATGGAAAGTAGGCTTTGTCATCGCAGTTCTTTTTACTTATGAATATATTATACAGTACACAAAAGAAACCGTTTGGTTTGTATAACATGGCGTTTTTTCCTCATGGCTTTTATAGGTATTTCATCGCCCAACATACATGCTATGTTATACAGGCTGTCCTGTAAATCAACGTCAAGCTGGCACTCGTGAAAGGTAACAGATTATTTTAAAATAAAACTTGGTCATGTTCTTTTCAAATTATAAGGATAATTTTTTGTTCGGAATAACTAGCTCCCTGTGATGCTATCAAGTCCTGTGACTACAAATATTATTTTACTTCTTTTTTAGGGTTCTCTTCCTCAAAAACCGCACCATTATAGGGTCACTTTGTTGTCCGTCTGTCTGTCTGTCTGTCAAGACCCTTTATCTCGGGAACGCGTGGAAGTATCGAGTTGAAATTTTCGTACAGTCAAAATTTCCAACTCCTTGCAGCTGTGAAAAAAAATGCTTTTAGAGTAACGCAATCAAGAGATACAGCCGTTAATGACGCATATTTTACAATTGCAATGGAATCAAGATCTAGAGAGTACTTCCCGTTGACCTAGAATGAAATTTGCCAAGAAGAATGTCTTGAATTGAACTAGTTAAGGAAAAAATCCGATAACCGTAAAGTGCCTTGTACCTTCATAAAATAAAAAGATTATTAACTTATTTTCATTTGGTAAACTGACCGCGAGTTATGTCGATATATGGGGACTAAAGTTTTCCAACGGCAAAGATAATTTTGTTCCTAAATTCTGTTAGTATGTACTTATTTTGAATTTAATATTGGGTAAAAGTCTAACATTTTATTTAAAAATGAGGCAGTTATGTTTTAATTTCAAACGGTAATTAGAGTAGGTTATTCATAGTTATATTACAAAAAAAAAATTGGAGAAAAGTTAATATTTGTAGTCACAGGACTTGAAAAATCGTAGGTGTCAGTATTTTCCGATGTTTCTGATACTTACTTATAATTTGAAAATATTTTTCTGATAACTGTTACGAGTTGGCCTACCACCCGTTTCCGACTCGACGTTAACAGCCTGTATGAACAATGAAGACTGGGGCTGGTGACAAAGTGACACTCTGTCGGGAATAGCGATTTTCAAAGTGCGAAAATGTTGGGGATTAACAACCTGACTTTTTTATAGCATAATTTAACTTTTTGACAGTCGCTAATGCTGATTGAAAGTCAGTTTGTTAAGACGCCTTGTCCTAAAGCTGGCAGGATTCAATGACTTATGAAATTACGAAACACAAAAGGTCTATGTCGGAAAAGTACCGTCTTTTTTATTTAATGCAACAAGAATATAAAAATACCCTGACATAATATGTAGCCAAAACTTGACATCTAGACCACCTCTTACATAAAACGCATGCATAATCAAAATCTTACTACACCTAAAACTAGTTCCACTGTATTCCCAGACAAAATTGGTCGCATACATTTTAAAAAGAATTAATTTTAAATGGGAATTTGCGTTTTGTAGCGAGAGATAAACAAAGCATAAGAAAAGAAAGAATGAACGAGATGAAATGTGAATTTAATTTTACAGTTGGCCGGTCTTTGAATGACAAGGGTGTGTGTGGATGTGTCGTCGGGATATCGCAGTTTCGGTCTTTTCTTAATGTTATTATTGTTTTACGAGTATGTTCGGTTGTCCCACGGGGTAACATAATTTTGTATTAAGGTTAAGCTTTTAATGGTTCTCGTGAAATTTTGATTATTTATTTACGTTTTTTTTTACAAATTTAGGCGCTTCTTATTTGGTAATCGTTTTTTCCACGGCCTGTTCTACAGGAGTTGTGCATAAAAAGTAGCTTAGGGTACTCAGCGATAAAGTACCTAGCTTTCTATCACTGACAGAATTTCAATATTATCATCGGATCAGTACGCCTAGATACACCATCATACATAATTAACTACATTCAATATGCGGCAACATCATCATCATCCGCACCCTGACTGCACCGCACTGGTGGTCATATTTCTTTATTTTCTTGTGCCAATCCCCACGCTCTGATGCCATCCTAATCTAGGTTCTACGTGCGGTGGCAACCTGTCATGTCACTGCATCTCGCCATTTCTTCCCCTCAAATAACAACTAAATTGTAATAATTTCTAACATCAAAGTAGCTCACGAAATTATATTTGCTGCAAATCATAATTTTTCACAAAATTGTTTACAGCAAATGTATTTTTATTTCTGCGGGTTACCTTGACAGCTTAATGAAATCTTTTTTGTATTTCTTACATTTTCTCGTTTTCTCTGTTAAATAAATGTCAATCACTGTGTTTGATAACGTGAACGCGATATATCCTCGTCGTGTTGGGTCTCTTGTGAACGTTAGGAAAACATTACATTCTATTATATCGTGACACGTTAGATTATGTTTTCATTGGCGTTTTAAGTTGGTGATCAATAGTGAGTGTGAACGTAGTCAACTGAGATTTGAGATAAAACTGGAGTAGCTACCGTTACATATAACTTTATGTTTGGATTAGGTTTTAATATGACCTATTTGGTTTATATTTGAAAACCAACCCAACTATACAATTTACTAGACAAAATTATAGTACTACTTGTTTCCTAGCAATGTGCTATTGGTACCTAACCATGACCTTATCGATCTCGACTTTGATGAAAGGAAAAAGGAAAAAGAAGAATATAGAAAACGTCGTAACATTGTCGTAACATTGAATTGAAGTAACTGCCTAATGTTTTTCAGTGTTGGTTATGAACTTCGGTCACTGCTAACTGACGTAATTTCCAGTTAAAGTTGGTGTTATTAAGATGCTCGGTCTACGGGAAGGGCATTCTCTCGGTCTGAGTGAAACAAGCTTACATAAATTAATCAAAACTTTAAGTCAATCGGTTACACTACATTATTAATATTTATTGGTAATAGGGGTAATGTGAACAAAGGAGAATTACTCCAACATTATAGATCTTCGTGCAACCTTAGTTTAAAAAAAAATGTGATGTCCACATATACAGCCAAAGTTTGCCACAGGAAGAAAACATACTTAGATATGAATTGAATAGGACATAACAAAATTTAACATATAGTTGTAATTTATTCCATTTAATTGACACTAACAATTATGTTGGTATTCACTTTTATTAGACAAAGGATAATTTTCACGGATAGGTACTATCTTTCAAAGTATTATAAAAGACAGATACCTGTGTCGCTATCATATTATTATTCTTTTACAGCCAAGAATTTGGCTAAACAACTTGCTTCTACTGAGCAATGCCAAGGAATGTTATTTAATTCATCCAATAATTTGGTATCAGAAATTGATATTGATAATAGTTTAAATTAGAAATTAGGACAATAGGGACCACCTCTTGCAAAAGTATACAGGATAAAATAGTAAAATAAAATCAAATAAAAGTTTAAATTCGGTAAATAGTATTAACCTGGTGCATCAAAATATTCAAACATTTATGAACAAAGATTTAGAAGTAGAATTATTTATGAATTTTAACAGTATTGATATTCTTTATATAACACTAGCTGACCCTCGGGGCTTCGCTCCCGTCAACTGGCTACCTACCCTGGCTACCCTGCCTACCCTGCCTACCTTGCCTATCCTGCCTACCATGCCTACCCTGCCTACCCTGCCTACCCTGCCTGCCCTGCCCCTACCCTGCCTTCCCTGCCTACCCTGGCTACCCTGCCAACCCTGCCTACCCTGCCTAATCTGCCTAACCTGCCTACCCTGCCTACCCTGCCTACCCTTCCTACCCCTGGCTACCCTGCCTACCCTGCCCCTACCCTGGTTACCCTGCCTACCCTGACCTTCCTGCCTACCATGCCTACCCTGCCTACCCTGCCTACTCTGCCTACCCTGCCTACTCTGCTTACCATGCCTACCCTGCCTACCCTGCCTGCCCTGCCCCTACCCTGCCTTCCCTGCCTACCCTGGCTACCCTGCCAACCCTGCCTACCCTGCCTAAGCTGCCTAACCTGCCTACCCTGCCTACCCTGCCTACCCTTCCTACCCCTGGCTACCCTGCCTACCCTGCCCCTACCCTGGTTACCCTGCCTACCCTGACCTTCCTGCCTATCCTGCCTACCCTGCCTACCCTGCCTACCCTGCCTACTCTGCCTACCCTGCCTACTCTGCTTACCATGCCTACCCTGCCTACCCAGCCTACCCTGCCTACCCAGCCTACCCTGCCTACCCTGCCTTTCCTGCCTACCCTGCCTTTCCTGCCTACCCTGCCTATCCTGCCTACCCTGCCTACCCTGACCTTCCTGCCTATCCTGCCTACTCTGCCTACCCTGCCTACCCTGGCTACCCTGCCTACTCTGCCTACCCTGCCTACTCTGCTTACCATGCCTACCCTGCCTACCCAGCCTACCCTGCCTACCCAGCCTACCCTGCCTACCCTGCCTTTCCTGCCTACCCTGCCTTTCCTGCCTACCCTGCCTATCCTGCCTACCCTGCCTACCCTGCCTACCCTGCCTACCCTGCCTACCCTGCCTACCCTGCCTACCCTGCCTACCCTGCCTACCCTGCCTACCCTGCCTACCCTGCCTACCCTGCCTACCCTGCCTACCCTGCCTACCCTGCCTACCCTGCCTTTCCTGCCTACCCTGCCTATCTTGCTTACCCTACCTACCCTGCCTACTCTGCTTACCCTGCCTACCCTGCCTACCCGGCCTACCCTGCCTACCCAGCCTTTCCTGCCTACCCTGCCTATCCTGCCTACCCTGCCTACCCTGTCTTTCCTGCCTAACCTGCCTATCTTGCCTACCCTGCCTACTCTGCCTACTCTGCTTACCCTGCCTACCCTGCTTACCCTGCCTAACCTGCCTTTCCTGCCTACCCTGCCTATCCTGCCTACCCTGCCTATACTGCCTACCCTGCCTACCCTGCCTACCCTGCCTACTCTGCATACCATGTCTACCCTGCCTACCCTGCCTTTCCTGCCTACCCTGCATTTCCTGCCTACCCTGCCTTTCCTACCTACCCTGCCTATCTTGCCTACCCTGCCTACTCTGCTTACCCTGCCTACCCTGCCTACCCGGCCTATCCTGCCTACCCAGCCTATCCTGCCTACCCTGCCTACCCTGTCTTTCCTGCCTACCCTGCCTATCTTGCCTACCCTGCCTACCCTGCCTACTCTGTTTACCCTGCCTATCCTGCCTAACCAGCCTTTCCTGCCTACCCTGCCTATCCTGCCTACCCTGCCTACCCTGCCTATCCTGCCTACCCTGCCTACCCTGCCTACCCTGCCTACTCTGCTTACCATGTCTACCCTGCCTACCCTGCCTACCCAGCCTACCCTGCCTACTCTGCTTACCCTGCCTGCTCTGCTTACCCTGCCTACTCTGCCTACCCTGCCTACTAATTTGTATCTATCATCAATAGTTTTCTCAGCGCACGCCAAATAATGTATTTTACAGACAACATTTTGCTACCTTGGGTTACATTATTGCAATTTTCATAAGGATCTCTATTTTTTTTGAAAATATTTTATAGCCTATGACACTCAGGAATAATGTAGCTTTCTACCGGTGCAAGAATTTTCAAAATCGGTTCAGTAGATCCAGAGATTACCCCTTACAACGTCACAAACTCACAAACTCACAAACTCACAAACTCACAAACTCACAAACTCACAAACTCACAAACTCACAAACTCACAAACTCACAAACTCACAAACTCACAAACTCACAAACTCACAAACTCACAAACTCACAAACTCACAAACTCACAAACTCACAAACTTTACCTCTTTATAATATTAGTATAGATTGGATTAAAAGTGACCAGTAATTGTTGAATTTTAATAATCACCAGGTTGGTACTTCATTCAGCAGATTTAATGCTATACCCATGGCTCATTGATTTTAGTAAGTAACCAGCTTAAATTTAAAGACCGTAAGGACATTGTGAGCCTATCTGTTGAGCGGACAGTTTAAATAGCTTGTATAGAATCTACTAAGTTGCAAAATTACACGTCCTATCGCTATTACGAAACGGTGCTATTCCTATCACCGAGCGATGGTTACCTTTAAAGTCATTCTACTATTTGTTATGCCAGAACGGGAACCAAACCACTGCTGAATAGGAACGGGAATGTAATCGAATTTAGAAACGTTAACCTGTGATACCAGCATGACAAATAGTATGTTCTGATGTTACCAACGTATAAAATATAAATGTTACTAAATAGATAAAAGGGTCACCAAACGTGTTATTTAATACAATAAATTATTCAAACCATATAACTAAATATTTTGTTGATTCAAAAAAAGAATATTTTGATGGTAAAATAATAAAAACTTAGAAAAACGTTTCATTTTACGACTCTTGTAAGCCAGACAGATGTGAAACGAAACGTTTTGGTTGGGTTACCTATGTTTCATCGAAAAGAAATTGACAAATTATCACTTGCCAAACAATTTACCGCATAATTTCATTTGCCAAAATATTACTTAGCAAAAAATCTCTTCACAAATAATTGTAACGCAAACCTAATTTTTGGCAAGTGAACGTTTAAACAATAACTTGTTTACCAACTAGTACTTTTACCAATTTTTATGTGGTCAAATATTTCAGTTGGAATAACACATTTTACGCAAAATAAAATAAGCCAAATATTTAGTATCGTCCGTTTTCAATTTACCATTTCTATTCAGTCAATTGCTTAGTAAATGACAAAAAATTGGGTTACCTATATTTCATCGAAAAGAAAGATGCAATGAGCTGCTCCAGTTTAATAAAATTTTGGTAAACACTCAGAGGGTAAGCAAAAAAGTCATTTCGAGTTGCATATAAAAGTAGCAAAAATACTTTACTTGTCTATGAATATATGTTTTTTTTTTCTGGCTCCTCGCTGCGCTCGTCGCACTCGCGCTCGCTACGCTCGCATTTTAAATTGTCTCTCGTTTTCTGCCAAAAATGTCGTCGCTCGCGCTATACTGCACTCGCTCCTTTCTGTCAGCAAGGTTCTTGATACCCTGGCAGCCAGATGTGGGGGGATGTTTACTGTCTAAAGATTTTTTGCTGTAATAAATCGTTTAATTAAAGACCAAATGCCTTAATGACACTATCCTTAGTAATATTCTGCCAAGTAAAAATTTGACCAAAAGAAAATGTGCGTACTAAAATTATTCCAAGTATTGCATTGGTATAAAAAAAGGTTGCTAAAATTTGTTTGGGTAGTGAAAATTTGTCAAAATCTTTTCGGCAAAACGGCAGGCTCCCGTTTTGGTTATTTCAAAGTTATTCCAATGTAAACAATCAGCGGGAAGCAAACAAAAACTTTTGTTGGAAGTTCATTAAAATGGTTGACTTACTGTAAGTATTTGTTATATTATATTATTGCATAATTATATAACAAGTCAAATATCGTACCATAAACCGTTATTGTTGTTTTGTATTGTATCCAGTGCTAAGCGACAAATTTTGGTTAAGTATGTAAATATTGACGACCTACTTGAGGTCTTGAGGGTTACACACACACGACCCAAGTCACACTTGAATTAGCTAAGTATAAATAAAATGTTAAATTATGTGACAACTTGCAGATTGGTGCTTTCATTTTGTGGCAAAAGATTTAGTCTCGCTGCAGCCGTTCTTCTATTAATACGTAAATATTTTCAATGGAAGATACCAGGCGAAAAATAACATCAGTTCGACAACTCGAACTCCTGCTGACTTTCATGGAAGGACATACGAATTTTGCCGTGGGACAAGTGCGGTCCAAAGAAGGACGTGCCGTCTCAGCACGCTTGTGGGAACAGTGTGCTGAAATTTTAAATTCCGAAGGCGTTACGAGGACCCCTAAGTTTTGGTCAAAGGTATGTTTTCAAGTTGATACTATCAAATTATTAGATATTCTAATTTGACAAGACAATAGCCATTATTTTCTATCTCTTTTAGTTTTGGAATGATTATAAATGTAGAGTGCGGACTAAGCTCTCTGAAATAAATATAAGTTTTAGGGCTACAGGGGGTGGACCGAGCAGGTTAGCACAGTTATCTCCTCTAGAGGAAAGGGTGGCTGCCCTTCTAGGTATAGATGTTGGCCCGCTTACTGGAGTCCGTCAAGATCCAGAGATTCAAATTGAGGTGATTAGATATATGTTGATCATGTTAATTATATTCCAAAAATTCAATCATTTGTCTTACATGTTTTTATAATTTTTTTGTTCAATCAGTACCTCAATAATACTGAAGAGATAGAAGTGGAACATGAAGTTGCACTGCCAGCGTCAAACTCACCTGTTTTGTGAGTAACCTACTTCACCTTTTTGAGAATTGATATTAACCATTTACTTTCTAATCATTATTTCTTTCAGAGATGCTTATGGAAATATGTCCAGCGGATTCCAGCAGAACAGCAACACTGGAATCACCAACAATTATAACAGAATCTCAGCAGAGAGATGCACCTGTGGAAGCGGTCGTAGTTGTAGATGTTCAGGCAGCCAGTCAAGGCTCCACACCACCACCAATAGGTTCTCATTATTTAATAACTTATCTTATTGATTTTCTATCATAAGATTATATTATAAAACATGAATTAATGAAAAGCAGCAAGTTAATTTTTTGACAGTCTTTTTATTTCATAAAAGCTATTCAATAACAAATAAATCTTAACTCAAAGTTCAAATGCTCATGGACCTATTAGTATTATCTTTTTGACATAGAATAAACTCCAATCCATTAAAAGCGCTCTCAAGTGGAAGGCCACTTGACGACCCTTGGCTCACTAATAAATAACCAACATGCAGGTACTAAGGCGAGCAACTTTCCCACGTGCACACAAACCAAAACGATACAATAACTCTATATTTAATGTGTATAAAAATAGATTCTTACGTTTTCAGAAAAGCCTAGAAACCGACAGCCGAGACAAAATCGCCCGCGCGCAGATGGTGCCCGCCCCCGAGTACATCAGAGTAAGTTTCATTTAGTTTAACAGAAAACTGTCATTCGGAACCCAATTTATTTTATTGTAACTTACAAATTCCGGTTTTTATTATAACTATAATTAATTACATATTCTAGGGAACATGACAGCTCTCGAAGAGACCAGGGCAACCATAGCTCGCATTCAAGAGATGCGTGCGCGAACAGATGCAACATTGGCCACAGCAACATTAATTATATCAACTGCTTTGACCAGCATGGCGGAGAGTCTGCGTATCTACTTATCTCGGAGTTAGTATCTTAGACGCAGGTTTATAGAGCGAACTTAATCTAACCTTAACCTGAGCTCAATTGCGCTTCATCCGAAAATTAACCTTATCTGGATATAGTTAATGTTGTATTTCATATGATAAGCTTGATCCCAGATGTCTGTAAGAATATGCTACCCAACGTTATTGTAATAAGGTTTATTTTCGGATGAAGCGTAACTCTGATAAGCTTCAGTGATTTGGGCCGAAGTATTTTTTTTGACATTGAGTATCTGAGTATGGTCACATAGAGATTGCATTGTGTGCACTGATTCAATCAACAGTTTTAGATAAAGTTATTTGAATTGTAGTTAGTATAGTTGTAGGTTAATAATAACATTATACAAAGCAACCAGGTTTCATTTATATATTTTATAATAACGGCAATATTGATTGTTTCAGATGAATGAGTAATGAAGATGACTGATGCATGGATGAAGAAGATTATTGCAGTATATAGTATTATTCATAATCAAGCTCAAAACAAATGTTTCATTAAAACCACACCTATTTCTTCCTTTGTTTTAATGGTTAAGCTATATTATCATTTACTTATATCCTAAAACATAAAAAACTAAAATTACTAAAACTAAATTTAATAATTTGAGATAGACACTACAAGTACAATCTGTTTCTTAAATTTTAACAGAGCTATGTCTGTTAAAATGTAAAAAGACACTTTTAACTTGTATTGGTACTGCGGTTGGCATTAAGAAAATTGAGATTTATTGCCTTGAAGACCTCAGGCGTTGCACCAAAGCTGCTTGGTAATTCCGCCCTTGCTCTAAAAGGTAATTCGGGCGCCGCCGTGGTCCATGTCCACCAGGAATTAATCCAGCAGCATCATTTACTTCTCCTTGCTGCTGCCCCATAACTTCTAGGTCCTCATCATCTAACTCAAGACCTGACTTGAGCGAAATGTTGTGCAGTACACAACAAGCATTTGTTATTTTTGCTGCAACTTCTGGCTTGTAGTGCATCTTTCTATCTACTAGTAAGCATCTGCAATAACAATGTAATTTGTAATAATTGCAATTTTAATTTTATTATAAATTTACTAAAGAGTTATAATAAAATGTATACCTAAATCGAGCTTTCAAAATTCCTATACATCGTTCTACAACATTTCTCGTACAACTATGCTTCTCAGTGTAGTATGCTTCTGGACTGTTTGGATTAGCATTGATTATAGGGGTTATCATTGCTCGCCTTAAAGGAAATCCTGAATCGCCTGCAAAATTAATATAATTTATAAGTATGTAATCAAAGAGGGATGTTACACTGTTATAAATCTAGGATCAAGTCTCATATCCTATAAATGTATGTAATAAATATTATGAACACAAAGTACTCTTTTTATGTCTATATCTAGTCAAATATGATCTATGATTCTAGATTGAAATAGTATGATAGTTTAATATCCCCTATATTAGATATTATTGAGTAAACTGTGATGAAATAATTACCATACCTAATAAATAAAAATCTTCACCAGTAGTGTTTATCAATTATCCAGGATTGGCTTTAGGGCACTATCATGAGTTGATCCCGGGTTACTCGGATCAACACTATATAAATTCGGGCATCTGAATCACAAATCTGAAAAAGTTTAAGATATTAATATTTATTTATTTCAACTGCTATCTCTTTAAAGATTTTAAGGAAGAAACAACTCACAATTAAAGTATTTAAGAAATGATATCCCTTTCTGTTAAAATAACGCTCTTCGTGAATTTTTGGCGGAACTATAGCAACATGTGTACCGTCAATGCACCCCAGAACTCCAGAAATGCCAAACTTTCTATAGAAGCTGTAAATAACACATTATTTATATTAATAAGGATATGAGCTAATGGCTCTTCATATAGTCAGAAATGGATATAAGACAATACTTGCCCTCTTTTGATTTCATCACGATCTTCTCTGGAGCTTGGAAATTTAACATATTTTTTAAAAATATTTGGCATGTTTAGCACCTCAGTCACTTGTTTAAGTGCTCGAAAAACTGAGGGTTGTGATACGGCATGACATTGCGACTGTCCTACCAGCGTTTGGTACGAACCAGTCTCATAAAAAGCCAGTGCAACCAAGATCTAAAACAACAATTGAGAATATTTTATCAAGTTGTGAAACACATACTAGCGCATAATTGTACAATTACTGAGTGCTTACCTTTGTTTTCGTATCAATGCCATCAGAACGAAGATTAACGGGCATATGAGGACTGATTTCCTCAGTTAAAGCCCTTGCAAGATCTTTGGAGAGTCGGTATGTTTTAATGAACTGTCGATGCACGGTTCGGGTTAGTCGTTTCCTATGGAGAAGAACCGGCAAGAAACTCCATGGTTACTCTTTTAAAAATGGTTTTATTTTACAATATTTCCATGTTACAGCATTAGTACTTAGATATGGGGGGACAACGTAGGCCCGAATTATGACAATAAGTCGTAAGAAACTAAAAAAAAAAAGAAAAAGATTATATAAAAAAGTTAACAAATGTTAACTAGCATCTAGAAGGCCTACAATGTTCACACATTCACAAAACAATCGGTAAAAGAATCTATACAAAGGTAAAAATAATAAAAATAAGTATAACAAAACTAAATTTAACATGTTGCACAAATTTTGTTATCAGTGCTGTAACTATTCTTAGCAAAGGGCTTTAAAGATGATTGAAAACCATCGTAAAAAGTCTAATTAAAAGAAGGAAAGAAAAAATGAGATTGAGAATAGTTAGAGACATCCACATATTTGTGCCGTTTACAAGTTACCAGGGAAGCTGCATGCGCAGAAGGAGCTAAGGCCAAATGTTTTATCTTCAACGTAGTCCTTGATTTTATAATATGCTTTTTTAACAAGGATACGTTTGATGTAGTTTTTGAACCTTCCATCGGTCAGTTCTATAACTGACTTTGGCAACTTGTTATAAAAGCGTATACCGTTTATAAGAAAAGACTTGCTAGTTTTCGTTAATCTGAATTTGTGTATTACAATTTCGTGTTTACTGCGTGTATTTAAATTATGGAAGTCGCTTCTAGTTTTGAAAAGCCTCCGATTTTTACGGACATACAAAATACATTCCAAAATATAAAGTGAAGGTAGAGTCAGTATATCGATCTCTTTAAATTTTTCTCTGAGGGACTCGCGAGGACCCATTTTATAGATTGCGCGGATTGCGCTCTTTTGTAGGATGAAAATTGAGTCAACGTCTGCTGCTGATCCCCACAGTAGAATGCCATAAGACATAATACTGTGGAAATAAGCATAGTATACTAACCTAGCTGTAGCTACATCGGTTAGCTGCCTTATTTTCCTTATTGCATATGCAGCCGAACTTAACCTACCCGAAAGAGTACTAACGTGCGCGCCCCACTGCAATTTTGAATCGATAGTAATCCCTAAGAATACAGTTATAACTTCAAGATTTTTGCCGTCAAGATTTAGGTTTAGGTCATGTTGTGGTACATTTGGTAAAGAGAACTTTAGACATTTTGTTTTTTTCGCATTCAGTAAAAGATTGTTAGCTGCGAACCATTTTGAGAGAACAATCAGACTTTCGTTGACATTTAAGACATCCGTATCTTGCCTATCTATTTTAAAAATTAGCGAAGTATCATCAGCAAATAGAATTATATCCGATAATTTAGCCATCATAAAAGGGAGATCATTAATGTAAACAAGAAAAAGGAAAGGGCCGAGAATTGAACCTTGGGGCACGCCCATCTTGACTAGAGACGCGGAGGACGTCGCCCCATTAACATTTACTTTTTGCTGTCTGTTTGATAAATAGGAAAGCACGAGATCAGCAGATTTTCCAGGAATTCCGTAGTGGTGTAATTTACAGATCAGTGTGTTGTGGTCGACGCAGTCGAAAGCTTTTGAGAGATCACAGAAAATGCCAATGGCATCCTGGGACCTCTCCCAAGCCTCCAAGATGTGACTGATGAGTTTTACTCCCGCGTCCGTTGTCGACCTACCTTTCGTGAAACCAAACTGTTGACTATGCAGGATCCCATTTGAATTGAAGTGAGAAAACATCTGTTCCAGCATGATTTTTTCATAGATTTTACTCAATGCTGGAAGCACGGATATAGGTCTATAATTAGAAGGATCACTCTTACAGCCTGATTTGAAAATTGGTACTACTTTACTGTGTTTCATTAAGTCAGGAAAAGTTCCGCTGTCCAAACATTGATTGAATATGCCTGTTAGGATCATTGTACATTCTTGACGATACATTTTTTCTTCTTACACTTCCATTGTCTACCTCATGGGCAAGGTCAACAAAATCCATATAGAACATCATTATTTTTAGATAAAAAGTGAAAAAAGTCCTAGACCGATGCAACAAAAGTTACACTTTACCAACTTTTACTCAACCGCGAATTTTGACAGATAAACCGTCCGATTGTCGTTCCGCTGCGATTCTATCAATGTGTCAGAACATTAGTAGAATGCGTGTAAATGTCACGCTTGCGTTCGATTTTGTTAGCAGAATACGATCTTGCGGTTATCTCGGTCGATCGTTGCGTTTCGACTAAACCGTAACTTATTTTGGATCGTTATTCATTAGTAGAATGAGAAGTGTGAGTCTATCTGGCAGGCCCCAACGAGATTTATCAACAGGTGATACCTTTTCATAAAGACATTATTTTGTACCTTAATAAAATAAATATGATATATTTTGTACCTCGACAGTTCTTGATTGAATTACGTTTTTATGAAGTGTCTAGCTAGCGGGCCCCTTAAGATTATTTTCATAATTATTATACTTTCAGATCGCCCAATAGTGCTTGGAGTTAGAAACTATTATGTACCTTACAAATCCAAAATTTCAACTTTCTGGGAGCTATACTTCAGAAGATATTCGTTATTTAAACAAACGTCCAGCCAGCGGGCCCTTTTTCATATATTACTCTTTTATATCATACAATACTGTTAGGAGCTTGATACTAATATGTACCTTACAAATCCAAAATTTCGACTTTCTGTGAGCTTCAGAAGATATTCGTTATTTAAACAAACGTCCAGCCAGCGGGCCCTTCATAAAATACTACTATTTTGTAACATACAACAGTGCTTGGAGTTAGAAACTATTATGTACCTTACAAATCTAAAATTTCGACTTTCTGTGAGCTTCAGAAGATATTCGTTATTTAAATAAACGTCCAGCCAGCGGGCCCTTCATAAAATACTACTATTTTGTAACATACAACAGTGCTTGGAGTTAGAAACTATTATGTACCTTACAAATCTAAAATTTCTACTTTCTGTGAGCTATACTTTAGAAGATATTCGTTATTTAAACAATCGTCCAGTCAGCGGGCCCTTTTTGAAATATTACTCTTTTATATCATACAATACTGTTAGGAGCTTGATACTAATATGTACCTTACAAATCCAAAATTTCGACTTTCTGTGAGCTTCAGAAGATATTCGTTATTTAAACAAACGTCCAGCCAGCGGGCCCTTCATAAAATACTACTATTTTGTAACATACAACAGTGCTTGGAGTTAGAAACTATTATGTACCTTACAAATCTAAAATTTCGACTTTCTGTGAGCTTCAGAAGATATTCGTTATTTAAATAAACGTCCAGCCAGCGGGCCCTTCATAAAATACTACTATTTTGTAACATACAACAGTGCTTGGAGTTAGAAACTATTATGTACCTTACAAATCTAAAATTTCTACTTTCTGTGAGCTATACTTTAGAAGATATTCGTTATTTAAACAATCGTCCAGTCAGCGGGCCCTTTTTGAAATATTACTCTTTTATATCATACAATACTGTTAGGAGCTTGATACTAATATGTACCTTACAAATCCAAAATTTCGACTTTCTGTGAGTTATACTTCAGAATATATTCGTTATTTAAACAAACGTCCAGCCAGCGGGCCCTTCATAAAATACTACTATTTTGTAACATACAACAGTGCTCGGAGTTAGAAACTATTATGTACCTTACAAATCTAAAATTTCTACTTTCTGTGAGCTATACTTCAGAAGATATTCGTTATTTAAACAAACGTCCAGCCAGCGGGCCCTTCATAAAATACTACTATTTTGTAACATACAACAGTGCTCGGAGTTAGAAAATATTATGTACCTTACAAATCCAAAATTTCAACTTTCTGGGAGCTATACTTCAGAAGATATTCGTTATTTAAACACTTATGAAGAACAAGAACATCAGAAAATGGATAAAACTTTCAAGCTACAGAAAACACTGAATTTATAAAACCTCTGTGTTTGTTTAGGCCTTTCTTCTCAAAGTAGTCAGATAGGAAACGCCGACCTCCTCTAGTTTTAAAAAATATGTTCGACATGTAAAAGTGTTTGTACAAACCAACTTACAGAAATAACATCATTTATCATTTACAATAAATTGTTGTTAATATGTAGGTACCGTGAACTCTGTATCGAAACATTTGGTTTCAAGGTCCCCGCAGATATGCGAGACGAAATTGTTCTATGTAAAGTATACCGTAGAACAATTGCTATAAAAACGATCATCGCATCGTTGTGACATTCTCGTGTCACGCCTGTCTGCTAGAACTCTCAAAATAGTAGGTAGTGGGCAGGTTACCTTATTATTTCCTATACAGGGTGTATATTCCAAGTGTGTGAGTGACCAAATCGACGAAACTTTTAAAAATGTGAAATTCTGGGGGTAGGGTAGGGTGAGAATGAGAGTGTCAACTTTATTTTAATCACATTGTCACCGAAAAGATACGATAACAGTAATATAAGGTAGGTAGGTATTTAACTTTATGTATGCGTTTATGAAGTCTTAATACATGAGCAATGTTCATTCATTTCTATAACTTGTTTGGCCCCATTGTATCTCAGCTTTTAATAGGGACGTCTTTTGTGAAAAGCCGCTGACACATCGTGGCCTAGTTAGCATTGTTATAACATGGTTTTAGACGTTGTTCAGTTCTTTTCTGCTCAAAAATATATATATTCAGTGTTTTCTATAGCTTGAAAGTTTTATCCATTTTCTGATGTTCTTGTTTTATATGTTCATTTTTAGATTTGATGACAAAAAATACATTAAATGATGCTTTTACATTTAGAGACCTTTTACAGTAAATAAAAAAAATTGGGATAGTGTAACTTTTTGTCCAAGTTGAACCTAAATAGGCAATACAATTACTTATACGTCAAACCGATGTTAAACATGTTAATTATCTCACATTAACTCTAAATTAGGCAGAAAACGTCCTCTGAATTATTTATTATATAATTAGACCAAAAAAACTTTTATGTGATTAAGCATCCCTCGTTTGATTAAGCACCATTTCGTTTCAAGGCTCTGCTTTAAGTAGGCTCGTGATTAATTCCTACGCTCTTATTTGGGAGGCTTTACAAATTCTTATCTGGCAATTTAGGATGCGACAGACGTTGCTAAGTAAAGACTGTAAATAGAGGCGTGTTTTACATTATGCTAAGTTCAGTATCTGCGCTTAAGTCCGTGCTTCGCCAGTTTTTGCAACTTGTGTTTCAGAAGACGTTTCCTGCTAAATCGGATTTGGTAAATTACCTAATTACCTGAACTTCAGTAAAAAAAATTTTCACTATGCGATTTAATTTTATACCGAATTGTGTTAACCATTATACTTAGGTCCATGTATCAGGCATACAAAACTACTCATATCAGGCAAAACTACTCATATCGTACAATAAATCTGACGATGACAAAATAATTTCAAAATTATTAGAGAGTGTTTCAATTCGTATGGATTGTTCGAGCAAAGATTTTTTTCGAATCACATTTAAACATATAAGTGGTATAAATTTTTGTAATCACCACTAAAAATCCTTCATTTTGATACCTCGATAGGTTTCGAAGAAAAAAAAATGAAGTCCTCTCCAATATGGCGCACAAAATCCGACATTTTCGTTATATTTTAACATCACTTATCTAAGAATACTTGGCGGCCAAGCCCTATCTAACGATGTATTAATTATAAAAATCCGTCTAGCGGTTTGCAAGATAAGAGGTAATAAAGAATATTACATACATACAAACATACATATATACATACAAACATACAATATACGCACGAAAAACATAACCCTTTCCTTGCAGTCGGAGAATTAGGAAAAAGAAAAAGGAAATAATGAGAAGGGTTCAGAAATCTTCAAACTTTAATGAGTAAATTTGTTAAGCTTGTGGTTCTCACTTTGATAACAAACAAAAGCCGCTCGATAGCTGCTTATTACGTACTCGCACAGCACCCAAACCGCTGACAAGCGATTGCCTCATTACCACACGAGGCGCAGACGAAGCACAACGTTATGCAGCCCGACACCGTACATCGAGGCCCTCGTGGGTTCGTCACTTTTCGCACGGCATCGGTCAACTGTCGTCTATCCTAAGCTATTTTATATAATTGAAATTTTTATTAATTAAATTTAAGTTGAATAAAATTTTGTATTTTTTTAAATCCTCCAGCTACAGCCTTCGTAATTGGCGCAGTCGGTAGGATACTCGCGGGCCAGTTCGCGAGATTAAATTGATAGGATCACGAGTGGCCGTCGGGCACCGTACGAGTATCCAGAACTTACAAGAGCTGCAGACCAGAGGAGTATCTAGACTGATATACAGAAAAGATTCAAAACCATTACAAGTAAGTACTTTAGAATCGCTCTAGAGTCGCTTCCTTTTTATCCTTAACTGTTACCTTTTAATCGTTCCAAGATTTTCCATCCACGGCAATCTCGGTCCCCTAGGTTAGATAATAATCGTAGAATTTGTATTTTAGACGCTAATAGAAATCTAGAGGCGGAACCGTCGGATAATCGTAGTTTAGACTGAGATATCGAGTATGGCTGACTCAGTTGATCAAGTTTACAAGGTCATACGCTTGGTTCCTGAATTCGACGGAAACTCGAACGTACTAACTAGATTTATAAAATTATGCGATCAGTTAGTACAACAGCGTATGCATAAAAATGGACCGCAATTTCAGCTAACTAATTTGGCATTATTAAACGGAATTTTAAATAAGATAGTGGGACCTGCATCGCGTACGATTAATTCCAATGGTATTCCGGTGACCTGGGAGGGAATTAGGAGTGCTTTAGTTAATAATTTCGCCGATCAACGCGATGAGACATCCTTGTTTAATGACTTAACGCTTTTAACTCAAGGTTCGCAACCCCGCAAGAATTTTATGAACAGTAGCAATATCTCTTTAGTACTATTATGACTTATATCAGCCTGCATGAAACGATAGCGAGTACCATTGAATCGAAACGTCCCTTGTACAAGAAACTCACGTTACAGTCGAACCTACGTGGTCTACGAGACCCGTTGGGTTCTCGCATTCGGTGCATGCGGCCTGATACGATTGAAAAGGCATAAGAGTTTGTCCATGAAGAGATGAATACGTTATACCTGCAGTAGCGTAACGACCATGCTCCTGACAGGAGGTCGCAGCCTCAGCACCAGGTCAGTCCTAAATTTTCTTATGGCCTCATGCCACCGAATCACGCGGCACCACCTACACCGCGCTATTTTAATATGCCACCCTTTAGGCCTTCCAATATGCCAGGATCCTCGCGACCGTCTATGCCTCAAGGGCAGCAACCTATTCCGATTTGGAGAAATCAACCTCCTCAATATCGCGGGCCCACACGTACGCAGCAGATGCCTGCGCGAAAAACAAGATTTATCCAAAATGAACTATGGGTGTGAAACTTGGTCACTAACCAAATGGCTTAGAGACAAGCAAAGCCAAATACCAAAGAGCCACGAAGCGCAGCATTACAGGGTTCAAAGTTCTGGACAGGTTGTGAAATTCCAACCTCAAGACGAAACAAAAAATAGCAAAAGTGGAGATGGACCGGTCATATGATGCACGGGGAAATGGGGCAAAGCAGTGAGAAACTGGTACCCAAGAGATGGGAAAAGAAGCCTGAAAGACAGTGCCAGAAAGACCGCTGGTGTAGGCGAGAAGCTCAGGACAGACCCCAGTGGAAACTGTTAGTAGAGGCCTATGCTAAGAGGCACATTGAGATTAGGGACATTTTATAAAATATTAAAGGTGTATTTTATAGACTACAGATTTATATCTCTGATTTCAGAATAAAAGGCCTGGTTATTCCGATTATATTATATCTATTTTATAATGTTTTTTTTTTATTAACAAACATACAGACCTTACATACCTATTTATAATATAAGTAGGATCCACAAGACAAAAAAAGGTTACAATGATGAAATAGTGTACAGTAACTTTGGTATGCTTTTATAGAATTACCTGAAATGATATCTTGGTTATCCTGATTTCACCACTGACGCAAAATCATAAAATCTTTATATTTCTCACTCTCTGTATAAAAGTTAATGACTCGCCACTTGACAAAACTTCGGCATTTCTTTGCTCTTCCTATGAGTATGTTAAATATAATTGTAGAGATGATACTGCTGAAACAAACTCTCTGAATGATGGTGAAATCCGTATCAAAAGTAACAGAGAAACAGGAAAACCATCAACTACTTTTTACTGTTTTAATAATAAGTAACGATTTCCCCAGCACTGTTGTCTCATTGTTTTTGCCTCAGTAATATTAGTTTAATCTTCTTGTCCAAGTCTCCAGAATTCACCACAGTGCTTACGAGGTCGACAGCTTGTAACATTCTAAATATTAAACTGCACTCTCGAAATAGCTATTTCTTTGCGAAGTATCTCAACTTCAACTTAATTTTAAATTTATAGTTCGTTGGTGTGAACTACAGTTTCTAGTTTCGGTCTTTTATGTTTAGAATTCTGCGGTAAAAAGATTTTATAACGGTAAGATAAAATATTTGGCATTCGACTGAGGATTAACTGGTAAAATGTTCGATTAAGACAGTCAGACTTAGCAGTCTTAATAACGTCTGAGTTAATTAGAAAACTTGAGATCCTAGAAGACAAAACACAGTTATAAAACGAGATTCGAAGTTTGGAACTTAAGCGTCAGTCAGAGTTTCAAATCCGCACAATATGTGTGATGTTATCAGGTGCTCGCGTCATAAATCCCGAAATTTATCGTGTAAAACTGTGATTCGCTTGTGATAATTGACTCTGGCGAGTTGAGTTAATTGATACGACATCGAGCCCAAGTAAGTTTATCATCCCATTTCGCCTTTCATAATAGTATTATGCTCACAACGTATAAACCACTCGCGACAAAGGGTAAACTAGATAAGAAGTAATTTTCTCCGATTTCATCGATAGCGGGAGACTTTAAGGATCATAAATAGTTAAAGAAGTTCTTCCGTCTCGAGAACGAACGTTGCGGGAAAATCTTTTCATACCCGCGGATAGGAGACGCTATTTGTACTTATAACGGGGTTACTCAAGATACCTACTATTTGAAAAGACTGCTTTAGAGTTGTCTTAGCTTCATTTTTAACAAGGCTGATGCTTGGGAAACATAAAAATCCAGAAAGAGATTATGTGAATAAGAGGTGCACCAGCGCTTTTGCAATCTAATACAATCATTCATTCTTGTGCTAATCTTCTTGCCATTTTGGATGTTCATTGCAGCAGTCATAAGATTTTTCCATCATCATCATTTCTTTCCAAAGACATCCACCACTTGAGACAGGCCACTCCCAATATACACATATTTCGCGTTTATATCGTTTTTTTTTAGATATAAACAGAATTAAAATCTTCATCGCTGTTCGTTGGTTTTAACTAGATAGGTACAGGACACTGCAAGTTCATAAAACTTGAGGAAGGTGACCTTTAAGTCACTTGTGACAGCAATTTCGAATAAACTAAATTAAAATAATAATTTCTATAATTTACAAAACAATTTACATAGTTACATCAAATTTAAACAAAATACGACTGCGCAAACGTCTATTATTTAACTTCAAACAATTCTCTTTAAATATTTAATTAACAACATGAGAAAAATAAAAATTAGACGAAATTTTATTTATTAGTACAAAGTGAATGACAATGCCGACTCAACATAATTTATTTTTATAAGAAACAGTCTCGGATTATTAAGACAATTATATTTGAATGAAATAAGCAGAATTTTCCTCAGAAGCTACGAGTATATTATTTCCTTCTGAATCGTAAAGAGATTAGGATCTCGTTTGATCACTTGCCTTTCTTAATCCTAATAAGCCATTTAACTGAGTCCTTATCATCGGACCTGAACAGAAAGTCATTCTTATAAAGCAACTCAGCGTCTTATCTGTCTACTTAAGATTCAGTTTTTATTTCTATAGCTGCCTCGAGTGCGTTGTTAAAATTTTATTTACATTATTTTCAGCTGCTTATTGTTAGCATCTTATTATTTTAAAGGCTAGTTTATTACTTTTGAAGATATTTATTCCATTTAAAAAATTTGCGTTAGGTCTAAAAAATTATAAATTTCAGATTTTACTGACATCAAAATTAAAGCATGCGGGTGGGCACCCAGACGACTGAGAAATCAACAATTTATAGCCGTTAATTATGGTTTATTATTATACCTTCCTGGCTTCGTTATGAGTTTTTCTAACTATGTGTACTGTTCAAAGAGCAAAAAAAACTGATTTCATCTTACAGTGATGAAATACGGATAATAATATAAATAATATCATTTTCAATCGCTTATTTTTCACTCGCGCCATAAAACTTTATCACAATATCGCACACCCAGATCAACACTGCACTATGTCGAAAAATCTCAAAATCGACTTTTACCTATCAACGAATAGCCAAAAATTTGCCACATATACCACGAAGACAGGCGTATTTATATCTACAAGAATGTCCAAAAGATGGCGAGCTAACTCTCTATTGGTGACGACGTGCTGCCAAAATCATTCCGTCAATACAAAACTATTTTCAGTTGCAACTTGTCCGCCTTAAAAACAGCACGCAAGATCCTTTACGCAACAGTGAATTATTTTGTGATAATGCGGTGTTGTTGAATGTATAACGAAAATTACTCGGAATTATTTAGTTTTAATTCAGTGTTGGTGACTGTGTTTATACTACGAGTTTGATACTATTTCGAAATAATACTCTGTTGTTGGCAAAGGTATGTATTTTTTTTGTATTTTTCCAAAGTAGTTTATTATTGTTCGTAATAGGTGAAAATCAGTGAAATGTTGCACTATTGATGGTAGATATAAATTATGTCCTAATTTTGTTAAAAATCATAAAAACATATTTTTTTATACAAATAATTGTCCTTTACATTATTAATTAAGAGAAATGTATTTGCGATTTATTTTTTCGTTATTTACGCGAAGATTAATACTTTTTTTTAGATAATGCACTATCGTTGAATTAATTAAATTTGTAATAGTTATTTGGCAGATGATGAGGCGTCGTGGTCTCCTGTTGCTTAAAAAGGCAATGGAAGCAACCACAAAAGACACCAGACCTTCTATTAAACAAAGCGTTGAAAAGGATGTCAAAAATACAACCGTTGCAGCACCAACCACTGAGATGTCAACAGTGGCAGCATCAGCCGATGAAGTATCAGATAAATTCACGGAGTGAGGTAGGCAGATTTCCAGGGCGAGTAATTTCTCCGAAACTGTTCACTTCTGCATTTAACTTCAAGGTTTTGGACTAGAAAGGGCTAGACTTCAACGTTAATCGCGAGTACATCACTCAACTTTGGTCTGCTGACGATAGGTATAGTGGTCATGGCTGAGACCATGTAGGATCTAAGAACAATGTTCGATGACCTCAGTAGAGCTTCCGGAAAAGTGGGTCTTAAAATGAACATGGATAAAACTAAGGTCATGTTGAACGCCCATGTTACACTTCTATCAAAATCGGAAACTATACTCGAAGTTGTGGACGATTATGTCTACCAGGGACAAACGCTTCAATTAGATAGGTCTAACTACGAGAGGTCAAACGTCGAATCAGATTCGGCTGGGCAGCGTTCGGGCAGTTGCGCGGTATCTTCTTGTCCAACTTACCGCAGTGTCTCAATACCAGTCTATGATCAGTGTGTGTGATTACATAGTGTCTCAATACCAAAGTCTATGATCAGTGTATGTGATTACATACGGGACCGAAACGTGGTCGTAGTCGTGGCCTCACCAGAAGGCTTAAAGTCACCCAAAGGGCTATGCTCGGATGTTCCTTGCGTGATCGAGTCAGAACTGAAGACATGCGCAAGTGGTGTATGGGGGCAAGTCATCGGAATAAGTTGTTACCGACATAGCCTGAAGAATTGACAAACTTAAGTGGCAGTGGCCAGGGCACATTGCTCGCAGAGCGGATAGTCGATGGAGCCGAAAAGTTCTGGAGTGGCCCGTGAACTGGAAGACGTTGCGTTGGAAGACCTCCCACTAGGTGGACGAAAGACCTGGAGACGGTTATGGGAGTCTTCTGAATGCGAGACGTTCAATGTGATGAATGACACTTGGGGAAGGCCCATGTCCAGCGGTGGACGTCTTTTGATTGAAATGTTAATTATACAATTTTAAACAGTTTTATTTTGATGTAACGGTGGTATAACATTGTTATTTTTTTATTCCTAACAGTTTTGTGTAATAAGTGTTTTGTATTCAATCAATTATGCCATATTTTATCTTATTTATTGACTAACAGAAGATTTTGTATTTAGTGATTTACATGTTTTAATTAACACTATGGGTTCAAAAAGAGTACTAGTTTATGTTTAAAATATAAGTACCGACTGGTTTTAGTAAAATTTTGCCGTTTATTTAAGTTTTAATGGGTTTATTACTGAAAAGAAAACAAATGGGTCGCTATTGTATATTAAATCACAATAAAAAAAAACAGTAGAATAATAGTGCATTATTTCAGAATCAATCAGTAAAAAGCACGTAACTCGAAATAATATTTTTTTATTTCGTTCAGTTATTCCACAACAGTGAATTAAGAGCGCCCTTGCCGAACCGTCTATCGCCAACGCGAGCACGGTCGAAAAGCTTGTTGTTTCATCCAGCGCAATGCTTGAAAAGGAGGCAAAGCGAAAAGAGAGAGATAGCGCCTGAACGCTCGGTTGTCATTCGGTAACTTCCACCGCTCATTCGCGGGCGATCGCCGCCGGCCGGCCGGCCGCTCGTGTGAGCGGCGGGCGATCCATTCATTCATTCATGATAATAATATCGGATCGCGCGCGCGCTTCCGGTTTTGTAAATTGCCTTGAATGCAGGTACATATACCTACATTTAGTACGGACGTAGCCCTTGGCCCCGGGGATGCGTGTTTGTATTTTTACCAATCTAGGTACTGTACGTGCGCTAGTTTTTACTGCATAGAAATTATTTTAAATATACTAGATTTTTCGTAATTTATATAGGATACCACATACAAAAAAGTAAAGGTACCTAAATAATTTATTCTGATTATGGAATAGCACAAGCAGAACACCTTATTATTTATCTATTTAGTCAGTATTGAGGCAGCTAAAATTAGTAGGTATAATAACAATGTACAAACAAACGTAGGTACCTACGTCGTACAGGCGGTTGATCAAATAAAGTAGTCTGAATACAGTTTGGCATATATATTTTTTATTTTATAGAAAAATACATAAAACCCGGTTATCGAAAAGATTTTGATTTCCGAAAACAAAAATACCTACCTACAACCATATTATTTTTTACCTTTTGAAGTCCTTATGAATGTCCTCCACCCTTCGGCAAACCAAGGGGTTTTTTTTTATCGATGTCTTACTCTATGAATTTCTTCCTGTATCGTGGGTGCGTTTACAAACATCTCACATACACAAGACACCCAGATCCGGAACAACTATCTGCAGACCATACAAATATTTGTCGGTGCGGAAATCGAACCCGCGACACGCAGCACAGCAGTTGATCGCTCTACCACTACGCCAACCGTGTCGTCAATTCTACACGTATGTAAGTAATATTATTGCAACTGCACAATATTCACATATGTTACTCTATGTGGGCTTCTAAACATGTGTGCCAAATTTCATTTATGTTTATAGAACTTGCTCATTTTAGTGATATGAGTATAAAGAGAGAAATAATAACATTTTCACAAAAAAAAAACTACTTCAAAAGCAAAAACACTAAACAGGGTAAAATAACTTTAGTTTCGAAAGTCGGAAGTAATTATACCAACAAAATTTAGCTTCCTCTATACGGACTGGATACATAAATAATAATGTGTTCTGCTTGTAAATCATTCAGGTAGTACCTATACTTTTTCATAATTTTTGTAGGTATCCTACAAAAATTACGACAAACTTGATTGTTCTGTAAGTTGGCGAGTGGTTGAGCGATCGGCTGCTGCGCTGCGTGTAGCGGGTTCTATTCCCGCATGGAAAAATATTTGTATGGCCTATAGATAATAATTGTTCCGGATCTGGGTGTCATTGACAAAATACTTATAAAAATACCTGTATTTACACATTCGTGCTGTTTGTTGCTAAGGAGTTCGGTTGTATGCTCCATATTTTGAAAACTGCTGGACCGGTTTTGATGAAATTTTCTTTTATTCTAGCACTAAGTATTCCCTAAGTTGAGAGATACTCAATCCTAGACAAAATTAATGATCACGATCCAATAAGTGGTTTCGGAGAAATGCCTGTAAAAACATACATACATAAACATACATACACTTATGACATTTTGCACACGTGTTGGTGCCCAGATAGAGTAACATATAAAGTCAATATTGTGCAGTTCCAATAATATTATGTACATACATGTGGAATTGTTTATCTCTTATTTTTGAAGTCGGTAAAAAAAGAAATTCTGTATGTTTTTTGTTTGTTTTAGTGGTCTAAAACCATTTTCTGCCATAATGAAACCGGTTTAGGTCACATCGGTTTGATGGTTTCAAAGTCTGTAACGGACATTAGTAGAAACACTTTTTGTGTTTTATATAGTGTGGTGTTCTGATTTACAGATCCACATTTTTTTAATCTATTTACAATTCATAACACTATACAAACCATACCTTCATATATTTTGATATTTTATCAACTTTTGTAATTCATTTTTATGTTTTCTTTCTTTTGTTATCATCTGAAAAGCATACTTTTAGTTATATCTGATGGTTTTAATATCTTCTTGCAATATTTTTCTACTGTGACATTTTCATCTGACATGACATCTGTCTGTCTATTTTATTTTTCTTAAAACCATAGACCGTAACATAGGTACCATGGACTAAACCTCCTTTAAGCTAGGTTTACACTATTATAAGGGTAGCATAGACTGACCCCTTTGTGAACCGTTTTTATTCGTTCTGGTCTTTATTTCTTAATTGAAATTTGAATTTGAAATGTAGATAGAACACAGAACGAAGAAAAACGGGCGTCAATTTTTAGTTTGAATCTGGTCGGAACGCGGAAAGTCGGTGGACTACGGGATAATACTTAATGTACGATCGAATCTGAAAGTCTTTAAAACTATTATACTTACGGCTTGTGTAATCATATCTCATGTGCTTAAGTTGAATATATAAATATAAAGTGTATTACTGAGTATAAATTGCTTACTGGTGTACCTGTGTACCTACGGCGTATAACGCCACAGTCCGATTCCCCTACACATCTTGCCTATCTACCGCACGTGGTGTATGAGCTGTGGCAGACAAGCATACAGAGAAGCGCGCGGCCACAGCGCCCCCGTTTCAGCACGCGCAGATTCCTGCTGCCTACTCATCCACTTACCTGCCCGATCGCCTGCTAATTTGCCTATCTCGGGCATACAACGTCATCCTGCCCGTCCTGCTGCCTGGGTGCGCACGCTGAACCAGAGGGTGCATATCTTGCGGTGCGCACCACCACCTCTTCCTGTCTGACCTGCTGCCCGGTTAGCTGCCCGACGCCGTGCGAAGCCGGCCCTTCTGTTTTTATTCTTAATATCCTTTTTTTTTTTTTTAGTTTTATAATTATTTAATTTTATGAACGTGGCTTATGTTTAGCTCCCTCTGAGCTAAACGTAACGCTACAATAGGTATTACGAGTAGGAAAACTGGCTACCAAAACTTTTTATTTTATTTTATATTGGCTAAAACCGTCACTTTGAGTATGCAGACGACATCACAGTTGCATAGAGGTACTTGGCAAACGCAAGGGCTACTAGGGTGAAATCCAGTCTCTTCGTGAGACTATGGTGAAGCGCTTGAACCAGTCCTTGACGACGGGGAGGTCAACACGCAGGACCACATCGTATGCGAGATCCCACAAGAGATTTTGTAAAACTGATCCCTGCAAAACCCCACAGCCAGAACCCAAGCTTGGCCAGGGACTTCATCCGTGCCTGGTGCGTGTTACCCGTAGGGAATTTTGGTTTGTAGTGAAGTGATTGGTGTATCAAGATGGTTGATTTGTATTTTTACCTAAAAAGTTTATTGTTTCGTTGGTTTCTGTTTGTTTTTTTATGAGTATATTAGTTAGTACCTATCAGAAATAGAGAAATAAATAATAATTCGCGAGCGCGAGCCAATTGATAATAAAAAAATAACAGTCACATAAAATAAAAAAGCAATAATGTAATCATCTAAATCGAGTAAAATCGCGTATTTTTAAAATGTAAATGTTTGTGTTTTGTAGGTAGTACTTACAAAACATAACCATTTGTCGGTAACTCGGTGTAGACTGATATACATAATAATTCTAATTAGTCCATCAGTAAGATTATCAAAAAATATTGGACAAGATTTTTTTTATTTATTAAATCTTTAAAAATTGATAAAGATAAAGCTCGTCAAAGTTCAAGAGTGGATGTCACTTTACGTGACGTCACGCGGAACTTCAACGCACGGAGTAAGAAACTGTTGCGAATGCGATGCTTGCTTTTGATTAAATCAAATATACGCCGCACACTTCACTGTTGCCGTTCCGTCACGTGCCAAGTTTGCGCGCCGTTCGCCCGCGCCGATGATGTGCAAGCTCGCAACGTTGCGTTGCAGCCTGATATCAGTACTGAGTAGCGATAAAAAAATCGATAATTTTATACCGATACTCAAGGAAGTATTGCAAGCATCTGGCGGGTGTTTCGAGGGTCCCTACCTACCCTACCTAGATACTTACCCTACTTGCCCACATATGACCACCTACCTACCCTATCTACCGGATAAGTAGAGTGAGTAGGTAAGTTGGTCCTGCCCATCCTATCTATACTATATATACTATACTTACTATACTATACTTACCTTTTTTTTTTTTTTGTTTCGGGGTGGAAAATCCTCATTGGATGTCCTCCGCCCTGGGGGGCGAAGGGGTCTGTCAGACTTGTACTGACTAAAAACCACCCCGGTGTTCCGTCTCACACCTGCACCGGGGGTCGCGGGAACAACGATACTTCCGCAACCCCCGGCTAGTGCCGGCCCGCCTCTGCGGGCCACGATCTCGGGTTGGGGGGGGAGTGAGGTGTTGGACTCCCCCCGCGACGTCTAAGAGGGGCGCGCGTGGAACACTACGCGCCACCACCTCGGGTCCTGATGTCTGGGGGGCGACGGACGTCCCCGAGTCCGTCGCCCCTGGACCCATTTAGGGGGGCTGGAAGAGGGCGTTGTCCGCCCTCCGCCGACGCCCGGCGCGTCTTCTGCGGATCGGGTTAGCGGATGAAATCTCCCTCTCCCTCTCCGCAGCTTCCTTCTGCGAGACGACTGTTTCGCAGAAGGATACCGCCGCGTCCCAGGACTCCTCGCTGCCGACCATAGACTCGACTACAGCCGGCAGCGACAGGTCACTGCCTACTTCAGAGATGAGGGCACGGCGTGGCTCCTCCCAAGCGGCACACTCTGCCAGCGTATGCCGCGCCGTGTCCTCCCGGCAGTCGACGCAGTGGTGACACCGGGCGTCCGGCTCCCTGTTTATGCGACACAGGTACTTCCCGAAGCAACCATGCCCCGAGAGCACCTGCGTCACCCGAAACGACAGGGAGCCGTGCCTCCTCCCGAGCCAGCGCTCGAGCACTGGCCGGACCGCCTCGATGGTAATGAGGCCGGCGGTAGGTCGTGAAAGCCTGTCCCGCCATTCCGCCACCAGGACCTCGCGAAGCTGAGACTGACGCAACTCCATATGTTGCTGCATCAGTCCTTCGCCCCGCGCCCGCGCTTCCTCGCGCCACCGATGCAGTGACGCGAGTACCTTCGCCTCCAGGTCCCAGGGCGGGGATCCGGCCAATGCACAAGCCGCCTCGTACGAGATCGTGCGATACCCCCTGATGACTCTGACGGCCATCGCTCTCTGCGGCTTTCGCAAAACAGCGATGCTGCCGGCCGTCAGGTCAGCCGCCCAGATCGGGGCCCCATACAGGGCCATCGATCGCACGATCCCCACGTAGAGCCGTCTACAGGCAGCGCTCGGGCCCCCCAGATTGGGAAGCAGCGTTGACAGCGCCCCAGCCGCGCCCAGCAACTTGGGCGCCAGCCGTCGAAAGTGGGGGCCGAAATCCCACCGGCTGTCGAGCACCAATCCCAGGTACTTCATGGTTGACTCGACAGCGATTCGAGCCCCCCCGACGACGATGTGGGCATCGGGCGGTGGCGCCCGCCGGGGGCCATGAAAGACAATGGCCTCCGACTTGTTGAGGGCCACCTCCAGGCCAAGGCGCCGTATGCGGCTCACCACCTGTGAGACCGCAGCCGTCGCCAGCAACGCTGCCTCCCTGTACGAACTCCCCCGGGCGGTGACCAGCGTATCGTCCGCGTAACACGTCAGGTCTACGCCCGGTTGGAGTTCGCCCCTCAGCACCCAGTCGTACCCGATGTTCCACAGGGGCGGGCCCAAGACCGAGCCCTGTGGAACACCGCACGACATGCGGTGCTGGTTTTCGACGCCATCACGTCCCACGTAGGTGACACACCTCTCCGCCAAATAAGCCCCGACGATGCGGCGGAGGTAGGGAGGCACTCGATGATACCGCAGTGCCTCCCGAACACAACTCCAGGGCAGGGTGTTGAAGGCGTTGGAAATGTCCAAGGACACCGCCAACATCACCCCACCCCGGGACACCGCTTCCTCCGCCAGGACTCTCACCTGCGATATCGCGTGAATGGTGGAGCGCCCATGCCGAAAGCCGAACTGGCTTTCGTCAAGGTCCGGCCCCTCTCTGTATAAGTGGCTGACGAGGCGGGCAGCGATTATCCGCTCGAACAGCTTACCCACCTCGTCTAGCAGCACTATGGGCCGGTACGCGGACGGCGAGTCCGCAGGGCGCCCCGCCTTCCTGAGCAGGACCAGACGACCAGATTTCCACAGAGTAGGCAACTGGCCCCGCTCAAGGCACGCTGTGAAGAGTCCTCTCAGCCAGGGCTCTAGCTCCTTCAGTGCGAGGGCTAGCACATGGCCGTGGATTCCGTCGGGCCCCGGAGCCACGTTCTTGGCCCGGAGCCGCATCACGGCCGCCCCCATCTCTGCCTGTGTCACCTCTGGGACGCTGATGGCGTCCTCCTCTGTAGACTCTGCGGCCGTGGGCAAAGCCATCGGCGGCGGGATATGCTCCGCTCTCGCCGGGAAGAGGGCTGCGACTACCTCCTCCAGCAGCTCGGGTTGGAGACTCATCGTAAGTGGAGGCGCGGCGGCTCGAAGTTTTCCTCGAACCGCTCGATAAGGGCGCCCCCAAGGATCCCCGTCTAGAGTCTCCAACATCTCCTCCCTGGCTCGCTTCTTCGCATCGCCGATAGCCAGCCGCAGAGTCTCCGTCGCCGCGCGGTACACCTCATACAGCGCGGCTTCTTCGTCAGGGACCCGACGACGTCTCCTCCGGTATCGGGTGTACTGGCGTCTGGCCGCTACGCACGCGACACGGAACTGTGCGATCTCGGCGGACCACCAGTACACCTGGCGCCTCGCTGACTGTGCGTGGACCCGGGGCATGGACGCGTCGCTGATTTGCGTCATCGCCCCGCGGAACCACAGCGCCTCCTGTTCGACGTCGACGGGTCCGGTTGTTGCCGACTCCCGGATCCAGGCCTGGACAATGGTGGCCTCCTCGAGAAGTTCCCTGTCGATGCGCTTGCGCGCCCAGCGCGGACCGTTCGTTCGCGGGGCCAGCGCACCGCGGCCGCCTGCGGTCTGGGTGGAGACGTCGAAACGGATATATCTGTGATCCGATAACGTCTCCACCTCCACGGCGACACGCCAGTCACGGACACGGCTTGCGACAGCAGGGCTTGCGAACGATACGTCCACTATTGAACCGCCCCGCTGTCGCACGCACGTGTAGACCGAGCCCCGGTTTAGGACGACCAAGCCGGTGGTGACTGCCCATTCTTCCAGCACCTCACCCCTAGCATCGGTTACCGGAGATCCCCACGCCGAAGACTTGGCGTTGAGATCCCCTAGTAACAGCACAGGGCGAGGGTGGAGTTGGCCTACGACGGCGCCCAACTCGACAAGGAAACTCTCGAAGTCGGCGAGACTCTTGTTGGGCGAAAAATACGCACCAACTATGCCAACGCCATCCGCGAGGGCGGCCACCCAGCCGTGACCTCGGGACGGGCTGACTAGAGCCCCGCCAATGATGGCCACCAAACCGTCGAGGTCTCCAACCCAGTTATCCCTGGGTGGGACGAAATACGGCTCGGCGACCACAGCCACGTGAATCGACCACTCTGCCATGCTCTGGAGCAAGAGATCCTGAGCTCTGGCACAGTGGTTGATATTGCCCTGGAGGAAATGGTAGAGCGCCATTATGCGCAATCCATTCCCTCTATTCCATTCCTAGGCCGGGAGTCGGCCGAAGAGCAGCCAGGTTGACGGGGGGGTAAAGAGCCCCCGGCAACCTTGGCCCTCCTTCTCCCCTTCTGCTGCGCAGGTACGCCACAGGCCTTTCCGCCCGCTCTGTGCCCAGCGGGCCTCCCTGCAGCTGTACAGAGGCTGCAGTTTGGTGCCGCGGAGCACTGGGCTGCCTTGTGGCCGGGCTGACCACAGCGATAGCACTGCTCGCTGCGGTCTGTTTCGGCAGTGCATCGTGCCCTGACATGCCCAATGTCCAGGCAACGATAGCACCGCAATGCCCTAGGTTGCAGCAACTTGACCCTTGCTGCAACCCACCCCACTAGCAGTCGTCCACCGTCAGCGACTTTTTTCGCCGCCGCCACCGGGCACCGCACCCAAATCATGCCGAGCCCGGAAGCGTCGGCGCGGATCTCCCCCGTCCGAATGTCCTCGGACGGACATCCGCCGGCTCGGGCGATGGCCGCCGCGACCTCAACTGTGGTCGTCGAGTCGTCCAAGCCGTCGACACGCAGCTCAGCGGTCTTCATCGGCCTGGACACCCGGACGTCCTCCGGGTTGAGGACTTCCCGCAGCTTGGCGGCCAACAGATCCGCCTTTTCGGCGCTTGAGGCACCTGACACCTCGAGCAGCCGCACCCCCGTAATCGCCGACCTCAATCGGAAACCGGACGGTGTGCCAAGATCGGGGAACGCGACTTTGGCCTTCGCCTCTGATAAGACCGCCTTGTACGTGACGCCCCTATCGACAGCTCCGGGCTGCAGCGTGATCGCTACAGCCGCGGAGCGTGGGGTTCGGACCTTAGGTGGTCCCGGCGTGGCGGCCTTCCTTGTTTCCGGTCCGGGTGCTCCAGCGTGTGCCGGTGCCGCCGCCTTCTTCTTTCGACGGCGGCCCCTCTTAACCACCGTCGTCCATGCCTCCGTGAGGGTGCCAGGCGGGGTCGCCAGGGTCGCAACCGCCGACCGGGTGGTGGGCGCGAAAATGCCCTCCGCGGGCTTACTGGTTCCCTTCCCGGCACTTCTCGGCTCAGCCGCTGCCGGCTGGGCCGCTTGCCCAGTTTTAGCGGGCCGCTCCTGTCTCCGATCGTCCGCAGCGAGCGGTGGGCGGAGGTTTTCAGCCGGAAGCAATCTCGACTCCATCGCCTCTATACGGGCACCCACCATCCGCCCGCACTGCATCATGCAGATGCGCGCGATCCTTTCGATCTCCGCATCCGCAAGTGCAGGGGCCGATGATGGGGACGGAGATGGAGCCGACGACGGCGCCAGCGGTGGGCTCGTTACGGTAGAAGCTGACTTCCGGGCGGTGAACTGCCGCTTGAGGTCCTCTAACTCGGATCGGAGACGTCCGTTTTCCTCCCACAGCTTCGCCGTCTCGTCCGTGGTAGTGCGGCTTATGAGGACCTCAACCGCCTCCTGTATATCGCTCACCGCCTGCTTCAGGGCATGGGTAAATGTACCCTTTAGGTTGCCAGATTTGGTGGCAACCTTCAGGACGACCTCCAGCCCGTCCGTCACTTGGCGGCTGAGCGCCACCGCCGACATGTCGCCACCGGCAGCCGTCTGAGCCGAACGCCGCTCTCGGGCCTGTCGGGTCAACTCGCTGACCTCGTCAGCCGCGACAGCCCGTCGCTGCGCCCGCTTTGCGGCGTTTGCTTCCGCCTTGTTTTGCCCTAGCAGGGACGTGGTGGAGCCACCGCTCTGGTCCGCACTCATGTGCCCAGGGTCACTCTGCACGCACTCTGTAGGGGCAGGCGTGTCGAGCCGGGGCAAGAAGCGACCCCGCACGTCGCGTTCCGGCACCCGAGCGGTGGCAAAACCCGCCGCCGCGCGACCCCGCCCTCTCCGTCCCGTTGACACTTTTGGGGCCGACAGGTTCTCCTCACTCGAGGAGAGACCCATCGACCCCGAGTCCCCGCTGCGCGGACGCTTCCTCCAAACTTTGGAGGTGCACCCGCGCGAGTCCTGGTCAGACAAATTGTCTGTAGGACCTGAGCCTCCTCGGCTCTTGTTGCCGTCGACGACGGCAAGAGGTGTGTCCACAGGGGGACTAGAGCCTCCTCGGCTCTTGTTGCCGTCAGCGACGGCAAGCGGCGCGTCCACTTCGCGCAGTCGCTCCGGGTTCACCTGGAGCTCCTTTTCTCGCTCGTGGCTCATTTGACGTAGGTCGGCGGTGGTCTGCCGGCCCGTGAGACTATTGGTGCCCCCCTCAGATACGATGGGGCTGCCCTCTAGGAGATCCCTAGAGGGGCGGGACTGACCCTCGCGTTGCGCAAGGGTAATACTATACTTACCTACCCTAACTACTTACCTAGCTTACAGATACCCAACCTATGTACCTAACCTTTCTTTTTTGTTCCGGGGTGGAAAATCCTCATTGGATGTCCTCCGCCCTGGGGAGGCGGAGGGATCTGTCAGACTCTTACTGACTAAAAACCACCCCGGTGTTCCGTCTCACACCTACACCGGGGATCGCGGGAACAACGATACTTCCGCAACCCCCGGCTAGTGCCGGCCCGCCTCTGGGGCGCGCGTGGAACACTACGCGCCACCACCTCAGGTCCTGATATCTGGAGGGCGACGGACGTCCCCGAGTCCGTCGCCCCTGGACCCATTTAGGGAGGCTGGAAGAGGGCGTTGTCCGCCCTCCGCCGACGCCCGGCGCGTCTGCTGCGGATCGGGTTAGTGGATGAAATCTCCCTCTCCCTCTCCGCAGCCTCCTTCTGCGAGACGACTGTTTCGCAGAAGGATACCACCGCGTCCCAGGACTCCTCGCTGCCGACCATAGACTCGACTATGGCCGGCAGCGACAGGTCACTGCCTACTTCAGAGATGAGGGCAAGGCGCGGCTCCTCCCAAGCGGCACACTCTGCCAGCGTATGCCGCGCCGTGTCCTCCCGGCAGTCGACGCAGTGCTGACACCGGGCGTCTGGCTCCCTGTTTATGCGACACAGGTACTTCCCGAAGCAACCATGCCCCGAGAGCACCTGCGTCACCCGAAACGACAGGGAGCCGTGCCTCCTCCCAAGCCAGCGCTCGAGCACTGGCCGGACCGCCTCGATGGTAATGAGGCCGGCGGTAGGGCGTGAAAGCCTGCCCCGCCATTCCGCCACCAGGACCTCGCGAAGCTGAGACCGACGCAACTCCATATGTCGCTGCATCGGCCCTTCGCCCCGCGCCCGCGCTTCCTCGCGCCACCGGTACAGTGACGCGAGTACCTTCGCCTCCAGGTCCCAGGGCGGGGATCCGGCCAGTACACAAGCCACCTCGTAGGAGATCGTGCGATACCCCCTGATGACTCTGACGGCCATCGCTCTCTGCGGCTTTCGCAGAACAGCGATGCTGCCGGCCGTCAAGTCAGTCGCCCAGATCGGGGCCCCATACAGGGCCATCAATCGCACGATCCCCACGTAGAGCCGCCTACAGGCGGTGCTTGGGCCCCCCAGGGCTTGGGAAGCAACGTTGACAGCGCCCCAGCCGTGCCCAACAACTTGGGCGCCAGCCGCCGAAAGTGGGGGCCGAAATCCCACCGGCTGTCGAGCACCAATCCCAGGTATTTCATGGTAGACTCGACAGCGATTCGAGCCCCGACCACGATATGGGCATCGGGTGGTGGCGCCCGCTGGGGGCCATGAAAAACCATGGCCTCCGACTTGTTGATGGCCACCTCCAGGCCAAGGTGCCGTATGCGGCTCACCACCTGTGAGACCGCAGCCGTCGCTAGCAACGCTGCTTCCCTATACGAACTCCGCGGCCGCGGTACGCCGGCCCCGCGAACGGACGGTCCGCGCTGGGCGCGTAAGCGTATCGACAGGGAACTTCTCGAGGAGGCCACCATTGTCCAGGCCTGGATCCGGGAGTCGGCAACGACCGGACCCGTCGACGTCGAACAGGAGGCGCTGTGGTTCCGCGGGGCGATGACGCAAATCAGCGACGCGTCTATGCCCCGGGTCCACGCACAGTCAGCGAGGCGCCAGGTGTACTGGTGGTCCGCCGAGATCGCACAGTTGCGTGTTGCGTGCGTAGCGGCCAGACGCCTCTACACCCGATACCGGAGGAGACGTCGTCGGGTCCCTGAGGAAGAAGCCGCGCGGTATGAGATGTACCGCGCGGCGACGGAGACTCTGCGGCTGGCCATCGGCGAGGTAAAGAAGCGAGCCAGGGAGGTGATGTTGGAGACTCTAGACGGGGATCCGTGGGGGCACCCTTTTCGAGCGGTTCGAGGGAAACTTCGAGCCGCCGCGCCTCCGCTTACGGTGAGTCTCCAACCTGAGCTGCTGGAGGAGGTAGTCGCAGCCCTCTTCCCGGCGAGAGTGGAGCATATTCCGCCGCCGATGGCTTTGCCCACGGCTGCAGAGTCTACATAGGAGGACGCCATCAGCATCCCAGAGGTGACACAGGCAGAGATGGGGGCGGCCGTGATGCGGCTCCGGGCCAAGAACGTGGCTCCGGGGCCCGACGGGATCCACGGCCACGTATTAGCCCTCGCTCTGAAGGAGCTAGAGCCCTGGCTGAGAGGACTCTTCACAGCGTGCCTTGAGCGGGGCCAGTTTCCCATTTTGTGGTAATCTGGTCGTCTGGTCCTGCTCAGGAAGGCGGGGCGCCCTGCGGACCAACCATCCGCGTACCGGCCCATAGTGCTGCTAGACGAGGTGGGTAAGCTGTTCGAGCGGATAATCGCTGCCCGCCTCGTCAGCCACTTGTACAGAGAGGGGCCGGAGCTGGACGAAAGCCAGTTCGGCTTTCGGCATGGGCGCTCCACCATCCACGCAATATCGCAGGTGAGAGTCCTGGCGGAGGAAGCGGTGTCCCGGGGTGGGGTGATGTTGGCGGTGTCCTTGGACATTTCCAACGCTTTCAACACCCTGCCCTGGAGTTGTGTTCGGGAGGCACTGCGTTATCACCGAGTGCCTCCCTACCTCCGCCGCATCGTCGGGGCTTATTTGGCGGAGAGGTGTGTCACCTACGTGGGACGTGATGGCGTCGCAAACCAGCACCGCATGTCGTGCGGTGTTCCACAGGGCTCGGTCTTGGGCCCTCCTCTGTGGAATATCGGGTACGACTGGGTGCTGAGGGGCGTACTCCAACCGGGCGTGGACCTGACGTGTTACGCGGACGATACGCTGGTCACCGCCCGGGGGAGTTCGTACAGGGAAGCAGCGTTGCTAGCGACGGCTGCGGTCTCACAGGTGGTGAGCCGCATACGGCGCCTTGGCCTGGAGGTGGCCCTCAACAAGTCGGAGGCCATGGTTTTTCATGGCTCCCAGCGGGCGCCACCACCCGATGCCCATATCGTGGTCGGGGCTCGAATCGCTGTCGAGTCTACCATGAAATACCTGGGATTGGTGCTCGACAGCCGGTGGGATTTCGGCCCCCACTTTCGGCGGCTGGCGCCCAAGTTGTTGGGCGCGGCTGGGGCGCTGTCAACGTTGCTTCCCAATCTGGGGGGCCCAAGCGCCGCCTGTAGGCGGCTCTACGTGGGGATCGTGCGATCGATGGCCCTGTATGGGGCCCCGATCTGGGCGACTGACTTGACGGCCGGCAGCATCGCTGTTCTGCGAAAGCCGCAGAGAGCGATGGCCGTCAGAGTCATCAGGAGGCCGGCGGTAGGGCGTGAAAGCTTGGCGGCCAACATATCTGCCTTTTAGGCGCTTGAGGCACCCGACACCTCGAGCAGTCGCGCCCCCATAATCGCCGACCTCATTCGGAAGCCGGATGGTGTGCCAAGGTCGGGGAACGCGACTTTGGCCTTCGCCTCTGATAAGACCGCCTTGTACGTGACGCCCCTTTCGATGGCTCCGGGCTGCAGTGTGATCGCTACAGCCGCGGAGCGTGAGGCTCTGACCTTAGGCGGTCCCGCGGCCTTCCTCGTTACCAGTGCGGGTGCTCCAGCGGGTGCCAGCGGCGCCGTCTTCTTCTTTCGACGGCGGCCCCTCTTAACCACCGTCGTCCATGCCTCCGTAATAGTGCCAGGCGGGGTCCCCAGGGTCGTAGCCACCGACTGGGTGGTGGGCGCAGACCTGCCCTCCGCGGGCTTACTGGGCCCCTTCACGGCACTTCTTGGCTCAGCTACTGTCGGCTGTGCCGCTGGCCCAGGTTTAGCAGGCCCCTCCTGTCTCCGTCCTTCCCCAGCGAGCGGTGGGCGGTGGTTTTCGGCTGGCAGTCTCGCCTCTATGTCCTCCAGCCGGGCACCCACCATTTGACCGCACTGCATCATGCAGATGCGCGCGATCTTTTCAATCTCCGCATCCGCAAGTGCTGGGGCCGATGATGGTGCCGGAGATGGAGCCGACGATGGCGCCAGCGGTGGGCTCGTGACAACAGTGGCTGCCTTCTGGGTGGCAAACTGCCGCTTGAGGTCCTCCAACTCGTATCGAAGACAGCTGTTCTCCTCCCACAACTTCACCGTCTCCTCCGTGGTTGTGCGGCTACTGAGGACCTCAACCGCCTCCTGGATGCTGTCCACCGCGTCCTTCAAGGCACGCGTGAACGTGCCCTTCAGGTTGCCCGATTTGGTGGCAACCTTCAGGATGACATCCAGGCTGTCTTTCACTTGGCGATTGAGCGCCACCGCCGATTCATCCGCCGTCCGAGCCGACCGCCGCTCTCGGGCCTGACGGGCCAACTCACTGACCTCGTCTTCCGCGACAGCCCGTCTTTGCGCCCGCTTTGCGGCATTCGCCTCCGCCTTGTTTGCCTCTAGCAGGGACGTAGTGGAGCCACCGCTCTGGTCCGCACTCATGTGCCCAGGGTCGCTCTGTACGCACTCTGCAGGGGCAGGCGTGTCGGGCTGAGGCAAGAAGCGACCCCGCACGTCACGCTCCGGCACCCTAGCGGTGGTACCTAACCTACCCTAACTACTTACCTAGCTTACAGATACCCAACCTAGGTACCTAACCTATCTAACTACGTACCTTACCTACTTACCTACCCTACCTTCAAAACCTACCATTAAAACAAATTCGGTCCGTATTCACTAACGCAATTCCAGGTTCGTTTCTAATAAAAGTACAAAATCTTTTTAAAAGCAAAATCAGTGTCCGGTATAAAAAAGACAGATCGTTGTAGTAGGTAAATAAATGAAATATATACGATGCACACTCACTACGCGCAGTATTGTACTCAACAAATTCATTACCTACTACCCGAGCGAGCGGCGATCTTCATTCAACTTCGGCGTCTCACCCCGCCCGACCCCGCACGACTCGTCTTCCCGCGCACCTCATACCCCCTGTTGACTAACAAGCAAGTGAGAACGCGATAACATTGAGCTAAAAATGGTGTTCGAAAATTTCATAAATCTTGTTCCAGGAAATACGTGTTAAGTAACGTAAACGTAACGTAGCGTTTGAATAAGCCATATCAGATTGTGAAATAAAAATTTGTTATTTAGAATCTCCATTACATTTGCAAGGTTTCTATCGAAATGTTTTCTTTACTTTTACAATTTATGAATACATTATGAACGGCCAAACTTCAGGTAAAATTTGTGCATAAAACCAGATATTTGGAGGCTTATACTGAATTGGTTTCTCCAAATTTATATTTTCTGCTTCGATAGAAACCTAGATATACTCGTAGTGCACAAGATACCTATTAGTTCAAAAAAATCAAAGATCGATGTGTTACAACGGCATAATCACGTACGAGCGTTTGTATGAAAATTATGTCGGGTTGTCTGCTCTTAAATAAAAAAATACATTTATTTGCTTTATTAACGCGTTTTGAATTAATTGAACTATAAAATTCTCATACGGATTGGATTCTTGGCATCAAATAATCAAGACATTTGCAATAACTTTGACATAAATTAAGATAACGGTTTTTCGTCGATTCTGAAAAATTTGCTATTTTGACTTAGTGCAGTGTTGATCTGGGCGTGCGATATATCGAATTAACACACATATTCACCAAAAATCTTTTCAGTACGATAACAAAATATGTGTAGGCAATGTTTAGAGAAGCAATTCCAAATTAAAAAATACACTCAACAATAATAAAATGTAATAAAACCTATTTTGCGTATGCAGCGAAAAAAAATAAAAGTTGTAAAAAAAAAAAAAAACATTCTATTTTAGTGGTATCCCGCTAAAATGTCACGAAATTGGGTAAAATATGAATCGATTAGTCGAATGATACAGCCAGATCATAAAAAAATATACTCTAGCGAGAGCCAGATAGTGTTACAAGTGAAAATATTACTTCAAACACCACCGTCCAATCGGAGATGTGAGTTACGCACTGACGAGAGTGCGCTTGACGTTTTGCGAGCACTTTTCTTACGCACTACCGGAATGATAGTGCGTTAAACGTTTAATAGGATACAATTTTAATGCGAGTTGACTCCAAAAATACTGTAGGTCCTTCTTCTTCTTCTTGTTCGTTTCGCTTTTGACAGAGCGGTCGTGGTCACGATGAATTTTGTCCGATCGCTGGTGTTCTTGTCACTCGCCTCACAAAGTATTATCCTTATCCTTACATAGTATAAAACAAAGTCGCTTCCCTCTGTCTGTCCCTATGTGTAGTTAGATCTTTAAAACTACGCAACGGATTTTGATGCGGTTTTTTTAAATATATATAGTGATTCAAAAGGAAGGTTTGTATTTATATTACACGCGGGCGAAGCCGCTGCCAGAAGCTAGTAAGAAATATAATATATTCCAATGCCAGTAACGTAAAATATTAACTCAAGGACAACGGTCCGTCAATTTTTTTCATGTTCAATTCAGCCCGAAGTTCAAGGTTCGTTAAAAAATCGTGGTCATATGACATCAATTTAAAGTGGGGATAGTGCGCACAGTGTGTTCTACATAATGGGGCAAGAAATTAAATCTCTGTGCATATTTTAAATAGTTTACTACATATTATTTTAATATTCTTCTTGTAAAACCACCAAATCATTAGACAATCAAGCACGCTCGTGTGAGTACATTGGACTTTCGTACAAGCTTTGATGATAACTATTCTTTATGGAACATCTATATTCCACTTCATAACCTGTAAGCGTTTGATATATTGCCTTGAAATTTTCAGAAGATTACTTTCAATAAATTGCATATTACATTATATTTTATAGCATGAATTATTAAAATAACTCTCTATCTCTCTCTCTCTCTCTCTATCTTCAAGAGTAGGTATTTATCCATATTAAAATATTTATTGTTCGTAAGACACACAAAGGAACACCTTGTGATTTGAGTATGTAACATTACGATGTAGACGAAAACAAAGTCGAAGAATCCATGAAGATTTATTTGAACCCTTCTCTTTTATTCAAAAAAAATTGCTACACATAAATAGGTAGGTACAGTACAAATATTTTCTTAACGTCCCTCGGCATACTTCATGTTTCGTCAGTCGTCGGATTTCTATCAGTTGCCCTTTGCACTTGGTGCAGACCAGACACTCTCAATCAACTAGAAAGAAGAACTGCTAAATTCAATGATTGCCGAGGGACTTCAAGAAAATAGTTGTACTGTTCTTGTATTTGTGCTTACTATACTGATTAGGAAGAGGTTAGTTAAATCAATAAATCTAACCGGATGTAGCTCAGTATCATGTATTTTACATATGCCTGCCTTTTAATTATAGGTAGGCTTGCGCTTGACCACTATATCACCTGATTTAATAATAATTTATTGTTCCAAACACAGTGTAACACCAGATATTGATGCAAATACTATGCAATACAAAGTAGTAGTTAACTTTTAGTGGAAAAGATCACCTGTTTCCTGTGGAATATATGCAAAAATAGGAACAAGTTGGTAATTTAAAGACAGTAACTGTAGGTGTGGGTGTACCTGATTGTTATAGCGGTTTGAGAAACCTCTTCATCCTTGTGTCTATCATGAAAAGTGGACTGTATTTGAAGGGTTCTGGCAATAGTGCGTTGAAAATAAGCGGGAAAATATTCACGGATCAATTCGGGCGATCTAGTATGGAAATGAGGGAAGTAGTACGCCTTACCTTGTAGTGGTCGATGCCAGCCCACGTGTGGCAGCGAGCTGGTGTTCTTCTACTCCAAAATGGCTCCTTCAGGATCCACACACTTCACACAATTGTTTTATATCCGCGAGGCGGGTTAATAGACACGGTTCACAAGGTTCTCTGCTATCTAACTAATTAGATGCATCAGTCTCCAGCCAGGTGGCTTGGAAAGCTGGCGGTTGAGATACGAGGCCCGTTCACGTTGAAGTTTCGGTTCGTTCTGGCGACCTGTCATTAAGGCGTACATAAAGGGAAAAGGAATGAGGAAGGAACGAGATAATTAGGATATCGATCGCCCGCGAAATCTCAAATGCGTTTGTCTATGTGTTTTCGGTCATTGATTTATGACATTTACAAGAGATGGCGCTACCATTTTCCCGGCCTTAAAGGGTCACCTTTAATGAAAATTAAACTTAGCCCTATGAGGTGTACTACCGTATACCTATTCAGCAATACGGACTAAGATGCGGATTTTTACATTTCAGTTATTAAGATTTAAGATAAAAACTGCTAGTTGCATAATACATTAAGTTGCATACCTATAGTTAAATTTTAATGGAAAAATTATGTTGCGTCGCTAACTAACTAAAACTAAGAGACCTAACTATCAAGCCAGGCCTTATTGAGTCGGTAATGGACACAGACGCACAACAGGGCGCACATAGCTACCCTTTGCGGTTTTCACAGTAACAACACGGGTTGTACCGTCCTTGGAGGTATGCAATTTATCAATAATGCCTAACGGCCATGAAAGGGGCGGAGAGTTATCAGTAATGATAACTACAATAGTACCCTCTTGTATAGAAGGTGCAGGACTATTCCATTTGGATCTAGCCTGAAGTTGATGTAAGTATTCTGAACGCCAGCGCTGCCAGAACGACTGCACCAGTTTGTCAAGTAGAGTATGTCGCTGAAGCAAGCTGAGCGAGTCTGCTTCAGGAGCGGGAAAGGACAACAATGGCGCGGTGTGCAAGAAATGCGCAGGGGTCAGTGCTGATGGTTCAGTAGGGTCACTACTCAAAGCAGTAAGTGGCCGCGAATTAACTAGAGCCTCAACTTGGCTAAGGACAGTTATAAGTTCCTCGTAGGAGAGGATTTGTTGACCTATAACTTTAAAAAGGTGAGTTTTAACTACCTTAACCATACTTTCCCAACATCCTCCAAAATGTGGGGAAGCAGGCGGAATAAACTTCCAATCTATATGATTGAAGGAAAGTTCTTCCTCAAGATGAGGACGAAAATCTTTAAGAAATTTGTGAAGGTCGCGTAAATAAGAACTTGCACCTACGAAACAAGTACCGTTATCGGTATATAAGCATTTAATAGGACCGCGTCGCGAAAGAAAGCGTTTTAAGGCTGCAAGGAAAGTCACTGTACTTAAATCTGTTGCCACTTCAATGTGCGTGGCACGCGTCGTCAAACACGTAAAAATGCAGAGCCAAGCCTTACGGCTCTTAACACCTCGACCACGAAATGGTGTGTACTGCAGCGGGCCTGCATAGTCACAGCCGGTGTGAGTGAACGCCTTGTCGACTTGGTTAACACGCTGGCTAGGTAGATCTGCCATAAGTGGAAGAATAGGACGCGGGCGGAACTTAAAGCAAGTGTTACAGTTGTGGATTCTGTGACGAATTATTCGACGTGCAGCTAAAATCCAATAATTATGCCTGAGTAAGGACATAAGCAACTCCGGACCGGCATGAAGATGTTTCTTGTGACAAAAGTCAACAAGAAGATCAACAATATGGTCATGACGTGGTAGAATACAGGGATGTTTATATTCGTAGGGTTCGTCCGAATTTGTGAGACGACCACCAACTCGTATGATGCCGTGCTCATCGAGAAACGGCTTAAGCTTATGGATGGCGGGAGTACATGGTTTATTGTTTTTTAAATTTAAAATATCGTTACGGAAATGAACATCCTGTACAGCTCGCAGCAATTTAATTTCTGCATATTTCAGATCAGAGCTTGATACAGTACGTGCACTAGGCAGTTGTCTTAAAAACTTATAGACGTAAACAATAGCGCGTAGCAACTTAGACCACGACGAAACACGTAGTGCTAGCGCGTAAATTGGTGATTCCGTAACCTCAGAAACCACGGCATGAGCGACTGATTTCTGTTCGGGTACGCCCTCATGCAGTGCATTGTGTTCGAAAGTATGTATGGGCCACTCAGCTGGGTCATGAGAAACCCACGATGGTCCACGATACCACAATGGATGCTGCAAGAGCTTAGCTGGCGTGACACCACGAGACAGACAATCAGCGGGGTTCTCAGTACCCGCGACATGGTTGAAACAATTAGCGGGTATAAGCTCTATCAGCTTAGTAACCCGATTGGCAACAAAAGTTTGCCAGCGGTGCGGTGAGGAATTTATCCAGGCGAGCACTACTTTAGAGTCAGTAAACGCGTATACCTTATGGATGCGGTAGTGGGGCGATATTGTGTCTTGTACCTTGCGAAGCAACTTAGACAACAGTAGGGCCGCGCACAACTCTAGTCTAGCCACCGAAATGGTTTTCACAGGTGAGACTTTAGACTTCGCACTAACTAACTGCACGGAGTAGTTAGAACCATTGTATATTTGCATGTATACGACTCCACCGTAAGCACGCTCGCTGGCGTCAGCGAAACCTACTAAATTCATGGTGCATCCGTCGACCAACCCCAGATGACGCGGGATAATAATTTCATTAAGCGTAGAAAGCTCAGTACAAAACTGCTTCCAGGCGGTGACTATATGTTCAGGTGGTATGTCGTCCCAGTCACACTTTGCTAGCCAAAGTTCCTTAATTAAGAGCTTAGCGTACAGAATAGTGGGGGCGACAAAACCCATTAAGTCCCATAGCCGAGCCACTGTGGAAAGCATGGTTCGCTTGGTACATTTATCATCTGGTGTGGTGACGTCAAAGCAGAAACTGTCACAAGACTTGTCCCAGCGTAAACCCAGGACCTTATGCGGTATAGATTTCTCATACTCGATATCGGGCGAAGCCTTATGAGTATCAGGTATGTGTGCGAGAACCTCTTTCGAGTTACTTGTCCATTTGACAAGGTCGAACTGGCCTCGCTTGAAGAGCTGAATAAGCTCATCACAAAGCGAAATTGCTTGCGGTATGGACATGACACTACAGGCAATGTCATCCATATATAGGGCGGAAGAAGCAGCAGCAGACGCTGCAGGGAAATTATCGCCTTCATCAGCGACTAACTGGCGGACTACACGTAACGCGTGGTATGGACTAGACTTAAATCCGAAGCAAACACGATTAAATTGGTAGACCATTATAGGTTCATGTTTACTGAATCTGTAAAAGATGCGTTGAAATCTACGGTCCGATTCACGAACGCCGACATTGAGAAACATTTGGCGGCAATCAGCAGACAGGGTTATTTGAAAGAGACGAAAACGAATTATAATATTAAATAAATCACCCTGTAGATTAGGGCCTGCATGTAGAATGTCATTGATCGACTGTCCCGATGTAGTTTGACTACTAGCGTCTAAAACTACGCGAAGTTTAGTAGAATTCTTATCTTCGCGAACGACACCGTGATGCGGAATGTAATATGACAGATTAGAAACGTTGTCATCTTTTAAAACCGGACTCAAATATCCCTTGTTAATGTAGTCCCGCATGACGTCATTGTAAGCGCTGCGTAACCCTAAGGACGCATCAAGTTTGCGCTCCAAACAATGAAAACGCCTAAGTGCGGCAGCGTATGAGTCGCCTAGCGAATAAGGGTCGTCGCAAAATGGCAGCGACACAATATATCTACCACTGTCATCGCGAACAGTGGTAGCGCGAAAATGTTCTTCGCACTCGAGATCCTTACGGCTCTGCGAGGGCGAGGCGGAAATTTCTTCAAGCTCCCAGAATCGCTTGAGAAGCGAATCTAAACTGGGATCTTGAAGAACAGAACAACATGAAGTTGTACTCGTACAGTGTGAAGTATGTGCCGTAGGTACGGAACCCATAACCACATACCCCAACACAGTTTCAATAGCGGAAGGTATATTATATTGCTCGCTATGTACTATGTTAGGCAAAAGCAAGCGCGGGAATATAGCAGCACCAATCAAAACATCGATACCGCTCGGCTTCGCAAACTTCGAATCTGCGAGCGGTAATGTTTTGAGATGTGTAAGTTTAGAGACATCGACGAGAGCGGTCGGCAATGTCTCCGTTATACGTTCAACAATAAGCGAAGAAACGTTAAAATTAATATCATTACTAAAACGAGAATATAATTTAATATCTACGGAACCTTTAACTGGTTTTTCCGACCCACCGATTCCTTTAACTATTAAATTAGAAGTATGAAAGTTCTTCCAAAGTCCTAGACGCTTAAAACATTCAGAAGTAATGAAATTACTTTGTGATGCACTATCTAGTAAACAACGTATTATGTGCGGCTTATCATTTACATCGTAAATTACGACTTGAGCAGTAGCGAGCAGAACGGTTGTATACGCCGTACATTGCGGGCTATCTCTCGCCGACGGCGACGCCGCAACGCACCGAGTGTCAATCGAACGCGATCGAGCGGCGCCAGCGACAGAGGTCGTACACAACGATACCTCAGATTATGAGGTAATAGAAGGTACAGTCGGCATAGGCGTTGGGACCGGATTCGGCTGTGACGTCACTACAGTTGATAATTGCGGGTTTTTATTAAAATGTAACAATGTATGATGACGTTGATTACATGCGCGACACTTTAATTTAGAAGTTAACCGTTTTATGTTTAATACTCAAACAATTGACACAAGCACTGTTGTCTTTCACACATTTGAAACGAGCTGTCGGAGTCAAATTATCAAAAGCGGGACATTTATATAAGTGTTCATGGATATATGCTTCGCACAGACACTTGTTTGAATTATTTAACTCAGAGCAAGCTACATAGGATTGTGGATTAGGAGCGGTCATTTTATTATTAAAACTACGCGATTTATTAGACTTATGTGAATTGTCCGAACTATAAGGCTTATTATTGTTAGCTAAGGGTGGTTGGGTATTACGGAATATCCGACACTGATCATTGATGAAGCTGACAAAACTATCTAGAGTGGGAATCTTACGATTACGTTCTGTCATCTCGAAAGCGCGAATAGTTTCAGTGTCAAACTTTTTTATTGCGAGGTGCAATAAAATGAAATCCAGAAGGTCAACTAATTTTAGATTCTTTAGGGAATTAATTGCGGTGATGAACTTGTCCACGAATAGCTGGTAATTCGAAACAGACGCGGGACCGGACAATTTAAGATTTAAAGCTTGATCCAAGTAGGTAGACGCTAGGACACGAATATCCTGGTACCTATCGAGGAGTGCCTGGAACATGACTTGGTCATTCTCAGCACACGGTGTGACTCCCGCGAACACAGACTGTGCCTTCGGCGACAGCTTACCTATTAAATAGTACAACCTGTCTGCATCCGTCAGCGACTTATTGTCATGAACTGTAGATTTAAAACTTGCATAAAATAATGGCCAGTTTCGTATATCACCGTCGAACGACATGAGTTCGATTGGCGGCAACCTTGGTCTACATGTTGCGGAATCACTCATACTGTGCCTCCCGGACGGCTTATCTTCCAATTGAGACATCACACGTTTCACGGAACAATACATATCCTCGAATGAGGCGTAGGCTTGATAGCTAGGCTTCGCATCGGGATATATAGCCAGTAACCTAGCATTATAATCATCCAATAATTTATGAAAGTCCGTTCGAATATCATCTATTGTTACACAAGAACTGAGAAAGCCTTCTCTCACCGATTCGGAAGTATTAGCGACTTTAGAGCGATCATAAATTGACTGAATACGCTCGAAAAGTATATTACGCTTAGCTTCTAAAATCACTAACTGTTGATCTTCCGAAGAAGCGATTGCTTTCGCATCACGCGGCATTGTTATGTTATGTAGTTACAAATAACCACACAAACAAAACAATGTACGGTAATTATTTAAACGAACAACTATATGTAGAAAAGTAATACTACTGATTGTGACTGTACTGTGACAACGGGTTTCGCAATATTTGCGTAGTAACGAAATAAGTGTTTTTGTAGTACCCACTAACCAAAGTAATTAGATAGTACAAAATGTTAATAGCATTACTATCCCAACCAGTTTTATTGCTAAGTTTGAATATTGTTTAAGATAAATGAATAGGTATAAATATGCAACCTATAGCCCGCAATCGTCGAAACGTATTCGGTAAAGTTATGATATTTATACGGCGTAGGTACCTACAAGTAGTACACCTATTTTATTTTTCTCTTATAGAATGAATGTCTACCCCGCGGTATTCGGAAAGTAATATTCCTAACAATTTATAATTGGAGGTAGGTGATTCCTATAAGGGCGGTTAAACTAAAAGACGCTTGAAATATAGAAATTTACAATACGACAAGTTAGTTTTAATTAAGAATTATTTTTAATAATAGCAGATACGTAATTATGAACCTGCTATAGCGGCGTTGATGGAACCACGTATTGGGTTTACAACTTGATTATGTGGGTAGGCGGCTAGGTGCCACGACCCTAGTAGGAATTTATGATTGATTCCTACGTAAGAAATAAAGGAAAATGAATATATTATAGTAATATATCCGGCTCGAAGGACCAAAAATGTTATAGCGGTTTGAGAAACCTCTTCATCCTTGTGTCTATCATGAAAAGTGGACTGTATTTGAAGGGTTCTGGCAATAGTGCGTTGAAAATAAGCGGGAAAATATTCACGGATCAATTCGGGCGATCTAGTATGGAAATGAGGGAAGTAGTACGCCTTACCTTGTAGTGGTCGATGCCAGCCCACGTGTGGCAGCGAGCTGGTGTTCTTCTACTCCAAAATGGCTCCTTCAGGATCCACACACTTCACACAATTGTTTTATATCCGCGAGGCGGGTTAATAGACACGGTTCACAAGGTTCTCTGCTATCTAACTAATTAGATGCATCAGTCTCCAGCCAGGTGGCTTGGAAAGCTGGCGGTTGAGATACGAGGCCCGTTCACGTTGAAGTTTCGGTTCGTTCTGGCGACCTGTCATTAAGGCGTACATAAAGGGAAAAGGAATGAGGAAGGAACGAGATAATTAGGATATCGATCGCCCGCGAAATCTCAAATGCGTTTGTCTATGTGTTTTCGGTCATTGATTTATGACATTTACAAGAGATGGCGCTACCACTGATGGTAAGCGATGGTTTGGTTCACGGTGAAGCCCGCTTGCCTAGCTAAAATACCTGACCTCAACAACCCTGTAATTTGGTTATCATGTTTTTTTTTTAAAGAACTTGACTCACACACTGTTCCGTTGTTGTTGTATATTACCTATGTTGGCAATATTTGTAAGTGTGGGAGAACCATGTTCCTATTTATCAAATTAATGAATTTACCTGTCAAAGCTTTTAATACTTATACCTATACGTAGTGTAGTATATAGTGCTATTCTGTGCGCATCGTCCTCACATATATGAATTTATTAATGTATGTTCTTATGTAAATATTGTAAACCACTTATTTTTTTTAAAAGAGTTAGTATGGAGTTTCTTGTCCGTTTTTCTCCATAACAAGCTACTTTGCCGAATGGTCGGTAGAATCAAATATTATCACTTGTAAATTTTAATTGTTGACGTTTAAAGTGCCGCTTAATGGCCTAGTTGAAATAAATATTTTTGACTTTGACATGAAAACTCTTGCGCCTTGCCAAGAGTTTTCTTTTTGGTGTAAGATTTTTTGCCTTCTGAAAGATCTACAGTCTCCGTATGTAATGAATGTTCACCCATTCACGGACTGACCTTGGCTAGCGTTTCTTAACATTGAAAAACCACCCTTGCTATTGTTAATATTGAGCCACGAGCTCCTTTATTGCTTGAGTAGTTGGAGAGTTTGCACAAGAGGTGGATGTCACATGTCTTTGAAATTTTAGTTCTAGTACATGCCGGTTTCCTCACTATGTTTTCCTTTACCGTTTTTAAGCAGTGGTGATGAAATAATTTACAAAGTAAAGCGCCTGCTTAGGTTCAAACGCACGACCTACGGCACGTAAGTCGAGGCCTTTACCACTGCCAGCACTGCTCTATGGAGAAGCATAAAATTATTCAAGTCGACATTTTTAAAGCCGTCCGTTTTAGGGCCTAGAATATATTCTCATCAGATTTATCTATGTGTTTTGTGTAAACCATACTCGACGAAATTAAAATGAATGGCCGTATACGTTAACATTTGACCAAAAAAAGGCCCCTATCTTAAAATTTTCAGACATATTTCGGTGTTCTCTCAGTAAGCCCCAACTAATCAGCCCTCAACTTGTCGTCCTAAATATGTTTGTTCAAAAACCCTTTCTCTCTATCAGTCCATATATTGTAATATCCTTTTTAACAAAAAGAAATTCCGACGAAATAACGAACTGTAAAGCAAAAATAAAAAATCTTTTGGTCTAGCATTTTGAGTTGGCGCCAAACAAACTATCAACGGAGATTTATTTATTTATTTATTATGGCACTCCAACGGATTGTTCACAAAAACAATGATAAATCATAATCTCAATTTCACTAACTACAGAAAACTTTCCACTTATAGGTGTGCACAGCACTTACATTAATTAGATACAAAAAAAATCAAAAGACATAAAATAAAAAATTAAAAGATACAGAATAAAAAAATTGACAATAATCATTAACAATTAATCAAATCATAATAAACAATATACAAATCAAAACACACAATTAATCAATAACAATAATCATAATCATAATAAAAATAATCATAAACATAATCTTCATCAAAAATATAGGTACAATAATCATGGAATTAGGCAATGATGGAATAAAACAGTTAATTAATTAATTTCCTCAAGTTGTTGAGAAAGTTGTCTTCTAAATTGAGCCAAGGTGTTGGAAAAGATGTCAATGCCGTTGGTGCGAGAATGGCTCTCATTATAGGTCCTCATGAAACGGCTCAATGGCGCTGATCGCCCTAGGTTTGTTCGAGCTGAAGGTGGTACAAATAAAAATAGAAATCAACCTAGCTACAGTAATTCTACATACACACAATTTACTTCACTTGTTTTTTTTTACTAAAAAGTTTTTTGCTTTTTTGTTCGTTATTTCGTCGGTTATTTTTTTTGTTAAAAATTAGTCTGTTTCGCTTCTTAGTTTACTTAATTTCAAAAGAATCGTTACACAATTGAAAATTCAATGGGCAACTTTTCAATAAATCCTTTTTTTCTACCTTTACGGGTGGATATTATTTTTCAAAATTAAATTTTTGAAATCGGACCTTTGTATAAAAAGTTGTGTGTGGTCATGCATAAAAATATACAAGTCGAATTGAGAACCTCTTCCTATTTTTTTTAGTTGGTTAAAATATTGTTATTCGGGTACTTTTGTTTGTACTAGAAGGCAATCCTAACGCAGTTGGGAGAAGGTCCGATGATTATGATGACCTAAGTGTGATTAGAATCAACATGATTTGATGATATAACAAAGCATTCTTTTCAATATACTGCAAGCAGGAATACTCTATTCTCGCGATAAACAATGAATACCTTATTCACTCTAGATTCACGGAACATAAAGTTCACAAAACGGCTTCCTATTGTGATGTGCAAAGAAAGGAATGAAACTTTTATCTACAAACCTGTAAAGAAGTGAGACACGACATTCAAGTTTAGTCCCACCTTCATACTCGCAAGTAAGTGCATCGGTTTCCGACGATTTCACGTCTTGAATTGAGAAGTTGTTACCTGCTTGAAAGGGGACAGAGAGCCGTGTTTGGTACGTAACAAACTTCAACGTTTCGGATCGACACTCAATACTACCAGTTTATTTGCCAACAAAACAATGTGTTTGACATTTATTATGTTGTTTGAGTATTGCTACGTTTAATGCTTGGGCTTCCTGAGATAGCGGCGCGTTCGTAGAACAGGCGCAATATTATACTGTTCTCTACTATATTGTTCTCTATTTAAACCATAATTCTATGATTTATTCATTTATTTTACGTGTCAACAACAATTGTTTCTATATTTTCTTAAAGTAATTTTTCAGTACAAGGCTTGATGTTGCATCGCTGTCTCTACTCTGGTTGAATGGAGTACAGATTGAGTACACTAAGACGGCTAAAAACCTGGGGGTAATCATGGACTCCTATTTGTCGTGGACTACCCATGTCACTGAGGTCAGTCGCAAAGTGCACTGCTCGTTCCACTCGCTGAAATGCCTCCAAAGCTTTTTGCCCTTGTAAACCAATATTTCCCTCACCCAAACTCTCATTCAGCCCATCTTTAATTACGCCGACGCCTTGTAATTGGATGCCACCGAGGAGCTTTTCAATAAACTTGAGCGTTTGCAAAATGTATGTAGTCGTATCTATCTTCAAAGATCTGCTACAATCCGAATAGTTTTTGACATAATTTTAGTAAAATTTGTAGATTTGGCTTTGAGTAGGTTACTAATAAACTTTAATTAAAATTGTTAATTTGTTATACCTTAATAAAAACGGCTACCCATCACCTAAATCAGTAAAACAATACACAAATATTCATCTCTCATAGATCTCAAGACATACTGAACATAAAAGCCATCAAAGATGAAATCGATAAAAGTATACTTAGATACTAATATTATGCTGTTTGAGATTCAGTTACTATAATTTTGTCAAAAAGAAATATTTTGGTAAAATAAAATAAAGCTTACTCAGATAAAAAGTCAGTTTGAAAATTTAAAGTAAAAACGGTACGGTTCGTACTCAAGCTGATCTCCAACCAGCTCGCTTGACTACGTTCACACTCGCAATTGATCACCAACTTAAAACGCCAAAGAAAACATCATGAATAACCTAACGTGTCATGTTATAATATAATGTAATGCTTTACTAACGTTCACAAGAGAGCCAACACGACGGGGATATATCGCGTTCACGTTGTCCAACACTGTGATTGACATTTGATTAACTGTACCGAGAAAATGTTAGAAAGAGAAAAAAGTTTTTTTAAGGGGATCTGTCAAGGTAACCCGCAGAAATAAAAACACATTTGCTGCAAACAAATTTGTAAAAAAATATGCTACTTTGATGTTAGAAATGATTACAATTTAGTTGTTATTTGGGTGGGACACATGGCAAGATGCAGTGATATGACAGGTTAAATAAGGCAGGCAGTGACTGAGTGAAGTCCAAGAACTGGCAGAAGCAATACTGGTCATCCGGCAGCGAGATGCGTCAAAATACATTACATCACGTTGAACTTGGATTAGGGTGGCATAAGCGCGTGAGGATTGGAACAAAAATAAAGAAAAATATGACCACCAGTGGGGTATATTCAGGGTGCGTATGATGATGATGCCGCATATTGAGATCGTAATTAATATTATAAAGAAGCACAATTTACTGTTTATAGTTATGTATGTTTGTGTCTCTAGGCATACAAATCCGATGCATGATAATACTGAAATTCTGTCAGTTATAGAAAGCAAAACTCAGTGATAGAGTACCTAGCTCTATCACTGAGTATAATAGGCTACTTTTTATGCACGAAGTCTGTGAAACTGGCCATGTAAGTGAAGTCGTGGGAAAACTAGTATAAAGTAAAAGCGCTTCAATTTGCAAAAAATAACGTAAATAAATAATTGGAATTTCATGGGAAACATTGAAAGCATAACCTTAATACAAAATTATAATAGGTACCCCTTGGGACAACCGAACATACTCGTAATATAATACGACACAATAATAACATTAAGAAAAGACCGAATCTGCGATATCCCCGCGACACATCCACACACACCCTTATCATTCAAAGACCGGCCAACTGTAAAATTAAATTCACATTTCATCTCGTTCATTCATTCTTTTCTTATGCTTTGTTTATCTATTGATACAAAACGCAAATTCCCATTTTATATTAATTCTTTTTAAAATGTATGCGACCAATGTTGTCTGGGAATAAAATGGAACTAGTTTTTTGCGTAGTTAGATAGGATAAAATCTTTTTTTGTTTACTTTTTATATACGAGATGGTCAAAATGTCAAAGTTTGGCTACATATTGGGTATTTTTTTATATACTTGTTGCATTAAATAAAAACAATAAAAACACTGTACTTTTCCGACATAGACCTTTTAAGTTACGTAATTTCAAAAGTAATTGAATCCTGCCAGCTTCAGGACAAGGCGCCTAAACAGAATGAATTTCTATCAGCAATAGCGACTGTCAAAAGTAAAAAATACGCTATCAAAAAGTCACGTTGTCAATCCCCATCATTTTGGCACTTTGAAAATCGTTATTCCCGAGAGAGTGTCACTTTGTCACTAGCCCCAGTCTTTGTTGTTCATACAGGGTGTTAACGTCAAGTCGGAAACGGGTGATAGGCCGACTCATGACAGTTATCAGAAAATTAAATCTTTACAAATTGTAGGTATCAGAAAATTAATCGGCAAATTCTGCAACCTGTGACGATCTTTCAAATCCTGTAACTACAAATATTAACTATTCTTGATTTTTTTCTGTAATGTAATCATGAATAACCTACCCTAATTACAGTTTGAAATTAAAACATAACTGCTTCAATTTTAAATAAAATGTCAGACTTTTACCAAACATTAAATTCACAATAAGAACATTCATTCCAACAGAATTGAGGGACAAAACTAGGTACAAATTTACGGTTTTCAGATTTTTTTCTGTACTTGTATTATAAAGACATTTTATCCTTATAAATTTAACGATTCTAGGTCAACGGGCAGTACACTGTAGATCTTAATTCCCTTGCGAGTGTAAAATATGTGTCATTAACGGCTGTATCTCTTGATTGCGTTGATTTAGAAGTTTTTTTTTTTCACAGCTTCAAGGTGTTGGAAATTTGAGTATTCGAGAATTTTAACTCGATCCATTCACGCGTTTCCAAGATAAAGGCTCTTGATAGACGGACAGATAGTCAGACGGACAAAAAAGTGATCCAATAAGGGTTGCAGTTTTCCTTTTTAGGTATGGAACCCTATAATAGAAGAAAACTTAATATTTGTCTGTCACAGATCATCACAGGGTGCCAGTTATTCCGAAACAAAAATTGATCCTTGTAATTTGAAAAGTACATTATCAAGATTTTTTTAATATTTTCTAATAACTGTCAAAAGTTGGCCTATCACCTTTGCCAACTTGACGTTGATTTACGAGACACTCTGTATAACATAGCATGTATGGTGATCAATGGAATCCCTATAATAGAACTGGACTTACGGATTCTATATCTTCTATCTTCTCTATCAATCGTTATTATCCAGTATTGACTCCAAAGTGAACCAAATGAACAAGTACGTAATTGAGATCGCTTAGCATTCTGCTCTCGCCATGAAGAAAAATGCCTAGTTATACAAAAGCAAACGTTTTCTTTTGTGTACTGTATAATACAATCATAAGTAAAAAGAAGTGCGATGAAAAAGCCTACTTTCCATTTGTTCTACTCAATTAAGTGATTAGAAAAATGTTTGTAGTTACTTTCTTTGATATTATGTGAAGTCACGAAGTGAATCAGGGTAAAAAAAAAGTATTACGTTCATAAATAAAACGGCTTTTGTGATAAGTTATCAACAAGCAATTTTCTCATAATTTTGAGAAAACTTTTAATGACTTTTTGTAGGTTATCCAGGATAAATATAGTAAAAAATCAAGTATCGAAATAATTTCTGCTCCAAAGAATTTAATCATGTAAAAAAAATTTGGAACACTATTTTGGTCTAACTGGTGGTTCAAATGATGTTATCTTTCATAAAAGCCTGTTGTAATCTATTTGAAACCGAATATATAAATTTGAAATACATTATGAAGACCTGTACCTATTCTAAAGCCATCTATTCAAGCTTGATTCTGGATTCAAAAATATTAGATTTCATACTAATCTCTACCCAAATCTAGTTTCGAATACGGGTCTTACAGTAATATTATTTCTGATCAATAATACCGAAGATTTTTTTTTGTTGACTGTTTATTTATTTATTATTTATTTATTTATTTATTTATGTACACACAAAAAAAAAACTTACAGAGAAAAGAAGGAATACAGATAGAAGAGCACAAAGGTACTATTATTTGGTTACTGTTATTTGGTTGGTGGATAGAACAACGGTCAAACGGTCGCAAGCATTAAACATTAGACATTTTGTACTAAAAAGTATACTGCATACCACACATAATAATATAGTATAGTTCAACGAAAACTTATGGACCTGTGTATTCTTCCTAACCTCACCAACGGAGCGGATACAAAAGTATGCGTTTAGAGTTTTCCTACAAGTTATGGAACTAAGAAGACTAGGTGTCAAACTCACTGACCGCATTAGGAACTCTAAAACAGAAAACAATAGCAGATGCAAATTGCACAATGAATGATTTAAAGTGGAAGTTACTTGGCCATACCCATGTCGGAGGAATAATCTAAAATAACACCACAGAGAGACTCCCAGAAAAAGATAGTGGAATGAGCTGGATTTCTTATTAGAGTCAGCAGACCGTTTAAAGAGAAATTAGGAAATGGAGGCCTTCGCACGTCACTGTCAGTACTATTATGTATTCCGTACCTTTGGGACAGTGGGACCTACAATGGGAAAACATAGGCTTATAATAATAAATAATGTTGCGGTACACATCAACTATGTTTTCAGAAAATCACATAATTAAAACATCGTTACTGACTCAGAGGCCTTACTTATGATTAGTTTGTTTACCCTTTTTTCCCATAATTATGCCCCAAACCACACCCGCATCATAATTTATTGTGTTTCTACTAAAGTGGAAACATGTACCCGTTTCATGTGCTGTAGGTCGTACGTCAGTGGTAACAAAACCAGTGTAAGCTGGCATCGCATTCTATTGAGACTCCGCATTAAGCTAATCCAACTCAAGATTAAAGTGTTAAAAACGACATGTGATCTATATTACTTACCCAATCTAGATGAATGTTTTATCTAAATAACGGCAGAGGTCCTAAATATTTCTGGCGAATTGTTTCGTAGGTAGCAATAAGGTTAAGGTTCTCTGAGCCTTTGTAAGGATGATAACTAAATATACTGTTCCCGAGAAGAATATGCTTGTATCTACAGCCAATTTATTTCTATTTCGCATATAATTATAATTTTCTCCTGAAATACTTTTGGCAGTAGGCAGGACACATTGCATGAAGAACGAATGGCAGTTGGGACCGAAAAGTTCTGGAGTAGCTACCGCGTACCGAAAGACGCGGCGTTGAAGGCCTCCCTCTAGGTGGAGTGATGACCTGTTCAAGGCTGCGGGAGTCCGGTGGATGCGAAACGCACAGGATTGATTAGTGTGGCGAATGTGGCGACGCTTCGGGGAGGCGTAAGTCCAGCAATGGACGCGTTTTGGCTGAAATGATAATGATGATGATTTTTGGTACATAAAGTATAAATAGATAAATATTCGACTTTCATTGGTAGTATGTTGACATTCAATAGGAAATGCCCAGGCTTAATTCCCTTTCACAATAACAAAATCGCAATCAATTAGCAATATCTGTATTGGATATTGAGACCAACTAATAGCAGCTGTTGTTGGACATTGTTAGTAAACATTATGAGCGCTTAAGGTACTCCATTAAGAAGATAATGTTATATATTTAAAACGAAGTCAAAACGCAGCTATCGAGTGGCTTTTGTTTCTCATGAAAGTGAGAACAACAAGCTTAACAAATTGACTAATTAAAGGTTGAAGATTTCTGAACCCTTCTCATTATTTTGATTTTTGTGTACTGTTGTTTAATTTATTAACCTATCATAATTCTACACTCAAAGAATCTTTAATTATTATCTTCTTGTCTTTGTTCTATGTTACTTAGGGTCGCCGAAACGTTTTATTCTTCAGTTTCGTTCTGTCAATAGTCAAGTTATCACTGACTCCCTTTTGTTTCGCATCTTTGTTCACACAATCCACCCGAATTTAAACACTCTTAAAATATTTTGAAATTATTTTTTCAACTCCAGATTTATTTAACGATATGAGTAGTTTTAGAAATTAACTTCTAGGACAATCCCGATGCCCGATACATGGACCTTAGTAAAATGGTTAACATATTTCGGTATAAAATCGTATCGGAAAGTGAGATAAATATTTAAATGGACTGAATTGCCGGTAATTAGGAAATTTACCAAATCCGATTTAGGAACAAACGCCTTTGTCAATACAAACATAAAAAATTGGCGAAGCGCGGACTTAAGTGCAGATACAGAACTTAGCAAGCAACTTTTGCTCTTAGTATATTATAAATGAATGAGGTGGAAATTTTCTACCCAATTCGGAGTTAATGTGAGATAATCAACATGTGGTAATAAGTAATTCGTGAATAATAATTAGAGGAATCGGTTTGATATAGAAGTAATTGTGTTTCCTATTTAGGTTACAAAATTATAAAGTTTAGTTACACTATCCTTTATGTTAGTTAAGTGTAAAATGAAAATGGGCTTCAAATGTCAAAGTAGTAGTATCATTAAATGTAATTTTTGTCATCAAATCGGAAAAATTTACATCAGAAAATGGACCCGCTTTCAAGTTACAAAAACACTGAATTAATATTTAGCAGTAGAAAAGAACTGAACAACGTCTAAAACCATGTTGTAACAACATTGCTAACTAGGCCACGATGTGTCGGCGGCTTTACACAACAGACGTCCCTATTAAAAGCTGAGATACAATGGGGCCAAACAAGTTATAGAAATTAATGAACATTGCTCATGTATTAAGACTTCATAAACGCATACATAAAGTTAAATAACTATCTAACTTATATTACTGTTATCGTATCTTTTTGGTGAAAATGAGATTAATAAAGTTGACAGTCTTAATCTGGTTTAAGATAATTACACATTTTTAAAGTTTCGTCGATGTGGTCACTTACACACTTGGAATATATTTGGGTATATTTTACGCAGAATAATTTCGTCTCGCATGTCTGCGGGGACCTTGAAAGCTTGAAACCAAATGTGTCAATACAGGGTTCGTGGTACCTACATATTTGTAGGTACCGCGAACTCTATAAACAACAATGTATTGTAAGTTGTAACCGATTGTCTTAAAGTTATGATAAATTCGTGTAAGCTTGTTTCGCTCAGACTGAGTGAATGCCCTTCCGGTAGACCGAGAAGCTTAATAACACCAACTTTAACTGGCAATTGCGTCAGTTGGCAGTGGCCGAAGATCATAACCAACACTGAAAAGCATTGGGAAGTTACTTCAGTTCAATATGACGACAAATGTGTATTGGGACCTTTTGAATAATCTAAACAAACATAATATAAAGGGTTAATTTGTTTGAAAAAAGTTATCTTTCAGAAATCGGGGGTAAGAATAATGAAAGTGGTTTTGTTTATTTTAAGCTATTTAATATTTTGTGCGGAATGAAACATTCATATATATTTTTAAACTTTTTACACCTGAAGGCCAGGTCAATTGACCCACATTCTTAGATCGAGTAACCAAGCAACGTAGCTAGGCAAGTACCAAAAGGATTTATATAGGTAATTGTTAAGTTTTATTTTGTTTTTAACCGACTTCCCAAAAATAAGGAGGTTCTCAACTCGAATGGTTACGTACATAATATTTTTTTAGGGTTCCGTACTCAAAAGGTAAAAAAGGAACCCTCATAATATCTTGTCCGTCTGTATGTCCGTGTGTCATTAACTATTTTCTCAGGAACGGGTGTACCTAGCAAGTAAAAATTTATACCAGATACTGAGGTATATAGTCCCTATTAGGTGTATAGAAATCTAGTCCCTCAGTCAATACGATAAAAAGATATGGTTGAATTTAGATTTTCGCGAAAACTTGTAAGTACCAAAATTTTCCTTAATTTTAAACTTTTTTAGCTTTCGGAATGTTTCCTTTACTTTTGCTGTAAGACCTTGCTTTCAACCAAAATTGGCAATTCTAGGTCAACCAGAAGTACCCAATAGGTTTTGGGTCGAAAACCTATATGGTAGTTCCCGATGACCTAGAATCACAAAATTTTGCAAAAATAAGGCTTACAGTATAAATAAAAGAAAATCCCAAATAATAAAAAAGTTGAAAATTAAACGGTGTCCCCCATACATACATAGTCGACGCCAATTAAGATAGTCCTCTGAGTTGTATGGGTGTTCATACAATTTATAGGACTAGCTAAGGTAGGTATGTACTCGTGCGCCCAGGGTTCCCCCTGGGCGCACGAGTTCGACTCGCACTTGACCGGTTTTATTATTTATTTTTATGGACGTAACCGTCATATCATAAACGGAATTGCAAAATATACTTTTTTTTTTCGAAAGAAGTTTATTCCGAAATGGTCCCATTTAAATTTGTAAATTATTAAATGACAATCAGAGTTATTAAACTTAAAATGTTTGTATGCCAGAGTCATCTTACAAGCATATCATGGAATCTGTAACAAATAATGTATATAAATCAGATACCAATGTAACTGTCTTTATAGGTAACAGTTTGGATGTAAAAAAGTTGACATCACTGAGTGTGTAACAGAGTTGATAAAGTTAAATTGTAATAAAATCATATTTTGTGCTTTACTATATTTGGAAAATTGTTTACTAGACAAAATAATCATATTCACATGCTGAATAAGCATGTTCATTTCCTTGTCAGCCATTACAGCAACAAATTAGTTTTTTTTGACATCAACATTTTTGTTGATAAATTCAAAACGACAGGCAATACAGTGTATCTGCCTGTTAGGGTAAGACGTCAAATAGCGAGGCTATTATCTTTTACTATAATCACAGAAATAAATAGTATGTCGAAGGCATGTACTGTAGTTGATATCAGTAGTAATACTAATTTACAGGTGGTCAATAAGTTTAATAACGTTAGCACTTCTGCTATTAATATTTATAGTTTAAACAAGTTTGTAGGACAAGGAAGGGTACCAACAATGAAATAGTTACGAGTACATCCACAGTCAAGAAGGTACCTTCTTGCGCACAATTAGTTAATTTAAAAAAAGCGGCTAAGCAGAATTCCTTAAAATTATTCCATCAAAATATTCAAGGTTTTTCTGCGAAGCAATTGAAAATAGAACTGTTTTTGCATAGCATTGGCTGAAAGATCATGCAATGCTCAATAATTATGAAAATTATACCGTGGGCAGTTGTTTTAACAGAAATATATTATGTTGCATGGAGGTTCACTTATCTTAATTTAAAATGGTATTAAATTAAAACCTCGTTATTATATTGTTGATCTATCAGTCGAACATAGTGTTGAACTGTCTTGCGTTGAGCTGGATAAGCATGTTATAGTGTGCGTTTACAGACCCCCCAATTACTTATCACTACTCTAAATTTGAATCAGTGATGGAAGATGTTTTGGCAAAACTTGCAACTGGTAATAAACTAGTCATAATCTGTGGTCACTTTAATATAAATATTTTAGAACATAATTTAGATAGCAGTAGATTATTAAATCTCTCAAACCATTTAATTTGTCACATGTGTTTATGGAACCAACCCGAACAACTGTGACTACTGCTACATGTATTGATAATGTTTTTTGTTGCTGCGATTATTTAGACAAAGCTATTATAAATTGTATGCCTTCGGATCATAGTGGGCTACTCGTAACCTTTGAATCCAACATATAAATAAAACATGTGCAGATTAAATCCAGACCAATAATATTTGATAAATTAAATAAATTTAACAGCATTTTAATTACTAAGTTAAGTGATCAAGAACTCACGGTGAATGATGGTAATATTTTATATAAAAAAGTTTTCTCAGTAGTTCAAACAGAGTTCAATAATATTTTTAAGAAGAAAACTAAACCTATTTGCCCTAAGTTTTTATTCAGTGACTGGGCGACTGAAGCACTCAGGAAAAGTACGGAAAGACTTTATGAGCTGTATGGCCTTAAGCTTTATATTAACACTTAATCTTATCTTAACCTATCATGTGGAGGGGCCGAGAGACAACTCGGACACTTCGATTCATTGGAATCTATTTTAGTCTCCTAGATAACTTACTCCTGCCCAATCTCGTTGAAAACTCTTTCCATGAGTTTTACAACGAGACTGGGAGATATGAGCCGTCCTAAACCTAAAGCATATATAATTATGGTCAGAGAGATTTCGTCCAATACATGCCAATTTTCAATGTAAGCGCTGGCCCTGTTTGAAGCCAGTGTCAGGTCAATAACTTCAGTTCTCGCAGAGGTCCTGAAAGTGGGTTTATTGCCTGTGTTAAGGATTTGTAAAGAAGAGCTTACCACAAAGTCCAACAAATCCTCCCCTCGTTTGTTGACATCCGAGCTGCCCCAAACGACATGGTGTGCATTCGCATCGCAGCCAAGTTTCAGGTCGAGGTTTTCTTGGTTGCCGTAGTAAACCAGTCTTCTGATTAGTGGTGTTACTGGTTCCTTTTGTTCATATGGGAGGTAGGCAGAGGCAAGGATAAACTTTCGCGTTTATAAAAGAAGTAAGATTAGTAAAGATTTGGATTATTAGTTAATTAGTTGTTAAGGCAAAACTTACAAAACAAATCAAAAGAATCAAGTTGTTGTTGCAAAAATTTAAATTTTAATAAATACAATTTCAAAGTTGAACGCAATTTAATCCCCTGCTTATTTTACTACGTCTACTTCCTACTACTTTTATAAAAGTGAATATTTGGATGGATGTTTGTTACTCTTTCACACAAAAACTACTGAACGGATTTTGATTAAACTACAGAAATATAGCTTATTCATCAGAATAACAAAATCATTTATATATATACTAATATCACACGGGCGACGCCGTGGATGGTAGTTAGTTAGTTTATAAGGACACAAACTTAGTAGGTATATAGGCATATTCCATCCATCTTGAACAAAGATAACATACCATCTTCAGATAATTCCTTTCGACATAACTTTAGATAATCAATTTCGATAGGCATTTTGACCTTCTTCATTGATTAAAGTAAATTACTCGAGACCTGTTATTAGAATACGCTACATTTAGTATCAAATAGTTTTGGATGGCTGTTGAACCTTGTGGGAAGTATGTGGTATCGGTGTTGCTGCCCAATATATACCGATGACCGCTAAGGTATTTCGCTACCCACACAAACGATTAAACACTGAAACTAAGCGCCTTTTCACATTGTCCGAATAGCCTCTACTCACCGAATAATTTAAAAAATGGAACAGAATTTGTATCAAATTATCTGCCATATACTTGTATATGTAGGGCACCTAATCATAGGTGGTGAAACTATGACCTCAAACTTGTATTCAATGTTCTGGTTATGATAGATTGAGGCCTAATATTGTCTACACTTTCCATACATTTACTATAATTTTGGGAAAAATTAGCTGCACTGTATTTTTTCTAACTTATTCTAGCTTAGTCTTTACCCAATTATGTAGGAGTTGACTTAGAAGTCAACTCCTAATTGTGTAAAGACTAATTTTTAATTAGTAAGACTAGAGTCTTACTGGACACAGCTGAATACCGGCATTTTATATGGGTGACAGCCTTTCTAACCTCTTCAACCCAATAACTACCTAGTAACCTAAATGGGTTGTAGTTGCTAGATATGGTATTCAGAATGTTGACTTACTATCCGTAACGACTCTTGATCGAAGATTCTACAATCGAATGGTGGAATTAATGGCTTAACATGCTCTCTTAGTCCGGTCTCCATGGTGAACGGCCACCCATCCACGGGTTGACCTCGGCAAGCGTAACTATATATCTTCAATCGATCCGTACACCTATTTTTACATGGGGCGCCATTACTTAGACACAAACCACACATACTACTCGTAATCCGAAGAAAATACTCCCAAAAAAAAAAACAAACCCGAATTTATCCGGGTCCTCGTAATAAAAACGCCCGTGTTTATGGATGAGTCGTTTGATTCCTCACAAAGAAGTATGAGCGAACGAGATGTCTTGTTAGGCGTTCCAATAAAATTCTCAGTGGATTCATAAAATATGTAATTTGATTAGTACTAGAGTCCGAGTCCCATGGGCGATACCGATCGGCCATCGAGATACATTGAAAAATAATTGTTTGAATGCCACTGTTGAGGTAACAATGTCTTGAACGATTTTGTATATAACGATACGTAAGATTTTATTGAGCAATGCCTATTGAAAAAGGAGCCCTTTTGTCGAAAAAAGCCAAAGGAATATTTTCGTTACGGATTTTTTTTATTTATTTAATGTGAAATCAGGCAACTTGATACAATAAATGGATAATGAAATAATGAAAACAGGAAAATTGAAACAGCATTATAATAATACGTTGGTAGGATATTTTATTTATACTGCTCATTATTATATTGAGAATTTGAGATATTAACTTATAAAAGTCAGCAAATTAATTGTTTTTGGGATTAGCAGACTTAATTATTAGTAACAGGAGCTTATGAAACATTTATAAGAAAACAGCGTAGGTAAAATTGAACTTGATTACTTGAATCTCTTACATACCTAAGTGATATTATATTTCACAACAGTACAATATTAATTAGTACTTACCTATGCCCATACTTTCAACATCTTATTTTAGCTAAAAAGCCTTTTGTACGACACTAGACTAAACTTTTTACGTTATTTTTCTCAGGACGGTCTGGGATTTTTAAAGCCAAAACGTATTTACAGGATAAGGCAAGTTTGGAGTATGTTTTTATGATACATAATTTTATGGTATATGTATTTTACAGATGTCTTCTGAAGTTTGTGTAAATATTTTTTCATACTTAATTCACGCCTTTGTTTCATGGATGTGGGCAACAGCTGCTATAAAAATTACAAAAAAAACTTTTTGCGTTTGTTGTATGCTTTTCTAATACTCTATTTTCAGTTAGTTTAAAATACTTTTTGAGCCCTTTTAGAAGCAGGATCCATTGCCAGTTTTTTAGTAAATGAACCATTATTTTACTGCCTGTCATTGTTTTTCTAAATGTGTAAATGAAGTTAAAAAATACTCAAAAAGTGAGTAATTTCGGTAACAGTTACCTAAGAACGTTTTCACGTTACTAAAATATTTAAGGACTTGTCCTTACTGCTCCGTTTCAAAAACACAGTCTGTATAATTCCTATTAAAATATACACGTGTACTGAAAAAAAAACTTGCTCAGTGTTTTATTTACATACCTAATATTTTCCATTTCAGTAATTAAGTAACGTTTTCATATTGTTCTAGCAAAGAAATTGAGTAATACAATAAATGAAGGCTTCTTTATTCAAAGAATATTTTAGTTTAATTAATAATTTCTTTCATAGTTTCACTGGACCCAATATTTGCCACAAAAAAATTATGATTGGGTATTCATAAGCTAATTGCTGGACATGATGGGGTTAAAATCCGAAACCCAATGGATATAACTGGTACTGTTTAATAAAGCAAACGTGTGAAAGAAACCAAATCAATTTTCTTAGTGTCAGTTTATCTCCAGTCATCTGTCTGTTTAATTAGATACGCCTGAGTTTGGCAGTGTTATTGAGGTTTCTAGAAACTCGCCCTACTGCATGGAATTTAAACATCAATATTATTTAACAAAATTTGGGTTATCCGTATAACTCAGTTTTCCATTCGAGGAAGGTGTCACGTAATATAATATTTAAACAAAAGTCACGTCAACTGCCAACAAACTGAATAGAACACTACAAGACAGTAATGAATGCCTTCTGACAGAAGCTTTAAGTAACAATTTGGTAATATTAGGTAGGTACTTCGTCAGACGATGTCCATCAGTGTGCACTATACAAATTACATAGAAAGTTTTTCTTTGACGTGGTCGGTACACATACCTTTTTGAATACCGCGGCGTGTAGTCTCGGCTTTAGTTAAACAACAAACTTTGTACAACTTTGGGAGTTATGTCATGTTGATTTTGTATGAAAATATGTGCCATGGTACCCATATGAGCAATTTGGTATATTACTTCGTTAGTTTTCTCTTATAAGTTTTCTGCATGGCAGAAATCGGCCATATACGTTATCAATGTGTGATGTCAATGAAATGATACGTTGAAAGCCTTCTTGGCTTTCAACTTATCATTTAACCCTAACTGATCATAATATCTGCTAGAAAAACAACTATTTCAGACATTTCATGCTCTATTTGGATTCGGAATTCAAGATTATTAGTAAAAAATTGGAACAAAAATCTCTATGACCTATACAACAAAGTCCAATTTCGTTTGCAACCTATACTATTTTGACCTTATGGCAAAAAAATGGCGTTCCTTGAGTTCCTTAATATATTATGTTCAATTGTAAATTTCAAGTTTTGAAATTATGAAATCCCTATGTATAAAACATCCTAGGTACTTTTTTTTGACGACATGTCAGTTTCATTAAAAAAACATAGGTATGACACACATCAAGAGTGACAACACGTGAAACTGGAATTTTCACGGGAATAGAATAGAATATACTTTATTGTACACCACAAAGGCGGTCTTATCGCTGTCAACGATATCTACCAGACAACCTTTGGATGGACTAAAAAAAACTTAAAATAAAAAAGAGGGGGGGGAGGGGGGAATTTGCCTTCATCAGAAGTCTGAAAGTATAGTTCTATAAAGTACAAGGGGTTCATTGTGTGTACAGAAACATAAATTCAGTGAATTTTTACTTTATGAATCAGCTGTGCTTTTCTACCGGCACTAGCGTTTATTGCAGTTATTGAAATGATAAAAAAATTAAGTAATGTAATGATGTAGTGGCATCAACCGCAACCTACGAACTAATGACATGACTTCACACATATCCTGCATCGCGCAAGCAAGGTTTTCGGCGCGATTTGAACACATACAACAGTCCGAGAATAACGATAAGACAAGTAAATAACGTCAAAGAAAATAAATAAAGTCCATCCAAACTAATATTATAAATGCGAAAGTAACTCTGTCCGTCTGTCTGTCTGTCTTTCTGTCTGTCTGTCTGTCTTTGCTTCACGCCTAAACTACTGAACCGATTTGTGTGAAATTTGGTACAGACATAGTTTGGAACTTGAAAATGGACATTAGATAGTTTTTATTACAAAAAATAAAATATAAAATAAAATTTATTCCGGACATACAGCGCCATCTATTGGTCAAGAGTCGGCATCAATTCAGTACTGAAAATTAATCGAAAAAATGTAAATAAATAGTAAAAAGGTATGAAAATATAATATAATACAACTTTTAGTACAAAGAAAATGCTCTAATGGAGTATAGATAATTCTATTAGTACTATATGTCGAGTTGGTGATCGCGCAATGGTGTCGATCGTTACACGAGTTCGGTTCATGTTATTGTTTTAATTCATCGGAAAAAAAGTAAATAAATAGTAAAAAGGTATGAAAAAATAATATCATTATAATAAAACTTTTAGTACAAAGAAAATGCCCGAACGGAGTATAGATAAATAATCCGAGTTGTCACTATGCTCGATAGATGGCGTTGGGATCGAAATAGATCGCGCTATGGTTTTGTTACACGCATTTGGTTGGGTATCGGCCGAGCGCTTCGGTACTGTCGTGGAATTGTGAATTGATCGTTTCGTAAATTTAAAATTGGCTCCGTTGTATTAGTAGATTAAAAGGTTTATTTGTTGGGTTGTCTGGTTGTTGTTTTCAAAATTAGTCCCGTTGTATTTGTCGATTAAAAGGTTTATTTGTTGGGTTGTCTGGTTGTTGTATAATGTAAGTTTAGTTTGATCTCGATTATTAGTAGATAATAAAATTGTATGTCTAAATTCGTTTTAATTTTTAAATTAATTAGATCGTTCCTTTTAAATTATTTAGTTTTATGCTTGGTTATTAAGAGAATAGGTTGTAATAAAATTTCTTTTAAATTCTTCCACATTACATTTTTGAAGAGTTCCCGCGAGATCGGGAACTATGTGGGTAAAATCAAAAATCTGCCGGAAGTCACTATTCCACGCGAACGAAGTCGTGGGCAAAAGCTAGTAAGTAATATAATTTATGTATTGTCTCTAAAAGGAATAAGCAAAGAGAAAGAAAGCATCTCAAAGGATATACGAAAGAGTTACGTGAGCTGCAGTAATAATTGTCGACGGACATAATTATTATAAATGTCTAGGAAATTGTAAGAAGCTACAGTCTGCTGCACACTGACTGCTCTTTGTGTTAATCTTCCTTTCTTCTTTACCTGTGACTTCGAATTTATAATAATAATTTAACCTGGAGAAAATATTACGGCTGCATTTAACTTACCGATCTTCAAAGATAAAAGCGCCTGCAACAATCCGTGCATTTACCATCATGGAAAGTTTTGTATTATTTACATATATGTGGAGTACTAATAAAACTTATAATTATGTAGGAATCAAAAATCTCAATATTGGCGCAGCCGTATAGCACGCAATGTTCTTTATATTTGTACATTTAAGTTGTATACCATGTGCCAAATAAATTATGTTTTCTGTTTTATTATTTCATCAAAGACAAGATCGATTAAAACATGGTAAGGTACCAATACCACATTGCTAGGAAACAATTACTACTATAATTTTATCTAGAAAATTGTATACTTAGGTTGGCTTTCAACGATGTCTCTGTGATCAATTGGGTAAAAACCGGGAGCGATCACCGCATGGTAAGAGGCACATTGAACATTCATATTATGCTTGAAAGGTCTCGACTGATGTAATCTACGCTCCGTCCAGCACAGACCCAGGTCCAAAACCCCGAGAGCTTTCAGCTTGAACTCCAGAATCGTTTCGAGTGCTTAGGGAGCTCCGTGGATGAATACAGCACGGGTCGGGTCTAAGTTTTTCAAGACCTGTCGTACAGATAGAAACAAAAAGCTCTCCGATCCTACCCTCAAGCTTATGAAGGAGAGGCGTGAGATGATCCTGCAGTCTTCAGATGAGGCATGCAAATACTGGCAGCTCAATAGACAGATCTCTAAATCCTTGAAAAGAGACTTCCGCTGCTTTAATACCGAGCGTATTAAAGACGCGATCGAGCGAAATAAAGGCTCTAAGGTGTTTTCAAGGGATCTGGCTATTGGGCAGAGCCAACTCACGAAACTGAAGACCGACGATGGCAGGATCGTTTTCGCCAAACCGGAGCTTCTGAGGGAGATCGAGACATTCTATGGGCAGTTGTACACATCAATCAGCAAGCCCTTTGCGAGTCTAGGAAACGACTCAATAGCTAGATTGACCCGGCCCTATACCGAAGATAACCCGGACGTCAGAATGTACGAGATTAGGATGGCTCTGAAAAAGCTCAAAAACAGCAAGGCGCCGGGTGATGACGGAATTACGGCCGAACTCCTGAAGGCGGGTGGAAAACCGGTCATTAAGGCCCTTCAGAAGCTGTTTGATTCCGTCATACTCGAGGGCAAAACGCCACAGGCATGGTGCAAGGTTACAATATCACTTCTTAGCCATGTCTACAAGTTGTTTTCAAGAGTCATCACGAATCGTCTCGCGCGCAGGTTTGACGATTTCCAGCCCCCGAACAAGCCGGATTCCGAAAAGACTTTAGCACTTTAGACCACATACATACATACGCTGCGGCAGGTTATACAGAAGACCGAAGAGTATAACCTGCCTCTCTGTTTAGCGTTTGTGGACTACGAGAAAACCTTCGATTCGATCGAGACTTGGGCTGTACTGCAGTCTCTCCAACGGTGCCAGATAGACTACCGGTACATTGAGGTGTTGAAGTGTTTGTACAAAAACGCCACCATGTCAGTCCGTCTTCAGGATCAGATGTCGAAACCAATCCTTCTCCAGCGCGGCGTGAGACAGGGAGATGTCATTTCTCCGAAACTGTTCACTGCTGCGCTGGAGGATGTCTTCAAGGTTCTGGACTGGAGGGGGCTTGGCATCAACGTTAATGGCGAGTACATCACTCACCTTCGGTTTGCCGACGTCATAGTGGTCATGGCTGAGACCATGGAGAGCCTCAGTAAAATGCTCGATGACCTCAGTAGAGCTTCCGAAAGAGTAGGTCTTAAAATGAACATGGACAAAACCAAGCTCATGGTGAATGCCCATGTTGCACAATCACTATCAAGGTCGGAGACTCTACACTCAAAGTTGTAGACGATTATGTCTACCTGGGACCAACGGTCCAGTTGGGTAGGTCCAATTTCGAGAAAGAGGTCAACCGACTCGGCTGGGCGGCGTTCGGGAAGTTGCGTGGTATCTTCTCGTCCACTTTACCGCAGTGTCTCAAGACAAAAGTTTATGACCAATGTGTGTTGCCAGTGATCACCCATGGGACCGAGACGTGGTCGCTCACAATGGGCCTTATTAGAAAGCTCAAAGTCACCCAAAGGGCAATGGAGAGGGCTATGCTCGGTATTTCCTTGCGTGATCACGTCAGAAATGATGATATCCACAGGAGAACCAAAGTTACCGACACAGCCCGAAGAATTGCCAAACTTAAGGGGCAGTGAGCAGGGCACATTGCTCGCAGAACGGATGGCCGATGGGGCCGAAAAGTTCTGGAATGGCGACCGCGAACCGGAAGACGATACGTTGGAAGGCCTCCCACTAGGTGGACTGATGACCTGGTTAAAGTTGCGGGAAGGCGCTGGATGCGAGACGCACGGGATCGGTCAATGTGGCGACGCCTGGGGGAGGCCTATGTCCAGCAGTGGACGTCTTTCGGCTGACAGATGATGATGATGAATTGTGAGGTTGGCTTTCAAATGAAAACCAAATAGGTCATATTCAAACTTAATCCAAACTTAAAGTTATATGTTACGGTAGCCACTCAAATTTGATTTCTAATCTCGCTTGACTAAGTTTTATATCAATTATTTTTAAAATGTATGTTACCAATGTTTTCTGGGAATAAAATTGAAATAGTTTTGGCGTAGTAAGTTAGGGTAAAACTTTTAGGTTTAAGTTTCATGTAAGAGGTAGTCTAGATGTCAACTTTTGGCTACATATGATGTCAAGGTATTTTTAGGGTTCCGTACCTCGAAAGGACAATACGGATTTATATCAAATACTCAGGTCTCTTAAAGCTGTGAAAAACTCAAACTTCTAAGCCAACGCAATCAAAAGTTACAGCCGTTACTTCCCGTGAGCTCAGAATCTTGAAATTTGGTACGGAGCAACGTCAAGCAAGCACAGATAAAGGAATAATTGAGAAAACCGTAAATTTTTAGATACATCATATAGTTTTTTTTTTTTATTAATTTTAAACACTACCCCTTTCCTCATGAACGCGTTGAGGTTTTAAATTGAAATTCATATCAAATACTCAGGTCTATAATACCTTTAAGCTGAGGTTTGTAAGGAACCCTCGGTGCGGAAGTCCGACTCGCACTTGGCCGGTTTTTTTAATATTCTTTTGCATTAAACAAAAAACTGTACTTTGCCGACATAGACCTTTTAAGTTTCTTACCAAAGCGAACCAAATGAACAAGTACGTAATTGGCAACGCTTTGCATTCTGCTCACGCCATGAGGAAAAAACGCCAAGTTATACAAAAGCAAACGTTTTTCTTTTATGTACTGTATAATACAATCAGAAGTAAAATGAACTGCGGTGACAGAGCCTACTTTCCATTTGTTCTACTCAATTATTTTGATTAGAAAAATGTTTGTAGTTATTTTTATTGGTTCATAAATGAAACTGGTGTGATCAGTTATCGACAAGCAATTTTCTCATGATTTTCAGAAAACTTTTAATGACTTTTTGAATTTATCCCGGATAACCATCATATAGTAAAAAATTCAAGTACCGAAATATTTTTTTAACAAAGAAAATGTTGAATTGTTCGCTATTTTGGTCTAATTGGTGGTTTCAATTGGTTCAAATTATATTATCTTTCTTAAAAGCCTGTTAAAATGTATTTGAAACCGAATATAGAAATTTGAAATACATTATGAAGACCCGTACTTATTCTAAAGCCATCTGTTCAAGCTTGATTCTAGATTAAAATTTATAAGATTTCATAATAATCTATACCCAGATCTAGTTTCGAATACGGATCTTACAGTAATACCATTTCTGATCAATAAATCTGCAGTGAAATTTATTGTTGACTGTTATTTGGTTGGAGGATAGAACAACGGTCAAACGGTCATGCATAAAGCATTCGTTATTTTAACGGTTTACAACGAAATCTTATGGACTTGTGTATTCTTCCCACCCTAACCTACTGGGCGCGATATTGGACTCAAAAGTGTGCTTTTGGAGTCTGTCAACAAGTTAAGGATCTAAGTACACTAGGTGTCAAACTCTTTGACCGCATTAGGAACTCTAAAACAGATGCAAACCACACAATGAATGTATTAAAGTGGAACTGATTTTGCCATATACGAGTACATGTCGAAGGAACAATCTAAAATAAACATCACTGAAACACTCCCAGAAAAAGATGGTGGAATGAGCTGTTTTTCTTATTATCAGCATACCGTTTAAAGAGAAATGAGGGAAGGTAGGCCTTCGCACGTCACTGTCAGTACTATTATGTGTTCCGTACCTTTGGTACAGTGGGACTTACAATGGGACAGCATAAGCTTATAATAATAAATAATGTTGCGGTAAACACAAACTATATTTTCACAAATTCACATAATTAAAACATCGTGCCTGACTCTGAGGCCTTACTTGTGATTAGTTTCTTTACCCTTTTATGCCCATAATTTTAGCGCAAACCGCACCCGCCTCATAATTTATTGTGTTTCTACTAAAGTGGAAACATGTATCCGTTTTGTTTTGTTTGTCCGTGGTCGTATCTCAGCGCTAACAAAACCAGTATAAACTAGCCTCGCTTTCTATTGAGACTCCGCATTAACCTAAGCCAACTCAAGGTTAAAGTGTTAACAACGACATGCGACCAATATTACTTATCCAATCCAGATGAATATGTTTTATATAAATAACGGCAGAGTTCCTAAAGATTTCTGGCGAATTGTTTAATTTATGACCCATTGTAAGGGCTTGTGATCCGTAACGATCTTAAACTTCCTACCAAATAAGTAAGGGCGGAAGTATTTGGTTGCCCATACAATTGCCAGCAATTCTTTTTCGGTTGTACTGTAGTTAATTTCAATAGTGTTTAATGTGCGGGATGCGTATGCAATGGGCTTGTCAGTACCTATCTGACCTTGTGAGAGAACGGCACCAATGGCCAGGTTAGATGCATCAGTTGTTAGTATAAAGTCTTTGCTAAAGTCGGATATTGTAAGATCGGATCGTTGATTAAGAGGGTTTTGCATTTCTCAAAACAACTGATATAATTTGGATCGATTATGGTAATTTTTGAACCTTTCTTTAGACATTGTGTCATAGGTTTTGCTATACGAGTGAAGTCTGGAATGAACTTTCTATAATACCCTAACAGACCTAGGAAACGTTTAATTTCAGTAGCCGTTTTGGGCAGTGGGAATCCCTGGATGGCTATAATCTTATCCGGGTTTGGTTTAATGCCGTCTCTAATTATGTGTACCAAATACGCTGTCTGTAACTTTGAAAATTCCGATTTGTTAATTTGAATTTTGAAATTAGATTCTCTGAGTCTCTGATACACCTTTTCCAGATTGATCATGTGTTCCTGAAGGGATACTGAAAAAACGACAATATCATCTAAATACGATAAACACACAACATTTTGAAGGTCCCGTAAGACATTATCCATCACCCGTTGGAAGGTTGAAAGAGAGTTTTTAAACCTATCGGCATGCGGAGAAATTCATAATGTTTTATGGATGTCTTCCGGGTTCATTTCAACCTGGTAAAAACCACTCGCGAGGTCCAGGGTGGTGAAATACTGACAGTTACCTAACTTGTCTAGGACGTCCGAAATGTTGGGTATAGGATAGCGGTCGTCTATGGTTATTTCGTTTAGTTTTCTGAAATCTATAACCAAGCGCCATTTGGTTGTTCCGTCGGCGTTGGCTTTCTTGAGAACTACCTAGATGAAGAATAATAAATTATATATTAAGAAAGATAATATAATTTGAACCAATTGAAACCACCATTTAGACCAAAATAGCGAACAATCCAACATTTTCTTTGTTAAAAAAATATTTCGGTACTTGAATTTTTTATTATATGGTGGTTATCCGGGATAAATTAAAAAAGTCATTAAAAGTTTTCTCAAAATCATGAGAAAATTGCTTGTCGATAACTGATCACACCAGTTTCATTTATGAACCAATAAAAGTAACTACAAACATTTTTCTAATCAAAATAGTTTTTATTTTTTTCCTCATGGCGTGAGCAGAATGCAAAGCGATGCCAATTACGTACTTGTTCATTTGGTTCGCTTTGGTAAGAAACTTAAAAGGTCTATGTCGGCAAAGTACAGTTTTTTGTTTAATGCAAAATAATATTAAAAAAACCGGCCAAGTGCGAGTTGGACTCCCGCACCGAGGGTTCCGTACAAACCTCAGCTTAAAGGTATTATAGACGTGAGTATTTGATATGAATTTCAATTTAAAACCTCTACGCGTTCAAGGGGAAAGGGGTAGTGTTTAAAATTATAAAAAAAAAAAAAATATATGATGTATCTAAAAATTTACGGTTTTCGCAATTATTCCTTTATCTGTGCTTGCTTGACGTTGCTCCGTACCAAATTTCAAGATTCTGAGCTCACAGGAAGTACCCTGTAAGTTTTGATTGCCTTGTGAGTGTTGAAAATTTGTAACATAAACGGCTGTATCTTTTAATTGCGTTGGCTTAGAAGTTTGATTTTTTTCACAGCTGCCAGGGGTTGTAAATTTGAGCATACGAAAATTTGAACTCGATTCTCCACGCGTTCCAGAGATAAAGGGTCTTGACAGACGGACAACAAAGTAATCCTATAATAATTCTGTTTTCTTTTTGAGGTACGGGACCCTTAAAAAGAAGAAAAGATAGTATTTGTAGTCACATAACTCATGAGGTCATCCCAGGATGCTAGTTATTCCGAAAAATGAAAAGGTCATCGAGCATTTTACTGAGGCTCTCCATGGTCTCAGCCATGACCACTATGTCGTCGGCAAACCGAAGGTGAGTAATGTACTCGCCATTAACGTTGATGCCCAGCCCCCTCCAGTCCAGAACCTTGAAGACATCCTCCAGCGCAGCAGTGAACAGTTTCGGAGAAATGACGTCTCCCTGTCTCACGCCGCGCTGGAGAAGGATTGGTTTCGAGGTCTGATCCTGAAGACGGACTGACATGGTGGCGTTTTTGTACAAACACTTCAACACCTCAATGTACCGGTAGTCAATCTGGCACCGTTGGAGAGACTGCAGTACAGCCCAAGTCTCGATCGAATCGAAGGTTTTCTCGTAGTCCACAAACGCTAAACAGAGAGGCAGGTTATACTCTTCGGTCTTCTGTATAACCTGCCGCAGCTTATGTATGTGGTTTACAGTGCTAAAGTCTTTTCGGAATCCGGCTTGTTCGGGGGATGGAAATCGTCAAACATGCGCGCGAGACGATTCGTGATGACTCTTGAAAACAACTTGTAGACATGGCTAAGAAGTGATATGGGTCTATCGTTCTTCAGCCGGGCATTGTCACCCTTTTTGAAGAAGAGTACCACCACACCCTTGCACCATGCCAGTGGCGTTTTGCCCTCGAGTATGACGGAATCAAACAGCTTCTGAAGGGCCTTAAGGACCGGTTTTCCACCCGCCTTCAGGAGTTCGGCCGTAATTCCGTCATCACCCGGCGCCTTGTTGTTTTTGAGCTTTTTCAGAGCCATCCTAATCTCGTACATTCTGACGTCCGGGTTATTTTCGGTATAGGGCCGGGTCAATCTAGCTATTGGGTCGTTTGCTAGACTCGCAAAGGGCTTGCTGATTAATGTGTACAACTGCCCATAGAATGTCTCGATCTCCCTCAGAAGCTCCGGTTTGGCGGAAACGATCCTGCCATCGTCGGTCTTCAGTTTCGTGAGTTGGCTCTGCCCAATAGCCAGTTCCCTTGAAAACACCTTGGAGCCTTTATTTCGCTCGATCGCGTCTTTAATACGCTCGGTACTAAAGCGGCAGAAGTCTCTTTTCAAGGATTTAGAGATCTGTCTATTGAGCTGCCGGTATTTGCATGCCTCATCTGAAGACTGCAGGATCATCTCACGCCTCTCCTTCATAAGCTTGAGGGTAGGATCGGAGAGCTTATTGTTTCTATCTGTACGACGGGTCTTGAAAAACTTAGACCCGACCGTATGGACAGCTTCCACGAACCCGTTGCTGTATTCATCCACGGAGCTCCCTAAGCACTCGAAACGATTCTGGAGTTCGAGCTGAAAGCTCTCGGGGTTTTGGACCTGGGTCTGTGCTGGACGGAGCGTAGACTTCATCAGTCGAAACCTTTCAAGCATAATATGAATGTTCAATGTGCCTCTTACCATGCGGTGATCGCTCCCGGTTTTTACCCAATTGATCACAGAGACATCGTTGAAAGCCAACCTAAGTATACAATTTTCTAGATAAAATTATAGTAGTACTTGTTTCCTAGCAATGTGGTATTGGTACCTTACCATGATTTAATCGATCTTGTCTTTGATGAAATAAGAAAACAGAAAACATAATTTATTTGGCACATGGTATACAACTTAAATGTACAAATATAAAGAACATTGCGTGCTTTACGGCTGCGCCAATATTGAGATTTTTGATTCCTACATAATTATTAGTTTTATTAGTAGTCCACATATAATGTAAAATATACAAAACTTTCCATCATGGTAAATGCACGGATTGTTGCAGGCGCTTTTATCTTTGAAGATCGGTAAGTTAAATGCAGCCGTAATATTTTCTCCAGGTTAAATTATTAATATAAATTCGAAGTCACAGGTAAAGAAGAAAGGAAGACTAACACAAAGAGCAGTCAGTGTGCAACAGACTGTAGCTTCTTACAATTTCCTAGACATTTATAATAATTATGTCCGTCAACAATTATTACTGTAACTCACGTAACTCTTTCGTATATCCTTTGAGATGCTTTCTTTCTCTTTGCTGATTCCTTTTAGAGATAATACATAAATTATTTTACTTACGGACTTTATTTGTTTTCTTTGACGTTATTTACTTGTCTTTAAGTAAATATGGATGAAGTTCTTGCAGAAGTAACATTGTTGTTACTCTATTCAAAGCAATATATGTGCGGAAATTGATAGCCGATTGATTATTTTGACGCTGAAATAATATATTTAAAAAATGAATCATCATTTGTCGTAACAAAATGTACCGCCCTATAGTTTGTAGCACAGCAAACGCATTCTTGTCTGCATTTGTGGCACAATCGGCCTACGTAGCATCGTAGCAAAATAGCTACGTCTGCTACGAGCCACTCAAATATTATGGGGGCCAGTCCGTTTTACTACTCTCGCCGTCTATCTATCATCTTTGAACCTGGCCCCGTGACCTGCCCACTTCAATTGTCTTTGAAGCTAGAAGGTTAGAGCATCAGTAACATTGGTTCTCTTGCAAATTTCAACATTTCTCACCCTGTTTTTCAGCTTTATGCCCATGCAACTTCTCTCCATTCTTCTTTGTGTTATCTGGATTTTGTTTCTGGTCTTACAATCGAATGTCCAAGTCTTGCACCCGTAGGTTAGACATGATAATATTTCCGAAGACATTAATATTTTTTTGTAAAAAATGTTGCTTGTGGCCACCAGTACTTGTTCCAGGTATTCGCAATTCTTCCGTCCACTTCTTCTAAATTTTGTTCTTAACTGAAAGATTTTTGTTCGCTCCACCATAGTAACAATTATTTATGGGGCGTGCAGAACTAATCTATAGGTAATTGTTACTCTAACCTTAGATTATAGTTTAAGGGGTATGCGGAACAGAGTGTTAAGTCGCACAAACCTCCATAGAAAAGGTAGGATCCTCCGACCAGACGGGTATTGTTTCTGGTCTGGGCAACATTCCAATCGTTATTCTCGGACTGTTGTATGTGTTCAAATCGCGCCGAAAACCTTGATTGCGCGATGCAGGATATGTGTGAAGTCATGTCATTAGTTCGTAGGTTGCGGCGTTGATGCCACTACATCACTACATTACTTAATTTTTTTATCATTTCAATAACTGCAACAAACGCTAGTGCCAGTAGAAAAGCACAGCTGATTCATAAAGTAAAAATTCACTGTTTTTATGTTTCTGTACACACAATGAACCCCTTGTACTTTGTAGAACTATGCTTTCAGACTTCTGATGAAGGCAAATTCCCCCCCCCCCGCCCCTTTTTATTTTAAGTTTTTTTCAGTCCATCCAAAGGTTGTCTGGTAGATATCGTTGACAGCGATAAGACCGCCTTTGCCGTACGAATAAGTTTTTCTTGTAGATTTGTAAAATTTTATGGTGTACAATAAAGTATATTCTATTCTTTTCCCGTGAAAATTCCAGTTTCACGTGTTGTCACTCTTGATGTGTGTCATACCTATGTTTTTTTAATGAAACTGACATGTCGTCAAAAAAAAGTACCTAGGATGTTTTATACGTAGGGATTTCATAATTTCAAAACTTGAAATTTACAATTGAACATATATTAAGGAACTCAAGGAACGCCATTTTTTTGCCATAAGGTCAAAATAGTATAGGTTGCAAACGAAATTGGACTTTGTTATATAGGTCATAGAGATTTTTGTTCCAATTTTTTACTAATAATCTTGAATTCCGAATCCAAATAGAGCATGAAATGTCTGAAACAGTTGTTTTTCTAGCTGATATTATGATCAGTTAGGGTTAAGTGATAAGTTGAAAGCCAAGAAGGCTTTCAACGTATCATTTCATTGACATCACACATTGATAACGTATATGGCCGATTTCTGCCAAGCAGAAAACTTATAAAAGAAAACTAACGAAGTAATATACCAAATTGCTCATTTGGGTACCATGGCACATATTTTCATACAAAATCAACATGACATAACTCCCAAAGTTGTACAAAGTTTGTTGTTTAACTAAAGCCGAGACTACACGCCGCGGTATTCAAAAAGGTATGCGTACCGACCACGTCAAAGAAAAAATTTCTATGTAATTTGTATAGTGCACGCTGATGGACATCGTCTGACGAAGTACCTACCTAATATTACCAAATTGTTACTTAAAGCTTCTGTCATTTGTCAGGCATTCATTACTGTCTTGTAGTGTTCTATTCAGTTTGTTGGCAGTTGACGTGACTTTTGTTTAAATATTATATTACGTGACACCTTCCTCGAATGGAAAACTGAGTTATACGGATAACCCAAATTTTGTTAGATAATATTGATGTTTAAATTCCATGCAGTAGGGCGAGTTTCTAGAAACCTCAATAACACTGCCAAACTGAGGCGTATCTAATTAAACAGACAGATGACTGGAGATAAACTGACACTAAGAAAATTGATTTGGTTTCTTTCACACGTTTGCTTTATTATACAGTACCAGTCATACTATCAGTTATATCCATTGGGTTCCGGCTTTTAATCCCATCATGTCCAGCAATTAGCTTATGAATACCCAATCATAATTTTTTTGTGGCAAATATAAACTATGAAAGAAATTATTAATTAAACTACAATATTCTTTGAATAAAGAAGCCTTCATTTATTGTATTACTCAATTTCTTTGCTAGAACAATATGAAAACGTTACTTAATTACTGAAATGGAAAATATTAGGTATGTAAATAAAACTCTGAGCAAGTTTTTTTTCAGTACACGTGTATATTTTAATAGGAATTATACAGACTGGGTTTTTGAAACGGAGCAGTAAGGACAAGTCCTTAAATAGTTTAGTAACGTGAAAAGGTTCTTAGGTAACTGTTACCAAAATTAAAAGTTTAGTCTAGTGTCGTACAAAAGGCTTTTTAGCTAAAATAAGATGTTGTAAGTACAATAGGTAATAGGTACTTACAATAGGTAAGTAATAATTAATATTGTACTGTTGTGAAATATAATATCACGTAGGTATGTAAGAGATTCAAGTAATCAAGTTCAATTTTACTTACGCTGTTTTCCTATAAATGTTTCATAAGCACCTGTTAATAATAATCAAGTCTGCTAATCCCAAAAACGATTAATTCGCTGACTTTTATGAGTTAATATCTCAAATTCTCAATATAATAATGAGCAGAATAAATAAAATATCCTACCAATGTATTACTATAATGCTGTTCCAATTTTCCTGTTTTTATTATTTCATTATCCATTTATTGTATCAAGTTTCCTGATTTCACATTAAATAAATTAAAAAAAATCCGTAACGAAAATATTACTTATGCTTTTTTCGACAAAGGGCTCCTTTTTCAATAGGCATTGCTCAATAAAATCTAACGTTTCGTTGTATACAATATCGCACAAGACATTGTTACCTCAACAGTGGCATTCAGACTATTCTTTTTTCAATGTATCTCGATGGCCGATCGGTATCGCCCATGGGACTCGGACTCTAGTACTGATCAAATTACATATTTTATGAATCCACTGAGAATTTTATTGGAACGCCTAACAAGACATCTCGTTCGCTCACACTTCTTTGTGAGGAATCAAACGACTCATCCATAAACACGGGAGTTTTTATTACGAGGACCCGGATAAATTCGGGTTTGTTTTTTTTTTGGGAGTATTTACTTCGGATTAGTATGTGTGGTTCGTGTCTAAGTAATGGCGCCCCATATAAAAATAGGTGTACGGATCGATTGAAGGTATATAGTTACGCTTGCCGAGGTCAACCCGTGGATGGGTGGTCGTTCACCATGGTGACCGGACTATGAGAGCATGTTAAGCCGTTATTTCCACGTTACGGATAGTAAGTCAACATTCTGATTACCAGATCTAGCAACTACAACCCATTTAGGTTACTGGGTAGTTATTGGGTTGAAGAGGTTACAAAAGCTGTCACCCATATAAAATACCGGTATTCAGCTGCGTCCAGTAAGACTAGAAGTCAACTCCTACATAATTGGGTAAAGACTAAGCTAGAATAAGTTAGAAAAATACAGTGCAGCTAATTTTTCCCAAAATTATAGTAATTGTATAGAAAGTGTAGACAATATTAGGCCTCAATCAATCAAAAGCAGAACATTGAATACAAGATTGAGGGCATAGTTTCACCACCTATGATTAGGTGCCCTATATATACATGGCAGACAATTTCATACAAATTCTGTTCCATTTTTGAAATTTTTCGGTGAGTAGAGGCTATTCGGACAATGTGAAAAAGGCGCTTAGTTTCAGTGTTTAATCGTTAATGTGGGTAGCGAAATACCTTAGTGGTCATCGGTATATTGGGCAGCAACACCGATATCACAGACTTCCCACAAGGTTCAACAGCCATGCAAAACTATTTGATACTAAATGTAGCGTATTCTAATAACAAGGTCTCGAGTAATTTACTTTAATCAATGAAGAAGGTAAAATTCCTATCGAAATTGATTATCTAAAGTTATGTCGAAAGGAATTATCTGAAGATGATATGTTATCTTTGTTCTAGATAGATAGAATATGCCTATATACCTACTAAGTTTGTGTCCTTATAAACTAACTAACTGCCATCCACGGCTCCGCCCGTGTGATATTAGTATATTTATAAATGATTTTGTTATTCTGATGCTAACTATATTTGTAGCTTATAATGTTAGCTATATTTCTGTAGTTTCATAAAAATCCGTTCAGTAGTTTTTGTGTGAAAGAGTAACAAACATCCATCCAAATATTCACGTTTATAAAAGTAGTAGGAAGTAGACGTAGTAAAATAAGCAGGGGATTAAATTGCGTTCAACTTTGAAATTGTATTTATTAAAATTTCAATTTTCGCAACAACAACTTGATTCTTTTAATTTGTTTTGCAAGTTTTGCCTTAACAACTAATTAACTTATAATCCAAATCTTTACTAATCTTACTTCTTTTATAAACGCGAAAGTTTATCCTTGCCTCTGCCTACCTCCCATATGAAATAAAGGAACTAGTAACACCACTAATAAGAAGACGGCAACCAATAAAACCTCGACCTGATACTTGGCTGCGATGCGAATGCACACCATGTCGTTTGGGGAAGCTCGGATGTCAACAAACGAGGGGAGGATTTGTTGGACTTTGTGGTAAGCTCTTCTTTACAAATCCTTAACGCAGGCAATAAATCCACTTTCAGGACCTCTGCGAGAACTGAAGTTATTGACCTGACACTGGCTTCAAACAGGGCCAGCGCTTACATTGAAAATTGGCATATATCGGACGAAATCTCTCTGACCATAATTAACCAGAATTATATATGCTTTAGGTTTAGGAGGGCTCATATCTCCCAGTCTCATTGTAAAAATCGTTGAAAGAGTTTTCAACGAGATTGGGCAGGAGTAAGTTATCTAGGAGACTACAATAGATTCCAATGAGTCGAAGTGTCCGAGTTGTCTCTCGGTCCCTCCACATGATAGGACAAGATAAGATTCAGTGTTAATATAAGGCTTAAGGCCATACAGCTCATAAAGTCTTTCCGTACTTTTCCTGAGTCCTTCAGTCGCCTAGTCACTGAATAAAAACTTAGGGCAAATAGGTTTAGTTTTCTTCTTAAAATATTATTGAACTCTGTTTGAACTACTGAGAAAACTTTTTATATAAAATATTACCATCATTCACTGTGAGTTCTTGATCACTTAACTTAGTTATTAAAATGCTGTTAAATTTATTAATTTACCAGATGTTATTGGTCTGCAGATTCACTGCACATGTTTTATTTATATGTTGGATTCAAAGGTTACGAGTAGCCCACTAAGATCCGAAGGCATACAATTTATAATAACTTTGTCTAAATAATCGCAACAATAAAAAACATTATCAATACATGTAGCAGTAGTCACAGTTGTTCGGGTTGGTTCCATAAACACATGTGACAAATTAAATGGTTTGAGAGATTTAATAATCTACTGCTATCTAAATTATGTTCTTAAATATTTATATTAAAGTCACCACAGATTATGACTAGTTTAATACCAGTTGCAAGTTTTGCCAAAACATCTTCCATCACTGACTCAAATTTAGAGTAGTTTCCATAATTGGGGGGGTCTGTAAACGCACACTATAACATGCTTATCCAGCTAAACGCAAGACAGTTCAACACTATGTTCGACTGATAGATCAACAATATATTTACGAGGTTTTAATTTAATACCATTTTTAATTAAGATAAGTGAACCTCCACGCAACATAATATTTCTGTTGAAACAACTGCCCACGGTATAATTTTCATAATTAATGAGCATTGCATGATCTTTCAGCCAATGCTATGCAAAAACAGTTCTATTTTCAATTGCTTCGCAGAAAAACCTTGAATATTTTAATGGAATAATTTTAAGGAATTCTGGTTAACTAATTGTGCGCAAGAAGGTACCTTCTTGACTGTGGATGTACTCGTAACTATTTCGTTGTTGGTACCCTTCCTTGTCCTACAAACTAGTTTAAACTATAAATATTAATAGCAGAAGTGCTAACGTTATTAAACTTATTGACCACCTGTAAATTTGTATTACTACTGATATCAACTACAGTACATGCCTTCGACATACTATTTATTTCTGTGATTATAGTAAAAGATAATAGCCTCACTATTTGACGTCTTACCGTAACAGGCAGATACACTATATTGCCTGTCGTTTTTAATTTATCAACAAAAATGTTGATGTCAAAAAAAACTAATTTGTTGCTGTAATGGCTGACAAGGAAATGAGCATGCTTATTCAGCATGTGAATATAATTATTTTGTCTTTCCAAATATGGTAAAGCACAAAATATGATTTTATTACAATTTAACTTTATCAACTCTGTTACACACTCAGTCATGTCAACTTTTTTACATCAAAACTGTTACCTATAAAGACAGTTACATTGGTATCTGATTTATATACATTATTTGTTACAGATTTCATGATATGCTTGTAAGATGACTCTGGCATACAAAAATTTAAAGTTGTAACGCTCAGTATGCACGGCTACGGTCAGGTTAGCCGCAGGTAGAGGGACCACGCTGACAGATGGTCGCCAGATGTGTAAAACGCACCCCACCCCGCGCCCACGCAGGCTTCGGGCCCGCAGACTCGCTGACCAGTAATTAGTAGACATTCGGTTCGAGTCGCGCATGCTAGATAGATCGAGTATTCCACGGTCCTAGCTCGTTCCCGCCATAACTATTGTCATAGCTTTAAGTTTAGTTGTACGAAGTAGTGTGTTGTTCTGTAGTTAGCTCGTAAGAATATTTATGTACAAAGTGTTGTGTATTAAAAGTGTTTATCGTGGCATGAACTGTAATCGTTTTATTACGACACCTAGTCCGCCCTTACAGTGACGCCCAACTTGCGGCCACATGCTGGTAAATAACACGTGCTGTTAAAAACCGCGTGGTGTGGTAAGGCCAGTTAAGTGTAACAGCGTGTGAACGAACCAACCCTAAAGGTTATTATGCCACGAACGAAGCGAGCAACCAGAGCAGTTAGCAACAGCAAGGCGATGGAACAGAATAACGACAGTTATTCAGACGAGGACTGCGAAACGATGGTGGAGTCGCGCGCCCATGCGGGCGCCGCTGCCACCCACGCGCACGCGACCGACGCGTCCGAGGAGATGCGCGCCCAAGGGGGCGCCGCCCTCGATCACACGCTCGGCGGGGCCCACATTGGCGCTCCTGCTGCAGCGGACCACACGCTCGGCGGGGCCCATATCGGCGCGCCTGCCGCAGCACTCAACACTGAACGGCACCTGTCCACCATGATGGAGTCGTTCGCCAGAATGCAGGCGGAGACTATCCGCACCTTAGTGGAAAGCCTAAGATCACTACATTATGGCAACCAGTGGAACCACGTGGCGTCGACACCGGCGGCATCGCCCACGGCGAACGCGCCCGCGACATCCGGCGGCGGTAACTTCGCGAAGTGTACCGCGAGATTCGACGGGCAGTAACGCGACACCGAGGTACTGGAGGCGTTCATCGATGCAGTGGAAGTCTACAAGGAGTGTGCCGACGTGACCGATGAGCACGCGCTACGCGGCCTCTCCATGTTGCTGAGCGGCGGTGTGGTGGCGAGGCGCGCGGACCGGCGTCGCCACGTGGGCGGACGCGCTCGCGCGCCTGCGCGCCGCCTACGGCGTACAAAGGCCTGCATACCGGGTGCTGCGCGAGATATTCGCAGAAGAACAAAGTGATAGTGAACGTGCAGAAGTGTTTATTTCTAAGGTACGCTCTTTATTAGTTAAATTACCAAATGATGTTCCTAGTGTTATGATAGTAGATTTAGTGTACGGCCTTTTACACCGTAGAATACGTAAACGTTTGTCGCGAGATAGTGTTAGTAACATTGATCATTTGTTAGAGCGAGCGAGAACCGTGGAAGACTCGATCGTAGAGCTAAGTAGCAACGCGATCGTCACCGCGGATAAGCCGAACCTACCTAGAGTCGTTGACCGCGGTATTTCTAGCCCGAGCGCAACCTTAGGTTCCAGTCCCACCTCTAACTCTAACGATAAACGAAATCGCATTCGATGCTCGTACTGCAAAGCGTTCGGTCACCCATCTAACGAACGTCGGAAGGATAGGAAAGTCGCCAGTGATAGCACTGATAATGCCAGCAATGACGACATTAAAAGCGCGGTAAATGTAAGTACGAGCAACGGTAAAAGTACAATACGTTGTTACGGATGCGGCCAGCCAGGGGTAGTCAAGTCTAAGTGTGAGACTTGTTCGAATAAAGCCGCATCTGCCAAACCGTCCGACTTCAATGTCGTACAAGGCGACTGTTGCACAATGACGTCATCGCACCCGTTAGTAACAATAGGAATGGTAGGTAAAGAAGGGGTAGCGATCGTCGACACCGGGGCCACGCATAGTGTTGCTAGCCCATCACTACACGCATTGTTAGTGGACAACAATGTCCGCTTCGAAGAAACGGAACGGTACATTGGACTCGCCGATGGCTCCTGTCATAGGAAAATGGTAAAGACGGCTACTGTACCTGTCACCCTAGGTGGTCGGAGAGTCGACACGGAGTTTATGGTATTCTCCGGTGACGACACCAGGACACTTTTAGGACGCGATTTCATCGCAAACGCAGGTATAGTAATCGACATAGGCCAGGAGTCATGGCATTTCGCAGATAGTCCAGGAGACCGGTTCCCGTTTAAACACTCTTACACATTAAACAGCGCAGCCGTGATGCACACATATGTTAATAACGTGTCGTCGCGGCAAGGAAAAGGTAAGATTTTATCGCTGGAGCACAGAGCCGCACTCAGTGAGTTTCCACAACACAGAGTCGCTCAGTTCGCTTCGGTCGGACCTCCTACAAACTTCGCAGTTTATAAGGTAAGTAAAACACAAGAACCTTTGGCTTCTCCTCCTTCTAGATTATCCCCGCCTATGAGAGAGGCACTTGAGAATGAGGCGCTGGTATCTACACCGATTCTCCGCCAGGCTGATGCGACGTTACCCTTCGTCCTCAGTACTGATAACGGTGGGTACGCTCTCAGGGCAGACTCACTCCAGGGGGAGGGAACCTATGAGCGCCCATTCAGATGAGGCAGTCGACTCTTGACCGCAGCTGACCTGCGCGAGAATCCAAACAAAGACTCGGAGGTAAGTAAGTTTATTAAAGTTCAGGAGCCCGACGATCCCTCTAGGGGGAGGGTATGGACAAGCAGAGGATACGGGCCCGTCGAAGATGTCCCATACAGCTACTGTCCTGAGAATGGGGACCACGACGCGGCCAGTCTAGTGCTCCCAAAAGGAGAACGTGCCAAAGTATGGGCCGATCACCATGATGCACCCACCGCTGGTCACATGGGCGCGGAACGTACGCTGCAACGTATAGCTGGTAAGTATTACCGGCCAAGAATGCGTTCCTACGTTACCCGAAATGTTAAAAACGTTTGCAACGTCTACGAGAACGCCCAGGCACCACGTAAAAAGAATGCCGATGAACATCGTCGGTCTGCTCCCGACTATAAGGTTGGTGAAATGGTTCTGCTGAGAACTGACAATACCGACAGAGGGCAGCCACCTAAGTTCATCCCTCTTCTCGACGGACCATACAAGATCCGGGCCGTGGTCAACCTCACTACATACATCCTAGAGTGCCTCGACGATGGCACGGTGCTAGGCAGGTATCACGCTTCCGTGCTGACACCCTTCGTTGGTCGCATCCAAGCTCCGGTACAAGAGAAGCGTAGGAGGGGAAGGCCTCGTAGAAGCTAACCCAAACGCGAGGACGTTCGTTAGGGTTAGAGGGGGAGACTGTAATGCTCAGTGTGCACGGCTACGGTCAGGTTAGCCGCAGGTAGAGGGACCACGCTGGCAGATGGTCGCCAGATGTTTGAAACGCACCCCACCCCGCACCCACGCAGGCTTCGGGCCCGCAGACTCGCTGACCAGTATCGGTTCGAGTAGCGCACGCTAGATAGATCGAGTATTCCACGGGCCTAGCTCGTTCCCGCCAAAACTATTGTCGTAGCTTTAAGTTTAGTCGTACGAATAGTTTGTGTTATACTGCAGTTAGCTCGTAGGAACATTTATGTACAAAGTGTTGTGTATTAAAAGTGTTTTATCGTGGCATGAACTGTAATCGTTTTATTACGACACCTAGCCGCCCTTACAAAGTTGAATAACTCTGATTGCCATTTAATAATTTACAAATTTAAATGGGACCATTTCGGAATAAACATCTTTCGAAAAAAAAAGTATATTTTACAAATCCGTTTATGATATGACGGTTACGTCCAAAAAAATAAATAATAAAACCGGTAAAGTGCGAGTCGAACTCGTGCGCCCAGGGTTCCATACCTACCCTAGCTAGTCCTATAAATTGTATGAACACCCATACAACTCAGAGGACTATCTTAATTGGCGTCGACTATGTATGTATGGGGGACACCGTTTAATTTTCAACTTTTTTATTATTTGGAATTTTTCTTTTATTTATGCTGTAAGACCATAATTTTGCAAAATTTCGTGATTCTAGGTCATCGGGAACTACCATATAGGTTTTCGACCCAAAACGTATAGGGTACTTCTAGTTGACCTAGAATTGCCAATTTTGGTTGAAAGCAAGGTCTTACAGCAAAAGTAAAGGAAACATTCCGAAAGCTAAAAAAGTTTAAAATTAAGGAAAATTTTGGTACTTACAAGATTTCGCGAAAATCTAAATTCAACCATATCTTTTTATCGTATTGACTCAGGGACTAGATTTCTATACACCTAATAGGGACTATAGACCTCAGTATCTGGTATAAATTTTAACTTGCTAGGTACACCCGTTCCTGAGAAAATAGTTAATGACACACGGACGGACAGACGGACAAGATATTATGAGGATTCCTTTTTTACCTCTTGAAGTACGGAACCCTAAAAAACTATTATGTACGTAACCATCCGAGTTGAGAACCTCCTTATTTTTGGGAAGTCGGTTAAAAACAAAATAAAACTTTACAATTACCTATATAAATCCTTTTGGTATTTGCCTAGCTACGTTGCTTGGTTACTCGATCTAAGAATGTGGGTCAATTGACCTGGCCTTCAGGAGTAAAAGTTTTAAAAATATATATGAATGTATTAAATAGCTTAAAATAAACAAACCCACTTTCATTATTCTTACCCCCGATTTCTGAAAGATAACTTTTTCAAACAAATTAACCCTTTATATTATGTTTGTTTAGATTATTCAAAAGGTTCCAATACACATTTGTCGTCATATTGAACTGAAGTAACTTCCCAATGTTTTTCAGTGTTGGTTGATCTTCGGTCACTGCCAACTGACGCAATTGCCAGTTAAAGTTGGTGTTATTAAGCTTCTCGGTCTACCGGAAGGGCATTCACTCAGTCTGAGCGAAACAAGCTTACACGAATTTATCAAAACTTTAAGACAATCGGTTACAACTTACAACACATTGTTGTTTATTAACAATACAGAGTTCGTGGTACTACAGATATGTAGGTACCGCGAACTCTGTATTGACACATTTGGTTTCAAGCTCTCAAGGTCCCCGCAGACATGCGAGACGAAATGGTTCTGCGTAAAATATACCCAAATATATTCCAAGTGACCACATCGACGAAACTTAAAAAAATGTGTAATTATCTTAAACCAGGATAAGACTGTCAACTTTATTAATCACATTTTCACAGAAAAGATACGATAACAGTAATATAAGGTAGATAGGTATTTAACTTTATGTATGCGTTTATGAAGTCTTAATACATGAGCAATGTTCATTAATTTCTATAACTTGTTTGGCCCCATTGTATCTCAGCTTTTAATAGGGACGTCTGTTGTGTAAAGCCGCCGACACATCGTGGCCTAGTTAGCAATGTTGTTACAACATGGTTTTAGACGTTGTTCAGTTATTTTCTACTGCAAAATATTAATTCAGTGTTTTTGTAACTTGAAAGCGGGTCCATTTTCTGATGTAAATTTTTCAGATTTGATGACAAAAATTACATTTAATGATACTACTACTTTGACATTTGAAGCCCATTTTCATTTTACACCTAACTAACATAAAGGATAGTGTAACTAAACTTTATAAATGTGTAACCTAAATAGGAAACACAATTACTTATATATCAAACCGATTCCTCTAATTATTATTCACGAATTACTAATTACCACATGTTGATTATCTCACATTAACTCCGAATTAGGTAGAACATTTCCACCACATTCATTTATAATATAATTAGAGCAAAAATTGCTTGCTAAGTTCAGTATCTGCACTTAAGTCCGCGCTTCGCCAATTTTTGATGTTTGTATTGCCGAAGGCGTTTGTTCCTAAATCGGATTTGGTAAATTTTCTTATTACCGGAAATTCAGTCCATTTCAATATTTATCTCACTTTCCGATACGATTTTATACCGAAATATGTTAACCGTTTTACTAAGGTCCATGTATCGGGCATCGGGATTGTCCCAGAAGTTAATTTCTAAAACTACTCATATCGTTAAATAAATCTGGAGCTGAAAAAATAAATTCAAAATATTTAAAGAGTGTTTCAATTCAGATGGATTGAGTGAACAAAGATGCGAAACAAAAGGGTAGTCAGTGATAATAGGTCAGTGATAACTTGACTATTGACAGAACGAAACTGAAGAATAAAACGTTTCGGCGACCCCAAGTAACATAGAATAAAGACAAGAAGATAATAATTAAATATTTTTTGAGTGTAGAATTATGATAGGTTAATAAAGTAAACAACAGTATTGTACACAAAATTCAAAATAATGAGAAGGGTTCAGAAATCTTCAACCTTTAATTAGTCAATTTGTTAAGCTTGTTGTTCTCACTTTCATGAGAAACAAAAGCTACTCGATAGCTGCGTTTTGACTTCGTTTTAATTAATTAACATTATCTTCTTAATGGAGTACCTGAAGCGCTCATAATGTTTACTAACAATGTCCAACAATAGCTGGTGTTAGTTAGTCTCAATATCTAACACCGATATTGCTAATTGATGGCGATTTTGTTATTGTGAAAAGGAATTAGGCCTGGACATTTCCTATTGAATGTCAACATACTACCAATGAAAGTCGAATATTTATCCTTTTATACTTCATTTACCAAAGGTCATCATCATTATCATTTCAGCCAAAAGACGTCCATTGCTGGACATACGCTTCGCCACATCCGCCACACTGATCGGTCCTGTGCGTTTCGCATCCACCGAACTCCCGCAGCCTTAAACAGGTCGTTGCTCCAAATGCCATCCGTTCTTCATGCAATGTGTCCTGCCTACTGCCAAAAGTGTTTCAGGAGAAAAGTATAATTATATCGCCGGCCCCGGGCAATATAGCGGTAATCGCCGGTTACGCCCTTTTTAATGTTATTTGATTTTTGGCTTCTCTGAGTATCAATCTATCACTCCAATTTTTTTCGGATTTTATTATTGATATTTCTTTAATATAAATGACATTAACAGCTTTATTGTACGGAAAATTCTCTTACGACTAAGTTATGTATTATTGCATTACTCTAAGAAATATAACAATGACAACCAGCATCTTTACACTCAATTTGTAAACAAAGAGGAACAGTAATATATTTAACTACGTTTTTGAAAATAAGATTATTGTATCAACAAACTGTAAACACTTAATACGAAGTAATCACGAGAGATTTTATTCTGTACAAGCTATTACGCCTTTCTTCCCGTAAATTTATTGTAGCCCCGGCGACGTACTGTCATGTTTCGCTGAACGGCATCCTTTCACTCCTACGGAAAAATGTTTACCGCTTGCTTTCTAGCAACACATTTTCGTTTTCCATACCGTCCTGTCACCTTTCACGCCATCACTGAATCCGTTTTCTTTGATATCACTCCTCACACAGTCCATCCATCTTTTCTTTGGCCGTCCCCTCCCTCTCCATCCACATTTATATTCACAACTCTTTTAGTAACATGCCTTTCATCATTCTTTGAAATACATCTTCTCCCTTTTCTCCCTAGTTCTAGCAAGCCGGTAAAGATCCTTTTGGCCTGCTGAACTATCCAGCGGTGTTAGCTAAAATAAAGATTTTTGTACATTCTCTTTTTAGGGGGGGGGGGGATATGGGGGCAGCTGAACATTGTATGATTTTCTTTAATTGTGGCTTGTGATTTGGTTAATACTTTGCAGGAATGTTTTTGGTATTAAATTATTGCGGTCTGCATATTAATTTTTTCAATCTACTCCTACAAGTGGTTGGGTACCATAGTTTTATGGGGAAATTAGGAGTACCAGTTGTGCTTTGTGCAATATTGATGCACCCCGATTATGATACGTGACTTAATGTGTATTACACAATAAGGGCAACATAAATAATATATGCCACTATAATACAGTTATGAGAAAAGGGAAAAGCGTGCTCATTCGTCGAATCCCAATAATCTCCACTGACCTATCATTTCAATTTAAGAGACACAAGTTTCCAATCAAGAGCAATAGCAAACCTAAGTAGTAATAACTATTAATAATGCTCGATGGTAGCAGGTAGCAGAGGTGCATTTGGAAAAGCCCTGGTTCATCCACGGCCAGCTATATATAGCATATGGCCGATACGTCCTGGGCCCAGAATTTATTAGAGCCATATGGAAGGACATACAACATAGTATAAAACGTTGTACCCATGTGTAGCGTCCTGAAATGTTGAGCCCATGATTAACGGCATAAATAAAGAGTGTCAATTACCAGCAGATAAAATTAAGGATAGAGTGGTATCTTCAATCCGCGGGCAAGCAGAACCTATGACTTTGTAGTTATTTTTTTTCCATTTAACCTCTACCTGTTATTTTGCTATTTATATTAATGCTTCATATACCCATACAGGCTGCGTTTTCCAAGTTGGCGTGGATGGCCAAATTAGACACTATGAAGAATAGCCTAACGTCCAAGGCAGACACGGGATCGATTATGATGAAAACTAAAACTGCAACATTGAATATTTCTCTCTCCTGTATATCGACAACCAGAATTGATTGACAAAATCTATATTAACGCGAGCGAAACCGTGGGCATCAGCGTTAATAAAAATTATATGATTTTAATCAAATTAATGTAGCATGGTATTTTTTCTTTTGTCTGTTCCGTCTGTTTAATATTTTTTGTTAAATATTGTGTGCATTAATATAATTCAACAAGCACACAATCTCCTACATGTCTAGCCTATTAATTTCTGGTATACATAATTATTTAAAAAAGATATAGACATGACATCTCTATGGGTCAATAAAATTCTCAATGTCTATGGCCGGCGAGAATGACATTTCTTTTTCATTACGAATGGATACCGAACAGGCAATAAAAAAATCTGATCTTGGTGAAAAGGAAACTGAGATAAATTAAAATGACTCGGACGAGACAGGGAATTAGCCCTAAATTTAAAGTAATAATGTGCCAGCAAGCGCTGTGAGTATTTGTGGAATTGAACTATATTTTCATGCTTGTGAGACATGTGCTCGTATGATGCTAATACCGCATTTTCTCCCATCGACAGGGCTTCTTAGGATTAATTAAAATATTTATTAATAAAATAAAAAAGGTCAACCACATGCATTGAGAAAAGCAACACAGCATTTAACAACAGGCTCCGGACACCCATGATACTTCGGCTGGTGAAATACGTGATGCAATCGGCACATAGGGAATGATGCTGGTTGTGATATCACATATCTGAAGCTAAGTTTAAAAGGGTAGTTTATATACCATCCACAAGTAAGTGTGATACATATAAAATTGTGATGCAGTAGTGATGCCAGGGAATAAATAAAATAGTTGACCAAATATAAAGACTTTTACTTCTATCGACCCTCATGCGAAGTCATCCCTGCAATTGTCTCATCCAGAATACCTACCCCTGAGCTGGCTGGTGAGTAAGGAGAAAAAGTTATCTTACAATTGGATTTTAAAATTATTGTTTTATTGTGTTTAGTTTGTTAAAAATCCTTTATTTATATTAGAATCAACGTATAAAGTGACACACGTAGTGTTTGTGACCAGTTTTTATTGTGATAACTCAATAACAATTGATATTTCACTAAGTCATGTACCGGCTGTCAACGTTTGAACTGTGGATTTGAATTCTTCGAACCGGGGGAGTATTTTGTTTTGATTTGCGTATTTATTGCTGTATTATTTACATACTATACACCACTCATACACTGCTCAGAGCTCTGAGCGACGTCCAGTACACACCGGCTACGTTTATGTCTCATTTTGTTTGACAAATTGTGGAAGCAAAATCGAGGACGAAAACACTTGCCCCAGACATAACATTCACTGCAAACCCTACTTCACACATAATATATCTTTAATATATTGTAAATATTATAGGTAAACCCCATAGTTCATAAGCATTGTAAATACTTTGTTTCCACTAAAACTAAAGTTCTTAGCAATAATCCTTATACAAAAATCTAATCGAGCAATAAACGCCAATGTCTAATAAAGCCTTTCCATTAAGTATTACCTGTAATTAAGTCTGAGAATATTAATTCAAATAGCTTTTCTTTGTTCTTAGTTTTTTTTTTTTTCTTCTTTTTCTCATATACCTTCATATATTTTTAAAATCTTTTTTTGTAACGTTTCTATTGTTTTTAAACATTTTACTTCTATTTAACTTTTAAAGCCCTCCTTCTTTCTCAAGTTTTCAACTAACGTAGTATTATCTTCACATACTCAGCTGTTTCTTGTCACATTACAGGTGTCGCTTAAGGAAAACATTCAATATGATGACCCGGGCAGCTACCGTTCGTGACATGAGTATCAAACTGAAAGCAGTGCTGAGGGAGCTGGATTCATCTAGAAATGAGTGCAGCAAGCTACTGCGGGAACGAGAAGAAAGTGAAGTAGAAATTGAGTCAATAGTGAACAAAAACACTCAACTCAAGAACCAGCTTGCAGAACTACACTCCCAACATATGGATATACTGGACCAGCATCACCATCTCCGTCAACTGGTGTCAGATTACCAGCAGTGCCATGACACTCATGACCAGGCACTGAAGCGTATATCTGTACTAGAAGCAGAATTGTGCAAGGCTCATAACACCATTACCTCCATCGACTCGCTGAAAGTCAGCGAAGAGGTTTCTAACACCAGTAACCTGTACAATGAGCTGATGGATGCATCCAAACTGGAGTGTGAGCCGCCCACCATTACCATAGACCTTACAGGGGATGATACCATTGCTAAATGTCCAATTATAAGTAGTCATAATAAAATTAAGAAATATATTAAAATCAATAAAAGTATTAAGAAATATAGGAAACTTATAAAAACTCAAAGTGTTTGCAAATATAATGTTAACCTTAGGAAAGATTTAAGAAACTTAAAAAACCAATTAAATATATGTAATAGTAAATTAGAAACTAGTACACAAATGTATGATGTTGAAATTCAGAACCTTGAAAGGGAATTATTGAGTAGGGAAAATACACTTAAGGAAATATTTTGTAAATATGAATGTAGTCAACAGATGTTAAGTGAACGCATGCAGGAGGCCTGTGAGTTGGTGGACCTGGTGAAGTATAATGCAGAGAGGTGCGAATCATTGACTAACAACCTCACCTGTAGTTGTGCTGCCGCTCTACAACCTCTCATGTCACAACATGTTGCTACTACAACTTTACCCATTGATCATACTGCAACAACTTTGAACCCCACCAAAAGTAATGTCTTAGTATTTTCTGATAGATTAGGAACAGGTTTTGGATCTTTGTTAAATAACCGTTCTAAACATACAAAAGTGAACCATTGTTATCATAAACTGCAATTTAATGAACTTATCCATAAAATTCAACAGACAATTGAATGAGCAAACTACCGTAGTACTTCTTATTGGAAATAGCCTTAGTATAACAAAAAGGGACATAGTTAATGGTATTGACACCCTACTTAAGTTAAGATTAGGCAAATTAATATTATGTGCATTGCCCTATTCTGGCAAGTTACTTGTTCATGAAAATGAATACATTTCTAGTTTGAATAACCTGATGCATATATTATCTTGTCGTCATAGTGACCGTTTACTGTTTTTTGACACCAACAATTTTGTTAGTGATTTTGTTTTGATTGGGAACCATATGTTTCTGCCCAAAAATAGTCGACATTTATTAGCTACATTGTTAGCTTTTAATATACACGCAGTTATTGATAATTTAACTGAGACTAGGTTTAGTGATTTAACAGTATTATCCAGTTTTTCTGATAATACTTTAAACGATGATTCTTTAAACGATTAGAGCCGACAAAAGAGAAGTCGAATAGTAATATTTTACTATATCATCAAAATATAAATCGCTTCTCCGGCAAAATTTTAGACGTGGAATTGTTAGTAGATAAATACCACATGGATATCTTAAGTTTTTGTGAAACTTGGTTAAAACCAGATAGGATGTTGTTTAATGTAAATAATTTCTCAGTTGCCAGCGCGTACAACAGATCCACAGTGGGTGGTGGTACCCTGATACTTTGTAATAGTCATTTAAAATATAAGGAAAGGAAGGATATCACTGCTTACTCTGTTGATCGCTTGTGTGAGGTAGCATGTGCAGAGGTCGAGGGGCATACTGTCTTGTGCGTTTACAGACCACCAGCATCAAACTTGTCATTGTTTTTGATTACAATGGAAGAATTATTAAGTAAACTTTTCAGAGATAATAAATTAGTTTTTGTTTGTGGTGACTTAAATATAGATCTGTTAGTCAACTCGCCTGAAAAATGTAAGCTCATTTCATTATTTAAATCATTTAACCTAAAATATTTATTTGATGAACCAACAAGAATAACAGCGACTTCAGCTTCTTGCATAGATAATGTATTCACTAATTGTAAAGTAAAAGATTCGTTTTTAATTAGTGGCGTTAGGTCAGACCATACTGGTCAACTAGTATCTTTTGAGTCAAATAAAAAAAATTACCTAGCTAAATCAATTCGATTAAGACCACTTACTAAAAATAAATTAATCTCTTTTAATAATAATGTTTTTAGCAACCTTTGTAACGCCAGTTTTGATTCAAACGACCCCAATATAAATTACGGCACGTTGTTTTCAACAGTTTGCCAAGAATTCAATAAAACGTGTCCTGTAAAAACAGTTAAAGTCAACAATTTCAAATCGAAATTTAGTGAATGGGCCACTGTGGGCATAAGAAAAAGCCGAGATATCTTATATAATTTATATTACGAAACATCTTTGACTTCCGATCAAGTTTTTCACACTTATGTTAGAAACTATTCTAAAATATTCAAAAGAGTCTGCGCTCAAGCAAAATCTCAAATAATAATTAACAAAATTGGTGCTTCTAATAACAAAATAAAAACTGTGTGGCAATTAATTAATAGAGAAACTGGAAAGATACAACAACGCGATCAGAATGAGTTGTCTTTGAAAATAACTAATCAAACCATTTCTGATAGGCAAAAAGTCGCTGAGACATTAGAAAATTTCTTTACCAACATTCCGTTAGAGGTTACGAAGTCTCTTCCTTCCTCATCTAAATTAGCTGAAGCTCTTCTTAAAGAAAACTTTACTAAGGACATACCAATCTTTAAATTTAAACCAATATGTATTAATACAATTAAAAACGCGTTCAAAAGTCTCAATATAAAGAATACTGAAGACTTGTGGGGGATATCCGTTAGGGTTCTTGGAGATATTATTGACTCAATTGCTCCTGTCCTAACAGGCATATTCAATCAATGTTTGGACAGCGGCACTTTTCCTGACTTAATGAAACACAGTAAAGTAGTACCAATTTTCAAATCAGGCTGTAAGAGCGATCCTTCTAATTAAAGACCTATATCCGTGCTTCCAGCATTGAGTAAAATCTATGAAAAAATCATGCTGGAACAGATGTTGTCTCACTTCAATTCAAATGGGATCCTGCATAGTCAACAGTTTGGTTTCACGAAAGGTAGGTCGACAACGGACGCGGGAGTAAAACTCATCAGCCACATCTTGGAGGCTTGGGAGAAGTCCCAGGATGCCATTGGCATTTTCTGTGATCTCTCAAAAGCTTTCGACTGCGTCGACCACAACACACTGATCTGTAAATTACACCACTACGGAATTCGTGGAAAATCTGCTGATCTCGTGCTTTCCTATTTATCAAACAGACAGCAAAAAGTAAATGTTAATGGGGCGACGTCCTCCGGGTCTCTAGTCAAGATGGGCGTGCCCCAAGGTTCAATTCTCGGCCCTTTCCTTTTTCTTGTTTACATAAATGATCTCCCTTTTATGATGGCCAAATTATCGGATATAATTCTATTTGCTGATGATACTTCGCTAATTTTTAAAATAGATAGGCAAGATACGGATGTTTTAAATGTCAACGAAAGTCTAATTGTTCTCTCAAAATGGTTCGCAGCTAACAATCTTTTACTGAATGCGAAAAAAACAAAATGTCTAAAGTTCTCTTTACCAAATGTACCACAACATGACCTAAACTTAAATCTTGACGGCAAAAATCTTGAAGTTATAACGGAAACTGTATTCTTGGGGATTACTATCGATTCAAAATTGCAGTGGGGCGCGCACATTAGAACTCTTTCGGGTAGGTTAAGTTCGGCTGCATATGCAGTAAGGAAAATAAGGCAGCTAACCGATGTAGCTACAGCTAGGTTAGTATACTATGCTTATTTCCACAGTATTATGTCTTATGGCATTATGCTGTGGGGATCAGCCGCAGACGTTGACTCAATTTTCATCCTACAAAAGAGGGCAATCCGCGCAATCTATAAAATGGGTCCTCGCGAGTCCCTCAGAGAAAAATTTAAAGAGATCGATATACTGACTCTACCTTCACTTTATATTTTGGAATGTATTTTGTATGTCCGTAAAAATCGGGGGCTTTTCAAAACTAGAAGCGACTTCCATAATTTAAATACACGCAGTAAGCACGAAATTGTAATACCCAAATTCAGATTAACGAAAACTAGCAAGTCGTTTCTTATAAACAGTATACGCTTTTATAACAAGTTGCCAAAGTCAGTTATAGAACTGACCGATGGAAGGTTCAAAAACTACATCAAACGTATCCTTATTAAAAAAGCATATTATAAAATCAAGGACTACGTTGAAGATAAAAACATTTGGCCTTAGCTCCTTCTGCGCATGCAGCTTCCCTGGTAACTTGTAAACGGCACAAATATGTGGATGTCTCTAACTATTCTCAATCTCATTTTTCTTTCCTTCTTTTAATTAGACTTTTACAATGGTTTTCAAACATCTTTATAGCCCTTTGCTAAGAATAGTTACAGCACTGATAACAAAATTTGTGCCACATGTTAAATTTAGTCATGTAATACTTTTTTTTATTTACCTTTGTATAGATTCTTTTACCGATTGTTTTGTGAATGTGTGAACATTGTAGGCCTTCTAGATGCTAGTTAACATTTGTTAACTTTTTTATAAAATATATAATCCTTTTATTTTATTTTTTTAGTTTCTTACGACTTATTGTCATAAGTCGGGCCTACGTTGTCCCCCCATGTCTAAGCACTAATGCTGTAACATGGAAATATTGTAAAACCAAACCATTTTTAAAAGAGTAACCATGGAGTTTCTTGCCGGTTCTTCTCCATAGGAAACGACCAACCCGAACCGTGCACCTTTTGTCGACGTTTTATAAGTGCCCATGTAGGCCTATGTGAAATAAAAAATATTGATTTTGATTTTATCTCTTAAAATATCTTCAATCAAATTCTGATGATTTGAGTAAGACACAAATCCTTCAATCCAGTATATCTTTCTGTTACGTTCAATCCAACTAACTTGCCGTTTTTCTGGTGTCGTCAAATCGTTAAATGGAAATGGTGGCTTAATTAAAAACACCTAATTTTTTTGATTACTTAATACAGCAATTTCTTTAATGATAAATTCATTTGTTTCTGTTTTAAAACCTTGAACATCTACAATGGCAGTCATAGACACCAGTTTCCCCTTCTTCTTCTTAAATTTTGGTGCCACTTCAAAAAAATTATCAATCGCCTGCGATTTCATTTTTCTGGTACAGCATGTGGTACCACTCTCTTCTTCATGTTGAGGAAATAAATACGAGTAGTAATACTGCTGATAGGTATGACCATCATTGTCTACGAAACTGAATGATTTCTGCAACAACACAGTTATCATGTGAATACCAATTTGCTTACACTTTATGAATATCGCACATGTAAGCGAAACTTCATGTAAATAAAAAATACAGAAAGTAAAGTAAGTTTGTTAATAGAATAAACACTTACCTCCATTGATGCTTTGAAGTACTTCACACAAAACGTGGTAGATACTATCCAATGCTGTCAAACGACTATGGACTGACAGCATGACTGCTGCTGCTCGGTCTTATATAACACCACTAAGTTATTTCTTATCTAAAGCAAATTCGTAAGTACAACGGAATTGATAATAAGCTTAATTATGAGTTAACAATTTTATCTCATATTCCTTGCATAGCATAGATCCACGGTGACACTTTCAAAATTATTACAAAAGAATAGGCGAAACTAGCAACTTTGTTTTTCTTTTCGATTCTCCTGTATCGTTAATCGATGGCCCGTTGGGAAAGCTTCAGTCGTACAAAGAACTAAAAATCTACAACTTGATTTTTACATCGTGAGTTTACAAAAAAAACTTATGTTTTCAATTCTAAATTTTATGAATTACTCTTTTACTTTATTCTTAGCCGTATTTCGCGTATAAACATATAACTTTGTAGAAAATACATATAATAAAAGCATTGCATCAAATAAAAGATATAATAATAATCTTTATTGTTCAAGAAAAATACATTTTATATCAGAAACAATAATTTAATTTCTTTAATTTTGTATCATGAATATCTTTAGTCTGTTATTCGGAATCCAGTCAGTGGCTACTTTTGCTCAATTCTGTTGAGACATGCGGCAGATGTGACCTGCCCAATTCCACTTTAGTTTGGCGGCTGTGTTACCTATGTCTGCGATATGTGTTTTGGAACGAAGTAGGTATGTTGTTCCGAATGCGGTCTATGATATTGACTCCGAGAATACTTCGTTCCATTGCTCGCTGGCAGACCCCGATGGCAGACTTTTGACGTTTGGTAAACGACCACGTTTGCGCTCCGTAGGTGAGGGTGTGAAGGATGCATATGTCCATGAGTTTCCTTTTTAAGGAAAGTGGAAGTAATCCTTTCATTGGATGTTTCAACGATCAATAGCTCTTCCAGGCGTTTTCGGTGCGTTGAGCAACTTCTTTTTCTTATTTAAAGAATGTAGGTAGTGGACAAGCCACGGCGGAAACCAGCTTGTGCCGAGGGTTTGGTAGAGGTCAAGTCGGTCGGAAATGGATTTTTGAGAAAGAAAGAAAAATATTGATTTGGACCCGCACAGGAGACATGAGAAATAAGCATAAGATTAAACAATAATAAAAATCCCTTCCGAGAACAAAAAGGCTACACTCTCAGCATCTGCAAAGATATTCAAAAAGGAAATAACGCTGCGCTGATATTCTGATAAGACCCACTGTTGATGCCACGGACACACTTACGGCAACGGAAAATACTTAAATAATAAAATAAATAAATGGCAAACAAAATAGAATAAACACAGAAGGTGGGACAGAGTACGTATAATTATCAACATTCCTACATGAACCATTGAATACATTGGTACTGTAAGAATCTGCTAATAACAGTAATATCAAGGGTACACTTATAAGAGATCTTTTTCCCTTACTCACCAGCCAGCTCAGGGGTAGGTGATCAGGATGAGACAATTGCAGGGATGATTTCGCATAAGGGTCGACAGAAGTAAAAGTCTTTCTATTTGGTCAACTAGTTTAATATTCATATCAGCAGCACTACATCTTCATAATGTATACATATGACACTTACTTGTATATGGGCTATAATATACCCCTTAAAACATAGTACCAGATGTATGATATCTCAATCAGCACCGTTCCTCTGTGCAGGTTGGCATCCAGTTTCTCACCGGTCAAAATATCATGGGAGCCTGTTGTTGAACACTGTAGCTGTCACTCTTATTGGGAGTTGACCATATTTAGTATATATTTATTGTTTAAATTAAATAATCCTAATGAGCCCTGTCAATGGGAAAAATGCAGTATTAGCATCATACAAGCACATGTCTCACAAGCATGAAAATATAATTTAATTCAACTAATACTCACAGCGCTTGCTGGCACATTATATTTTTATATTTAGGGCTGTTTCCTTGCCGCCTCCGAGTCATTTTAACTGTCTTAGATCAACTTTTTCAGAGTTTTTTGGTGACCTCCTCAATAAGAATTAGCAATGGAAAGGAAATGTCACTCTTGTCAGCCATAGACATTGAGCGTTTATCGACCCATAGTTATAATTATAGATACTAGACTTGTCGCTTTTATTTATAAATTGAATTGTGTGTTTTATTATAATATATATTTATTACACACAATTCATATTTACTTATTTTTAAACAATTTAGTATTTTTTTAACCGACAGTAGCGCCATCTGACAGAGTTGCACTAGAAGCAATTACAATTATGAAAGAAAGTTAGTAAGAGATTCACGCCTTTGATACTAGATGTCGTTATTCTATATAACAATATAAATAATTGTTACACACTAGAAGTACAACAACATTTAAAAAAAAAAAAAACCAGTCTTGAAATTAATGTTTATGCTGCTAATAGACTGCCTATGTACACCCATGTACTAACGTATATAATACGCAGTTTGGATGTGGGTGATAAACCAGGCTCACACTGGGTAGCTGTACATATCGATACGAATGGCATCGGTCAATATTTTGATTCTTATGGACGAACACCTGCGCTATATCATCTCGAGTTTTTAAAAAGAAATTATAAAAGATGGGACTGGACTGTTTATAGGATTCAGAATGATTGGACTTCAGTTTGTGGTGAATATTGCTTAATGTATTTGCTATATAAGTTTCAGGGACGTTCAATGCATAGTTTTGTGAACATATTTACAGGGTACAATGATATTTTAGTCCATGAGATGTTCCGGTCATGCTTTGTAGAAAATAAGTAATAAAATTTAGAAATAAAAATGTGTTTTATTGATGATTCAGAAAAGCACTCATAATGAGGGTTATCGATGAGTAAACGATGAGAACGCTAAAGCAACCGTAATGAGGGTAAATTAGTAATAAGGCTACACTAATGGCCATAACAATAAAGCGACACTAGATCCGTAATCGATTTCTGTATGTCTGCATCCGTGCAAGCTATGTAAAAATGGATGACAGATTCGGAATCAGCGCACCCCAAAACCTTTTTTTCTTTTTTTTTAGGATCTGGCACACCCTGGACCGCCTACGAGATCGGTGTTCCAGAAACAGCGAATCCCCACTACTGTCGATACAGCGAACGTAGCGTTCCAGTGACCTTTTGGCCAATACTCATTACCGGCTTGCGCCAGTCAAAGCAAGTGTCGACGAGCTGATTAAGATTTTTAACCTAGGAGCTAAATGGGATTGCTACGTTGTTAGAGATTATGGGCGAAACAGTTAAACCATCGAGACCATTTGATTCAGAACTATCTGATTTTCAACAGTCAGTTCCTTCGTTCTTTATTCTATTGAACACTTAGGACACATGTCCATTATGGTAATATTCTGCGGAAATCTTTATAAATCCAATCCGATAGAAAATTTAATGAAAAGAGTCGAGACCACTACCGCTTTGAGCGTTCGTGGGACGCCTGAAGTAAAGGCCAAACCACTGAATGTCATGCATTTAAAATTGAAATTGTTGTACAAGGTTCCGTTTTGTTGGCTTTCACATTTTTGTATCGATAAAGGATGCTTGTTTGTTGTTTAAATTGGTTTAATTGACTTTGCCTATTAAAATAAATATGGAGAAAAAAAAAAACAAAATAAATAATTGCTTGTGAAGATATTATTGTTTTAGTAAATGGTGCGTTATAAATCTTAGATCAAAGAAAACATCAGTGGTTTTTCTATTAGATATCTACAGATGAACATTTCTGTATCGATATAGGTGTTATGTTTGCAGTCTGAGAAATACCAAATCATAGTATAAAGATGACTAACGTTGAATTTCACCAAAGAATCTAAACAAGTGAACATGATCAGAGGTTACATAGGACATTGTATAAATGAAAGCGTTTAGCGATAGCGATTTGAAAAATGACAAACATGTATGGGAACTTCAAGCGCTATTGAAATGTCACGTAATTAATGTCTTAAAGGAGAATGCCTATTTTGTAAGGGAACTTGGGCCCCTTTGAAAAAATGGTTGTATAGGTATTGATGAATTTGGTTGTATATTGTAGACAAAACACGTTGTATGCGTAGTTGGAAAACATTTCTTATTTATTTTGCGGGGCTCACGAGATATAACGATGTTTCTGTTCTTGAAATGAACCCTTTTTACAATGCAATAAGGAGCATACAAATGTCCAGGTGAAGGAACCTGATCTGTTGGAAGGACGTGTCCTTTACTTTATATGTACAGACAACAACAAAAAAACACAAAATATAAATCCGATTTTGCATAATATTGAAATCGCAGACACGATACCTCATAAAAGTCCTGTGTATGGGCAATCTCGTTTTGGCATTTCATCCATTGCCTTCACTCATAAAATAAAACTTTGTCTGGGGTCCTGTGATCTTGTCTAAATCCCGTTTAAAAGCTGTCAGTGTCAATATTCAACAGCAATGATGACGCGGCTCTTGGTCGCCCGTTTAGGTGTGGTGATCTCATACAGTTGAATTGGTAATACTCGTCCTGAATATTTATGTCTATTGTGAACTAACCTTGAATAGAATGTGTGCTTTCTAGTAAACCGCACTTTAATGGTTGTCTATATACATAACCCTTCCTTGATACAGTTGGCTAATATATATTGATATCATTGTATTGCATGTTCGAATGGCATTGGTAGCCGGTATAAAACAATCTCCACATATTTCCAGACTATGGTTAGATACAGGTAGGTATCTTCCTGTTTCAGTCATGAGCTGACTGCTGTGCATCGGGATCTGCCCGACTACTTCCTCCATTTGTGACTATTGTAAATTCTTGACGATATTCCTCCATTTGTGACAATATTTGGCCAGTTTTAAAGTGTCAGAGATTTTTGTGCCTTGGTAACACCGGTGGGTAAATATCACCAGAACTATCAATCATTTTCAATCGCGATCTAAATTTCATGTTTTTTATAATATCAAATATACATATATTTACGTTTTCGAGTATAGGTAGTTGGATTCATACAAGGGAGAATACATTGCTAGTAGTAGTAGCTAGTTAACAATAAATTGCTGGTGTAACATTTTATTTCATTTCCCGATAAAACAGCTAATATTCTTTATTTTCAGAAAGTGATGAATTGTGTACCAACATTCCGCGGAATTAATGGAATATAGGCAACATTTTGCTGTGGCCAGAAAAGGCCAGATGTGAATAAAAATAAATGGCTTTATGTATATTGGTACAGTGGGTCTGAACAAAGCAAGTTAGATAACAGGTTTATATAAAAATTTCTGTTTTGTTTTGTCTGAAAAAAAAGGATGTGTGCCGTCCAGCGTTACCATTTTTCGTGATAATAGGGAGTACCCTATGCACAGTATAAATATACAAATAGTATGGAAACTACCTACAAACGCTCGAAACGGCATACTCACACAAACATGCGCACCGACGAGAACCCTAAGCAGCGTCCACGGTACGTACTGTTCGTGTGTAGTAATGTATAGTATATTAGATTCATTACATTCATACATGTCTAAGTTTATATTTTATCCACTTAGCTATTATAGATAGATATGATATGTAAGATTTATTTTTGAATATTCTACTTGGTTCCACTTATACAACTTACTAGTTGTAAGACTATAAACAAGATTTGATTAAAATTTTAGAAAAATAAATCAATATTTTTCCTATCTAACCAATATCTGAATAACAAAATAATGAAAATATCCTACTGCCTTCGGCCCAACAAGATCTCAATTGAAATTACTCAGAATTTCTGAAATACATGCACTACATTAAAGATACTCGTATACAAGCCAATTAAGTCTAACACAACTCGTGGCGAAATAATACAGCCACACGTGTCGATGTTCAAGTTGAGCATCACCGTGGATGGGTGACCATCTTTACATAGCAAGATTCCTTTGTGCTTCTGAAAGCAGATTTAACCGTCGGTTCCGGCTGTAATTTTGACAGTCAGAAGCCAAGAACTCAGACACCAGTTTTGCCAAGGGGTATCGTCTTACCCAGCTACTGGGTTGTGGAGGTCAGATACTCAATGGTATTCAGCTGCTGCCAGATATATAAGAATCCGAACCCAATATAGTTAATAAAGGCAAAGGATTTGCTAATTAGCATTAAAAAAAAGATTGAAAGAAAAATATTGAGACACGAGATAAGCAAAACAATAATAAAAATGAAAACCCTGCGCAAGACCTAAAAAGGCTCGTGTGGCAGCATTTGCAGCGATATTTTAAATAAAATAACTCTGCGCTTGTATTCTGATAAGTTCCACTATTGATGCCACGGACACATTCATGGAAATGGAACATACAATAATTAAAAATAAAATCTAAAAAATAAATAATAACAAAATAGTATAAACACAGAAGGCGAGTCAAAGTATGTATGTGTGTAAAAAATAAAACAAATCTATAAATAAAACACATTATACGACAGACATCCCGACGCCGACGGCTCAATGGTCATTTTGTCGAAACAAACGACAAAGATTGACTACATGGGGTGACCATATGCTCTTAGAGTAAAGTTAGTTTGAGGGTGCGTAAGGGACAGATGTATACAAGTTATATACTTTTATCCCTTACACACACTCACCCCGTGTGGCTTATGGTCACCCTCAGAGCTAAGAGATAGAGATTAAAATTAAGCTTGTTTTTCGGCACGAAATATTACGGTTGTACGATTGTTTTTTTTTCCACTTAATTCAATAATGAATCAGAACAACGTCGCCGCTTGTTTCAGAACTAGAACAGATTTGTTCCGAAAGACTGTAAAGTCAGAAAATTTTCTGTGAAAGAGAAACACATTTAGCTCACCGCGCGAATTCTTTTATCGGTATTACGTTGGTTCCATTGCAGTTTATTGACTTCAGTGTTGGTACACAAGCCTTCAAACGCATTAAATTTATATCGCAGAGAATTTATGAATTCTGAAATTTGTTTGATTTTGCCAGTTTTCAGCGAAAACTTTGATGGCTCCACAACTGCGCGTTTCTGTGGTGAATTGCAAACATATCGACGCTAGAAAGGCATGTTGTATTAACGACCATTACATAAACTGTTCAAAAACTGATTTGAAGTTCGACTTTTCACAAAAAAAAAAACATAGTAAATTAACTACTGGAGTATTCATGTTGGAACTCAGAATAATAATTATTTAATATACTCGTATTTGTTATTTAATGGCTAAGTAAAAAAAAATACATGATCTTTTTGATATATTTTAAGGAGGTAATACAAGTTTGTGAATAATCTTGGTTAGGTAAAATTGACTTAAATCACAATTCTAACATTAGAGCTGCTGTAAAAGAATTTTTAACGACCGGATAACTGCAAACAACTTGCAACTAAAATAACTTACGTTCCATTCGGTAAACTTTAATATTCCAATAAAATGTTTTAACAGGCTGAGTTAATCAACCGAGGAAAACCAAAACAACTGATTTTACTCATTAAACTTAGTTCCGTCTAAGATCAAGGTATTATATTTTTCAGCGATAGGTAAAACATAAAATAGGTACAAAATAAAGAAGCAGCAAAATTGTAACAGCAAACTGCACAAACCTATGCAAATATCAACAAAATCATAAAACAACTTGTTCATACTTAAAAAAAAAAAACCATATCGAATTTGAGATCAGTCAGTGACATGAAAATTCAATCTTTTGTTACAATGTTTTATTCAACACAAAACAAAATATAAAATAACTTATACATTTATAATTAAACAACAAAAGGACTTAAATTTTAGTGATAACTATTTTTTTAATAACAAAACATAAAGCAATTTATAAAACTTAAAGTAAAAAAAAATCTACTCAACGTTGACATCAATCAGCCCGATGAAACCTATATAGATGTTACAACAATCAAACATTAAAAGTTTATAATTATAACTCAAAATATCAAATACAATTCTTCTAGTATACTTTATTACTCGGTAGTGTAATGAAAAGTGAAACCATTTAAAAGATACTCGTATAAATTTATAAATAATATCCTGTGTTCAATTGGGAAACGGATAGGGAAAAACCACGAAAAATTAAAATAATTCAAATAAATAACAATTTTGGTGAAATACCTAACTTATACAATTTAAAAAAAATATAGTTATTAATTTTAGCTGTAGCTAATATTATTAATAAACCATAGAGGGATAGATGTGGTTTAAATTTATAATTAGTTGTGTTGTAAAATTATAATTAAACCTGTGGGTCGTGACCCCCGGAGACGCCCTGAGCGTCGGGAGTCGCAAGCCGATTCCCGGCCACCGTCGTAGGCGTGGGCTTGTGGATGGCGATTACAAGTAACACATCAAAGCAGTATAACAACTGACTTACAGAATTTCTGTATCGTATTCGCATTTTGAGTTAGTAGTACTATAGAAGCATTACAAACCATTATACGGCTACTGTAATGCTACGTACCCAAGTAGGCCGCTGCAAATATAATTTGGCAAAATGGGGGATTATTGATTCGTCCAACACCCGGTGCGAGTGTGGTGCCCCTGTACAGACTATGTCCCACTTGCTGGAGAGTCGTGGCTATCCAATCACTTGCACCCTGGAAGACCTGTACAGTGCTTCCGACGCTGCAATAAGCGTGGCCACCTTCTGGGCCCAGACAATCTAATTAAATGTGCCATCGAATCGAAAAGAAGAAGACGATTATAAAGCTTATTTGAGCACAATTGTTATACGGCTGTAGATCCTAAATAGGTTCACAATACTTATATAATTCATTTAAGACGCATTATATAAGCATTATTGTGGTCAAAGCAGTTACCAATAGCATTTTTTTTTTTTTATTCGTTATAGGCTCGCGTTTGACCACTATCTCGCCTGATGTTAAGCGATGATATGGTCGAAGGTGGAGCACGCTTGCCTAGAAGTAACCTATTCACTCTTGACTTGAAGACCCCTAGGTTGTAGCTATCAGGAAACAAGGACGCCGGCAGGGAGTTCCACTCCTTAGCTGTACGCACAATGAAAGTATTTTCAAAGCGCTTTGTGCGTATGGGTGGGATATCCACCATGTACCGATGGCACATTGCCGTACGTCTTGTAGTCCGATGATGAAAAGGGCTTGGCGGAATCAAATTGTGCAGTTCCGACGCGCACTCCCCGAAATGTAACCGATAAAAAACCGACAGGCTGGCAACTCGGCGTCGATGTTCGAGGCTCTGGAGCTTTGAGGCGACCAGTGCATCGTTGCCAATAAGCCTTTTGGCCCGTCTGTCAATCGATTCAAGTGCATCAAGCTGGTATTTGGCAGATCCATCCCAGAGGTGAGAGCAGTACTCCATGCATGACCGAACTTGCGCTTTATACAAGTTGAGCAGCTGTTCAGGCGTGAAGTACCGTCTCACCTTCGCAAGGATCCCCAACTTTTTTGCAGCCAATTGAGCCTTTGACTCAATGAATGGACCAAAATTGAGGGTCGATGTTAACGTAACACCAAGAAGTTCGAGATGGTCCGTTATCGGCACGGTTACACCACGGAAGGATGGAGCCGGGTGGAATTGGCTCTTTTTTGCGGAAAAAAGACACGCCTGGGTCTTAGCAGCATTGAAACTGACTAGATTGGCATTGCTCCATTCGGAGACTGCCTCCAAAGACAGGTTCAAGCGCTCAACCATAGCCTCCCGAAGAGACCGGACTTGAGGCCCAGTAGCCCGTGCGCCAGATACGTATCTCTCAGCAACAGTGCTGTCGTCTGCATACCCAAAGGTTCCGGGTTTTAGCAGGTCATTAATGTGCAGCAAGAACAATGTTGCCGAGAGCACTGACCCCTGAGGGACTCCGGCGTTAATACCTAACTGACCGGACGAGCAACCATCGATAACCACTCGGATGGACCGATCCCTCAGGAAGTCTGCAATCCAGTCACACAGACCACTAGGCAGACCGAAGGAAGGAAGCTTACCTATAAGGCTCTCGTGCCAGACCCTGTCAAAGGCCTTCGATATGTCAAGGGAGACAGCAAGCGCCTCCCCGTGCTTCTCGATGGCCTCACTCCAGATGTGAATGGCATACGCTAGAAGATCCCCAGTTGACCGGTTTCGGCGGAAGCCGTATTGTCGGTCACTAAGGAGGTCGTTGTCTTCTAGGTATGCCAGGAGCTTTTTATTCAATACACGTTCCATACTCTTACAGAGGATGGACGTTACTGATATGGGCCTGTAGTTGGCCGGGTCCGCTCGACTACCCTTCTTGGGCACGGGTTGAACGTTAGCTTGCCTCCAAGCCTTCGGCACTTTTCCAGTCGCCATCGAAAGGCGATAAAGGCGTGTCAAGATCGGAGACAATTCAGGCGCACAAGTTTTAAGTACAATTGCCGGTATCCCGTCCGGGCCACTAGCCTTGTTCACGTCAAGGTTTCGCAGCACCCTATAGACCTCTCTCTGATGGATGCGAATTTCCGACATACTCGTCTTACATCGAACAGCAGAAGGGGGGGGCCGCGTGCCATCAGTATTCAGACGCGAAGATTCCGCAAAGAGGGAGGCAAACAAGTTAGCCTTGTCCTCAGCGGAGTGGGCCAGCGAACCGTCGGGCCTCAGCAGTGGTGGTAGTGAGGCATTAAATTAGCATTATTACGATCAATAATGTTGCCAATTATTCTAGCAATATTATTGATAATGAAGATGTTCATTGCATTAAAAAAGCTTAAGACTAGCATTAGGACCTGATGATTCACTTTCATGCTCTTCAGCAGAACTAGGTTTATACTTACCAATTAAAAGTACTATTACACAAAAAAGGGCACTAAATACAGCTCAAAGCTATACAGGGTGTTTGGAAGGGAGCTGTACATACGCCTAGGGTAGAAACTAGGGATAGTCTGCTACCTACCCCCGCCCATTATATTGACCTTGGCCTCAAGGTTTTTTTTTAATTTATTTTTATTTTTTATTTGACTTTTTTGTGATTTTTTGACTAAAACTACCTGTAGCTCAAAATCTATCCATGGGACCGGTCGGCTAATGGTCTTGTTTTAATCGTTAGAGTCTTAGGGTCCTGCAAAAAATTATTTTACACCAGAAAATTGTGGAGAAGAAAAGTTATGGGGCCTGAAGTACCATAGTAAGGTAAAGAAATAATTTTAAGGGCAACTTTCTATGGGGTTTAAAAAAAACTAACAGGGTTGGAGTTCTTCTGATTTTTTTAAAACATCCTCAGTCCATGCCCTTTCTAACGATATGCTAAAAGTGTATTTATCACTTTTAGTTTTAAAGTTATTAATTAATTTCCGCAACTAGGGCACTTTTACCACCACGAGTCGACATTTGTAAGACAAATGTAATTTCCAGAATTTAAACCAGTTTGGCCTACAGTTGGCAAATTTGTTGTCTCACTCTTACACGAGAGCAACATGTAAGAGACAAAACATGTCATGTCATGTCTCTTTCGCTCTTGGGTCGACGGGGCCGGGCAGGTAACTCGTTGGGGTCTTTGTTAGTCAGTCGAGATTTACCCATCTTAGCTAACTTACGTACTTGCCGTTACGACGCTCCACTGTTTTCGTTAATTTTGTTGAGTTTGTTATTACTTCGTTTTTGTTAAGTTTTGTTATTTGTTACCTTGTTGTTGGCAAAATGGCTGGATTTACCAGTGAAGAGTACACCGACATGCTGGTGGTGTATGGAATGGCTGATTGCAATGGGCGCGAGGCACGGAGGATTTATCAAGGACGGTATCCTAACCGGCGAGTGCCTAACCACCAAACGTTTGGCTCAACTTATCGGCGTCTGCGAGAAACCGGAAATTTAAATTTCCGGGAACCAGCCGTGAACAGATTTCAACCAAATTTGGCTGCGGAAGAACGCATATTGGCTGAATTTGAGGAAGATCCGACCAGAAGCGTAAGAACCGTAGCCCGGACGCTTGGTTTAAGCGTGTGGAAAGTCTGGTCGGTTCTTCGCGAAAATGGACGTCATCCTTTCCACTACACCCCTGTTCAAGGTAATTTTTTACATAAAGTTTTTGTTTTTAGCTCTTATGTAATGAACTAGCATGTGAATTTCATAGGCAATTTTTAAATTAACATGAGCATGTGTGTGAGAGAGAGAGAAATGGAAAGACAGAGATAGCAATCAATGTTACATAGCTACTAATTCATAAGGAAACCGCTAACGTTGATATTTTTATTGTTTTAGGCTTAGAGGATAACGACTATGCAAGAAGGGTGGAGTTTTGCCGCCACTTGCTCCATACGGACGTGGAAGATATTAATTTTTTACGGAGTATTCTCTGGACTGACGAGTCCAAGTTTGACAAGGAAGGAATTGTAAATTACCACAATCTCCATCACTGGGCACCCAGAGATCAAAACCCGAGAGTCAAGAGGCACAGAGGTTTTCAACGAAGGTTCTCCGTGAACGTATGGGCAGGCGTCATCGGTAATCGGTTGATAGGGCCGCACTTTTTGCCAGACAACCTAAACGGGCAAAACTACTTAGATTTCCTCGAAAACGATTTGCCTGATTTAGCGGAAGAAGTGTTTGACGAAGATCGGCCCATAGTCTTCCAGCACGACGGCTGTCCTGCTCATTGGAGCCTAGCAGTGAGGGAGCTTCTGGACAACTGCTTTCCTAATTCTTGGATTGGTCGGGGTGGGCCAATTCCCTGGCCCCCAAGGTCGCCTGACCTTACCCCACTCGACTTCTACGTCTGGGGAAGGGCGAAAGAGTTGGTGTACGCAGAAGAAGTACCAACAAGGGAGGTTCTAATTAACAGGATCCACGCCGCATTCGATACAATGCGCGAGGAACTGCTGCTTAGAACGGTGACCGTGGAGATGAGGAAGAGGTGCCGAGCATGTTTACAGGTCAATGGTCATCAATTTGAACAAAATTTGTAATTAATTAAAATTAGTAATTAATTAAAATTTGTAATTTAATGACATTAGTCATTACCAAATTTTTTGTTTCATTTGCCATCCTTTTACGATCGAACACATTTAATTTTCATTAGTTGAAATTTTTGCTTGAAGTGCCCTAGTTGCGGAAATTAATTAATAACTTTAAAACTAAAAGTGATAATTACACTTTTAGCATATCGTTAGAAAGGGCATGGACTGAGGATGTTTTAAAAAAATCAGAAGAACTCCAACCCTGTTAGTTTTTTTTTAAACCCCATAGAAAGTTGCCCTTAAAATTATTTCTTTACCTTACTACGGTACTTCAGGCCCCATAACTTTTCTTCTCCACAATTTTCTGGTGTAAAATAATTTTTTGCAGGACCCTAAGACTCTAACGATTAAAACAAGACCATTAGCCGACCGGTCCCATGGATAGATTTTGAGCTACAGGTAGTTTTAGTCAAAAAATCATAAAAAAGTCAAATAAAAAATAATAATAAATTAAAAAAAAACCTTGAGGCCAAGGTCAATATAATGGGCGGGGGTAGGTAGCAGACTATCCCTAGTTTCTACCCTAGGCGTATGTACAGCTCCCTTCCAAACACCCTGTATTTTATAATTAATTCATTTGTTTGTAGCCTAATTTATACCTACTGAATAAGTTATCCGATTAGATTTTACATTCGATCTCACTACTTTTTGCGGTAGAAGAACTGCGCCGCGAGACTTGTGTTTTTTACATTTTTTGTGGGATCTCAATTTTTTTTGTACTTAGTTCTCCTTTATTTATTATTGGGTAATATTTCCGATGCGTTTTTTTCGGTCCATGTTCCATTAGGTTGTTACTTACACTATAGGTACCTAGTCCATCCATATTGTAAATGTAGGTAGCACAGGTGACGAATAATTTTACAAACATATTGTTTTTGAAATTCAAATACTTACCTAACCTAACTAAATTTAGTCTTACTTGCATACGACATACTGCGCTGACTCATAAATATAGTATAGGTATATTAAAGGAGACATCGTCTATGACTAACTGTACCTACCTTTATTAATTCACTATTTACCTATCTACGTAGATAAGGAGGGATAGATGTGGTTTAAATTTATAATTAGTTGTGTTGTAAAATTATAATTAAACCTGTGGGTCGTGACCCCCGGAGACGCCCTGAGCGTCGGGAGTCGCAAGCCGATTCCCGGCCACCGTCGTAGGCGTGGGCTTGTGGATGGCGATTACAAGTAACACATCAAAGCAGTATAACAACTGACTTACAGAATTTCTGTATCGTATTCGCATTTTGAGTTAGTAGTACTATAGAAGCATTACAAACCATTATACGGCTACTGTAATGCTACGTACCCAAGTAGGCCGCTGCAAATATAATTTGGCAAAATGGGGGATTATTGATTCGTCCAACACCCGGTGCGAGTGTGGTGCCCCTGTACAGACTATGTCCCACTTGCTGGAGAGTCGTGGCTATCCAATCACTTGCACCCTGGAAGACCTGTACAGTGCTTCCGACGCTGCAATAAGCGTGGCCACCTTCTGGGCCCAGACAATCTAATTAAATGTGCCATCGAATCGAAAAGAAGAAGACGATTATAAAGCTTATTTGAGCACAATTGTTATACGGCTGTAGATCCTAAATAGGTTCACAATACTTATATAATTCATTTAAGACGCATTATATAAGCATTATTGTGGTCAAAACAGTTACCAATAGCATTTTTTTTTTTTTATTCGTTATAGGCTCGCGTTTGACCACTATCTCGCCTGATGTTAAGCGATGATATGGTCGAAGGTGGAGCACGCTTGCCTAGAAGTAACCTATTCACTCTTGACTTGAAGACCCCTAGGTTGTAGCTATCAGGAAACAAGGACGCCGGCAGGGAGTTCCACTCCTTAGCTGTACGCACAATGAAAGTATTTTCAAAGCGCTTTGTGCGTATGGGTGGGATATCCACCATGTACCGATGGCACATTGCCGTACGTCTTGTAGTCCGATGATGAAAAGGGCTTGGCGGAATCAAATTGTGCAGTTCCGACGCGCACTCCCCGAAATGTAACCGATAAAAAACCGACAGGCTGGCAACTCGGCGTCGATGTTCGAGGCTCTGGAGCTTTGAGGCGACCAGTGCATCGTTGCCAATAAGCCTTTTGGCCCGTCTGTCAATCGATTCAAGTGCATCAAGCTGGTATTTGGCAGATCCATCCCAGAGGTGAGAGCAGTACTCCATGCATGACCGAACTTGCGCTTTATACAAGTTGAGCAGCTGTTCAGGCGTGAAGTACCGTCTCACCTTCGCAAGGATCCCCAACTTTTTTGCAGCCAATTGAGCCTTTGACTCAATGAATGGACCAAAATTGAGGGTCGATGTTAACGTAACACCAAGAAGTTCGAGATGGTCCGTTATCGGCACGGTTACACCACGGAAGGATGGAGCCGGGTGGAATTGGCTCTTTTTTGCGGAAAAAAGACACGCCTGGGTCTTAGCAGCATTGAAACTGACTAGATTGGCATTGCTCCATTCGGAGACTGCCTCCAAAGACAGGTTCAAGCGCTCAACCATAGCCTCCCGAAGAGACCGGACTTGAGGCCCAGTAGCCCGTGCGCCAGATACGTATCTCTCAGCAACAGTGCTGTCGTCTGCATACCCAAAGGTTCCGGGTTTTAGCAGGTCATTAATGTGCAGCAAGAACAATGTTGCCGAGAGCACTGACCCCTGAGGGACTCCGGCGTTAATACCTAACTGACCGGACGAGCAACCATCGATAACCACTCGGATGGACCGATCCCTCAGGAAGTCTGCAATCCAGTCACACAGACCACTAGGCAGACCGAAGGAAGGAAGCTTACCTATAAGGCTCTCGTGCCAGACCCTGTCAAAGGCCTTCGATATGTCAAGGGAGACAGCAAGCGCCTCCCCGTGCTTCTCGATGGCCTCACTCCAGATGTGAATGGCATACGCTAGAAGATCCCCAGTTGACCGGTTTCGGCGGAAGCCGTATTGTCGGTCACTAAGGAGGTCGTTGTCTTCTAGGTATGCCAGGAGCTTTTTATTCAATACACGTTCCATACTCTTACAGAGGATGGACGTTACTGATATGGGCCTGTAGTTGGCCGGGTCCGCTCGACTACCCTTCTTGGGCACGGGTTGAACGTTAGCTTGCCTCCAAGCCTTCGGCACTTTTCCAGTCGCCATCGAAAGGCGATAAAGGCGTGTCAAGATCGGAGACAATTCAGGCGCACAAGTTTTAAGTACAATTGCCGGTATCCCGTCCGGGCCACTAGCCTTGTTCACGTCAAGGTTTCGCAGCACCCTATAGACCTCTCTCTGATGGATGCGAATTTCCGACATACTCGTCTTACATCGAACAGCAGAAGGGGGGGGCCGCGTGCCATCAGTATTCAGACGCGAAGATTCCGCAAAGAGGGAGGCAAACAAGTTAGCCTTGTCCTCAGCGGAGTGGGCCAGCGAACCGTCGGGCCTCAGCAGTGGTGGTAGTGAGGCATTAAATTAGCATTATTACGATCAATAATGTTGCCAATTATTCTAGCAATATTATTGATAATGAAGATGTTCATTGCATTAAAAAAGCTTAAGACTAGCATTAGGACCTGATGATTCACTTTCATGCTCTTCAGCAGAACTAGGTTTATACTTACCAATTAAAAGTACTATTACACAAAAAAGGGCACTAAATACAGCTCAAAGCTATACAGGGTGTTTGGAAGGGAGCTGTACATACGCCTAGGGTAGAAACTAGGGATAGTCTGCTACCTACCCCCGCCCATTATATTGACCTTGGCCTCAAGGTTTTTTTTTAATTTATTTTTATTTTTTATTTGACTTTTTTGTGATTTTTTGACTAAAACTACCTGTAGCTCAAAATCTATCCATGGGACCGGTCGGCTAATGGTCTTGTTTTAATCGTTAGAGTCTTAGGGTCCTGCAAAAAATTATTTTACACCAGAAAATTGTGGAGAAGAAAAGTTATGGGGCCTGAAGTACCATAGTAAGGTAAAGAAATAATTTTAAGGGCAACTTTCTATGGGGTTTAAAAAAAACTAACAGGGTTGGAGTTCTTCTGATTTTTTTAAAACATCCTCAGTCCATGCCCTTTCTAACGATATGCTAAAAGTGTATTTATCACTTTTAGTTTTAAAGTTATTAATTAATTTCCGCAACTAGGGCACTTTTACCACCACGAGTCGACATTTGTAAGACAAATGTAATTTCCAGAATTTAAACCAGTTTGGCCTACAGTTGGCAAATTTGTTGTCTCACTCTTACACGAGAGCAACATGTAAGAGACAAAACATGTCATGTCATGTCTCTTTCGCTCTTGGGTCGACGGGGCCGGGCAGGTAACTCGTTGGGGTCTTTGTTAGTCAGTCGAGATTTACCCATCTTAGCTAACTTACGTACTTGCCGTTACGACGCTCCACTGTTTTCGTTAATTTTGTTGAGTTTGTTATTACTTCGTTTTTGTTAAGTTTTGTTATTTGTTACCTTGTTGTTGGCAAAATGGCTGGATTTACCAGTGAAGAGTACACCGACATGCTGGTGGTGTATGGAATGGCTGATTGCAATGGGCGCGAGGCACGGAGGATTTATCAAGGACGGTATCCTAACCGGCGAGTGCCTAACCACCAAACGTTTGGCTCAACTTATCGGCGTCTGCGAGAAACCGGAAATTTAAATTTCCGGGAACCAGCCGTGAACAGATTTCAACCAAATTTGGCTGCGGAAGAACGCATATTGGCTGAATTTGAGGAAGATCCGACCAGAAGCGTAAGAACCGTAGCCCGGACGCTTGGTTTAAGCGTGTGGAAAGTCTGGTCGGTTCTTCGCGAAAATGGACGTCATCCTTTCCACTACACCCCTGTTCAAGGTAATTTTTTACATAAAGTTTTTGTTTTTAGCTCTTATGTAATGAACTAGCATGTGAATTTCATAGGCAATTTTTAAATTAACATGAGCATGTGTGTGAGAGAGAGAGAAATGGAAAGACAGAGATAGCAATCAATGTTACATAGCTACTAATTCATAAGGAAACCGCTAACGTTGATATTTTTATTGTTTTAGGCTTAGAGGATAACGACTATGCAAGAAGGGTGGAGTTTTGCCGCCACTTGCTCCATACGGACGTGGAAGATATTAATTTTTTACGGAGTATTCTCTGGACTGACGAGTCCAAGTTTGACAAGGAAGGAATTGTAAATTACCACAATCTCCATCACTGGGCACCCAGAGATCAAAACCCGAGAGTCAAGAGGCACAGAGGTTTTCAACGAAGGTTCTCCGTGAACGTATGGGCAGGCGTCATCGGTAATCGGTTGATAGGGCCGCACTTTTTGCCAGACAACCTAAACGGGCAAAACTACTTAGATTTCCTCGAAAACGATTTGCCTGATTTAGCGGAAGAAGTGTTTGACGAAGATCGGCCCATAGTCTTCCAGCACGACGGCTGTCCTGCTCATTGGAGCCTAGCAGTGAGGGAGCTTCTGGACAACTGCTTTCCTAATTCTTGGATTGGTCGGGGTGGGCCAATTCCCTGGCCCCCAAGGTCGCCTGACCTTACCCCACTCGACTTCTACGTCTGGGGAAGGGCGAAAGAGTTGGTGTACGCAGAAGAAGTAGGAGGTTCTAATTAACAGGATCCACGCCGCATTCGATACAATGCGCGAGGAACTGCTGCTTAGAACGGTGACCGTGGAGATGAGGAAGAGGTGCCGAGCATGTTTACAGGTCAATGGTCATCAATTTGAACAAAATTTGTAATTAATTAAAATTAGTAATTAATTAAAATTTGTAATTTAATGACATTAGTCATTACCAAATTTTTTGTTTCATTTGCCATCCTTTTACGATCGAACACATTTAATTTTCATTAGTTGAAATTTTTGCTTGAAGTGCCCTAGTTGCGGAAATTAATTAATAACTTTAAAACTAAAAGTGATAATTACACTTTTAGCATATCGTTAGAAAGGGCATGGACTGAGGATGTTTTAAAAAAATCAGAAGAACTCCAACCCTGTTAGTTTTTTTTTAAACCCCATAGAAAGTTGCCCTTAAAATTATTTCTTTACCTTACTACGGTACTTCAGGCCCCATAACTTTTCTTCTCCACAATTTTCTGGTGTAAAATAATTTTTTGCAGGACCCTAAGACTCTAACGATTAAAACAAGACCATTAGCCGACCGGTCCCATGGATAGATTTTGAGCTACAGGTAGTTTTAGTCAAAAAATCATAAAAAAGTCAAATAAAAAATAATAATAAATTAAAAAAAAACCTTGAGGCCAAGGTCAATATAATGGGCGGGGGTAGGTAGCAGACTATCCCTAGTTTCTACCCTAGGCGTATGTACAGCTCCCTTCCAAACACCCTATAACGGATTTACGGTGCATTATAATCGTACAAGTTAATGGTATTAAGCAGCATTAGGCTTTATCTTACTACTTAAAATGCTATTTTAGACCCTAAGGCACTAAAAACAACTGAAAGCTGAATAGCGGATTGACTATGCATTTTAATGGTTACTGTTTATGCTAATTAACAGCATTCAGCATTTATTTACTAAGTCGCAAGTCGTGCACCGACTCTGCCATTATGACGATGACATCCGCAAATCTCAAGTGTGAGATGTACTCGCCGTTAATATTAATGCCGCGTCCTTCCCAGTCCAGCGTCTTAAACATATCCTCCACCGCGTTGCTAAACAATTTCAGGGAAATTACGTCCCCTTATCTAACCCCTCGACGCAGTGAGATATGTCTAGTTTGCCGGTCCTGACTTTGGACGGTCATTGTTGCGTTTTCATAAAGACATCTCAGCACTTGGATGTATCGCCAGTCACCTTTGCATCGCTGCATAGACTCCAAATCAGACCAGGTTTCGATGGAGTCAAAAGCCTTCTTATAGTTAACAAAAGCAAAACAGAGGGGCCGATTATACTCTTCGGACTTTTGTATAATTTGCCACACTGTGTGGATGTGGTCTATGGTGCTGTATCCTCCTCCGAACCCGGACTGCTCCGGTGGCTGAAACTCGTCGATTCTTCGCGCTAGACGATTCGTGACGACTTTCGAAAACATCTTATAAACGTGACTAAGATGCGAAATGGGTCTGTACTTCTTCAAAAGGGTCTTGTCACCCTTTTTGAATAAAAGAACGACCACGCTCCTCTGCCACGCCATTGAAGTTCTCCCAGAGAACAGGACAGAGTTAAAGAGCTCCCTATGCTCCTTCAATACCGGGCGTCCTCCCGCTTTCAGGAGTTCGGTTGTAATCCCGTCCTCGCCAGGGGCTTTTCCATTTTTAAGCTGTTTGAGAGCCGCCTCGATTTCATCTTGGCTTACTTCAGGCAGGTCTTCTGTAAAATGGCGGGTTAAAGTGGCTCTAGAATTTTCATTTTCGGGATCAGGCCGAGATGCATGCGATACCTACAGTTGGCTGTAGAAGTCTTCTACTTCCGAAAGAATCTCCGGCCTCGAAACGACGATATCCCCACTCGATTTAATCAGCTTCGTCAGATGGCTCCTCCCATGTGGATGGAAGAACACTTTGGACCCCCGGTTTTGCTCAGTCGCTTTCTCTGTAGAGAGCGTATTGGATCGTCGGAGATCGCGTCGTACCAGTTTCCTAATTATTTTGTTGAGTGCCCGCTATTCTGACGAAGTGGCTGGTGGATTTTCACGTCGCTCCGTCATTCGAAAGTTTAGACTGCCGGCCCATAAGCCGCATCTTACAAAAACTCGTACCTTCCTCCTTGAGGCTTTGCACCATTTGGTCGAGCGTCTGGTCAACGTCATATGTGGTTTCCACGACAGCAAACCGGTTCTCCAGATCTGACTGGAACGCTTCAGATCCTAACATAGTTTGGAGCATGTTTGGACGGAGCCTAGACTTCATCAAACGAGTTCTCTCAAGCTTGAAGTTAATATTCAGAAAGCCTCGGATAAGTCTGTGATCGCTGCCGGTATTAAACCTATTGATCACTGAGACATCCCTGAATATATGATTTTTATCTGTTAAGATGAAGTCTATCTCATTTTTGGTCATAGCGTGGGGCTTTGCCACGTCCACTTCCTTTGGGGCTGTTTCTTAAAAAAAAGAATTCATTACGAAAAGTCCTTCTCTAGGAAGTTGACAAGCATTTGCCCCCTATGATTTCTGCTGCCTAACCCGTAGGATCCTACTACCGATTTGCTGCAATTCTGTACTCCCACTTTAGCGTTAAAATCCCCCATGATAACGCTGTAGTGGGTCTTAGTAGTGGAGTGCAAGGCCTTGTAAATGTCCTTGAACATTTCCTCCAAATGCGCCGAGGTCGGTGCGTAGACTTGCACCACCTTGGCTATACCTCTCAGTTAGCTTCACTATTAGGTATGCTACCGTGTTCGACACACTGGAGACTTCCACAACGTTGCCACAGATGGATTTGTTAAACAGGAACCCGACACCGCTTCGGGATAGCTGGTCTCCCTCTCGGAAATACATAAGGTGGCCCGATTCAAGAGTTATTGTGTCCTCCCCCTCTCTTCGGACTTCGCTCAACCCCAGAATGTGCCACCTTATATTCCCGAGCTCCTGTTCAAGCTGCACGAGGTGTTCATCGAGCCGTAACGTGCGTCCGTTTTACGTACCTAAGGTCATACCCCTATTAGTCTACTGAGATTTCCTATAGTGGCCTCCTTCACCAACATTACGTTATAAAAGGCGGCAAACTATACCAGGCAACCCCTTACGAGGTGTCTGGGACCATCTTCGGTAGGTCACGCCTCCGAGAGCACTCGCCCCTGGTACTCAAGAGAAAATGTGAGTCGCATCGTGATTACTCACTACCATTTGTCCAGAATGGTACCGGAGCAATAAAGCCGCTCACCACACGCACCCCAGCACGCCAGCACTAGTGCAAGCACCGGCACCAGCGCAGTTGGTGCTAGCGGATTCAATCCCCGTTAAGGACGCCAGAGAAGCTGGCTCCCATTTCTCCAGAATGGTCCCGGAGCTGTAAGCACGCTCACCTCTCGAATACAAATCATCGCATCTACCCAATGCCTACAGCTGGGTTGCCGGAAAACTAATCCAACGGGTAGTCCTCTTCTTTCTATCCAGGAAAGTGCCGGAGATGCAGCTCGCTCACAGGAGCTCACTTGCTTGAGGGTTACTCACGGACCCCGCTTCTGACCACCAGGTGGCCCTTTGCCTTGGGCCGGTAACTTCAGACACTTGTTGCGCGCGAGGAATGACGCTCGACCCACACATAGCCGAGCAGACAACATGCCACTCCTCTGCAACCACCACATAGACCACCGCGAGTCCAACCTCAATGTCAGGTCCCACCTTTGCGCTTGAAATGGTGGAGGGCCTACCTGACCCCGCGTACCCTGATCCAAACAGCCGGACCCGTAGTTCCAGCTGCGAGAGCCCCATCTGTTCGGGTCGTACAGATAGGGACAAACGTAGCTAAGGTCAGTTGGTTTTTTTTATTTTGGCAGCCGTAGTCCGTAACCCGGAGATTCTTCGCACCCCCGAGTGCCCTGCCACTACCGTGACCGCCGCCATAATCGGCAATAACAGCAGGGCGGCCGGGAACTGGGGGCCGTGGTTTCTTTTGACTTGCCATTGGAGGGTTTGCCCATAATCTGCGCACTCGCATAATCATCCACACGCATGCGGGTTGGCGATCGCAGATAGCAGTTTCTCGCACTTGTGACGCTGCCCGTCACCAGTCTGTGCCATTTAACTTCGAAGATTTGTTGAAATGGTTATACCGCTATTTGCCGGTTGTCGTCAGAGCCTTGTTTGTTGATCAGCAGGATGCACCACGCTAAGTTTGTGAGTGCGCCCCTTTACATGCCCTATTTCCTGTACACACAACAATATTTACTCAGGTGGGTACTATAAAAATTGTAGTTATTTGACAACACAATAATAATTTAGGTAGGTACTTCGACATTTGTCGGTAGATGCTTAATAAATATGACGGTTTGTATTTTGTAGCAAACCATTGTGCTTATAAAGTGGAAATTCATGATTTAATAACGTCACACGTACTTCCAATACTAACACAGGCCAGTCTTTCAATGGCCGCTACATATTTAGCGTTTATATCATTTTTTTTTATATAAACAGAATTAAAATCTTCATCGCTGTTCGTTGGTTTTAACTAGATAGGTACAGGACACTTCAAGTTCATAAAACTTGAGAAGAGTGCCCTGACCTTTACGTCACTTGTAACAGCAATTTGGAATAGAACTAAATTTAAATAATAAGCTCTATAATTTACAAAACAATGTACACAGTGACATTAAATTTAAATAAAATATGACTGCCCAAACGTCTATTATTTAACTTCAAACAATTATCTTTAAATATTTATTAACAACATGAGATAAATAAAATAAGACGTAATTTTATTTATTAGTACAAAGTGAATGACAATGTCAACTCATCATCATTTCTTTTTATAAGAAAGAGTCTCGGATTATTAAGACAATTATATTTGAATGAAATAAACAGAATTTTCCTCAGAAGCTATATTATTTCCTTCTGAGTCGTAAGGAGATTAGGATCTCGTTTGTTCACTTGCCTTTCTTAATCCTAATTAGCCATTTAACTGAGTCCTTATCATCGGACCTGAACAGAAAGTCATTCTTATAAAGCAACTCGGCGTCTTATCTGTCTACTTAAGATTCAATTTTATTTCTATAGCTACCTCGAGTGCGTTGTTCAATTTTATTTACTTTATTTGCAGCTGTTTATTGTTAGCATCTTATTATTTTTAAAGGCTTCTGCCTAGTTTATTACTTTTGAAGATATTTATACCATTTTGAAAACTTTCGTTTGATTTTTCGGTCTAAAAATTAGTAAAATATAAATTATAATGAGTTAAGTGTTAAAGCAGCCGAATCCTTTCCTAGGAGCCCGTTTGAGCGCGCCCGTGCGAGTGCGCTTGACGTCTCGTGAGCACTTTTCTTACGCACTACCGGAATGGTAATGAAATATAATATAGTGCGATGACAGTATCGTAAAATATTCAACCAAGAATAACGGTCCGTCAATTATTTTCATGTTCAATTCAGCCTGAAGTGCATGGTTTGTTAAAAAATCGTGGTCATAACGACATCAACTTAAAGTGGAGATAGTGCGCTCAATGTGTCCTACTAATAGGAACAAAAAGAAAATTTAATCTCTTTGCATTTTTTATATAGTTCACGACTTATTATTTTAATATTCTACTATCAAATCATCAGACAAACAAGCATGCCCATGTGAGTACATTGAATTTTCGTACAAGCTTTGATAGTAACTATTATACAGTAAACTATTTTCTATGAAACATCTACATTCCGCTTCATATATTGGACGTAGGTTGGGTACATATTAGAATATCGAATATTAAAATACCTACGGTTAAAATGTCACTGTTCAAAACATCGAAAATTTAAATATCGGATGACCATTTAACCGAAAATTAAAATAACGAAAGTTTATAATGTCGAATGGTTAGATAACCAACGTCCAATATATCTAAAATCTAATTATCGACAAAAGTGACATCGAAAGACCTAAATATCGAAAGTACAGAGTATCGAATGCCCCAAATATCGAAGTACAGAGTATGGAATGTCCAAAATATCGATATTTATTATGTGTTACACAGGGTAATTTGATATTTCGGATATTGCGAAAACCCGCATAATTAGAAAATGGTGAAAAAAATCTGCGAGCAACTTGGAAGTAGCGCTCGCCGGCCGCTGCCGCGGCACTGGCACAGTTCTAACCTAACCTAACCTATTTCACCCGGTCAAAATAACGAATCATACCTACAATATGCCTGAGACTAGATAATTGATAATGGTGACAACATTCTGCGGCAGATTGCAGGTGAATGATTCGTCATTTTGTACTGGGTGAAATAGGTTAGGTTAGGTTAGAACTGTGACAACCGCGCGAGCGAAGCGAGCGGTGCCGCGGCAGCGGCCGGCGAGCGCTTGAAAACTACTTATCCGTTTTCCGACATGATAATATTCGCTAAACAATACGTTAAATGTTTGCAGTGGAGGACAGACTAATGACTAATATCAATGCGTTGGCAGAGTGTGACAATTTCAAATCTACCAAAATTTTTTCCACTCATACCACATACATATTTTTTTTTTTCGATATTCTAACGAGTAGGTATTTTTAACTTAGGTGTTTTAAATGTTGACATTTTGAACATACGAGTAGGTATAATGACTATCGACATTTTGAATCAGTCGATATTTTAATCAGTCGGCATTATAACCTTAGACATTTTATGCTTAGATGTAACAATTTTCGATATTTTGATACAATCGTTATTTAAATTTTCGATGTTTTTAACTGTGGCATTTTATCCGTAGGTATTTTAATCTACGATATTCTAATATGTACCCCGTAGGTTATCTGACCATTCGACATTATAAACTTTCGTTATTTAAATTTTCGGTTAAATGGTCATTCGATATTTAAATTTTCGATGTTTTGAACAGTGACATTTTAACCGTAGGTATTTTAATATTCGATATTCTAATATGTACCCTTTTTTTTAAATAACTCTCTCACTCTCTCTCTTCAAAAGTATTTATCCATATTAAAATATTTACTGTTTAATGACAGATAATGGAATACCTTGTGTGGGATGGATTTCAATCTGTAAACAGATTTCAATCTGAAAAATTACGTTATATGTAGACGAAAACAAAAGTCGAAAAAGCCATGTAAAAATTTAGGTCATCGTATCCCTTTAATCGTAAAAAAAATGCTCTACACATCTACTTGGTACTTTTGCTTACTACACTGAGTGGGAAGAGTTCAATCAATAAATCTAACCGGGAGCAAGTGAGTACCATGTATTTTACGTTAAGTGACTACCTGCCTTTTATTTACCCGACTGCGGGAGGGTAATGTTTTTCGAGCTAATGGTAATTATATTAATTTCTATGGCACGCTCTGTAGCCCAACCGGCTTGACGGATTTTGATGTATGAGGGGTCGTTGGATTCGTCTCAATCGTCCCCAAAAAGAGGTAATTTTTTTTGTTATCTTATCAATATGGGTATGACATGAAAGCTACTAAATAGAACATTCCAAAAATATTTACAACGTAACACGTTTATGATACTATCCTTTTCTTTGCTGATTTATGCTTGCTTTGCTTACTTGCTATACTTTTATGTATTTTGGCACAAATTTAAGATAAGCGTAACTTTTATAGCAAAATAAATAAGTAAAACATTCAGCCTACAACAGCCACATTAATTTTTTTATTCATAAATAACTATTGATAATATCTTTTACCACATAACTTAATTGGAGATCGTGTTCAATGATAAAACTAACAAATGAAATAAAACAAATTATTATATAAACAAGAAAACAGGTGAAGAGATAGCGAGCAGCCTGCCTGCCGGGCAGATCTCCACCGTGTCCTCCAGGCGGTCCACACAATGGTGACACCTGGGGGTGTCCTCGCGCCTTATCCTCAGGAACCACCCGAAACAGCCGTGTCCGGTGAGGACCTGCGTCAGTCGGAAGGTGAGGAGGGCGTGACGCCTCTCAAGCCACTGCTCAAAGAGGGGCCTTACCGCCGCAATTGTGGCGTGCCCAACCCTTGACAAGCCTGGTGTACGATTTTTGCATTCGGAAAGACCTACAGAGTATTCGTATGTAATGAATGGTCACCCATTCACCGCTGACCTTGGCAAGCGTTACTTAACATTGAAGATCTACCCTTGCTCTTGTTATATTTAGCCACGAGCTACTCAAGCAAACAAGAGGTATGTTACGAGTACTATCGAGTAAATCTTATAATGTGGAAAGTCAACAAAACGTGCTACTTCTCCTTTAAGATAAGAGGCAATTTTTCCGTTCGCATCAAGTGTTGCCGAATGAGGTGACTATGATGTCACGTCTTCGTTTATAACCCTCTTGGTGCCGAAACTGTGATAGCAATGTGCTAAGAAATTTGGAGATTGTTATTATTTTGATAATAATTAAAATGTTGTGTCTACGTTCTTGTTTTTCTTCCATGTTGATAGTTTATTAAGATAATAACGTTACACAGTAGTTTAATGGTTTAATAGGCAATTATAGAGGCGGAGTGGGTCTCCCCTGCCCGGGGAGTGGGCAGGAATTTTGGAGAAGCATCATCATCACCATCGGCCTTTTAATGTTTCCACTGCTGGTACGCAGGACTTTAATCTACCACGCAGGTACAGTGCGGGTTGGTGGATGTCACATGACGTCTTCGATTTTTTGATTCTGGTACATGTCGGTTTCCTCACGATGTTTTCTTTCACCGGTTTTAGGCAGTGTTGATAAAATAATTTACATAAAGTAAAGTGCCTGACTGGATTTAAACCAACGACCAACAGCACGTAAGTGGCGAACGTTACTACTGGCACACCACTGCTCTATGGTGAAGCATAAAATTATTCAAGTCGAAGTTTTTAAAGTCGTCAATTTTAGGGCTGAGAATATATCCTCATCAGATTCACCCATCTATGTGTTTTTTTGTAAAGCGTACTCGATTAAAGGAAAATGAATGGCCCTGTACGTTAACCCCTGACCAAAAGGCTTCTATCTGAAACTTTTCAGACATATTCTCGGTGTTCTCTCAGCAAGCCCCAGCTTTCAAATGGTCGTCCTAAATATGCTTGCTCAAGAACCCTCCTCTCTCTCCTCCTCTATCACTCCATATATTGTAAAATGCTTTTTAACATTTCAAAATCGTTTTCAATTTAACATTCGTTGACGACTACAAATATTTATCTCCTGTGCGTTCTTCTGAATTAGCTTAGTGCAATAACAGAAACTCGCAAGGCATGGTAATTCCTATTATGTATTTACGAGTAATTAAGTAGCATGAATTGCTTTGTTGATTTTCTTTCTTTAGGTCTATTTTTATTTATAATAAAATGTACCAGTTAACTTCAAGGAAGGTGAAGAAAAAACAAACAAGTTATACTATTACAAATCCACAAAAATAGATTTCATTGTTTCTAACACAAAGGCAATTAAAGATCAAAATAGCAACCTTTTTTACCTTTCCTATATCGAGTAGTAGTAATTCTTATTTTACCTTCTCTAAATTGTATGGGCTTGACTGGCAACCAAAAGAATTCTTTATTCCAATGTTATACTAAAATAATACGACTGTCCTTAATACACTCGTATGCCGAGTTCTTTACAGACGCCTGTGACTGCTATTCAAACATTGAGTGCCTTTCTTTTGAATAACAATACTTATTCTTCCGTGAGTTAGGTAGATATATTATGTCAATCTTCCTACAGGTAAGGTCTGTGTTAAACATGAAAAGAATGAGCTGCTACGTATGACATCAACAAGTAAGTGCTCGTTCACACAGAGGTCCGTTTTACCGGTCCGCTTTATCGCTTTTGACGTATGTAGTTGAACGATATTTCATCAAGAATCCAATTAAAAACAAGATTCAAAAACATAACTTTATTAATAGTTCAGCTCAAGTTTAGTCGCGACTATTTTGAGATCATACAAAACATCATGGTGCAATATGACGCAATAGTTTTGAAAATAGCTGTTTCATACTAATAATATTAAAATGTGGGTTATTTGAGAGATATATAAATGTATTACGAACAATGATTATGGCGTCACTGGCCACTTACCTAGTTTTACGAGTAAATAATAAATCATTTGCCATTGCATCGAAATCGTTTCATAACTGCATGATAACCTTATTTCAAGTCAACACACTAACTGAAAACTATTGACCAAATTCAAAACTTTAAGAAATAGGATAAATTTAAGCATAAACCTGATGTAATAACGATTGAATCATTCCAGTTGGTCTAGGCGTCTTCGATTATATAATTGGTGAACATAAATTATATTAAAAAATATAAACAATTATATTTCGTGATAAATAGAGAACCTCCTCCTTTTTTTGAAAGCGGTGATTATCCAGTTCAAAGAATTGAATCACTACATAAAAGGTTTTAGAAAACAGTGCAATAGTTCGATTTATTTTTTCACTCATAAAGCTGTGATTTACTCCGCAATTAAGTAAATACCTAGATATTATTTCTGTTTTATTTAGGAAAACACTGGTCATGCAATTTTTTTACAAATTTGTATAATACTTACTACTTTTACTTTTATTTTCGTTATAAAATGGTTTGTGTATATCTTGTTATGTCAATTAGTTATAATTGTCCTAAGATTCAGAGTTATTTTTATGTATTTCACGAATAAAGAGAAATTCCATTTTGTTAACCGACTGCCCAAAAAGGAGGAGGTTCTCAATTCAGATGTTTCAATTTTTTTTTATAATGTTCGGGCATAACTCCGTCATATGTAAACGAATTTACTTAATTTTTTTTTTGTTCGGAAGTAGTTTGTTGCGAAATGGTCCCATTTAAATTTGATAATGATCTAATGAAGAACTTCGAATCTGATGAAGATATACAACAGAACTCTTCAATAAATGACGACAAATCTTTCGGGATTGCTGCAATCGCATGTCTATTTATTGTTTACACCATTTCATAACATACCATCACGCCAGTATGATCTAAACAGGTACGCAGATGTGTTTAGCCTGGTACACTCTCATTCCACCGGTTATGTTCAAGTTACATGTTATTCGGGTAATCTATTCTGGCATCACTGTGGGCATTATAGGTACAACTACAACAACTTGTAGTACAAGAACTTGTTCATTATGTACCACTAAAAAGTCAAAAATAAAAATCTTTTTCCAAAAAAATACAACCATCTTCCAAAAAAAAACACTAGAAAGTGAAAAATAACTTAAAGGAGACGGGTAATCTTGGCCCAGTAGCCCACTAGTTGAAATGTGAATTAAAATATCCGTTATATTTTTCTAAAGGAAATCACAAAATACAGTATCATGTTTCTATCTAGGAAGCGAGAAAAGTTAAATTATGTTATGAAACTAAATAATCGATTAAATACATTAGAATTCTTAGTAATCGATAATAAACAAATCGGTAAAATCTGTCTAATGTATGAAAATCGAGTGTCAAGTGCTTATCAATCGTTTCTTGGAAACGATTCATAGCGAATTGAGTTCCTTTATTTTTTCTTCAGTTAGAAACACTGGTCACTGACTGCTGACTGATAGACGACAGGCAGGAAAAACCGGCACGCGTTCTTTTTCTTTCGTTCTGAGTTCGCACGTATTTTCCATGTTTTATTGTAAAACCCCACCACCTCGGCTTTGCATACTTTATAGGACTATTCGACGGATCTTGTTTCCTGTTTTGGACAACTGATTACGCCTATCGATCGGATATTGACGACATGGATCGCTGTGTGAATTGTACCATTGCGACTGGTCGCAATAACTCTATTGGCAGAAGAGTCTTGGACAATGAGGCGATTTTATCAATTATTCATCAGTGGCGTGCATCTCAGTCTGTAAGTACCTATTCAAATCAAGCTTTGACAAGCGTACAAAACCAGGCTTATGATGTATTTACGGTCTCTGGCGTCATGTATGTCGGTTGTCTTTTTTTGGATAGTATTTATTAAAACAATACTTAATTAATAACTTAATAATTGATTGATTAGCCATATGAATCTATAGAATGTGCCGCTTGACCGTGTCACTTATAAAAAGTAGGTAGTCCCAATAACACCGATTCAGTCCCATGCTTTAGTGCTTTGAGATATTGACAGTTCTTTGGCCAATTTTTAAATAGTTAACTTATTTCAGGTAAGCAGTGAGAACTATGTATGCCAAACATGTTGGAACTTGGCCCAAGATGTGGTTCTTGGGAGCTGTCCGATTAAAGCATCAACCGAAGTTGGTCATTCCAGTGTTTGTGTCCGCTGCGGTCGTTCACTGTTAGCACGGCCGTACAACCACCTACTTCGCAATGAAAATATCGTACCTCCTGCACAATTCTTAGATGAAATTCTCATAATTATTGAAGATGAATAATAAATATTCTAAACATATTGGTGTTTTATTTTACTTCCTCTTCTCAATCTGCCTAGCCTTTGCCCAACTATGTTGGGGTCAGCTTCCAGTCTAACCTGATTCAGCTGTGTACTAGAGTTTTACATGGAGCGATTGCCTATCTGACCTCCACAACCCACTTACTGGGTAACACGATACCTCTTGGCTAGACTGGTGTCAGATCTCAAGCTTCTGACTGCCCGTAACGACTGTCAAAGAACTTCAAATGACAGCCGGGATCAACGGCTTAACGTGCTTTCCGAGGCTCGTAGGAATCTCGGTATGTTGAAATAGTCACCCATCCATGGACCGACCTCGTCAAGTGTTGCTTAACCTTGAAGATCGACCCATGCTGCTGTTATTATTTAGCTACGAGCTCCTTTTACTTTCGCTTGTCCCATTTTATCTAAAAGGTAGGTACCTACTGCTTCTAATTGCAGGATATTGGATGGAGAGACTTGTCTTCGACTCTAGCGACTGTGCCAAACGTATCAGACCTTCGAGATGTGATACATGGAGACTTTCTACTTACACTCCATGCATAAATCACATTATTACACAACCGAAGCCATTCAAAAATATTTCGCAAATAAAATCAAAAAACTACAATGTTATAGTGTAACCATACTTTTGCTATACTTCATATAATTTGATTCCTATATATGTTAACACCTGGGCCCAGGTTACTATGGAGTCTTGCCCATCTCCTTTCGGAAGTCAGTGTTCCTGTTTTCGTTTCTTTATTTTTTGACACCACCTTGAACAGACTTGACCTCGCTACGGACAGGTAAAACCGCTCTTTGCGGATTAGCGAGGCGTTCGTATTATAATAATTATGCAAAATTTTAATGGTGAAAAAAACATTTCCAACCTTGGGTTCTTTAATTAATTATAAAAAAGTAGGGGAATTATTTATAGTCAAATTATTATAAATGCGAAAGTAACTCTGTTTATCGTTCAAACCTTCAAAATTTTCATCACATTAAATTTTTTCTGCGGTCATCGGGGAAATGTGGTATTCATGCCACATCTTTTAGTCTACTTACGTTTTATAACACTATACAAACCACACCTTCATGCCTTGTGATATTGTATCAACTCATGTGACTCATTTTTATGTATTCTTTGATAATGTTAACACGGAAAAGCGTATTTTTAGTTATCTCTAATTGATTTAATATCTTCAACTTAATTTAAATTGCTAATTTATAGAATCTTGGATTGTTTTATACTCTGACATTTTCATCTGATCTGACATCTGTCTGTATATTTTATTTTATTAAGCTATAGACATAACATACCATGGACTAGATCTTCGTTAAGCTAGTTGTACATTATAATAAGGTACTCGTAGAGAATGCCTAAATAGACCGATAGCGCTAGGCTATTTTGATGTCATAAGTTTAAAAAATTCTAAAGTTGCTTATTTCTTGCCTGTGGATAAAGTCGTACCTATGAAGGTTATTATTGCGTTTTGTGTCAGATCTGATACTTGCATTTTCAGTAATTCGCTGATTTGTGGTTGATAATTTTTATTCAAATCAAAACGGGCAAAAAATATTTAAAGTTTAAAATATTTATGGTATTATATCTAGGATAGTTTGCGGAGTGTGCAAACCCAATTTGTGTCATAATCGTCCAATGCAAACTGACATAGGGTCAATATGTAAAATATAGTGCAAAAAAAAAATTACAGTTTATGAAATAACTATTTCCTTTATCAGATCACTTACATATGCCTATTAAATAAATTTGTGCCAAATTAGGACACGCAATTTTAAGATTTTTAATTATTTTGTTTTTCTAAGCTACAAACGCTTCAAAAAAATATTGCAATCATTAGAGTTCACTTATTTAATATCATAAATGCATGAAAAATCGACATTGTAAATTTGTGTCATTTTCATTCATGGTAAGTATTATTATGAATAAAACACAAAAACAATGGTTGCGGTCGAAGCGACGGACGCGGCGGCGGCAAACGCACGCAAACTCGTTCGTTCGGTACAATTTCATCTTAGATGCGAAGCGTTCATAAATAAATAACATACCTATCATATTGAGTATTGATTGACTCTTATCTTCGCTACGTAATGAACAAATGTGTAACCCATAGAGATAAAAATAATGAAGTGCTAATTTTGTACACAGCGCGTCTGCAATATCATTACCTACGAATGTCAATGGTCAATGCTTAGAAGACGGTCAATGTGGTCAATATTATTTTAGATTGACGCTTCGATTCGCTTCGAATTTAAACCTGAAAGCGGTAGGTTGGTAGGTATGCCGACACCTACCTACCTACCGCTATTTCATTATACTGCATCTCGATATCCCGCGCCCCGCTTCGGTTAGGTAGTGTACTAGGTACCGCCCTTTTTGCGTCGACCATAGCCAAATGACTTTTTTGATTTTTTGCCGTCTTTTTTTAATTACAAAAACAAGGGGCTGACAGGTACCAGAGAAACAGTCACCCGATGCTGCGATAATATTGGTTGATGAGTATGTCGGCGTTAATTTAGCGGGCGAGCCCTGCAAGCTAAAATAGTCCTTACGGTGATCAGATATAGATTTGGCCGATTGTACCTACAGTCAGTAAGACAAATAATACACGAATTAAAAAAATACTAGATATTTTTGTTGTGTGGTGATAGTGATTATTGGTGTAGTTTTATTTCAGCACGGTCCTTAAAACAGTCTGCTTTTCCGTCATTCCTTACAATGCTTGATACTATGAACTTTAACAATCCCCTTTCACAAAGGACAATCACTGTATGTAACGTCCAGTATCCACATATCAACAGCCAATTTGAATAACATTATAACTTTAGTTACACATTGGTACAACTTTATGTCATATGAAATCAGCAAGGACAGACCTTTATTTCTGCCTCTTAACCGTATTTAAGAGGCAGAAATAAAGGATAAGAAAATGTGAAATTTAATAATTTTATTTGATTTTTAAAATGGAATAATTTTATTGTAATTAAAAATGAACAATGTTTCTACTGAAGTATACTTGTCGATCAAGTTCCAATACCTACACAAAAGTTTTGGTAACAAGGGTTTCTTTGTTTTAAAGTAATTTAAATTGACATACAATGTAATACATTTTAAATTTTGCTCTATTTATATTTTACTATATTGTAATTTAATTTGAGAGCAGTGGTGGCCCAGTGGTAACGGCCGCGACTTACAAGTTGTAGGTCGTGGGTTCGATCCAAAGCAGGCGCTTTACTTTGTGTAAATTATTTCATCACCACTGCTCTCAAAACGGTGAAGGAAAACATCGTGAGGAAACCGGCATGTCCTAGAACCAAAAATTCGAAGACATGAAGAAAAGACATTAAGAAGAAAAGCATTGTAACTTAAAATTACAACATCATCATCATCATCAGCCTATTAATGTTCCCACTGCTGGGACACAGGCCTCCTCTCTGTAAGAGGTAATGGGCCGAAATCCACCACGTGGGACCAATGTGGTTTGATAGATGTTACTCGTACATGTCTTAGATTTGCATTGCAATGCATTTTTACTTCAGTGTTTTGAGAACAATAGTGATGAAATAATTTACACAAATTAAAGCACTTGCCTGGGTTTGAATCCACGACCATACTTGTAAATTGTGTCCGTTACCACTGGGCCATCACTGCTCTAGGATCTACTATCCACTGCGTGGTAAGCTTTGCAATAGGGGGAATGCATTTCATTTATATTTGGTAGGCTTGCGCTAGACTACTTCCTCACCAGATGGTAAGCGATGTCGTGGTCGACGATTAAACACGCTTGCCTAAAAGTTACCTATTCACTCTTGACTTAAACACTCCTAAGTTGTAGCTATCGAGCAACACAAACTCCGGCAGGGAATGCCACTCTTTAGCTGTACGTACAATCTACGTATTCCCAAAATGTTTAGTGTGTATGGGTGGGATGTCCACCATGTACCAATGGCACATCGCCGTACGTCTTATAGTCCGATTATGGAATGGGCTAGGTGGAATCAGATCGTACATTTCCATCGCACACTTCCCGAAATTTAACCGATTAAAACCGACAAGCTCGCAACTCGGCGACGTTGTTTAAGGCTCTGGAGCTACGATTCGACCAGTGTCTCATTGCCGATCTTCTTGGTCCGTTTTTTGATCAACTTAAGTGCATGAAGCTGGTTTTTGGCAGATCCGGCCCAGAAATGATAACAGTACTCCATACATCATCTAACTAGCGCTTGACGAGCTTGACACAACTTGAGCAATTGTTCTGGCGTGAAGAACCGTCTCACTTTTGTGGAGATCCCCAATTTTATGGCAGCCAGTTGAACCTTTGCCTCAATGTATAGATCAAAATTGAGGATCGTGTTAAAAGTAACGCCAAGAAGCACAAGATGGTCCATTATCGGCACGTTTACACCTCAGAAGGAAAGAGCCGAGTAGAATTGGCGCATTTTAACAGAGAAAAACACGCCTGAGTTTTAGCAGCAAAGAACCAGACCAAATTGGCATCGCCCCATTTGGAGACTGGCTTCAAGGATAAGCTCAAACGCTCCACCACAGCCTCACAAAGGACAAGGATGGAACAGTACCTCTCAGCAACAGTGCTGTCGTCTGCATACCCAAGTTTCAAGCACTTTACTTACTTTACCAACCCTTGAGGGACCCCGGTATAAATATCCAATTGGTCAGACGAGAACCCATCGATAACGACTGGAATGGACCGATCCCACAAGAAATCTGCAATCCAATCTCACATACCATCACCAGGCAGAACGAATGAAGGAAGCTTACTAATAAGGCTTCCGTACCAGACCCTATAGAAACCATTCGAGTTATCGAAGGAGATGGCAAGCACCACCCCGCGCCTCTCGATGGCCTTACTGCAGATGTGAACGGCATAAGCTAGAAACCCTGTAGAACCGTACTGGCAATCACTTCAGGATGTCATTAGCTTCTAGGTATACCAGGAGCTTAATATTAAGCACACGAAGAGATGGGTATATAATTGTCAGGGTCAGCTCAACTTTCCTTCTTGGACACGGGCTGTACGTTAGCTTACTTCCAAGCATTCGACTCTTTCACAGTTTCACACGAAAGGCAAAATAGACGTGTCAAAATCGGAGACAGTTCGGGCGCACAAGTTTTAAGGACAAGTGTAAGTATCCCGTCCCATCCCGTCGGGATCACTAGCTTTGTTCAAGTCGAGGTTGCTACGAACATCCTTTTGATGGATGTGAATGTGCGACATATATGTCTCACATCCACCAGGAGAAAGAATACATCCGCGCATCACCAGAATGCTGACGCGAAGATTATGCAAAAAGAGGCAAAAAAGTTTGCCTTCTCCTTAACGAAGCGGGCCAGCGATCTGTCGGGTTTCAGCAGTGGTGGTAGTGAGGGATGGCAAAAGTTCGACTGAACCGACTTACCCAGGGACCAAAACGCTTTACTATCTTCTGGGTAAGAAGCAAGTTATGTCCCTATTCGGCCAATGTGGTCGAACCGAGCCCTTTGCAACACCTTCTTGCAGGACTTGACAGCACTGTTGAAGGCCTTTTTTCTGACATACGTCACTCGCATTCCCAAGGTGAAGTTATCGACACAGAGTATCGGCCTGGATCTATTGTCAGCAGAAGGTCCAAGCAATTGGCCGTGTGCGAATCAACATCCCCCGTTGCTGTTGCCTCCCGAACCAGCTGGCCCATTACCGCTAACGAAAGCTTATGCATTTCCCATCCAGCATGATTACTGCACTGGTATGGGAAGAACCACGTTACTGCTGATGGTAAGCATTAAAATCCCCCTGGATCATTAATTGGGTGGAAGGGTACCACTACTGTGCCGCATCAGCCGCTTAACTGAGGTAATCTGTGAGCCTGCTTGTCTCCTGATCGCCGCTGTGCGAACGGTAGACACGGGCATAGATAATTTTATCCAGACCTGTGTCCACCAGAGCCCAAAGCGTTGTGAATATTAATTGAATTATAATAATTATTAAAAAACGAGTTTATTAGCTCTTCCATAGTACTTTACATGTCTTTTTATCTAAATCTACGCAAAATACGCGCTTAGACGTGGAGTTGCGGTCACCAGCCCGTCTTAACCTAACCTATCTAAATCTAACATTGACACACATTGTAATTGTTGCTTACAATAATATTGAAAAAAGTTTTTTTTTGTCGGTATAATTCGTAATCGTACAATAATATTCACAGAAAAATTCTTTCAAATGTTTTCAAGACTCTATTGTAACCGTAGTTACAATGTTTTTCATATTAAAAATGCTAAATATCTGTAAATTGTAAAATTGCGAAAATCATACTTGCAGTGGTTTTATCAAAACTGAAAGAGCAATTAAAATTAGTAACATGAAACCTAAAATAAAGCAAATAAACTTTACAAAAAAAGAAAATAGCTGTGTTGAAAACTATGCAATGTTGAGTTACTATGTTATTCATATTGGGTGTCGACATAACACATTTATTAAATTCAATCTCCATTTTAGTCTTTCACAGCTTCATACATAACTAACTTTCAAGGCCCAATTGCGCAAAAAACTTAACTCAGTTGCTAAGACTAGGTTAAATTGACAGTTCGTTATACAATATTGTCAATTTTACCTTTGTCTTTGACCTTTGTCAATTTCATCTCATGTTAGCAACTAATTCTGAGTTAAGTTTTTCGTGCAATGGGCCTTAATCAATCAAATACATCATAAATAACGCACGCACTTTTTTGTTGCAACTTGCAAAGACCGAATGTAAACAAATAAACGCGCCGCGCGTATGGCTTGCCGGCACCCGCGCCGCTTGTGCCTGCGCTTATCCCCGCGCTCGCCCTTCGTGCGAAGAAGTCTAGTTTTTTTTTTTAGAATAATACGATTTCGTGGATAAAAACGACACAAATTATGAATAGTGTTTTGTCACACCATAATAATGAAAAACACATAAACTCTAATAACTTGTATTTTCTTTTGTGGATTTTACAGGGTGTTGTAGTAAAAAAATAAAATATCTTTAAAAGTCGTGGATGAATTTGACACAAAATATTTTAAACAACAGATATCAGTACTCTAAAACGCGTAATACCTATTTAACCTACTTTAATATTATTTTAGAGCTAGTTGGCTACGTGTTAGGTACTGGTTAAGTATTAGGATTCCCGTGGACAGAGATGACACAAAATGCCTATGTACATCAGTTACTACTTCGTTATTATCATGAAAGTAAAATTTTCATCTCTAATTTTCTTTTCGTCCGATACTGGTCGAAAAGACAAACAGCTAAATTTCTACCTATGCAAATACCTAGGATGACACAAACTAAGGTATTAGGTTGGGCAAATGGTCCGGCAACTATATGCGAAAAACAAACAACTTTAATATTTTTGAAACCTCAAAACCTAGCGCTATCGGTCTATAAAGCATTAAGTCCGCCATTGTACCTTTGTGCATGAAGTTCAAATAAATAAGGGCAGTGGCTGACTGCCCCCATCTATAAACCGTTTTTTATTCGTTCTGGTCTTGATTTTTTAATTGAGATTTGAATTTATTGAAATATTTGAAGATATAAAAGAACGAGGGAATAACGGGCGTCAGCTTTTTTTTATAGGATTCGGGCGGTGAACTCCAAAAGTCGGTTGACTACTTAATACTACGAAGTGTATCATTTTATCTGAACACTCCTGTAAAACTCTGTAAACTGTAATATTCAGCTTGTGAAAGAGTGATATAAATCTCTAAAAACTATAAATACATGTCATTTGGTCTCATAAATGTACTTCATAATGTATCTCATAAATGCCTATAATAATCGATGTGCCAGATCGGTACGTGTTGCAAGAGCTGCATCAATCAAGTCTACAGAGATGCGCGCGGCCACAGCGCGCCCGCCAGCAGCACGCGCAGATTACAAACCCACCTACTTGACCGTCTGCTTGAGAGGTCACAACCCAGCACATACTCTTAACTTGCTGCTTGCTTTCCTGTTCTACTTGACAACTGGCTTATCTGGCTACCTGCCCATTTCGCCTGCTTGTCCGTCGTGGTGCCTGATCACCAACAGCCTACCTCGAGCATTTATTTATTTATTTATTATGACTTCATGCACAAAGGTGCAAATGCGGACTTAATGCCTTAGGCATTCTCTACCAGTCAACCAAGAGTGGTGAAGAGACAACATGGCGATGCATAGTTTAATAATAAAAAACTAGTAGTTATTATGCTAAAATAGGTGAAATACACGTACATATATATTGAATATAATATATACCTATATAAATATACATATAATATATATTTATGGTGCAACAGAAAAAAAAAGTTAGATGACTCTGCTTATTTGTGTTGAAAATAAATTCGCAACTTTCGCTTAAATGCGTACCGACTGGTGGCCGTCCTGATCTCGGAAGGAAGTGCATACCAAAAAAGAATGGACTGGATATGAAAGGAAGCGTGAACGAAATCAGTAGTATGAGAAAGACAGAGTAAGAGGAGATTATTGGAAGAACGCAGGTTGCGAGCGTGTAAAGAACCTAGATATTGAAAGCCAGAGATAAGATAAGAAGAAGGCGTAGGCGAATTAAGTAGAGAGAATAGCGTGGTCAAAGCGCGTAAGCTTCTTCTCTGGCGAATGGGCAACCATTTTAACTCGGACCTGAAGTTCGATACATGGTCATATTTCCGAAGATTAAATATGAATCTAATACAGTTGTTCAAGACCCTATCTAGTTTGTCAAGCAAGACCGCGTTCAAATCAAAGTAGCACACGTCCCCATAGTCGATGACTGGGAAAATTAAAGCCTGCACAAGCATTATCTTTGTCTTTACAGGCAAAAACCGTCTCAAACGATACAAGGATCGCAAAGTACCGTTGGCTCTCTGACTGACACTAGTTACTTGACTTTGCCAGCAAAGTGTCGAGTCAAGATGCCAACCGAGATCTTTCACACTACGACTAATGGGAATGACAGAACCATTGAATAAGATCGGTAGAAGAGAGCCTACCGCCACTCTATCCATCATGCGTGAGCTTCCAATTACAATAGCCTGGCATTTTGAGGGGTTTACGGACACCCCAAATCTGTCAGACCAGTCCTTAATAGCATTCAAGTCCCGGTTTACATCCTCTATGGCGTCCGATAAATTTTCTATCCGCGCCGCTGTATACAGTTGAAGACCATCGGCATAAAGATGATACGAACACCGAAGACAGTGAGTTATAAAATTAATGAAGATTGAGAATAATAATGGAGATAGAATACCGCCTTGTGGAACACCAGCATCCAGGTCACGCCAATTCGACGAACTCTCATCGACGCGAACCGACTGCTGACGCCCCCGAAGATAAGAGGAGAACCATTCCAGCGCCTCGGAAGAAACCATAAGATGGGAGAGGATAGAAAGGAGTATATCGTGACTGACGGAATTAAAGGCATTGGAGAAATCAATTAATACTAACACAGTTACCTTAGTATTCTCCATAGCTTCTCTAATGTCGCCAGTCACCTTAAGGAGAGCAGAGGCTGTACTGTGTCCAGGTCTGAAACCAGACTGGAACGAGCTTATGAGGTTGTTTCGGTAAATAAACCCCGAAAACTGCTTGTGTACGCAGGCCTCGAGCACTTTGGATAAGAAAGGGAGAATGGAAATTGGACGAAAATGATTGGGCAGGGAGGGATTTGAAATTTTAGGAAGTGGGCGTACGTATGCCATACGCCACAGGGATGGGTCCGGAATCGAGAGAAAAGTTGATGATGTGGGTAATCGGTGGGACAAGAAAGTCGAGGATCAACGTGACCATGTGACGACTGACGTCGTCATGGCCCACAGCCTTGGATTTTATGGATAGGATTATCTTTTTAACTTTATCCTCGGTGGCTAGAGAAAAGCGTTCCACGAAGAAGAATTTCTTGAACAGTTCCTGACCGTCGGTTGCCTGCTTAGCTGTCGTCCACAAGCAAGCAACGTCGTGTGAAGCCAGCCTTTAGTATTTTAATTTCAATATCCATTTTCTAAGTTTTTTTTAATAACTCTTTTATTTTAACAACGTGGCTACATGTCTTAGTTTAGGATTATTTTTATCGTGGAATAAAAATATCCTAAATGAATATACACTTGGGATAACTTTACGTAAACAAAACCGTTGGTGGATGCTCGTGTTATCATTAAAATTCGGTAACCTAAATTGTCCATTTATGTTGATTTTAGTACCTATTTACAGAAAAGGGGAACTTAGTAGATGCTTTTGATTGGAAGGATTTAACCGCTTTTTGTCACCACATTTTAGGTCTAAAACTCGCAATTTACAAGACTAAAAACTTGTAAATCAAGCTTCAAAGGAAACGGGCATTTCAAAGTCTTCCATTGAGATACTAAAAGCCACAATCAGTGAACTCTGAAAGGTGGTTTCAATTTAGACAAATTAGGAGCCATAAAACAAGTCATCAACATAAGTCAGTACTATTGAGGATCAGGTAGCTTCGTGACTAAAGGCAATTTGTTGATAGGTAAACTTAATACGAAATTTATTGCCTTTCGATACTTAGCTAATGGCAAAACTTTAGCGAAAGTGATTGCCTAAAAACGTGTTCCCGGACAACTGGCTGTCCACGGTCGCGCGGTCGACACCCAGAGGATTCGTGTGATGCAAAGAAATAACTTTTAATTAGTTTTCGTTTGCAAATCAAGTTTTGAAAGGTAGCAGCGCTTTTATGCTTTCATAGGGACTTGTTTTGAATAAAGCTCGGAACCACTCTACCACAACCGATGAATATTTTAAAACCAGCAAAAGTTGTATTGAATTTACAAGCATTAAGCAACTTTTTAGTTTTGGACTGATCCTGGAACATGTTTTGCTTTGTGTGCCAATAAATAAATCAATTTCAGCTGCTTACCATCCGGTACAGGTCGTAAAAGTTGGTAAAGGAAAGGATAACAGTCGTGCTAATAGATTACTACGATTGGCATTGTGCCATTAGGTACACACTGCGATTTTATTAACTTATAAATAAAATTCAAAAGTAGTTGAAGTACTTTAGGAATGATAAAAAATAGGTGAACCTTTCTTTACTCTTCATTTGTAAGTTGTTATTATTTATTATTTATTTATTATATTCTTTATTGTACACCACACAAATATATATACAGGATAAAAAATCATAAAAGCAAGTGTACAATGGGCGGTCTTATCGCACAGGGCAATCTCTTACAGACAACCTTTATTATATACAATTTATGTGGCTTAAACACGTCAATATTAATATCAGATTCACTCTTGGCCGTCCTCCAGTATTTCAGATCTCTGTGTGTTTTTAATAAAAACCGGCGGTATTTTTGGTTTACGAGAATTTTCCTGAACAAATAGGGGATATTTTTGGGTATAACCCAACTACCGCAAAATATGACACACGATAAATAAAGAGTGTATCTCATTCTAGTAGACGGGACATATTTTTTATGACAATTTCTTTGTGTCTAAAAACATATAAATATATTTCACATCGAGGCGGTTGTCATCCTGGTGTATAGCAAAAAGTGTGGTGTACTGTAATGCGACTGCAAATTACACAACGATGGTAACACCGTTTAGCCAGGTTGCGACCACCTATTGGCCAGTAAGTATCTCTTATACATGTAAAGAGTAATTGTGGTCCTGCATGCATTAGAATTTTATGTTTATATTCAAATAATAATTTAGAAAATCGATGAGTGGACTGTATGACTAACTGATGTTTTTTCTCATATGAAAATAAAGAATTTTGTAAGCGACCACCTACACGAATTAGTTTATTTTTATCTAAAAATACATTTAGTTTAGTCAGTGGACTTCCTTTTGGTAAGCACTGATTTTTTTATAAAGTGTTCATATTCGGGAAATGATTCTATTTGAGAGAGTTTCACTATTAAGTTTAACGGATTTTGTAAGTCATCTTCACTAAGGTGTGAAGAGGTAAGTGGTTGCTTTTTACAAACATTAATAAATCGTAACGTATATGCTACTGTGCGTTTAAGCCGAGAAAGGTTTGAAAACCGATTAAAATCAATCAAAGGTATCGGCGTCTTAGAAGTAGTAAATAAAGAAACCTCAGTTTTAGTTTCTGGTAGCAATTCCAATGCATTGGTTGGAAAAGCAGGCCATTCGCTTGTATCCTGTTTTAAAAATTAGGTCCTGACCACCATAAATTACGGCTTTGCATTTGACTTACATCAGTTCCTCGAGATACAAGATCAGCGGGGTTAAGATGTGTTGGAACATGTCTCCAGGTATAATTATTAGCATTAATTTTTCAACTATTTCTGCCACACGATTGCGTACGATTGGTTGCAACTTACTAGGTAACATTTTCAACCAACCCAGCACTATTGTAGAATCACTCCAAAATATACTACTTTGAATAGGCGCGCCAAATGACTCAACAACCTTTTTATATAGCCCCACTCCGAGCAAGGCGGCGCAAAGCTCGAGCCGAGGAATTGTAGTTGGCTTGATAGGAGCCACTCTACTCTTTGCTGTAAGCAAACGCACCATAATTTCATTATTATTATTAATACTCCTTACATAGATGTATGTAATATAACATAAATAATCTGTAACAAACAATGTATATAGATCAGACACCAATGTAACTGTCTTTATAGGTAACCGTTTGGATGTAAAAAAAGACATCACCGAGTGTGTAACAAAGTTACTAAAATTAAATTGTAATAAAATAATATTGTGTGCTTTTCCATATTTGGAAAAATTGTCTAGTAGACAAAATAATTATATTCACATGCTGAATAAGCATGTTCATTTCCTTGTCAGCCATTACAGTGACAAATTAGTTTTTTTTGACATCAACATTTTTGTTGATAAATTAAAGTCGACAGGCAATACAGTATATCTGCCTATTAGGGTAAGACGTCAAATAGCGAGGCTATTATCTTTTACTTTAAACTCAGACATAAATAGTACGTCGAAGTCATGTACTGTAGTTGATATTAGTAGTAATACTAATTTACAGGTATCCAATAACATTAATAACGTTAGCAATTCTGCTATTAATATTTATAGTTTAAACTAGTTTGTAGGACAAGGGAGGGTACCAATAACCAAATAGTTAGGAGTACATCCACCAACAAGAAGGTACCTTCTTGCTCTCACATAGTTAATTTAAAAAAAGGTGCTAAGCAGAATTCTTTAAAATGATTCCATCAAAACATTCAAGGTTTTTCTGCAAAGCAATTGGAAATAGAACTGTTTTTAGAAAAGACAATGTTTGAAATTATTTGTTTTACTGACCATTGGCTGAAAGATTATTCAATGCTTATTAATTATAAAAATTATACTGTGGGCAGCTGTTTTAACAGAAATGTTATGTTACGTGGAGGTTCACTTATTTTAATCAAAAATGGTATTAAATCAAAACCTCGTAAAGATATTGTAGATCTATCAGTTGAACATAGTGTTGAACTGTCCTGTGTTGAGCTGGATAAGCATATTATAGTGTGCGTTTACAGACCCCCCGATTATAAAAACTACTGTATATTTGAGTCAGTGATGGAAGATGTTTTGGAAAAACTTACAACTGGTAATAAACTAGTCATAATCTGTGGTGACTTTAATATAAATATTTTAGAAAACTAATTCAGATAGCAGTAGACTATTAAATCTCTTCAAATCATTTAATTTGTCGCATGTGTTTGAGGAACCAACCCGAACAACTATGACTACTGCTACATGTATTGATAATGTTTTTTGTTGCTGCGACTACTTAAACAAAGCCATTATGAATTGTCTGCCTTCAGATCATAGTGGGCTACTGGTAACATTTGAGTCCAGCATACCAATACAACAAGTGAAGATTCAATCCAGACCAATAACATCCGGTAAATTAAATAAATTTAACAGCGCTTTAATTAGTAAGTTAAGTTATCAGGACCTCACAGTGAACGATGGTAATATTTTATACAAAAAAGATTTCTCAGTTGTTCAAACAGAATTCAATAACACTTTTTTTAAGAAGAAAACTAAAACTATATGCCCTAAGTTTTTATTCAGTGACTGGGCGACTAAAGGAATCAGGAAAAGTAGGGAAAGACTTTACGAGCTGTATGGCATTAAGCCTTATATTAACACTGAAACTTCTAATAAGTATGTTAGAGATAACAAAGAAGTTGCTCAAGAATTTGTAAATTTCTTTACAGACTGCAGACATCCCAATTAAAACTACTGATACCTTAAATTCCTCGCCGTCGCTCGCTTATGGTTTATTACACGCTAACGTTTCAGCCTGCCCGACTGAATTTAACTTTTCCAATATAAACCCAATAACAGTGATAAAAGCTTTTAAGCAAATAAAGATAAAACTGACATTTATTCGTTTTATAAGTGCCCATGTAGGCCAATGTGAAAAAAAAAAAATGATTTTGATTTTGACAGAACATCTCTGGTGAATGTCCATCAAAGTTTGTACCTCCATTATTCAGACTATAGCGCCGTACTTAGTTTTAATTTTAATTTGTGTATAGATCAAGGAGTCTTTCCGGATCTAATGAAATATAGTAAGGTTATACCACTTTTTAAATCCGGGGACAGTAAAGACACAAATAATTATAGACCAGTATCCGTGCTGCCGGTTTTCAGCAAGGTATTTGAAAAGATAATGCTAAATCAATCTGAGAAAAACATCATACACGAGAAACAATATGGTTTCACCAAAGGACGTTGTGCAACCGACGCTGGTGTCACCTTAATAAAACACATCTTTGATGCGAGGGAGGAGGGACAAGATGTAGGTATCTTCTGCGACCTGTCGAAGGCGTTTGATTGCGTTGATCATGAAACATTGCTTTTGAAACTTGAGCATTACGGGCTAGGCCAATCAGCATTAAATTTAGTAAAATCCTATTTGAATGATAGACAGCAATTAGTTCAAATAAACGGTGTCAATTCGTCGGTGTTGAACGTGAAAATGGGGGTACCCCAGGGCTCATTTTCAGGTCCTTTCTTATTTTTAGTAGACATTAACGATTTACCCCATCTATTGAAAAACAAACTAAACATGGTGTTATTTGCTGATGACACTTTATTGATTTTTAACATAAATAGACGTACGAGTAACGTTGCCGACGTAAATAATGCATTGCGGCAAGTTATAAATTGGTTCACTGCTAATAATTTAGTTTTGAATTCTAAAAAAACTAAGTGTGTAAAATTTGCCTTGCCGAATGTCAAAAGTTATGATTGTGACATTATATTAAACAACGAGAAGCTAGAATTCGTCGACAAAACGGTTACAATGGGGTCCTCATTTAATATCACTTGCGGGGCGGTTAAGTTCGGCGGCTTATGCTGTTAGAAAAATTCGTCAATTTACTGATGTAGATACCGCGAGGCTGGTCTATTTTAGTTACTTTCATAGAATAATGTCTTACGACATATTACTATGGGGAAGGGCTGCAGACATTCAGTCATTTTTTGTACTGCAAAAATGAGCCATCAGAGCGATATACAATCTTCGCCGGCGCGATTCTCTAAGAGAACGGTACCTTGTCAATATATTTACGAAAACATCATGTACGTTACAAAGAATTTACATCTTTTTAGTAAAAACAGCGATAGACATAGTTATGTTACTAGAAATAGGGACCAATTAATTCAACCAGGTTTCAGGCTGGCTAAAGTAGCGTCATCTTTTATGAAGTACTGTATAAATTGTTACAATAAAATACCGCCACACATTCTAGAATTGAATGAGACGAAATTTAAAACTTATATAAAACGCACACTATGCAGGCAGGCATATTATAGGTTGGGGGATTACATCGCTGATAAAAATGCTTGGCCTAACGCTATTCCAGCTCCACAGCCACTAGGGCACAAAAACAAGTGATAAGCAGAAAAGTTCTGAAGTATTGTTGGACTTGCTGAAGACTGTACGAATAATTATAATGTATATTTGTGTTGTATAAACTCAATTTATTTTTTGGATTATATAACTGCACAGAACACATGTGAGTACTATGTACCAACTGTAAATCTACCATTTACTGTAACTATGTGTCGTTTGTTGACTTCAGTGTGCCCTGGCAGTTGAGTGTGTCATGCTCTCTAATGTCTCTCTGATGGTGGCACATGTATTGGATCATTCGGTTCCCTTCATGATGGTTGAGCTGAGTGGTGCCGATCCATGTATCATGTTCGTGAACGGGCGCCATCAGTTGGGATTAGTCATATCTTAGCTGCCTCCGCCTGTTTTTAATTACCTATTTATTGTATTTTTAATTGTTTGTTTTACTCTAGACGCTTTTAAGTGCGTTTTTTTACATCGTTCTCACATATATGTATTTTTCCAACAAGATTATTGTAACCAAATACTTGTAAAACACATTTTTTTTTTAAAAGGTTAAGTTTGGAGTTTCTTGTCTGTTCTTCTCCATAACAAGCTACATTTCCCAATGGACGGTAGAATCAATTATTATTAAATTTAATTTTTATTTTTGACGTTCGAAAGTGCCGCTTAATGGCCTAATTGAATAAAGAAATTTTGATTTTGTACCATAAGCGGTTTGTGATGCATCACCAAATATGTGGAATTCTATCACTTTCCAAGAATCACACAAAACTAAACGTGGGATGCGTAAACTATTTAAAATAAATAATTTATCGACAATGTCTTTCCATGTATTAGCGATATCTGATGGTAAACAGTCATCCCATGATAATTTGCGTAACCAAAGATTTTGCATTATTACTTTCATTCGAATGATCCAAGGAACTAATAGACCTAGAGGGTTGATTATTTGGGATATTGCTGACAGAACTTCACGCTTTGTTACATTATTCGAAGTTGACGTGTTAGTGATTGAAAAACAGAGCTCATCGGAGTCTGTTAGCCAGTTAAGACCCAATGTTTTACTTGGCTCATTTGAAATAAAGTTTAAATTTAATGATGACCTAGTGACTTGATCTGATATAAGCTGGATATTGTTGGATTTCCACTTCCTAAGTGGCATACCAGCAGCAGCCAACTCGGCAGTGGCTTTCTTACGGATATTTATGACGTCAGATATTGTCAGGTGGGGACCTGTGAGCAAATCGTCGACATAAAAATCATGGATTATAATACCAGCAATCTTCTCATCCTTACGATTGTAAGGATGAGAAGATGAGAAGATTGCTGGTATTTACCTTAACCTGTACGGCAGGTAAATCCAATAAATCACATAACTTATCTGTCATTATACAAGAAGTACTGCCAGTGTCCAGTATAGCCCGAGCAAGATGTTCACGGTTATTTTTGTCATAAACCTTTATTAATGCAGTAGCCAAAAGAACTTGAGATAGAGATTTACATTTATTTTTAAGATAAGTTGCAGCACGTGTAGATAGTGTCACGTGTGCATTGGGTTTCTTTTCAGTTGAGTACATATCTACAGTATCAATGCTATCAGTTTGCGAAGTAGAAGTATTAGGCAAAGATTTTTGTGATGCACCTGCTACATGTACCAGAGTATTGTGCTTACGCTTACATATCTTGCAACCAAAGGATTTGCAATGATTTGCGTAGTGACCAGCCCGAAAACAATTAAAACATACCCAGGCAGAAACTCAAGCCGTTTTTCGTTACTGAGACCAAGAAACTGTGGACAGTTGAGTAAATTATGTTTTCGTACCACTTGCTCAAAAAAGTGACATTCTATGACACATAAAGCGAACATAACAATAGTCATTTTTAATCTGTTAAAAACAGGGTAAGAAAATTGTACTGAATTTTATTCATCCTCTAGGGGGAGAATGTGATTTAAATTTGGAATACTTACCGAAATTTATACTGAACTACATCTGTGTTTACACCATTGAGTTTGTATATAAAGCATTATACATCTTTTTGAAAAAGGAATACGCATTTATTATGCGGTTATGATTATTAAATAAAATTACGAAAACCGACGAGGCCGTATGAGCTTGATGCCTTTGCTTTTCCGACAAAAAAATATTAGTTTAGCCGCGTTTTTGTTTTCTTCAAATACATAAACGTTAAGTTTATTTTAAGTTAGCTTTTACTTTTAATTGTCATTATTTTTAATAAATGCTTATTTCATATTATTATTGAGTTATTTTTTTCGCAAATGGTACGAAAAGTAGAGTATTTTCCTCGGTGATAAAGCTGTCTTAGTCTTGGGTGAACTTAAATCCCTCGCTACACTCAGGACTCGTCTTACACCCTCGCTACGCTCGGGAGTAAACCTCGAGTCCATCGTTACGCTCGCGATTTAAATTTCGTCACCCGACAGAAGACAATGCTTTATCCCCTTGGTTAATAATCTACTATTATCACTACAATGCGGGCATGATACCGGTGAGGAACTGGTATTAACTTTATTTTTCTGTGGTGGTGTTTCACTTCTTACCGATATCATTGTTTTATGCTTGTTAGATTTAGGTGAATTATTATGACTACCCTGATTGCGAGACAAATCTAGTGTTGCAAGCAAAACTGCACGATTTCTCAAGAATTCCAGAAAGGTTTCTAATGTGATTATTTTATCTTTGTCTATATGACCCTTTTGTTCCTCCCACTGTCGGTACTGTCACTGTCACTGTCGGTTGAATCTAACTTGTGGGTAACTATATAAATTACCAAAGTATCCCAAAACTTAACTGGCTCATTTAAAGATTCTAAAGCACGTAGATTTTTGTTTATAGTATCAATTATGTTTTTTATAATATCTGAGGATTCTTTATTAACCAATTCAATGTTAAATAAGGCTGCCACATGATTTTGAAACCTTTCACATAATAAATTCCACGAAATGGAATAATTATTAGCTGAAAATTCAATAGCCCGTGTGACTAAGGCGGCTGTCCCTTCCAAGGAAGCTCGGAGGTAGTGAAACTTATTTATTTCATCAATTTGGTCATCCAAATGTATTAAGCTTGAAAACGTATCATGGAACTTTAACCACTTGTCGTACAATCCGTCAAACTTAGGTAGTTGAATGGTTGGTAGCCTAACCAGCCTATTATTACTAACGTGAGAAAACTTATCTTCATTAATAATATCATTGCGTCTGGCTAATAATTCCTGTGCTTTTGCAACAACTTTGAAATATGTAGCTTCAAATGCATTACGTTCTGATAACTGTGTATCCATATCCTCAGCTATGCATGAACGTCGTCATATTGCGAATAAAGAAGTTCAATCTTACCGAGGCGTAACTGCAGTTCGTTCATCTGGGTTTGCGTTAAAGAATCCTTCTTAAAATCCTCTAAGTAATTGGAAAATACCGTTTATCGACCTTTGTAACTTGCTCGTTTCTTAATGAGCTCCTTTTCTTCCTTATCAGTCATTCTTTGGGAAGCAGGTAACCAAACTTTACAATTCCATATAAATTTTTAATTAATACTACCTGAATATGAGTAATGGGTTCTGAAATAAACATAAATAGGAACACTGCACTGTACTGCACTATGTTGCGCTGTTACCCTTTTGACCCTATAGCCAACTACTCGCAAAACTCCAATCGGCGGTATTTTCCGTGAAATTTTATATTGCCTGGATTTATCCTTATTCCTGGATCACTTAGCAGGCTCGTTATGTTGAGATATGTGTTTAGGCAGGAAAATGAAAATTCTAGACTGGAGCTGTAAAATTACGTATGTATTACAAAATAACAAAGGAAACAGAAAAAACATGTAGGTAGACAAAAAACGAATTCACCGTCACAAGAAGCGCCTGATGAATCTTCATTGCAATCAGTTGCATATTTGTTTTAGTAATTTTTGCTGGATTGACCGGATATTTTGCCAAAAATACCGATTAATACAATATATTTTTTATGGAAATCAAATTAAATCATTAGCCTGTTATAGTTTAACAATAGTCTTCTACTTCAGCAAAATCAGATTTTGTTGGCCCAAAAATAGTAAAATAATATAATTATAGATGTTGTTCGATTAACATTCTAGATCAGAAAAATAACATTTCTTTTATATTTTCCATGAAAAGAAGTGCCAGCGCAATAAGTAAAAGTAATTCTGTTCCTAGTTAACAGGTCACGACACACTTTGTATATTACAGTATTTGTTACCTTATACTATTAATCCCTTATCTGTAGTGGACAGCTTGGTAAGCCAATACTTAATCCCGAAACAGTGTCGCCCCGAGATTTATCTCTCTGTCTAATCAAATACAATGTGCTCTGAGAAACACAATTCCTTTTTGTCACTTACAAGAAAAGAAAAAAGAAAAGCCTTAAGGAGTAATAGAGCCTCATAAATCACTAACTTTAACATTGTACAGTGTTATTAACATAAAGAGCTATTGAAATGACTTTGTTTCACAAATAATATAAGTTCATTGTGTTGTGAATGCAAAAGTAAGTTTCCTTATTCCGCTTTTACCTATATCCTGCGGCAAAACGACCTTTCAGCAAGTACTTATGACGTAAAAGAGTCGCCCCTGGCTAAACTGAGACAAGAATTTATTATGTATGCGCAAAATTCAAGTAATACGAAACAGGAAACTTTCCCCACTGTAAAGAAAATAAGGAGCTTTTCAAGGAACTAATATGTATTGCTACAATGGACTTCATTGTTCCTGAAGCTCTGCTATTCAATGCAATAGTTTGATATTAGGGTAATTTTATTTACATAAATATTATGAATTATAAATATTAATTAAAATCATAATAACTAACTGGGTACAAAACCTTTTTTAGGAGATTTCACACCTGTTTCATTTTCAATAGCCGGAGCCCAGGGGCAAGGTAACACAACCGGGGTCAAATCCCATTTAAATCAACCACATGAGGCGATAAAATGGCCAGGGAAAATAATTTAAATGTAACCCCAGCTCGACTATCTAGAAGCTTCCATCTTTGGGACACATAGGTCGGTTTGTTAAATTGGCAACAAATTGTTTTGCGACGGATGTTGTCGCCGTCCTGTCTGCACGTCTGCCCGCTTGGACCTTCCCTTCGTGTCTGTCGCTCTGATAACCTTTTGCTCAAGTCTGTAACAAGCTCAGATCAAATAAAAAGTCAAGATGGAACGTTACAAACAACAAAGTGAAGCCGGTTCCAACTAAGCCTTGCCGTATAAATACACAATTATACGCGCACATGTATAACGAAACTACCCCTTAGTTTGTCAGTTGAGCTTTATTATTTGATCTGTAAGCTCGAAGGACAAGCTAAGGCGTAATTTCGTTGTACGTGAGTGCGTGTAATTGTGTATTTGTACGGCAAGGCTTAGTTTGAACCGGTTTAACTTTGTTGTTTGCAACGTTCCATCTTGACTTTTTATTTGATCTGAGGTAACAAGTCAGTGACGACGGACAGAGGTTTGTCACAAACTTGGCGATGCTGTGTTTGGTAGAGAAATCTGGTTTTGTATTTTTTGCCGTTACTAGGTATAACGAAGAACACTGTTTATTAATAGGGAAATAATAAAGCTTCCGAAAAATAAAAATAACTTCCACCAATCTGCGGTAGAATGTAATACTTAAAAAGCTGCTTTAAAATGAATTATCAAAAAAAATAACTAAACTTTTGGAAAAAAAACCAATTGGTAGGAAGGTAGTGTAGGTGGGAGGGTAGGGTAGGTATTTGAGTAGAATAGGATAGGTTAGGTAGGGTAGGATAGAGTAGGTAGGGTAGAGTAGGGCAGATAGGGTAGGTAGGTATGTAGGTTAGGTTAGGTAGGATGGTAGGTAGGGTAGGTGGGTAGGAAGGTAGGGTAGGTACGTAGATAGGGTAGAGAGGTAGGTAGGTGGCCAGTTGACGGGAGTGAAGCCGCTAGGTACAGCTAGTGCTACTATAATTGCGGAAAGGTATTGAGATGCGGATTATAAAGCCAAGCATTATTTTAGCCTTAGCAACTATTGTATATAGTTATGACATGCTTATTAACTTTTCAAAGAAGAACGATAATACCTAATGCAATGCGAACCGCAGTAAGTAGTTAAACAAACAACCATAGACTCCTGCATTATTGCCCAGCGACCGCGACGGCAACGTTACAGCTGATGGAGTTTATTTAGCTAAAATAACATAACTTTGTTGGTATAGCGGCAATACAACAAGAAGAGAAACAACATTTCCCCAGAACGATTACACAGTTAAAAGCTTGTATAAAATAAAACAAGAAAGCTATACGCTTGTTCGATTTATTCGCCAGTGATTGAGTTACAACGCTGTCAGCTGCCAAGTGTGACTGGAAAAGTATTGTTACTTGTATTTTAATTGTCCATTTATCAAAATGACTCGGCGACAAATTGGGTGACAGTAATATTGTTATTTTAGAGAAGAATTTTGAAGGAAACAGCTTCTGTGCCCTAACGACAAACGAAACATGAAACTTTTCAAATACATTATAATGAAATATGGCGAAAAGTTGATCCTTGCCGCGTCGACAGTTCAAATATTTGCATTTTTGCGTCTCTCATTCAATATTTTTTGCGCAAATAAAATAATCAACGAACGGCAGGAATGTATCTACCGGAACGGCGATATTGGGTGGTCTTTTTCAATAATGAATTACAGTCCGAACATTTTGAAGTTTCATCATTTGTACACGAACTTGAATCAAAAAGAACCAATCATTGTCAACGTAATACATTTTTACAATTTATTTATCTGCTAGAACATTTGCAAGCTCTTTGATCTCTAAATTTGTAACATAACAAGATACTAAAACCACAAAATCACTCCATGTTTCGAATCAGCACAGGACAAGTTACCAACAGACACTAACTTAGCATAATTGAATGAGTAATGATTTGCCTTAACGACTCTAATAAGAAGACGGCTCCATCTTTTACGAGCGTTGCAGATTCTACAAGATGTCTGACTGTACTGAAGATACACTTAGTTATTATTGCAGTAAGAAGAGTAGGTTAGTACTCTTATAACGCATTTTACTACGGTAGTAATCTACTTTTTCATCAAACATACCATCATTCATAAATACATCACATATCTATCTAAATATCCTGAAAATATTAATGCAAATATAAAGATAAGTTTTGATGATTATTTAAGTTGTAATCCTGATCTCCGTGAGACATTTGTGAGTATGGAAATAAGATGTATTGAAATTCAATAACCTTCCCAACGTTTCTGCTACGATTAACTGTTATATTATGACAACAAATTATAAAGATAAAGTAAGACAGAGTTAATTTTTATTTAACAAATGGAATTACAAATTTGACCCCTTCATCAAATCACAGTGCCACAAAATCCTGAGTGTATTCTGGTCTTAGTTCAATTAATTTCTTGCTTCTTTAATTGAAAGTTTTTCTTTCATTACTTCTATAGTTAAAATACTGACATTATTACGCTTAAAAGTCTATGAATTTTTTGGGACTATTTCGTCTTGTGCACTGAAAACCTCGTGCTTGTAATAGATTTAATTTTATAGGAGAACTTCGAGTAGGTAATAAACTGTCTGGGAAAAATAAAATATGTAGTGTAAAATTGAAGTAAATAATATCATCTTTTAGCTATATATTAGTTTTAATAACACATTTTGGGATTGTCCGGCAAATCAAATACAATAAAAACCAATGAATTTGTGCCTTACAAGATTTTCACTGCACAGAAACGATATGAGTATTTCAATGAAGTACGACATTAGACGATCGAGCGCAAAATAAAAAAAAACAATTTCCCTTTTCTGTCATTCTGTTTCATAAGAGACGCCATTTTGTGAAGATATTCGCGTGCACGTTCGGCTCGGTGTATTTACTGGTTCGATGTTCAACGTTGGGTTTCCGACGGCTATGATCATCTCTGTGCCTACCCTCGCCCTAACTTCCGTTGTTATGGAACTGAAAAATGTGTAGTTTAACTTTTTTAGTTACGTTAACGAGAGCTTGCTTAGAAATTTGGTGTAGGTGATCTGCACGTTTGCTGATATTTTTCAAATGGGTCAACTGCTTCGTTTCAGCAATAGACTTTACAAAACACAAAACATAACATCACGAATGTATTCCCCGAAGGGTACCGGCGGTTACGTTTCATCCCATGAGTGCCTAAAACGTGGACCCACGCGAGACGTTACGGCACATGACCGGTTAAGTGCCATGTAATAGGCCAAAACGTAGACATAATAATTTAACTATAATGCCTCATCATCATCAACCTTTTTAATGTTCTCACTGCTTGGACACAGGACTCCTCTCTGTGTTAGGGAATGGGCCTTAATCCACCACTCGGGCCCAGTGCGGGTTGGTGGATTGGTCTTCGAATTTTTGGTTCTAGGACATGCCGGTTTCCTAACGATGGTTCTCCTTCAGCGGTATTAGAGCAGTGGTGATGAAATAATTTACACAAAGTAAAGCGCCTGCCTGGATTCGAACCCATGACCTACGACACGTAAGTCGAGGGTTATCACTGGTCCTAATTGTAAGTATTTGTTTCAATATTATCATTTTCAATCGCGAAGTGACTATCTGTCTACAGCTCATAGGTGGCTCTATGTATATTGTATGTATATTATATATATTAAACAATTTTAAAAAATACACTGTTAAGATCGCTTTGTACTGTGAAAACGTTGTGAGTACAAATAATTATCTCATTGACTGTCGCTCACAAGTAATGAAGTCTAATCAAATTGCTAGTAAAAGTTAAAGTACCTAGGTGTTACTCACACCTGTTTTATAGACTTCAAGTTGAAGAACACTTCAGGCCATATTCCCACACTTCAAATACAGACAAGAACTTTGTTACTTATAAATTAACTTTCGTGTACAAACAGAGCGCTTTTGCTTCAATTAATTTAGGGATGAGCATACATCTAGACGAAATTGTAGGACTTTTATAAGTCTACCCTTGTTTGCTGCCCACTTGTCTGAGATAGTACTGCGATACTTGGCTAAAAAACCATCAATTTCACTATATCAAGTTATTCGAATGATTGGACATGTTAAAGTAAATATCGCTTGACGTGAGAGAAAGGGTGGAGAAAAGAGGCCAAGGTATTTAAAAGGATTGATTAATAGCGCGGTGAAAACAAATATTAAAAAAATATTTGCACTAATTAAACGCGAAGAAGTAGTTAAAAATATGCTGTTATTTATTTACGTACGAGTAAAAGTTATAGATACAGTAAAGTGTTAAAAGTGCAGTCGCAATTCTTTTTATAGAAGAAGTTCAACAGTTCACGACTGATTTTGTCTATAGTTTAATACTTATTTGGTGTGCAATGAAGTATATTATATTATATTCTCTTAAACTAACCGTGGCCTATTGACTTTCTTTTACAAATATATTTGGATTTTTGCTAAAGGAACTCATCATCACTCTTTTTGAACGTTTATTTGGGGTTGCCGCAACATAAATATCGTCCATTCCAATAGCCAACACCAATATGCATAATATATACACCACAATATCATCTTTTACGCAGAATGATTTTTTGATTTTGGTATGATGAAATACTATGTAACATTACGTAAATATCTATATATATATTCCATATGCATTCTGAAAGCTCTTAAGTCTGAATCACCCCCTAAAACAGGTTGACCCTTTAAGGTCTATCCACACATATCAGGGCTGTGCCCGGGACGTGACAGGGCCGGGCCCAATCATTGAGGCTTCGTTACTTTCCCGTGCACGGACGTGTGTGAACGAGTTCATAAAAAAGTACACAACGATATAGCCCCGGACGGGGTTCGGTCCGTCGCACCTTTAGCTAACGTGAGAAAAATGCTAATTTTATTTGGAGCGCCTTAATTCGGAATGGTTTCGGTAACACTGGACACATTCACAGAACCACGGGTCCTCGTTTACACTGAGGTAGTAATGAAAAAACTTTAAAATGAGGTCTGCCCATGAGCTTTAAAATTGAAGTACTTGAATTTAAATACCTTATTTGCAGTTTTAAAGCCTTCGCTAACATTACGTGTAGCTGTTATGTTTATTTTATAGAAATTATACGAGCAAAGTCCAGAGCTTTAATAATAATAATAAATAGTGCATACAGGGATAATCGCCGGTTGGTGTCATGTCCAACAAAGCCTCCAGATGTTGTAGTTGGATCCAGCCCCTGATACGCCTTTCAAAGGTCCGGGACCTATGGGTCCCGGAGGTAATAATAATAAAATTATAAAAAAAATTACACAAAAATCTTCAACAATGCTTAAATACTAGATCGCATGTCAGTGTATAAAGTCATACAGATAGAGTAATTTCTGACTCCCAAAATAGGAGATCCTGTGACTTAGGAGTCAGAGTCTTTCTCTTGCGCCTGAACTTTTTAACCCCCGACGGAAAAAGAGGGGTGTTATAAGTTTGACGTGTGTTGCTGTGTTTCTGTGTATGTGTATATGTGTCTGTGGCATCATAGCGCCTAAAAGTATGAACCGATGTTGATTTTTTTTTGTTTGAAAGGTGAGTTTGACGAAATTGTTCTTAGCTATTTTTGAATAAAATCGGTTCAGCCGGTATCGGTTCGGACACGAGATATCGTGTCATAATTACGTGTTCAATAGATTGCCGATCGAAGCGTATCTACTATGTACTAGATAAATTATAATAAATGCAGCATGAAATAAAAAAAATATAATAAAATGTAACTTTACCAGTTAACTTCAAAGGGATAATTTCAGAAAAAAAACAAACAAGTTACACTAATAAAAATTCACAAAAAAAGATTTCTTTGTTTCTAACATAAAGACAATTAAAGATCATAATAGCAACCTTTTAAGGAAATATTTATTATTTTTGCCTTTCTTATATCGAGTAGAAGTCATTCTTATTTTACCTTCTCAAAATTGTATAGGGTTGACTGGCAACCCAAACAATTCTTTATTCTAATGTTATACTAAAATAATACGACTTTCCTTAATACACTCGCATGCCGAATTCTTTACAAGCCCCTGTGACTGTTATTCAAACATTGAGTACTTTTCTTTTGAATAACAATACTAATTCTTCCGTGAGTTAGGTAGATATATTATGTCAATCTTCCTACCGGTAAGTAAGGTCTATGTTATACAGGAAAATAATGTGCTGGGTCAATTGGGATTCATCAAATGTAACTTAATAGGTATGATATCAACAAGTAAGTGCTCGTTCACACAGAGCTCCGTTTTACAGGTCCGCTTTATCGTATACGTTTTTATTAGGCAATGACGTAGGTTGTTGTATGAGTGAGTTCACACATACAACAGTATATAAATGCTGATTCGTTTTATCGGATCGAGGCCATTCGGGGCGTGCCATTACCTCCAGTAGCGACGGATCCGTTAAACTGGTACTGTAAATGTGGTATGAACATTAACCCCAGTAGCGATGGATCCGTTAAAACGGTACTGTAACTGCGGTGTGAACATCACCTCCAGAAGCGACGGAGCCGTTAATACTATCCTTGAAATACGGATGTTCTGTATGAACGAGCCCTAAGTAGCATAAGTTTAGCAGCATAATCAGTGCCCGCTGCTGAGATACAGCCCTTTCTCTATGAGAAGGAATGAACCGTAATTCATCTTGCGGGCGCAGTGCGTATTGGTGGATGTCACAATTTTTATCAACCTCTTCTCTCAAAACTGTGAAAGAAAACATCGTGTTTGTTACAACGAAGTTTTCTGTATTCGGCTAGGACCAATTCACAAGAAACACCTTGATCGGGGCTTGCAGCATCAAATTCACTTGAATAACGTTAAATACAAGTTGAGTGTACGTGATGACCTCCACCAATCTATGAAGTTAAACATCCCTGTAGGAAGTAACGAATGACGTCACAAAACTAAGGGAGTAACAGTCCTTTAGTAAGACACTTGTAACGAGGGTACAGAGAACGAGTTGAGTGCTCTCGCTTGATGAAATTTAAAAGTGAAGATACGGAGATAATTTACGAGAAACGGTAAGTAACGGAAATATCCGATAGAATGTAGATAACTTGCCTTTTATTCGTTCTTTAGAAGAAAACTTTCGAAGAAAAAAGGTCACAAATGACATAGGACCTATATAATGTGGGTAATAAGGCCACAAATACACAGTATAAATCATCAGCGAACAAACAACTTATAGGTTCATAAAAAGGATTACATTACCAAAATATAAGAAAGTATAAAGAAAAAAAAAAAAAAGAAAAAATCAAAACACCCAACTGCTTAAAAAGCGAACTAAAAAGACGTAAACAAGAAAAAAATCATGTTGTGCAGTCAGAGGATACATCTGGTTTTGGTCAGCCAGCTCGCGAATATGTAAGTATTTTTAGGTCGCTTTTTAAGCAGTCGGGTGTTTTGATTTTTTGTTTTTTTTTTTTATCTAACACTTTTTATTTAACATTTTATTCGAATAAGGTACATTTAAACATATAAGTGTTATATATTTTTGAAATTGCCTCTTAAAACCCTTTAATTTGATACCACACACGATGGGATGGGATGGAACAAAAAAAATTGGGCCTCTACAATATGGAACCCAAAAGCCACTATTTTTCAATTTTCAATTTTAATGTAGTCAGTGACACTCGCAGGATTAAGACGCATCGATTGAGGTATGAATCATCGAAATCGGCCAACGCGCTTGGTCTCTGGAACGCTACATAGGAACAAACATACATACATACATACATAGACTAATAAAAACATTACCCTCCTTCGGCAGTCGGGTAAAAAAGTAATTGTTTGCGCCAGGCAAGAAACATTCCAAAAAAAATGGCGTAGAGAACATTACTTCTTATTTGACTATAATATTAAGATTTGCACATGCATACGTACTAAACAGACATTGCCATACAATTATTATTATTAAAATTATTATTTATTATTATAAAAAAAAATGTTATTATTTACAATTATTATTATACTAAACAGACATTGCCATACAAATATTAATTATATTTACAGCCGCTAATAGCTGTTACCTGACCCACCCTAAAATCGAAGTTTATCAGACTAGCGCTACTCGACGAACAAATACAATATTAATACAGATACGCAAATTTCGATTCGATTCTAGAGTCGCTATTCTTATGATCATAATTTGCCTAGCTAACCTTTTCACACTATGCCGCGGTAAATAGTCTAACCAAATGAGCTGAATACCCAGTATTTTTGCTTTGAGTCCAAACGGAGCCCTATTGCTGTCACTCACGTGTCTGTCTGTCTACCTGTCCGTCGTCTGTCACACAGTTTTTACAGTCAAACTGTTGGAGCTACACACAGTATAAGCATCTTGTTGACCCAAAGCCACACTAATTGTTATTTTTTTTTAAATGTTTTTATGGTCGGCTCCTATACAGATAAAGCCGTGAAAAATCTCCTGTTAGTGGGATATCGTTATATTTATATAGAGTTCATTGAGTAAATACTATATATATTGTTTTAAAAAATATTGGAAGGAATTAAGAAGCCACCAAAATCAACGTTTTTAACAAAATTTGGTTTCGTAGCACTTTTTAACTTCCCATTGACTTATGAACATCAAATTTGGTGGTCATCTTTATTATTACGTATATTTTACAAAAAAATGCCAATATATTGATAAATCTGATATTTATTTGTTTTTCCCTCATTTTTTTTATACTACAACCAACTTGATTTTGCGGTTTGGTACGGAACCCTAAATGTGCGAAGTCCGACAAGAACTTCGTCGTTTTATTTAGTTATTCTTTCTAGTAGACCTACAAATACTCCCTAATATCACCACTGATAGTTCAACGGGACCGGATGCAAATGATCGAAATTGCACTTTGCTTGTATTTCCATGCCATCACCAAGTCATATTGAGCGCCACATCAGTCCACCATCGTCTCACCCAAATTGAAGAATACTTTATCAACGTAGGAGATTAAACCTTACACGGGTCTGTTTACATATTCAGGCCCTTCCAGTATCGGTGCATGAAACTCGGGTATTTAGATAGAGCTGTACTGTGTGCTACGATCAACGATTTGAACGGCTTACTACTTTGGTCGAGTTGATCAAAACTTGGAATGCAATTTGGTGAATGTTTGGATGGCAAAGCACGAGCTGGAATTTACGTGGCGCATTCTTCTAACTTCACAGTAACGTCTTTGCGTAATCTAATGACACCCCATTGTGCCGTTGCGGAGGTCTCATCGTCTTCTTTTAAAGTTTACGTTGTGAGTTGCTACTTTCAATATTCAGACCCTGTTGCTCCTCATATACATAACCTCCGTCACGTCTTGCAGTCGCTCGCGGGCTGCAAAGTTATCGTTGGCGCTGATGTTAATGCGTCATCATCACTCTGGTATGGCAAAGTTCGGTCTACGGATTATGAACGTCGCTGCGCTGTTGAAGATTTCATTGCTGAAATGAATCTGACTATTCATAATACCCCTGACGCACCACCAACTTTTTGCAGCCAAATGGGCGAATCTTGTATTGACGTCACACTTTCTAGTGCAGACGTACGCTTGGATAGGTGGCGTGTCCTACCGGACGCGTCTTGTAGTGATCATCGCTTGATCGTGTACGAATTTGTTCCAGTTTTTACTCAGGGTACGTCACATGTCATTGGTAACTTTAGGTATAAATGTAAGGGTGCGAATTGGGAATTCTTTAGCTCGCTTGTTGCGTCTCACGCCAAGGACTTCACTCGTGATGGGCTTTCAGCTGAAGAAAGTGCTGAAATTATGTCAGACACCTTCACTTACTGTGCTGACATTGCCATTGGTCGTGGATCTTTGACCAATATACGTAGATGTGATTGGTGGTGTGACTACCTAACTGAACAGCGTAAAAATTATCGCCGAGCGCGTAAACATCTTAACAAGCTTAAAAAACGTAAGGTTACCGGTGACCCTCTTTCCATTGCGTTAAATACGTTTAGAGTTGCCAGGTCCCGCTACAGAGCATCGGTGGAAAAATCAAAGGGTAATTTATTGCGTAAAGTAGTAGAAAAATTTGATAAAGAAGGTCCGTGGTCTCCTTTATATCATGAGTTTAAAGCCAATCGATCAGTCGACCTCGCGTTTGTTCAGAATATTAAAGTAAATAATAAACACACTACCGGTATTGAGGAAACAACTGAAGTTTTGCTGAATACTCTTATACCTGATGACGTACTAGCTAATGACAACGAATACCATCAACAGATCAGAGCGTGGGCAGCTGTACCACCTGAATCACCAGCGTCAGACCTTCCATCCACTGACGAATTTATTAACGTTGTCAAGAGGTTACCACTCAACAAGTCATCAGGTGAAGATAAAATATCTAATCGGATGATTATAGAAGCGTGTAAAACAGCCGGTGATGCGATTTTAACCGTTTACAACCATTGTATTGCGGAGGGCGTATTTCCGATTTATACGAATAATCCCGAAAAGTGGCGACAAACCCCCGGACGACCCGAAGTCGTACCGGCCCATAACATTACTTCCATCTTTGGGAAAACTCCTGGAGCGCCTTATCGTTCCACGGTTGCTACCGGACGGACCAAAATTTCATAATAATCAATTCGGTTTCATTATTGGAAAATCTACCGTAGACGCGGCCCTTACTGTTAGGAAAATAGTTAATACATCTGAACATAAATATGTAATTGGGATTTTTCTAGATATTTCTGGGGCTTTTGATAACGCATGGTGGCCAATGCTATTACTTAAAATGAAAAATCGAGGCTGCTATAGAAATATATACAGTTTAGTTTACTCTTACTTTTTAAATGGTTCCGCGAAACTCAAACTCGGCCATCATTCCATGTCGAAGTCTCTCACCATGGGATGTCCTCAGGGTTCGGTTATTGGTCCACCTTTATGGAATTTAGGCTTTGATGATTTCCTCGCGATTCCGCTTCCAAGCGGCTGTTCATTAACCGGTTACGCGGACGACGGTCTTCTGCTCATTCAATCAAGTACTCGAGCTGGACTCGAGAACTTGGCTGACACTTGCCTACGATTAATATCTCAGTGGGGCGATCGTAACCGCCTGACCTTTGCTCCGCATAAAACTTATCAGCTCATTTTAAAAGGTAATCTTAAATCGTATCCTACTATTAAATTTAATAACGTTCCGGTAAAAAGGAAGCAGTCCGTGTGCTATCTTGGTCTTGTGTTAGAAAGGAATTTTGCATTTATAGATCATATTAAAATCGTCGGTGAAAAAGCAAAAAAGAACTTCTATGCTTTCTATGTCTTTTTTGACTTTAAAGACTATTTATGGGGCTACTTACTTGGGTTGTATCTGCTATGGGGCGCCTGTTTGGGCTGATAGGGCCACAATAGGGGCGGTACGACGTAAATTACTTCAAAGTCAGCGTTTGGCTTTGATATTCTTATGCAAAGCATACAGGACGGTTAGTACTGAGGCCTTACCGGTACTTGCTGGCGTACTTCCGGTCGACCTTGAAGTGCAGCGACGTGCTGCAATGTACTATTCCGCAAAAGAGACCATGGACGCGGACTTTTTAACGCGGAGTGACCGTGCCAAAATCTCTAGATTATTTAAACCACATATTGACGTCTGGGAGGAACTTTTATCCGAATGGCAATGTAGGTGGGATAATTCCATCAAGGGCCGACACCTCCACCAATTCTTTCCATCCGTTCGCGTGCGGCTGGCCAGGACGTGGCTGGAGGTGGATCACTGTGTTGCCCAATTTCTCACAGGGCATGGTAACTTTAAAAGTAAATTATTTTCCTTCAAGCTTGTTGCCTCGCCATTATGTCAGTGTTCTACATCTGACTGTGAATATGTACAATCTGCACATCATATCTTATGGGAGTGTATTCTTTGGCAGAATGAACGCAATACTATGTTGAATAATGTACAGGCTGTGTCAGGAGCCGTTTACTATACGGACCTTGTGGAAACTAGAACAAATTTCCGTGCGTTCATGCGCTTTTGCCATACCTATTATTGGAATCAAATATAAAAGCTCACAATGTTAGGACCCATTAATATTAATGCTAATTTTTATCCGTGGTGCTAGGCAACTGGGCTTATCCCAGTTGTAAACGACCCTTTGTGCCTATTGGTCTTGTTTGTTCTGTCTCCTGCTTGATATGGAGGGAAGTGGAAATTTGTATTTTTCTTACTCCTCCATTTTCTTTTCTGATTAATTTCGTTGCGGGATCCAAGACAGTTAAATTCATTCTCCGGGACTTCATCGAGCTTCATTGCCTCGGCGCTTTTCTGGTGGTCGCCACTGTTGATTCTGGCTTTCAGGAGTTGCAGTGGTTTGGGAATAGTGCGGTGGGAATGTCCCAATAAAAAAAAAAAAAAAATTTGGTGAATGTGGAAACCATGCGATACGGTCATCGCGCTTTGATTAACCAGAAAATATTTGCCCGATGGATATTTTTAAAGCTAATAAATCTTATTTAACTCTTATAACTTATAACCTATACCAAAATATCATGAAGGTAGATATTATTTGTTATAGTGTTGGCCTGATTTACCCATAGGCTATAACATCGCTACATCCAGAGAATAGCTATATCGGTAGTGCTCAAGGATTTGATATCATTAGAAACACCTTGCCAACGCACGAAAGGTTGCTAGGCATTGATTTAATAATACTGAATTAGTTTTTTGCACACAAAAATCAAATAGAATAGGTATTCCATTCCAATATTGAGGACATATGATCACTGAATCTTATGTTTTTTTCAAATCTCTAAAGTGGCTGAAAAAAGATTTGACAACTACGTGTCCATAAAAAACAGAGTCTATTCTTTTTTTATCAAATCAAGTTTCAAAAGCTTGTGGCGTTTCAGCGCATAAAATAACTATGAAATATTCTTACAATAAAATCAGACGTGCTGTAATGAGGACGCTGAAAAAAATGCATTTAGACTTTTTATTGCAGAATTTTTTGAGAAATGAGAGATGAAGAATCATGTAGGTGCTTAGTGAAATTGTTAGTTTATTTTGCGCTCTTTGTGTTTATTTTAATGATCTAAATGAAATGGCCAGGTATATTCTTATAAAATTTACCTGTTACTTAAGTATTTGTTTTGCACCTCTGCAAAAATCTTAATCTAAACGAAAATAAACACGGTCCTGTCTGAAATAACTCAGCAAATTAAGTTCACATAGATATATTCCAGTACTCAGATTTCACCGAAACAAACTCATATCTTCTCTTTGATGATTATCATGCAATGTCCAGCCTGATTGCACTTCCTACTAACATCAGAATTCAGTGAACATCAGAAGCATTTAGTTTTTATTACAATGGCTAAAATTCTAGGAACGATATTCAGTTCAAGGGGAATATATACGCCTTAACCGTTGTAGGTATAGTCGAACAAAAATATTCAGCTATCAACTCTATCACAATATTTTGTGATATACCGTGCGTGATCAAACATGTACTTAGCCGGGTTTTTAAGCTTGACATACACTTGATTGTGTTTAGGTCATAGTAGACGATATATTTTTATTATTATGTAATTCATATAATCAAGTAACTGGAAAACTCACAGTGCTGTTTAAAAGAACTCGTACTTGCAAGTAAGTTGCTTATATACTCTTTGTTTTACTGTACCTTTCCTCTTGTATATTTAGTTACCCGACACTTCAGAGAGTGAACAAATTATTTGTTTGTCCAACTGCGATTACGTGAATTGAGATGAAACAAGCAACTACTCGGTTCTAGATATTTCTTCCACATAACCTAAAGGTTATTGTTGAATTGGCGATCGGATTAACAAAATTCAAAAATATTTATTTCATCTCAAACATTGTACCGTATATAAACTGAGGCAGTCCCAGTAAGTTACAATAGTATTTGTTTCTGTCTCACTCTTCCCTTAAGTGGTATCTTAGAAAATTATGAAGCTTATGAACAGAAAAAATGAAGAAAAAAAATAATTAAACAATAACTTAGTAGCTCTCGATGTATGAGAAGTGCGTATTTGTATGTGCGTAGGTGTGTGTTTTGTGCGTGGGTTTTTGTGTGTGCGTGTGTGTGTATTTGTGCGTGCGTGTGTGTTTGATGACAATGTTCTATTTTACTGTTTAGAACTATAGGTTTTGAATACGACATTATGTATCAAGAAAATTGAAGATGAAACTGAAAGTAATTATACCTATGGCGAAGATTTCACTACCTCGTTTTGTTGTGGTAGTAGCAAACGCTACTGCTGTGGATGAGGTCCTAAATTCAATGCCCAGGACAGGCAAAATGTTATTGGGTTTTCACATCTGGAATTTCCCAGTAACAACCCGGGTCTGGCTTTGTGCCCGGTTGTTGACATGAGAAAACTCTGCGTAGTACAGGCGTGATTATATATTACAAAGAGTTCCATACCGATGTTATTAATTACTTAATTTACTTCACTATGTAATTAAGTGTTGTAATAATGTGGCAGTAATTGTGTATACCTACGCAAAGCCCTTTCAACTATGTCTCAATCAAAGTTGAAAAGGTTTCGCGTTCAAAGGCTCATAGTACAAGGACCTTCATATCGCCGAAAGGTATTTTATGTCAGATGTCAGGGCGTCGGGATTCGCTAGCCGATTCCCGGCAATTGTAGGCGGGGGCTTGCGGATGGCGAGTACAAGTAACACATCAAAGCAGTATAACGAATGGCTTACAGCATTTCTGTATCGTATTCGCATTTTGAGTTATTAGTACTATAGAAGCATTAGAACACGGCTACTGTAATTTTTATTTGGGCACAAGTTATCCGACTGTAGATACTAAATAGGTTCACAATGGTTATTTCATTGCATTATAGACGCATTATTTAAGCATTATTGTGATCAAAGAAGTTGCCAATCGCATTAAAGAAGCATTCAAAGTCAAAGTCAAAGATATTTATTCAACTAGGCCAATAAGCGACACTTTTTAACGTCAAACACAAATAAAAAAAAAAATAGTATTAAAAGTTGATTCTAACGTGCATTCGGAAAAGTAGCTTGTTATGGAGAAGAATGCACAAGAAACTCCATACTTACTCTTTTTCAAAATTAGGTTTCTTATAATATTTACATAAGTACATACATTAATAAATTCAAATATGTGAGGACCATGCACCCAGAATAGCACTACACACTATACTACGTACAGGTATAATATATTTTCATTCCCCTCTAGAGGTCGCGCACGCGAACATTAGCTCTGTATCTTTTAGTTTTAATAAATCATAGTGGCAATATTACACAGTGAAAAACGACAAACATTCTCATATGTTAACAAGGAAACAGTGCAAGTGTGGGCAAAAGCTATTTCTTGAAGTGAAACATATAAACTTATCTTTTTAAACAGTGCCAGTGCAAGTGACAAGCTGGACCAAAACACTACATTTAAATTATAATGCAGTAAAAATCATCCACAGATAACGGCCTTTTATATAAATAATACGTTCATCTAAAAGCAACCGTAATCTGAACCGTATTTATTACCAAAACTTATAAAAAATCGCTTTTCAAAAGTGATAAAACACGTGGAGTGAAACAAAGAACTATTTAAACAAAGAACTGACCTTTGGACCATAATTACGCTCAGTGACGTATATCACTTTGCAACTGTACCATTATTTCAAGGCATTTAGTTAAGTCCCTGCTGGTCCAGTGACAAATACCTTGACCGCGACGTATTATTGCGGTGGTTCAAGTCTCAACTCCTGCGGCACTTTTTGTGAATCTTTAAATTGTTGATTCTGGTTTTTCTAAATACATAAATATGAAACAGCAACAGCGTACACCTCCAAAATTTGTTGATATAAGTGTGACGCAGTCATACTCGGATTCGGCATTAAATCTTTCTAATAATGTTGAAAGACAGGTAAATGTCACGAGAAGATACAAACGAAGACTTGATGACGAACATTCGGAATGTCTCGAGAACTTCACGTCACAAATGAAGTTTATGTTCACTTCATTTCAGGATCAACAAAACCAGAAATTTGATGTCCTTAACCAGTCAATAAACGGAAACAAGGAATTGCATACTGAATTAGAAAAGTCGGTTGAATTTGTGACTGCGAAATATAATGAAACTTTGTCGAAAATTGAACAACTCCAACAAGAAAACAAGTCCTTTAAAAAACAAATCTCTTTTCTAGAGCAAAAATTTGAATACGGTGAAAAAGCCTTGAATGCCTCGACCCTCGAAATACGCAATATTCCTAAGACTCAACCGGAGTCAAAACAACAACTCATAGGCATTGTTAAGGAATTGGGCTCGACGATTCAACTTAAGTCAAGTGTAGACACAACGGAAATACGTGACATTTACAGAACAAAATCTAAAACCGAGGCCGTTGTAGTCGAGTTAACAACTGTCGCTAGGAAATCTGAAATTATTGGTTTGGTCTTCAACTACAATAAGTCACAGAAAGTAAAAAAAGAACTGCCATTAAACGCCAACGACATTAAGATTAAAGGAGCTCCTCAGAATATTTATGTATCTGATCATCTAACAGTAAAGACAATACCACCTATTTTACTCGTCCAGACAGCTCACTAAGAGGCGAGATTTCCATGGATGCTGGATCTCATTCGGCAAAGTATATATTCGTATGAATGAGGGTGATTCACCCATTCAAATTAAGGTTACTGAGGATTTGGATAGAATTATATGACTTGTCATGCTTTCGTTCGAGGTTTTTGCTATTGTTTTTAAAATATGTCTAAGAACTTATGTTAACACACTGCACATCATTCACATCTTTCTATTCCTATGTTCACTAAATAAAATTAAACATACAAACGAAGACAAACAACATACACACATACATCCATGCATACAAAAAATCATGTTTTGGTTTAGTGGAGATATACAGAAATTTCAAGGGTTAATTTGCTATTATCAATGAACACTGCTTTGGATGAATCTATGCTCATGTTTACCAAATAGGTGCGCTAGTTCGGAGTTACATACAATTAATATTTTATTCGCAATAATATTTTCTCAAAAATGGTATGTAATGTTGCCATAACATCTCTAAAAAGCTTCGATGAAGAATTCACTAGATACATACAATCCTGACATAAAGACAGATCCCATACAAAACTTATCTTTAAAACTGACGCCAATTGTGTTTAGGTAATTCTAAGAATTCTACTTGAAATAAATATTCATTAATGCAAATTCAACCTTAAATGCAATGTTTAAAGTTACATTCACAAAACTTTACAAAAAGCAATAAAAATGTTTGCACTCAATACAAATTTAGTCTTACTCGCAAGTATTAAAGTCTGAATTACAATGTGACAAAAAAAGGAATTCGAAATTCGAATTTTCAAAATTTTCGTTCCGGCTCGCTGCTTGGACAAGGAATGAGTGGAGTGGAAACGTTCAATTATTTTTATATATCATCGATCTTTAAAAATACTATATTAAGAACCAGGAACGAATATAAGTCGCTCTAATGGCCACACACTTATCTACCTATCTTTCTATATTATAAAAATCAATTGCTGTTTGTTGGTCTCGCTAAAACTCAAAAACGGTGGATCGATTTGAATAATTATTTTTCAATACAGTTGTTAAACATGGCGTAATTTCAGAGGCTATAATTATGATTCGAAAATTGAATCTTTTGCATAGGCATTTATTTACGCTATTACGTGGTCGTGACTTTTGTTTACGAGCTCGATCATTAGTTTTGCAGTTGAGTTTTAAATTTATAAATCAATTTAAAAAAGTTTAGTAGCAAGAAGTTTTCATACATAGAATAAAATGGGATGGATTTTATACGAGGATAAATGAATGATTCCGTACGTTTTAGTTTAACTAAAAAAAAAAAGCTCTACAAACTACTCCATGCATTCTCTGTTCCAGAACAGTCAATGTTTGTTACAATAGTTGGCGCGTTCACTTTTTCGACGCAAATGTTGGTCAAACAATCATAATATTTGGTAATTGATTCATATTTACTATTTAATTCGGTTTTTACTTTATGAAAAACACTTAATGATATAACCTTACCCAAAAAAAGATATTCCCTCCAAATTCAAGGTGTTACGGTGGTTATTTGCACAGTTTTTGAACGCACATTGCGGCATTTTTTACGTGTTAATGTTGGCTATGATTGGACCATACTAATTTAAAAATAGTGACACAACCGTATTTGTGGCCATATTTTTCGGCCCGTTTTTGAAGCGCTGACCGGGAATCTAGTGTATTCTTCATCGAAGTTTACATTGTCTCGATTTCGAAGTAATATTATAGGTACGTGGCTGTATGTTCAGAATGCCTTTGCTTGTGTTTTAGAATTTATGACGATACGCATAATGCAATCCGATGTCGTTATGGGTATCATAATGAAACCGCTGTTAATTTTGTAATTCGAATATAACTTGTTGTTAAACTTTCTTTCATTTTTGAGAAAAGCATTATACAAGCCTCAACCAGTAAGAAAGCTACCCTGGCTCTGGGATTCTGCAGTAATGAACTATTAAAACCGTAAATAGTCTAAATCTTTCTTTCTCCTACTCAAATTGTCCTACGAGTTTTTTACGTTCCAACATTCGCGATGGTAAATGACTTATTAAATAATATAGACAAATTTAATGTATCTGTCTCACTTATCTGTCACCCAGAGAACTGTTCCAAATACATAACAACTGCTACCAACCACCTAAAAAAATTACAACAAAATATACGTAGTATCAATTGCAATTTCAATGAACTTTCAGTGCTACTGTCTAGATTTAGCTTCAAATGCGACGTTATAGTATTATCAGAGTGCTGGCTCCGTCAGGTATCAGATCTTCCTACAGTAAATGGATACAACTCTTATAAGACGATGGAGTGGTGGTCATGGTCAGTAACGAAAATTTTTACACAATAGAAGAACCACTTCTTTTTGAGTGCAAATGTCTGCTAATTAAATTTGGGATTAACAAAGTTATAGTGGCAACCTACAGGTCACCGTCATTGAAAAATTTAGATACTTTTCTGCAGTCACTCCACAACATTCTTGAACAGTTGCGATCATTTCAAAATATAATAATAGTAGGTGACATAAATGTAAATATATTGAATGTTGATTCTAATGTTTCGTCATATCTAGATCTAATTTCATTTCATGGTCTACTTCCGGCTCATAACCTACCTACTAGAGGAAATAGCTGCCTAGATCATGTTATTGTTAAAAGTAAGTTACAGGCTTATACATTTAATCTTCAAACCTCAATAACTGATCATCACGCTATTCTATTTTTTCTCAAGCACGGGGGCTTAAAGAAACCCTTAAATAGTAGCTAAGTCAGGAAAGGTGAACTGGGCCGAGATCATTTCTGACTGCTCACAGTTAGACTTTAGTCAAATTTATGCTGAAAATGATTTGGATTTGGCGACCGATAGATTTATAGAATTATTATCTAAACTTAAAATGAAACATGTGTCGATCATTAGGATGCTGCGTAATAAAACTACCTTAAAACCCTGGATAACGCCAGGACTACTGAGATGCATTAAAAATAGGGACAGGATGCATATTAAAACTAAAAAGGAACCAGATAATGAAATTTTAAGTGTAACATATATACGATACAGGAACTATTGCAACTATCTTCTTAAAAAAATAAAACGATAATATGAGCAGAACCAGCTAAATATGGCTAAAGGTAACTCCAAATTGTTATGGGACTCTATTAAAACTATAACAAATTATAATAAAAATCATGAATCTTCTGATAAACTTCTATATACAGATCAAAGCCCTCAGTCGTCTATTAATAATGTCAATACCTTCTTTTCTACAATTGTACTAGCTCAACGCATTCCTTCGAATATTTCACATTTCATTAACAGCGGTGTAAACAGAGACACCTCCTCTTGCAACTCATTCGTACTACTTAAAACTGTTTTTTTTTTTTTCATTTTTATTCGTAAAACAATTATTTTGTATCCGAATTTACACACAATCACAGTATATATACTACAATAGATTACATTAATTGAATTTCATAAATTACATCAAAAATTATAAAACAATAAATTTTCATTTTTTCATTAGTACATTGCAACATGTAAGTAAATTAAACAATATGGCCAACCCATTGATATTTAAAACAATTAATAAAAGAATTTAGCATAGATAGATAAAAAAATAATTAGAAATAATGAATTCATGGTTAGTACAATAAATCAGAAAGAACAAAATCCAATAAAATTTAACAACCCTTGACCATCTCAATAAAATTACAATTCAATAAAATAAAATAAAATTACAGTTCCTCTACAGCATATAGACATTTATTCAATAGGAATTTCTTTAGTTTTATTTTGAAAGCCTATTGTAAACAGCACTTTTTATGTCTAAAGGCAACTTGTTGAACAATTTTACAGACTGGTATCGTGGACTGTGTTCAACAATTCTTAGGTTATGACTTGTAAGATTGTTATTCTTCAAGTCCAGTCTACGGGTGCCTTCCCTTATCTGCCGTTCTTCAACTGTCTCATAGTCTTGTATGTATTTGGCCATATTACTCAAAAGTACTAGTACATAAAGACTTGGTACGGTAAGTATGCCTAGATTGATGAAATGTTGTCGGCAGCTTTCCCTTTGTGAGATGCGGACCATGGTACGAATTGCACGTTTTTGTAGTATGAAAGCCCTTCTACTATTATATTCATAACTATTTCCCCAAAAAAGTATGCTGTATCTAATTTTTGACTCTACTAGCGCAAAATATACCATCTTTATCTGTTCTATACTGACTTCATTTCTCAGGGCTCTCAGAGCGTAACATGCAGACGACACCGATGCACCAATTGCTTTCAATTCTGGTTTCCAGTTTAACAGTTGGTCAATATATATACCTAAAAATTTTACATCGGCTACGAGCTCAATGTCGACTTCATTCAAGGCAACATTTAAATTATCGTTGTTACGGGCTGTAGTTTTAAATAACATTATTTGAGTCTTTTTACTATTAATTAATAATTTATTTGCCGTGAACCACACATGAAATGCTTCTAACGTAGCATTTACCCTTTTTGTCAACTCTACCATGTCATTGGCTGCCACTATGGCATTTGTGTCATCTGCAAAAATTACTAATTGAATGTCCGGTAAAATATTATTTAGATAAGTAGTCAAGTCATTAATAAATAATAAAAATAAAATGGGCCCCAAAATAGATCCCTGTGGGACACCTGTCGATATGCGTACAATTTTGGATTTATACCTTTTCTTATAATTATTCTGAGTTTTGTCAATTTCAACGTACATACGCCTGTTTTTTAAGTAGGACGAGAATAGTCGCAAAGCATTTCCTCTTATTCCGTAATGACTCATTTTAGTCAGAAGTAATTCATGGTCAATTGTGTCAAATGCAGAGCTTAAATCTAAGAAAATCCCTGCAACTCTCATTTTATTATTAATTTTGCCTATCACATCATCCAATAACGTATATATGGCGTCTAAAGTACCAACACCCCTTTGATACCCAAATTGTCTTTTATTTAAAACTCTATTTACTCGAAGGTGTGTTAAAAGTCGAATTTTAAGTAATTTTTCAAATAATTTTGACAGCACTGGTAATAGAGAAATGGGTCTATAGTTTTTAGGATCAGACTTACTTCCCTTCTTATACACAGGTATTACTTTCGCCATTTTTAGTTGTTCTGGGAAGATAGCCTCTTTTATACATTTATTGAAGAAGTTAGATAGAGGCTCAGCTAATATTTCAATATGCTCCTTGAACAGACGAATCGGCACTTCGTCATACCCGCAGGAATGTTTGTTCTCCATTCCTTTAACAATTGTACAAATCTCGTTTGGAGTGGTAGGAGAAATATGCATGTCACTGCCAACCTTGTCCGTGTATAGATGGAGAAATGCCGTGGCATGGTCTCCTTTATTTACGTCAGTAGCACTTTTATAGTTAAATTAATTCACCAGTAAGTTAGTTATTTCATCTGGATCCACCACAATTCGTCCATCAACCTTAAGCCTAAGTTCCTGCCGAATCACTTTCTCTCTATTAGTGCATTTATTTACAACTTTCCAGATTTCCCTACCTTTATTTTTTGCTGTATTTATTTGTGTCATTATAGCGAGCTTTTTAGCTTTAGAAACAATATTTCTATAAAGCCTAACGTACATGTTTTTATATTTTAAAACACTTGGTTCAAGGTTATTTCCATTGCGTGCACACAAAAAACGCTTCATTTTGCTGGAGGTACGTATCCCTTTAGTGATCCACTTTAATTTTGATTTATTCCTAGGGTTAGTTATACATTCTCTCTTCCTGTAGCTATTGCGAAACACTTTGTAAAAACATTTAAGAAAAGTATTAATACCCATGCCAGTCCAAGATTCTTTAAGAATCCTCTTTACGAATGCTGCACCATTTTAATGTTGAATACTCTTTTATGCATTACAATAAACCGGTTCTCATTTAAATACGGATTGGATCGATTTTTCAAATAAACCTCAGCAAAAATACTTGCATGCCCATCGGCCAAACCATTGTGATCTACCTCACCACCCAAAACAGATGCATCAGGCAGATTGGTTATGATGTTGTCGATACATGAAGTACTATTATTACGGATGAAAGTAGCAGAAGAGATAAGATGCCTAAAATTATAACATTTCATCAAACCAAGGAATTCCTCACTTTTTTTATTGTCCACTAGCAAATCAATATTGAAATCACCACATATTATGCATTTCCTATTGAATAAATAGTCCAATAACTTCTCCAAACCTTCCAAGAACTGTTCAAAATTTTTATCAACGGGATTTCGATAGCAACAACAAATATAAAGACCAGTGATGGTATCTTTAGCACCACAAATTTCAAAACATTCCATTCTATATAGTTTGTTAATTGGCTCACAAATTTCGGTCTGTCTATCCTCATGCCCTAAAATTAAACTACCTCCTCTTAATTTATTTTTTCTAGTGTTGTAAGCTACTAAATTCTAGTTATTTAGATTAAAAACATTTACAGTGCTCTCATTCAAGAAGTGTTCACTTATACACACATAATCCAGCCTTTTATCAAGAGTTTCCACATAAACCTCTAGTTCATTCTTCTTGTTCATAACCCCACATAGGTTTTGGTGATAAATATTAAGTGAGATATATTTATTGAGATCAGATAAATTTGTCAGGCCATAAGAATATATATGTAATTTAGGGTCGAAAAAATCATTTTCATCTGTCTGTGTGTCAATGCTATCTGTAACTGATTTGTACTGCTTTGATACAGTTTCATTATCTGTCTGTGTACATGCATTATTATATTTTTTTAATTCACCAGATTTAGTTTTAATATACTCTGAATAGTCATTTCTGATCTTTAAATGAAGTATTTCCTTATGGATTAGCCTACTTGCTCTAATTGTATTAATGTATTTTGAATATATTTTAGTATCACTATGATTCAGATCTAGCGGCAAAAATGACGTATTTTTAAAGTTACTACATATCAGCTTCAGTGAATTATTGAGCATATTAACATTGAGACAATTATTCTTATAGAGTTTGCCAACTAAGACGTTTGCGTGTTTCACGATTGTTCTCATCTAAGACTAATACGACATACTCAGTGATTGTCCCAAAACAGACAGCAATGAAAAGCATTCATATATCAGAACACAATCGCCAAGTAGCCAGTTTAAATGCTAGTTATGCCATTAACTAATTTTATTTAAGTTAATGTTTGATTCATCAAACATTTAAGTATGTTAAATGTTTAAGAGTCAGGTTATACTTAAAAGAGATTTAACCTTTTATTCATTTTAAGTTTAGACCAATAACTGATCAAGTTAAGTTTTACAAACAACAGAAACACTGCTTTTTTAAATCGGCAAGTGTTATAAGTATCAAGTTGTTCAAATGTATTTAAGTAAATGTAGACAAGTACTAAATCAAGTTAAGATTCGCAACGGAAAGTAACATTGCCTTTTAAATCAGCAAATGTTCCATTAAGTACCCATCCATTGTATAGATATAGGATAATACCTAGATCAAGTTAAGATTCGCAACGAAAAGTAAACCCGCCTTTTTAAATCAGCAAGGGTTACAGTGAGCACCTATCCGTTGTATAAATGTAGGTAAATGTCTACTTTAGTTAAGTTTTATAATTCAGAATACTACTAAGTTTTTGCATCATTGTGTTTCCTTTCATCCATCCATATACATACCCAGTTATTAATGCGCTAACTTAGAAAAAAAATCCTTATACCCTACCAGCATTCATTCATCCCTTTCTTAATTAAATATTTGCACCTCCATTATTGAATTATGTGCAAATATTTTAACACAACAATGATTAAAACTAGAGAATCTTCATATTTTACATTAATGTATTTAAATCAATTGAGGACCATTGTTAACATGGACACTTATAAGCTTTCTGTGTACAAGAAACACTATTCACGATAGCATTGTTTGTTGTAATCCGTATAGGAAACAACATAACATATCTACCATAGTGATCAGAGTATAATAAATACCTCATTGTGTTTCTTTTAGTTGACACAGGAAAAAAAGACCTAATAAGTTTAAGTATTGTTCACATGTACAAATTTACGTAATGTTGTGTACAAGAAACACTAGTAATTCAATCAAAGTACTGCTTGTTGCATTCCGTATAGGAAGAAATCAACATAACAATTAGAATATACTATACAATTGTGCTTCTTTTAGTTGACACAGTAAAAACATCCTAATAAGTCACTACAAATTGTTTATTTTAAGTTTGGGCGCCAGTGGGATCATAATTAAATAGTTATCATAGATGTCCCACATTTTCTTTTGGCATTAATTTTCCAAAAGAAAAATCTTCCAAAAGAATTTTGCAATTAAGTTATATTTATTTTTAGTATAAATAATTTAGTATGAAAATTATTATCAGAGAAATTCTCATTAAGTAATGTTTAAAGCGAGCTACAATACATATAATTGTAAAAGTACCTCCTGAATTTAACTCTTTATTTTAAATGAACAGCTCAGCAACAGGTTTCCGAACACCAGTGTACCTCATCAGATAACAACATATGTGCGGGATAATCCATCTCCTTGATGCTTCCACTATGATTCAACTACACAGGGAACGATACTGCTTGCAGATCACATCTCCAGTTGCTTTATGATCTGTTGAAATATAATAACATTTAAGTATATGAACCAATTCTTCTTTATGAAGATAGTCAAATAAAATTGCAAAAGCATGCTGAACAAAAAACACTTTTTGTTCTAAATATACAAAACTAATTATCAGTTAAACAAAACATTCACTGGTGGAAAGGTATATAGTTTAAATAAAACATGTGACTATAACCCCACTTTTAAATTTATATATAATGTTAAAGTTTTGTTTTTTTAGTTTAGTTTTAAGTAATGCTTTATGCATGTTGAACAAAAACAAATTGTTTGTTCCATTTATATATTTAAACCTAATTAACAGTTATAATAACTATGTTAAATTAGAGTGTTTTATATTCAATTTTATCAGAAAACAAAACAGAAATGGTTTATAGTTTTTTAAATAAAACATGTGATTATAACCGCACTTTTAAATTTTATATAAAGTTAATGTTTTGTTATTTTAAGTTTTTAAATTAAGCAATCATGAAGTTAACCTATAGTTTGGTTAAGTTCCCAAGTATTTAAGTTATAACTACTAGACACAAAATAAGTAATCAAGTATTACTATCAAACTACATGCGACACATAGGTCGTACAAATTGCAAGTTTGTTAAGTACTTCTATCAAGCTTCATGCGACACGTTGGGCGTACAATTGTAAGATAACTTTCCTTACTCACCAGCCAGCTCAGGGGTAGATATTCTGGATGAGACAATTGCAGGGATGATTTCGCATGAGGGTCGACAGAAGTAAAAGTCTTTATATTTGGTCAACTATTTTAATAATACACAGGCATCACTACTGCATCACAATTTTAAAGGTATCTCACTTACTTGTGGATGGTATATAAACTACCCTTTAAACTTAGCTTCAGATGTATGATATCACAACCAGCATCGTTCCTGTGCAGATAGTATCCAGTATTTCACCAGTCATAATATCATGGGTGTTCGGAGCCTGTTGTTGAATGCTGTGTAGCTGTTCTTAATACATGTCGTTGACCAAGTTTATTCTATATATTATTGTTAAATTAATCCTAAGAAGCCCTGTCGATGGGAGAAAATGCGGTATTAGCATCATACAAGCACATGTCTCACAAGCATGAAAATATAGTTCAATTCCACGAATACTCACAGCGCTTGCTGGCACATAACCATTTTAAATTTAGGGCTGTTTCCCTGTCTCCTGCGAGTCATTTTAATTACTTATTCTCTTTTTCACCAGGATCTTATTTTTTTACTTGTTCGGTATCCATTCGTAATGAAAAAGAAATGTCACTCTCGTCGGCCATAGACATTGAGAATTTTATTGACCCATAGAGATGCCATGTCTATATTTTCTTTAAGTAATTATGTATACTAGACATTAATAGGCTAGACATGTAGGAGATTGTGAGCTTGTTGAATTATATTAATACACACAATATCTAACAGGTTTTGTAAAGAATTTATAATAATTCCGCCCCGACCTTAACGCCATCTAGCACCAAAGTCGTGAATCTCTTACTAGCTTTCTCTCATAATTGTCATTGCTTCTAGTGCAACTCTGTCAGATGTCGCTGTAAGTCGTTACGGAAATATATTTGTTACAAACTGATTGTAAATTCAAAGGATTAGAATCGTTAGAACCCCCTAATATTAATATATAGTCTGAGTCGGTAAACTCCTTACACAAATCAACACATGAACTAAATACTTCAGCTATAGGGGCCCCCGGTTTAATCATCATCAAGTAACTTGGAAAGAAGTTCCTAGAAGTTCTTGAAGCACTCTTCTCATGTCAATTCCTTTTTGGTCAGCAAAAATCTGAACCTGATGTTTTTTAGCTATTAATTGACTTGTTTCTGTATTCGGTTCTATATTATTAATTAAAGTTAAGTGTTTTTTATCATGGTCTGAAATATTACTCTTTTTTTTTTTTTTTTTATCTATTATAGGCTCGCGCTTGACCACTATCTCACCTGATAGTAAGCGATGATGTGGTCGATGGTGGAGCACGCTTGCCTAGAAGTAACCTATTCACTCTTGACTTAAAGACCCCTAGATTGTAGCTATCGGGAAACACAGACTCCGGCAGGGAATTCCACTCCTTAGCTGTACGCATAATAAAAGTATTCCCAAAACGTTTAGTGCGTATGGGTGGGATGTCCACCATATATCGATGACGCATCGCCGTACGTCTGGTAGTCCGATGATGGAACGGGCTGGGTGGAATTAAATCATGCAATTCCATCGCACACTCCCCGAAATGTAACCGATAAAAAACCGACAAGCTGGCAACTCGGCGACGATGTTCAAGGCTCTGGAGCTTTGACTTAACCAGTGCCTCATCGCTGATGAGTCTCTTGGCCCGCTTTTCGATCGACTCCAGTGCATCAAGCGGGTATTTGGCAGATCCGTCCCAGAGATGAGAACAGTACTCCATGCATGATCGAACTTGCGCTTGATACAAGCTGAGCAGCTGTTCTGGCGTGAAATACCTTCTCACCTTTGCAAGGATCCCCAGCTTTTTGGCGGCCAGCTGAGCCTTTGCCTCAATGTATGGCCCAAAATTGAGAGTCGATGTCAACGTAACGCCAAGAAGCTCAAGATGGTCAGCTATTGGCACGGTCACATCTCGGAAAGTTGGAGCCGGGTGAAATTGACTCTTTTTTGCGGAAAAAAAACACGCCTGGGTTTTAGCAGCATTAAACCTGACCAGATTGGCATCGCCCCATTCGGAGACTGCCTGCAAGGACAGGATTAAGCGCTCCACCATGGCCTCCCGGAGAGACTGGATCTGAGGCCCGGTAGCACGAGCGTTGGACAAGTATCTCTCAGTAACGGTGCTGTCGTCTGCATACCCAAAGGTGCCGGGTTTTAGCAGATCGTTAATATGCAGCAAGAATAAAGTTGCCGAGAGTACCGACCCCTGAGGGACCCCGGCATTAATTTCCAAGTAGTCCGACGAGCAGCCATCGATAACCACTCGAATGGACCGATCTCTCAGGAAGTCTGCAATCCATTCACACAGACCACCGGGCAAACCGAATGAAGGAAGCTTAGCAATAAGGCTTTCGTGCCAGACCCTATCAAAAGCCTTCGAGATGTCTAGGGAGACGGCAAGCGCTTCCCCGTGCCTCTCGATAGCCTCACTCCAGATGTGAATGGCATACGCTAGAAGATCCCCAGTAGACCGATTTCGGCGGAAGCCGTATTGGCGATCACTAAGGATATCGTTTACTTCTAGGTATGCCAGGAGCTTAGTATTGAGTACACGTTCCATACTCTTACAGAGTATGGAGGTTACAGATATGGGTCTGTAGTTGGCCGGGTCAGCTCGACTGCCCTTCTTGGGCACGGGCTGTACGTTAGCCTGCTTCCAAGCATTCGGCACTTTTCCAGCCTCATATGAAAGACGGAATAGGCGTGTCAAGATCGGAGACAGTTCAGGCGCACAGGTTCTAAGAACAAGTGCTGGTATTCCGTCAGGGCCGCTAGCCTTGTTCACGTCAAGGTTTCGCAGCACCCTACGGACGTCCTTCTGATGGGTACGAATGTCCGACATACTCGTCTCGCATCCATCAGGAGGAGGAGGGGGCCGCGAATCACCAGGATTCAGACGTGAAGATTCCGCAAAAAGAGAGGCAAATAAATTTGCTTTCTCCTCAGCGGAGTGGGCCAGTGACCCGTCGGGTTTCAGCAGTGGTGGCAGTGAGGGACGGCAGAAGTTCGACTCGACCGACTTAGCCAGAGACCAAAACGCTTTACTACCTGCTGGGTAAGAAGCAAGTTTGGTCCCTATTCGGCCAATGTGATCGAACCGAGCCCTTCGCAACACCATCTTGCAGGACTTGGCAGCCCTGTTGAAGGCCTTCTTCTTCTGACCCACGTCACTCGCCTTACGCGATCGAGCGTCGACCCAAGCCAGGTACGCCCCATGTTTAAGCGCGTCGGCGCGCTTACATTCGGCGCCAAACCATGGCAGGTCTTCGCTAGACATTGTTACGTCAGTGAACGGAATGTAGTACTCCATTCCCCGACGCAACACATCCGTCACGGCATCCGCACACGACGATGGATCAGTCGAAGAAAAGCAAGTAGGCTGCCAAGGATAGCATGCAAAGAAAGATCGCATGCCATCCCAATCTGCCGACCTGTACCGCCAAACCCGCCGGGTGCCCCTTGGGCTGGGATCGGGCGGGGAATAGACGGACACAGACTTCACCAGACAGTGGTCGGAACTACCCAATGGTGATGCTATCGACACAGATTATCTGTCTGGATCTGTTGTCAGCAGAAGGTCCAAGCAATTCGCCGTGTGCGAATCAACATCCGGTACCCTCGTTGCCCCCTGGACCAGCTGGGTGAGGTTTAGCGCTAGCGCAAGCTTACGCATCTCCCGTCCAGCATGATCAGTGCACTGGTATGGGAAGAGCCACTCCTGGTGGTGGGCATTAAAGTCCCCCAGTAACACTAATTGGGCAGAAGGGTACCGCTGCTGTGCTGCATCAGCCGCCTCACTGAGGTACTCTGTGAGCCTGGTTGCCTCCTGATCTCCACTGTGCGAACGGTAGACACAGGCGTAGATAATTTTATCCAGACCTGTGTCCACCAGAACCCAGAACGTTGTGAATCTTGAGTCCTCAAGGTTACGGAGACGCCGACAGCAAAGATCGTCACGGGCGTACATACATACGCCCGCCCGTGGTCTAAAATTGTGCTCCAGGGTGAATCCTGGGTAAGACAGGTACGACACGTCTGACGGACTCGCTATCTGCGTCTCCGTAAGGAAAAACAGCGCTGGTTTCTCAGCCCCAGGTGGTAGTGGACTGCAGAGAGATTTGAGTGCGGTGTGGTGAGGTGCACTTTGTGGGGGAGGGGGTGCAGCCGCTGTTTAAAACTAATCTTCCTTTTCCTTGACGTCTTTTATGGTTTTATAAGAGTGAACGGAGGAGAGGAGTTGGAAGTGAGACGAGGTTCCACGCAGCTAACCTTCAGACACGCACTAAAAGGACAGCATCATTGGGGTACTAGTCTGGAGACTGCGGGGACGCCCGAGCCCCCCCGGAATGTCCATCGGGCCCTCCCCATCTGGTCGCCAACCAGCACGATGGCGCATTTCGGGATTTTTCGACAGTTGGCGGGGCAGCCTTTCGTGTGTGGCTGGCACACTACTTGGGCCCCCAACTACCTGCGGTCGGCCAGCGGCGCACCGTGCCTCGGATCCCGCTACCCTCCGCGACTAGTCTCCCGATAAATCCCTAACAGAAACTACTCATATCTATGGTCAGACTTCCAACAGTCACTGCGTCAACTATTGTCCCCATTTCAATGTTACCTTGATCTGCAATGTGTCGATAAGAAGGCTGGTGACTTATTACCGTGTTTTGTAAGTCACATTCTGATGTTAATGGCTGCTCAAAAAAGCAGCTTAAATTGTAGCTTTCGTTATGTTTTTTACTATCTCTCACGGAGTTTATATCTATTTCTTTAGATGATGTTCTTGTTAAGCCTTTTCTTAAACCAAACGACCCATATCGCTTTCTATACTGTGGAGAATAGAATGTACAAGTAATCGATTTGTCACTCTTATTATGTTCTAAAGCGCCTACAGATTTGTACATATTAATTTTATGCGTGGCTAATGACAACTCTTTTTTTAAGGCGCTATTCTCAATATTCAAACTGTCTATCTCAGAGTTTGCTATTTGCAGTTCCTCATTTATTTTTACAAGTTTATCGTTGAGTTCTGTCACATCATTTCTCATAGTGACGTTGTTTGGTAAACTTTGATAAGATATGTTTAAATCAAAGTCACTGTCATGCAAATCTAAACTTGACCAGCGACCTCTTCTTTGAGTGTTGACATTTTGCCTATCTTCCATTTTCAAATATTGTGTAGTAATTTACCACACAAGGTTTTGATAACAATTCAAAAAGTACTTCACGATGGCCGGGCTCGAACCTACGACCGTACACAGAAATCGTTTCCAATGTCGGGCAGTTCTGCAACGCGCCAACGCGACCGATACAATGTTAATCGAAATCCGGCCTCAGTACCAGCAACAAAACTGTTGTACCGACTTTTTGGTTCTTGTAGTTAACACTAAGTAAAACTAGATGGCACTATTTAGAATTCACTGCTAGCCGAGTAAGTTTGAATAAAAAACGGAATTTTCAACCTTTTTTCTGCAGTCTTCTTCAGATAATACTAATTTATCTCACAAAGTCTTGCTGTAAGGTATTTTTCTGTGTTTACGGAAGCATATTCAACTATGTTTATACTTGGAATTGTTTGTATTATTTTCAAATTTTGCACCTTTCCGTAGTACACACAAAACTGTTTCAGTTCATATTTTCGATTAAACTTTTCGTCCGTCCAACACTATCACTTATTTATCGACCCCTTTTGGGTTGTTTTATATTGTTAGCAAGTCAAACAAGCACTCTTTCTATTTTTAATTATTATTGAAATACTGAGCTAATGTTTACGTCATGACACTCAACTGACAGCTGAGATATTGAGATATTGTGGAAGTTAAGGCTGCTATCTTGAATTTTAGGAGTAAATGCTCACCTGGATGGGACACCATCTCATCCAAGTTATTGCAGAGTGTTATAGATATTGTGGCTCCAGTTATTGCTGATCTCATAAATCGTTGCTTTGATACAGGTGTCTTTCCTAAAGCACTAAAAAAATCAATTGTAAGCCCCATATATAAGGCAGGGGATACAGGCTGTGTCAACAACTATAGGTCCATCTCTATTCTTTCTTCACTGTCTAAAGTATTCGAACGCACGATTAATTATAAATTAATACAATTCTTAGAGTCTAATAAATTACTTGCCGACTCACATCATATAGTTTTCGAGCACGCAAATCCACTGATGAGCCTGTTCACACTTTTACTGATTTTGTGGTTAAAAACATAGACAATAACAAAAAGTTTCTGACCATCTTTCTCGATCTAGCCAAGGCTTTTGACATAGTCTCTATCCCCACCCTAATTCGTAAATTAAATAATATGGGCATACGGGGAAAAGAATTGTTATTAATAACTGACTATTTATTGGATCGTACACAGCAAGTTAAGATCGGTAACCACTTGAGTAATGAACTTCCTATCGAGTATGGAGTTCCTCAGGGAAGTATTCTTGGCCCCACTTTGTTTTTATGCTATATAAATGAGCTATGTCAGCTTAATCTTGAAAACTGCAAAATAATATCGTATGCAGATGACACAACTCTTACTTTCACGGGAAATTCTTGAGAAGAAGTATATTCTTTAGCTCAAAAAGGTCTGAACACGGTCTGCCACTGGCTCGCTGCAAACTCGCTCACACTTAACGCAGATAAAATCAAAGTACATACCTTTTGCAATAAGAAGCGCTGGAACCTTCCTACAAGACAAGCCTCCCATTTATGTTCATCAGTGTTCATTTCCTCCTTTGAATCAATGTAGCTGTTGGCAACACAACATTTAGTTTTTATAATCTGTACTGTGACTGCTGTCAATCACTTGTCAAAATAAGAAAAATAAAATGTAGCACACGTTATTCGAAGATCCCCATTTTAATTTAGAAAAATAACTAAACAAGTTTCCCATCATGGTCCTTCGAGCTAAAAAGTAGTTAGTCCAGCGCAGGAAAAGTGTTTATGTGTGTGAATTGGATACAGGCTCCAGAAAATACCCACGCCACCGGTCGGAACGAACAGGAACGAGCAAGTCCATTTTTCGTATTTCAAGGAATTCAAGGGCAAGTCCAAAACGTTCCAGAAAGTCAGATTGACACGTTTGAGTGTTCTGTGAAGATATCCATTCGTCGTTGGTTCATGTTGCAAGTTGCAACTGCAAGCATATTACGATTTCCGGGAACGCCGACATAAATTCGTCGCCGCACCAAGCAACACGCATCTGATTGGCTCACGCGACCCGCCGAGCCAACCAGCGACGGGCGAGCATCGGGTGAGTCCATTGCGCTCAAACAACTGGCGCTGCCGAGCCGACACGGCCGGATGGTACTCGGAAGTGCTTCAAACGAAAAAATCACAACGCGTCCCAACCGCCATATTTTTTCACTTGTTGTGCAGAAAGGTTATACAAAAACGTATTGTCTTGTTCTTACACAGTCAAGATAATTTCAGTTAAATACAAGTTACAATTTACAACACTGACAACCGATATATATTGTTGTAGTGGCAATTTCGTTTGCAAAACAAGTTTTCAGCCCTCCAACAATGGAAGACCAAGTTAAGTCGCTCGTCAGGAAACGAACGTCCATCAAAGGCTCCATAACGAAGATTGAAAACACCTTCAAAGACAAAGCGGCATGCAAGGAGTTCTCCAAACAAGCGTTACTACTAAAAGAAGAGCGTCTTTGGAATGCCTTCCTAAAATACGAAGAATATTCTTTGGAAATATGCGCTATAGAACCCGGCCTCGATGCCGACGATGATATAGAAGAGCAATACTTCAAAACGCTCACCCTCATTAAGGGGTTGCTGGATGATTGTGATATCGAATGTAAAAAAGAGTGTATTACGAAATTTAATACCAAGTTAACAACAATCAATGAACCAACCTACTCGGGTAAGTACTCAGAGTTCAAGCCGTTATACAACTCTTCGATTCGCTCGTACATAACAACCACAATTTGGATGACGTGCAAAAGTTTTTCTATTTACGTAATTTTCTACGAGAGGAACCTCACGATCTGGTTAAAAATCTCACCTTGTCTACTGAGAGTTACCATGAGGCCAGGAAAATCCTCTTCAATAGATACGACAATAAATATAAAATTACAAATGAAAATATACACATTTTGTTAGATATTATACCTATAAGTAAGTCTACAGCACGTAATTTAAGAAATTTTGTATCTGTTATAAAGCAACAACTAGCTGCCTTAAAAAACCTAGGTTATTCGGTTGACTAATGGGACCCTACAGTACTTTGCATTCTGACCAGAAAGTTAGACTTATTATGCAGTAGGTAATTCCAATTAGATCGAGTACAAGATCCTACTATCAAGTTTGCTACATCTAAAAAAGTATGTGAGATTTGTTTAAATATTCATAATAAAAAATGCACATATCACTTTAAATGTGATGTCTGCAAGGAAGGGCATAACACATTGCTCCACGAAGATAAACCACCGTCTCCAATAACATTGATGTCTGAGGCTGCATCCGAGCAGGTACTGTTGCACAGGTAAAACTGTTAGCGAGCAATGGTTCATGTCAAGGCTCTTCTAGATACTGGTTCGCAGGCATCTTTTGTGGCTAAAGAACTTGCATATTTATTAAAATTACAAATTGATTACATTGATTACAAATTGATTTGCCAATACCGATAACCGGAGTGTTGGCTGTGTTGGCTGTAGCCAATACTCCGGTTATTGGTATTGGCAATAATTTAAATAAATTAAAGGAGAAGGTCAATTTAGAAGTACATTCCCTCACTCAAAATTATAAAATTTCAGTCACATGTTACTTATTGGACAAAATAACTTCAAAGTTACCACAAAGAAAGTTTGATTTACTTAATTTAGTTTTACCTCCCAAAATTATGTTAGCTGACAAGAAGTTCAATGAGCCAAGTAACATACACATTCTATTAGGTGCTGACATATTTTTTCAGATACTGCTGCCGCCTGAGCCTCGAGTTCTTCCATCCAGCTCGGAGGCAGCTGATGGCAGCGTCACATCTGAGGCTCCATTATTAAATACAAGACTTGGTTAAGTAATTGCAGGTAATACACCTACACAACACACAGAACCAGTTATTACATAATTTTGCAAAAAATGTGATTTTGATTTACATAAATCTATTGTTGAGTTCTGGAAGTGTGAAAGTGTTGCAGAAACCTTTTTGGAGACACATTCTGAGCATGACTTATGTGAAAAGAAATTTTGTGAAAATGTTGAGCAAGATACAAAAAATAGTAAAATTCAAGTAGTCTTGCCATTGATGTTACCATTAGAATCAAGCTTTAGAAGATTCATTATACTTAGCATTAAAAAGATTCCATAACTTAGAAATTAGATTTAAAAAAGATTCTAATCTTTATATGTTGTACAAGGAGTTTATTCATGAATATTTAAAACAAGGTCATGGTACATTAATTGATATCAGTCAATATAACTTGTCTACTGATCCAGTTTTCTTTTTGCCACATCACCCTGTACTTAGGTTGGATAAAAAGACTACAAAATGCAGGGTTGTATTTGATGGTTCCATGAAAACCAATACTAAAACATCTTTGAATGATTTATTACTTAATGGTCCTGTAGTACAAAAAGAATTAGTAGATGTCTTAATGCTTTTCAGAGTTGATGAATATTTTTTTATAACTGACATCAAAATTATGTTTAGAAATATAAAAGTACATTCAAAGCACAGGTCATTACAAAATATTCTATGGAGAGACTCTCCAAGCGAAAGTGTTAAATGTATTCAACTAAACACAGTTACTTATGGCTTAAAGAGTTCATCCTATTTGGCAACTCGATGTTTAAAAATGTTGGCAGAACAGTACCAAAGTGAATACCCTGTAGCTGCTTTTATCATAAACAATTGTACCTATGTCGATAATATTCTTTTTTCTGAAAAATCATTAGCTAAGTTGTCAGAAGCGAAAGAACAACTATGCTGTTTGTTAAGTTTTGGATGTTTCCTATTACATAAATGGGTTTCAAATTCACCAGACCTATTGAAAGAAATACAAAAAGATCAACAACATTTTGATGACATTGATCTAGAGAAAAACAACTTATCTTTAAAAACACTAGGTATGAATTACAATATTAAGTTAGATTCATTCATTATATCGAGTCCCAAAACTATTGATAGCAAGCCTCAATCTAAACGTGAAATTCTTAGCTTCATAAGTGGATTTTATGACCCACTGGGTCTTGCTGGACCTATTGTGGTAAGCGCCAAGGCCATAATGCAACGCTTATGGCAAGAAAAGTTGGAATGGGATTCAGTGCCTAGTTGTGAACTGCTACAGCTTTGGCACAAGTTTTGTAATAGCTTGCTTACAATGAAACCAAAGCTTATACCGCGACATATAAGTATGCATGACACAAGCATCACACAAATTATAGGGTTTGCTGATGCATCTAGCAATACTGGTTATGGTTGCTGTGTATATTTAAGAGTTGTGGATTCAGTAGGCAATGTCAAGATATCTTTACTTTGCTCGAAATCACGAATAAATCCTATTAGTCAGAGTTAATCAGTTCCTCGACGAAACGACGAAACTTAAAGCAGCCTTGTTGCTTGCAAAGCTTGTCAGTAGAGTTTATAATGTATTGACTGTAAAAATGTATACAGGATGTGATACTTTATTCTGATTCACAAATAATATTAGCTTGGCTTAAAACTATCATAAATACTCTTAAGGCTTATACAGCGAATCGTGTTAAGGTCTTCTCACAACTTACACAAAAATACACATGGGCATATGTTAACTCGAACGAGAACCCAGCCGATTGTCAGAGCCGAGGAGTCATGCCAGACGAGTTAGCCAATCACGACTTATGGTGGAAAGGCCCACCGTTTCTGAAGTCACGTGAGTACCAGCCACAATTAAAGTTTATTTTGTCACAGGATTTACGAGAGGTTAGCGTCCACTCTGCATGCCTAAACGCAATGTTTTGTACTACTTCTGTTGACAAATTGTTATGTCTTGATTTTCTTGAAAGATTTTCTAATATAAATAAAATGATTAGAGTTTTAGCTTACATCTTACGTTTTGGTCAGAATGCAAAGTCTAAAATCTCTAAAAATAAACTTAATTATATTACAACTCAGGAACTTCATTTGTCATTGTCAATGATTGTAAAATATGAACAACAAAAGTAATTCTCAGAAGAAATACATGTTCTAAAATGTAATAAAACAAATGTTAAAGGTAACTTAAAACCATTATGTCCGTTTATCGATGACAGGGGTTTAGTCCGTGTGGGTGGTCGATTACAAAATGCACAGAAAAATCCCATTGTTTTATACACCTACCTTATACACAGAAACATACCTAAGGATTCGCGTATCACTAACTTAATTATAACAAGTGAACATTTAAAAAACCTCCATGCGGGTCCAAAGCTCGTTCTGTCATCGATAAACCAAAGATTCTGGATTGTGAACGGTCTCAGACAAGTTAGAAAAGTGTTACATAAGTGTACTGTTTGTTTTAGACTAAAAGCTGAATTAGCAAAACAGTTAATGGGTTCTTTGCCGCCAGATAGAGTCAATGTATGTCGCCCCTTCCAAAAGGTTGGTTTAGATTATGCTGGTCCGATCCCACTAAAAATAGCCAGGATCAGAAAAACTATAATCTCAAAAGGTTACATTTGCTTGTTTGTGTCATCATCATCATCATCATCATTTCAGCCGAAAGACGTCCACTGCTGGACATAGGCCTCCCCCAGGCGTCGCCACATTGACCGATCCCGTGCGTCTCGCATCCAGCGCCTTCCCGCAACCTTAACCAGGTCATCAGTTTGTGTGCTTTGAAACAAAAGCCATCCATTTAGAGCTGGCCTCTGATTTGAAAACAGAGACTTTTATAGCCTGCCTAAATAGATTTATATCACGACGTGGACTGCCCACAGACATATATAGCGACAATGCTTCAACCTTCAAATGCGCAAAGAACCAATTAAACGAACTACATAACTTGCACAACTCACCAGTTCACCAAAGACAAGTTTGTCAATTTTCAGCTCAAAAGAGAATTAATTTAAATTTTTTGCCTTGTTACTCACCTGTCTTCGCTGGACTGGCAGAAGCTGGTGTCAAAAGTGTAAAATACCACTAAAAGAGAGTGTTACTAAAGTCTATTCTTACTTATGAAGTATACTATCCTTTGCCAAATTGAGTCGAGTTTAAACAGCAGACCTCTCATGCCATTATTTAATAATCCAAATGATTATTCTTGTATAACCTCAGGTCATTTTTAATAGGAACCGCTTTAAATAAATATCCTGAACCTAATGTAAACATAGTAAAACAATCTCAATTTTGGAAAATTTGTAATGTGATAATAATGTCATTCTGGAAGGTTTGGAGTAAGCACTATTTAAATTTGCTACAATCTCGCCCTAAGTGGCAAGACACGCAACCTAATATAAAAGTAGGAACATTAGTGATTCTTAAGGGATGACAACTTGTCACCATTATACTGGCCCTTAGCCAGAGTCATAATAACTTACCCAGGTAAAGATTGTAAAGTAAAAGTAGTTGAAGTCAAGACTGCATATGGCCATACACATAAAAGAGCTGTAATGAAAGTTTGTGTATTACCACAGGATTGTAGTGGTGCTAATTAATAAGCCAAAATTCTTAGTTTAATATTTCCTTTTTTATTAAAATTTGTAACTTTTTAGTTTGAAAGTTTGTTGTTCTATCGTTGGAATGTAGTGGTGAATAAGATAAGCACTTAGTTTAGTTTCCTTTTATTATAATAAATGTAAGTAATAAAGAGAATAATAACAGTACCTATAAGTTACATTGTCAGTTGTAAATTTAATTTGACTAAGAGGTGTTTTAATTTTTTGTACACTTTAATATTAAGTTCTCAATTGATTTTTCAGTTGCCCCGGCAATATGTTGGCAACACAACATTTAGTTTTTATAATCTGTACTGTGACTACTGTCAATCACTTGTCAAAATAAGAAAAAATAAAATGTAGCACACGTTATTCGAAGATCTGAATTTTAATTTAGAAAAATAACCAAACAAGTTTCCCATCAGTACCTGCTCAACTATACAGCCAACACAAAGTATTTGTTACTTGGGTGTAATCATTGATAAAAGATTGTCCTTTGACGAACACATTCACAACTTATCTAAAAGAGTACGAAAACTTATTTATATCTTTACACAGCTTAGACATGTAGCAAGTGGTAAAACACAAAAAATGGTATACATTGCCATTGTTCAATCTATCTTGATATATTGTGTAACAACATGGGAGGTACCGTCAAAACTAAAATGTTGGAAATAGAGAGGGCCCAAAGGCTGATTCTGAAAGTTGGCCTTTCTAAACCACGAGTCTACCCCACTACCACACTATATCAGGAAGCTGAGGTTTTAACTGTCAGTCGGCTTTACATCCTCTTTACTGTTGTCCGGCAACATTCAGATCCACCCTCTTTTATTCTTTCTAAATTAACTACTAGGAAGCATTACGACGTATGTAGCACCATTAAATGTAAAACTGGCTTTGCCCAAAAATTTTATACTTTCCGAGGACCCGAACTCTATAATAAATTAAATAAAGAATTAGATTTTTTTCCATTACAATAAATCTAAATATAAACTAACGTTAACTAAATGGCGACTAAAGTTGGACTACACAAAAACAGAAGAGCTGCTCGTCATAAAAACGTAAATATATCCTACCAACACCATACTTTTTGAACCCACTCATATAACTTATCACTCTCTCAACACCACACACACAAACACACACTCACACACATAAACACAAACTCTCATATACATACACCGACACTCTTACTTCACATAATAAAAAAAGAAATATATCTAATCTGAAAATTGGTGTTCCTAAAAATAAATAAATAAGAAATAAAACCTTACAATTAAATGTTTGCACTTGTAACATAAAAATAAATTACTTTTGCTAAGAATTTTCTAGCTATAATAGTAGGTTTTGATGATATGTATAATTAGTTTGTTAAAAAAAAAATTGCCTTTAGGGGGGAGTCTCTAGTGTCCTGAAATACAGGTTACGACTTAGCTCAGGCACCAGTCACCCGCAAATAACTATGTGGCATATCGTTATTATTATTTTTCCGTTTTTGAGTTTTTAGTTGATAAGTGTTATTTATGGAAGAAAAATAAAGATGATTTTGATTTTTGATAAAGTATTAAAGAAATATCAGGTAAATTCATAATTTTTTTAAATAGGAACATGATTCTCACATACTTACAAATATTGCAAACATAGGTAAAATGCCTAATTCAACAAAAACGGAACAGTGAGTGAGTCAATTTCATTAAAAAAAAATACAATAATTATTAACAAATTTGATTTTGTCTAATCTAAAGATTGCCCTATGGAGCAGGACCAGCATGTTTCCAAGCATTCTTATCTTGAATATAATCATCTAATTTGTAATATGCTATTGTTTACAAAGTGTGCTTTTAACTAAAGTTAAAAATTTACTTTCATTTACTTTTAATATATCACAAAGTATTTTATTATAGAATTTAACACTGAACCCCATGAAAGATCAGTGTACTTTAGCTAGTCTATAAGATAGTTGGTCTTACTTATGTTTATTTCTCGTATTACAATTGTGTCTATCACTGACTTTACTAAAGAGATGTATATTTTTCCTTACATACATAATATTTTCATAAATGAATTGGCAAGAAACTGTCATAATATTAATCTTTTTAAATAGTTCCCTAAGAGATTTTCGACTTAACTTATATATGGCTCTGACAGCTCTCTTTTGCAATATAAATATGGATTCAATGTCAGCCGCTCAACCCCACAGTAAAATACCGTATGACATAATGCTGTGAAAGTAACAATAATAGACCAAACGCGCGGTTTCTACACTGTTAACCAGTCTTATCTTTCTAACAGCATAAGCAGCTGAGCATAGCCAACCCGTAAGAGATGTTATGTGAGGACCCCATTGCAATTTGTCGTCTAGAGTGATTCCCAGGAAAACTGTTTGATTTACAAAGTCCAGCTTTTCGCCTTTTAATATGATGTAGCATTCGGTACTTCTAACATTCGGCAACGTGAATCTAATGTATGTTCTTTTTTCATTTAGTTCCAAATTGTTTGCCGTGAACCAATTTTGGACCTGATGAATGGAGTTATTCACATCATTAAGATTTTGTGACCGCCGATCTATTTTATATATCAAAGAAGAGTCATCAGCAAACAACACCACCTTCGGTTGATTTAGTAGTAATTGGGGTAAATCATTAATATAAACTAAAAAGAGGAATGGATCCAATATCGAGCCTTGAGGAACACCCATTGCCATTTCAGACCCTAGTGAGTTTACGCCGTTTACCTGAACTTTAACTTGTCTGGCTTTTAAATATGATGTAAGTAACTCAAGGGCTATATTTCTAATTCCATAGTGCTCGAGCTTCAACAATAGTGTCTCATGGTTAACGCAATCGAACGCCTTCGAGAGGTCGCAAAAGATTCCAATGGCGTCTTTTGCTTCCTCCCAGGCGTTAAAGATGTTCTTTATTAGGGTCTCTATCGAATTAGAAACGGAGTTTAGCAAAGCTTTAGGTAAGCTAAAGTCATTTTAAGGAAGTATGGACATTTTGGGTAAAAACCGATACTATTTACAAAAAAAAATTTGACCAATTATTGAAAACGTAATCTAGCAAGTGTTACACCATTTTTGAATCCTTATTAAATGCGCCAATTTTTCATGTTACTTGCCAAACTAGCGTAGTACATTTTTTTTTCAGTACAGTCAGTTAAAGTTGGGCGAAATAGTAAATTTGAATAATTTGGTTTTGAAAAAGTTTAATTTTCTTCTAAGTAGGAGGAGTTGGCTTTGAATTTTAGGCAAAAATCTACACAAGCATTATTCAAGATAACATAATAATAAAAAAATTAGATAAATTATGGGATTTGTAGCAATTGGAGTTAAAGAACCATTACAGGGATTTATTTTTTTAGTAAATTTTAAAGTGAACATAATTTTTTAAAAACATGAGATAGATTTTTTTTCGTATTTTTCTGAGAACTGTTATAACTTGGTCTATCACCCATTTACGGCTTGACGTCGATTTCTGGGACACCCTGTATATTTATAGTTGGTCATAAAAGATGCAATGTTTGTTAAAATGTCGCAACAATTGCTTGAGCATTAACTTTTCGAAGATCTTACTGAGAACCGGCAGAATTGACACTGGCCTATATTATTGGCTTCTTTGCTATCCCCGGATTTAAAGAATGGAACGACTTTACTGTATTTTATGAGCGACCGAAACCCCTTGATCGACACTTGTGTTAAATATAAAAGCTAAATAGGGTGCAATAGTTTCAATGATGGGTTTACACAATTTTACAGATAGACCCCAAAGATCTTCTGTTGATTTAATTTTAAGATCTTTAAAAGGTTTTAAACGGACATTATTACGGTCAATGAAGTTGCCAAATATACTAGCAATATTATTGATAATGAAGATGTTTATTGCATTACAAATCATTAGACTAGCATTGGGACGTGATGATTCACTTTTATGCTGTTCAGCTGTACTAGGCTTTTACCACCCACTTTAAAAGTGCTACTCGTATTCCACAACAAAGGGCGCTAAACACAGCTCAAAGCTGTATAACTGGTTTACGGTGCATTTTAATGGTAAAATTGTATGCTATTAAGCAGCATTAGGCATTATCTTACTACTATTGTACTAACTGTAACTATTGTAGACCCTAAGGTACTAAAACAGGTGAAAACTGTATAGCGGATTGACGAAGCATTATAATGGTTCTTGTTTATGCTACTAATTAAAAATACTATTGTAGATTAAAATGCACTAAAATCTGCCGAAATCTGTACAGCTGCGTTGTGGTTTGTTGCTCTAAAACCATTGGCAACAAAAGCATTTTGATATGCCACTATCCAACCGTTACAGAATGTAATGTATCATAATGCAATGGAATAGCATTTTAACTAAGGAATAGTAAATTGTCCGTATAAACTTTATACGGACAGTTTACTATTCGTTGGTTAAAATGCTTCCTGTGTTAGTTTGGGGGTAGTTCGCAGTCTGATAAGGACTAAGCCTGAGTTGACGGCACGTTATATTCCAAGCACGCCTCAAAGAAATGTTAGCAAAAACTGACGGAGTCCGCTAGAGCTGATGCTTGTCAGGGTCGCGGATAAATTTGAAATAGATTTACCACGGCCCTGGCACAAGCAACTGAAGGAATACGGCTGGGTTTTAGTCAGTAAAAGTCTAACACCTCCCGCTTCACCCAGAGCGGGCGAAGTTATTGGATGAAAAAAAAAATATATGGGTCGTGATCCCCAAAGGGGTCCCGAGCTCTTGCTCGAGAGGTGGCGGTTGCAAACTAGGGACCCTAAACAAATAACATTCTATCATTGAAAGCTTGGCAATAGCGATTTATAAAAAATGGTATGGAAATGTCAAACGCTATCGAAATGTCTCGTAATCAGGCCTATGCCATTTTGGCATTCCGACCATCGCCTTCGTTGTACCAATTTCTTCGAAAATCTTCTAAACGCATGGGAACTACTTATGTTTCGGGAAGATGCTAACCACAAATGAAGTTTTGCGACGAAAAAGGAATGCGCTCGCCGTCTCGCTGCATTTTTACGAACCAAAGTGGTCGCGATTTTGTTAACTTAAAAACACTGGTGTACAAGAAGTACAATAAGTAAGTACTTTTATCAAACTTCATTAAGAAATTGGTGTGAAATTAATATATAGGCCATAAGTCGATATTACAGATAGCTATAAAAAGTCGGCCATTAGAAGCAGATGCCTTGACCCTGTGCCCATAAAGTGAACGTAAGGAAGTTTTACGACTGGACTCCGTAATTGATTCCGCCTTGTGTTATTGTAGCTTAGATCAGATATATCGGAGCGTATTTTCTTTTACAAATGTTAAAAATACACGGAAGAAATGTTTTTATAAATGGTACAAATACAGATGATATGTAAATATACCTAAAATCTCCACCAGATAACAAAAAATAAAAGTTATTGATCCAACTTTATACCAAATAGTATAATTACGTAACTTTTAAATATGATTTTTGTTTATGGATATATTTTGGTCTCAAATAAAAAAGGTACAGTACAATTATTATCTTATTGTCCCTCAACAATCAACGCAATTCCGAATACAAGGAATGCTAATTTCCATGTCCATCAATTTTTAGATTTATCGTGTACCTATAATAATTTCAATTCAGAACTAAACTAAGTACTTTCTTTATTGTTGTTTTGTTTTATTTCCCGTGTGAAAATAACAGCTTAAGAAGCTTTTCTCTCATTTTTAAAATAAATTATATTTGTTTAAAAGAGTATTAACAACTCTATATACTTCCAAGTTGATTGAGAGCGTCCGGTCTGAACCAACTGAAAGACATCCGACGACTAAAGAAACACCAGGTTTGCCGAGGGACATTAACAATATATTTGTACTGCATAGGCGTAGAAACATTTTTTTTCATCACACTTGCACGTAAACAGTATCTAAACATACAGGTTAACTTAGCCGTAATGCCCCTTGGGTTTCATGACAAAAAGAAAGCTCGAGGGTTATATAAGAGCTTTCTTTTTGTCATGAAACCCAAGGTCGGTAAGTAATATTTTTTCTATAATAATGCAAGTTCAAGCAAGGAGTTTACACGCAATTGAAAAATTGTCTTAAAATGTTATCTAAACAGGAATGTCTTTGCAATCTAACTACATGTTACTTAAATACTCAACAAATGTTCTTAATAATCGATTTTAATAGTTATTTGTATCAAAACATCGGATTTATTTAATTCTTTTTACACTCTGTCATGGCTGTATACCTACGTAAGTATTTGCTCTTAACGTTTCTGAACGAAACACTGCAAACACATCTGTGGTGTGGGCAAAAATTCGCCAACCGCTTAAAAAAAAGTTCACGTATTTTGTAATAACAGCTGTGCTGACTTGTGTATTAAAGCTATAATTCATAATTATTACTGGCAAATGTGATGAAAAACATTGTATGTTTGACGGGCGGTACGGTAAATTACGAACTTCGACTCAGAAAACCCTCAGTTTTGACTTCGGGCTTCTACTAGAACCTCGATCGTAATTTCTTACTTACCGCCCTTAATAAACAATGAACTAATCCGTTTAAACCATGTAAATCGGTCCGCGTTTATGAAATAATAACTCATTACTTGCCCCACACTGGTCCCGCTAGGTGGATTAAGGCCTATTCCCTCTGACAGAGAGGAGGCCTGTGTCCCAGCAATGGGAACGTTAAAAAGCTGATGATGATGATGAACTCATTAATGAGTGCCAAGTGAAAGAAGAAAGAAAATATATTTATTAAAGGGTCAAGGACGCCACTTAACGCAATACATATGTTTTGACCTTGTCAGGGACACTGCTTTTACATTTTTTTCGTATCGTTTTGAAATATTGGAATACATTGGTAGAGAGGTGTTAACGACTTTTAAACTTCTGAATAATTTAGGATTGCCTACTACCAACTAGACTAAACGATAAGCAATGTTGATTTAAGCTCATAAAAGCGTTATTATCACAATACCTAAATATTATGGGCGTAACACCTGGGACTCATTAAAAATCACGAACGCTGTCGTCGGTACATTTTTTGGTTTGACAAAAGCCTCTTCAACAATGACCTTCATTCTTCAATACATAGATTACAAAATATTAAAAAAACATCAATAATACTAAAAGGTACCCTATTGCGTCTTTCCTCGAAGAAGTCTTAATAAAATGATGTCCGAATTTCTGTCTGTCACCTAAATAAAACGACTTTGTCTTATTGCCGTCACATTTCTTCAAATAAAAATGCAGTGTCATGTTTCCATCGAAATAAACGCTACGTTGCTGAGTTGTGGAGGCTAGATAAGCAGTCATGATAAATACTGGTACTAAACTGTATTCAGTTAGTCTGGAAGCCAACTCCAACATAGTTGGGAAAAGGGTAGGCAAATTGAAAGACCGGCGACACTTGAGCAACATGCTCAACTAACTAGTGCGACTGTGGCACGTCTGTACAAACCTTAAGTAGGTCACGCAGACGCTACCCAAATGCTGTAACCACATGATGTGTCTAATATTGTTTGTTGTGCTTATTCCGCTACAGCCTGGCGGTATTAATAGGACCAATTGCTGGGATTTGAATACAATACCGTTTGCGTAAGGCGAGTGGACCGTGTTGGTTCCTATTTACTATTCGTACTGTGATAGGTTACTGAACCACACGACACAGTTATTTAATTAGACTCAGCATGTCAATCAGTTTATTGCCTTCAATTTGCTACAGATAAAATTGAGACAATATGTAGAAACAGAGAAGATAGGAATTCAATCATAAAGTTACATAAAATTTGGTGTAACCATTTTCAGTTTTTTCCATATGCAGTTTGAATTTTAAACTATACTACTGCAAACACACGCTTAATGAAATGCTTGCAACAAGAAAAAAATGCTGCATAAAAACTCACTCTTTGTCGAACGTTGAACCTCAAATTCAGAACCTATGAACAGTGTTTCTCTTGTGCTAATCAATAATGGCCTCTACGTCCGTTGCACGATTTCCAATGCCTTTTTATTTTTTCCCCGAGTGTACAATTGTACTTATGCGTTCTAGCATCGCGTGAGTTTCTGCTTTTCTCACTGGGAAAAAGATGGGAATCCAATTCAGTTGTATGAAACTGACATTTTCTTCTTTCCCCTAGGAGTCATATGCCTGCCGTGGTTTCAACGATTCTACCGTCTACGTGCAGAATTTCTGCCATATCCAGTACTTGAAAAGTTGTGAACTTGCTTCGACTGTTCGCACTTTAAGTTTCGCTCAAATAGGCATTATACTTGTAAATACACAGATTCTATTCATTTCAGTGTAGTTTATAAGCTATTTCTTGAATATTTCGGCAAATATTTGGGTCTCATTATGTAAGCAAATTGAATTGATAAATAAGCCAAACGTCCGAGCAAAGATCTCAAAATCAAATAAAATATCATTTTAAGCAATTTTATAGGTTTAAAACCAATCAATTTTACTGAAATAATAATATCTGGGCTCCAGACTCTATGATTCGTAATATTAAAGCAAAATGAGACAATACAAATAATCTAATTGAGAATTTAACTGATGGCCAGTTCATGAAAACAGCAGATTTTAAAATAATCCAAGTAAAAGATTTAAAAATAGTCCTTTGAAATTATCTGGAGATACCTACGAGTATAAACACTTAAATACATAAAATGTATGGCTTGGCTAAGCATTTAAAATCCATTATAATCTGTAAACCTGCATCAATAATAGGATGGCCCATTCTTGACAGATTATGATAAAGTATCAATTTGCAATTTGCATTGACTGACCATTATTAAAACGCCGAAAAGCTATCATTAGGTAATAAAATAATTGTAGGCACCATTAACGACCCAATCGTTTGCCAAACCAAATTAAAAGCAAATCTAACTCAGCTTGGATTAAGAAATTTCTTGAACTAACATGTCGGGATTCAAATGAATAAACTGTTTTACTTAGTCAGGCAATCATAGCACATTCCGGACTCCTTAGTTTAAACTCACCAGCTATACGAACCGTCGCTCGGTAATTATCTTTATATTCACCTTTTTCTACTCGCTGGTACAAAGGCACAAAGTAGATATGTGAAGAAGAAGCTTCAATCAAAAAGTGAAAACAGGACGGTATACCTATGCAAACGTAAGTCGATCTGTGTGAAGTGTAAATCTGAGTGAAGGCCAGGCGGCGTTTGTAGATTGTACCTTCCTACTGTTAGGGTTTGTGACTGTTACCATTAAAATTTTTGATTTTACTAATCAATTATTTTAATGGATATTTGTATTAGTAGAGCTTTAATTTTTTATTATATTCGTGATCGCTCTGTGATTGGTTATCGCAAAATGGCGGGAACCAATCAGAGAACTCGCTTCTGCCCGCTAAAAATGGCGGGGTTTGTAAGGTAACTTCCCTTACTCACCAGCCAGCTCAGGGGTAGATATTCTGGATGAGACAATTGCAGGGATGATTTCGCATGAGGTTCGACAGAAGTAAAAGTCTTTATATTTGGTCAACTATTTTAATAATACACAGGCATCACTACTGCATCACAATTTTAAAGGTATCACACTTACTTGTGGATGGTATATAAACTACCCTTTAAACTTAGCATCAGATGTATGATATCACAATCAGCATCGTTCTTTTTGTGCTGATTGCATCCAGTATCTCACCAGCCGAAGTATCATGGGTGTCCGGAGCCTGTTGTTGAATGCGGTGTTGCTGTTCTTATATCATTTCGTTGACCATTTCTAATTGTATTTTATTATATTAAAATTAATCCTAAGGAACCCTGTCGATGGGAAAAATGCAAGATAAGCGTCGTACAAGCACATGTCTCACAAGCATGAAAATATAGTTTAATTCCACTAATACTCACAGCGCTTGCTGGCACATTATATTTTATATTTAGGGCTGTTTCCCTGTCGCCTCCGAGTCATTTTAGATTACTTTTATTCTGTTACTCACTAGGATCTTATTTTTTGGACTCCTTCGGTATCCATTCATAATGAGAAAGAAATGTCACTCTCGTCGGCCATAGACATTGAGCATTTTATTGACCCATAGAGATGTCGTGTCTGTATTTTCTTTAAGTAATTATGTATACCAGAAATTAATAGCCTAGATATGTAGGAAATTGTGTGCTTGTTGAATTATATTAATACACACAATATCTAACAGGTTTTGTAAAGAATTTATAATAATTCCGCCCCCACCTTAACGCCATCTAGTACCAAAGTCGTGAATCTCTTACTAGCTTTCTCTCATAATTGTCATTGCTTCTAGTGCAACTCTGTCAGATGTCGCTGTAAGTCGTTACGGAAATATATTTGTTACAGGTTAACGTGGGCTAACGGAACGTTTGGCCGGTTGCGCCGCCGGCCGCTCTCTTGGGTTTTGGGACTCGACGCGATAGGTTGTGTTAGAATTAATAATATCCTGTAATCTGTTTATAAGAACCTACTGCTAAGTATTGGTTTTTGTATGTTCAGTTCAAGTGAAATATAAGACAGTTTCGTATAATCGTTGTATTTTACTCAACTAAGTCCTGTTCCTGTTGGTGTTTCCCACACTACCCACAGAAAAAGTAATTGCCGCGTATGGATGGCTCAACCATTGCGCAGCGATCGCCAAGCTTGACATGCGCTATCAAAATGTCATGAGGTCTTTCCCATTTTGAAGTTTTGGCAACCGTTGTCACTGATAGGATGTCAGTTTTTCTAAAGTACTTGAAACGTTCGTTTTTGTTGCTCATTTATTGTGAGAAGCTAGTCTTCTTTTATTCTGAGTCGCTGGAGTAAGCTGCAATTAAACATTTAATTAAATTGCGCGTTGTGTTATATTAAACGGTAGGTACATGATTAGTTACTACGGCAATCCAAGAGTTTGAGTAAAATATCGTGTTGTCTCTCAGTTTTACATAGTATTAAAAGTCTGATAATACTTTAAAAAGGGCTTAGAAAGTGTTAAGAAAACCACAATCAAGGTATTTACTCAGAAAACTGTATTTTCTTACAAGGTAAAAAAAATCATGTTCATTCTGTTTTATGATCCTAAACTATATCTAACTCAACTTGGTCAATAATCTCAACATACTCTGTTTGAATCCCCAAAAAAATAAACCTAATATCATGTACTTAGCGTCATTTTAGACATCAAAAGAAAGCCAAATTGACATGATTTCATTTTCATAGCTAACGAAAATTGATTCGCAACACATTATTAACCGTGTCAGTCGGAAGAATCTCTCGCTCGCATTTAAACCGTGTAACAGATATCTGACATATTTTCTATTTGCTAAGCATTTAAAATCCATTATAATCTGTAAACCTGCATCAATAATAGGATGGCCCATTCTTGACAGATTATGATAAAGTATCAATTTGCAATTTGCATTGACTGACCATTATTAAAACGCCGAAAAGCTATCATTAGGTAATAAAATAATTGTAGGCACCATTAACGACCCAATCGTTTGCCAAACCAAATTAAAAGCAAATCTAACTCAGCTTGGATTAAGAAATTTCTTGAACTAACATGTCGGGATTCAAATGAATAAACTGTTTTACTTAGTCAGGCAATCATAGCACATTCCGGACTCCTTAGTTTAAACTCACCAGCTATACGAACCGTCGCTCGGTAATTATCTTTATATTCACCTTTTTCTACTCGCTGGTACAAAGGCACAAAGTAGATATGTGAAGAAGAAGCTTCAATCAAAAAGTGAAAACAGGACGGTATACCTATGCAAACGTAAGTCGATCTGTGTGAAGTGTAAATCTGAGTGAAGGCCAGGCGGCGTTTGTAGATTGTACCTTCCTACTGTTAGGGTTTGTGACTGTTACCATTAAAATTTTTGATTTTACTAATCAATTATTTTAATGGATATTTGTATTAGTAGAGCTTTAATTTTTTATTATATTCGTGATCGCTCTGTGATTGGTTATCGCAAAATGGCGGGAACCAATCAGAGAACTCGCTTCTGCCCGCTAAAAATGGCGGGGTTTGTAAGGTAACTTCCCTTACTCACCAGCCAGCTCAGGGGTAGATATTCTGGATGAGACAATTGCAGGGATGATTTCGCATGAGGGTCGACAGAAGTAAAAGTCTTTATATTTGGTCAACTATTTTAATAATACACAGGCATCACTACTGCATCACAATTTTAAAGGTATCACACTTACTTGTGGATGGTATATAAACTACCCTTTAAACTTAGCATCAGATGTATGATATCACAATCAGCATCGTTCTTTTTGTGCTGATTGCATCCAGTATCTCACCAGCCGAAGTATCATGGGTGTCCGGAGCCTGTTGTTGAATGCGGTGTTGCTGTTCTTATATCATTTCGTTGACCATTTCTAATTGTATTTTATTATATTAAAATTAATCCTAAGGAACCCTGTCGATGGGAAAAATGCAAGATAAGCGTCGTACAAGCACATGTCTCACAAGCATGAAAATATAGTTTAATTCCACTAATACTCACAGCGCTTGCTGGCACATTATATTTTATATTTAGGGCTGTTTCCCTGTCGCCTCCGAGTCATTTTAGATTACTTTTATTCTGTTACTCACTAGGATCTTATTTTTTGGACTCCTTCGGTATCCATTCATAATGAGAAAGAAATGTCACTCTCGTCGGCCATAGACATTGAGCATTTTATTGACCCATAGAGATGTCGTGTCTGTATTTTCTTTAAGTAATTATGTATACCAGAAATTAATAGCCTAGATATGTAGGAAATTGTGTGCTTGTTGAATTATATTAATACACACAATATCTAACAGGTTTTGTAAAGAATTTATAATAATTCCGCCCCCACCTTAACGCCATCTAGTACCAAAGTCGTGAATCTCTTACTAGCTTTCTCTCATAATTGTCATTGCTTCTAGTGCAACTCTGTCAGATGTCGCTGTAAGTCGTTACGGAAATATATTTGTTACAGGTTAACGTGGGCTAACGGAACGTTTGGCCGGTTGCGCCGCCGGCCGCTCTCTTGGGTTTTGGGACTCGACGCGATAGGTTGTGTTAGAATTAATAATATCCTGTAATCTGTTTATAAGAACCTACTGCTAAGTATTGGTTTTTGTATGTTCAGTTCAAGTGAAATATAAGACAGTTTCGTATAATCGTTGTATTTTACTCAACTAAGTCCTGTTCCTGTTGGTGTTTCCCACACTACCCACAGAAAAAGTAATTGCCGCGTATGGATGGCTCAACCATTGCGCAGCGATCGCCAAGCTTGACATGCGCTATCAAAATGTCATGAGGTCTTTCCCATTTTGAAGTTTTGGCAACCGTTGTCACTGATAGGATGTCAGTTTTTCTAAAGTACTTGAAACGTTCGTTTTTGTTGCTCATTTATTGTGAGAAGCTAGTCTTCTTTTATTCTGAGTCGCTGGAGTAAGCTGCAATTAAACATTTAATTAAATTGCGCGTTGTGTTATATTAAACGGTAGGTACATGATTAGTTACTACGGCAATCCAAGAGTTTGAGTAAAATATCGTGTTGTCTCTCAGTTTTACATAGTATTAAAAGTCTGATAATACTTTAAAAAGGGCTTAGAAAGTGTTAAGAAAACCACAATCAAGGTATTTACTCAGAAAACTGTATTTTCTTACAAGGTAAAAAAAATCATGTTCATTCTGTTTTATGATCCTAAACTATATCTAACTCAACTTGGTCAATAATCTCAACATACTCTGTTTGAATCCCCAAAAAAATAAACCTAATATCATGTACTTAGCGTCATTTTAGACATCAAAAGAAAGCCAAATTGACATGATTTCATTTTCATAGCTAACGAAAATTGATTCGCAACACATTATTAACCGTGTCAGTCGGAAGAATCTCTCGCTCGCATTTAAACCGTGTAACAGATATCTGACATATTTTCTTTGTAAGAGATTATACGGGTTGAACGGACCCTTATCACGTGGAAAGTTATGTTGACGTCACCTCATTGGCTGGCCCACGCTATGCCAACATCCATAAAAATTACTTGTTATATCCACAGAGCACGGAAACGCTTCGGCGGCCACTGCTAGCGGCATTAGAATAGAATAGAATAGAATATACTTTATTGTACACCAAAAAGAGAAATTACACATTAGGCATTGTGAAATCTACCATACAAAACGAGTTTCATTGTGTGTCATTTACTCAATGAAGTTTACGGCTCGTGACAATTCCGTCTATTGACCGGTTTCTGACTTAAGGTTAAACAAGTCAAAAATTCTTCCATACAAACGTAGTCTAGAGATTACTCCACTGTTTGACGATGTACTTTCAAAATAAAAAAAGATATCAATTTGTCTCATCATTATCTAGCCCTGTATGGAACAGAAATAATAAAAAAATTAAATATTTGAAAGTTATGAGCGTCGAAATTTCCATATTTCAACACTAATTTTAACGTATCTTTGGGCGCAAATAAATACCATAAGAAGAAGGAAAATTAAATAACGGCCTCCATACAGGGATAGATTAGTAATTCAACAATCCAAATAATTTTATTTTGATCAGATACATTCAGTAGTTTTTTCATGAAATCTAGACTCCCAAAGGTCTGTTTATAAAATTTCGCGCACTCGTTTTCGTCCTAAATCATCATCCATTTCGATAAAAGATTGCAAAAGTGCTAATTCGTACGCGAACTAGCTTCTTACTGCTCATCACAGTATCTATATATTTCGCACGTGTTGTGGGATGAGATAGCATGCATTTTAACCTCGCGCACAAAATAGTTCGTGCCGTCGACTAGTTTAACCTTAAGGCGCAAGTATGCCCCAATGGCCTTGAGCATCCCGGCGAAGCTAAACTCACACACCGGCACGGCTCACGCATACATAGCGAGCGCGGACTGCGATCAAAGAATAAGCTGGACTCAGAGATGCGACTAACAGGTTGCATTCTTGCCTACGATTCCGTAAATAAATATTAAGTTTTTACTAGACATTATTTTTATATAATATAGGTCGGAGAAGTAAAACAAAATAGGTTACATTAAAACTCTACTTACGTAAAGCCCCCGTACCATGACGTTTCAAAACTATTCATGGTTCTACAGTTTATTTTGAGTGTCTCTCGACCGGCAAGCGACTATTTACGGCGCCCGTGTTATTGTTTTTCTATTGTGTCTGTAATTATGCCGGCTGAGTTAGCATAGTCAATACAAACTTGCTCTGAGCCGGTCGGCCTCTGATGTTTTAAGTTATAATATTCGTTTAAAAATACTAAGTAGGTAATTTAAAATAATTACGTTAAAAAAACCCAATCTGGCATGATATATAATTATAAATAATAATACAGCATAAAGTCATAATTATCCCGTTACTTAGGCCGAGTTTTCACCTCTAAATTATCGCAGAATTAATGAGACAAATTGTCAAGCACGCGTTATCTGCTGTGATTGGCTGTTGAAATTCCATCCAAGCGGTAAGAAACTCGGCCCTAGCCTCTTTCAAATTTATCCAAGATCGATTCAGCTTTTGAGAGTAACATTCTCACCCCATCCTCAAAACTTTAGAAATGATTTCATTTTAATTATTTGCATAAACTCTAATTACTAACTTACATAAAAATCGGCACAGTGCGAGCCGGACTCACGCACTGTGGGTTCTTTATAAACATATTTTAAATAATGGTTCTAATGATAAATACCCCACATGCTTATGTGCATTTTTCTTGGATTCATCATGTGATGTTATTTTGGATACCATAATTAAAATGATTACCTATAATGTTTCCATATTAAATTTCTAAGTGACTTTTTAGCACACATAAGTTTTTATATAAGTTGTGTCGTACTTTACCCAGTTTTAGCAAAGTTAGTGATAACAGTTTATGACTCAATGCTCTCTTTATAAGGTTACAAATAAAACACAGTTATTCTAAAAATCAGTAAATTTTAATACTCTTGTACAGTTTTGTTTTGCTTAAACTTGTATTTTTTATTCGTTTTCTGCTTTTTAGGGTTCCGTACCCAAAGGGTAAAAACGGGACCCTATTTCTAAGACTCCGCGATCCGTCTGTCTGTCTGTCTGTCTGTCACCAGGCTGTATATCATGAACCGTGATAGCTAAACCGTTGAAATTTTCACAGATGATGTATTTCTGTTGCCGCTATAACAACAAATACTAAAAACATAGTAAAATAAATATTTAAGTGGGGCTTCCATACAACAAACGTGATTTTTTTGACGTTTTTGCGATAATGGTACGGAACCCTTCGTGCGCGAGTCCGACTCGCACTTGGCCAGTTTTTATGTTTCCCTTCATTTGATTCTACTTCATCTTGTGTTGTGCTTTTTCTTGACTATTTACTGGGTCAATACTTCGCTCTTCATTTTCTTGATCCGATTTTGATTTTTTTACGCGACTGCCGAAGGAGGGTAATGTGTTTATCAGATTATGTATGTATGTATGTTTGTTCCTATATGGCGTTCTAGAGACCAAACGTGTTGGCCGATTTTGATGATTCTTACGTCAATCGATTCGTCTTAACCCATATTGAGTGAGTGTCATAGGCTATATAAAAATTGGATTTTAGGCGCCATTTTGAAGGGGGTTTTTTTTTCCCAAACCCATCCTGTGGGGTATCAAAATAAAGGGTGATATGAGGTGATTTCAAAAATATATAACACTTATATGTTTAAATGAACCTAATTTAAAAAAAATAACTAATAAATTGTAAATAAAAAAAATCAATAAAAATCAAAAAAATCGACTGCTTAAAAAGCGAACTAAAAAGAAGTAAACAAGAAGAAAATCATGCTGTGCAGTCGGAGGATACATCTGGTTTTGGTCAGCCAGCTAGCGAAAATGTATCCTCCGACTGCACAGCATGATTTTCTTCTTGTTTACTTCTTTTTAGTTCGCTTTTCAAGCAGTCGGGTTTCTTGATTTTTTAATAATTTTTTTTCTTTTTTTTTTCTATAATCGCTTCTTGTATATATATCGGGTCTCTTATTCTCTTATTTCTTGGCAACCTGGGATCTACTCGTACCAACTCAGGAAGCAAAAATTCCATATAAAATGAAACTAGTTTTGATTCCATTTCACGTTTCCAAAAATTGTCATCTCTTACTATCCGCTCAATTGTTATGTCTTTTGATTCTCCACACCAAATTGCACATAAAGGCAGCTGTAGTAAAGAGTTAGTTTTGGTAACAGGTTTATGCTTTTTATGCTATCCTTATATTTACGGGGTAGAAATCAAAATCGGTTAAAAGGGTTGTAGAAATTTCTAATGTTATTTCAAATAGAGTTTTAAATAAGAAAATAATAGTTTAAACGTTTGAAAAGTGTGCACGTTGTTGTTCAATGAAATAAACAGCTCCGCATGATATCTACTTTACTTTAGATTTTAGTGACAGGAAAGGAGACACTGTAAAATCTTTTTATGGTTTGTTTACTTTTTATTTTTCTCCCAGCGAATAGAGTATACATAAGGTATAATAATAAGTAGGGTATGCCTGTCCAGATGCCTTTTCTTAGCCTTTAGAATTCTAAGTTTTCTAGTATTAGTTGGTCTTGGCATTATGATTTATTTACACAATGCACAATATAAATAAAAAGTATTTACAAATTCGCATAAAAAAATAGTCCACAAATAAATAAAAATAAAGCGTCTACGCGCACGATTACGTAGGGTCCTCTGCGGCGCGCGAGCTAGTCTGTGAACGCACACAATACAGAAACTATATAAATATTTGCACTAACACGTGCGAATGCGCTTTGTCAGACGATAGCGCGGCGGAGCAGCGAGCGACACAGCCTCCCCGTGCCAATGCTAACGCGCGACTGGCACAGAGTACTTTTTTTATATATGAAAGCGACTGGCTTCGCCCCCGTAGAGAGCCAGAATATATACATTGGACCTTACTTTGCAAGACTTTTTGCAAAATATTGATTGATTTAAATAAGCAAAGTTACACCTAAAGAACCTCTAAACACTAATCTGTCTATGTAAAAATATTTTAAACATCCAAGTCGTTTTGGAGGAGTTTCCAAAAGTTGCGAAAAAATATCGTGTTGTTAATTGTTTTTTTAAAGCAAAACTATTAGTTACACGAAAAAACCTTGTGTTCCAAATTATGAACATAAATCAATAATATATATATATATATATATATATTTTTCAAACCTTTTAACCTAGCCGTTACTAAGGAGTATGCTTTAGAAAGTTACCGTTTTACGGCACTAAAGCGTATGTAGGGCCTTAAGTATTCGACGTAAAGTATGTGCTGATCTCGATTTAAGCATCTGTTAGTCATGATCATCTGTCACTTTAAGTTTCCTGCGTTTTGGAGCAAAGATTGAGTATACGTAGTCAAAGTCATGCCAAAGTATACCTTAAGTCGTACAAAAAACCTTCTAAATGAAGGTTTTTTGTACGACTTATACTTTGCATGTTCAATTGCGTTCACAACTGAGGAAAATACGTTTGATTATTCTCAAATTCTCAAACCTTTGTCAACGTTACATTTGGCAGTTGATAGTTGACAAGCCTTTGCTGAACTGGTGTTCACGCGAAATAAATACTAAATTAACACGGTCTAGGGATATTTCATACTCAATTAAATAACTCGAAAAGTACTGGCCGCATTGGAATCTTTTATACACCGATTTGTTTGTAATTTATTTCAGACCAATTCCAAATTCAAATTTTTGAAAATTCTTTTGTTTCGGTGGCATAAAAATGTCTTGATGTGTAGGAGAGGGAATTTTCATTTGTGCGAAATTTAGAAAATAGTACGAATTACGTTTAGTTACAGTTTTTTTTCATTTTTAAACGAAAGATAAAGTTAAAATTGAGGTATTGTAGCCATGCAACGCCAACATTTGACGAGGGCGGAGATGTTACGAGCTGTGGGAATGCTGGAAGCTGGGTCTGTTCAGCGTAATGTTGCTGAGGCCATAGGGACCCACCAAAATGTAATTTCAAGATTGTGGACACGCTATCGTGCCACAGGTGAAGTAGCGGAGAGGCACCGGGGGCCAAGTCGCATCACTACCCCCAGACAAGACCGATTTTTGCAAATTACTGCGCGAGCTCAACCAAATGCAACGGCGACTCAATTGGTCCAAAGGCTGCGAGTGGAACACCAAGTGCTTGTGAGTGACCAAACTGTAAGAAGGCGACTGCATGAAAGCAATCTATGCTCTCGTAGACCACTCCGGGTCCCACATTTACGGAGAGGCAATCGTGGACGACGATTAGAATGGGTTCGGAACCACGTGGACTGGGGCCGTGGGCAATGGTCCAATGTGCTGTTCACGGATGAATCCAGGTTCGGCTTCCATCCAGATTCACGAAGGACGCGTGTTTGGCGAGTTCCTGGATGATGGAGCCGTCTTCAGAACCCTCAGGAAGTTCACCTATACCAAGGAGGAACAATTATGATTTGGGCAGGAATTCGTCTTGGAGGACGGACGGATCTCGTTTGGGTGCGGGGCAATATGACGGCAGAACGATACGTCCAACAGGTGCTGGGGCCCGTAATTTTGCCCCACAGAACACAAATGGGGCAAGATTTCCTGCTCATGCACGACAACGCCCGGGCACACATGGCGAGAACGGTAGCAGCTTGGTTACATACACACAATGTTAGGGCCTTAGACTGGCCTGCTCAATCGCCAGATCTAAATCCCATTGAGCATGCCTGGGATATGCTGCAAAGAAGAGCTCTGAAGGAAGTTCCTGAAAATCTGGCTACAGAAGATCAACTTTTTGCGCACCTCAGAAGGACATGGGACAATATTCCGCAACAAGACACTGACAACCTTGTTCTGAGCATGCCGAATCGTTACCGATGTGTTATGAACATCATGGGCGCTTTCTCAGACTACTAACTTCAAGTTTATAAACACAAATTAAATGATTTTTCTATTTTTTTCAGTTTTTACTCATAAATTAAAAGTCAATTCATATACGGTTTCCGTCTATGCTTCATTTTTTCCATAAAATCCTGAAATTTTAATCGAAGTACCTTAACCATTATTAAAAAATGGTAGAATATTAAATAACGTATCTTTTAAATATGTACATGTCATATAAATAATTAACACATTGATAGTAATTCGCTTTTTTAAAATTATCCCTAGACCGTGTTGATGTGTTTATATAAAACTTATAAAACGAGTGAAGAAGATACATTCTTGTCTGCCTTAGAGATGCCACAACGAAGGCCGATGCGTGCAAAAAGAGTGTTTGCCCTGAATTATCGGAAACATTACTGACCTGCCGGATTAGATGAAACTATTTTACACTCAGCTGCTGGAAGAACGGATGGTCGATGGGGCTGAAAAGTTCTGGAGTGGCGACCGCGTAGCGGAATACGTATCGTTGGAAGGCCTCCCTCTAGCTAGGTAGACCGATGACCTGGGTAAGAGCGCTGGAATCCGATAAATGAAAGACGCACAGGACCGGTCTTAGTGGTGCTCTTGGGAAAACCTGTATCGAGCAGTGGACGTCTTTTGGCAGAAATGACGATGATGATGAGTGAGATCTTTAACAATAATATTTAAAAAGTGCCAGTTTTTATGTTTGTCGCCAGTAGCTTTGCCTGCGCGAAAAACAAGATTTATCCAAAAGGAACTACGGGTCTGAAACTTGGTCACTAACCAAATGCCCTAGAGACAAGCAAAGCCAAATACCAAAGAGCCACGAAGCGCAGCATTACAGGGTTCAAAGTTCTGGACAGGATGTGAAATGCCAATCTCAAGACGAAACAAAAAATAGCAAAAGTGGAAATGGACCGGTCATATGATGCACGATAACCAAGGAAAATAGGGCAAAGCAGTGACAAACTGGTACCCAAGAGATGGGAAAAGAAGCCGTGAAAGACAGTGTCAGAAAGACCGCTGGTGTAGGTGAGAAGCTCAGGACAGACCCTAGTGGAAACTGTTAGTAGAGGCCTATGCTAAGAGGCAAATTGAGATTAGGGACATTTTATAAACTATTAAAGGTGTATTGTATAGACTACAGATTTATATGATTTATATTCTGATTTCAGAATAAAAGGCCTTGTTATTCCAATTATATTATATTTATTTTATAATGTTTATTTTTTATTAATAAACATACAGACTATCATACCTATTTATAATATAAGTAGGATCCACAAGACAAGAAAAGGTTACAATGATGAAAATGTGTACAGTAACTTTGGTTTGCTTTAATAGAATTACCTGAAATAATATCTTGGTTATCCTGATTTCACCACTGACGCAAAATCATAAAATCTTTATTTTTCTCACTCTCTGTATAAACGTTAATGACTCGCCACTTGACGAAACTTCGGCATTTCTTATGAGTATGTTAAATATAATTGTAGAGATGATACTGCTGAAACAAACTCTCTGAATGATGGTGAAATCCGTATCATAATCAACAGAGAAACAGGGAAACCATCAACTAATTTTTACTTTTTTAATAATAAGAAACGATTTCCCCAGCACTGTTGTCTCGTTGTTTTTGCCTCAGTAATATTAGTTTAATCTTCTGGTCCAAGTCTCCAGAATTCACCACAGTGCTTACGAGGTCGACAGCTTGTAACATTCTAAATATTAAACTGCACTCGCGAAATAGCTATTTCTTTGCGAAGTATCTCAACTTGAACTTAATTTTAAATTTATAGTTCGTTGGTGTGAACTACATTTTCTAGTTTCGGTCTTTTATTTTTAGAATTCTGCGGTGAAAAGATTTTATAACGGTAAAATGTTGGCAAAAAGACAATCCCTTGGAAATGGAGTGCGTAAAAATAACGAGAAAATATTTGGCATTGGACTTAGGATTAAGTGGTAAAATGTTCGATTAAGACAGTCAGACTTAGCAGTCTTAATAACGTTTGAGTTAATTAGAAAACTTGAGATCCTAGAAGACGAAACACAGAAAACGAGATTCGAAGTTTGGAACTTAAGCGTCAGACAGAGTTTCAAATCGTCATAAATCCTGAAATTTATCGTGTAAAACTGTGATTCGCTTGTGATAATTGACTCAACTCGCCACATTGGAGCGACATCGAGCCCAAGTAAGTTTATCATCCCATTTCGCCTTTCAAATTAGTATTATATGCTCACAACGTATAAACCACTCGCGACAAAGGGTAAACTAGATAAGAGGTAATTTGCTCGGATTTCTTCGTTATCGGGAGACTTTAAGGGTCATAAATAGTTAAAGAAGTTCTTCCGTCCCGAGAACGAACGTTGCGGGAAAATCTTTTCATACCCGCGGATAGGAGACGCTATTTGTACTTATAACGGGTTACTCAAGATACCTACTATTTGAAAATACTGCTTTAGAGTTGTCTTAGCATTTAAAATACTTATTCATAAATACGACTGCGCAAACGTCTATTATTTAACTTCAAACAATTCTCTTTAAATATTTAATTAACAACATGAGAAAAATAAAAATTAGACGAAATTTTATTTATTAGTACAAAGTGAATGACAATGCAAACTCAACATAATTTCTTTTTATAAGAAACAGTCTCGGGTCATTAAGACAATTATATTTGAATGAAATAAGCAGAATTTTCCTCAGAAGCTATATTATTTCCTTCTGAGTCGTAAAGAGATTAGGATCTCGTTTGATCACTTGCCTTTCTTAATCCTAATTAGCCATTTAACTGAGTCCTTATCATCGTACCTGAACAGAAAGTCATTCTTGTAAAGCAACTCAGCGTCTTATCTGTCTACTTAAGATTCAGTTTTTATTTCAATAGCTGCCTCGAGTGCGTTGTTAAATTTTATTTACATTATTTTCAGCTGCTTATTGTTAGCATCTTATTATTTTAAAGGCTAGTTTATTATTTTTGAAGATATTTATCCCATTTTAAAAATTTGCGTTAGGTCTAAAAAATTTTAAATTTCAGATTTTAATGACATCAGAATTAAAGCATGCGGGTGGGCCCCCAGACGACTGAGAAATCGACAATTTATAGCCATTAATTATAGTTTATTATTATACCTTCCTGGCTTCGTTATGAGTTTTTCTAACTATTATGTGTACTATTCAAATAGCAAAAAAAAACTGACTTCATTTTACAGTGATGAAATGCGGTATTAAATTATCACTTTTATAAATTTCAATCGCTTATCTTTCACAAAACTTTATCACAATATATCGAATTAACACACATATTCACCAAAAAACTTTTCATTACGATAACAAAATATGTGTAGGCAATGTTTAGACAAGCAATTTAAAAAAATACACTCAACAATAATAAAATGTAATAAAACCTATTTTGCTTATGCAGCGAAAAAACATACAATTTTGTAAAAAAAAATATTTTTATCAATTTTAGTAGTGTCCCGCTAAAATGTCACGAAATCGGGTAAAATATGAATCGATTAGTCGAATGATACAGCCAGATTATAAAAAAAATATACTCTAGCGAGAGCCAGATAGTGTTACAAGTGAAAATATTACTTCAAACACCACCGTTCAATCGGAGATGTGAGTTAGGCACTGACGAGAGTGCGCTTGACGTTTTGCGAGCACTTTTCTTACGCACTACCGGAATGGTAGTGCGTTAAACGTTTAATAGGAAAAAAAATTAATGCGAGTTGACTCCAAAAATACTGTAGGTACTTCTTCTTCTTCTTGTTCGTTTCGCTCTTGACAGAGCGGTCGTGGTCACGATGAATTTTGTACTAGAAGGCAATCCTAACGCAGTTGGGAGAAGGTCCGATGATTATGATGACCTAAGTGTGATTAGAATCAACATGATTTGATGATATAACAAAGCATTCTTTTCAATATACTGCAAGCAGGAATACTCTATTCTCGCGATAAACAATGAATACCTTATTCACTCTAGATTCACGGAACATAAAGTTCACAAAACGGCTTCCTATTGTGATGTGCTAAGAAAGGAATGAAACTTTTATCTACAAACCTGTAAAGAAGTGAGACACGACATTCAAGTTTAGTCCCGCCTTCATACTCGCAAGTAAGTGCATCGGTTTCCGACGATTTCACGTCTTGAATTGAGAAGTTGTTACCTGCTTGAAAGGGGACAGAAAGCCGTGTTTGGTACGTAACAAACTTCAACGTTTCGGATCGACACTCAATACTGCCAGTTTATTTGCCAACAAAACAATGTGTTTGACATTTATTATGTTGTTTGAGTATTTTATTGTACTGTTAATATTGTATATTAACAGGCGCAATATAACCGCTATATTGTTCTCTATTTAAACCGTAATTCAATGATTTATTCATTTATTTTACGTGACAACAACAATTGTTTCTATTTTCAGTACAAGACTTGATGTTGCATCGCTGTCTCCACTCTGGTTGAATGGAGTACAGATTGAGTACACTAAGACGGCTAAAAACCTGGGGGTAATCATGGACTCCTATTTGTCGTGGACTACCCATGTCACTGAGGTCAGTCGCAAAGTGCACTGCTCGTTCCACTCGCTGAAATGCCTCCAGAGCTTTTTGCCCTTGTAAATCAATATTTCCCTCATTCAGCCCATCTTCAACTACGCCGACGCCTTGTATTTGGATGCCACCGAGGAGCTTTTCAATAAACTTGAGCGTTTGCAAAATGTATGTAGTCGTTTTGTTTTTAACCAGGAGAATAAATATGAGTAACATCAATGTTAGTACTGTAAGAACTTCATCCATTATTTACTTACTTTTTCTTTTTTAAAGAAAATATATACCGTCCGTAAGTAATATCATTCATTTATTGTCTCTAAAAGGAATCAGCGAAGAGAAAGAACGCATCTCAAACGATATACTAAAGCGGGGGTTCCCAACCTTTTCTTGTTTTATTGGGACCACTTTATATTATTCTTGTTAGTAGGGACGACTATGTAGGTATAATAAAAATAAACTGTAATAATCAAACTGAAACTTTAATTAAAAACTCAATAGGAAATTACATAAAAGAACCGGTAGGGAACCCCTGTACTAAAGAGTTACGTCAGTCGCAGTAATAAAGTCCAACGGAAAATATTATACATTTCTAGGAAATTGTAAGAAGCTATAGTCTGTTGCACACTAACTGCCCTTTGTGTTAATCTTCCTTTCTTCTTTACCTTTGACTTCGAATTTATAAAAATAATTTAACCTTGAGAAAATATTACAGCTGCATTTAACTTACCTATATTCAAAGATCTGCAACAATAAGAATAGTTTTTGACATAATTATAGTAAAAAATTGGGGGTTTGGCTTTGAGTAGGTTATTAATAAACTTTAATTAAAATTGTTCATTTGTTTTACCTTAATAAAAACGGCTAACCATCACCTAAATTAGTAAAACAATACACAAATATTCGTCTCTCAAACATCTCCTGACATACTGAACATAAAAGCCATCAAAGACGAAATCGACAAAAGTATACTTAGATACTTATATTATGCTGTTAGAGATTCAGTTACTATAATTTTGTCAAAAAGAAAAATTTAGGTAAAATAAAATAAAGCTTACACAGATAAAAAGTCAGTTTGAAAATTCAAAGTAAAAACGGTACGGTTCTAACTCAAACTGATCTCCAACCAGCTCGCTTGACTACGTTCACACTTGCAATTGATCACCAACTTAAAACGGCAAAGAAAACATCATGAATAACCTAACGTGTCATGTTATAATAGAATGTAATGCTTTACTAACGTTCACAAGAGAGCCAACACGACGGGGATATATCGCGTTCACGTTATCCAACACTGTGATTGACATTTGATTAACTGTACCGAGAAAACGTAAGAAAGAGAAAAAAGATTTTTTAAGGGGATCTGTCATAAATTTGTGAAAAGTATGCTATTTTGATGTTAGAAATGATGACAATTTAGTTGTTATTTGGGTGGGCCACATCGCAAGATGCAGTGACATGACAGCAGGTTAAATAAGGCAGGCAGTGACTGAGTGGAGTCCAAGAACTGGTCATCCGGCAGCGAGATGCGTCAAAATACATTGTTGCCATCGCAAGTTGAACTTGGATTAGAGTGGCATTAGCGCGTGAGGATTGGAACAAAAATAAAGAAATATGACCACCAGTGGGGTGCAGACAGGGTGCGGATGATTATGATGCCGCATATTAAATGGAGATCGTAATTAATATTATAAGGACGCTCAATTTACGGTTTATAGTTATGTATGTTTGTGTCTCTAGGCATACAGATCCGATGCATGATAATACTGAAATTCTGTCAGTTATAGAAAAAAAACTCAGTGATAGAGTACCTAGCTCTATCACTGAGTATAATAGGCTACTTTTTATGCACGAAGTCTGTGAAACTGGCCACGTAAGTGTAAGTCATGGGAAAAACTAGTATAAAGTAAAAGCGCTTCAATTTGTAAAACATAACGTAAATAAATAATTAGAATTTCACGGGAAACATTGAAAGCATAACCTTAATACAAAATTATAAAAGGTACCCCTTGGGACAACCGAACATACTCGTAATATAATACGACACAATAATAACATTAAGAAAAGACCGAATCTGCGATATCCCCGCGACACATCCACACACACCCTTGTCATTCAAAGACCGGCCAACTGTAAAATTAAATTCACATTTCATCTCGTTCATTCATTCTTTTCTTATGCTTTGTTTATATATTGCTACAAAACGCAAATTCCCATTTTATATTAATTCTTTTTAAAATGTATGCGACCAATGTTGTCTGGGAATACAATAAAATAAAAATAGTTAACAGATAAAATCTTTTTTGTTTACGTTTTATATACGAGATGGTCTAAATGTCAAAGTTTGGCTACATATTGGGTATTTTTTTTTTATACTTGTTGCATTAAATAAAAACAATAAAAACACTGTACTTTTCAGACATAGACCTTTTAAGTTTCGTAATTTCAAAATTAATTGAATCCTGCCAGCTTCAGGACAAGGCGCCTAAACAGAATGAATTTCTATCAGCAATAGCGACTGTTAAAAGTAAAAAATACGCTATCAAAAAGTCACGTTGTCAATCCCCAACATTTTGGCACTTTTGTTCATACAGGGTGTTAACGTCAAGTCGGAAACGGGTGACTCGTGACAGTTATAAGAAAATTATATCTTTTCAAATTGTAGGTATCAGAAAATTTATCGGCAAATTCTGCAACTTGTGACGATCTTTCAAATCCTGTAACTACAAATATTAACTATTCCCCGATTTTTTTCTGTAATGTAATTATGAATAACCTACTCTAATTACAGTTTGAAATGAAAACATAACTGCTTCAGTTTTAAATAAAATGTTAGACTTTTACCAAACATTAAATTCACAATAAGAACATTTATTCCAACAGAATTGAGGGACAAAATTAACTTTGCCGTTGGAAATCTGTAGTCCCCATACATCAACATAACTCGAGGTCAGTTTATCAACTGCAAATACGTTAATAATCTTTTTTTTTGATGAAGGTACTAGGTACAAATTTAAGGTTTTCAGTTTTTTTTCTGTACTTGTACCATAAAGACATTTTTTCCTTGCCAAATTTAACGATTCTAGGTCAACGGGCAGTACACTGTAGATCTTAATTCCCTTGCTAGTGTAAAATATGTGTCATTAAAGGCTGTATCTCTTGATTGCGTTGATTTAGAAGTTTGTTTTTTTCACAACTGCAAGGTGTTGGAAATTTGAGTATACGAGAATTTTAACTCGATACATCCACGCGTTTCCGAGATAAAGGCTCTTGACAGTCGGACAAATAGTCAGACGGACAACAAAGTAATCCAATAAGTGTTGCAGTTTTCCTTTTGAGGCATGGAATCCTATAAAAGAAGAAAACTTAATATTTGTCAGTCACAGATCATCACAGGGTGCTAGTTATTCCGAAACAAAAATTTATCCTTGTAATTTGAAAAGTACATTATCATGATTTTTTAATATTTTCTGATAACTGTCCTGTAAAAGTTGGCCTATCACTCTTGCCAGCTTGACGTTGATTTACGAGACACTCTGTATAACATAGCATGCATGTTGGTCAATGGAATCCCTATAATAGAACTGGTCTTAGGGATTCTATATCTTCTATCTTCTCTATCAATCGTTATTATCCATTATTGGCTCCAAAGTGAACCAAATGAACAGGTACGTAATTGAGATCGCTTAGCATTCTGCTTTCGCCATGAAGAAAAACGCCTTGTTATACAAAAGCAAACGTTTTCTTTTGTGTACTGTATAATACAATCATAAGTAAAAAGAAGTGCGATGATAAAGCCTACTTTCCATTTGTTCTACTCAATTACTTAGATTAGAAAAATGTTTGTAGTTACTTTCTTTGATATTATGTGAAGTCACGAAGTGAATCGGTATTAGTTTCATAAATAAAACGGCTTTTGTGATAAGTTATCAACAAGCAATTTTCTCATAATTTTGAGAAAACTTTTAATGACTTTTTGTAGGTTGCCCAGGATAAATATAGTAAAAAATACAAGTATCGAAATAATTTCTGCTGCAAAGAATTTAATCATGTAAAAAAAATTTGGAACACTAGTTTGGTCTAACTGGTGGTTCAAATGATGTTATCTTTCATAAAAACCTGTTGTAATCTATTTGAAACCGAATATATAAATTCGAAATACATTATGAAGACCTGTACCTATTCTAAAGCCATCTATTCAAGCTTGATTCTGGATTCAAATCTATTAGATTTCATACTAATCTCTACCCAAATCTAGTTTCGGATACGGGTCTTGCTTAGTAATACTATTTCTGATCAATAATTCTGCAGAAAATTTGTTGTTGACTGTTATTTGGTTAGTGGATAGAACAACGGTCAAGCATTAAACATTAGTCATTTTGTACTAAAAAGTTGCGGTATACTGCTTACCGCACATAATAATTAGTATAGTTCAACGAAAACTTATGGATCTGTGTATTCTTCCTAACCTCACCAATGGGGCGCAAAATTGGACACAAAAGTTTGCGTTTAGAGTTTTCCAACAAGTTATGGAACTAAGTGGACTAGGTGTCAAACTCACAGACCGCATTAGGAACTCTAAAACAGAAAACAATAGCAGATGCAAATTGCACAATGAATGATTTAAAGTGGAAGTTACTTGGCCATATCCATGTCGGAGGAATAATCTAAAAAAACACCACTGAGAGACTCCCGGAAAAAGATAGTGGATTGATCTGGATTTCTAATTAGAGTCAGCAGACCGTTTAAAGAGAAATGAGGAAATGAAGGCCTTCGCACGTCACAGTCAGTACTATTATGTATTCCGTACCTTTGGGACAGTGGGACCTACAATGGGAAAACATAGGCTTATAATAATAAATAATGTTGCGGTACACATCAACTATGTTTTCAGAAAATCACATAATTAAAACATCGTTACTGACTCTGAGGCCTTACTTATGATTAGTTTGTTTACCTTTTTTGCCCATAATTTTGCCCCAAACCGCACCCGCATCATAATGTATTGTGTTTCTACTAAAGTGGAAACATGTACCCGTTTCATGTGCTGTAGGTTGTACGTCAGTGGTAAAAAAACCAGTGTAAGCTGGCATCGCATTCTATTGAGACTCCGCATTAAGCTAATCCAACTCAAGGTTAAAGTGTTAACAACGACATGCGACCTATTTTGCTTACCCAATCTAGATAAATATGTTTTACCTAAACAACGGCAGAGGTCCTAAATATTTCTGGCGAATTGTTTCGTAGGTTATAAGGTTAAGGTCCTAAGGATGATAACTAAATGTACTGTTCCCGAGAATAATATGATTGTATAAGTATCTACAGACAATTTATTTGTATTTAGCATATCGCTGGCCCCGGGCAATAAAGCGGTTTTATAAAAAATCAAATTTTACAGGAGAAATAAAAGAAGCTAATTTGTTTATATTTCAGTGTACAGTGATCCAAAACAGGCGTTCAATATGTCAAATGAAAGCTAATTTCTTTACTAATTTAACCATTTAAAAATAATTGTAATGGTATAAATGTTTAAAGAAATAATTTAAAAAATGTATAATACAAATTATAGATGATACCGTATCAACTGCAACATCATTAACGACTTTTTAAACACACTGACCACTGAGATTCGGGAACGTAAGTATATAATACGGCGTAATTTCCAATTTAGATCTCGGGCGTACTGGCCGATCACCTCCTTTTTCAGGAAAATTTTATAGCCAAACTTAGTTGTATCATCCACTAATCGCTATTTTAGAATCCTATCAATGTAACATATTTTTATGTAACAATCGTTACAGACTGACCTTATATTGTAATTAATTTTTATTTTTAACCATTTTACTGTTTAAAAGTTTATTAAATTAATATTTTTTTATTTATTGTTAATTTGTATTAAGTATTAAACTTTGATAAAAGTGTTTACACCAAAGGTTTAGAAAAAGTATTATGGTTAAAATATATTTCTAATAATAATAATATAAATAATTTAGAAGATGAAGGTTGTCCTAATTTATCAAGCTTGTACAATAAATATAAATTTTCTCATAATGTTTATAGTTGTATTTATCATGATACAAAATGTGCTTTAAAAATGTAATATGTTTAAATAAATGGTGTATAGATAATACATTATTGAAATAAATATTTTCTTGTTTAATTTTTCACAATTGGGTGTTTTCATTTCCTATCCCAACCAATACCATCCGATATATGTGAATCGTTATAAGTCGCTGACAACAGTTGTGCGATGTCATTTAACTTTTTCAAGTAAAAATAAATGAAAAATAAATGAATCCGATAAAACAATCTTTTAAATTCGCTAAATTTGGAACAAGAATTTTAAATTATAAAATCAAAGGTAAAGTAGATCATTTAGCGCCGTTACATTTTTAAATTCTATTAATTATGATATTTTATTTTTAAAACAAGAGTGTATTCATCAATACACAGTTTCTAAAATGTATTTCATACTGCATGCTGATTTTGTTCTACAAACTAAAGATATTCATCGTACGTTTGATTTTTAAACATTCAAGTATATTATTTGTCGAGGAGATTACTTAAATATTTTCTATACATCTTTAAATGATACGATAACTAGTAAACTTATAAAATTTCCGATATAGCAAAAGTAGAAAAAACAAATGATATTACTATTCATGTTGCTGGGTTATAATATAAAAAAAAAAATGTAATTCTAAAGTAGGCCGATTATTGTTAACAAAATGATGTAAAGCTAGACATATCAATTTATAATTTTTCTAAGTCTACGAATAATCATTATTGTTACATAAAAATATCGCGATTAGTAAGTAAACAAATTTCAAAAGATTGTCACGCCATGCACATTTGCAATGCATTTCCACCTTATTTTCCATCTCAGGAAAGGTTAAATAATCATGAACAGTACGATTGTGTTCGCATTTATACAGAATTGCCAAACAGTGACACTTTAAAAAAGAATTAGTTTGATCAACCTATTTCAAATGATAAAATTAAATTTAAGAATTATAAAAACAAGTTAAATATACCTTTCGTAGTTTATACTGATTTTTAAATCCAATGGAATCATGTTCTAACGATTCATCCAAACCATTAACACATAATGTTCAGAAATATGAAGTGTATAAAAAATATATCAAGCAATTATAATTTGCTGTGCCCCAGAGCATCGCCCCTCTAGGCATCTCCTAGAGGGCAGCCCCATCGTATCTGAGGGGAGCACCAATAGTCTCGCTGGCCGGCAGACCAACGCTGACCTGCGCCATGAGCGAGAAAAGGAGCTCCAGGTTCACCTGGAGCAACTGCGCGGCCTGGATGCACCGCTTGCCGTCGCCGACGGCAACAAGAGCCGAGGAGGCTCAGATCCTGGAGGCAACCTGTCTGACCAGGACTCGCGTGGCTTCTCCAAAGTTTGGAGGAAGCGTCCGCGCAGTAAGGACTCGGGGTCGCTGGGTCTCTCCTCAAGTGAGGAGAACCTGTCGGCCCCGAAGGTTTCAACGGGACGGAGAGGGCGGGGTCGCATGGTGGGGGCCACCGCTCGGGTGCCTGAGCGCGACGTGCGGGGTCGCTTCTTGCCTCGGCCCGACACGCCTGCCCCTACAGAGTGCGTGCAGAGCGACCCTGGGCACATGAGTGCGGACCAGAGCGGTGGCTCAACTACATCATCCCTGCTAGAGCCAAACAAGGCGGAGGCGAATGCCACAAAGCGGGCGCAACGACGGGCTGTCGCGGAAGACGAGGTCAGTGAGTTGGCCCGACAGGCCCGAGAGCGGCGCTCAGCTCGGACGGCGGATGAATCGGCGGTGGCACTCAGTCGCCAAGTGAGAGACGGCCTGGATGCCGTCTTGAAAGTTGCCACCAAATCGGGCAACCTGAAGGGCACGTTCACGCGTGCCTTGAAGGACGCGGTGGACAGCATCCAGGAGGCGGTTAAGGTCCTCACTAGCCGCACAACCACGGAGGAGACGGCGAAGTTATGGGAGGAGAACAGCCGTCTCCGATCCGAGTTGGAGGACCTAAAGCGGCAGTTTGCTACCCACAAGGCAGCTGCCAGTTCGTCCGTCACGGCCCCATCGCTGGCCCCGTCGTCGGTTCAATCGTCGGCCCCATCGTCAGCCTCTGCACTTGCGGATACAGAGGCCGAAAAGATCGCACGCATCTGCATGATGCAGTGCGGTCAAATGGTGGGTGCCCGGTTAGAGGCTATAGAGGCGAGACTGCCGGCTGAAACCCTCCGCCCACCACTCGCTGCGGATAAGCGGAAAATGGAGGCGCCCGCAAAACCGCAAAACCCAGCAGCCGCAGTGGGTGAACCAAAAAGAGCCGGGCAGAAAGCCGTCAAGCCCGGTGAGGGTAGGTCCGCGCCCACTTCGCAGTCGACGGCTGCGACCCCGTCGACACCACCTGGCCCCCTCACCGAGGCCTGGATGACGATGGTCAAGAGGGGCCACCGTCGAAAGAAGAGGACGGCGCCACCGGCAACCTCTGTAGCACCCGCACCGTTATCGAATAAGGCCGCGGGACCACCTAAGGTCAGAGCCCCACGCTCCGCGGCTGTAGTGATCACGCTGCAGCCCGGAGCCGTCGAAAGGGGCGTCACTTACAAGGCGGTCCTGACAGAGGCGAGGGCCAAAGTCGCGTTCCCCGACCTTGGAACACCGTCTGGCTTCAAAATGTGGCCGGGCGCGGCTGCTCGAGGTGACGGGTGCTTCTAGCGCAGAAAAGGCGGACATTTTGGCCGCCAAGCTGCGGGAGGTCCTAAATCCTGAGGACGTCCGGGTGTCCAGACCGATGAAGACGGCTGAGCTGCGGATCGACGGTCTGGACGACTCAACGACCCCAGCTGAGGTCGTGGCGGCCATCGCCCAAGCCGACGGATGTCCGTCCGAGGACGTGCGAACGGGCGATATCCGCGCCGACGCTACCGGGCTTGGCATGATTTGGGTGCGGCGCCCGGAGGCGGCGGCGCAAAAAGTCGCTAACAACGGACGACTGCTGGTGGGGTGGGTTGCAGCGAGGGTCAAGCTGCTGCAACCCAGGGCATTGCGGTGCTATCGTTGCCTGGACATTGGGCATGTCAGGGCACGATGCACCGCCGAAACAGACCGCAGCGAGCAGTGCTATCGCTGCGGTCAGCCCGGCCACAAGGCGGCCCAGTGCTCCGCGGCGCCAAACTGCAGCCTCTGTACAGCTGCAGAGAGGCCCGCTGGGCATAGAGCGGGCGGAAAGGCCTGTGGCGCACCTGCGCAGCAGCAGAAGAGGAGAAGGAGGGCCAAGGTTGCCGGGGGATCTTTACCCCCTCGTCAGCCTGGCTGCTCTTCGGCCGACTCCCGGCCTAGGAATGGAGCGGACGGTATGGATTGCGAATAATAGCGCTCTACCATTTCATCATCATCATCATCATTTCAGCCGAAAGACGTCCACTGCTGGACATAGGCCTCCCCCAGGCGTCGCCACATTGACCTATCCCGTGCGTCTCGCATCCAGCGCCTTCCCGCAACCTTAACCAGGTCATCAGTCCACCTAGTGGGAGGCCTTCCAGCGTATCGTCTTCCGGTTCGCGGTCGCCATTCCAGAACTTTTCGGCCCCAACGGCCATCCGTTCTGCGAGCAATGTGCCCTGCCCACTGCCACTTAAGTTTGGCAATTCTTCGGGCTATGTCGGTAACTTTGGTTCTCCTGCGGATATCATCATTTCTGACGTGATCACGCAAGGAAATTCCGAGCATAGCCCTGTCCATTGCCCTTTGGGTGACTTTGAGCTTTCTGATAAGGCCCATTGTGAGCGACCACGTCTCGGTTCCATAGGTGATCACTGGCAACACACACTGGTCATAGACTTTTGTCTTGAGACACTGCGGTAAATTGGACGAGAAGATACCACGCAACTTCCCGAGCGCCGCCCAGCCGAGTCGGATTCGACGGTTGATCTCTTTCTCGAAATTGGACCTACCCAACTGGACCGTTTGTCCCAGGTAGACATAATGGTCTACAACTTCGAGTGTAGAGTCTCCGACCTTGATGGGAGTGGGTGTTACATGGGCATTCACCATGATCTTGGTTTTGTCCATGTTCATTTTAAGATCCACTCTTTCGGAAGCTCTACTGAGGTCATCGAGCATTTTACTGAGGCTCTCCATGGTCTCAGCCATGACCACTATGTCGTCGGCAAACCGAAGGTGAGTAATGTACTCGCCATTAACGTTGATGCCCAGCCCCCTCCAGTCCAGAACCTTGAAGACATCCTCCAGCGCAGCAGTGAACAGTTTCGGAGAAATGACGTCTCCCTGTCTCACGCCGCGCTGGAGAAGGATTGGTTTCGAGGTCTGATCCTGAAGACGGACTGACATGGTGGCGTTTTTGTACAAACACTTCAACACCTCAATGTACCGGTAGTCGATCTGGCACCGTTGGAGAGACTGCAGTACAGCCCAAGTTTCGATCGAATCGAAGGCTTTCTCGTAGTCCACAAACGCTAAACATAGAGGCAGGTTATACTCTTCGGTCTTCTGTATAACCTGCCTCAGCGTATGTATGTGGTCTACGGTGCTAAAGCCTTTTCGGAATCCGGCTTGTTCGGGGGGCTGGAAATCGTCAAACCTGCGCGCGAGACGATTCGTGATGACTCTTGAAAACAACTTGTAGACATGGCTAAGAAGTGAGATGGGCCTATAGTTCTTCAGCCGGGCATTGTCGCCCTTCTTGAAGAAGAGTACCACCACACCCCTGCATCATGCCTGTGGCGTTTTGCCCTCGAGTATGACGGAATCAAACAGCTTCTGAAGGGCCCTAAGGACCGGTTTGCCACCCGCCTTCAGGAGTTCGGCCGTAATTCCGTCATCACCCGGCGCCTTGTTGTTTTTGAGCTGTTTCAGAGCCCTCCTAATCTCGTACAGGCTGACGTCCGGGATATCTTCGGTATAGTGCCGGGTCAATCTAGTTCTTGGGTCGTTTGCTAGACTCGCAACGGGCTTGCTGATCGATGTGTACAACTGTCCATAGAATGTCTCGATCTCCCTTAGAAGCTCCGGTTTGGCGGATACGATCCTGCCATCGTCGGTCTTCAGTTTCGTGAGTTGGCTCTGCCCAATAGCCAGATCCCTTGCAAACACCTTGGAGCCTTTATTTCGCTCGATCGCGTCTTTAATACGCTCGGTATTGAATCGGCGGAGGTCTCTTTTCAAGGATTTAGAGATCTGTCTATTGAGCCGCCGGTATTTGCACGCCTCATCTGAAGACTGCAGGATCATCTCACGCCTCTCCTTCATAAGCTTGAGGGTATGATCAGAGAGCTTTTTGTTCCTATCTGTACGACGGGTCTTGAAAAACTTAGACCCGACCGTATGGACAGCTTCCACGAACCCGTTGCTGTATTCATCCACGGAGCTCCCTAGGCATTCAAACGATTCTGGAGTTCGAGCTGAAAGCTCTCGGGGTTTTGGACCTGGATCTGTGCTGGCCGGAGCGTGGACTTCATCAGTCGAGACCTTTCAAGCTTAATATTAATGTACAATGTGCCTCTTACCATGCGGTGATCGCTCCCGGTTTTTACCGAATTGATCACAGAGACATCATTGAACATTTGCTTCTTGGTTGACATGATGAAGTCGATCTCATTTTTTGTTGCACCATCGGGGCTCTGCCAGGTCCACTTTCTGTGTTCACGCTTTTTGAAGAAGGAGTTCATCATATAGAGGCCCTCCTTCTCCATAAAACTGGCTAGTAGGTGACCCCGGTGGTTCCGTTGTCCAACTCCAAATTGCCCCACTTGCAGCTCATCCTCGTCTCGTTTGCCCAGTTTCGCGTTGAAGTCCCCCATGACGACGGTGAAGTGAGTTTTGAAACCATGCATGGCTCTGGAGATATCCTCATACATGGTCTCTACCTCATCGTCGGGGTGTGCCGAGGTTGGGGCGTAGACCTGTATGACCTTCAGCGAATATCTTGAGGATATTCTGAGTATAAGGTACGCCACCCTGGTCGACACACTCTCGATTTTCACCACGTTGTTCACAAGGGACTTGTGGACGATAAACCCGACACCACCCTGGGACTGCCGGTCACCCTCTCGGAAATAGAGCAGGTTACCGGATTTGAGGATTATCGAGTCCTCCCCCTCTCTTCGGACCTCAGATAACCCTATAATACTCCATCGCAACCTGCTCAATTCTTCCTCGAGTTCGGTGACCTTCTCGTCGGTCCGAAGTGTGCGCGTGTTGTACGTTGCCAGGTCCAGTCGTCGGTGATTGTTGGGGTAGCCGGATCTCGTCCGGAGATTCTTAGCACCCCTTGCCATGCCGTAGCCTCGACCGCTACCGTAGTCGAGGGTAGGCAAGCTGCCGGGTACTAGGGGCCATTTTATATTTGTGCTATTCATTGGGGGGTTTTGCCATAATCGCCACGCTTGGCAGGCGGGTTGGCGATCGCAGTATGGTTGTTATAGAAGCACAGAGAACGCTGCTGCCCATTCTCTGGTTTGTCCCTTAGTCGCCTCTTACGACACCCACGGGAAGACATGGGATGGTGAAATTCTTTACGTCCGGCACCATACGGAACTCTACCATTTCCTCCAGGGCAATATCAACCACTCTGCCAGAGCTCATGATCTCTTGCTCCAAAGCATGACAGAGTGGTCGATTCACGTGGCTGTGGTCGCCGATTCGTATTTCGTCCCACCCAGGGATAACTGAGTTGGAGACCTCGACGGTTTGGTGGCCATTATTGGCCGACCTCGCGGACGGCGTTGGCATAGTTGGTGCTTATTTTTCGCCCAACAAGAGTCTCGCCGACTTCGAGAGTTTCCTTGTTGAGTTGGGTGCCGTCGTAGGCCGACTCCACCCTCGCCCTGTGCTGTTGCTAGGGGATCTCAACGCCAAGTCTTCGGCGTGGGGATCCCTGGTAACGGATGCTAGGGGTGAGGCGCTGGAGGAGTGGGCAGTAACTACCGGCCTGGTCATCTTAAACCGGCGCTCGGATTATACGTGCGTGCGACAGCGGGGCGGGTCAGTAGTGGACGTCTCGTTCGCTAGCTCTGCTGTCGCGAGCCGTGTCCACGACTGGCATGTCGCCGTGGAGGTGGAGACGTTATCGGACCACCGATATATCCGTTTCGACGTCTCTACCCAGACCGCCAGCGGCCGCGGTACGCCAGCCCCGCGAATGGACGGTCCACGCTGGGCGCGCAAGCGCATCGACAGGGAACTTCTCGAGGAGGCCACCATTGGAACTTCTCGAGGAGGCCACCATTGTCCAGGCCTGGATCCGGGAGTCGGCAACAACCGGACCCGTCGACGTTGAACAGGAGGCGCTGTGGTTCCGCGGGGCGATGACGCAAATCAGCGACGCGTACATGCCCCGGGTCCACGCACAGTCAGCGAGGTGCCAGGTGTACTGGTGGTCCGCCGAGATCGCACAAATGCGTGTAACGTGCGTAGCGGCCAGACGCCAGTACACCCGATACCGAAGGAGACGTCGTCGGGTCCCTGACGAAGAAGCCACGCGGTATGAGGTGTACCGGGCGGCGACGAAGACTCTGCGGCTGACCATCGAAGAGGCGAAGAAGCGAGCCAGGGAGGAGATGTTGGAGACTCTAGACAGGGATCCTTGGGGGCGCCCTTATCGAGCGGTTCGAGGGAAACTCCGAGCCGCCGCGCCTCCACTTACGGAGAGTCTCCAACCCGAGCTGCTGGAGGAGGTAGTAGCAGCCCCCTTCCCGGCGAGAGCGGAGCATATCTCGCCGCCGATGGCTTTGCCCACGGCCGCAGAGTATACAGAGCAGGACGCCATCAGCGTCCCGGAGGTGACACAGGCAGAGATGGGGGCGGCTGTGATGCGGCTCCGGGCCAGGAACGTGGCTCCGGGGCCCGACGGAATCTACGGCCACGAGTTGGCCCTAGCTCTGAAGGAGCTAGAGCCCTGGCTGAGAGGACTCTTCACAGCGTGCCTTGAGCGGGGCCAGTTTCCCACTCTGTGGAAATCTGGTCGTCTGGTCCTGCTAAGGAAGGCGGGGCGCCATGCGGTCTCGCCGTCCGCGTACTAGCCTATAGTGCTGCTTGACGAAGTGGGTAAGCTGTTCGAGCGGATAATCGCTGCCCGCCTCATCAGCCACTTATACAGAGAGGGGCCGGACCTGGACGAAAGCCAGTTCGGCTTTCGGTATGGGCGCTCCACCATTTACGCGATATCGCAGGTGAGAGTCCTGGGGTGATGTTGGCGGTGTCCTTGGACATTTCCAACGCCGTCAACACCCTGCCCTGGAGTTGTGTTCGGGAGGCACTGCGGTATAATCGAGTGCCTCCCTACCTCCGCCGCATCGTCGGGGCTTATTTGGCGGAGAGGTGTGTCACCTACGTGGGACGTGATGGCGTCGAAAACCAGCAGCGCATGTCGTTCGGTGTTCCGCAGGGCTCGTTCTTGGGCCCGCCCCTGTGGAACATCGGGTACGACTGGGTGCTGAGGGGCGAACTCCAACTGGGGGTAGACCTGACGTGTTACGCAGACGATACGCTGGTCACCGCCCGGGGGAGTTCGTACAGGGAGGCAGCGTTGCTGGCGACGGCTGCGGTCTCACAGGTGGTGAGCCGCATACGGCGCCTTGGCTTGGAGGTGGCCCTCAACAAGTCGCATGCCCATATTGTCGTCGGGGGGGCTCAAATCGCTGTCGAGTCGGTTGACTTTCGTCGGTTGAAGTACCTGGGATTGGTGCTCGACAGCCGGTGGGATTTCGGCCCCCATTTCCGGCGGCTGGCGCCCAAGTTGTTGGGCGCGGCTGGGGCGCTGTCAACGCTGCTTCCCAATCTGGGGGGCCCGAGCGCTGCCTGTAAGCGGCTCTACGTGGGGATCGTGCGATCGATGGCCCTGTATGGGGCCCCGATCTGGGCGGCCGGTTTTGCTGAAGCCGCAGAGAGCGATGGCCGTCAGAGTCATCAGGGGGTATCGCACGATCTCCTAAGAGACGGCTTGTGCACTAGCCGGATCCCCGCCCTGGGACCTGGAGGCAAAGGTACTCGCGTCACTGTATCGGTGGCGCGAGGAAGCGCGGGCGCGGGGCGAAGGGCTGATGCAGCGACATATGGAGTCGCGTCAGTCTCAGCTTCGCGAGGTCCTGGTGGCGAAATGGCGGAACAGGCTTTCACGCCCTACCGCCGGCCTCATTACCATCGAGGCGGTCCGGCCAGTGCTCGAGCGCTGGCTCGGAAGGAGGCACGGCTCTCTTTCGTTTCGGGTGACGCAGGTGCTCTCGGGGCATGGTTGCTTCGGGAAGTACCTGTGTCGCATAAACAGGGAGCCGGACGCCCGGTGTCACGACTGCCGGGAGGACACGGCGTGGCATACGCTGGCAGAGTGTGCCGCTTGGGAGGAGCCACGCCGTGCCCTCATCTCAGAAGTAGGCAGTGACCTGTCGCTGCCGGCCGTCCGAAGAGTCCTGGGATGCGGTGGTATCCTTCTGCGAAACAGTCGTCTCGCAGAAGGAGGCTGCGGAGAGAGAGAGGGAGATTTCATCCGCTCACCCGATCCGCAGCAGACGCCCCGGGCGTCGGCGGAGGGTGGACATCGCCCTCTTCCAACCCCCCTAAATGGGTCCAGGAGCGACGGGCTCGGGGACGTCCGTCGCACCCCACACATCAGGACCCGAGGTGGCGGCGCGTAGTGTTCCACGCGCGCCCCTCTTAGACGTCGCGGGGGGAGTCCAACACCTCACTCCCCCCCAACCCGAGATCGAGGCCGCAGACGCGGGCCGGCACTAGCTGGTGGTTGCGGAAGTATAGTTGTTCCCGGGACACCCAGCGTAGGTGTGAGATGGAACACCGGGGTGGTTTTTAGTCAGTAGGAGTCTGACAGACCCCTCCGCCCCCCCCCCAGGGCGGTGGACATCCATCGAGGATTTTCCAACCCGGAAAAAAAAAAAAAGGCTCACACTAGGTAGCTGTACATATCGATACGAATGGCATCGGTCAATATTTTGATTCTTATGGACGAACACCTGCGCTATATCATCTCGAGTTTTTAAAAAGGAATTGTAAAAAATGGGACTGGACTGTTTATAGGATTCACAATGATTGGACTTCAGTTTGTGGTGAATATTGCTTAATGTATTTGCTATATAAGTTTCAGGGACGTTCAATGCATAGTTTTGTGAACATATTACCAGGTTACAATGATATTTTAGTTTATGAGATGTTCCGGTCATACTTTGTAGAAAATAAGTAATAAAATTTAGAAATAAAAATGTGTTTTATTGATGATTCAGAAAAGCACTCATAATGAGGGTCAACGATGAGTAAACGATGAGAACGCCAAAGCAACCGTAATGAGGGTAAATTAGTAATGAGGCTACTAATGGCCATAACATTAAAGCGACACTAGATCCGTAATCGATTTCTGTATCTCTGCATCCGTGCAAGCTATGTAAAAATGGATGACATATTAGGAATCAGCGCATCCCAAAACCTTTTTTTTTTTTTAGGATCCGGCACACCCTGGACCGCCCACGAGATCGGTGTTCCAGAAACAGCGAATCCCTACTACTATCGACTGAAGAATTTTCTCCCAGCTCACGTAAAGGCCATGCTTGTACAGTCCCTTATCTTTCCCATAATTGACTACAGTGATGTTTGCTACTATACCCTGAAAGCAGATCACGCAATAAACCTCACTGACTTATCAATAATTGCATTCGATTCGTCTTCAATCTCAGTAAGTATGATCATGACGTATCCGCTTATCGATCACTTTTAAAATGGTTACCCGTTCGTCAGTGTAGAGCGCTGAGGGCCTTGACAACCCTGTTTACTTTTATTGAAACCCACTTTTCCTTCTTATCTAACTTAACATGTCCAATGCCTGGGTTCTGCCCACAGTAAATATCTTAGCTCCACCAATAGGCGTCTTCTACAATGTCCCTCTCACCGCTCTGGGTTTATCCATTCCTCCGTCTTTGTCCAGGTGATTAGTTTTTGGAATGCGCTCCCTCAGAACATCAGGATGGCAACCAGTCGGTAGTTTTTCAAATTGCAGGCACGTGAGCACATTCGCAAGAAGTTTACAGAATCATCACAGAGTTGATTTGTTTTTTTCGGTTTCTCGATAACATTGTTTATATAAATGTATGTATCTGTCCACGCCATCTATCACTGATGAGAAGAGGAGGATATCGGATGCAGTCATTCCTTCGGTCGCTCACCACTAAGCGCTCGGTCACTCGCTCACTCGCGCCTCCTTCATTCAAAACATCTTATCTTCACTCTTCCTTTGCGAACCGTCAAACAGCCACGTCTAATTTTGTAACGAATACTTATATCTATTTTAAACAATATATAAACTAATTGAAAAATCTTCAAGTTGCTTTATTTTGGACAAACAAAACCCTGATCCTGCACATAATTGGACCTTCGAGACGGATGCTGGATTCGAGAAAACCAGGAGAACGAGTAGCGACGCCGACACGAGAAGGCGACGCCATAGTTCGACCAGCAGCTATTTTATACGAGCAGAAAAAACGAAGATATTATCGGAAACGCTACGGTCAGGTCTTTGTTCCCGTCCTTCCCCTATACGCTTTGATTTGTTTTAAGTTTTTAACGCTGTGCTTATACGATTACAGTTGTACGCGATGCGAGAGTTGCAGTTACGCGGCTCCGTTGATGCTTGCACGTGAGTACTTAATTACATACCAACGCTTATTCGTAGTCCGCCAACATGTCTGTAAAATCTGTAGGTGAAATTCTTTCTGATTTTAAAAAACGTAGGGGTAATGTAAGGGGCCGGTTAACCCAATTTAAAAATTTTGTTGACTCATTTGAGGGGGCTACCTTGACTACCGTACAAGTAGCCGAACTAAAGTTGCGAGTTCAGGCCGCCATCGAGATATTTTCTAAATTTAATAGCATTGAAAGTGAAATAGAATTACTTTCATCTGAATCGGAATTAACCGCTAATTCAGAATATGTAGAAGCGTTAGAATCATTATACTTTACGGCAATGGCCAGTGCGAATTGTCTTATTGACAATGCGGAGGCTTACAACAAGTTCCCTGTTGCATCAGCTCGGGATGTTTTCCGACAACCTGTTAATATTAAATTACCGGATATAAAACTACCTGCCTTTGAAGGTTCATATGATCACTGGCTGGAGTTCAAGCATTCATACATCACTATGATCCATAACCGTTCAGATTTAGATGAAATACAAAAAATTCATTATTTACGGTCAGCTCTGTGTGGAAGTGCGTTACAGGTCATAAGTGCCTTAGAGTTCAGTCCTGCCAATTACATTCATGTCTGGGAACTATTAGAAAACCGCTATCATAATGATAGGTTGTTGGTAAATAATCACGTCAAAGCGTTATATAGTATTCCGTCGGTAAAACAGGAATCACCATCACAAATTCGGAAATTAATTGATACCGTTCTACGTAATTTACGCGCTGTGGCGTCACTCGATGAACCCTCAGTCAATTGGGATACCTTAGTTATTTACTTGGTTGTTAGTAAGCTTGATCCATCCACGGAACGGGAGTGGGAGAACCACATAGGTGCCATGTCTTCAGGGTCAAGCGATAAGGTCAAATTAAACGACTTAATATCATTCCTTAAAAACCGTGCAGATATACTAGAAATGATTAGTGCAAACCACGTAAAGTCAAAGGAATTGCCTCAAATTGATAAGCAGCATCAACATGACAAACGAAGTTCAAACCGCGTGCATAGTTATTCATCCATAAAAATGAATCGTAATAACTTACGCAATAATAATTTTAATAAAAAGGATTTACCTAATTGCGTCTTGTGCAATCAAGGTCATGCGTTGTACACGTGCATATTATTCCTCAACATGTCTATTAGGGATAGAATGAAAGTTGTTATTGATAAGCAGTTGTGTCGGAATTGTCTGCGAGCAGGTCATACGTTAGACGACTGTATTTTCGGACCGTGCAGGCAATGCCAGCGTAAACATAACAGTTTGTTACATTTAGAGAATTATAATAGTCAAAGCGTTAGTAGTAATGCGTGTGTGCGTAGTGAGTCGCGCGGAGAGGCAACCGATACGCACACTACGACGACCGCGTTGCATTCTTTACCTAACAATTCGAATAACACGGTTGTATGCGATAAAACAACTAGTGACTTTAAATTGATAAATACGGTTTTACTTTCTACGGCATTAGTGGAAATAGCGGATAATAATAATGTTTATCATACAGCTCGTGCACTTTTAGATAGCGGAAGCCAGAACTGTTTCGTTACGGAGAAATTGTCTAAACGAATAAATGCGTCTTATATACAGTCCACAGTTCGTATTTCGGGTGTGGGACAATCTGTCGCACAGTCGTGCCATTCATGCGATATATCAATTCGACCTAAAGTAAACAATTATTATACCAAGCTTAGATGTGTTGTCTTGCCATGCATAACGTCCAGTTTGCCTACGATAAACATAGAAGCTGGTCATATACGTTTTCCTGAATCCCTCCAATTAGCAGATCCTACGTTTAACGTTAGTTCAGAGATTGATTTGCTGATAGGTGCAGATAGATTTTGGGATCTTTTAGAAACCGATAAAATACGTTTACCTAGTGGACCATTCTTACAAAATTCAAAATAAGGATGGTTGTTGTCCGGTCCTGTGTTTGTTAGGAACTCGAAACCTACTCACATTCATTGTCACTTAAGTCAGGACATTGATAAGCAGCTCCGGTTATTCTGGGAAATTGAGAATATTCCTTCATCACCATGTGTAATTCTTACAGATGATGAGCGTATGTGTGAGGAATTATTTAATAATACGACTAAACGCGAAGAAAATGGTAGATTTTCGGTTCGTATACCGCTAAGAGAGGCACCGGACACACTGGGTGATTCTTATACGTTAGCGAAGAAACGATTTATATCATTAGAACGTAAATTCGAACGCTTACCTGAATTTAAACGTATGTACACTAACTTTATGCGAGAATATAATGACTTAGGTCACATGTCGAAGTTAGCTATTTGTAGTCAACCTAACTATTATCTTCCACACCACGGAGTCATTAAAGAGAGTAGTACGATTACAAAATTACGCGTAGTGTTCGACGCTAGTGCTGTCACTAGCTCGAATAAATCATTAAACGATATTCAACTTCCGGGACCCGCGTTACAAAATGATATTTTTTCTATTTTGTTGCGATTCAGACAGTATAAATATGTAGCTTGTGCAGATGTGGAGAAGATGTTTCGTCAGGTTCTTCTCCAGTCTGATCAAAGGTCATTACAGTTAATATTGTGGCGCGATAATCCTTCGGATCCGTTAGATACCTACCAACTTAATACCGTTACTTATGGTACTGCGTCAGCTCCATATTTAAGTATGCGATGTATCAGTCAGTTAGCGTTAGAGTGCGATGATGACGTCATCGCCCGCGTCATCACTCAAGACATTTTCGTAGACGATCTTATCACTGGTGCTGATGATTTAGAACATTTAATTCAAGTTTGCCAGAAAACTTCAGAAGTACTACAGTCAGGGTATTTTCCTTTGCGCAAATGGACATTTAATTTAGACGTATCTCAAGATAAATCCACAGAATGTTTTATAGGCGAGCATGCGCAAACTAAAACACTCGGATTAGGTTGGCACAACACTAGTGACGAGCTGCATTTTGTTACGAATATTGATAACAATGATAACGAGTCGAATTTAACTAAACGGGTAATGTTATCAGTAATATCCCAAATATACGACCCATTAGGCCTTCTTTCTCCTGTAGTTATAACATCAAAAATAATTTTACAAAAATTATGGTTAAGTAAAATTGACTGGGATACTCCGGTTTCTAGGGAGGTTGTTAGAACTTGGAAACATTTTATTTTTACTTTAAAGTTTTTAAAGGACATTCGCATTCCTCGTCACGTAAAGGGTGACCACACTCAATATAAAGAACTTCATATATTTACTGACGCGTCACAAGACGCATACGGTGCGTGCGCTTATTTGCGTACTTATAGTGATAACTCTGATGTAACCGTGCATTTTTTATGTGCGAAAAGTAAGGTTGCACCTTTAAAGGCTACAAGTATTCCTCGTTTAGAACTTTGTGGTGCCTTAATGGGAGCTAAATTATACAAGAAGATCGTTGAATCACTTAGGTTACAGTTTAGTAAAGTATATTTCTGGACGGATTCTACAATAGTCATGGGTTGGATTAAAATGTCTCCACATTTACTTAAAACATTTGTACAAAATCGAGTGACCGAGATCAACGACCTCACAGGTGACTCGGTGTGGTTACACGTAAATAGCAAAGACAACCCAGCTGATCTATTGTCGAGAGGATATAGTTTAGATTTATTAAAAGATTGTGATTTATGGTGGTACGGTCCGCCTTATTTACGTCACAATTTACATTATTTCGATAAGATTAAATGCGATAATTCGGATGTTTGTAATTTACCAGATTTAAAATGTAAACAAACATGTTTAACTTCTATACAATGCGAAGATTTAATAGACTTTGGAAAATATTCTTCATTCTCTAAACTTAAACGAATAGGTGCTTACATACTTAGATTTATAGATAACACACGCATGAAGTCGACTGCTAAAGGTAAACACAGCCGTCCAGTTCGAAACGGTTTCTTATCAGTAAGCGAACTGAATGCCGCACAAAGAATGCTCATTAGGTTGGTGCAAATAAAATCATTTCCAGAGGTTTACAATAATTTGGTTAGCAGTGTTCCTATTAAACGTACTTGTAAGCAATATAATAAGGTTTCCAGTCTTAATGTTTTTATGGATGAACATAAAATAATTCGGGTTGGTGGAAGACTGTTTAATTCGTCTAGTTTTACTAACGATAAAAAACATCCGGTTTTATTGTGCAGTAAACATCCTTTCACTATTAGTTTATTTAGGTATGAACATATACGATTATTACATGCGGGTCCTCAACTTCTTTTAGCTACGGTGCGTGAATGTTGGTGGCCGTTAAATGCTAGAAACTTAGCAAGGAAAATAATGCATGAGTGCGTGAAGTGTACACGTATCCGAGGTAAGACATTAGCACCCATCATGGGTAACTTACCACTTGAGCGCTTAGGCCTCGGTCTCGAATTCCGCGGGCAGCGGGGCGGCGGCGGCAGCGGAGCGGGAGCGGCAGGATCTTATGCGTATCGTCAAATGGACCGGGTCTCGAAAACAGCGGCGCGGGAGCGGCGCGGCGGGAGCTCTCCCGCGCCGCCGCCGCTGCCGCTCCGCCGCCCGCAAAATTCGAGACCGAGGCCTTAGAGCCTGGCTTCCCATTTAGGCGAACGGGTGTTGATTATGCGGGGCCAGTATCCATATTAAATCGAAAAGGCAGAGGTTCAAGATTAAGCAAAGCTTACATATGTTTATTTATTTGCTTCACGACGCGAGCTATGCATTTGGAAGTTGTTACAAGTCTCTCTTCAAATGATTATATTTTAGCATTAAAACGTTTTATTAGTAAGCGAGGTAAGCCTTGCGTCATTTATTCGGATAATGGCAAGAATTTCGTGGGTGCAGAGAAAGAATTTCCTTTATTTTTAGAAAAAGGTTCTGAAACTATTATTAATTACGCTTCAGACAATAACATTGAATTTCGATTTATTCCTCCTTATACTCCACATTTTGGCGGTCTATGGGAGAATGGGGTACGCTCGTGCAAGCATCACCTGAGGCGCATAGTGGGTAACGCGCGATTAACTTACGAGGAATTTTGCACAGCTTTGACACAAATCGAAGCCGTCCTAAATTCCCGTTCAATTTCACCTCTATCCTCAGATCCTTCCGATCTTACTCCTCTTACCCCCTCCCATTTCCTTATTGGCCGACCGTTGACAGCACCACCTACTGAAGACATCACAGACAAGCAGACGCCGAGATTGACACGCTACGAACGAATCGAACAACTTCGGCAGCACTTCTGGCGACGCTGGTCCACAGAATACGTGTCGGAGCTGCAACTGCGAACCAAGTGGAAGACTAAGCAGGATGACATCACACTGGGCAGCCTTGTTCTCATAAAGGATGACAACCTACCACCGTTAAAGTGGCGGTTAGGTCGTATTTCACGTATATTTCCTGGGAAAGACGGCGTGGCTCGAGTAGCGGACATCTACACAAGTAGTGGAACAATTCGACGAGCCTTCTCCAAGATTTGTCCGCTGCCACTGCAATCGGTAAGCGACGAGGCTTGACCCACCATCATTTTGAAAGCTGGGCTTCCAAGGCCGGGGGCATGTCCACGCCATCTATCACTGATGAGAAGAGGAGGATATCGGATGCAGTCATTCCTTCGGTCGCTCACCACTCAGCGCTCGGTCACTCGCTCACTCGCGCCTCCTTCATTCAAAACATTTTATCTTCACTCTTCCTTTGCGAACCGTCAAACAGCCAAAACAAACAGCTCAAAGTGACTGGCGACATTAGAGAAGCGATGGAGGATACCAAAGTTACTGTTTTCGTTTTGATTGATTTCTCCAATGCCTTTAATGCCGTCAGTCATGATATTCTCCTTTCTATCCTTTCACATCTTATGGTTTCTTCCGAGGCCCTGGAATGGTTCTCTTCCTATCTTCGGGGACGTCAGCAGTCGGTTCGCGTTGACGAGAGTTCATCGAGTTGGTGTGACCTAGCTGCTGGTGTTCCGCAAGGCGGTATTCTTTCTCCATTGTTATTCTCCATCTTCATAAATTTTATAACTCACTGTCTTCGGTGTTCGTATCATCTTTATGCCGATGACCTTCAACTGTATGCATCTGCGCGGGTGGAGGGTTTGTCGGACGCTATAGGCGATGTGAACCGGGACTTAGTCGCTGTCAAGAACTGGTCTGATAGATTTGGGGTGTCTGTAAACCCCTCAAAATGTCAGGCCATTGTGATCGGGAGCTCTCGCATGATGGGTCGGGTGGGGATTAGCTCTCTTCCTCCTATTATTTTTAATGGTACCGTTATCCCCATCAGCCCTAGTGTAAAAGATCTCGGTCTATATCTTGACTCGACGCTGGGATGGCAAAGTCAGGTTTCAAGTATCAGTCAAAGAGTCAACGGGACCTTGCGTTGCCTGTATCGTCTGAGAAACTTTCTGCCTGCAAAAACGAAGGCTATGCTTGTGCAGACTTTAATCTTCCCTATAATCGACTATGGTGATGTGTGCTACTTTGACCTGAACGCGGTATTCCTGGATAAGCTTGATAGGCTCCTAAACAACTGCATCAGGTTCATATTCAACCTGAGGAAATATGACCATGTGTCAAACTGTAGATCTCAGCTCAAATGGATGCCCATTCGGCAGAGGCGAAATTTACGCGCTTTGACCACGCTCTTCTCTCTACTCAACTCTCCCACCCCTCCTTCTTATCTCATCTCTCACTTTCAGTATCTGTGTACTTCACACGCTAGGAATCTGCGTTCGTCTAACAATCTTCTCTTGCTTTGTCCTTCTCATACTTCTGATTTTATTCATTCTTCTTTTCATATTCAGTCCATTCTTCTCTGGAATGCGCTTCCTCTCGATATCAGGACGGCCACCAGTCAATATGCATTTAAGCGGAAGCTGCGACATTATTTTCTGAACCATTAGCAGAGTCGTCTCAATCTCCTTTCTATTAATTTATATATGTATATATATAAAGGTATTTATTATAGTAAATATATATGTATGTTTATTTTAACTACAATATATATATATATATTGTTATTCAATTTAATTTCTCATTTTTTATGCACCTGCCATGTTATCTCTCCACCACCCTTGGTTGACTGGTAGAGAATGCCTCAGGCATTAAGTCCGCCTATGTATCTGTATGTTGCATGAAGTTTTAAATAAATAAATAAATAATAAATAAACAGCCACGTCTAATTTTGTAACGAATACTTATATCTATTTTAAACAATATATAAAATAATTGAAAAATCTTCAAGTTGCTTCATTTTGGACAAACAAAACCCTGATCCTGCACAGTATCTAAGTATTTATCTTCTTCTTCCTGCCCTTATTCGATGTTACTTGGGGTCGGCGCAACACATTTTCTTCTTCCATACCGTTCTGTCCCCTGTTACGCTATTACTGACTCCCTTTTCCTTCATATCACTCCTCACGCAGTCCATCCATTTTTTCTTTGGCCTTCCTCTTCCTCTCCATCCATCCACATTTATATTCTTAACTCTTTTAGTAACATGCGTTTCATCCCTCCTCACACATGACCATACCAGGTCAAACGGTTTCCCTTCAACTGTTCTGTCACTAGCGCCACTTTCAAACTGCCTCTAATATACTTTATCCAATCTCGTCACGCCGCACATCCATCTCAACATTTAACATGTATCTAAGTAAATATATATTAAATTGTTTTTTATTTATGTTTCTTTTCTCTGTTTGTTTTTTTAATTAGTTGCACCTGCCTATTTTATCTCTGCAACACCCTAAGATCGACTGGTAAGTAAATGCCCAAGGCATTATGTCCGCCTTTGTACTTGTGCACAAAGTTTTAATAAATAAATAAATGTAATCCGCTCTAGTTACCTAATGAGCTACTACAATGTTATAGAAAACTAGTTTGTTGCCGTGGTAACCACGGCAACAAACAACACATTTTCCGTGATAAAAGGGAACCAATTGACACTCAATGAAAGTGTAGCTTTTTCTCAGTGCAAGATTTTGCAATCGGATCATACTATTTTTCGCTCCGTCTTTTTTTACTACTGTCCTATCATAAGATCGCTCTGCATATTTGCAATCCTTGCAGGGGACGAGAAACGAACACCTGCCACCTCTGACTACGTATTGCTTAACCAAACACAATAGTCTGTGTCCGTGTGTCGATGTTTCATTGGTTTATGTGGCCTTGAGTTATTCCAACATGCAAATGTTCTGAATAGGTCTACGAAACAAGCACTACAAAGTGCCAATGCCATCACCTAAATATATCCATGTTTTTAATATCGATCTAGATTATAATACTAGTAAACTCATTCTTCAGGGCGGGCGTTTCAAAACGAGCCACGAATGCATTTAAAATTCCTATTTTACTCTTGTTGTGGTAAGAGTAATATATCTTTATTTTGTCCTTATTTTACTTTAATTGCAGACAAAACATTATTAGTCCTTCACACAATTATTTTATTAGTAAGCACATAATTAAATTTATTTACTGAATAAATTCGTTTTCTCACATTCTTTTCTATCATCGTTTTGAGAGCAATGGCGATGACATAAATAAAGTGCCTGCCCAGGTTTGAACTACCCCCACCCCGGTGGGTTCCCGCTTTGTCGAAGCGGGGGGGCTCAGTAACCGTGGCTTGGTCACCCACGGTGAAGCGAAGAGGAAACCGAGGAGGGGCCGCTCGTCAGGGCTTTTGCCGATTAAGCCGACGACGTAGCGGCCAACTAGTAGGTTGCGGTGCCGCTTGGTAACAGGCGACATCGCAACTGAGGCGGGCCGCGATGTCTTATGGAGATTCCCAGGTCTTATACGATGTCGCAGCTGAGGGTTGGTGGCCGCGGCGGGAGAGGAGTGCCGGTATTGCAGAGCGCCGCTCTCCCTACCTTCCGCGGCCCGGACGAGGTTGCCACCGTCTGATATCGAACGCGGTGGGGCCGCAGGGGAAGAGGAGTGTTGGTATTGCGTTAGCCGCTATCCCTATCCCCTGCGGCCGAAAAATGGTAGGTGGCGCGGCCATTGACCTTGACCCGTCACAGGGGGACCAAGGGTGCCATACACGGGGTAGTCTGGCGCCCATGTGCTGATTTGATCCCTGGGGTGGTCACGGCGTACGGTGTGTTCTGGTACGCCGGTGATGGGGGGTACTCCCCCGAGGAGGGTCCAGTGACGGACAGACGTGGCGGGTTCGCGGTGAGTGCTAATGCATGCCCGTGTACGCGCCATAATCAGCACAGGAGGACACCGTGGGGTTTTAGTGGGTTAGAGTCCCACATAACTGCACTATCGGCCCGTGGCAGTATGCATGAGCATTTCTCCAAGCAAAAAAAAAAAAAGGTTTGAACTCACGACCCTCGACACATAAGTCTGCATCATTACAACTGAGCCACTAAAGCGTTCAGAGACAACAATAACGATTATATCACAGGTTCATATTATTTTTTTTGTTAATTTTAAGGCATTATAACAATAGATTAACCGTCAAACTGTTTCCCGACTGAACATTAACGTTTAACGCTGATGGCCTACGGTTGTAAAAAAAACCTTGCGGTTTTGATAACCACCAATTTCTATTTTAAAGGAAAATATAGACTCACTAGCCTTCCCTCTTTCTGAATTTTTTAACAAATGTTTCGAAGAATCGGTCTTTCCAGAACAGTTGAAATTGGCTAAAGTAGGTCCAATTTTCAAAAAAGGTATTAAGACAAATCCGAAAAATTACCGGCCCATATTCCTTTTGCCAACCTTATCAAAAGTATTTGAAAAAGTTATTAAAAGTAGACTGATGGTACATTTGAATGTCAGTAAAATTATTAATTTAAGACAATTTGGCTATCAGAAAGACGTTGGTTGCTCAGATGCAATAAACACTCTTGTAGATGACATAATTGCTTAATTAAACGACAAAATGAAAGTGGCTGGACTCTTCATCGACCTTAGTTCTGCTTTTGACACAATTGATTATGAACTGTTACTGACTAAACTTGAATATTATGGCAAGTCCTTACAGCTTTTAAGATCGTACTTACAAAATCGACGCATGTATGTCGAAATAAAAAGCATCGATGCTAGTAATCACGAAGTCATATATAAGTCTAAAATTAAAAACATAAAACGTGGTGTGCCTCAAGGCTCAATTAAAATTCCAAACAACAAAACCAATACTATTTATCATATTTACAAATGACTTGCTGAACGTTATGCATCACGTTACTTAATTTAGTTAGCCTGACGTTAGACTTGTTGTCTTTGCAGATGACACAAATATAATTATTGGTGAAAATGACTTAAACAAATTGACCAAAAATGTAAATAAAACCCTGGAAATTCTTTGCGATTGGTATACAGCCAATAACCTTTTATTAAATACAAGTAAGACTAATATTATTTTATTCAAGCCTACAACTTGTAGAAATGACAGTTTAAATGTACAAATCAAAGAAGACAAGATAATATTAGTAGATAAAGTGAAATTCTTAGGGATTCATATAGACAAGCTTTTAAACGGGAAACAGGAGCTAGCTGCTATTGACTCCTCTATTTCATCAGCATGTTATGCACTAAGGAGCCTTAGAGATATTTTGGATGTAAAGCAACTAAAGGCGCTAAAGGCGTATTACGCGCTAGTAGAATCTAGATTAAGATATAGCATCATGTTTTGGGGTAACGCTATAATTATAACTGTCAGAAAGCGTTCATCTTTTCATCGTTCATAAGGACAATAGTCAGAATTACACAAACAGACTCATGCAAAGATCACTTTAAAAAACTAGAAATATTAACTGTACCAAGTTTATACATTTTAAAAATGCTAAGTCACTTTGCGAAGTATATTCATCAGCATGAATCTCAAGAGGAACGAAAGTTAAGAGAATGCACAAGAAAAAAGGATTTAAAACACACAATATCATCAAATTTTAACATAGTTAAACATTGCTCCAGATACCAAGCAGTGGAATTGTTTAATAGGTTACCGACGGAGTTAAAACTATTAATTTGTAGCTTCAATATATTTAAAACCAAGTTAAAAGCCTTCTTTTTGGAAAAATGTTATTACTCGATGTCAGATTTTATTTAAAGCAATTAAAACTATATGAATTAATATAGGATTAATTTGACATTCTAAATTGTTTGTGACATATTTATGGATTAATTTGATATTATAGTGCTTGGGTCTTACACTGAATTAATTGACATTCTAATTTTTGTGACTTAATGATTAATTTGACATATTATTTTGACATTCTAAGGTTTGTGCCTTAATGATTAATTTGACATATTATTTTGACATTCTAATTGTTCGTGACATTTTGATTGATTTGACATTTTAATTGTTTGAGAGATATATTGGTATGATTCGATATTCTCATATATATAATAAATAAAATATAAAATAAATAAATTGGTATGATTTGACATTATTGTATTTTATAACTGTTTGACATTATTTTCAAAACTGGATATTATATCTAAAATTATTTTGGCACTTTACTGAATTTCACTTGAATTGAGATTATATTGGGATCTGTTTGAAATAAGTAAATGTAGCAAGGTTCTTGGCAGTAAACATTAATTCTCAGTTAAATTGGAAACAAAATGTTGAAATGTTGTTTTAAAAACTGAATCAATATTCATATCTACATGTATCGAAAACTGTTAATACGACCGCAGTTCTAACAGCATATCATGGCTATGTTACCCTTTTATTAATGTATGGTGTCATGTTCTGGGGCAACTCTCCAGATAAGGAAATGGTGTTTAGAGCGCAAAAAAAAGCGTTAGAGCGATTTTTAGGATGAAACAGACTGAAAGCTGTAGGCCAATATTCCCAAAAATTAAAGTGTTAACTCTGCCTTGTATATATATATTGGACATGGTTATGTTTGTCAGAAATAACAGCAGTTCTTTTATTAAATTAAAAAGTCAGAGGCACCGATTCAAAATAAACTTTATTCCTAATAGAACTGCACTTTTTAACAATAGTGTATTTTGTATGATTCCTAGTGTGTATAATCATTTACCCAATTACTTACTCGAAATTTCTAACAATAATATTTTTTTAAATAAACTAAAGAAAATACTGTTAGATAAATCATATTACTCAGTAAAAGAGTTTCTTGATGATAAATTTTAAAGTAGAAAATAATAATAATTGTTAATCTAATCTTATTGAATTATGTATAATTGTATAACTATTTATGCACTGTTTGACATGTATTGATCTTTTTATTTCTATTAATTGTAATAATACAAATTATTATATACTCGACATTTTCTGCTGTCATTGCCTTATTTTCTTGATACTGTATATAATTAATTAATTTGTAAATTGTAAATATGCTTTATAAATTTGCATGGCGTGAGCCTGATTATGGCAAAATATATTTTAAATTTTAACACCTGTACCTGTACCCATATTCTGCAAATAAAAGATTTGAATTGAATTGAATTGACATTATATTTTAAGCCAGTTTTGACATTATTATGTTTTGTAACTGTTTGACATTGTTTTTAAAACTGGATATTGTATTTAAACTCTTTTGGCACTTTATTGAATTTCACTTGAAATAATAATTCATAGTATTTGTATGTAAACTGCATGTGTATATATTCAACACAATTTGAATTGTTTTATGAATAAATGAAATTAAATGTATTATAAAAATTTCCTCGTATAGGCGCTGGCTCGACGGGCTATTAACTATAATGATACACGCCCACTATAATATCTGCTCATTCAGCCTATCTATGGCTACGTACTTTCTTATATGGTTGGTTAAGAAGAAACAGTGATATTTTTTTAAGTTTACCTGTTAGGTTATAGTAGTTTATGAAACTGTTGCATAATGAGGGGTATTAAAACATGAGTGTGTGTTTAAAAACCGAGCCGTAGGCGAGGTTTTTAATAGCTTTCACACGAATGTTTTAATACCTAGTTATGTGCAGTTTCATACACTACTTTATCTACACTCATAAATTGGGATTGAACCTACTAAATACCTCTTTTTGCATTTTCCATGCCATAAAATCGTGATAGCATTTGTCATATACTTTTCTCGACTTTGCTGGTAATAAATTAAGAGTAATTTCCTTCGCCGCATCTAAAATATCGGGCGGAGTCAAATTTTCTTCACATTCACTGATATCAGACATTTCACACACAATAATTTAAATAACTCATGAAATTCAGTACAGCAAAACTTGCAAAACGTATGAATGGCGCCAAAACCCAGCACATCACCGCATGAACCGCGCATGCGCTAAGGCTTAGCACGCACTGCGATCATTATTAGCGCGATCTTTTTCCGCCCATTCTGCGACCTATGTAATTGTATGAAGTTGTTCGCATCGGTAACGAAATCGTGCGGAAATAATTCCGCAAGAAATCCGTGTTTTGCCACAGAATCCACCGCACCACGGCGCAAATTTTATTCACCCGAATATTTTGAGCTCTATGAACAGTTAGAAGGAAACAAAATTCGCGCGAATAAAAATCGCAGTGCGTGCTATGTCTAAAGCGGGCATTGTCATAGACAATTTAAAATTGGAATCAAATCTTTTTATAATAGGTACTATAAAATGGCATTACAAAAAAAATATTGATGTAAACTCCTTAGTAATTAACTTCTTGGATTTGTCCTGTATCGTAATAGAAAAAAAATTGTTTTATAGCATTATTTTGTTAGAGAAATAGTGTTATAATAAGATTCTATTTTTAAATTTCGGTATTGTGTTTATAAAGTATGCCAATATAAACTCGTTTTGAATTTTATAATTCGAATATTACGATATGAGAGTAGATAAAGTCATTAAATCAGCTAATGAGCATACGTGAAAAGAGTAATAAACAATAACACCCATGATTAATAGACGGAAAATATAAAGAGAACCAATAATAAATCTTCTCGTAAATCCGAAGCAAAAGGATTGTTTAAGTATTGTAGCAGGTGGTGTTCTGTAGTTTCTGCCTAGCCCCATGGTATAAAGGCGTGAGTTTATGTATGAAAATCCCAGGATTGAAAAACCAAAATATTTATTAGCAAAAGTCTATAAATATTTATTTCATGTTTTCAAATGTGGCACATAAAATACAACCGACTTCCAATTTAAGACACTACAAAGTGAAAAAAAAACTTCTATAAAAAAATCGGTGTTCCTTTCTTCGTTTTTTAACACCGACTTCCAAAAACGAAGGTATTTTCACTTTGTAGTGTTTTTATTTGGAAGTCGGTTGTATTTTTTTTTTTCACTTTTTATTTGTTGGTACCTAATAGACAAATGCTAGGTACCTAAAATGGCAGAAAAGATTACCCGAATATCTTGGAACTTGAACATAACCGCTGAAATGAGAGTGTACCTAGGTGAACTGTACACATCTGCGTACCCCTTCAGAGCGTACTGGCGTAATTTTATGTTTTGAAACATTATATAAACAATAAATAATCATGCTATTGCAGCAATCCCGAGAGATTTGCTGTCATTTATTAAAGAGTTCTGTTGTGTATCGCCGAAGTACGGTTTAAATATCTTCTCATTGAAACAATAGTCAATTTCATTAGAACAATAAAAAATAAATTAAAGATATTATCCTAGTGAGGGTAAGTTCTTCACCAGATCATCACTAAATTTAAATGGGACCAATTTGGGAATATACTCTTTCAAACAAACAAAATAATTTCAAAATCGGTCCACTGTGACGGAGAAATCGGTGAACAAACACAAAAAAACATAAAGTCGGACATCCCACTCATTTTTGGGAAGTCGGTTAAAAATAAATTATTAAAATAAGTCTTCCCAGACACTTATCAGGGAAAAATAAAAGATAGATTAACATACCAGAAATAACCTCCAAATAGAAAAATAATACTAAATACAACCCACTATTTCTCCAACGAAGGATTTGTCTAGTTGCTAATGCGCTCAAGTTTATGAAATATTCATGCAGGACCGGAAAAACACTGAATTCGAAAAGCGAATACGTTTGGTTGACATTACATTTAGAGTACCCGCTGGCGACAGAATTTTAGTTGAATTCGATGTCAGTTTCAAATGATGGAGAAATTTAATTTGGGTAATGGCGGAGTATGGGCTGGTTCGAGGTAACGCAAGAAAAGAAGGTCTGGAAAGATATGGAAGAATATTTTTGCTGTGCTGACAAGGGAAATTCGAGGTTATAAAAGAATGGGTATGAAAACCTAAAATTCAAGGCAATGCTATTTCTTGACCGTTTCCTGTTGATCGTTAGCAATTTATTGTAAAAGCTTTAGCAATCTCTATGAAAAACACACTGACCTGAAAAAGGGGCTAAAACCCCTAAGATTTTAGTATACAAACCTTTTTGCTAACACATATTTAGGCGTAATATTCGATCGTACGCGCTTTGAAAGGCTAACTTTTTGCGGGTTCGCTAAGACCCCACATAACGAGCTTCTGCTTAAGCACATAATAAACATAATTCGGTACGTTATCCTGATATTCACATGCGTGTAATATATACCAAGCCGTCGTCCCATACCTAGAGTACCACTATCTGACAATTAACTGATTTTATATTTTTGATACTATCGTAATCAGCAAAATAATCTATCGATATGTCTAAGCAGTATTTTTCTTCGATCAATTGATTCCAGATAAAAAAGCGCCCCATGTTACTACTGTATTATACCTATTTTTGATAAGGTTAAAACATTGATTTAAACTAATAATGCATATTTGAAAGTGCGCAATTACGTATATTTTTTGTCACCGGGTACTTTCGCATATGATTTTATAGATAGAGATGATGTATAGTTGATAAACAGCATCGATTTTTTCCCCCATTTTTGGTTTAAGCTCGCCTTTGGTACATAAGCTGGCATTCTTCAGTATTTAAATCTCTATGTGTTGTGTACAATAAAGAATACGCATATTGTATGAATATGATTTTTCATTATTCAGTGTTATTTGAGTTTTCCGTCTGAGTATCACTCAAAATAAGATGTTGTCAGATATCGGTACTCTGTATTAGACAGCAGCAAGCTTCAACGTACACTGGAATTATAATCAAGGTAACACATCCGCTAACCATTAATTTCCCGTTCGTAGTGTAAGCAGAACCGCATGTTTGATTTCTGTATTAAAATTTGCTCATAATTATCATCAGGAACAATGCTATCGTGTGGTTAATAAATAAGGCCTTGTTTTATTAATGTGCTCTAGTAATATTATATGTTTAAGCAAGCTGTCTGTCTATGATTTATTACTATTGTAATTAAAGCTTTACTGTTATCACTTAAGACCAGTTGGTTATTAATCTATTCGCTGGTCACACATCAATAAAGGGATACCTCTCTGCTCTGAGACGTATCCATTTATTTATTTAGACTTCATGCACAAATGTACAAAGGTGGACTTTTTGCCCTAGGTATTCTCTACCAGTCAACCAAGGATGTTGAGGAGACAACATGGCAGGTGCATAGTTTAATAATAAAAAGCTTGTAGTTATTATACTAAAATAGGTAAAATACACATATATATTGAATATAGTATATACCTATATAAATACACATATTATATACATTTATGAAGTAACAGAAAAGAAGAAAGTGATATGACTCTGCTTATTTGAGTTGAAAATAAATTTCCGCTTAAATGCATACCGACTGGTGGCCGTCCTGATATCGGAAGGAAGCGCATTATAAAAAAACGAAGGGACTGGATATGAAAGAAAGAGTGAACAAAATCAGTTGTACCCATTGGACGCGCCAAGAACATAGTTGGACGAAGCTTAGTAGATGCAGCTCATCAGCGACTCCACCAAAGATGTTTAGGTGGGTGACGACCTTCAGCGATAAAAATAACGACTAAGAAGAACAAGTCATCACATTGCTGATCAGATTAATATATTATTCAACTTTCTTAACTTAGGGCAAACATAGCAGTGTACCGAGACTGTCTTGATTGAATCGTAAGCCCTCCAAGGTTAAGTGAAACTTGAGAAAGGTTAACAAGAAGACAGCAGCAACCTAATATCTGTCTTCTAAGACACCTCATCAACCAAAAAAGCAAGGGACTGCTCATTTAAAAAGTTCTAAAACGTAATTTTGTTTTCTCTTTCAAAAGTTAAATGGCTTTTAGCGGACTTAGTGGAATGATTCGAATTCGCGCCAACCCACGGGCTCGAACGCCCCTAGTTAGGAAACTTTGATATTTGTTTGAACACGTCGCCTGTGTGTGTTTAACTTTATCCAAATTAAATGACGCTTGCATAAATTAGCAGGTGAGAAGCTTTTTGATGGCTTTAAAATTCATTATAAGTTTATCAATACTTATATGGCTTATACTTTGGGTTATTAGAAAACTCAACATCAAAATATTATACATGCATTAGGATGCCTATTATACAGAAACGGGTGAAGTTATAGTGGTAGTTATTAGTATTTTGAAATTATCTTCCTAAAGATATTAAATACAAATTTTAATCAACGATGTTTAAAAAAAATATCTGAGGAAAATTTCATGGTTTTTTTTTTAAAGCAAGTAGATTGAGTAGGTTCTTGCAATCTTTGAGGAAAGACTGACTCCTTATCCTTAACACAGATTAAGTCTTTTTCAAGGTTCCACAACATACAAGGACTCCTAATAAGTTACCACGTGTTGTGGATTAGGAGTCAATCTTTTTCGATGGAGTGGTGGCTTAGTGGTAATGGCAGCAACTTAGTTCTAAGGCGTCTGTTGGAACCCAGGCAGGCGCTTTATGTTGTCTAAATTATTGAATCACCACTGCTCTCAAAACGGTGCAAGAAAGAGAAGAAACATGCCCTAGAAGCAAAAAAACCGAAGACATGTGACATGTGACCCGCACTGGAACCGTGTGGTCTCTCTCTCACATAGAGGAGACCTGTGTCTCAGCAGTAAGAACAGTATTGGCTGATTATTTTTCGAATCAAAAACTGCCACTTGAATGGAACCCTACACTAGTTTTCACATTTAACCCCATCCTTTCCAACCACATTTACAACTTGTTTCACGTCACAGCGATAAATGGTTTCAATACGTCCCAAATATGGGGATAACAGACGATGTCACTTCAACAGTGTCCACAAACGATCGTTTACAGCTAACATTATGGGCCAATATCATGCGGGTGTTAACACGGATGGCTGTGTGTCACGCTTACACGATCACTGATAACCCAATGCTCGATGTGAAAGGCCTTGTTGAATGAAAAATTGGTAGTTTGTGAATGGCTTATGATAGTCATTCATTTTAAAGGTTGTCTTTTGTTTTTCAATACCTGAGAAATACGCATAAAATGTTTTGGGGACTTTTATTATGCGTACAGCTAAGGAATGGAATTCCCTGCCGGAGTCTGTGTTTCCCGATAGTTACAATCTAGGGGTATTTAAGTCAAGAGTGAATGGTTTTTTTCTAGGCAAGCGTATTTCACCGTCGACCACATCATCGTTTACCATCAGGTGAGACAGTGGTCAAGCGCGAGCCTATAGAATATAAAAAAAATATAAAAAATAGGTATGGAGCTGTATGGAGGCAAGAGTTGTGATATCAAACTAGGAGCTATATTGGTACAGAAAGTGATGAACATCTTCGCTTGTCTTTACTTAGTCAAATTTTAATGGAAGCCTGTGTATTTAGCCTACAACAAAGCTGCAAAATATTTAGATATCCTATTTAAATCCTTAATACCCCCATCCAGATTGATTCTTATTACATCGATTTAATATTTCCATTGAAACAGTCAAAAACTCTGACGTAATTATGAAAGTATTTTCTCATCAGGTTTTTCATAGTTTTCAAATCTTAAATACAGCTCATAAACTGCAAAGGAACAATATACAAAGCAAAGTATACATGACACAAACGTAATTACAGGAAAAATACCAACAAAACCACGGCAACAACACGTCATCAAGTTTGTTTATGTATTCGACAGTGACAAGTTTATATATTAGTCAGTAACTTTCTTATTGAATAGAGAAAAATTCCTTATTTCTAAAACGTCAGAATAAGATGAAACGGAAGGTGGGTCACACACAAATCGATTTGTTTGACTAAACAAGTGCCATACGTTTACCGCCAGGGGCCAGGGATTGGCACTCGATTGCTTACCTTACTTTGGCTGTTTATCCATGAAAATGTACTGGGTCATGTAATAACATGACCCAGTACATTTTCATGCATACTCAATAGAGTAATGGGAAGAAATGAAAAGACACCTTCCACGCACTGTTTCAATAAATAATTAATTTAATAGGATGTAAACTAATAACGATGACTACACAGTTTGCTGCAATAACTGTGGAAGGTGCAATCTGATTCAGTTATAAAATATACATAAATTAATTACAATTTCAGACCGTCATTTCAGCAATGCAGTGCTGCAATGAAAATAAGACATATTTTTTTCACTTGCTATGCTAATGCTCATGCTATCTACTGGAATAATTGTAATTCTAGTCGATAGCATAGTTGTTCCTGAAAGCCTGACATAGTTTCTGAAAATAAGCGCTGTAATAGACAAGCAAACGGACAAAATCGCACCAATGGTTCCTTTTTAATAATTTTGGAACGGAACACTGGAAAAACGAACTAAGACAAAATGATGCGGCACACACTATAGCATGTAACAATACTGTAGCTTCCACGTTAATTCTTAGTAAATCCGTCTTAAAACTATTCACTATGCAGTTGCTTCCTATTCTATTTGGCAGCAATCCTATACGATATCGATTTTAGATGCTATGTTTAGAATCCAAATACGTACTGCTGTAACTTAGACGAGAATCAACTTACGAGCACGAGCAGAAATACTAACATCCAAGACATAGAGTTGATCAACAACAATGTCTCGAAACCGATACATAAGTACACTTTAATGAAACTATCTACAATTAAATTACATTTTAGAACCATCCCGAAGAACCTGTTATCCCTGAATATTTACTACTTACTAACGATTTACTTAATCTTCGTAAAAATGGCGATGATTTCAAAATCTGCCTGCATAAAATTTCTTACTAATAATATTATAAATGCGAAAGTTTGGATGGACGGATAGATGTAATTGTTTGTTACTAAATCACGCCAAAACAGCTGAACGAATCTGCATTCAATTTGGCAAAGAGATAGATTATAGTCTGGAATAGCACATTTGCTACTTTTCATTGAGGTTTATCCCTTGGGATAAGAAAAAACTTATCACGCGGGCAAAGCCGCTGGCAGAAGCTAGTTTATTGTATATCAATGAGGCTTGAACTTTAAAACATTAAAGATTTAAAGTTCTCAAATCTTTCAAGTCGTCACAAATCTATTCCCTTTGACTTTTCCATATCCAATTTAAAGTTTAACTTTAGATGAAGAATTAATTTAAAAGTCAATTGCATTTTCTGCTCATCCTTTTCATCTAATATCATTAACGCATTCACCAATAAATACTAAATTTAATCTGCTTCAACATAGAATAACACCAGCATTATTAAAATTATATATATTATAGGTGGGTTTATTAAAAGCACACCAATATATGTAATGGAGAATGAATTGTGTATCACCCCACTTAATTTAAGAAGACTGTACCTAGCCCATACGTATTGTATCAAATCTATGTCCTGGTCAGAAAACATAACTGTTAAATTATTTGATAAATTAAGTGCCCTCAACCACACCGGTTATTGGAGAACTAAAAAAAAGTTGTCGCTGCTTCTATCTTACAGTGAATGTAGTTCATATGATATCCATTCATCCAATCCACTAAAAAATGTTTACACTTGGGTAACTTACATACAAATAGATAAAGTTATTGTGGATAATTTAGAGTGCTTTAAGGGTCCAAAAAAGAACGAAGATCTGGTATCTCTTAAATATCATGTAATTGAAGAACTGCATAGGAATTATATTGATTGGCGACGACTTTATACTGATGGTTCTAAGACCAAGGATGGTCGCGGAGTCGCTGTATTTGATCCAGTTACTCAGTCATCCCATTGTTTTAAAACTAACTCTCATGTGTCCATTATGGAAATCATAGCCATTTCAGAAGCCCTAAGTCTATGCGAAGATACTGAGCAAAATCTCGATCTTATCTGATAGTAAAAGTGCTCTTCAACATTTGGCTCGATGCGCTTCTGGGTTCAGAAGTACATCGATAGCCTACAAAATGTTAAAAACCATTTATGAACTTAGCTTACGGTTAGTAAATGTGAGGTTGCAATGGGTTCCATCGCACATAGGATTAGCAGGTAACGAGGAGGCTGACAGGTTAGCAAAATTGGCAATAACAGAAGGCACAGAAATAAGAATAACGCCTGATTATACAGAAATTCTGCCAAAACTTAAAACAACTTGTTTTGAAAAATGGGATCTTTACTTTCAAGAACTAAGTAAAGTCAAAGGGATCTGGTACAACGTCATACAACAACAGCCTTCTCGCATTCAGGTTTATGCGTTTAATGCACAACGCGTTTAAGAGCCAACCCTCGTCTATTTTCTTCTCTAATAATGGACCGATTTAAAAGATATTCCATAAACTGAAAAAAAAAGATACACTGTGCCCCTAAGATCAATGTTTTCTTTTTTGATGATACATTATCTTTAGAAGAACTTGAAAACTTAAAAATCTTACTTGAAAATTAAAAAATGAAAAACATAGAAGTTGTACTTACTACTAAACTATATATCTTTTTTATTCTTATAAATAGAAATAATATTATAAAATTAGAATATTAATATTATAAAAAATATAATATCTTTTAAATTTGGCCAATACTGGAGGAGGAAATGGGCGAGAGCCTCGAATTATGACTTTTTACTAAGGAAATTCAGTCGGAGCTCTGCGACCGTATTTCCATTTAATACCAAAATGCTTCTCGAAAATTTAAATTTAATGTCTTCCCAAAATTTTATCGAAATAAATTACCATTCGCAGCAATAAGACGAAGCATCAGCGTTAACCCATCACAAGAGCAGACTATTATAACAATAAGTCTCTGAAAAAGTTATAAAAAATGTACTAATAATTTACTTGTGGTTACAGAGATTTGGTAAGCAAAAATTAATCTGCTACACAACCGTCCACACAAGAGAAACACACCGCACGACAAAAATTCGGTTAAAAAGAAATCGTGAACCGCTATACTGATGTCATAGACAGTATTAAGGTTCCCCTAGTAAATGGCACGAACTATTTTGTGCGCGGGGTTAAAATGCATGCTGTCTCATCCGACAACACGTGCGAAAGAGATTGATGCTGTGATGAGCAGTAAGAAGCTGGTTCTCGTACGATTTAGCATTTTCGCAAATTTGTAGTGAAATGGATGATGATTTAGGACGAAAACGAGCGCGCGAAATTTTATAAACAGACCTTTGGGAGTCCAGATATCATGAAAAAACGAGTAAATGTATATTTTCAGAATTAAATTATTTACATTGTTGAATTACTAATATATCGAGAGAGGCTTGCAATTTTCCTTCTTCTTATAGTGTTTATTTCCGCCCAAAGTTGCGTTAAAAATAAGTATTGAAATATGGAACTTTCGACGCTCATACTTTAAAATATTTTATTTTTTAACTTTTTTGTTTCCATACAGGGCTAGATAAAGATGAGACAAATTGATATATTTTTTATTTTGAAAGTACATCGTGAAACAGTGGAGTAATCGCTAGACTACGTTTGTATGAAATAATTTTTGACTAGTGTAACCTTAATAGTACATTATGATATAAGTGCGGTAAGTTGAAAATTACAGCCAATGCGATATTGCCAAAAGAAAGCAGAGGTTCTATAATTATATATACGACGTTTTATAACATATTAGCTGACCCCCGCGGCTTAGCTCCCGTCAACTGGCTATCTAACTACCTACACTAGAAAAAAAAACTGGTTTATAATATTAGTTTAGATGTTGATAAAACTCCTTCGTAAACGAACAAATTTGATTACCATAAAAAAGGTCTAGTGAGTCAATCTTAAAAGATACGAGTAGACCTATGACCGGATTTTTTTTTAGAACTTTTAAAGAGGGACAATCCCATCATACATTATATTTGCGTAACTTGAACCAACCAGTAGTTCTTGAGATTAGCGTGTTCAAACAAACAAATTCTTCAGCTTTATAACATTAGTATAGATTTGCGAGGAAAAAAATAAAACTCGGACTTTCTTAAGCGAATAAATCTTACTTACTTACGTACTTCAAGATTTTTTTTTCTTGTTCACAAATTAGCGATGCGCGTTTTTTTTTTAAATCAAGGGCACAAAAACAACCAGTATTACTAATAAAGTAAATTAATATGTTTGTGTTTTGTTACTGATAAATAGTTGTAATTTATGGTCAAAATTAATTAAATTCAAGGATTAAATATTTATTTATTATATTTTATCTCGCAAAGTTAATTTTATTCATAAAATGTTGACCACTTTTCTGACAAAAAACTCTTTGCTAAGATTTAAAAAAGTACCGTTCGTTTTAGACGGAGCATCTTGATAAACCGTGCGTTTTATAATACAATAACGCACAATTACGTAATGAGATACATTACGATATTGAAATTGGTGCAATAAGAGACCCTTAACGAGAAAATGTGTTGTAAATAAAGTTATAAAACTTTTACAAGCAGCAAAACAAATCTGTTAAAGTAAATGTAACCACACGTAACATCTTTAGTTCCATCCGTGAAATTATTCTGAAGACTTCAATTTACGGTTGGTAGCCCGATATTCCAATGAGGCGAAAACTTCGACTCACGTTTTGCCTATATTTACTTAACTTGGTATTTTCTGAAAAACGTAAGGCATAAACTTTCGTCCGTTTCTTGAAACTAACTACAAAATATTCGATCGGATGGTGGAGACAGAAAGCGTAGCGTCCAATCAGCATTAAGTTTAGTAAAATCCTATTTAAATGATAGACAGCAATTAGTTCAAATAAACGGTGTCAAGTCGTCGGGGTTGAACGTGAAAATGGGGGTACCCCAGGGCTGAATTTTAGGTCCTTTCTTTTTTTAGTATACATTAACGATTTACCCCATCTATTGAAAAACAAACTAACTATGGTGTTATTTGCTGATGACACTTCTTTGATTTTTAACATAAATAGACGTACGAGTAACGTAGCCGACGTAAATAATGCATTGCGGCAAGTTCTAAATTGGTTCACTGCTAATAATTTGGTTTTGAATGCTAAAAAAACTAAGTGTGTAAAATTTTCCTTGCTGAATGTCAAAAGTTATGATTGTGACATTATATTAAACAACGAGAAGCTAGAATTCGTCGACAAAACGGTTTGCCTGGGTATCACGCTAGACTCAAGGTTACAATGGGGTCCTCATTTAATATCACTTGCGGGGCGGTTAAGTTCGGCGGCTTATGCTGTTAGAAAAATTCGTCAATTTACTGATGTAGATACCGCGAGGCTGGCCTATTTTAGTTACTTTCATAGTATAATGTCTTACGGCATATTACTATAGGGAAGGGCTGCAGACATTCAGTCAATTTTTGTTCTGCAAAAACGAGCCATCAAAGCGATATACAATCTTTGCCGGCGCGATTCTCTAAGGGAACTGTTTAAGGACATTAACATCATGACGGTACCTTGTCAATATATTTTCGAAAACATCATGTACGTTAGAAAGAATTTACATCTTTTTAGTAAAAACATCGATAGACATAGCTATGTTACTAGAAATAGGGACCAATTAATTCAACCAGGTTTCAGGCTGGCTAAAGTAGCGTCATCTTTTATGGGGTACTGTATAAAATGTTACAATAAAATACCGCCACACATTCTAGAATTGAATGAGACGAAATTTAAAACTTGTATAAAACGCACACTATGCAGGCAGGCATATTATAGGTTGGGTGATTACATCGCTGATAAAAATGGTTGGCCCAACGCTATTCCAGCTCCACAGCCACTAGGGCACAAAAACAAGTGATAAGCAGAAAAGTTCTGAAGTATTGTTGGACCTGCTGAAGACTGTATGAATAATTATAATGTATATTTGTGTTGTATAAACTCAATTTATTTTTTGGATTATATAACTGCACAGCACATATGTGAGTACTATGTACCAACTGTAAATCTACCATTTACTATACCTATGTGTCGTTTGTTGACTTCAGTGTGCCGTAGCAGTTGAGTGTGTCATGCTCTCTCTAATGACTCTCTGATGGTGGCACGTGTGTTGGATCATTCGGTTCCCTTCATGATGATTGAGCTGAGTGGTGCCGATCCATGTGTCATGTTCGTGAACGGGCGCCATCAGTTGGGATTGGTCATATCTTAGCTGCCTCCGCCTGTTTTTAATTACCTATTTATTGTATTTTTAATTATTTGTTTTAGTCTAGACGCTTTTAAGTGCGTTTTTTTTTACATCGTTCTCACATATATGTATTTTTCCTACAAGATTATTGTAACCAAATACTTGTAAAACACATTTTTTTTTTAAAAGATTAAGTGTGGAGTTTCTTGTCCGTTCTTCTCCATAACAAGCTACATTTCCGAATGGACGGTAGAATCAATTATTATTACATTTAATTATTTTTTGACGTTCGAAAGTGCCGCTTAATGGCCTAATTGAATAAAGAAATTTTGATTTTGATTTTTTTGATTTTGTGGCCAATTATATTAGTGTGTGTAGTAAGTACATAGAATAGATACAAGTATAACATCATATTAACACGCCTTTATTCCCTGAAGAGTTAGGCAGTAATACACAAATAGTGCACCCACATTTTAGCAGTTATGTTCGAGTTATGTCCTTTTAATAGGGAACGAACCTATTGAGCCGGCACAAGTCCAGACTCCATAGTGGCGCTGAGAAATTCTAGTTTTTTTTTTTTAAATTCTCCTTTAGGCTCGCGATTTACCACTATCTCACCTGATGGTAGGCGATGATGTGGTCGAGGGTAACAAACGCTTGCCTAGAAAACCTATTCACTCTTGACTTAAAGACCCCCAGATTGTAGCTGTCGGGAAACAAAGACTCCGGCAGGGAATTCCACTCCTTAGCTGTACCTACGCATAATAAAAGTGTTCCTAAAATGTTTTGGGTGTATGGGTGGGATGTCTACAATGTATCGATGGCACATCGCCGTACGTCTGGTAGCCCGATGATGAAACGGACTAGGTGGTGAGCCGATGGGCCGATGAGCCTCTTGGCCCGCTTTTCAATCGACTCTAGTGCATCAAGCTGGTATTTGGCAGATCCGTCCCAGAGATGAGAATAGTACTCCATACATGATCGGAATTGCGCTTGATACAAATTGAGGGGCTGTTCCTCCCCTTGGTGTGAAGTACCTTCTCAGCTTTGCAAGGATCCCGAGCTTTTTGGCTGGCAGCTGAGCTTAAGAGTTGATGTCAACGTAACGCCAAGAAACTCAAGATGGTCCGTTATTGGCACGGTCACATCTCGAAAAGTTGGAGCCGGTTGAAATTGGCTCTTTTTGCGAAATAAACACGCCTGGGTTTTAGCAGCATTAAACATGACCAGATTGGTATCACTCCATTCAGAAACTGCCTGCAAGGAAAGGTTCAAACGCTCAACCATGGCCTCACGGAGAGACTGGATCTGCGGCCCGGTAGCTCGTGCATTGTACAAGTATCTCACAGCAACAGTGCTGTCGTCTGCATACCCAAAGGTGCCGGTTAATAATAATGTTGCTGAGAGCACCGACCCCTGAGGGACCCCGCCATTGATATCCAATTGGTCCGATGAGCAGCCATCGATAACCACTCGAATATACCAATCTCTCAGGAAGTCTGCAATCCAGTCACATAGACCACCGGGCAGACCGAACGAAGGCAGCTTACCAATAAGGCTTTCATGCCAGACCCTATAAAAGCCTTTGAGATATCGAGAGAAACAGCAAGCACTTCCCCGTGTCACTCGATGGCCTCACTCCATATGTGAATGGCATACGCTAGAAGAACCCCTGTAGACCGATTTCGGTGGAACCCATATTGGCGGTCACTAAGGATCTTGTTAGTTTCTAGGTATGCCAGGAGCTTTGTATTAAGAACACACTCTATACTCTTACACACACACACACAGGTCTGTAGCTGGCCGGGTCAGCTCGACTACTCTTCTTGGGTACGGGCTGTACGTTAGCTAGCTTCCAAGCATTCGGCACCTTTCCAGTCTTATACGAAAGGCGGAATAAGCGTGTCAAGATCGGAGACAGTTCAGGCGTTCTAAGAACTATTGCTGGTATTCCGTCAGGGCCGCTAGCCTCGTTCACGTCGAGGTTGCGCAATACCCTACGGACGTCTTTTTGATAGATGCGAATGTCCGACATAATCGTTTCGCATCCATCAGGATCAGGAGGGGGTCGCGCGTCACCAGCATTCAGACATGAAGATTCTGCAAAAAGAGAGTCGAATAAATTTCCTTCTCCTCAGCGGAGTTGGCCAGTGACCTGTCTGGTTTCAGCATTGGTGGTAGTGAGGGACGGCTGAAGTTCGACTCGACCGCCTTAGCCAGGGACTAAAACGCTTTACTGCCTGCTGGGTAAGAAGCAAGTTTGGTCCCTATTCGGCCAATGTGGTCTAACAGAGCCCTTCTCTTGCAGGACTTGGCAGCCCTGTTGAAGGCCTTCTTCTTCTGACCCACGTCACTCGTTATGCATCTTCTACTTCAACATTGACATAAAAATAGCAACTGCGCAAGGTCTTGCAGCCAACTTCAGAGACACAAAGATCCGCTAAAACTACTATACCAAGGCATAAAAATTAACTCTAAAAGTATATTGAGATTGAGCTATCTCATGTCGAAAGTTTCCCCAAAAGTAATACTTTTTTTAAAAACCGTCCATTCTCATTGGAAATCAGTTCGAGTAATCAGTGTTGGTACGACAAAAACATAATATGATGCCCAATGATGCAATAACTATTTAGAGGGCCATTTGCATTGCCTAGGTCTCCCTGTCGTTATGAAATCGTTTTATTTGGCGCAAATAACTTTCGCCAAAAATGTTTGCCACCTGACCGCAACTTTTGGGAAAGGTATTTTTTTGCGAAACGCTGAGGGTCAGGATTAATCATACAGCTGGCAAGAAATTGATTATGTATAGATTTGAACAGTAAAGCGAATTTAAGAAAATTTTCGATAGAATGAATTATATTTTTATTATTAAGATAGAATAAAAGAAAAGTTCCGTGTGGTTTCGGACTTAAAGAATATCACCATCCCATATCTTCCCGTGAGTGTCGTAAGAGACGACTAAGGGACGTACCAGAGAATGGGCACCAGCGTTCTCTAACTGCGATCGCCAACCCGCCTGCCAAGCGTGGCGATTACAGCAATACTTCCCAAACCGATGAATAACGCAAGTGGCAACGCTTGGAGAGACCTATGTCCAGCAGCCAGCAGCAGATGTCTTTCAGCTGATATGATGCTGATCATGAAAAGAAAATTTATCGTCAAAGATACCTAGTTAAGCTTACGTACCAACTAGAAATATGTGGGTATAATTTGGTATCGATTTGAAATTGTAGAACGTATCTAGACTATTTAGTGCGAGACATTTTTTTTTGATGAGAAAAATTTATTAAATAAAAATATTAGGAATAAAATTAATCGAGACTATCCAAATAGCTGAACCATCGAATCCTTGGCAAAATCTTTTTTTTTTATTCAATTAGGCCATTAAGCGACACTTTTGAACGACAAAAACAAATGTATTAAAATATTAATTATATTTTCATAGCTCCATTCTTCAGATATAGTATTACCATGTAGTTTCCCTAACGTACTAGGTAGTGTCGCACTTTTAGATTTAAATCGATTATCCTTACTCGATTTTCGAATTCAAACCTTCATCTATCGTCTACGCCTCACTAGCGCTTCCGCAATTTGGTCATTCCTTTTTTGTGCGCGGTAGTGAATGCACTACTTAAAAAAAAAAAAAAAAAAAATTGGTACCCTTACATTTCAAATATGCCGAAACGCAAGGCTGAAGATAAAATAAAACGTTACAAAGAAAAAATCAAACATTTAGAAGAAAAACAAAATGTGAATAAACTTCGACGAAATATTATAATTTCCGACTCAGATTCTGATATCGAAGACCAGGGTAAGTAAATATATATTTTTTACAAGTGTTGACGGATTACGAAATAAATGTGTGCAATTCAGCGTCTATAAGTCTGCCTGGAGGGTAACTTCGAGTTATACACGATGGCTAGACATGACGCAAACAATCTAAGCCTGGAGGTTGACCGAGAGTCATACACGAAGGCGAAATACATGTACCTAGATACATTGTGAGCATTTAACGAATTTAAAGTTCAAATTACATATTATGTCATAACTTTAATCTTAAAATTTCCCATTCACAATAAAAATCCATATGGGTGATATTATTTTAGTTTTCAAAATAAAAACTATATTTTCACCTTATACTTTCAGATATCCAAATACCCGCAAATTATAATGTTGAGGACGTTGAAATTATGCACCATGATTACCCTTATTTACAGGACTAGCACTCCGCCCGCGACTTCGTTCGCATGATTTTGTATTTTATTCAACTAAATTATGTGCAGTTAGTGAAGGCGATCAAAAATAAGCTACTGTTAAATCAATAATAAATGGGCTATCGTAGATATCTACGGTTTAAGTTAGGATTTAGAGAACAAAGAACCTCCTCCTTTTTGGAAAGCCGGTTAAAAATCTTATTCCTTGGGCAATAATAAATTGCGACCATTAGTTTTTCAGAATTACCCCCAGAAGATGTTTTAGGTGTGTCAACGGTTTTTTGAAGAATCTTACGGCACTAAGATGACCTCTTCCTCGATTTGGGACTACCGAGCTGGACCGTTTGAACAGTGCTGTTTGACGGAGATATCGGTGAACATACACAAAAAATAATTAAGTACCTTACTAAAGGCAAATTGCCTATTAGGTCCACCTAAAAAAAGTGAAAAACAAAAAATCTATTTTTCAAAAAAATACTACCGACATCCAACTAAAAACACTACAAAGTGAAAAATAACTTTCTTTTTCGAAGTCAGTGTCCATAACGAAAAAAATTGGTACCTACCAAAGACACCAACTTCGAAAAATAGATTTATTTTTCACTTTGTAGTGTTTTTAGTTGGAGGTCAGTAATATATTTTTGTAAAAAAGCTTTTATACAATTAAATGTCTCTTTAAAGGTTGAATTTCCAAAACTCCTTCCTTAGTGTTCACTTACATCATTAAAAGAAGTTATGTGTAATTAAATACTTCAAAAATCTTGATCACCCCCTAAATAGTATTTTGGGGATAGTAATGAAAAACGAATAACTAATAGCAACCCACATTATTTATTAAGGGTAAACAAGTCAAAAATTCTTCCATACAAACGTAGTCTAGAGATTACTCCACTGTTTGACGATGTACTTTCAAAATAAAAAAAGATATCGAATTGTCTCATCATTATCTAGCCCTGTATGGAGCCGAAAAAATAAAAAAATCATATATTTGAAAGTTATGAGCGTCGAAAGTTCCGTATTTCAACACTAATTTTAACGTATCTTTGGGCGCAAATAAATACCATAAGAAGAAGGAAAATTAAAAAACGGCCTCCATACAGGGATAGATTAGTAATTCAACAATCCAAATAATTTTATTTTGATCAGATACATTCAGTAGTTTTTTCATGAAATCTAGACTCCCAAAGGTCTGTTTATAAAATTTCGCGCGCTCGTTTTCGTTCTGAATCATCTTCCATTTCGCTACAAACTTCCTCCCCGGTCAGTGGGGCGGAGGGGTGGCGCGTGCGGCGCGTACACACACACACGCTCATTAGTATAGATGCTGCCCGGCGCCCGCGCCCGGTTGCCCCGGTGGGCCTCAATCGGCTGTTGTCTGTATAATACGTCACCGTAATTACGCGCGTGCTGTGTACCTATGTAACTGATATTTATCGACGATAACGTATTCGTATAATATTTTATAACATTGACACCTGGCTTGAACTTTGGATTCCGATATTCCTTTATGTTTTGTTTTGATTATTTTGAATTGGTCCCAAATTTTACTGACCCTGGCGTTGGACTTTGGATTCTAAGTTGAATCTTTTATTGAATTTAGTTTGTACAATTCATGATGGCGCTTGACATGACTTTTATACCTAAACACTGACTTATAATTCTAATGTTTCACGCGCATTTATAAAATTTTAGAATTATAAATTACCTACTATAACTCCATTTGCGAAAACATTAGACGTTTAAATTAGCCCATTTTACAGCCCGTCCAACCGATTTTGACATCTATTGCGTTGGTGATACGACAAATGGTAGCTGTAGTAAACAATTGGTTTTGGTAACAGGTTTATGCTTTTTATGTCATCCTTATGTTTACGGGATAGAACTCAAAATCGGTTGAACGGACTGTAAAAATATTTGGAAACATGTCAAATTTTATTTCAAGTGGAGTTTTAGGATAGTATACCTATCTTCATCTTTATTTAGAAAGTATTTTTTACAAAAAAATACTACCGACTTCCAAATATAATGTAGGGTCTTTACACCTTTTAATGATGGTAGTTTGATTAATACGCAAGAGTACGTAATAATAGAATTTAATTGAATGATAATGAGTGCACGCGATTTGAGTGATAATCGTGTACTAAAGTATAGACCGCGCGTAGCGAGTAAAGTGCTGACACAATGATGTCAAATTTGTGCGTGCTTTGCACTGTACATGCTCCGGGGCCCGAGAAGATGTGAATGAGATGAAGGATAATGATTTACAAGATGATAATTAACAATTTTGCTTACAAACTTAAATAAACTAAGCTTAAGGTATTTCATTGAATTGAGTCCGAGCGGATGGCGAAGACCCTCTGCTCGTTGTGGCGATGGTAGGGCGACCCGCAGAGGTGGCAACGGGAGCTACATAGCTCACGCTAGCCTCTGCCTGCTCCGTTGTGGCCTCTGCTCGCTCAGCTGTCGGAGGTGCGGGCGCTGGATGCGGCTGGCGCGCTCGTACGCGTTGCCATGTGTACAAGATGATGCAAACCACGACGACTCCACCCAAGATGTAGATGGCGACGTAATGATGAATGTCATGGAATGTCACTTGATCTGCCAGTTCCTGATTGGATTTCATTTCTTTGAGTGCTTTTTCAATCGCCTTTATGTCTTCCCGTTGTTCGGTGATATCGTCTGTCTCATTCAGTGGAGCGATGAGAGGTATAGACAGATTAATTATGTGGTTTATTGGTGGAATTTCTATGTTCATGACATCGATCTTCGTTTTAATTGTGTTTGATAATGCTCTGTGTGCATAAATCGTAAACATTCTGTCTTTGATGACGCAGTTGTCTCCCAGTGTAATGACACCTGTTTTGCTGAGTTGCTCGATCGTAAAATCGTCATCGCATATGACTCGCACACTGCATTGTCCGCAACAAAAGTAAAGATATGAATTAATTAAGTTCAAGTCAATCCAGGTATCGCGACATTCTCTTGTTTCAGTTTGACATTGATTAGATGCTTGATGTTTCAGACATAAGTTGTTGTCTGACGTCATTTGATAGACTGGCCTTTTCAGTGGGCAAATGTACTCGTCGGTGTCGTAAGGAATACATCTTTGTAAGTCGCTTGTAGACACTGGTATGTAAGAGTCTTTATGTGTATTGATAGCCAGGTATTTTGCTACAGGCACTATATTGACTATGCTTGCGTTGACTTGTTGTGGGATCTGTATGAGGTTGTAAAGCTCATAATCTTCCCTGCTCACAAGAGGAATTCTTACTTCGAAAATCAGGAACTTTCTGGTAGCTCTTGCTTTCACTTTCAATAGGTGATAGATCTTCGCCAAGTCGGTCTGAATATTATTAATCGGTAAGGCTAAGTCCTTTGAGATTTGTCCGGTTATAACATTCAGTTCGTTTTTCAACTGTGCCGGCGTCAGCAAGTGAAAGTTGAACTTTTCATAGAAAATGTTAGCCACTGTGTCAACTAGTGTCTCCTGGATTTCTTTAAGATTGGTCATGATGTTATTGGCTATGAACGTTGATAATGTGAATTCCGCTTTGTTGTCAGTGTGTTGGATTTCTTCTTTCAGTTTGCTTATGGCCGCGTTGCAATTGGTAATGTGTTGGTTGATTATTTTGTGCTGCTTGTCCAGGGTATTTTCAATCCTTTTGATGACATTTAGTTCAGCCTCCACTACTGAAGTTTGGTTTTTCCACAGATTACTGAGATGTTTTTGATTGCTTCTGATTAAGGCAATATCCTTCTGATATTGTTCGGCGAAAGTTTCATCCAAAACTCCAAACAAACTATGTGCGATGTAGCCGATGCCGTTGATAAGCCCGCGACGTCGGCGAACTTGACCTTGCTGACCAAGTAAAACATTGTTGTAGTGTTCAAGTTCGTTGTACCCGTGAAGCAGTTGTAATCGGACTACGTTGCATTGTGGTATTTGATCCCTTGAACATATGTTGTCCAGATGAGTGATAAACTTGTCCAGAAGGTTAATTCCTTGCCAATACGGAGCCATGTCGCAATAAACGACGAGTTTCCATTCTTCACGTTCCAATTTCATATTTGCGAGTTTATCAAAAAATATGTTTTTATTTTCTGCAACTTTGGAAATTTTGTATTCGCACGTTCCTGAGCAAATAAACATCAGAAGTACGAGTGTCGTAATTATGAAGTTGCACAATTTTGATGAGGTTGGCTTGGAATATTTATTGTTTGTTGCTTGACCTTCTTTGTTTTCCTTTTCTGTATCGTGGCTTTGATTATTGTCGTTGATCGGCAAGACGGATAATTTCGTAATTGGTCTCTTGAGTGAACCATTTTTCGTCCGTAGGGTCACTACTCTGACGTATCCGTCTTTCCCTGGATGAAGTTCAATAACTCTGCCCATGGGCCATTTTCCCGGGGGAAGATTAATGTCGTGAATGATGACGATGTCATTGATCTTCAAATTCTGATGAGGTTTGTGCCACTTACTGCGAGCTGATAGTTGGCACTGGTACTCAGCTCGCCATCTCTTCCACAGATCATCAAATATTTTTTGTGTGAGCTGCCATCTTGTTCGCAAGTCTCTCTCTGTCTCGATGATAGTTAGTGTCGGACCACTTGCCAAAAAGTGAGACGGTGTGAGACAGTCTAAATCCTCGGGATCTTCGCTGAGTGCGCACAATGGTCGGCTATTCAAACATGCTTCTATTTGAGCGAGTAACGTCGAATATTCTTCAAACGTCAACTTCTGATCTCCTATGACCCGCTTGAGATGGTACTTCAAACTCTTGACGGCGGCTTCCCAGAGGGCTCCGGCACTAGGCCAGGAAGGGGCATTAAAATGCCAGTTAATCTCCATACTGGTAATAGCCTCGAAAAAACTGTCATCCAAGGTGTTTTTGATATTCACGAACTCTTCGTTGAGTATTCTACTCGCTCCAACAAAGTTCGTGCCATTGTCACTATAGACATGGCCTGGGGTGCCTCTCCGAGCTGCCATCCTCCGCAAAGCTGCTAAGAACGATGATGAGGTCAGGTCCGATACTAGCTCGATGTGTACAGCCTTGGTGGCCATACAAACGAACACGGCGATGTACCCTTTTGTGGTTTTGATACCTCGGCCCTTGCTTGCTTTGACGTCGACAAACCCAGTAAAATCAACCCCTGTATGATAAAATGGTCGTGTTGGATTGCTGCGTGCAAAAGGAAGGTTGCCCATGAGTTGTTCGTCTTTGATTGGGTCGTGTTTTCGGCACTTGACGCAGTTTCGTAAGCGCTTCTTGACAGCTCGGTTTCCTCCCAGAATCCAATATTGTTGACGCAGCCATGCTTGAGTAACTCTCGCTCCCCCATGGAGTGTCATCTGATGTCCTTGTTCGATCAATAAGTCACTGAGGTGTGTGTTGTTGGGAACGATGAGAGGATGCTTCATGTTCTGACTCATTTTCGCGTTGTTCAATCTGCCACCGACTCTCAGTAGACCCGTTTTTGGATCAAGACGGCCTTGATCCAAAAACGGGTTCAGCTTTAGCAATTTGCTCTTCGCGTCTATTTGCTTCTGATCTCGGAGACTAAATACCTCTTCCTTAAATACCGTCAGCTGTACTTGTTTGATAAACAGATGTTTAGCAATTTTTATTTCGCTGACAGTCAGATACTTCGGTTTGTGTTGATTGCGAGATATGGCGCGCAAAGTCCAAGCAAGAACACGCGCTGCTCGGTCGAAGTTGCTGAATCTGCTCAATAATTTTAAAATAATATCTTCATTTTGTTGAACTACATTACTTTTTATTGACTTCCTGATTTCTTCATATGTAATGTAAGTTGGTATGTCTTGATTGTGGTTTACTTTGAATGTTGATAGCCAGGTTGGTCCGTGCCACCAAAGAGGATGATGATGTAGTTGATTCGCTGATAATCCTCGGCTCGCGCAATCAGCTGGATTTTCGGCCGATTTCACATATCGCCAGCTTTTTGTTGGTATTATCTCCGTTATTTGTGCTACTCTGTTAGCCACGAATGGTTTCCAGCGATTCGGTTCACCATTGAGCCAACCTAGTACTGCTGTCGAATCGGACCAACCGTATATTCGTAGGTTATGGGTTGATAAACAGTTCTGGACAACTTTCATCAGTTTTGACAACAAGTGCGCAGCGCAAAGCTCCAATCTAGGCAGAGATACTGATTTGTTGACAGGCACGAGCTTTGATTTCCCTGCTACTATGACCACAGGGGATTGACACTCCGCCTTTTCCTGATTGATAATTCTGCCATAAATTACGCATGCATATGCCTTTTCTGATGAGTCACAAAACCCATGCAACTCTATGTTTGCATTTTTTGTAGTTTGAAGCCATCTTGGCACATTAATATGTTCGATTTGTGGTAACTCCTTTTTTATTTTAAGCCATTCTTTATTGATGTTTGTAGGTACTGCGTCATCCCATTGAAGATTCAACGACCAAACTTTTTGGAACAAAAGTTTCAAATATCTTTGAAATGTCAGATAATAATGATCTTTTGGTGGATGGTGTCAATGATGATGTGTCTATCTTAATCTGGAACTTGAATTGATCGTCCCGGGGGTGCCAGCGCAGTCCCAAAGTTTTGGTTGATTCTTGATGCCTGAATTCGAATGCTTGTTCCTTGTCTGATATTGATTCTTGTATGTTAATGTTATTTGATGACCATTTTCGCAAATTAAATCCACCAGACTTCAGTAAATTAATTAGGTCATCCTTGAGTTGTTTGGCTTCCTCTATACTGTGGTGTCCTGCCAGAAGATCATCCATGTAGAAGCATTGTTCAAGTACCGCTGATGCTGTAGGGTATCTTGAACGTTCGTCTTCTGCTAACCGTTTCAACGTCATCATGGCCAGGAATGGAGCTGCTTTGGTGCCATAGGTGACTGTAGTCAACTCATATTCTCTAAGCAATTGGGTAGGTGAGTCACGCCAGACGATTTTCTGATACTGAAGGTCCTTTTCATTACATAAGATCTGTCGGAACATTTTCTCGATGTCGGCTGTGATTGCATATTCATACTGTCTCCAACTCAGAATCAATGTAAACAAATCCTGTTGTAAATTAGGACCGCTGTACATTAAATCATTGAGACTGTAGCCCGTCGAAGTTTTCGCTGATGCGTTAAATACAACTCGCAGCGATGTTGTTGCCGAGTCCGGGCGTAAAACGCATAGGTGAGGTAAAATGCAATCCGGCAGAATTTTCTGTGCGCACTTGCGCATGTGACCCAATTTGATATATTCGTTGATGAATGTTTTGTAATCTTCGGAAATATTTTTATTACTTGAAAACTTTCTTTCCAGTTGATAAAATTGTGCTACGGCTCTTTGTTTTGATTCTCCCAATTTTTCTTTGATATCTGGCTTCAGTGGCAGTCTAACCACGTATCTACCATCATCTCGTCTTACTGTTTCCGATTGATATTGTTGAAGGCATTGATGATCCTCAGAGGACATATTAGTATCGGGTTCGGTGACATCTTCAATGCTCCAAAACCTTTGTATGTCTTGTATATTGTTCATGATAACGTTGCATTGATAAGACTTGACATTGCCGCTCAAAATCCAGCCAAGTTGAGTCTGTTGTGCTATTGGCAGAGATGAGTTTTCCTTGATTATGCCAGACATGATGATTTCCGAGTAAACTTCTGCTCCCAACAATAAATCGATAGGACGACAAACGTTGAAATCTGGATCTGCTAGTTGAATGTTTTGAAGATATTCCCAAGATGGTTTTGCAAAACTGTGGTTTGGCAAGTTGTTAATTAATTTCTTCATAATAACAACTTTTGTTTGGAATATATAATTCGAGTGTAATGATGACGCTACAAGACTGATAACTCCCTTACAGTTGGTTTGATTGGCACTGACTCCAACTATGACGCCTTTGCATGCTCGGCGCGGCAGTTTCAGTATTTGAGCTGCGTTCTCAGTGATGAGGGAGGCTTGAGAGCCTTGATCTATGAGAGCCCTCATTGTGTGATATTCCCCATTAGCTCCTTGTATACGGACAAGTGCTGTGGCTAGCAGAATTTCAACAACAGATTCCTTGGAAACATGTGTCACATTGCTTTGTGTGTAGTCTTCACATAACGTAGACGGTGACATATCCATGTTGCTGGACACTGCGTTTGTCTGTAGGGCATCGTGTAGTACGGTGTTATGAGTTCCATTACACACCCTGCATCTTGATTCAGAACGGCATGATTTATTTTTGTGATCAACCAGGCAATTTTTACACAAGTTGAACCTTTGCAATGTGTTTCTCTTTTCTGCTGACCCCGATTCTAAAAATGGCTTGCAGTAGAAAAGTCCGTGGCTGTCGTCTTTGCATAGTGGGCAATATTGTGTTTTCGTTGCACAACTTTTTACAGCTGAACTACGCAAAAACGATTTGTTAGAATCGTTTTTGTTGTTTAAATTATTCGATTTTGATTGATTATTTTTGCTGAATTGATGTCCTGAATCCTTGCTTCTACTCGGAGATGACGACGAGGTTGATTTGGATGGATAATGTTTTCGCCGTGTTGACTCGAGAGCAGTATATTTGTTCTCTAAAAATTTCAGAAAGTCTGCTAGAACAGGCAAGGCTCTTGGATTTTCTAATGATTGAGTGTATTCACTAAGCGTCTGAGTATCCAGCTTCAGTGTAAGTAAATGCACAACCATTGGTCCCATGGCGGCTACATCTATACCAAGATTTTTCAAGGCGTTCATGCATTCATTGATAGTGTCGAACATGTTCTTGATCTGTGTGTCGACTTGGTTTTGCATTGTAGGTAATGACAGGAGTATGTTCATGTGTGAGGTGAAAATTAGCCTGTCATTGTTGTACCTGTGATTCAATATGTCCCAGCTGATGTGGTAATTTTCGGAACTGATGTTGAGATGTTGAATGATCCTTTCTGCTTCGCCTTTCAGCTTACTTTTTAATAACTGCATCTTCTGGGCGCTTGGGATGCTTTTGTTGTTATGGACAGCCTCTTGGAATAAGTCCTTGAATGATATCCATTTGTGATAGTTCCCTGAGAAGGTAGGAATATCTATTTTCGGTGTAAAATTTTCCCGATATGAAACGGAATACATTTTGCTATTGACCAACTTTTTGATGTCAACGTACCGTTTTTCGTAGTTGCTATATTCCTGTTCATACTCCTCATCTTCTGAGTACATCTCACTATCAATTTCCCAGTGCAGGGAATCGATGGTTGACCATTTTGCTTGAATGGTTCTGAGCACATCTTCGAATTCCCATTTTTCGGTGAGGCTCTCTATATCCACGCTCCTGATTGCTCGTGATAAAGCTTTGAAGTTACTCTTCTGCTTGCGGAGCATTTCTTCTAATTTACTGGCATTACCTCGAGAGACAATCTTCTTGAACAATGATGTGGATGGGGTGCCAGTTGGCTTGCTATTTGGTTGATCTGGATCAACTGACAACATGTCCGTTTGCTGATGCTCATCCGCAGCTTCTTGATTGCGAGTATCTGATATACGCATTGATGAAGCGCTAGGCAACTTATCCCCTTGACCCGTACTAGTAGACGGTTTGTAATTTTGAATGATTTCCTGAGCTTCATTGTAGAAAATTCTTGCTTTCTCGTACATGTTCTCCGAAAAGTAGGTATAACCACGATCTTCAAACTCACACAATTGAGCATGATTTTCTTGAAACTCCCTCCAGTATGAATCCAGGATTTGCAAACGTTTTTTGATGTTAGCCGGAGTTTTGCGGTCCGCAGAATCCTTCTTGAAATTCCGCAGTTGCTGCTCCATGGCTTGAATGATTCGATCTTGATTGGCCAAAATGTTTTCCATGCTGGCGCTCATGATTGTTGTTGTATGATAGATTTTCAGTCGTTGAGTTGTAGCAGACGGATGTTACTCTATCCACCGGTCGTAGTCACAGGAGCTGTACTTCCGTGCTCACAGTTTAATCACACTGTTATGAACGCGAAATAGTCCCGCATATACGGATGCTCGAAGGACCAAAAAGATGTAGGGTCTTTACACCTTTTAATGATGGTAGTTTGATTAATACGCAAGAGTACGTAATAATAGAATTTAATTGAATGATAATGAACGCACGCGATTTGAGTGATAATCGTGTACTAAAGTATAGACCGCGCGTAGCGAGTAAAGTGCTGACACAATGATGTCAAATTTGTGCGTGCTTTGCACTGTACATATAAACACTACATAGTGAAAAATAACTCCAATTTCGAAAGTCGATGTTTTTGTTTCTTCGTTTTATATTTTTTACTTTTTAGTTGTGTACATAAAGAGCAAGTTCAATATGGTACTTACCTATAATCTCAGATTAGAGAAAATCTGAGCCAATAATGCCTAAATTTATGCCTGAATAACAACCGCAATGAGAGTGTACCTACCAGGGTGAACTGTACATATCTGCGTACCCCTTTAGAGCCTAACGGCTTGACGTTATGTTATGAAATGGCGTAAACAATAAACAGATATGCGATTGCAGCAATCCCGAGAGATTAGCCGTTGTTTATTGAAGAGTTCTGTTGTATATATTTGTTCACTTACATAGAATTATGTATATAGATTCCAATTAGATTATGTAGTTTAGATTTTCGATAGTCGTGCCTAATTATAGCGGCAGTTCATTATTATGTAAGTACCTATCTGTTATATCGGCTCGGCTTCCGCGGCGGACAAAAACAAAAGGAAGCTATTTTTTAACCGACTTCAAAAAGGAGGAGGTTCTCAATTTGACTGTATTTTTTATAATTTGTTGTAACTACCTAAATACCTACTTTTTCTAATGTTGTTCGGGCGCTGGTGATGTATAATAAAAGATGAACATGAAGAATATAAAGGACTGTATTTAATTAACGTCTACATTGTAAGACAGCTCGATGACAAGTGAAAAATGTACCAAAATACACATCTACCTTACTTAGAAATAAAAATATATGAGAGATTCGAACATATTGGGGCCCTAGGCCAAAGTAATCCTCTAGGTATATTTTTTAACAAAATTAACAAGAAAAAACATTTCTTAAGCATCTAAGTAATATTGACAAGATAAGGCTTACACTTACTTAGAACTAAAACCAAGACTAACATAGCATAACTAGATTGTAGACCTTTTGAAACTTATCTTATACTTAAAGGAACTACATTTACAATAATGACTAAGTGCTTATTTGTAAAAGGTACAAACATTTACTAGCCAAGAAAACACAAAGGTATTATGAATAATTCTTAATTACCAATACACAAGCTAACAGTACAGTTTGTAATAACAAACAGTCAGTAGCTTTTGAGTTAAGAACTTTAAACTAAAGATAATCTAAGAACATATTTACTTATTTACTACTATAAACCATTTAGGAATCTGTACCTATAAATTAATCATTTATAGGAAGAACACAAATCTTTGTAATACTGGTACGAAGTATATGCCCAGTCGGAGTTTTAACATCAAATGCACGAACCTTTCCATCATTACCAGGATATAATTTTACCACTCTAGCCATGGGCCAATTAAAAGGAGTAATATTTTTGTCCCTCAAAATAACCAAAGTTCCAATCTTAATATTAGGAGCCTCATTTTTCCACTTTGGCCTATTCTGGAGCATATTTAGGTACTGCCTTGACCACTGTTTGAAGAAATTTTGTTGAATTTGTGTACATTGTCTCCAAAAGTGCAACCTATTGGTAGGCATATCAGTAAGATCTTGCTCAGGGAAAGATGTAATAGGAGCTCCAGTTAAGAAGTGACCTGGGGTTAAGTAGGTCATATCTGAGGGGTCCGAAGACATGCAAGTCAACGGCCGTGAGTTCAAAATTCCTTCTATTTGAATGATTATAGTATTAAACTCCTCGTAGGTAAGAACAGAGCTACCTACAACCCTTTTTAGGTGGTATTTTAAACTCTTAACACCAGCCTCCCACAGTCCAGCAAAGACGGGGCTATAAGCAGGTATAAAATTGAAAGTAATTCCTTGTGTAGAAGAGAAACTCTTCACCGCGCTTTGGTGGGCTGAGGAAGACTGTAAGTCATACAAGTTATGCAATTGAGAACTAGCACATTTAAAAGTGCTTGCATTGTCACAGAACACTTGAGAAGGTTTATTTCTTCGCGCTATAAATCGCTTAAAACAATTCAAAAATGTTTCTGTCTTTAAATCCGAGGCCAGTTCGACGTGAATCGCCTTGGTCACGAAGCATACGAAAATTAAAACATATGCCTTTACAACCACAGGCTTCCTGACGCGTGCAAATTTAATATTAAATGGGCCAGCATAATCTATTCCCACCTTCTCAAATGGTCTTGCCGCTTGTACTCTATCCGAAGGCAAGGAGCCCATCAGCTGCGATGCAGTCTTTGCCTTCAGTCTGAAACATTTTAAACATTTATGTATTACACATTTTATTTCTCTAATAGCATTGATGAGCCAGAACCTTTGATTTAAAGAAGAGAGCAGAAGTTTTGGACCTGCATGGAATAAATTTTCATGTTCATTCCATATGATCAGCTTAGTTATATGTGATCCCTTAGCAAGTATTATGGGGTGCTTTTGCGCGTAAGGTAATTGCGAGTTATCTAATCTACCTCCCACTCGTAGTAAGTCCTCCCCATCAATGAATGGATTTAAAGAAGAAAGAGAACCTTTTACTTGTTTGCCTTGTTTTATACAACTAATCTCTGCTGCATAACAATTTAGCTGATCGCATTTTATTATTTTCAATAATGCATTGTCCAACTCAGCAGGCTGCAAGACATCAAGGCTTCTGCAATCTTTATTTTTTGGGTTGGAATTATGAACAAATCTGAACAAATAAGCTACCAACCTTTTTAATTTATTAATATCCGAAAAGTGGGAAAAGAATACTGTCTCATCAGTGCTCCTTTTGGTCAAATTACATGTATTGACAATTTTCTTTAATTCAGGCAGCTCCTGTGAGTCCAGAAGCATTTCTTTTTCATCATTATGCACAAAATTGGCATTGTTTAAGAATTGTGGACCAGACCACCATAAAACATTTGATTGCAAATTACGAGGTTCTACCCCTCTCGAAATCAAATCAGCTGGATTCTCTGTGGTCTTGACATAAAACCAACGCCAGTCTGCAGTAAGATCTTTAATCTTGATAACCCGATTGGCTACGTACGACAAGAGCTTTATTGGTTCTGTGTCAAGCCACGCGAGTACAATCTTTGAATCCAGATACAAATATACATTTATTTTATTTTTACATTGCAAACTCAAAGTATTATAAACTTTGTTTGATAACATAGACAACAAAAGTGCACTATTTAATTCTTTTCTTGGAGTCGTAAGCTCGTTATTGATCGAATTTGCCCTGGATTTCGAGCAAATTAAACTGACTTCTACAGAGCCATTAACTTGTATAACTCTGAGATACAAACAGCAACCATACGCCTTATTTGAGGCGTCAGCAAACCCGATCAACTCGACCCTCCGAGCACCATGTATATGTATGTGCCTCTTAGTTTGAATGGAAGACATTTCAATTAACCCTGTGGCAAAACATTTCCATTGGTCATTGAGCTCCTTTGGAAGCTCATCATCCCACAAGGACTTTAATTGATAAACTTGCTGCATTATAAGCTTTGCAGATACGACAATAGGCCCAACCAGACCCAACGGATCAAAAATTTTACTAATAAATGACAAAACTTGTCTTTTTGTGTAATTTTGTTTTACTTCCTTTTCTGGGCAACTTATACAGAAATTATCTGAGCTTATATTATAACGCAGACCTAAAGTTTTAATAAAGGCATCATCTTTGCTGAGATCAATGTCATTGACACACTTTTTTTTTGAAGGAATATCATTCAATAATCTAGAATCATTTGAACCCCATTTGTGCAACTGGAAACCACCCAGACTCAATAACTCCAACAACTGTCTTTTTGTCTCCATTAAGATTTCAATATCATCATGGCCAGCTTGAATGTCATCAATATACGTGTTGTACCTCAGAACAGAAGAAGCTAAGCTGTATTGATCCTTAAACCTTTCTGCAAGCTCTAATAAACACCTTGTGGCCAAGTATGAGGAGCTTTTCAACCCGTAGGTGACAGTTTTTAGTTGAATACAACCTATGGGATCATCTTTTGAATTTCTCCATAATATATTTTGTAGAGACCGATATTGCGGATCTACCAATATTTGCCGAAACATTTGTTTAATGTCAGCGATTAAAATGTACTTCGGTAAACGAAATAAAACTAAAATATCAAACAATTCGTTTTGAACTATAGGTCCATTTAATAAAACATCATTTAGTGACAGCCGGTGTTTTGTTTTTAAACTGCCATCAAAAACTGTTCTCATTTTTGTTGTTTGACTGTTCTCATTGAAAACTGGATGGTGGGGTAAGAAAAATACTGCATCATTATCAAGGTCATAATTTGAGATGTCATAGAACTCTCCATGGCCTAAAGCAATATATTCATTTATAAATTCCCTATACATTTGATAGAGCTTAGTATCTTTTGATAATCTGCGCTCAAGATTATTAAACCGCTGCAATGCAGCAGAAAACGAATCCCCCAGTTGCAAAGCACCAATAGGCTGTTTTAGAGGCAAAGCTACTTGAAATCTATTATCCTTTAGAATAACTGACTGCTGGAAAATACATTCAGCTTGCTCCTGCTCAGAGGTAGTTTCAGGAAAAACTTCAGGGACTTTTTCAGCTTGCCAGAAACTTGTAATATTTTTATCCAAATCATTAACAGAATGACATGCCTGGTTACAGACAGCAGTTGAAGTACTAAATCTAGGGGGTCTCACACACTCCTTGGGCAATGATCCCGCTATGACTTCACCAAATTGTGTAGAAATTAAATAGGGCCCCGATTCTTCAATCGGAGTAGCCTGGTGCAGTAGGGCCTGAAAAAATATATTACACCCCAATAAAATATCAATTTGGCCTGGTCTGTCAAATTGCCTATCTGCCAACTGGACAATATCTTTTAGATTTAATTTTTCTTTACAAATTTGAAACTGTGGCAAGTTACCCGTTATTGTTTCCACTATACAACAATCAATATCTACCTGATAGTTTTTGATACAGGAGGAAATTGTAAAATTAGCTCTTTTATTTATTTTATTTAAGCCTTCACAAATACCCAAAATTTTGCCTTTTTCCTCATAAACCTGCACATCGAGTTTATCAATCAAATCTGATCTAACAAGACATACTTGACTACCAGAGTCTAGTAATGCACGCACTACTAACTCCCTATCATTTCTTGTCCTAACTCTAACTTGAACAGTAGGGAGCAGACTCTCTGCTGGTCTTTTACAGAATAGCGATACCTGTGGAGGATCAGAAGGTATGTTATTACTTGAACTTTTTGTTTCATCAACATGCAGCAATGTGTTGTGATCTTTTTTGCACACTGTGCATTTAAATTTAAATTTGCATTCATCACTGTGCTCATTGAGACAGATCTTACAATAATTATTTTTATTAACAAAGGCACACCTATCATTGGTAGGGGCCAGTTTGAACTTTTTGCAAGCATAAAGACGGTGTATATTTGATTTGCAAAACTTACATTTTATGTTGGTAGGAGGAGATGCAGATGCTTTCTCAGACTTTGCTGCGTTGCACACCAAGGAGTACCTGCCAGACTTACCCCAGGTGGGCACTTGATGTGGTGAAGCAGTTTCTAAGGCTATGGCCCGGTTCTCTATAAATGACAACAAACAATCAAGCTTTGGCATCTCTCTTTTATTTTCTCTTTCTTCATAATATGACCTGACTATATAGAAATCAAGCTTTCTCTGCAAAATACACACTAAGATAGCATCCCAGTGCTCCGTTGGCTGCCCTAAGCCTTTTAAAGCACATAAATGTTGCTTAACCTGAGACACTACTGCACGTAGGCTCACTGAATTAGCCTTTTTTAAAACTTCAATGTCTAAAATAGCATTGACATGATGAGTAATAATTTTTAGCTTATGGTCGTATCTATCTTTTAAAAGATTTAATCCCACAATATAATTTTCTGATGTCAATGGCAAATGTTTTACCACATCTAAGGCCTCCCCACTCAGAAAGGTGGTAAGGTAATAAAGCTTATCACAATCACTTAAAGAAGTATTTTTATCTACCACTGATATAAATAAATTCATAAAGGGATGGAACTCACTCAAATCGCCAGAGAAGGTTTTTATATTTATGCGTGGAAGGCGTTGAAATTTACTTCCACTTCCACCATTGTATCCACCAGATCCCGCATCACCACCGGCACCTGAGGTCAATGCAATGCATTCATTGATCTGAGACAAGGTTGCACAATATTTATCCTCGAACTCATCAAAATTCTCATTGTCAGATGGTACCAAAGCCAAGATATCTATGTTATATTCTTTATATTCAGAAAAAGCCTTAATTAGCAGGTCTTTTTTAACTTTCAAAACTTGCAAAGACCTTGGCTTAGCCTCATCCGCCATGAAATTACAAATTTTTGTTATCGTACCTTTGCATTGACCTCGGGCCGCAATATAACGCTTAAGCTCTGCATTTTCGTCTAGCATTTTGGCGGTTGTATATCACAATCACAGTAAACGCAAAATAACTGAACTAACCAATGTTTTTACGCACTTTCACAAAACAAAAAAATGGCTGGTACCACACGCCGGCCGGTAAAAATGTTCGTGCACATACAAACTTCAAACTTCGTAAGCGTTCGGTGTAGCGCTCGTCTAAACTCGTATGTCAAACGACGGCGCACTCGGTGACTTTGACGCTTCTATGACATTCCATACGTCAATACGTCATGCGAGTCGACACGTTCATGCAGATTATTAAAATATTATCTGTGATGCACTAAAAAGACACGGTGTTTTTTTTTTTTTTTAGTAAAATTGAATGCCAATGTCACAGATTTTTTGTGTAGTAGGCAGGGTAGGTAGTACAATACGCGATGATGACTCGTTGAAATGCATTAATTTCTCCAAGACTTTATGAAATTCTCCACTGGAAGGCTCCACCTCGGCGTTTATAGACGCCAATAAATGATTGTAAATGATTTGACTCACCAACTATAGCTTGATTGAGTTTTATAATTAATTCAACATGTAGGTAGGTACAATACCAATATCGTGGATTGTACTAAGGCAGTTGATTATGGCAAATCCTGTTGCCTCACGCTCCTCAGACACACCAACAATGGCTTGGTGAGTCTCCACAATCCAATTGGCCGGAAAATCCAACTTAAACATCGGATTGATGGCTCGACGGCAAAAGGTTCGGCTTCTAGTAGGTATGGCTGCTATCGCACGTAATCCTCTTGTGATTCCGCCTGGAGGCACTTTTAACTTGACAACTTCACTTTCGAAGGACCAAATTCATGTTCGGGCGCTGGTGATGTATAATAAAAGATGAACATGAAGAATATAAAGGACTGTATTTAATTAACGTCTACATTGTAAGACAGCTCGATGACAAGTGAAAAATGTACCAAAATACACATCTACCTTACTTAGAAATAAAAATATATGAGAGATTCGAACAAATGTGAACCGATTTTGATGATTATTTTTTTATTTGTATACCTGCTATGCGTGCCGACACTCACAAGCTTGGCTCGACTACTCGAAGCGAAGCTACTGTTTACTTTGTGACATGACGTAGTATCTAATACCTACCTAGATGCCTACCACTATGCGTTTCAACTAAAGAATAGGATGGCCCTCGCGCCATATTGTGACGTCATAGCTGCCGAATCGAACCAGTTAGGTAAAGTCAGCAAAAATGTTGTTTGTTATCCAAACAACTTTAAATTAAATTGCTCAAAATCATTGAATGTATCACAATACCGATTACTATCCCGCGACTAAGTTACTAAGTAGGTAATGAATGAAGCCAAAAATGTGTAAGTTTTATCTATTGTATTGTGATAACAAACAGAATATTTCAAACCGCTATTGTAAACAAACAATCAATAAACAATTTACAAAATAACATTATTTTTTATAAGATGAACCTAAATACTTACTTACCTAGAAAACAAGTCTTACATCAAACTGGCGCTGTCGAAAAAGCAGTTATCCTGACTCTGGCTGGTATGAATACCTCCTACTTACGGGGAGTCGCCTATAGGTTATAGCTAACTAGCTAAGGTAAGTAAATACCTATTTAACATTTTATATTGCATTGTAATATTTGCACAACCTGAAATAAAATACAAAAACATGACCTACACCCGTGAGTATAGAGCCTAGCTTTCCGCACGCGCTGGTACGATACCTACAATCAGCGAAGCCCTAGCGACCGGCCTGCCAACATAAAATCTACTGACTTGGCGCTCAAACACTTCATTCTTATAAATAAGGGCATAAGGTTCAATAAGCGCGCAAGCAGCTCCCGCTGCGCTGTCGTCGCCTCCGCCAAAAATAATTTAAAAGTCAAATCAATAAAATTACTTGTTGATAATAACAATACCTACGTCAATGCACATTTTCGCAAGAGATCTTATTGTCAAGTTGGCAAAGTCGCGAGTAAGTTTGGGTGCATAATAACAAGTAAATTGAGTGTCTTCTAATTACGTTACACACATCTATTTGTATCTATGAGTTTATGTTGTCATAACATGAAGTGAAACACACACCGCTATCGGCGCTCTTCAATGAAATTACGCATGTGTGCGTCACCCAGCGTTACGAGTGTGTATACGTATTCAAACTAGCTTCTTACTGCTCATCACAGCGTCTATCTCTTTCGTGCGTGATGTCGGATGAGACAGAAAATATTTTAGCTCCGCCGCCAAATAGTTCGTGCCGTTGACTAGTTTACCCTTAAGGTTAGTATTTGTACAAAATTTCAAGTTTATTAAACCAAGATCTTCAACACCCACCTAATCATATATTAGGGGTAGTTTCGAAAAACTATTAATGATATCCTTTATTATTTACTTACGTTAGTATTTGTCTCAAGTTTATTAATCCAAGAAATGAGATATTCCGTATAAACTTTAACATCCCTTAAATCGTATTTTAGGAGTAGTTTTGAAAAACTTGTAATGACAACCTTTACTTTAAAATCAATAAAAAAAGTATAAAATATTTTCTGTTAGTATTGATGCCAAGTTTCAAATATATAAGCCTAACAAATTGCCATCTTTAACCTCTATTAGGGGTAGAATTGCCGCAAATCAATAAACTCATAATTTTTTTTTTAATCAAGTGCGTAAACCAACTATTTCAGATATTTTAACTTCCAAACCGAAGAAATTTCATATAAAGTTTCAACCCCTACTTTATTCTCCTTAGGGGTAGAATTTCTAAAACCTAATAATTACATGAATTCTTTTTATCAACTCCAACTCTAACTTACAAATTATAGAAATTACATACAAACTTTCAACCCCCTTTTTAGCCCCGTTAGGGGTGGAATTTCCGGAAATAATTACACACATTGTTTTTTAATAAATCAGGAGCGAAAACCTACAATTTTAGATGTTTAACCTTCCAAACCGATGAAATTTCATATAACGTTACAACCCCTATTTTATCCCCATAAAGGTAGAATTTCCAAAAAATAATTAATGCATGGTTTTGTTTTATCTACCTAGAGATTAAATCTAAAATTTCACGTGCCCAACTTACAAACTGTAAAAAAAACATACAAACTTTCTACCCCCTCACTAGTCGAATTTCCAAAAACCAATACATGAATTAATTCTTTTTATCAACCAAGAGCGTAATTCTAAAATTTCACGTGTCCTACTTACAAACTGAAGAAATTACATACAAACTTTCAACCCTCTTTTTACCCCTTTAGGGGTCGAATTTCCATTAACCAACAAATACATTAATTCTTTTTACGAACAATAAGCGTAAATCTAAAATTTCACGTGCCCAACTTACAAACTGTAAAAAAATCATACAAACTTTCTACCCCGTTTTTACCCCCTCACTGGTCGAATTTCCAAAACCCAATATATGAATTAATTCTTTTTATCAACCAAGAGCGTAAATCTAAAATTTCACGTGCCCAACTTAAAAACTGTAGAAATTACATACAAACTTTCAACCCCCTTTTTACCCCCTTTGAGGTAGAATTTCCAAAAATCCTTTCTTAGTGCTCACTTACGCGATATGAGGAATCTTTCTGCCAAATTTCATTCTTCTAGGCCTAGCGGTTTAGGCTGTGCGTTGATCGATCAGTCAATCAGTCAGTCAGTTTCTTCTTTTATATATATAGATAGATGAATCATTACCGATACCGGTTGACACACCCGACATACCGTTATCTAGTACACCTAAAAATTATTGCGAGTCATCTGAAACTCCAAATCATCCTCTAGACCAAATTAATACAGTTCCAGAAACCTCAAATGAAGTAACTATAGAACTTGGTCCAGAAATACGTCTTACATTGGGGGATCCCATTGAAGACAGCCCTAAATATGGAGCTAATATTCACAACGACCTTGCTCAGCGCTGGTTGCCTATACTAAGGAAAGGCTTGACAAAAGATGTCAAAGAAAACTTGTTGAAGGAACACCATATGCCAGATAACTGTAGATTACTAAAATCACCCAGTTTAAACCCTGAGATAGCCGCTGCTGTTGCAGAAGCAGTTCGAATTAGAGACAAAAATATAGAAGTAAAACAAAACCAATTAGGATTGAGAATAACTGTTATTTCAAGAGCTTTGGAAATAATAATTAATGACGGAAGTAAAATTGAAACTATAAAACATATTTCTGAAGGTTGTAGAATATTGACAGACCTTCATTATACAGAAACTCAAATTTGGACTAAATACTCCGTGTTTAGATAAATCTATACTGAACATAATTCAAGACGAGGAAAGAGATGAGTTCCTATTTGTCAGTCAATTATCAGAAAAAATAAAGGCTGCCAAAGCCATAGAAAAGCAAGGGTCGCAAATCAAAAGAAATATACCGCAAAAAATGTACAAAATCAGTCGCAATCAAAAGGCAGATACACAGGAAACTGGACACCCTCTCCTCGATATCCCTCGTCGTCGAGCAGGGGGGGGCGCGGAGCATACATGACGAGCAGAGTACATCCGAACAGGCAATTTCGCCCTCAAGCACCGCAGCCGCCGCCGCTGGCAGCGCAGTCGCAGTCGAAGACAGCCACATTTTCCAAACAACGTGCCCAAACACGTCAATAGTTCAGGTACATGCAGGTAGATTAACTTTTTATTATGATTGTTGGCTACACATAACAAAAAATAAAACTGTGTTAGATTATATTTTAAATGGCTAACGTATACCATTAATAAATAATATTACACGGCCGCATATACCAAATAAATCTTTATCATATAAAGAGAAACAAAAAATGCAAATTGCTATTAATAACCTCCTTGACTATGGAGCTATTTCTGTATGCGAACACCACACAGAACAATTTCTCTTACCATTTTTTTTTTATTATAAAACCTAATGGGACAGATCGTTTTATTTTAAATTTAAAATATTTTAATAAATATGTAAATAACGAACATTTTAAAATGGAGGATAACAGAAGTGTATGTACTTCATTATCAAAAAACAGTTACATGGCTAGTATTGATCTGAAAGAGTCGTACTTATTAGTTCCTATACACCCCGAACATAAAAAATTCAATTACGTATGAATTTAATACAATCCCCTACGGCATATCATAAGCACCAAGACCATTTACAAAAATAATGAAGGAGGAAGTGATTGGTTACTTAAGAAAACGTGGTTTTAGTTCAGTAACATATTTAGACGATACCTTGTGTATCGAGAATTCTTATGAAAAATGTCTTTTGAACGTAAAAGAAACTGTCAGAATCCTCGAATGTTTAGGTTTTATCATAAATTTCGAAAAAAGCTCGTTAGAGCCAAAACAAACATGCAAATTTTTAGGTTATATGTTCGACACACAAAATATGACTATGTCCTTACCAGAAAACAAAAAAACCCATATATTACATTTGGTGAAAAAATTCAAAACATTACAAAAATGTACCATTCGAGAATTCTCTCAATTTATAGGTGTTTTAACAGCCGCATGTCCTGCAATAAAATACAGCTGGTTGTACACAAAGAAATTCGAAAGGGAAAAGTATCTCGCCCTGAAAAAATGTAACAACAATTACGATGCTATTATGAAACTGTCAAATAACATTTTACCGGATTTAAATTGGTGGGAAAGAAAGATATTAAGATCTAAAAAAAAATATTTCACCTCCAATATACAAATTGGAAATTTTCACGGACGCGTCAAGGTCAGGCTGGGGTGCTGTCTGCAACAATATGTGCGCCTATGGTCACTGTAAAGAAAGTGAGCTAAAATATCATATTAATTATCTAGAGCTTCAAACAGCATTTTTTGGCCTTAAATGTTTTGCCCGAGATGTTACCGACTGCGCTATATTGATGCGAATAGACAACACTACGGCCATCAGCTATATTAATAGAATGGGTGGTATACAATTTCCACACTTAAATGACTTAACGAGATCCATTTGGCAGTGGTGCGAAGAACGCAACTTGTGGTTATTTTCATCTTATATCAACTCCAAAGATAATAAAGAAGCTGATACGGAATCGCGCAGAGTTAATCCCGACTCCGAAATAGAACTATGTTCAGATGCCTTTCAAAATATTATTAATAAACTAGGAAAAATTGATATAGATTTGTTTGCATCTCGCACCAATGCCAAATGTAGGGTATACATATCCTGGAAGCCAGACCCGGATGCGCTTACGGTAGATGCTTTTACGATATCATGGTCAAAATATTATTTTTACGGTTTTCCTCCTTTTGCAATAATTCTAAAATGCTTACAAAAAATTGTCAGTGAACAGTCAACTGGAATTTTTGTTTTTCCTTATTGGCCCACACAAGTGTGGTTCCCGTTGTTGAGCAATATTATAATAACAGATATTATTTTTCTAAAAAATGCAATTCGGTCGGATTACAGGATACATCTACCCGCGCAGACTACCCTGGCAGCAGCCATTGTCTCCGGGAAGCCTTCACAAAACAAGGAATTCCATCAGAAGCGATACATCTAATGATTTCTTCGTTGGCGGCTAATACTATTAAACAATACAACACAACATTCAAACTTTGATGGAATTATTGTTTAACCAACCATATTAACTACTTAGAAGCACCAAAAGCAGCGCTAATTTTATTTCTTACGAAACAATTTGAAAATGGCGCTTCTTATGGGGCACTAAATAGCCATCGTTCAGCTATATCACTGCTTCTAGGTAATAATATAGGTTCTAATGAACAAGTTTCACGGTTACTAAAAGGAGTCTTCAAATGTAGACCTAGTATACCTAAATATAATACCATATGGGATCCACAGGTAGCTTTAGATTTCATGGATAAATGGTTCCCTCATACAAATTTATCACTATGTCAATTAACAAAAAAGTTGGCCACTCTTTTGGCTCTTTGTACAGCTCATCGCGTACAAACATTGTCTTTAATAAAAACAAATAGTATTTTAGTCCATCAAGATCAAATCATTATAACTATTTCAAATTTGATTAAAACCTCGGCAATCAATCGTGAGCAACCAACTTTAGTTATACCCTATTTTAGTGATTTTTTATTTTAGTCCTGCAAAATGTTTGGCAGATTACTTAGAAATTACAAAAAATATTAGAAATGACTCTTCCAACTTATTTCTAACTTACAAACGTCCACATAAGCCGGTGACGTCACAAACCATCAGTCGATGGATTAAAAATATGTTAGCAGAGAGTGGCGTCGACGTGACGAAATTTAGCGCTCATAGCACGCGTCACGCCTCCACATCGGCCGCTCGCGCCTCTGGTGTATCACTATATGCGATTCGGAAAACAGCCGGATGGACGGCTACATCACAGACGTTTGTAAAATTTTATAATCGCCCCATTATTTCACAAGCGTTAGCTAGGTCTGTTTTTGAAACAAACAATTAAGTTTAATGATTATATTTTATTGATTATTGATTTATAGACAAATTATATAAAATTGTATAAGATTATCAGTTATGTTAAAAATTTATATTTTGATAGTGTTTTACAAGTTATTGAAATTCAAATCATTTTAGTTTCAATAATCTTTGTTTTATTTAAATACTCTTGCCTACCAAAACTTTTAGAATAATATGCATTACTTCAGTTCTCTAAACATCTACATGGTAATACTATATCTGAAGAATGGATCTATAAAAATATAATATATGATCAAACGAACTTCTAGAAGGAAGTTCGATCATTATTATATGAATAGCTCCATTCGAAGATATAAGAACCCACCCACCTCAACCCTTTGTAAAAGTTTTGGTATCTCTAAAAGAATGAGCAAATCGCGGAAGCGCTAGTGAGGCGTAGATGATAGATGAGGGTTTGAATTCGAAAATCGAGTAAGGATAATAGATTTAAATCTAAAAGTGCGACACTACCTAGTACGTTAGGGAAACTACATGGTAATACTATATCTTCGAATGGAGCTATTCATATAATAATGATCGAACTTCCTTCTAGAAGTTCGTTTGATCATATATAATTTAATCTACCGTCCATTCGGAAAAGTAGGTTGTTATGGAGAAGAACAGACAAGAAACTCCGCAATAAGGTTCACCAACCTTTCATTACCTGCAAGTATTTTTAAACAAATTGTAATGTATAAAATTATAATTTAAGAGCCCAATAAAAGGAATTGTCGAACATTCTAATAAGAAAGTTCTTTCCCCTTTCAGAACCAAGATTAATACGATCAAGAATCGAGATTAAGTAGAGAACCTACTTTTTCAAGGATCATTTATCTTTAATAAAATGGTCTTTTAAATAAGATCTATTGAGATTTATTACATTTTTCAAATATTTGTTAATCTAAGGTTTAGCAATTATAGATAACAATCTCTTTGAACATTGTTAAAGAGATTATTTAAGAAGACTACAGAACGTAAAAGTATATTAACTTTCCTTACAACTCTGTAAATGTTTGGCAAGCTATCTATCACCAGATATCTCTTTATAAATTATTAAGTAAGCAAGCATCTAACTTATAAAATAAATATGATTAAATTAGCTAAAAGAGCCATCTGTCAACTAAATTTCCTAAGCTCTAAAATAGGCTGCAGACTTATAGATAAAATCGTCTTAAAACTTTAGAGCCATTTCATGCCTCGGGCCTACGCTGCCTTTGGTACAAATACTTCGAGGTCTTTAAATTAAATCAGAACTTCAAATTATCATGCTTTTCCTGAATTTCAATGTCCCTAACGTTTACATTCTCAAAATTTGTTTGGCAACATCAACATAAACATTAGCAGATATTGGAATAAGCAGATGTCTTTTACTCATATGTGTTCCCAGGCGAAAATATTGACAAACATATCAAATACAATTTACTCATATTATTTCGATTCGTCTGTATAATATCCCATAGTACTGAAAAACAGCAATAAAAGAACAGCGTTATAAATGTTTGGCAGGGGATATTTCGAACGTCCCTGCTATGTGTACTTACCTAAACCTATGTGGAGAAATAATACGGACGTACGGATCACCTGATCACGCGGACAAATACCTCACTCACTACCTTTTGCCTACAAATGGGTGAAACAGGGATTCACCAATTGTGCCACGTAGCTTTGGCGGCATGCCATAATCAATTCTGCTAGGCGAATATTTATTTTGCATATGGATAGCGCACTAAAACTCAAATAATTTTGAGGGAAAGCTGAAATATCAAACCACAATTTCAACGCAGGTGGGTCTTTGAAAAACGGTCTGGTATTTTCATTTTCTAATATTGGTACATTAAAGGAACATACGTCTTGCAATATTCAAATATTCAATTATCAATAGCATATTTTTACAGTGTATTTTAAAAACCCAACGGCATTTACGAGTAAAAGATCAGCTAATAACCCAACAACACGGGTTAATAAATTTTAAGAAAATTCTAGCGCGCCAGATTAGAAGAATTGGAACGGAATTAATGCGAAATAAATTTTGTTTCTCAACAAATTTTGAGAAGATTTACGTTTGAAAATTGAGTACCGATAAGGAAAACTTTTTATTGTTCTACGATATAATTGCGCTTACCAATATTGCGATTGTGGTTGCCCCAGGCCGCTATGCCGGTTGAAATTGCTCGCGAAATTAATTCTCGCGCTAAGGTGGCTGTGATTGTGTTCCTTCTACGTTTGGCTAGATAGTGCAATGTGCATAGCTAACCTATGCTAGTGAATATAATACGTAGATTCCTATTGTTATTCTTTCTGTTCTGTACAGGCAAAGTTGAAATACTATTTTTCATTAGGACAGCTTATATAGAAATCTTTTTTTTTTATGTGTTAGCAGTGACTTACAGGTTGTAGGTACTGGTCCGAACCCTGGCAGGCACTTAACTTTGTGTAAATTATTCTATGACCACTGCTCTCAAAACAGTGAAGGAAAATATCGTGAGGAATCGGCACGTCCTAGAAATAAAAATTCGAAGACCAACCCGTACTGGGACAGCGTGATGGGTAACGGCCCATTCTCTCTCACAGAGAGGAGGCCTGTGTCCCAGCAGCGGGAAAATAAAAAGGCTGATAATGATGATGATATAGGTAAATGCCATAGGCAATCCAAGGGGTCAAGACCTAACAACATGACAGGAAAGTGAGGAGACATGAACCAAATAACGGGCGCAGGGAAGGAAGAAGAATAAATACATTAAACCTAGTTTTTAAACAATCTTAAAATGGAAGCATATATATTAAAACAAGAAAAAGTCTTTGGATTAAAAATTATTTTTCGAGATTAAAAGGTTCCGTCAGGCTTGTCTGTTGACGGAATTTGATACAACCATAGCAACGTTTATGCAAAACCCCAAAAAAGTACTGTAGAAACATTTTAGACACGATTAAGCAATCAGTTCGGGCGTTTAATTAAATCACTTTGTTTACGCTGCCGGCCTTTCGACTTTGATAAATTGGTGAGAATTAAAAGATATTCTCCTTTCCTATCGCCTCTTCTTCATCTAAAATGTCTGCCGTTTGATTACTACCAGATTTTCAATTTCAGAGTAAGATCAACACAATATTGATGACATTTCTTTGCTTTGAAATTGCATTACTGAAAACTTTAAAAAAAATGTACATCTCACTTAACCTGCCAGTACTTTCGTAAATATTACGTACGTACAATTACACTGCCGTATAGTTGACGTCCAAAGCACTATTTCAAATAAATATCCTTATCACCTACAATAAAACCATCTATTACTTTAATAAATAATGCACATACATTATCTGAACATCTATCAAACAAAGTTTATGACTCTTGAAAATACTTTTCGCACTAGGGAATCGTTCCTATTTCCCTATTAACAGTCCTAATATTTACGCGAGCAGATACAACAGTGTGGAATCAAAGTTCCATAATACAAAAAGTAAAAAAGTTTAACTTTTTAACCCCCGACGGAAAAAGAGAAGTGTTATAAGTTTGAGGTGTGTTGCTGTGTATCTGTGTGTCTGTGTATCTGTGTATCTGTGTGACTGTCTGTGGCATCATAGCGCCTCAACGGATGAACCGATTTTGATTTTAGTTTTTTGTTGGAAAGTTGATTGTGTCGAGAGTGTTCTTAGCTATGTTTGAAAAAAAACGGTTTAGCCGTTCAAAAGTTATGGGCGTTTTACTGTTTGAATAGGGATGTTTTCGCAAGATAAATGAGTCGGGGGTTTTTAAAATTTTGAAATGTTTACTTGTCAGTTATTTTTTTTTAGAATTTTGTACATTTAAACATGTAAGTGTTATATATTTTTAAAATCAATTATTTAAACCCTTTATTGTGATACCCCCATAATGGGTTTGAAAAAAAATTTGGTCCCCCAGAATATGGCGCCCAAAAGCCGCCATGTTTCTATTTTCTGATTTTCATGTAGCCAGTGACACTCGCATGGTTAAGACGAATCGATTGACGTAAGAATCATCAAAATCGGCCAATGCGTTTGGTCTCTAGAACGCCACATAGGAACAAACATACATACATACATATATACATACATACATAGATTGATAAACATATTACCCTCCTTCGGCAGTCGGGTAAAAAGACACAGGAATAAATACCTTTCAACAGTTCAATAAACTGAATAAACCAATAACTGCGCAAATATTTGTTGTTCACGTATTTTGCCGTTTCCCGGTTTGCCGACCAAGTCCTGTTTAAGCGGAACATCACACAATATTATTCTGTAACGAGATTATACAATAAATTCTACTAAACAAAGAACCAATAGCAGCAGCAGCAGCAGTATCAGTATTTTTTAGTACCTATAGATAATAAAAAAGAGCCACATATCAGTTTTTTTTACTGTGTCTGTGTATTATGTTTTAACTTGCCCCTGGTTATATATATATATATATAATTATTGCTTCTAAAATAATTTTATTAGTACCTACTCATCATCATCATCATCCCCCAGGCGTCGCCACATTAACCAATCCCGTGCGTCTCGCATCCAGCAGATGCCCGCAAACTTAACCAGGGCATCGGTCCATCTAGTGGAAGGCTTTCCAACGCATCATCTTCCGGATCGCGGTAGCCATTCCAGAACCTTTCGGCCCCATCGGCCATTCGTTCTGCGAGCAATGTGCCCTGCCCACTGCCACTTAAGCACGTCAATCTCATAAGTAATTCGTTATATCGTGATGTTCGCAAGGTCTTCTGTTGATATTACCCCTTTTCCTTATTTTGTACTTGTAAGAACTAATGCACGTTTGTATTTAGGGATCCCTTTGTACACAAACCTCACGTCATTTGTTAGTTTCTCTTTCAGTGTGTTTGACTGTCGGCTCATGTTGACTATTTCGTGGTTCGTTTAATCTATTTTATGGTATCTGTTTCATGTCTAACATTGCTAGCTAAAATAGAAATGATAATTTTCTCGATTTTATCTTGTTTTTCTACTATTTTATCTGTAACGTTTGAGCTACGCGAAACCCACTGCTTACTTAAACTTATTTGGTGATTCATTTCAGTAACTAAATTATTTTCATTTTGTTTTAAGATTGCAATGGCATTATCGTATTTTAATGCATCAGTATAATCCAGATTACCCGAAATGCTCTTTATTATTGAACCAATACCATCTATGAGACCTCTTTTAACACGCTTTACCTCAAGTCTTTGTAACTGTTCCGATATTTCTTCTAATTTAGTATCTAGGTAGTTAACGTGGGGTTCATAGAGAGATCGTGATATATTACTCAATTGTGGCGTAAGATTTTGCAATTGTTCGTGAACTGTCTCTAAACTATTGCGCATGTCATCAAGGTTTATAATTTGGAGTAAATAGTGGGAATGTGAAATGACTCTTGTGGATCCTAGGTTGAAGGGCAAAATACCTGGTCCATCGTTAAGACTGTCTAGCGTTATCTCGTCTGCTCGGGCCAGGGCCAGGGTCAGGACTAGTAGTATTTTCAGTGTTTTGTAACAAACGAGCACTATTAGGCAACCGTTTTAAGCGTGATTTAGGCACAGTGCCTCTTTTTTCTTTGTATAGAAATGGATAGGCAAATCCGCTAATACCTTAATAAAATAAAAATAAAATAAAAATAAAAAAGCCTCTTTATTTCATGCAAACAATAATACATAGTTGAATTTTAAATTATAAAAAAATTATAAAAAAACAGATTTTAAGAAACTATCAATAACTGATACGTCTATAAGATGAATTATTAATAATAAAATAACTCTTTATAAGATACCACGTAATACAATCAATTAATATAGTTGCGCTTCCTTTATTTGTATTATAAATTCATTTTCATTAGGTAAAAACATGTTAATTGTTTCCACATTAAAATTCCAAATAAATAATTGATTAATTGAATTCATAGTAATTAAAATTAAAATAATTAAACGTAGCAATAAATAATGTGAAATAAATAATTTAGAATATTTTATGTAGAATTAATCTTAAATAACTAAATAATTAATTTAATTAAATTAAGTTGCATGAACCCCTCTGTGGGTAAAGGCCTCCTCCAGAGCCTTCCATTCATCTCTATTTGCTGCTGTAAAATTCCAGTTTTTGCCAGCGATAGTCTCTAGCTCGTCTTTCCAGCGTGCCTTTGGTCTGCCTCTGCGCCTGTAACCGGTGGGCCCTCTCCATTCTGTGACTGCTTGAGTCCACCTACCATCAGTGAATCTGGCGACATGTCCAGCCCATTTCCACTTTAGGCTTTGAGCGAAAGAGACGGCGTCTATTACTTTCGTCTTTTTCCTTATAGTTGAATGTTTGATTCTATCTAACAGTCTTATTTTAAGCGCACTTCTTTCAGGGTAGTTGCAAATCGCGCCACTAACAGCTGTTTTATATTGCTCCAATCAAATTAATCTGTAAATGTGTTCTAAACCTAACTATTAAAGCTGAAATCGCCGAAATAGTAATTGTTGGCGGTGCTTCAAAGAGTGAAATCTATGAAAACATTGCCAAATACTTAGTTTGACGAGGACGTAAACAAAGTGAACTAAAGGATTATAAAACTTGAAAATCAGATTTTACCATTAGTGCTACAGAACAATCCACGATAGCATACAGACAGTGAGTAAAAATTCCATGTTTTATAATTAATTATCATAAAGTTTACTCTAAATATGCAATAACAGAATTTCACGTCAATATTTGCTACAGCGCCATCTGTTGTTGAATAGGAGAACTAAAAATTGACCGAATCAACGTTTTTCAATATTTTGAGGGCAACTAGCGTCATCTATTGGCGAGTAGAAATATGGAGAACATTACAGCAATACTTTTGGCTATTCAGAAGGAACTGGCCGACCACAAAAAAGAAATGAAGGCCATGGAAACCAATTTAACAAATAACATAAATAGTAATATCAACGAAAAATTTTCTGAAATGGATATGAAGTATAAGACATTGGAAGATAAAGTACAATCGCAAGAAAAACGCATTGAATACTTGGAAAGACAAAACAAAAGGAATAACATCGTGTTGTTTGGGGTCGAAGAAACGGAAAACAACTATGAGCAACTAGAAGATATTGTTCTAAAGGTTTTTAACAAAGACATGAATGTGCAGTTTGAAAAATATGAAATAGAATATACAAATCGCTTCGGGAAAAAAGGGACAAACCCTAGACCTATTTCCGTAACAATATCTAATTACGGCAAAAAAATAAAGCTGCTACAAAATAAAAAACGTCTTGGGAACTGCAAATATTATATAAATGATGAATTTCCGCCGAAGGTTCTTGCAAAAAGAAAAGAATTACAAAAAGAAGTTAACCTTCTCAAGGAAAAAGGGACTAAGGTTGTAATAAAGTACGACAAACTAGTCATATTAAATGAAAAGATCAGTAACCACCCGAATATCGTTCACCGTACCCAGAAGAGGAACTTGTCTCTATCACCGGAAGAGAGTAGTAGCGTCAACAAAGACTGTACTGTAAAGCAAACTAAAAAGAAAAACAAGAACGACATTTCCTCCTTCTTCACGCCAAGAAGAGACGCCGGAGGAGACAACCTCTCTTCAACATCAGCATCCGGCACAACTAGCCAAGTAAACCAAAAAACATGCGATTAGCAACTAACACGAGCCCCTCTTCCTCCATCATCCCCAGTACGGCTTGTCACCGCGGGGATTTGCGACTATAACCCTCCAGAGCTAAAAAGCGACGACATACCATTGTACATATGCACGTTCAACGTTAGATCATTATCCACCACAGAAAAACTACTAGAGCTAAAAGAAGCTATAAAAAATATTAAGTACGATGTCATCGGACTTTCGGAGGTACGCAGGCTGGGCACGAATATTATCGAAGACGACGACCACATACTCTGCTACTCAGGAGAATCCATTGGCCAACACGGAGTGGGTTTTCTAGTAAACAAAGAACTCAAGATGAATATTGAATTATTTCAAGGTGTTTCCGGTCGAGTATGTATCCTACAACTTAAATTCAGTTTCGGTATTATAACGCTCATACAAGTATACGCCCCGACAGAGAGATCGGATGACAGCGAGGTCGAATCTTTTTACTCAGATATACAAAAAGCTCACGACTTGGCTACAAGTTCCATAGTTATCTGCATGGGTGATTTCAACGCCAAGATAGGCCAACCCAAGAAAGAAGAATCCACGGTCACGGGTCCATTCGGATACGGCAAACGAAACTGCAGAGGCGCTAGACTGCTACAGTACGCCCACGAAACAAAACAAATGATAATAAATACGAGATTTAGGAAAAACGATAAAAGTAAGTGGACTTGGATTTCGCCAGACAAAAAATATAAGAATGAAATTGATTTCATGCTAACAAACAATCCACGATTGTTTACAAACTTCGAAGTTTTGAATCTCCCGTTCCCCTCAGATCACAGACTTATAAGGGGTTCCTTAAATTTAATTAAGAAAAAGAAAAGCAGAAAGTCCTTCAGCTCGCCACAAAATCAGCTAAAAACCGAGGACGACAGAAATCGATTCATAGCAAATCTGGAACAAAGTCTACTCCATCTTGACATCAAAGAAAATGATAATGTTTTGTCTTACTATACAAAATTAGAGGAAACTATCAAGAAATGCTTATCAAAACCACCAGAGCAAGGATCACGACACAAACGATCGATTATTTCTAATAAAGCTAAGGAACTCATGGCCCGACGAAGTCTACTTCAACACAGCAGTAATTTGTCACCGACGGAAAAAGAAGAGCTCAAAGCATTGTACAAGGCAACAAATAAAGAAATAAAGCGAAATTACAAGGAACATAGGCATAACACAATGCTATCTCATTTAAAAACTTCAGGCAGTCTGAAAAAAGCTATGAAAGAGCTTAATAACGTCAAACAATGGATTCCCTCATTCAATTCTAAGTCTACAAAAACTCAAACTCGCCTCGAAGTAATAAACACAGCGACAAAATTTTACGAAGAATTATATACTGCCCCCGATGTTCCTGGTTTTACAAATGACTCGACTTTATCCTGCCCTAGCCTGAATATCAGCGAGCACTCATCATTCCACGAAAGCGACATTTTACGAAAAATCGATAGACTGAAATCTGATAAAAGTTCAGGAACGGATGGCATATCAAACGAAGCAATTAAATCAGCGCGAACTATATTATTGGTACCCATCACCCACTTATTCAATATGGTCCTAGACGAGGAAGTCGTCCCTCCTGCTTGGACGGAATCAGAAATAATTCTTCTTTATAAGAAAGGCGACCCAACAGACGTTGGTAATTATCGCCCAATAAGCTTGATGCCATGCATGTATAAACTCTTCGCCTCATGCCTACTAGAGAAATTAAGCGACGATATAGAGAACCACCAACCAATCGAACAAGCCGGATTTAGAAAAGGTTTTAGTACTATTGACCATATTCAAGTCCTAGAGCAAACCATTGAAAAGTACACCGAGTTCCGCAGACCGCTCTATATAGCATTCGTTGATTATAAAAAAGCGTTCGATTCCATCTCTCATAATAGCATATGGTCAGCTCTTAATAACCAGAATATCAACGGAAAATATATAAACATATTAAAAAATGTGTATGCAAAGAGTACAAGTACAATAAAACTAGAACGCTCCGGGAAGAGAATCAGAATTGGTAGAGGTGTCAGGCAGGGTGACCCGCTCTCTCCAAAATTATTCATAGCGGTGCTGCAAAGCATAATGAGTGATCTACCATGGACGAACAGAGGTTTAATAATTAATGATAAGCGCTTGACCCACCTACGATTCGCCGACGACATTGTTATTTTTTCTGAAGAAGCTGCAGAACTTCAAGCAATGCTGATAGAACTTCACGTCGCAAGTAAAAAAATTGGCTTAGAAATGAACCTTTCTAAAACAAAATTAATGTCTAACCATACTAAAATACCAATTACACTAAATAACTCACCGGTGGACTACGTAAACGACTATATTTACTTGGGCAAACTAGTATCCTTCAGCAAAAATAACAACATCGAAGAAATAGACAGACGAATCGCAACAACTTGGAAAAAGTACTGGTCATATAAAGAAATCATGAAGTCAAACATCCACATCCAATGGAAAAAGAAAATAATGGATACCTGCCTACTGCCCTGCCTCACATATGGTTGCCAAACATGGATCTTTGACTCAGTGGCAAAGAGAAAACTTAATTCATGCCAGAGAGCGTTAGAAAGAAGTCCGCTAATACCTTATCATGAGTATATCGAGCTGCTAACTTTTGTCTGTGGCATAAAGGATTCCTAATATAAACTTGTTGCTCTGATTCATAATTTTTTTCAGGTTCTCGATTCTTATTAACATTTTCGGTAATTCCTGTGCGGCGGTGAAGTCAAGTGTCGTTGAGAATATCGTATACTTTTGACATTCGTCTACGGTGTTCCTGGATATATTGTTGCAAGAGGTGTTCTGATAGATTCATATCTAAAGGATCCCGGGGATCAAAATGAACGGTAATTATATCGATGGGCCTACATTTTGTAAAGCTATGTATTGAGCTGTTATATGCCAATATAGCATAAGTTATAAGATTAGTAATTGATTCTCATCGGTGTTCTAATTTTAATAAAAGCAAATGTTCTAACAGTGTGGAATTTAGTCGTTCTACCATTCCATTTTCATTAAGTGTATTAGGACAGGTTTTATGATGTTGCACTTTGTGCAATCTAGTAAATTCAGAGAAAATTTGGTTGTTGAATTCCGGACCATTGTCTGTTACAATAGTTAAGGATACTCCGTGATGAGTAGAAAACTTTAGTAAAGCTTGTAAGACGCTAATAACTGTAGCATCTCTCAAGAAGTATGCTTGACCATACTTAGAGAATGCATCCACAATTACAATATACTTATTAGTTTCAATACTAAGCAAATCTAAATGAACAACCTCAAAAGGCTTTGTAGGTGGAGCTACAATTTGTAACCTTGGTTTAACTGGATTGCGATCATATTTAGCTTGCCCGCATATTTGACATTCATTGATATACTTTGTTACATGCTCCTTCATATTTGGCCAATTGCATCTACGGGTTAATGCTAGATAACACTCGTTGATGCCTCTATGACAAGTTTTTTCTTCATGATGTTTCTTTATAATTTCCTGTTGCTTGAAATAATCTTTAACATTTTCTACTTCGGTTTTGGTAAGTACTAATTTCATTGCAGAATTTTTAAAATATTTTTGAATTATAGGTGTTATAGAATACATATCTAATGTAGGGTTAATTAAAATACCTGTTTTTACTTTTGTATTAACGTGTTCTTTAATTGCGCTAATAACGTCTTGTTCTAAATTATATTTTGAAATTTGTATTACAGTTTTAATATGTGTTTCAAATACACCTATTCTGTTTAACCGTAGTTAGGTGAATGCCTTACTACGGTTAACAATCTATTTCAAACTGTATCATACGTGAATACGTATGATACAGTTTGAAATAGATTGTTCAGGAATATAAGCATCTTCATCGCGGACGTTAATTGGAATCTTTAGTAACTTTGATGTACCTGCTGGAATAATATTCTCATACAAATTAGTAAAACATGAGTCATAGATTAGTATGGATTAGTAACAACAAGTTCATCAAAGAAGTCGTGGAACTTATAGGTATCAAATGAAACTGTACTTGAATCATTAAATTCATAAAAAATTGGTAAAGTAATTGAATAGTCGTTTCTAGTTTTAGCATGAACACTATATGCACTTTGAATGGAGAATAATTTAATGGGAAATTACTGAAGTATTTTTCGACAGCATCAGGACATAGAAATGATTGGTTTGCACTTGTGTCTATTAAAAGCTTTAGTGGAGGTGACTCAATTTGAATGTATGGAAGGTATCGGTGAGTTTGGAGATTTTTCTCTATTTTAATTTATTGAATTTCGGAGATTTCCGAAAATCCGGCTCCTGCCTCCGAGGTGTATATTAGAAGTATAGAATCCTATTAGAAATGATATAATCTTTTCAATGGACCGTGCCAATGCCTGCAGAAGTTCATAATGTGGAGTGCACGCGCACTATAGAGCAAAACCAACGCGTGAAATATGTGTAATCGCGTCTGCGTACTGACCGCTTAAATGAAGAGGAACGCATTAATCTAGAATCATGGTGCTCGCAATATGCAGATGTTTTCTTTATACTGAAGGTGAACAATTAACATTCACCAATAAAATTAAACATACAATTAATTCTACAGATGTGGCTCCAGTCTATACAAAGAGTTACAGATATCCATATATTCATAGACAGGAAGTACAAGAATAGATAAGTAAAATGATAGAACAAGGTATCATTAGACCTTCAAATTCTGCTTGGAACTGAGAAAGCTGACGCGTCAGGAAAGGCGAAGTGGCGTATTGTAGTAGATTTCAGAAAGCTTTGTGAGAAAACCATAGACGACAAGTACCCTATCCCCAATATAGCCGATGTCCTAGACAAATTAGGCAACTGCCAATATTTTACTACGCTAGACCTAGCTAGTGGATTCTACCAGGTCGGAATGGACTCCCAAGATATTACAAAAACAGCATTCAATGTAGAACATGGGCATTCCGAATTTTTGAGAATGCCCATGGGACTTAAAAATAGTCCATCTACCTTTCAAAGAGTAATGGACAACGTGTTGCGTGAACTCGAAAATACTATTTGTCTAGTATACCTAGATGATATAATAGTTTATAGTACATCATTGCAAGAGCACATAGTCAACCTAGAAAAAGTTTTTAAAAGATTACGCGAATCTAATTTTAAAATACAAATAGATAAATCTGAGTTCCTTAAATTAGAAGTAGCTTATTTAGGGCATATTATAGGCAAAGATGGAATAAAGCCTAACCCAGATAAAATCTCAGCAATCAAAAATTACCCTTTACCTAAAACATCTACCGAAATCAAAAGGTTTTAGGACTTCTTGGTTATTATATGAAGTATATACCTGATTTTGCCAAAATAACCAAACCTTTGACTCAAAGCTTAAAGAAAGGCTCCAAAATTACACTTGATAATGATCCAATTCTTCAATACCCTGATTTTAAAAAAGAATTTATACTCACTACGGATGCTTTAAATTTGGCAATTGGAGCAGTACTTTCACAAGGGACTATTGGATCTGATCTTGAACCAATAGCTTATGCCTCGCGTACGCTTAACTCTAGTGAAATAAACTATAGCACAATTGAAAATGAATTATTGGTTATAGTCTGGGCAACGAAGTATTTCAGGCCATACTTATTTGGACGTAAATTAAAAAGTGATGAATATTAAAGTGCTGAATTCCCGTTTAACCCGTTGGAGATTACGGCTAAGTGAATTCGAGTTTACAGTTGTCTATAAGCAAGGAAAACATAATACTAATGCAGATGCTTTGTCACGAATAGAAATCCATAATGAAGAACCTAGTTGGGTAGTAGTTAACACCTCACAAGGTGCACCTTCAGACTCAGATTCTAGAATTGAAACCGCGGATTCTAGGACTTTAAGCGCCCATAGTGATTTAGAAAGTCCCATATTAGAAATTCCTATTTTCCCCTTAATAAGTTTAATAAGCAAATATATCTGAATGTTGTTGGTGATATAAAAATTAGGCCTAGTGATTCTAAACCATTTGAAACACATACTAAAACTGTAATACAAATTTCAAAATCTAATTTAGAACAAGACGTTATTAGCGCAATTAAAGAACACGTTAATACAAAAGTAAAAACAGGTATTTTAATTAATCCTACATTAGATAATATGTATTCTATAACACCTATAATTCAAAAATATTTTAAAAATTATGCAATGATATTAGTACTTACCAAAACAGAAGTAGAAAATATTAAAGATATAAAGATATAAAGAAATATCATGAAGAAAAAACTTGTCATAGAGGCATCAACGAGTGTTATCTAGCATTATCCCGTAGATGCAATTGGCCAAATATGAAGGAGCATGTAACAAAGTATATCAATGAATGTCAAATATGCGGGCAAGCTAAATATGATCGCAATCCAGTTAAACCAAGGTTACAAATTGTAGCTCCACCTACAAAGCCTTTTGAGGTTGTTCATTTAGATTTGCTTAGTATTGAAACTAATAAGTATATTGTAATTGTGGATGCATTCTCTAAGTATGGTCAAGCATACTTCTCGAGAGATGCTACAGCTATTAGCGTCTTACAAGCTTTACTAAAGTTTTCTACTCATCACGGAGTATCCTTAACTATTGTAACAGACAATGGTCCGGAATTCAACAACCAAATATTCTCTGAATTTACTAGATTGCACAAAGTGCAACATCATAAAACCTTTCCTAATACACTTAATGAAAATGGAATGGTAGAACGACTTAATTCCACACTGTTAAAACATTTGCTTTTATTAAAATCAGAACACCGAGGAGAATCAATTACTAATCTTATAACTTATGTTATATTGGCATATAATAGCTCAATACATAGCTTTACAAAATGTAGGCCCATCGATATAATTACCGTTCATTTTGATCCCCGGGATCCTTTAGATATGAATCTATCAGAACACCTCTTGCAACAATATATCCAGGAACACCGTAGACGAATGTCAAAAGTATACGATATTCTCAACGACACTTCACTTCATCGCCGCACAGAAATTACCGAAAATCTTAATAAGAATCGAGAACCTGAAAAAATTATGAATCAGAGCAACAAGTTTATATTAGGAATCCTTTATGCCACAGACAAAAGTTAGCAGCTCGATATACTCATGACAAGGTATTAGCGGACTTGCCTATCCATATCTATACAAAGGAAAAAGAGGCACTGTGCCTAAATCACGCCTAAAACGGGTGCCTAATAGTGCTCGTTTGTTACAAAACACTGAAAATACTACTAGTCCTGACCCTGGCCCTGGCCCGAGCAGACGAGATAACGCTAGACAGTCTTAACGATGGACCAGGTATTTTGCCCTTCAACCTAGGATCCACAAGAGTCATTTCACATTCCCACTCTTTACTCCAAATTATAAATCTTGATGACATGCGCAATAGTTTAGAGACAGTTCACGAACAATTGCAAAGTCTTACGCCACAATTGAGTAATATATCACGATCTCTCTATGAACCCCACGTTAACTACCTGGATACTAAATTAGAAGAAATATCGGAACAGTTAGAAACACTTGAGGTAAAGCGTGTTAAAAGAGGTCTCATATATTGTATTGGTTCAATAATAAAGAGCATTTCGGGTTATCTGGATTATACTGATGCACTAAAATACGATAATGCCACTGCAATCTTAAAACAAAATGAAAATAATTTAGTTACTGAAATGAATCACCAAATAAGTTTAAGGATGCAGTGGGTTTCGCGTAGCTCAAACGTTACAGATAAAATAGTAGAAAAACAAGATAAGATCGAGAAAATTATCATTTGTATTTTAGCTGGCAATGTTAGACATGAAACAGATACCATTAAATATGCTCATTTGGCACAGTTACTAATGATATTGGGAGAGAACATAGATAGTTTGTATAAAGAACTTGCCAAATTTCAAAATGTATTAGCATTTATTAGAGCTAGAAGTATTCATAATTCTGTATTGAACTATGCTATGTTCAAGGACATGATGAATAGATTAGGTATTTTATATAATAAGGATCAATTTCTATATATTAGTTTAAGAGAATATTTTGACATAATTAGACTAGGATATTATTACAATGGGAATAAAATAGTGATAGTTACAAATTTTCCGATACTTTATCCTATATAATTTATCCAACTTATCCTTTCATAGCGGTTTACGAAAAAGATCTATTGTACATGGAGACAGAATGTCCGAAGTATAGCCACGGTCACCTTTGCGAGGATAATTTAAGTCACCACCATGGCAAACAATCGAACTGTATCCAGCAGCTTATACTACACCAGAAAATTAATGAATCCTGCCAATATACATCAGTCATCCTGTTTTCTGAATCTATGGAACAACTAGATGACCAACACTTCATTCTGAGCTTTCCTAAACCTACGAAAGTTCGTTTAACCTGTTCTGAAGATAATTATAGAATGCTGAAAGGGAGCTACTTATCCATCATACCCAAAGGCTGCGCGCTGAGAACTACAGCATTTACTGCAAGCAATCGTCATGATCAAACTAAGGAAAGATATTGAAAATTATAGACTTACCGATTATAAAGGAAAATTTGTATAACTTACCAATGAAAACGATAAAACTAGATACTATTGCGAGGATAATTTAAGTCACCACCATGGCAAACAATCGAACTGTATCCAGCAGCTTATACTACACCAGAAAATTAATGAATCCTGCCAATATACATCAGTCATCCTGTTTTCTGAATCTATGGAACAACTAGATGACCAACACTTCATTCTGAGCTTTCCTAAACCAACGAAAGTTCGTTTAACCTGTTCTGAAGATAATTATAGAATGCTGAAAGGGAGCTACTTATCCATCATACCCAAAGGCTGCGCGCTGAGAACTACAGCATTTACTGCAAGCAATCGTCATGATCAAACTAAGGGAAAGATATTGAAAATTATAGACTTACCGATTATAAAGAAAAATTTGTATAACTTACCAATGAAAACGATAAAACTAGATACTATTGCGAGGATAATTTAAGTCACCACCATGGCAAACAATCGAACTGTATCCAGCAGCTTATACTACACCAGAAAATTAATGAATCCTGCCAATATACATCAGTCATCCTGTTTTCTGAATCTATGGAACAACTAGATGACCAACACTTCATTCTGTGCTTTCCTAAACCTACGGAAGTTCGTATAACCTGTTCTGAAGATAATTATAGAATGCTGAAAGGGAGCTACTTATCCATCATACCCAAAGGCTGCGCGTTGAGAACTACAGCATTTACTGCAAGCAATCGTCATGATCAAACTTGAAAATTATAGACTTACCGATTATAAAGGAAAATTTGTATAACTTACCAATGAAAACGATAAAACTAGATACTATTGACCTTGGCAGTTTGCATTCAAGTAACTCTGAAATCGTTCTACAAGAACCTGTAACGCTACAATCGTCGAACACTGAAGCTATATACCACACTATTATACCGGTATACATTCTACTATCTGGTGCAAGTGTACTCATTATCATCATTATACTTCGTCGTCGTAGATTGAAGCAGCTACATAAAGCCACTGATGGAATCGATATTAAGACTAAGAATAAGGTGACCTGCGACACCGAGATTGATCCAGTTTCGCCATCGACACTATTTTCGACTAGAGTTTTCAAATAGTTGCCGATCACGTGGAGGGAGATGTTATGTCGCCACTTGCGAAACCTTAAATTCTTAAGACAACGACTAACACCGCATTGCGCTCCGTACCGTGAGATTCGCCTTCTCAGCAATTCGATGGCGTGGGACCGAAGATTGCGCAATAGCAGTGATGAATATTGATTTAGTGTATTAGTGATTCAATCTTGTTTCTCACATCGAGCAATTGTCGCGCATCTTAATTTTGCCGATCTAAATGTAATAATTATTTTAATTAAATTCATTAAGTAAATTATATCGGTTTTATTTGCATCCTCGACTGCAGCCGTACGTAATTAACTAGATGGATTTGCAAACACAGCGTGAAAATAATCACTGACCTATTCTCCCAACAAAACTCAGTTTCAATAAAAACTGCCGAAATTTAAGCTATTTTCACCGATAAACCACTGGCAGCAACTAACACTCGAGTTTAAATTAAGAATTTTCCGCACCCAGTTCCTGTACACCAAATAACAATTGGCATCGGGCCTCTATATTGTTTCCGGAGGGAGGGTGGGCCAGCCATGAATATGGAACTCGACACAGTTATCGTATAAACTACTATTTCGCAACCCCGCCTTGTATGTAAAATGTAGGCTGCGCTTAGGCGGATTTCGGAGTTCCAATTTGTTGAAAGAATATTTTGAAACGGTAGAAGTAAGCGTTTAGCAAATGTTTTGGAACTCATGTCATCAAGTAAGTAGTAGGTATATTCGTTTTATTCGTTGTTACGACAGGTCTAGTTTCCCTGAGATTTGATGCACATTTCCAATATATTATAAGCTTTACATAATGAGACTGTCGTCATAATTATCCTGCAGAGCATAACCATTCTAGGTGCCGATTTCTATTACCAATCAAATATATTTATTTACATTGGATTGCCTATGGAAACGAATGTAAATGAGTCCACCTTTTCTGTACAAAAGGCAGTATCCCATGGCTTTCAAATCCTTAGGACCCCCGAGATAACAGGGATGGAAAAATTATATGGAAATCATGATATACAATCATCTTATTCGGCTCCACTTTTTGATCAAGAAAATCGTAAGTTAGTAAAGAGTATCTACATTTCAGAGACATCATGAAAAGGAAAATAATAAAGACAGGAAATAAATCTGGTATCTCAGTTAAGTTTGTAGATATAACTTATTCAGAGCTTTCTGGCCTAAAACAAGAAAGTCAATGCCTAAACCTTCACGTTTCAAACGGATTGCCTTCAAGGTGAAACTATTGTGGGAGACGCACCGCGGCAGGTTTTTGGACAGAACAAAATGTTCCGTGTTACCACAAAAAAGAAAGTATACAGAATGATCACTCCCGCCGTCCTCAAAAATTATTACACAAACTTGCCGAACTTACTAGGGTTGCTATGTTGATTCTGCATTTTAAAAAGGACTAGGTAGTATAAGTTTACAAATAAAAGTACATCGACTCGTCTAAACATACATCATATCATGCCGTAGAGGGTAGACAGAGCATCAAATATATGTCGCACCAATGCTAGCTGATAGATGCAAACCATCGGGAAGTCAGGATGTATTCCCTTAGGTTAAGACATCGTGTGTGTAGGCAGTTCATTAGGTGCAATCGTGCACATGAAATCACAGAAATTATTCGATACACTGGGTTTATTTTAAATAGTCACAGTTACAATCTTGCTCACTAATATTACGGATCGGCACTGATTCTACGACATGTTAGCCCTAAGGCGGTCAGTACTCAACTGCGCTATTCCCCACCACGCAAGCGCTTATAAAAAGTATGCCAATGCGTAGTTGCTCTTGATTGCCGCCAGGGATGTGCTAGTGATTTGTTTTGACGTCCGTACTATTGAATTAACCCGACATATACATTAAAGATCACAACGGCACATAGGACGAAGATTGGAGGATATCAAGACATAACAATAGTGTACAAATGATCCCACCAAAGACATAAAATGTGAAAAGGCATCAAGCTCGACAAAAACACAAATATGAAAAAGAAGTTCAGATCTAGAAGGGTGACAAGTTTATTGCCTTTCCTTAAACATAGCTTCAATGTACAATTTGTTCTATGGACTTAAATAATTTATTATTTTCTTAGATATTGAATATTTAACTTGTCATCTTGAAAAATGTAATGATTTTTTTAACTTAAGAACTACAGTAATAATCTTTACGTATTTTAAAGCTTCCTTACATTGACTGTACATCGCTCACTGACATGTTAAACTCCGTGACAAACGCCAGCGCTAGCATTCGCGACAGCCGCAACTGATCTCTGTCCAATATTGCCCGAGAATTCCTGTGAAACTGTAATGTCAATATGTGCGCAAAATGGCGCATTGTTCGTAATGAACTCCCTGTCGGCGGCGTGCCAACGCATTATGCATTATTTAGGATTTAGGGTTGAATTAGCTAACTATCATAATCTTACTTGAAGTCCAATACTTCAAGTAAGATTATGATAGTTGGGATAAGAATATTAAAGATAGAGCAGCAAAATGAGTGTCCTAAAACCTTGTTTTGTTGTTTAAATGTCCAGCGGTTACGCCTGCAGCATCTCTTGCGTGGGCTTATTATAGACATGTGGAGTACAAATACATCCTAACAAAACGTACTCACAACAAGCGGACATAGAGATGTGGACATAAAACATGATAGGTAAGGATTATATCGAGCTATTAAATCTTGAACGGCTGGTAGTGGATACGTTACACCGCCAGGCTTCGAGTCGTCTATCGACTATTTATAGTTAGGGTTGACTATAAGTCGATCCCGGAAATACTCGTAAAAGAGACAATAAGGGCGATCAATACACAAAAACAAGACAAGACACCTGGAGCAGACCAGATAACAAAAGAACTCCTAAAATCCACAAGCACGGTGATTGCCCCCATTTTGACAAGTATATTTATCGAGATATTAGAGACCGAAATTATTCCTGAAGACTGGACAAAAACAACAATAATATTGCTACACAAAAAGGGAGACAGGGCAGAAATAGGGAACTACCGTCCTATCAGTTTATTGTCCAATGTGTATAAAATTTTCTCAAAAATAATTTTATCAAGGATCACCTGTATCCTGGACGAAAATCAACCTAAAGAGCAAGCAGGTTTTCGGAGCAAATATTCGACTGTAGACCATATTCATGCCCTGAAGCAAGTTTTACAAAAATATAAGGAGTACAATAAAACATATTATCTGGGATTTGTTGATTACAATAAAGCCTTCGACTCCTTAGAACGTGAATATATTTGGGAGGCTTTGCGGATACAAGGAATACAAGGAAAGTACATACAAACACTGGAAAATATATACTCAAAATGCACAGCACAGGTGAGACTGGAAACGACGGGAGAAGAGTTCCCAATACAAAGAGGCGTGAGACAAAGGGACCCTATATCACCAAAGTTATTTTCAGCAGCACTAGAGGCGATATTCAGAAATATACGATGGGATCATAATGGACTTAATATAAACGGGGAAAACTTATTCATTTACGCTTTGCAGATGATCTTGTCCTATTTTCGGAATGTCCTAAAAAACTAGAACAAATGCTGCAAGAACTATCGGATGAAAGTGCGAAAACAGGACTTACAATGAACACAGAGAGCACAAAAGTTATGACTAACAGTTCACAAACATATAACATTATTGTAAATTCCGGAAAAATTGATTATGTAGACGAATACATTTACTTGGGACAGCTTATTTCTCCAAAGGACACTATGTATAAAGAAATTGAAAGAAGAACAGCCAATACATGGAGAAAATTTTGGTCTCTCAGTAAAGTGATAAAGAACAAAGACATGCCTATGAAAGAAAAGAGGAAAGTATATAACATGTGTATTTTACCTTGTTTAACTTATGGATGTCAAACATGGGCGCTGACAGACAAACAAATGAACAAAGTAAATGTGTGTCAAAACGGAATTGAAAGGAGTGTAATTGGTGTAAAAAGAAGAGATAAAATAAGATTAGACGAAATAAAAAAAACAACAAATATTAAAAATGCCAAACAGGTATGCAGGACTCTAAAATGGAGATGGACAGGACACATGTTAAGAGAAAAATCAGATAAATGGACAAAAATAATAATTGAATGGCACCCTCGGGACGGAAAGAGAAACAAAGGCCGACAAACAAAGCGTTGGGAAGATGCACTTAAGCGTGTGGCCGGTCCAGAATGGATGAGATTAGCTGAAGATAGAGAGAAGTCGAGGCTCTTAGAGGAGGCCTTGGTTGAAGGACAAGCTGTGGAAAGTGACACCAATCGTCATTGATTAATCTTAGTTGAATTTATAATATTGTAAACAGCAATAAAGGCTTATTTTATTTTATTTATCTACCGTGACATCATGAATACCATTAAATATCCAATTGCAACCCACTTATAACCAGTAATAGCATTACCAAGCCACACAAATCTGAAACCATTTATAACTTGAAATACCAAAATTGTATAATTCACTTAAAAGAAACCAACCTCAGGTGGACTATTAGGCGAATTGAAAGGGACTAGGGATTAAATGCTTCAAGACCCGGAAAGAAATATAGGCAACACGCCACCCAGGGAAGTAAAGGTGGTTAATAACGGCAATTTCAAAAAGCCAAACGCTCTGAAATGAGCCTAGGATGAAATAAAAGAATTTAACATGACGTAGGAAATGAATTAGTTCTGAGTTACGAGCTTTTGAAAGTGTTAGTGTGATTCAAAACCAAATAATAGGGCCGATATGTTATGGTCTCTTAAGCCTACTAACACGAAAAACGTAACTCAGAGTTAGTTGCTAACGCAAGGTTAAATATTGTATGAAAAACTGTCAATTTAACCTCGTTTTGTCTGATTATGCTTGTATGAGACCTATTTACAAGTAAATGTTTTCTCCATAATGACATATTCATTCTTAAAATGCATTTTCCATCTGTCTGTATGACTTTATTACCTGTAAGTTGTCGGCGAGGCGAACCTCAGAAGAGTGAACCTCATTGGAAGGAGGCAGAAATAACAAAGTAAAATCACAAAATAGAAAGTATACAGAAGGACCACACCCGTCATCTTCAAGCATTGTTACCTAAACTTGATAGACTCACTAGGGTTGCTACTATATTGATTCTGAATTTTAAAAAGGAGTAGGTAATATAACTTTACAAAAATACATCGGTTCGTATACGTATACATACATCATATCACGCTTACAAAAACCAACACTTGCCTTAGAGGGTAGATATAGATTGCGACGCCACATACGATGTAGATTGGTGGGTAACAAGACGTAACAATGATGTAATAATGATCTCACCAAAAACATAAAAATGCAAAAAGGCACCAAACTCGACAAAAACATAAATGTGGAAAGGGCGCAAATTTTGACGAACTTTCTTTAAACAAAGCTATAATGTACAATTTCGTCTATGGACTTAAAATAATATATTATTGTCATAGATATTGAATATTTTACTTGTCATATTGAATAATTTTTTGACCTTTATAACTTAAAACTACAGTAAGTATCTTTATGTAATTTCTGGCTTCATTACATTTGCTGTACCTACATCGCTCACTGACGTGTGTCTCCATTAAGCTGTCCAACCTTTGCCAACAATTATTCAACCAGTAAGAAAAATGGAAAAATAATATGTAGCCAAGTACTAGTCAGACCCACGAGCCGAGTGTTCCGAAGGACTTAGGATTTTGATTTAGCTTGCTCTGTAAATTATGAGTTAGGCCGTGTATACCTCAAAATATAAATTATTTAAAATATTCGTAATTATTTTTGTACGGGACGGACGCGATCGCTTGAGGCCGCAGGCACTCCGGAGGTTGTAAGGCTCCAGCTCGCACGCGTTGACGCCCGTTGCACCTATAGTTCGTTGTCTTCGAGCAAATACCGACCCTGCAGTGGTTGGAAGGATGCCAAGTATATTGAGGGGAAGGCGTGATGTCCTGGTTAATGAAAGACTTCAATTTTCATGACCAAAAGCGACGCTTCTTCATGGTCTTCGTTACGCAAAGTGACGTGGATTTGACTAATTGAAAAATAATGGCTATGATTTGGATGGTGCCTCTGTCCACTATCCTTCTACCGAACTCGACCGTAACGAGGACCTCAAATTAGCGTGCGCGCATAAACTTTAATTAACAAAATAATTATTATAACTATTCGCTGGAAACCGACATAAACTCCCCACTGAACCGATTTTGATGAGACTTGTGTCTCTGGATAGGTCCAGATCCCTAGCTGCTACCTTCAGGGAGCTCTTGCGTGAAGAACGCTGAAGAAGAGGAAATTCTGTCAATTTATAGCTTTACACGCTACTTTCTATTACATTGGTGCACCTTAGTGCCAGGGTACCAGCGAGACACTTGTAGACCTACTCCTGGGCCATCGAACTGTGACAGTTTCACAGCTTCATCTTTGACTTTCACGGGCACAGCCGAGTGAAAGTGCGAAAGTATAGCTTCTGTGGCTGGTTTTGGCACATAAAGCGAGTTTGTACTCGAGCTGGTGGGCGGATCCACATCCACCAACCATCATCGGATAGCCCTTGCGATGGGCCATCCTATGGTGGAAATCCGGTGGATACAGCTCCAACCCTCGATTCAGTATTCACTCTGATGTGGTCGACGATGCGAGAAAACCATGGAACCTCGTACTTTGTCAAGTCGGTTAGTTCCCTAACCACCAGAGCTAGGCTCCTACCAAAAATGTGGTTGGGAAGCTGGAGAATTGGGCTGTTGAATGGTGGTACCCTGATGGGTGTACCACTAGCCCTTCTGGTTCTTAAGTTGCCGGGAAGCGGCAGAAATAGGAAATGTCGTGTTGTTCCACGGCTTTAACGCCTCTGTGTGTGTATGTGTAGCTATATATTAGCTTTGTGTTGTGACTGAGTCCAGGCGCCTGCCTGAGGGTCCCCGAAGGTAATGCTTCAGATAGCATATCGATAGTCCTTCAGGCACCAAGTGTGTCTGAAGGTAGTGGGCCCTCTGACAGACGCATAGAAACGTCCATGCTGGCACATACAGACACATTATTTCAAGTAAGTAAGGTCTATGTACTAGAATTACATAGATGCCATCTATATATAGGGCCCGGACATAGTTCCAGGTTACCTAGAAGCGCTAGATCTTATAACGAATTTTCTATTTACTTACTTGAGCAAAAATGCATGTATTTACCATCTCAGAGTGAATCTGTTTTAAACCTGGCTATGTACTGTTGTTATGTACAGTTTTTCAGTCATAGCACCAAGGTATACTATCTAGAATACCTAGATGGTGTTTCCTAACAAAACAAATGTGTAAGGAAAATAATACGATTGGCAGGTAGGCAGAGCGCACATACCGATACTTGCGACCTAGCCTTTTTAGGGGGTCCAAAATAAGTAATCAAACATTTTTATTTGCTTAAATCACTACTTACACATTATATCTAAAGTATTTCAACTATAATACTACTATATAACCGCTATATGCGTACTATAAACTATTAAAGGGCCCTCAAAACACTATTCTAAATTGCCAAATTTGGCTGCTTACGCGCAAAACTATATAAACAAGCGACGCCATCTGACTGCTTCTTGTCCGTTACTGCTTCTTGTCCGTTCTTCTCCACGTAGGCTTTTCCGAACGGATGGTAGAATCACTTTATTAGATCCGATCTTAGCCATCCCCCCAGCGACGCCCTAAGCCGAGGTCCGACCCCAACTGGGGTAGCCCTTAGTGCTGTCGCTTTAGGTTTAGAATTTTGAAGCCTGGCCGGAGGCTAACAGATTTGTCTCCACAGGTTAGTCCAGTTAAGCGGTGGACGGCTACTTTGGTCGAACTGCGAGACGACAGGTAATAAAAAAAAAAAAAAACTGACTGCTCATTTCGTACTAAACTGTCGTGGCGACCGGTCGTTTTTACGGAGTTTGAATTTATTTTTCTTTCCGTAACTACATCACTCAGTATGTATGTAATGATTCTAATTTACTTGTTAAACCCCATATTAACCTAATACATACTGATATACACTAAAACATAATGTTTAGTGCCTCAAAAATGCGAACGAAATTCTATGTTCGAAAAAACTATAAAAGAATTTTTCTCGTCTAAAATTGTTTAGTACGAGATAGCGCGCCGGGGTAAGCAGACGTATGTCTGTTGATACAATTTTATATTTACAAACTATACAAATATTGTTTGTGACGCCTCGTCGCGAACAATTTTTAAAACATGAGTGTATTTCTTTATTATTTTAGTGTACCTCTGTTGTGTTTAAAAAAATAAAAGACCACTGGTAGATTAGAATTAGAATGCATCGATTGCGACCTTGTTTAAATGCAAGATTATTGTATTTCAATGTGACAAAATTCGCATTTTTGAAATACATATGCAAGAAATTGAATTTTTTTTTTGATCTTCTTCCAAAAGACTAAAAGACGTGGCAAACGCACGTGCTAGCACTCGTACAGCCGCGACTGAGTTCGGTCCAATACTGCCCTTTATTCTCTGTAAAATCATAATATTAACGTGTGCGTGCAAAATGGCGATTTGTTCGTAGTGGACTCTCTGTCTGCGGCGCGCCGCCGCTCATGTACTTTGTGGTATAATGACGGTGCCAAAATATCAACCTAACAAACGCGTTGGTGTCATAAACACCGTTTTAATGTTTTGGTAGACGAGACGTCAACAAATGCACCAACTGTGAAATATACTCACACGAAGACCCACACAAAAACACTCTTTCTATTACAACCCGTAAGGTTTTGAAAGAAATTCCTAATCGTTCATCATTTGTTTAAAAAATATGATAGCCCAAAAGCGTCAACGTCACAATGAATGTTATTTTCCATAATATACACTATAGAAAGTAACCTTTTTAAACATCTGAAACACCTAACATGGAAAAGAGATAGATAGATAAACCTACCTATGATTTGTTTAAATTCAAACGTTCTCTATGAAAACTAAATCCGAACAATGAAAACACAGATCTAAACTCATCGTAGTTAGTTTATCAAATACTATTTTAGAACAATAGAATATTCACTGACCACATTTCAAGTGGTTCACTCATAAATCTGATAATCCGATAAGCTTCTAGACACCGTCTAGCAGCTTATCGGATCTATTTTAAGATCTACAGCTTTCCTTAGATCTACTTGGTGATTTTACGTTCTGAACTCGACTTGTAATTAATGAATGTTCAGCTATCGAACTGTATATATTGAAAAAGACCATGGTTGCAGACAGTTAAGTAGAGTTAGCTTAGCTTATATCGCATAGCTTAGGTATTTTTTCTGCGGGGTGCGGGTCAGGTAACCTCCACGTTGGCCTAGTTGGTTGCTGGTCTCTTTCGGATACGTCCGGGAGGAAGAGCAACTCGCTGGGATGGTGCACCCTGGGCACCGTCAATAACTTCCCATTCGTGGGTTCTTGTTGGCGGTGGCGAATACCTGACAGGGGGGGATGTGGCTCTGGGTGTTTCCCTGATTAGCAGGGGACACTCCAGATGTGACATAGGGGTTGGGCTAGGCTGGGTACCTACCCAGCCTAGCCTAAACTACCTAGGTTGGGTAGGTTAGGTTAGGTAGGTAAGCGGTGGGGCTCACTTTCGGGGCTCTGGGCGGGCCGCCCTCCCCTGCGGGGGGGTCTCCGGGTGCACTGACCAGCTCTGCACCCTGCACTGCCCCGCTCTGCACCCTGCTCTGCCCGGCTCTGAACCCTGCACTGACCAGCTCTGCACCCTGCTTTGCCCGGCTCTGCATCTGGCTGTGCTCTTTCTGCACAAGGCTCTGCCCGCTCTGCACCTGGCTCTGCGCCCGGCTCTCTCTCCTGCGGGTGGGGGCGGCCGCAGCCCGGGGGCGGGAAGTGGGCCCACGAGGGTGAGCCGCCGTTGTGCGGCGGGAGGTGGTGACTTGTCGTTGCCGGCCGGCATGTCCTTTGGCGTGGGATGGTCGGCAGGGACAAGTCGGTGGAAGGAGGAGGCGGCGGAGCGTCGGTTTCGACTTGCCGCCGCAGACGCGGAGGGGACCGTATAGGTCCAGCGCGGTGGAGTGCATGGCGCAGCACACCATCTAGGTGTGCCCAGCGGGGGCGTAGCTGCGCTGTGCACTGACAGGAGTTGTCGGGCGGGACCTCTCGCTTCCCGGTGTGGTGAATTCCATGCTGGGGGTGGAGGGTCCTGGGCGGTGGTTGCCTCCTTTTGCGAGGACTCCATGTCGCAAAAGGAGGTGGTGGAGAGGGGTTGGGAGGGGGCGGTTGTACGATCGTTTCCTCCCACCTCCTGGTGGTGACTAGCGGGCGACGGGCGTGGGGGCCGCCTTAGCTCGCATTGCACTAGTCACCACCCTTGCGGGCGGGAATGGCCGAGCACTCGCGGTCGTTCCCGGGCCCCTTCATTGGAGGGGCGTGAAGGGCCTGCCCTAAAAGTCGGGCGGTCGTCGGCGGAGGACTGGAGTTAAAGGCTGTGCCGGTTTCCCAGTCCTCCTCCATTCAGACGATGCGGGAGTGCCGCTGGGTTATTTTAGTGGGTATACCGGGCTAGCCCGAGGAGTCCCACATAGCCCCCCCATTCCCCCAATGGGCGGGTATGAGTAATGCATTTTATCCAAGCGTGATAAAAAAAAAAGTATATTTTCTGCTTGTTTCCAGCTGGCAAAAACCAAGCTATTAAAGTTTGCAGCAGCAACCGTAAAGGCCACAGAATGAAGTTGTCTCATTAGAATTTCGTTGAAACAAACCCATAAGTTTAGCCCCTACCTAAAATAACTTGTACCTTATAGCCTATATAGAAAGTATATTATTATTAAGCCTAACGTTAGCCCTTAAAGAACACTAAAGTCAAAATCAATAATAAAATATAAGGTTTTTTTTGAAAGTCACAAAACTACTTTTTCAACCTAGATGTCAACATCATCATATCAGCTAACAGATGTACAATGGACATAGGCCTCGCCCAAGTAACGTGACTCCGATCGGTCCTGTGCGTCTCGCTTCTAACGGATTCCCGCAGCCTTTCATCCACCTAGACCAAATACGCGGTCACCACTCGTAGCGAATGCCTCTTGTGCCTTGCCCATTGGAAGGTAGTGTTAATCCTTATTCATTACTCTCAATTCAAGCTCTACTAAAGGGTTATAAAATCCAAATTGCCATCCAATTTATATCGTACCTCCACGTTTGTTAGTACAAATGGTTATCCATTTGCGCATACATCACGCACTGTTTTATGTTACCCGGTTCTGTTTTGTGGTCATTTGTCACACGACATGTTTCATCATTCTTGTGCATGGTTCTGTAATGTACGTAATACGTACTGGATTGGAACTTAAATCACTTGTTTTTTATGGCTTTTCTTTTTATCGCTTGAAATAATGGAAGTAGGTTGTGTTTTTTGTATGCAGTGCTGCGCTTAAGATTTTATTTTATTTTTGGGAGTAGGCTAGTGGTGGTGGCCCAGTGGCTAAGACCTCCGAATCTTGTGTTTATTTAATAAAATAACGTTGTTTTGTAAGTCCAGATAAGTAACAGTATCTTTAAATATTTAAAGACATATGAGAGATGAGAGACTCTCTAAAAAAACGTCGCCAAGTCGATTTAACGAATCTGAGCCACAAAATACAGAACTAAACGTACGAAAAAAGATAAATAACTGCAAAATAGATACAAAAAAACATTCCCTCAGCTGTAAAGCCACGGTTTCGATAAAAGGCGATATAAGAGGTACTGAGAAAAAGTTGTTTCTGCTTTCATAGAATTATTTTACGCTTAGAGTGTAAGCGTAAAATAATGCTATGTAAGCAGAAACAATCCCTCGGGAGGGAAATCCAACCCTGTTTATACACAAAAAACGAACTCACATTTGTTGCGACTGTATCTCCTTTCAAACGTTACGAAAATATATCCGTAATGGGTATACACTATACAAATACAATTGTAAGTATACTAAGCACTTATTGACGTCTTCTCTATGTAGTAACTGGGTATTTTTGTTGAAAATTTTCTACTGACATGGAACGCTATTGTAAAGAGATCCAAACAAGAACTACAGTCAAAACTATTTATTTCTGCATTCTAGCAGAAGACTCATTTTAGCTTTAAGCTGGTCACTAAGAGCTAAGTTGTACAAATTGATGATAATGAACACATCAATGATCGATATTAGTAGATATTCTAGAAAAGTATACATAGAAGCATGTACTAATAAGGTTAGTAGACACTAAGTTATCCGTAAAGCTACTATCCTTATTCATTTCATCAGCTGAACAAACGTCCACCAGACATCAAATGCGAAGAAGGAAAGTAGAAGAAACTAAACTGATTGATTTGTAAAAGTTATGTGAGCGATCGCTGTTACCAGCTGCCAGGAAACAGTGATACACTGGAGCTTTATTGAATCACTGGCCAGAAAGAAAATCATCTCGACTAAGTTAGCAGAACACTTATTCATTTATAAAAAATGCACAAAGTTTTTATGAGGCATTCATGTACATATTATCTAGTTTGTGGCAGATCGTTCAAATGGTCAGCCATTTTGCCATTTACGAATTATTTAATTTAATAGATTTGTATATCTATCTAAATTAAACAGTAGGTAATAAAGATTGTAAAAATTTAAAATCGTTTTGTTTACTAAAATAAACTTAAAGTAATAGGTAACAAAATGAACGAGCAAAAAAATGCAAGAAACAGGGGCAAGTGTTCATAGGACATCAAAAAATTCGCCCATAATAGGTATATCTGTACTTAAATTATTTCACTGAAAGATAGCTACAATATCTCTGAGCACCATAGCCAAGACACTTTTTATACCAGAAAAAGTGCTCACTTTCTGTTGGATAGTGTGGTGTTCTGATTTACAGTTCCACATTTTTTTTATTCATCATTCACATTCATTTTTAACTCTATTTACAATTCATAACACTATACAAACCATACCTTCATATCTTTTGATATTTTATCAACTTTTGTAATTCATTTTTATGTTTTCTTTCTATTGTTATCATCTGAAAAGCATACTTTTAGTTATATCTATCTGAAACTTAAATTATGTTGATAATTTTTAATTCTTGCAATATTTTTCTACTGTGACATTTTCATCTGACATGACATCTGTCTGTCTATTTTATTTTTCTTAAACCATAGAACGTAACATAGGTACCATGGACTAGACCTCCTTTAAGCTAGGTGTACACTATTATAAGGGTAGCGTAGATTGACCCTTTTGTGAACCGTTTTTTTTCGTTCTGGTCTTTATTTATTAATTGAAATTTGAATTTGAAATATAGATATATGACACAGAACGATGAAAAACGGGCGACAATTTTTAGTTTTTGAAATCGGGACTGAACGCCGAAAGTCGGTTTACGACTGAGGAATACGAAGTGGACTTTTTTATCTAAAACTCTCAACCTTAAAACCCAGCTTGTGTAAGAGTAATAAAATCTGAAGTGTACTAATATATATATTGTGAGTGATATACTGTGTATGATTTTACCTACGTATCTGACTACTATTCGTTTCATTCCTGGCTGCCTGCCTTCCTACCTACTGTAAGCCTACACAACTGCATACAAAACCTTGTGCCTGATGGACCGTCGTGGTGTCTGCTCACCTGTCACTCTTAAGCTTACCACGACATTTGAAGAGTTCCAGTCCGTCCAGTTGCCTGCCTAAACGATTTGCTACCTACTGTACTACCTACCTGCCCGATTGCCTGCTTGTCGTCGTGGAGCCCACTCACCCGCCTACCTCGGGCATACCACGGCTTCCAACCCGTCCTGCTGCCTGGTTAGCTGCCTAACTCCAGCAACCCACGTCGTGCGAAGCCGGCCCTTCTGTTTTTATACTCAATATCCTTTTATTATTTTTTTAGTTTATAATTATTTAATTTTAATAACGTGGCTTACTTTTAGCTCCCTCTGAGCTAGACGTAACGCTACAATAGGTCACGGGAGTGGCCGGGATAAGCTAATAAGTATTATGACTTATTGACCGAAAGAGCGCGGTGCTCGAGCGGAGCGTCTCCGTTTCAGCTGGGGCAAAAATTCTTTCATTTGCGGCTGTTCTCCTTTACAAGTCACATTTCTCCACCGATAAACGTGAATTTTTTTGAGCAGGTTCGATATTTATATGTTTTTTTTTGTGTAGGTTCAATTTTGTTTTTTTTTTATCTGAATCTACAAAAAAGTCTAAAAACTAAAGTCCACTATTACTATACTTTCCAACCTGTATAAAACATCCCTTTCTGTACTCCAAACTCCTTTATTCACCTGTACAGTGTCTACTAATATGCTAATTCATTCTTTTGTTTGTCATCAATTCTAGCCACGATCACAATTCCTTAAAACAATTTATTCTAAATCGTTTCTATGAAATGAACTAAGCGCAAGATAAACTTGAAAGTTACTAGAGTCTGCAAACCCTGCTCGGAGTTCATAAATAGCATAAGTACTTGTCGGAAATTAGATCGGCTAAAACTGCCGTAAAACAAAGAGAACTTGCCTAAGTGGCGCCAAGATCTACACTTCTAGTAGGTTAAACAGAATATTAGGTATACAGAAAGCTCTTGTTAAGCTAGCTGTTAGTTTTTTTTATACGAAACCATATTTTCTTTTGTGAATTGTTTGAGTAGGTAAACTAAGTACTATGAGGGATGTAGCTGCGGGACATAAATTATAGAGGATTTATATTTTCATTATGTTCAGGCTATCGTGGCTTTTTAAGTGACATGCAAAACGAAACAAAAATATCTTCATATATTCCTAGCATTCCGAATATGTTTTATCTGCTAAAACATGCCAAGCTTTATAAGAGGCAAGGTGGTCACCCTCCTTACAGTGGAGTACCATCTACCTGTTTTTGTTATAGGGGGAAACCTTTAATGGACTTTTGGGGAATTAGACCAGAGTGTGGGTTTTTATCTCACTATTACCACGCCGGTGATCATCTTCAGCACAAAGAAGGTACCTTTTAAAGGTCTACACCGGAGACTAATTTTTATGGTTCCGTACACGAAGGGTCCAAATGAAACTGTCCGTCACCAAATTTTGTTCCAAAGAATTTTTAACTTCCCATTGACCTATGAACCTGACATTTGTTGATAATGTTTAATATTACGTAGGCATATTTTATAAACAAATATCAATATATTCTACATTTACACACGCACTTGGCCGGGTATTTTCAATAGCAACGTGGACTAGCTGTGGGTGAAAACGAATGTTTATTATAAAAAACTACGATTAAAGTTTTGGTGTCGCTAAATTTATCAAAGTTTTTGACAAGCTATTTATTTTAGTTTTATTTATAACCTCGCAAACTTAAATTTATTGTATGTTATGTTTCACGCCCGCGAGTCGTCTTATTAACAACTTTTAAAAATTATACTGAAAAGTTACAATGAAAAAAGTGTAGGATAGCAGTTTTCTTTACTTATCTTTTTAACCTAATTATTTTAGTAACTTGTTTAGGTCAGAGTTAATAAATGACAGCATTCAAGTGACGTTAACTGGTTCAAGTACCATTACAAGGGTCCAATAAATTAATGTCAATCTAGAATTCAGACGCGATTGGACTACTAAAATCTTGTATTTATTTTGTGAAAATCTCTCTCCGCTCTGGCCCAATTCACTTTAGTGCCAATTTCAATGTTTCGGATAAAATCACAGAATAAGACAAGGTTAGCATTTTCCAAAGGACAGGGTAGTTACGTACATCGCTTTGGATAGTCTCCACAATCTGAAAAACTGGACTATAGTGTTGCAAAGAAAAAAAAAACAGCAAGAAGAAACAAATTCATTCAAATTAAAAAAGTGACATACGTTCTACTCTCTATAATCATTCACAGAAATTAGCTACCAATTCAAAATTCATAATTATGAAACCTTAACATTGTTAAAGTTAAAAGTCAAAGTCGAATCAAGGACGGCTATACGTTTACTTTCATAGTCTACTAAGATATGGGGTACGTCCTCCTTGAGCAAACCGATATTTTTCACCCCGATTCCATTTAAAACAAATTGACAGAAAAGTCGACCACATTAAAAAACATTGGTAATGAGCTAGCTTATCTTGAGTCTCAGAGCTATAAAAATTGATGAAGGCTCCAGAAGCACCCCTCTAACTTCCTTTAATGGGAACGATAATTGAAAACTTCAGTTTAATCTGAGACTCTTGCGTAAATTGAAACTTGGTGAAGCAGAAGAGATATAATTATATGGAATTATGAAAAACCACTGATTTGGTAATTTCTTTCCGGTGAAACGGATCGTTTATAAAAGCAAAAGAGAATTTACGTTGTAAGATACGGCCCTTATTAGTTATAAAAGAACTGCTGGTATAACTAATGTTGATGTGATCATCTGTAGGTTTAGACACGTAAGTACTTAGGATACACAGTCTCCGAGCTTACGTGAAAACAGGGTGGCTGGTATCCTTGAGAACATTTCTTGAAAAGTGGTCCAGTTTTTGTTTCTTTTGCTAAACTAAATCTTTAGTGTCGTCTTTTAAAAGAAAGCGTTTATTTTTATTATAAAACAAATTTTAATCTCATTTTCTGCGGTAATTTGCCAATTATTAATATAATAATTAAAGGCTGAGGTATGTTCAAGATTTACGATTATTTTGAACAAAAGGTTTAGGAACGTCCTCACTGTGAGCATTCACGTGTAATGAGCATTCGACGTCGAATATTTCAGTGGTGTGGACGTTGAGCCGAGCGTTACAAAGCTAACACGCAAGCGCGATCTTCAGCCGGTGTGGACGTCACAACGATTTTCGCGGAAACTGCTCGCATTCGAATGTTCACGCAAATAAAATGGTCGAAAGCGAGTACTCAGATAATGAAATCAATGAGTATGTATATAGGAATATTACTGGCCACTTGTAAAGCAAGGAACAGTTCCTTGATTGTAAGCGTTTGTGACCTTCTTGGTTAATCGTATTATCGAATTAACAAAATTTAACGAGATCGTATTCGAATGCTCCAAGTTCGCAAGGGAATGTTCGTCTCGAACGTTCATAGTTTTGCCCGAAAGTGAATGCTGGGCTCGCTGGGAAGCATTTGTTGCTCGCCTACGATTGCTTGTTTACACATGCTGACGAGCGAATGCTCCCAGTGAGGAGCTCCTTTCAGATATTTTATTATGAGCTTAACTAAAACACATAAATCATAAATAATTTTGTGCCAGTATTTAGCAACTGAAAGTAATAAAATCAGAAGTATCCCTCACAATTTATGAAGTCAAGAAGCCTCCCTTGGATTTTGTTGATTTTCCTGAGATAGCTCTTGCCGTATTATATTATCTGTGCTCTTGCAGAGAAACTTTTTTCATTATTCGAACAGAAAACGATGTTAAACCGAACGATTGTGGTCATTTGGACAAAACTCCCCTCTTTAATTGAAGATCCTGAATAATTTTATTAAGGATCCAAGCCTTGGAAACCAGAATATCTTATTTGAGTTCGTTCGTCAATCCGTCACTTTTTCGACTGGGATTCTTGAAAATAAAACACCTTTGGTAGATTGCAAGGATATCCGTCAGGTTTGATGTAATACTATTATAATAAGATCGTCTGTCCCTATGAAGTTATTTTAAATTAAAATCATATTCTTTATTAAAATAACGCCTTTGAAATTGGTAACAAATGAAAACCTTGAAGTGCACTCACTTACCGCCCTGTATAAGGTTATGGGTAAAAATATGCCATAATGGACCATACATTTTCTTTACAGATACATGGCAGTAGCTCTTAAAATGTCCTTGATTAATGTTCAGAGAGAGTAATGAATTGTTCAACGAAAGCGCACTCGTGATTGGAATAAAAGAATTTGCAATCTATTCAATATAACATTTTGCGAACTAGTCGCTTGCCGGAAATTCGCTGCTTTGTCATAATACGAGTACTACTGCTTTTAGTAATGTTTTCATAGAACTTTTCTCTACTTAGGTACTTACACACAATTATTTTGGTCTATAAGCTAGTAAATGACATACTTAGTCCAAATAATCCAGGTGCGCAGTACTCATAACCGGCGTGTGTGTATGACTAGATGCATGAATGTGAGTGAAGCAAAAGAATTATGTAAGGATCGTAGCAGGTGGTTCTGTAGTTTTTGCCTACCCCCATGCAAAAAAGGCGTGAGTTTATGTATGTATGTAGTCCAAATAAAGCGTTTAAATAAATATATATTTTATTAGTGAATCGCACAGGAGATAAAGTCAAGAAAACAACCACAAAAGTATTAGACAAACCAAAAATTTAAAAAAAAAACGGCTAAACGCCTGTCAGACTTCGCACATTAAGGGTTCAGTACCAAACCGCCAAATCAAGTTGGTTGAATGAAATGGGGTCTTTTCAGAGAAAAATTGTTATTTATCAATATATTGGTATTTATTAGTAAAATATACGTAATTACATTATCACCAAATTTCAAGTTTATAGGTCAATAGAAAGACTGAGAAGATTGGGTTTAGGAAAAAAAAAATTGGTAAATTTTACAACTTTTCGACATTTTTGGCTGACGTTTTCCGGTTCATGGTTTTTGTTGACAAATTTTCGTCTAGGGTGTCATTTTTATGGTTTTTGGGGTCACTAATTTCGAATATAGGCCTAAAACCAAAATCCGCCGCCAAATTTTACAACTTTCGTCATGGGTGTAATTTACTTGGTTTTTGGGTGACTGATGAACGAATATAGGGTCAAAACCAAAATCCAAGATGGCGCCGACAAAATTTGATAAATCTGACCCCATATCCGAAATAAGCAACCCAAACCCCAAACCTACGAAAATGACACTCATGACGAAAAGTTCTCAAATTTTCGTCGGCACCATAATTTCAACTGTCTAGCTATCACGGTTCCATGAGATACAGCCTAGTGACAGACAGACAGACAGACGGATCGTGGAGTCTTAGTAATGGGGTCCCGTTTTTACTCTTTGGGTACGGAACCCTAAAAAAAACGATTAGAAACAAAAAAACTTGCCAAGAGCGTGTATGACTTCGCACATTTAGGGTTCCGTACCAATGAAACAAATGAAATTCAACGATTTTTTTAATACATTGGTATTTGTTAATAAAATATACGTAATAACATTTTCACCAAATTTCAAGCTCATAGGTATTGGAAGTTAAAAAGATGTTCAGAACAAAATTGTGTGACAGACGATGGACAGACAGACACGTGAGTAACAGCATTGGCACAGGCTCCGTTTGGACCCTTCGGGTATGGAACCCTAAAAATGTTTTTTCAATACTTCACCAAAATAACATACCTACGATCACTACCTATGTATACCAGTACCTACTGCGCCCTGTGACGCGGGTCACTGATCGCCAGACCGGCTGATTGCCTGTGCGTTATAGGGTGCTCAAATTCAATCATTTACTCGTAATACAAATCTTTGGAACGGTTGCTTTTTTATCTTCGTGATTATTTTTAAATAGATATTATATTACAAAAAACCTTAAAATTCTTAGAGTTAATTTATTAACACCTTATATAATGAAAAGCTTAATAACAACATGCCCGAATATCGATTTGTTTTAATATTTCGCGGTCCCCGGCATATTTCCAATTTAATAATTACAACACAGTTTGATATTTTCATATTCAATTGACCACGTGTAATGAATTTCAAGAAAACTAACATTTATACGAAAATACCGGTATTTCAAAAAATGGGTTTCGTTAAAATAAATATGATTTAGCTGCCGGGCGGTATTTGACGCTTTATGTGCCAGAAATTCTGTAACTATTTAGATAAGAATCCTATGAAAATTAAGTAGATCAAGCAAGCAAGCTGTGTTACGGATTATAAAATCCTATATATTACATTTTCACAGGTGTTATCATAACCTGATATTTTACGACTATACATTATACCTACGTATTTTTGAGGGTATTAAACTAAGGGCATTGTTAACGCAGACATGGCATAAATTATAGAATAGAATATACGACGTCAGTCGTTTATAATGACGTAAAAGTATTCATACGGATTTTCGATGGCTTTCGTTGGAAACTCTCATTATGATGATGTATCGCAAACCACTATTTAAAAATTAAGTAGACGAGAATAGGAAATCACACTTCTTCCAATCGCCGGGTGCCACTCGGTCACTGCACTTTCATCACCTGTCATCAAATTTTTAATCTTTGATTTTTAATAAATGAGTAGAAATTAAATAAGGGCCGCTAGATCCTCAATTTTTTTTGCCATGCGATAGTTCCATTTTAAATAAAAATAAACCAAATAAATAAATAAATTTTCGATCTAATTCGCTTTTTGATTAACTTTCGATCACTCAGAATACGACACTATTTTTATGTAACGATATAGTGGCAACCCCCTAATTTTCAGTTTAGTCTACGAATTTAAAAATCACAATATAGATGCCATGCCTAGCTCCAGTCGAATTCCATGATTCGTTTCCCGATATCGAAGACCTTCATAGGTCTTCGATGGTGTAAATTCCTTGCAGCTCACTAGAATCAACGTTCGTTTTTCAAAACAAGTCTGCATTCGCCTTTAAGATACGCGTATATTCCAAGTTTCGTAGGAGATACCACCAAACGTATTAAATTGTTTCCTTGCCTTTTTTTGCCTTCGCCGTCGTAAACTCGGCTCTTTTCTATCCTAATTAAAAAAGTTTGTTTTTCGTTTCCTAAAGGATTGGAAGCCATTATTTATGGAACTCTTTTCAGTGCATTTTAATGAGCACCAAACTTAATATATTCAAGGATTTCTTTAAGGAACCTTCAATATCTTAAATCTTGCTACGCCATGGCAAAATCGATTATTTAGCCCACTCACATGACATTCGTAATTTAAAAAACGGGAACAAAGACCCATCCTGAATATGTTCCATGTAAAATATGAAATACTTATTATTTCACCTAATTAATGTACGAACATTACTTAGAAGGCTAATATCCCTGTACAATCACACTCAAAAGTTCCTCACACGAGATTAGATTAATATAATATTATATTCAACAAAGTGAGTTCAACTCTACACTACCCCATCAAACAGGGCAACACAATACCTTGTCCACAACAATAAAAAATACTAAGAAGGAGCTTCTAAAGTGGGTCAGACAAAAGGGCGAGACGGGTCAAGTGTGGAGCAAGAGTTTTATCGGGTATCGGGTAATTATCGTCGATAAGCATATTCTCCTCCTTATATCTTCGTTTTTTCGCTGAGGGTTGTGTTTTTTTAGTAATAAATATGTTTTGTATATATTTTTTTCCCTGTCTTCACCTTTTCGCACCTACTATGGATGCCGTTGATGCGCTGAAAAAAGACAATGGACTGGGTAAATTACCTTTTAGTTTGTAACCAGTACTATTGGTTTTGATAGTACACATGACTACTTTGATAGTACTACAGTAACTCTAGTTAAGTGCAGCTTACCGCTTCACTAAAAAAAAAAACAAGAGCTCCTTTATGAAAAAAATATTGAACCTATTTTCTGCATCTGCCATCTATTTCTACGCTTTATGGGGCTTTCAGCAATAGGTATAAATCAAAACCATTCAAAAAGGCACACAAGATGCTTTATCAAGTTCAGATTCCAACAACACACAACAATCACCGATAATTTCACCAGCTTTGTTGCCGTCTGTCACAGCTAATACGCATGCCTGCCTGGCTTAACGAGGTCGATAGGAATCGGTGTCCTGTCTAAGCAACGGTAACCAAACCAGATTCCGATAACATCTGTGGCAATACGTATCGGCCATGAGCAGCCATGAACTACCTGTATCCTGTGTCTTCTCTTCTACCAGTAGGTACTTAATATGCGTCTACACATGGAGAATGGACCGAACGATTCTAATCCAGCCGGGTGCGCACGGCCTGCTGTGACAGGCTGGAGTCACACATTTTTATCACAGTTAGAGAGCAAAAACCGTGATAAAATGTGTGACTCAAGCCTATTACAGAGGCCGTGATCACCCAGCATTTGTGAAATCAATACAGACAGAAAAGTGTGAGAGAGTTAAAGCAATCGTGAAGACAGTAGTTGTATTTTTCCGTAAATATAACGGGGAAAGTCACAGGCTATAATTGACATAATTATTATACAACTGTGTGCTGGCAAATTACAAATTATTTGTCTCTTTCTACAAAGTTATCAATTGAATCACGGTGACGCTCAATCCATTCTCTGTTTCAATGGTACATGCAATAAAATCCCCTAGATTATTGGATCGTATTTCCAAAGGGTGGCCTCAAACGATGCAACGTATCCTCACTTAATCAATGAGATAAGGCGGTGACAATTCCAGTTGGTAGTACGTTCGCGAAACAAAGGGGTTGCTTGTGGGTTGAAACACTGTAATTTAGGTTTATAAATGACGTTTTCATGGGACTTGAAATATGGTTGAGTGTATTTGAGTACAGAAAAACCCTTTCTATTTTTTGTGATTGTTTCTTATTTGGAATAGCTAATCATTAGTTTTTTTTTTTATTGTTGTGCTTTTCCCGAGGTTGTGTTCTGTAGATCATAATACGACGCTAATGAAGACACATGCCCGATTACTATCACACAAAGTCACACAAATGTCTATTGTTTACATGATTACCAAAAGACAGTTGGCAATCTTTCAATCTAAATGGTAGATTGTTTTTGTAAAGTCAAATACATTCGCGAAATCTTGATAAAAATTGGTGTTCTGATATTTATTTTGTGCATAACTTCCAGATATGGTCGTCAATATCGTAAAAATGCATGTATTGTAACGTTTTAATGTTTACGCAGAGAAAAAAATATTATCCAACATCAGTTCATAGAAGTGATCAAATAAGCTTGTAGCTGAAGAAGAAGAGTTTGTACTAAATGTAAATTAAAAAATGCTGCGTTGAAGCTGCTGCAGAATCAGCATTTATTATCACACAAATATTTTGTAACATTAAAGCCTTGAATTAAGGTCCTATAAAATAGATATGTAGAAATAATAACCTACGTTAAAAATCCCAACAGGGATAATAAAAACCGCTGTGCTGTTACATCATCCAGCCAATCGCCAGAAATCTGTACACAGTGTCAAGAATTCCGCGCGCAAACAATTAACGCAAGACAGTTTAAAGGGTTTGATCTGCTGTGAGACAAACTCAACAATTCGAACCGTACCTTCGTCAAACTAAGGACACCGCAATAACATCGGAATTTATGACAAGCCCAGGCTCCCCCTTATCCAGCTGAAATGGTCACTTTGACTAAAGTATCTGTCATTCGAAATAATACTAAGGACTTGAAACACAACTAAGGCATACTAATTTCGTAGATAGACATAGCACGTCATATACATTATCCGTTTAGTGTAGTGGAACTGACAGGGGTTCATTAAATCTATTCAGACGCGCTTGAGTCGTTATCTTAATTGGGAGTACCAATTGATGTGTTTAAAGCACAATAGACACTTTGCCATCTTCTCAGGGAACGTGATCTTCGCTTCAGAAGCCCTATTTAAATATGTTTTGTTGTGTTACCTTTGCCTCGTAGTTATAACCTCTGATATTAAGGAAATGTCAGAGGCCATTTTGTGTAAACCCCAGATGAAGGTCCTACGACTACAGAATATTAAGATGAAGAAACCATCTTTTAATACGTAATTATTTGTAATATGGTGTTCAAATCGACATCAATTCGACACGTATGTATGTAATATTGTTGGAATTGCACAATATTCACATAATGTTACTCTTGTGAGCTTCTAAACACGTGTGCCAAATTTCATAAGTGTATGAATGTTTTTCCACGCATATCTCCAAAATCCGATTGCCCTCCGAATTTTATTGGCTTAGGTATCTCTCAACTTAGGGAACAGTACAAGTTCCACCAAAATCGATTTAGCAATTTTCAAGATATGGAACATACAACCGAACTGCTTAACGATAAACCGTACGAATGTGTAAATTGAGTTATTATAGGTATTTTGTCAATTTTGTGATGGTGTACTAAAACTTAAAACAGAAAAATAAAAACTTTGTCACAAAAACTAAACAGACTTCCAAAGCAAAATACTAGAAAGAGCAAAAATAACTTTCGTTTCGAAAATTGGTTTCGCAAAACGAAAAAAAAATAAGAGGTATCAAGAACGACTTCCGAAACGAAAGTTATTTTTGCTCTTTTTATTGATTTGCTTTGGAAGTCGGTTTATTTTTTGCAATTTTTTTTCTTTTTTGGCGTATTAGGTACACATAACCAGATGAATGAACGTAAACGAAACAAAAGGACTATGTAAAGATCGTAGTAGGCGGCGTTCTGTTGCATCTGCCTGCCCCACGGTCAGAAGACGTGACTTTATAAATATAAGGGATATATCAGCATCATCATCATATCAGCCGAAAGACGTCCACTGCTGGACATAGGCCTCTCCCAAGCGTCGCCACATTATAAGAATATATATTTTAACAAAATTCATGTGTTTTTATTATCTATTTCATGACCAAAAGCAATGTCTTAGCCCATTTTTTCCTCACCTTGGAACAGCGCACGAAGGGTCCGTCCGTCAGGCTTAAAGGGCTTTTCCGGGAGTTTCGCTTGTAATCACTTATTCGTCCCATCCGTCTATTAGTACGGCCTTGACCTTGAAGAAAGGTTCACATATAAACGGAGAAAAGTTAATGAAATACATTACTAAACGACCTTCCTGCGGGGCGAGCATCAGCGTACTCAAGAGGTTTGTGACAAGGCATGATAAATTATGTCATGTCTTATAATTTGTCGTAAATGCTAGTACGGGTCAAACATGTGACATATTTTAAAGGCGACTTAAATGCTAGCATGGCGCGGCGGCGCGGTGTGTAAAAATTTCTTGACGTTTATTTGGGACTCATTGAGTCATAATTGCTAATACGGCGCGTAACAAATGCCACATTTTGACTGATGATTAAGTAAAATGTATCACTTTCATTCGGAGGTGGTGATCAAAATTGATAGTTAAAAAAAAAAAAAAACCTGCTTATTACTGTGGTGATGAAAGCTCGTTGGCCTTTGCCCTGCAGTGGGATAGTTACAGGATTATTAATTACTAAAAAAAATGTATAGTATTTTTTTTTTCTTATTTTTTTATTATTATTTTCTTTTATTCCATATCATTCTTATTTTCTACATTTTTAAATAATTCTTAAATGAAACCCCAAACTAAAAACATTTAAAATTTATAAAATAGGGGCCCACCGGTATCGGGAACAGGGTCCAAGCTTTTATATTTCTTTTAGGTAATTATTAAAATTTTCACAATAATTGTAAAATAACTTTCTAAAAAACACTACATAGTGTCAAACAAACAAAGAAAAAGAAAGTGTGCATATAAGTCCATGGCCGTGGGTCAAAAATTTATTAGTTCGATAAGCTCATGCGTATCGAATAACACTTTTCTACTGCTAATTGCAACAGGTTCAAAATCGTCTAACTTTTAGTGGTTTAGCTAACGTCAGGGCGGATCAGCTATTACCGACTGTAAAATAAACAGACATGCGATTCCAACAATCCCGGGAGATATGCCGTCATTTATTGAAGAGTTCTATGGTATATTACCAAAGTTCTTCGTCAATCGAACATATTATAGAACCTCCTCCTTTTTGGAAAGTCGGTTAAGGACATTCCATCGCTTTAGTGCCGTGAAATGGTTACTTTCTAAAGCACACTCCTTAGTAACGGCTAGGTTAAAAGGTTTGCAAAAAATATGTATTTATTATTGATAAAAAAGTATTATTATATTATTTCTTTGTACATGTCTTTCTTTTATATCTTCTTCCTTCCGTCTTTTAAAAAAAGACGTAAGGGAGGCCTTTGCCCTGCAGTGGGACATAACAGGCTCATAATAATAATAACATGTTTTCTTGTAACTATTAGTTTTGCTTAAAAAAAAGGATACGATATTTTTTCTCTTTTGGATACTCCTCTTAAATGATTTGGATGTTTGAAAATATTTTTCACAGAGACATTGCTGACTAGAATTTCTTCTTATCTGAAATAGCTTAAGTAAAGAATATATCAAAGAATATTTTGCAAACTAAGCTGTCCAAAAGGTGGTTCAAAATTGATATTCTGGCTCTAAGTGGGCGCATGGCCAGTGCTGTGTTAACATTGGGGAATATATACGCGTTAATAAACAAAATGGTTTGACTTTTACATTATAAGGAAGACAAATAAAACATAAACAAAACATCACGTCTGAGTATCTCAAAGGGTTTGACCGATATGTACTAGTACACCTACATTTAGTCAGTTATTTTGTAAAGCCGATGTCATAGGGGTGAGCCTATTTCCACCAGGCACACATCCAAACTCCGGACAACTACTGAGAAATTCCAGATGGAAAAAATAAAAAACACATTACTATTTCCGCTAGAGTAACAAGCAAGAGTAGTTAAGCGCAAAGGAAATCGTATTCAATTTCCAATTGTCATTTGGCATTAGACCAAATTGTCCAAATTGAGACTTACAAACTGTAAGCAGAGCCTGTTCGTTTCGTAAAGACTATAAGAGCTCTCTAACGTATTAATAAGTGAATATAAAGTCAATGGATCGAAACATTGTTGAGTGCGAATAATTTAGATCTTTTAATAAAATAACTCAACGTTTATTTTAACGCGTAGTTAACTGATTCACAAATTTATAACATTTAGCTAAAAATCGACAAGGAATGGAAGTACCGAAGGTACCGATTGGTATTGTCATTCAAAAATATTATTAAAACCATTTGACAAAACAAACCTTAAATTGATTTTATACTCTCGATCACTAGATGATAAATGAAAAAAGAAGTCGCTTCCCAGTTTCAATTAATTCAATTATTCGTTTTTCAGTTTTTATGACATTAGCACTACCTATGCCAACATTTAACTCCACACTTATATGGCTTAAAATATCAGTCCTGAGAATATTCACACCAAACAATACTCAACAGCAGCCTATGTCGAGTGTCGACTCTGATAAAACGGGACTCGCATTAACGGCAGCGCTGTGTAGTTTTCTAATTGCGACCAACTGCCTGTTCAGTAAACAAAACGGGCTAGGCTAGCCGCCAACCTATGAGTTTTGTTTCATAAAAGTCTCCTTTGGTTGCCCGGTCGAGTGCGACTGTGAATCTATTCCACACTGTGTTCACGCTTGACCAATTAATCGAGTTTCTTCACTTTCAAATTTCGAATATGAACAGGCTCAAGACAAAATGGCATACTATCAGCGGAACCGATAGTCGAAAGTCCAAAATCTTTAGGATTGATCATGTAACATTGCAGTCACTTTAGTAAATCCCATACATGGATGGGATGTATGAGACTGATAATATATAATGTTATTAATTAAATACCTAATCTTCGCTCAATTAATTATTTAATCGATGATAGAATTTAATTTTTGTTTAGAGGGTCTAATTGGAGGGTTTATTCTTGATTCAGAACGTATCATCTCTTTTATTACTTAACAGCCGACTTTTGAAACCGCGCGGTAAGTACGTACTTACATTGAGCCATTAGTGATCATGAATCCGTAATGAACCGCTTAGCGCTATTAAGCAATAGGCGTTTAATTATTACGAGTCTAAACATTTGATGTCTAGCAGTTAATCGAAGTGTCAAACTGTAACTACTCATTACGCATTTATGCTTAAACATAACAAATCTTACGTGAACAATTTTTGATAGTATTCGAATAAAAATGAAAATTAAACCTATTAAATTAATTTGAAATAAAAAAAACATCATTATTATTAACATATTACACATCAGTCGGATGCCATAAACAAATAAAAAGTTATTTATATTTCTCATTCAACGTAAATGTTAATTAAATTCTCTTACCATCCAAAAGTAGGCACTTTGCATTCGCTCGCTGTAATAAACCAGATATTTTCACGATAGCATCCATATAATACATTGAAAAGCTTCATATCGTCGTCGACACGATTTAGACGCGAACTTTTCACCGGAATTCGGGCTATATCGCCAAAGGCGAACCGCAGTGTCAACATGAAGAAGGAAATATAACTAACTGCCGAATGGAGAGAGAAACAATTGTACTGTGTAAACGCACATCTGCGCCCGAACCTTTCGCGAGTGATATTCTTACAAGGCGCGCGATACTCGGCACTGTTTCGGTATTAGTGGAAACACATTACCAAAACAGCCTGGCAGCTCGGCAACCCGACTGCGTCGTGTCACTAACCTTCAATATAAACTACCAGACTTTCTCATATGTAAGAGTCTGCGAGATAAAATGTTTAGAATAGCTGAGTGGATAACTTCTTAGCTGTTTCAAGACATTTTATCATATTGCCGTTGGCACTCACATCCTTTTGTATTTGTTTTGTATTCATGTTTATTCTGTTTATACATATTCTCTCCCTTAATTTTATTCTCATGGGTAATGTTCAATGAATGTTTTTCTTTGCTGCTTGAGATGATTCTATTTCTTTTCCGGATTATCTTGTGTTTTCATAATTCGTCTATTTACATAGTAAATGCGTACTCTTTCACTTTCTACGTCGTCTCCTCCGTAAAGCTCTCTCAGGACGAAGAATAAGATGAATACGAAAAATGACATAGCTGATGTAGTTTTTCATACCTGTGTGCATATGAGAGACGAAATTTAAAAACAAATCAGCTATGCAAACTAAGCTAAAGTAACTTACCTTAGCCCTAAAATTGCAATCTGGGTTAAAGATTATTATGATTTGTATAAAATAGCTGATAGAAAGGTCGTGAATAATATCAAACATATTTTTTTTGTAGAATTCACTTGATCAATCAGTGCAAGTGCAATGTGCCCTGCCCACTGCCACTTAAGCACGTCAATCTCATAAGTAATTCGTTATATCGGGATGTTCGCAAGCTCTTCTTTTGATATTACCCCTTTTCCTTATTTTGTACTTGTAAGAACTAATGCACGTCTGTATTTAGGGATCGCTTTGTACACAAACCTCACGTCATTTGTTTGTTTCTTTTTCGGTGTGTTTGACTGTCGGCCGATGTTGACTATTTCGTGGGTCGTTGAACCTATTTATATATGGTTCCTTAGTATAGCGACGGTACTGGGTGATTTTCGCAAATAATTGACACGATTCTCTCGTGGCTACTGTAAAGTTGATGTCGTCAAGAGCAATATTTTTAGCAATAACTATATTGGTTTTTATTTAAGTCACCCTGTATTTACTGAGCTAATTAGGCACAAGTAATTAAATCGGCAGTTCGTCTCTGACTGACAGCGTTCTCATAAATAAAAATATTGGATATGGATTCGCAAACACCGCATGAAAATAATCACTGACCTATTCTCCCAACAAAAGTCAGTTTCAGTAAAAACTGTCGAACTTTAAGCTATTTTCACCGATAAACCACTGGCAGCAACTAACACTCAAGTTTAAATTAAGAATTTAATAGACTCATATGGCGCACCCAGTTCCTTTACACCAATCACAATTGACATCGGGCCTCTATATTGTTTCCGGAGGGAGGGTGGGCCAACCATGAATATGGAACTCAACACGGTTCTCGCATAAACTACTATTTCGCTAACCCGCCATCTATGTAAAATGTAGGCTGCGCTTAGTCGGATTTCGGAGTTCCAATTTGTTGAAAGAATATTTTGAAAGGGTAGAGGTAAGCGTTTATGAAATGTTTTGGAACTCTGGTCTCATGGCATCAAGTAGGTAGTAGGTATAATCGTTTTATTCGTTGTTACGACAGGTCTAGTTTCCCTGAGACGTGAGGCACATTTCCAATATATTATGAGCTTTATTAACTATTAACATAATGAGACTGTCGTCATAATTATCCTGCAGAACATAACCCTTCAAGGTGCCGATTTCTTTTACCAACCGAATATGTTCATTCACATTGGACTGCCTATGGAAACGAATGTAAATGAGTCCACCTTTTCTGTACCAAAGGCTTTCAAATCCTTAGGACCCCCGAGGTAACAGTGATGGAAATATATGGAAATCATGATATACAATCATCTTATTCGGCTCCACTTTTTGATCAAGAAAATCGTAAGTTAGTATAGTAGTTAGTTAGTTATCTATATTTCAGAGACATCATGAAAAGAAAAATAATAAAGACAGAAAATTAATCTGTTATCTCAGTTATGTTTGTAGATATAACTTATTCAGAGCTTTCTGGCCCAAAATGGGAAAGTCAATGCCTAAACCTTCACGTTTCAAACGGATTGCCTTCAACGTGAAACTATTGTGGGAGACGCACCGCGGCAGGTTTTTGGACAGAACAAAATGTTCCGTGAAACCACAAAAAAGAAAGTATACAGAAGGACCACTCCCGCCGTCCTCAAAAATTATTACACAAACTTGCCGAACTTACTAGGGTTGCTATGTTGATTCTGCATTTTAAAAATGAATTGGAATCATGCCTTCATGCCGTAGAGGGTAGACAGGTAGCATCAAATATATGTCGCATCAAGGCTGGCCGATAGATCCAAACCATCGGGAAGTCAGGATGTATTCCCTTAGGTTAAGACTTCGTGTGTGGGTCGTTGGTTACAATCGTGCAAATGAAATCACAGAAATCATTCGATACACTGGGTTTATTTTAAATAGTCACAGTTACAATCTTGCTTACTAATATTTCGGATCGACACTGATTCTACGACGTGTTAACCCTAAGGCGGTCAGTACTCAAGCGCTATCCCCCACCACGCAAGCGCTTATAAAAAGTGTGCCAATGCGTAGTTGCTCTTGATTGCTGCCAGGGACGTGCTAGTGATTTGTTTTGACGTCCGTACTATTGACTAAACCTCTAAACCCGACATACACTTTAAAGATCACGACGGCACATACGACGAAGATTGGAGGATAACAAGACGTAACAATAGTGTATAAAGGATCCCACTAAAAACATAAAACGTGAAAGGCATCAAGCTCGACAAAAACATAAATATGAAAAAGGAGTTCAGATTTAGAAGGTTGACAAGTTTATTGCCTTTCCTTAAACATAGCTTCAATGTACAATTTGGTCTATGGAATTAAATAAATTATTATTATCTTAGATATTGAATATATAACTTGTCATCTTCAAAAATGTAATGATCTTTTTAACTTAAGAACTACAGTAATAATCTTTACGTAATTTTAAGCTTCCTTACATTGGCTGTACATCGCTCACTGATATGTCAAATTCCGTGACAAACGCCAGCGCTAGCATTCGCGACAGTCGCAACTGATCTCTGTCCAATATTGCCCGAGAATCCCTGTGAAACCGTAATGTCAATCTGTGCGTGCAAAATGGCGCATTTTTCGTAATGGAGTCTCTGTCTGCGGCGTGCCAACGCTTTCATACTTTTAGGTGTAACAATTGTTTATGATAAAGTTAATAGCATCCGTAATATATTTCATTATGCATGTTTTAGGATTTAGGGTTGAATTAGCTAAGTACCATAATCTTACTTGAAGTATTGGATGGGACAAGAATATTAAAGATAGAGCAGCAAAATGAGTGCCCTAAAACCTTGGTTTGTTGTTTAAATGTCCAGCGGTTGTGCCTACAGTATCTCTTGCGTAGGCTTATTATAGATATGTGGACTACATATACATCCTAACCAAACGTACTCACAACTGGACATAGAGATGTGGACTTAAAACATGATAGGTAAGGATTATATCGAGCTATTAAATCTTGAACGGCTGGTAGTTGATACGTTACACCGCCAGGCTTCGAGTCGTCTATCGACTATTTATAGTTAGGGTTGCATCACTCGGTTATCGTCGTATAATATTGCATGTTAAGCTAGCTAGCTAACATTTTTCTCGTGATGTGGGCCTGTACGGGAGATTATGCGAGGTACAACACTATTTTATTATAGTAGTTATGATAGAAATTTATTTTGTTTCAGTTGGTCATTTTGCTAGCCATAATGCATTTCACATTTTGATTGGAAATGTCGATAGCTTTAGAGCTATCGATCCCTACTCTTAGGAGTAGGGGAAAACTGAAACGAAGGATGGATGTTCTAAAGATGATCGGATGGAAACAAAAGGTGACTACTGAGATGAAGACGTACCCAATACAGAGAAGTATGGAAGACGAAAACATTCACATTACAATCCCACATAACTTGGGATAAAGGAAAGTGAATGATGAATGCATTTCATTATACATTCTTTGTTTTTTAAACTAAAACTTATTGTTGATTTACTATTACTGATTTGGAAGTCTGTCTGAAGACGTTATTTTTATAATTATTGGTTCTTGGAGATATTATTGACTCAATTGCTTTTGTCCTAACAGGCATATTCAATCAATGTTTGGACAGCGGCACTTTTCCTGACTTAATGAAACACAGTAAAGTAGTACCAATTTTCAAATCAGGCTGTAAGAGTGATCCTTCTAATTATAGACCTATATCCGTGCTTCCAGCATTGAGTAATATCTATGAAAAAATCATGCTGGAACAGATGTTGTCTCACTTCAATTCAAATGGGATCCTGCATAGTCAACAGTTTGGTTTCACGAAAGGTAGGTCGACAACGGACGCGGGAGTAAAACTCACCAGCCACATCTTGGAGGCTTGGGAGAGGTCCCATGATGTCATTGGCATTTTCTGTGATCTCTCAAAAGCTTTCGACTGCGTCGACCACAACCCACTGATCTGTAAATTACACCACTACGGAATTCGTGGTAAATCTGCTGATCTCGTGCTTTCCTATTTATCAAACAGACAGCAAAAAGTTAATGGGGCGACGTCCTCCGGGTCTCTAGTCAAGATGGGCGTGCCCCAAGGTTCAATTCTCGGCCCTTTCCTTTTTCTTGTTTACATTAATGATCTCCATTTTATGATGGCCAAATTATCGGATATAATTCTATTTGCTGATGATACTTCGCTAATTTTTAAAATAGATAGGCAAGATACGGATGTCTTAAATGTCAACAAAAGTCTAATTGTTCTCTCAAAATGGTTCACAGCTAACAATCTTTTACTGAATGCGAAAAAAACAAAATGTCTAAAGTTCTCTTTACCAAATGTACCACAACATGACCTAAACTTAAGTCTTGACGGCAAAAATCTTGAAGTTATAACGGAAACTGTATTCTTAGGGATTACTATCGATTCAAAATTGCAGTGGGGCGCGCACATTAGAACTCTTTCGGGTAGGTTAAGTTCGGCTGCATATGCAGTAAGGAAAATAAGGCAGCTAACCGATGTAGCTACAGCTAGGTTAGTGTACTATGCATATTTCCACAGTATTATGTCTTATGGCATTCAGCTGTGGGGATCAGCAGCAGACGTTGACTCAATTTTCATCCTACAAAAGAGGGCAATCCGCGCAATCTATAAAATGGGTCCTCGCGAGTCCCTCAGAGAAAAATTTAAAGAGATCGATATACTGACTCTACCTTCACTTTATATTTTGGAATGTATTTTGTATGTCCGTAAAAATCGAGGGCTTTTCAAAACTAGAAGCGACTTCCATAATTTAAATACACGCAGTAAGCATGAAATTGTAATACCCAAATTCAGATTAACGAAAACTAGCAAGTCTTTTCTTATAAACAGTATACGCTTTTATAACAAGTTGCCAAAGTCAGTTTTAGAACTGACCGATGGAAAGTTCAAAAACTACATCAAACGTATCCTTATTAAAAAAGCATATTATAAAATCAAGGACTACGTTGAAGATAAAAATATTTGGCCTTAGCTCCTTCTGCGCATGCAGCTTCCCTGGTAATTTGTAAACGGCACAAATATGTGGATGTCTCTAACTATTCTCAATCTCATTTTTTCTTTCCTTCTTTTAATTAGACTTTTTACAATGGTTTTCAATCATCTTTATAGCCCTTTGCTAAGAATAGTTACAGCACTGATAACAAAATTTGTGCCACATGTTAAATTTAGTCTTGTTATACTTATTTTTATTTATTTTATGCCTTGTTTTGTGAATGTGTGAACATTGTAGGCCTTCTAGATGCTAGTTAACATTTGTTAACTTTTTTTATATAATATATAATCTTTTTATTTTATTTTTTTGGTTTCTTACGACTTATTGTCATAAGTCGGGCCTACGTTGTCCCCCATATCTAAGTACTAATGCTGTAACATGGAAATATTGTAAAAACAAACCATTTTTAAAAGAGTAACCATGGAGTTTCTTGCCGGTTCTTATCCATAGGAAACGACCAACCCGAACCGTGCACCTTTTGTCGACGTTTTATAAGTGCCCATGTAGGCCTATGTGAAATAAAAAAAATGATTTAGATTTTTTTTTTGAACCCATAATAGCATTACAAAGCCACACAAATCTGAAATCATTTATAACCTCAAATACCTACATTTTATCGTTTACTTAAAAGAAACCAACCTCAGGTGGACTAATAGGCGAATTGAAAGGGACTAAGGATGTAATGCTTCAGGGCCCGGAATGCAATATAGGCCACACGCTACCCAGGGAAGTAAAGGTGAAAAAAAGCAATTTCAAAAAGCCAAACGCTCCGACTTGAGCCTAGGATGAAATAAAATCTTTTAACATGACATAGGAAATGTATTAGTTCTGAGTTACGGGCTTTTGATAGTGTTATTGTATTTCAAAACTAAATGATAGGGCCAAAGGTATAGTCATATATATATATAGTCTCTTAGGCCCACTTACACGATAAACTTAACTCAGAGTTAGTTGCTAGCGCGAGGTTTAATTGACAATATTATATGACAAACTGACAATTTAACCTCGTGTTGCCTGATAATGCCTGTAAGAGACCTATTTTCCCAGAACTATTAAGTAAATGTCTTCTCTATAATGTAATTGCATACAAGTTGTTCGTGTGCCGTATTTAAATAAAGAAATAAACAAAATTGATTCTTATAATTCATTTTATATCTGTCTCTGTGACTTTATTACCTGTCAAGTTGTCAGTACATAAGAAACGTTTTCTAAAACCAATTTCAAAGCGTTTCAGTCGCACGGCATTAGAACAACCATTTACGAGACTCATTGGCTTTATTCTGTATGTTTAATAAATTTCTATAACGATATTCTGGAGACTCGTCTAATATAAATTCAGTGGTCACATACGTAGTATCGTAGACCAATATGTTTCCCTTTTGTCGATGGTGTAGAACGGCAAAATCAGGGGTGTACGGTTGCAGGAACGGTTCAGATAAAACTACTTCACAAAAAAATACAACTGACTTCACTACGAAGTGAAAAATAATTTCAATTTCGGCAGTCGGTGTCAAAAAACGAAGAAACGAAAACTGGTGTTCCTGTTTTCGTGTCTTCGTTTTTTCTGAATTCCGAAATTAAAGTTTTTTATATTTCACTTTTTATTGGTATACAATGGACATGTTCTTCGTAATGCCGACAGTGATGCCAGAATAGATTACCCGAATAACATGTAACTTGAACATAACCGGAGGAATGAGAGTGTACTAGGGTGAACTGTACACACCTTTGTACCCGTTTAAAGCATACTGGCGTGATAATATGTTATGAAATACTGTTAACAATATTCACACGTGCGATTGCAACAATCGCACGTGTGAATATTTGCCGTATTAAAGAGATTTGCCGTCATTTATTAAAGAGTTCTGTTGTATATCTCCGAAGTTCATAATCCAAATTTTACCAAAATTAAATGGGCCCATTTCGAAATAAACTTCTTTCGAATAAAAACAGTTTATAAATGACGGAGTTATGCCCGAACATCACTGACCTCTATCATACAAGTACGCTGGACTAAACATACTATATGAAATGACAGTTGATTTTTGTGCTGATTCAAAGCGCCCCGCTCGAGCGTATTAGGAACTAAAATTGACACATTTAGAGATAGGTTAATACCGATATTTCTCAAAATTAGGTAATATTAATATATTCGCCTGGAAATATTATAATATTGTAACTAATATATCAGTATTAGTGATATTTTTAAATTACACTAATATAAAAATAGTAGACTTGGCAAGGCGCATCAGTCATCTACTGTATTGACTTCTCGTAGTATGTTGGAACTAAATATCTCATATTGGTATTGGTGATGAATGATAAATGAATGCCTAATAATCAGTAATAATATGTTCAAAAGCAATGTGTAATATTAAATTCTGGAATTATCATCATGTTCATCCACAGCCTGACTTCGCCAACCGCTGAGCACAGGCTTCACTCTTGTACCAATCACCACGTTTCTGAGCATTGATTTAAATATACTACGTACTAGAGGAGACTCCTCAACTCAATTGTTTGTAACACGCGTTAGAGCGCGCGTACCCCAACTCACTTAGTCTGTGGCAAGCGCTCGCTGCAACGTGACACGTTTGAGTACTTAGTTTTGTTTCTTATAAAATGCCTTCGTGTGTATTGAGATACTGTTCAAACAACTCGAGAAATATAAATAAAAGTCAAGGAATGAGTTTTTAACAGTAAGTTGAAAATACGCTTAATTTAATTATATTTTATCAATTTATTGTACCTCGTGACGTTGCGTCACCGCGGAGGCGGGCATGTTTGTGTAAATTTCAAAGAGTAAGAAAAAGTTCATCTGCGCGCATTGATTGTCTATCTGTGAGAACATACCCCCCGTCCCCCCTGCTTACCTCGCTGTCACCGAATTACCTACGCGCAATCTTTTGTTTGAAATAGCTTCTATTCTTCTTTCTCGTAGTACATTTAACTCAATGTTCCTGTGCCTAGAATAAATTCTGGAATAATATCATGATAATTATTATTTTATTAACAAATGTTTTGAAGACAAACAATTTATTATCTGCATCTGAAACAGAGTTGAAAACTGATATAAGTCTTCACCTTGCTGGAATGCGATGTCACTATTATTTGCACTTTAACACTACAGAGACAGGATCTCAGCGATGAGAGCGAGAAATACGATCGTTGTAAATTATTATCCATCTCATTTATTATTATTATTATTGTGTAAATGATGTTACCTTCACGAATCCGATGAGCGCCAACCGAGTGAATCTGAACGATTGTAAGTATTAATCTAACTAGTGTACTTGAGCGAGGAGATGCTTGCTCAAATATACTAGTTTTAAGGATAAGTTGTTAGCCTATCCCCATATTTAAATCTCACTGATCTGACAGTAATGCGCTATAACTTTACTAGCACCACTAGTTTATAGCTTGCAATCTGAATAAAAATATTTTTCAGTTACAGCAATTATTCTATTACTTAAAAATGAATCATAATAAAAATAACTGGGATGTTTTTTTCTCTTACGTATTTAATTATTCTCACGATCGATAAAGCCCATAAAAGCATTTTTTTAACGAAAGCTGTGTCCCATCTCTAATATTAGTTCCATGTACTCTCACTTTAAGTCACGTTGCTATCAGCGCCAAAATGGCGAAAATCAAATGTCTTCATTTTGTCATCGATAATATGTAGTCCAGCGTACTAGTATGATAGAGGTCAGTGCCGAACATACATAAAAACAAAACATATATATGTATATATAGGTCCGAATTGAGAACCTCCTCCTCTTTGGAAAGTCAGCTTAAAACATTTGAGACCCAGACTTTTTGCCATCAACGCAATATGAATCAAAGTTGTTTAGCAAACTCGACTCATAAAAATGTCAAGTAGATTTACATAGTTTGTTATCCACATAATTGAATCACAAAATCTTAAGACAATTGGTTACAGAGTAATGATCATGAAACAGTGCCCTTTCTCTGACCGCTATAAATGTTCATTCGACAAAGCATTTATGTTTGGATTTCATAATCAAATGTTTATTGGTTTTTAAGCTGACATGGTCACAATCATTAGAATTATTAATTGTTTCGGGATATTTACGATGTATATTTTGTTTTTGGTTGCATGGCGCTTGTAACGGAGCCGATTTATCGAGCTGTCAACCAAAAACAGAATATACATGGTAAATATCCCGAAACAAATATTAATTACAAATGTATATTGGTTTCGGACAATTTACATAACTAATGCAGTTGTCTTAAACCAATAAAAGAAAACTTTCAATTCTAATAAAAAAGGGGTAATGGTTAAAAGAAAATTCTAATTTCGTTACAATGTAGGCTGTCAGAATTTCTACTTAATTATAGAAGCTATAAAATGTCTGAAATAAATTAAATCACATTAAGTCAACTAACAAACTTTAGTGCAGGTGAACCTCAGAAGAGTGAACCTCATTGGAAGTAGGCAGAAATAATGGGTGTACTATGCCAAATCGAATGCCAAATCGAATTGCCAAATAAATATTCTTACTATAATTATTCTGAATTTTAAAAAGGAGTGGTAATATCAGTTTACAAATACATTGATTTGTCTAACCGTACATCATATCACGCTTACATCCCTTAGAGGGTAGACAGAGCATCGATCATAAAAGATCTCGACGCCATATACGATGAAGATTGGATCAAGACGTAACAATGGTGTAATAATGATCACACCAAAAACATAAAATTTTTTGGTGTGATCATTATTACACCATTTTTATGTTGTTGACTCGACGAAAACATAAATGTGAAAAAACAAATTTCGACGAAGAAAAGGTGAGATCTAGAAAGGTGATAAGTTTCATAGCCTTTGCTGTGTGTGTGTGTGTTTGTGTGTCATCTTGAATTATTTTTTGGCCTTTATAACCTTAAACTACAGTACGCATATTTATGTAATTTCAGGCTTCATTACATTTGCTGTACCTACATCGTTCACTGACGTATGTCTAGATTGAGCTGTCCATCCACTCTTTGCCAACAATTATTTAGCCAGAAAGAAAAATGGAAAAAATTATAACTAGCCAAGTACGAGTCAGACCCGCGTGCCGAGTGTTCCGAAGGACTTAGGATATTAATTTAGCTTGCCCTGTAAGCTATAAGTGAGACCGTTAATACCTCAAAATATAAATTAATTTAAATATTCGTAACTATTTTTAAATAATAATAATAAATCATTTATTTCAGATTCATCTTACGATTACATCCATATTTGTTAGTACAATTGCGAGCTTACAAACTAGTGTTAGTAATAGTTCATAATTAAAAAATAGACACTAATAACAATATACATTACATTCAATAAAACAGTAATTGGCAGGTCCGGGTGGACTCCCCGATGATGGTGACAACTCACTATACGACAGCGTGTATTTTTTTTATTATTTTAGTGTAACTCTGTTGCGTTTAAAAAAATAAAAGACCACTAGTAGATACATTAGAGTTAGAAAGCATCGATTGCGGCCTTGTTTAAATGCACTATTATTGTATTTCAAAGGAAGAAAATTCGCATTTTTTTTAAATACATGAGCGAGGCATTAAAAATATAAAAACTTCTTCCAAAAGAATAAGTGACGTGACAAATGCCCGCGCTAGCACTCGTGACAGTACTGTCCAATACTGACCGTTATTCTCTGTAAAATCATAATGTCAACGTGTGCGTGTAAAATGGTGCTTAGTTCGCAGTCGACTCGTCTGCGGCGCACCGCCACTTACGTACTTTGTGGTATGATGGTACCAAAATATCAACCTAACAAACGTGTTGGTGTCGTATACAACACCTTGTTAATGTTTCGGTATACGAGACACCAACAAATACTCCAATTGCGATATATACTCACACGGAAACACACACAAAAAAACGCTATCCGTTACAAACCGTAGGGTATTGAAACATATTCCTAATCCTTCATTATTTGTTTAAACAATATGACGGCTCGAAAACGTAAACGTCGCAATGAATGTTATTAAATAAAGTAACCTTTTTTAAACATTTGATACACCTAACATGGAATAGATATAGATAGATAAACCTACCTGTGATTTGTTTAACTTTCAAACGTTCTCTATGAAAACTAAATCCGAACAATGAACACACAGATCTAAACTCATCGTAGTTGGTTAATCAAATACTAGTCTAGACCAATAGAATATTCACTGGCCGCATTTTAAATGGTCTCACCCATAAATCTCTGAGGCTAGACACCTTCGTCTAGCAGGTTATCGGATCTATTTTAAGATCTACAGCTTACTTTAGACCTACTTGGTGATTTTACGTTCTGAACTCGACTTGAATTTACGACTGTTCAGCTATCTATGTGTATATTTTGAAAAAGACCGTGGTTGCAGACATCTAAGTAGAGTTAGCTTAGCTTAGCTCGCATAGCTCAGGTATTTTTTCTGACTTGCGGGAGGTAGGGCCAGACCTGTCGGACGCCCAGTTCGGTTTCCGACGGGAGCGTTCGACGATCGACGCTATGGCCCTACTCAGGGGCCAGGTCAAGGAGGCGGTCGAGGCTGGGGACGGAGTGTTGGCGGTGTCGTTTGACATCGCCAACGCCTTCAATTCCGTGCCCCACTCGACCATATTGGAGTCACTCCGGTATCACGGAGTGCCCCCATATCTGCGGGCGATCCTGGCCAGCTGCTTGGAGGACAGAGAGGTCCTCCTCGTGGACAAGACGGCCAGGATCAGGCGTTACGGCGCGGAGTCCGGTGTTCCACAGGGGTCGGTGCTAGGGTCCCCCTTGTGGAACATCGGATTCGACTAGCTCCTGCGGGGCACCCTCCTCACGGGCACGAGTGTCACCTGCTATGCGGATGACACTCTCCTCACTGCCCGGGGGAGGGACTTTGGAGAGGCGGCCTGTCTTGCCTCTGCTGGCGGATCTTTAGTGGCAGGTAGGATCCGCCAGCTTGGATTGAGGGTGGCGCTGAACAAGACCGAGGCCGTGTTCTTTCACGGGCCTCGGCAGCGCTACCCTCCTGCCGCCCACGTTGTCGTGGAGGGCGTCCGAATTGAGCTGAAGGCCCAGATGAAATATCTGGGCCTAGTGCTGGACAGCAGGTGGCGCTTCGGCTCGCACTTCAGCGGGCTGTCGACGCACCTGCTGAAAGCCGCGGACGCCCTCTCATGGCTCATGCCGAACCTGGGGGGGGCCAGTGCACGGTGCCGTCGATTGTATGCCGGCATCCTGCGGAGCATGGCCCTCTACGGGGCACCCATCTGGGCGGACTACCTCCACAGGAGGGAGAATGCAACCGCCATCCGCAGGCCCCAAAGGGCCATTGCACAGCGGGTGGCGAGGGCCTACCGCTCGGTGGGCCTTTCGGCGGCGTGCGCTCTGGCCGGCACCACACCCTGGGAGTTGGAGGCATGGGTGCTCGCCAGAGTGTACTAGTGGGCGGCGAGGCGGAAGGCGCTTGGAGAGCGCCCCGCCAAGGAAGAGCGGGAGGCCGTGCGGCGGGAGGCGAGGGACGCTATCGTCGTCCATTGGACGGAGGACCTCGCCTCCGCCGCCTTTGGCCGTCGGACGTTGGACGCGCTCGGTCCAGTCTTGCAAAACTGGCTCGAGCGGCCCCACGGTTTCCTCTCGTTTCGTCTAGTGCAGGTGTTGTCCGGACATGGGTGTTTCGGAACGCACCTGCACCGGATCCGGAGGGAGGAAAACCCCGGGGTGCCACGATTGTGGCGCTGCGGAGGACACGGCGCAGCACACCCTTGAGGTGTGCCCAGCCTGGGCAGAGCTGCACCGTGTCCTAATAAATGTGATCGGGCAGGACCTCTCACTTCCCGGCGTGGTCAACTCCATGCTGGGGAGTGAGGAGGCCTGGGCGGCATTGGCCTCCTTTTGCGAGCAAGTAATGTCGCAAAAGGAGGCGGCGGAGCGTGCGCGGGAGGACGATCCTCTCGCGCCGCCGCTCCGCAGACGGAGAAGGGGTGGGAGAAGGCGGTTGTACGATCGTTTCCTCCCACCTCCTGGTGGTGATTAGCGGGCGTCAGGTGCGGGGGTGCCTCTTGTCTGCATTGCACAATCACCACCCTCGGGTGGGAACGGCCGAGTACTCGCGGTCGTTCCCGGGCCCCTCCACTGAGGGAGGGGCGTGAAGGGCCTGCCCTAAAAGGCGGGCGGTCGTCGGCGGAGGTCTGGACGTAAAGGCTGTGCCAGTTTCCCAGTCCTCCTCCATTCAGACGATGCGGGAGTGCCGCTGGGTTATTTTAGTGGGTATACCGGGCTTACCCGGGGAGTCCCACATAGCCCGCCCATTCCCCCAATGGGCGGGTATGCGTAATGCATTTTTCCCAGCGAGATCAAAAAATAAAAAATGGTATTTTTTCTGCTTGTTTCCAGCAGGCAAAAACCAACCAATTAAAGATTGCAGCAGCCACCGTACAGGCCACAGACGATGTTAGAAATATCACAGTCATGGGCACGTCTAACAGAAGTGAAAACATAAAACTTCGATCTATCCTCCATTCCTTTGTTCACTAGACAAGATTCTGCAACGACACTTCGGTGCACTTGTATTGTTCTATAAGCGATTGAGTGATGAAACACGCAGAGCCGTGCGGCGCAGTGTGTCGTGTCGTCAACAAGCTCATACTTGTTTTGTACAGCCGCTAAATCGATACTGCAAAAAAGTTGCGATGACATAACAGCATCACCAACTAGCCAAAAAACTTTTTATCCAGTCATTTTACGAATACACAAAAAATATTGATGTGTACATTGTACATGAACTCGTTCACACACGTCCGTGCACGGGTCGTGCACGGGCCAGTGACAAAGCTTCAATGATTGGGCCCGGCCCTGTCACGTCCCGGGCACGGCCCTGATATGTGTCTGCAATAAATAGCTAGAAATACCACCACTTAAATCAGCAGGTAACATTTTTTTGCCAAAACTTAATTTTCATTAATGATACTTGGTAGTAGAATACATAAATGCAATTTCGCCAGGTCTTATAAGTTAGCCGCTATAATTATATATGTTTGTTAATAAACCACAGAAACTCGCAGTTTTGGAGAAATGCCGTCAAAGTATTCATTGAAAACTGGCAAAATCAAACATAGTTCAGTATTCATACATTATCTGCGATATAAATTTAATGCGTTTAAAGGCTTGTGTACCAACACTGATCCCAAAAAAGTGCAATGGAACCAACGTAATACCGACAAAATAATTCGCGCGGTGGGCTCATTTAGCTCTCTGTTTCTCTTTCATAAAAACATTTTCCGATTTTGAAGTGTTTCCGAACCAATCTGTTCTAGTTCTGAAACAAGCGGTGACGTTGTCCTGATTCATTATTGAATTTAGTGGAAACAAAACAATCGTGCAACCGTACAATTTCGTGCCGAAAAACAACAATTTTAATTTCTATCTCTTAGCTTGTGGTATTCTGATTTACAGATCCACATATTTTTGTATATTTACGTTTTATTACACTATACAAACCACACCTTTCATTATCTTTTGATATTGTATCAACTCATGTGACTCCTTATTTTTTGAATTCTTTGATACTGTTAACACCTGAAAAGCATATTTTAGTTATCTCTGATTGATTTAATATCCACAACTTAATTTATATTGCTAATTTGTAAGATCTTGGAATACTTATACATATTACATACTTTGACATTTTCATCTGATCTATCTGTCTATTTTATTTTCTTAAGCCATAGACATAACATACCATGGTCTAGACCTTCCTTAAGCTAGTTGTACATTATATTAAGGGCAGCGGCAGACTGTAAACCGACCACTCTGTAATCTGTTTTTTATTCGTTATGGTCTTGATTTCTTAATTGAGATTTGAATTTTAGAAGATATGACAGAACGAGGAAAAACGGGCGTCAGGTTTTTTTAGTTTGGTTTTGATTGCGAAATTTGATGAACATATTTTTAGCCTTGATTTATATAAAGTATATTATTAACCACAAAGTACTTATAAATTGTAGTAAACACATCAACACGGTCTAGGGATATTTAAAAAAAAAGCGAATTACTATCAATGTGTTAATTATTTATATGACATGTATATATTTAAAAGATACATTATTTAATATTCTACCATTTTTTAATAATGGTTAAGGTGCTTCGATTAAAATTTCAGGATTTTATGGAAAAAAATGAAGCATAGACCGTGGATGGAAGGAAACCGTATATGAATTAACTTTTAATTTATGAGTAAAACTGAAAAAATAGAAAAATCATTTAATTTGTGTTTATAAACTTGAAATTAGTAGTCTGAGAAAGCGCCCATGATGTTCATAACACATCGGCAACGATCGGCATGCTCAGAACAAGGTTGTCAATGTCTTGCTGCGGAATATTGTCCCATGTCCTTCTGAGGTGCGCAAAAAGTTGAACTTCTGTAGCCAGATTTTCAGGAACTTCCTTCAGAGCTCTTCTTTGCAGCATATCCCACGCATGCTCATTGGGATTTAGATCTGGCGATTGAGCAGGCCAGTCTAAGGCCCTAACATTGTGTGTATGTAACCAAGCTGCTACCGTTCTCGCCGTGTGTGCCCGGGCATTGTCGTGCATGAGCAGGAAAACTTGCCCCATTTGTGTTCTGTGGGGCAAGATTACGGGCCCCAGCACCTGTTGGACGTATCGTTCTGCCGTCATATTGCCCCGCACCCAAACGAGATCCGTCCGTCCTCCAAGACGAATGCCTGCCCAAACCATAATTGTTCCTGCTTGGTATGGGTGAACTTCCTGAGGGTTCTGAAGACGTCTCCATCGTCGAGAAACTCGCCAAACACGCGTCCTTCGTGAATCTGGATGGACGTCGAACCTGGCTTCAACAGTGAACAGCACATTGGACCATTGCTCACGGCCCCAGTCCACGTGGTTCCGAACCCATTCTAATCGTCGTCCACGATTGCCTCTCCGTAAAGGTGGGACCCGGAGTGGTCTACGAGAGCGTAGATTGCTTTCATGCTGTCGCCTTCTTACAGTTTGGTCACTCACAAGCACTTGGTGTTCCACTCGCAGCCTTTGGACCAATTGAGTTGCCGTTGCATTTGGTTGAGCTCGCGCAGTAATTTGCAAAAATCGGTCTTGTCTGGGGGTAGTGATGCGACTTGGCCCCCGGTGCTTCTCCGCTACTTCACCTGTGGCACGATAGCGTGTCCACAATCTTGAAATTACATTTTGGTGGGTCCCTATGGCCTCAGCAACATTACGCTGAACAGACCCAGCTTCCAGCATTCCCACAGTTCGTAAAATCTCCGCCCTCGTCAAATGTTGGCATTGCATGAGTACAATACCTTAATTTTAACTTTATCTTTCGTTTAAAAATGAAAAAAAACTGTAACTAAACGTAATTCGTATTGTTTTCTAAATTTCGCACAAATGAAAATTCCCTCTCCTACACGTCAAGACATTTTTATGCCACCGAAACAAAAGAATTTTCAAAAATTTGAATTTGGAATTAGTCTGAGATAAATCACAATCAAATCGGTGACGGACATAACAAATATAATAACTTTTAAGACTAAACTTAAGACATTCATTCTGACTTCACAAATAAAATTTTATGTCATTAATATTGACAAATCATTTATCTAATTTCTATCCTTATTTTAATTTAATTCAATCCAATGTTTATTATTTAATATGAATTATTTCTACGCTAATTTAAAATTTAGTTTAATCCATCAAGTGGTGTGCCTATATTTCTATGAGTCGGGAAGAGATTGGCTGGATGTGATAGGCCGGTTGCGTCTATGCCACACTGTCATTTGGGGTTTTGAGACAATTTTAAACCATCATATTGTAGCACTTTATATACTACTAGCTGACCCTCGGGGCTTCGCTCCCGTCAACTGGCTACCTACCCTGGCTACCCTGCCTACCATGCCTACCCTGCCTGCCCTGCCCCTACCCTGCCTTCCCTGCCTACCCTGGCTATCCTGCCAACCCTGCCTGCCCTGCCTACCCTGCCTAACCTGCCTACCCTGCCTACCCTGCCTTTCCTGCCTACCCTGCCTATCCTGCCTACCCTGGCTATCCTGCCAACCCTGCCTGCCCTGCCTACCCTGCCTAACCTGCCTACCCTGCCTACCCTGCCTACCCTTCCTACCCTGTCTATCCTGCCTACCCCTGGCTACCCTGCCTACCCTGCCTACCCTGCCTACCCTACCTACCCTGCCTACCCTGCCCCTACCCTGGCTACCCTGCCTACCCTGACTTTCCTGCCTATCCTGCCTACCCTGCCTACCCTGCCTATCCTCCCTACCCTGTCTATCCTGCCTACCCCTGGCTACCCTGCCTACCCTGCCTACCCAGCCTACCCTGCCTACCCTACCTACCCTGCCTACCCAGCCCCTACCCTGGCTACCCTGCCTACCCTGACTTTCCTGCTTATCCTGCCTACCCTGCCTACCCTGCCTATCCTCCCTACCCTGCCTACTCTGCTTACCATGCCTACCCTGCCTACCCTACCTACCCTGCCTACCCTGCCCCTACCCTGGCTACCCTGCCTACCCTGACTTTCCTGCCTATCCTGCCTACCCTGCCTACCCTGCCTATCCTCCCTACCCTGCCTACCCTGCCTACTCTGCTTACCATGCCTACCCTGCCTACCCTGCCTATCCTACCTATCCTGCCTACCCTGCCTTTCATGCCTACCCTGCCTATTCTGCCTACCCTGCCTACCCCGCCTACCCTGCCTTTCCTGCCTACCCTGCCTATCTTGGCTAACCTGCCTACCCTGCCTACTCTGCTTACCCTGCCTACCCTGCCTACCCTACCTATCCTGCCTACCCTGCCTTTCCTGCCTACCCTGCCTATCCTGCCTACCCCGCCTACCCTGCCTACCCTGCCTTTCCTGCCTTTCCTGCCTACCCTGCCTTTCCTGCCTACCCTGCCTATCTTGCCTACCCTGCCTACCCTGCCTACTCTGCTTACCCTGCCTACCCTGCCTACCCGGCCTACCCTGCCTATCCTCCCTACCCTGCCTACTCTGCTTACCATGCCTACCCTGCCTACCCTACCTACCCTGCCTACCCTGCCCCTACCCTGGCTACCCTGCCTACCCTGACTTTCCTGCCTATCCTGCCTACCCTGCCTACCCTGCCTATCCTCCCTACCCTGCCTACCCTGCCTGCTCTGCTTACCATGCCTACCCTGCCTACCCTGCCTACTCTGCTTACCCTGCCTACCCTGCCTAACCTGCCTTTCCTGCTTATCCTGCCTACCCTGCCTATCCTGCCGATCCTGCCTACCCTGCCTACCCTGCCTACTCTGCTTACCATGCCTACCCTGTCTACCCTGCCTACTCTGCTTACCCTGCCTACCCTGCCTATTCTGCCTACCCTGCCTAAACTGCCTATCCTACATACCATACCTACCCTTTCTACTAATTTGTATCTATCATCAATAGTTTTCTCAGCGCACGCCAAATAATGTATTTTACAGACAACATTTTGCTACCTTGGGTTACATTATTGCAATTTTCATAAGGATCTCTATTTTTTTTGAAAATATTTTATAGCCTATGACACTCAGGAATAATGTAGCTTTCTACCGGTGCAAGAATTTTCAAAATCGGTTCAGTAGATCCAGAGATTACCCCTTACAACGTCACAAACTCACAAACTCACAAACTCACAAACTCACAAACTTTACCTCTTTATAATATTAGTATAGATAAATCATATTACATTATATCTATTTTTTATATTACTTTATATTATCTATTTTACATATTTTTCAATTTATAAGTTAAGCACACATTTGCACTTTATGACATTATTTTAAGTATCTATTTTATTTACCCACGTCCGTGTGTCACTAGCGGGGTGCCAACTGAAAATCAGCGCTTGGTGTCTGACGCCCAGCAAATGCTGAGTTGGTAGCCCTTTCGGTATGGGCACGCCCGGCGCAATTAATCTTAAACCTTGTTTGTACTTTTTCTTTACTGTTCTTCTCTGTTACTTTGTGATTTTTGCTGTCGTGTTGTGTCTATGTCGAATAAATGTTTTCTATTCTATTCTATTCTAACCTTTCAGAGCGTACTGGCGTGATGTTATGTTATGAAACAGTATAAACAATAATGCAATTGCAGAAATCCTGAGAGATTTGCTGTCATTTATTAAAGAGTTATGTTGTATATCTCCGAAATTCTTCATCAGATCATCACCAAATTTTAATGGGACCAATTTGGAAACAAACTCTTTCAAGCAAAAATAGATATTTTGGATGCAATTGACGTAGAAATCGTTGAACATACATACAAAAAAAAACATAAACTCGCACATAGAACCTCCTCCTTTTTGGAAAGTCGGTTAAAAAGAGACTATTATAATAAGTCGTCCCTGGCACTTATTATGGAAAAAGATAGACTAACAAATCAGAATAACCTACCTATAGAAAAATAATACTAAATACAACCCAATATTTCCCCAACGAAGGATTTGTCTAGTTCCTAATGCGCTAGAGTGTATGAAATATTCATGCAGGACCGGAAAAACACTGAATTCAAAAAGCGGTTGACATTACGGTTAGAGTACCCGCTGGCGACAGATTTTTTGTTAAATTCAATGTCAGTTTCATAATATGATGGGAAAATTGAATTTGGGTAATGGCGGAGTATGGCTTACGCAAGGTAACGCAAGAAAAGGTCTGGAAAGATATGGGGGAAATCTTTTGCTGTGCTGAAAACATTAATTCAATGAAAATTATATTTCTTGTCAGTTTTCTGTTGATCATTAGAAATTTATTAAAAAAGCCTTAGCAATCTCTATGAAAAACACACTGACCTGAAAAAGGGGCTAAAACCCCTTGGATTTTAGTATAAAGGCCTTTTTGCTAACACATATACATACATATATAGGCGTCATTTTCGATCGCACGCGTGTTGAAAGGCTTCCTTTTTGCGAGTTCGTTAAGACCCCACATAACGAGCTTCTGCTAAAGCACATAATAAGCATTATTCGGTACGTTATCTTGATATATCACATGCATGTAATATTTACCAAGCCGCTATCCTAAAGCTAGAGTACCACTATCTTACAATTGACCGATTTAAATTTTTTGATCCCATCGTAATCAGCTAAAAACTTTTCAAATTGAATTATTTTTTTCTAGATAGTATTTTCTACGATCAATAGATACAGGATAAAAATAAAAACACCGCAAATTGCTTTATTTTTAATTTAAATATATTTTTGATAAGGTTCAATCATTGATTAAAACTAGCAATGTCTATTATGAAAGTGCGAAATGAGGTCAGGTTTTGACACCGGAAACTTTCGCGTATGAGTTACTAGTACTTCGACCGCGACTTCGTTCGCGTGATCCGTATGTTAACCTACAGATGACTTTTATCAATGAAAAATTAACCGACTTACAAAACAAAACACAAAATCACTATAGTTTCGGAAGTCGGTGTCTTTCGTACCTCATGTTTTTTATCGTTTTGCGACACTGACTTCCGAAATGAAAGTTATCTTGTGTTTTGTTTTGTAAGTCAGTTATTTTTTTTGCGAAAACAGTTTTTATTTCTCTCTTTTTAGTTTTGGTTCCCCATCACTACAAATTGAGCAAGTCTCATAGTGAGGTATCTAAAGGATTGACAAAATACCGATGATAACTCAATTTACACATTCGTGCTGTTTGTCGCTAAAGAGCTGCATATCTTGAAAACTGCCTAACCGATTTTGATGAAACTTGTACTATGACCTAAGTTGATAGATACTTAACCCCTCATATCTACGCGAGATACAATGGCTTTTTAATTTTGTCACTCAATTGTTAATTACGGCATACAAGGGGTTAATCCATTAAAAGAATGATCATGGTCCAATTACTAGTTTCGGAGAAATGCTTAGACAAAGATACACACATAAAGGATCTATTCCAGCGACGCCTCGGAGTATCCATTTGTTGTATACCAAAACCTTCTCCAGAATGTAACAAATACTTTTCTGAAAACCGCATCAAAATCAGTTCAGACAAACGCTAGAAAATAGCGGACAGACATACAGGTCAAACTGAGAACCTCCTTTTGAGGTCGGTTAAAAACACCATTATCTGCGAGATTTTGCGGACGTTTACTTATCTTCTGAGTCACTGTTTGAGAACATTTATTGATAAAATTGTTTTGTAGAAATTAATATTTGTCCTAGAACATTGAATTAATAATTGAATGATCCTTGAATTTTTTTACCAAACATAACATAGTCAACCAATCAAAACAAAAATCCACAAATCAATGAAGTCAATAAATAAAATAAATAAAAAAAAACTTCTTCAACAATATCATCTTAAATAAACGCAATTAATGAGCCTTCCAGATTGGCTCAGTTTCTATTACAAAGCGCGCCAACCCGGAAAACCGAAATTACGCAACCGCTACATTGAATTTTCCTATAATCGGTGAAGAGGCTCCCCCAAATAGACGTTTGATGGCACACGTCATTTGCAACTTATTTATACGATATAACACCCGTTAACTTAATGAAGGTGCTACTGTAGATAGAAATATATTGTCATTGGTAGTTTGGAATCGAAATTGGATTGAAAATGCGATATAAACTTAGATCATTAAGCGTCAGAATTGAATTTCCCTATTGAAAACTGTATAAATCACCAACAGGATGTGTTACTAACAGAATTAGTGGGCAACTTATTGTAGGAAAATATGAGAACTATTGTTGGTAAGAGCTACCTACAATTACCTACAAAGGTACCCACTTCAAATTCATTTGAATAGACTTTGACACGAAGCCTTTTCATAGAAAACTCGAGTGCTTGTTGTACTAAATTAGTTACAAATCTTTGCAGTATCCGTCTGCATTGTAGTAGGTAGTTAATTATTAAAAATATGATTTATTTGTTTATTGGTTTTAGGACATGCCTTCGCTTAGATGAAATAAAGTGGTGAAACAGTTTTATCCATGATTCGTGAAGAAACCAATTCAAAACACGAATTCACTTCGCTAAAACAGAGTTCATGTAGAACAAAAAAGGTTAATCAGTGACCTCAGTACGTTTTCCGTCATATCATGAATACATATTCGTAATTGCCGTCAGTCGGGTCACTTTATATCGTTAAGGTGCCGCGCCGAGGACACGAATTACACCCGCCGTCTATGAAATTCCCATGTAATTGGAGATCCTTCGATATTTTGGGTACCTGGAAGAGTTCGCATTCCTTAAAAAGATACAAGACTGACATTATAAAATTGCTCGCCGCTGATTTCAACATTTTATAAGCTGTTAATCATTTTACTGAATGGAATGAATATCTCGAGATATCTAGACTTCAACAAACGTTTATTCAGTAAATTCATTATTAATTGTGTTCTCTTTAACAAATATTATTCAGTAAAATCAGTTTTCATCGTTCTTAAATTAGTCAAATTGATGGATCAGAAGCTTATTTCATCTCTGGCGGATAAACGTAGAATCAGATTTCATTATTAACAACAACGTCAGTCAGTGTCAAAACTCTGAAATACTTCTCTATCTATACTAACACATACAGCAAAGGAATTAATCAATTACAGCTTAAAAGGAAAGTTAATACAACCAGGACACAATAAAATCAATCCGCTGCAGTCTTAAATCCTAACAAATAAACAAAGTGGAATCCGTAAGGTTTATAAAAAACCTTGCATCCGTCATGGCAAGCGTGTCCAACATATTGCCGTAACTGTAACAACAATAGTTTGTTTACGTAAAATATGACAGTACAAATATTTACCGTGGGATTACATAACACCGTAACGAGAAAATTCACACAAATGATGATACGAAATTTGGCGCCATATTTGTCACGAGCAAAAAATATTTGGGAAGTGGTTAAAAGTTTTGTCATAATTATAAAATGAAATTATTTTATTTTTGTAAATTGGTCTTTTAGAATTCTTTTCGCCGCTATTTGCTAGCGGCGTTTCTCAACTTTCTTTGAAACAAAACGATAAAAGGTAGATACAACGGCTAAAGGCAGTTCCGTTTGAGGAAATAGATGATGAAAAAAAAAACAGCTGTAAAATTTTTACTTTGAAAGACATTTACAATATGTTGTTCAATACATTTACTCTGAACATCTATCTTGTGAATGGTTTTCGAATAAATTATTTCCTTTCATAATTCTATTATATCTGATTATAATGGTATTAAATTAAATAAATTACATATATTATATCGAATAGAATATAATTATAAATAATCGAATTGCCCTGATTATAAGTAGAGCAATCCAATTTTCTTTATACATTCTTGCTAATGACTCCTCAAGGCACTTTAGCTTGTTGAAAGCGGAAAATAGCATGCTAGCTTTTGGGATAGTCGGATTTCATGGCCCCTTTACATTGTTATGCAATGAAAGCCTCGTTGTAGGAGTATCAGGTAGAAACGCGATGAATGATGGATGATGAACTATCGGCGAAATACGTTTACATTGAGGATCAAGATAGAGCTATGCGTACGATCTAATGTGGTAATAAAAGATAGGCAGCAGATATTTAGGTTGTTAGTGGTTTTAATCATCATCATCATCATCATTTCAGCCGAAAGACGTCCACTGCTGGACATAGGCCTCCCCCAGGCGTCGCCACATTGACCGATCCCGTGCGTCTCGCATCCAGCGCCTTCCCGCAACCTTAACCAGGTCATCAGTCCACCTAGTGGGAGGCCTTCCAGCGTATCGTCTTCCGGTTCGCGGTCGCCATTCCAGAACTTTTCGGCCCCATCGGCCATCCGTTCTGCGAGCAATGTGCCCTGCCCACTGCCACTTAAGTTTGGCAATTCTTCGGGCTATGTCGGTAACTTTGGTTCTCCTGCGGATATCATCATTTCTGACGTGATCACGCAAGGAAATTCCGAGCATAGCCCTCTCCATTGCCCTTTGGGTGACTTTGAGCTTTCTGATAAGGCCCATTGTGAGCGACCACGTCTCGGTTCCATAGGTGATCACTGGCAACACACACTGGTCATAGACTTTTGTCTTGAGACACTGCGGTAAATTGGACGAGAAGATACCACGCAACTTCCCGAACGCCGCCCAGCCGAGTCGGATTCGACGGTTGATCTCTTTCTCGAAATTGGACCTACCCAACTGGACCGTTTGTCCCAGGTAGACATAATGGTCTACAACTTCGAGTGTAGAGTCTCCGACCTTGATGGGAGTGGGTGTTACATGGGCATTCACCATGATCTTGGTTTTGTCCATGTTCATTTTAAGACCCACTCTTTCGGAAGCTCTACTGAGGTCATCGAGCATTTTACTGAGGCTCTCCATGGTCTCAGCCATGACCACTATGTCGTCGGCAAACCGAAGGTGAGTAATGTACTCGCCATTAACGTTGATGCCCAGCCCCCTCCAGTCCAGAACCTTGAAGACATCCTCCAGCGCAGCAGTGAACAGTTTCGGAGAAATGACGTCTCCCTGTCTCACGCCGCGCTGGAGAAGGATTGGTTTCGAGGTCTGATCCTGAAGACGGACTGACATGGTGGCGTTTTTGTACAAACACTTCAACACCTCAATGTACCGGTAGTCGATCTGGCACCGTTGGAGAGACTGCAGTACAGCCCAAGTTTCGATCGAATCGAAGGCTTTCTCGTAGTCCACAAACGCTAAACATAGAGGCAGGTTATACTCTTCGGTCTTCTGTATAACCTGCCTCAGCGTATGTATGTGGTCTACGGTGCTAAAGCCTTTTCGGAATCCGGTTTGTTCGGGGGGCTGGAAATCGTCAAACCTGCGCGCGAGACGATTCGTGATGACTCTTGAAAACAACTTGTAGACATGGCTAAGAAGTGAGATGGGCCTATAGTTCTTCAGCCGGGCATTGTCGCCCTTCTTGAAGAAGAGTACCACCACACCCCTGCACCATGCCTGTGGCGTTTTGCCCTCGAGTATGACGGAATCAAACAGCTTCTGAAGGGCCCTAAGGACCGGTTTGCCACCCGCCTTCAGGAGTTCGGCCGTAATTCCGTCATCACCCGGCGCCTTATTGTTTTTGAGCTGTTTCAGAGCCATCCTAATCTCGTACAGGCTGACGTCCGGGATATCTTCGGTATAGTGCCGGGTCAATCTAGCTCTTGGATCGTTTGCTAGACTCGCAACGGGCTTGCTGATCGATGTGTACAACTGTCCATAGAATGTCTCGATCTCCCTTAGAAGCTCCGGTTTGGCGGATACGATCCTGCCATTGTCGGTCTTCAGTTTCGTGAGTTGGCTCTGCCCAATAGCCAGATCCCTTGCAAACACCTTGGAGCCTTTATTTCGCTCGATCGCGTCTTTAATACGCTCGGTATTGAATCGGCGGAGGTCTCTTTTCAAGGATTTAGAGATCTGTCTATTGAGCCGCCGGTATTTGCACGCCTCATCTGAAGACTGCAGGATCATCTCACGCCTCTCCTTCATAAGCTTGAGGGTATGATCAGAGAGCTTTTTGTTCCTATCTGTACGACGGGTCTTGAAAAACTTAGACCCGACCGTATGGACAGCTTCCACGAACCCGTTGCTGTATTCATCCACGGAGCTCCCTAGGCATTCGAAACGATTCTGGAGTTCGAGCTGAAAGCTCTCGGGGTTTTGGACCTGGATCTGTGCTGGCCGGAGCGTGGACTTCATCAGTCGAGACCTTTCAAGCTTAATATTAATGTTCAATGTGCCTCTTACCATGCGGTGATCGCTCCCGGTTTTTACCGAATTGATCACAGAGACATCATTGAACATTTGCTTCTTGGTTGACATGATGAAGTCGATCTCATTTTTTGTTGCACCATCGGGGCTCTGCCAGGTCCACTTTCTGTGTTCACGCTTTTTGAAGAAGGAGTTCATCATATAGAGGCCCTCCTTCTCCATAAAACTGGCTAGTAGGTGACCCCGGTGGTTCCGTTGTCCAACTCCAAATTGCCCCACTTGCAGCTCATCCTCGTTTCGTTTGCCCAGTTTCGCGTTGAAGTCCCCCATGACAACGGTGAAGTGAGTTTTGAAACCATGCATGGCTCTGGAGATATCCTCATACATGGTCTCTACCTCATCGTCGGGGTGTGCCGAGGTTGGGGCGTAGACCTGTATGACCTTCAGCGAATATCTTGAGGATATTCTGAGTATAAGGTACGCCACCCTGGTCGACACACTCTCGATTTTCACCACGTTGTTCACAAGGGACATGTGGACGATAAACCCGACACCACCCTGGGACTGCCGGTCACCCTCTCGGAAATAGAGCAGGTTACCGGATTTGAGGATTATCGAGTCCTCCCCCTCTCTTCGGACCTCAGATAACCCTATAATACTCCATCGCAACCTGCTCAATTCTTCCTCGAGTTCGGTGACCTTCTCGTCGGTCCGAAGTGTGCGCGTGTTGTACGTTGCCAGGTCCAGTCGTCGGTGATTGTTGGGGTAACCGGATCTCGTCCGGAGATTCTTAGCACCCCTTGCCATGCCGTAGCCTCGACCGCTACCGTAGTCGAGGGTAGGCAAGCTGCCGGGTACTAGGGGCCATTTTATATTTGTGCTATTCATTGGGGGGTTTTGCCATAATCGCCACGCTTGGCAGGCGGGTTGGCGATCGCAGTATGGTTTTTATAGAAGCACAGAGAACGCTGCTGCCCATTCTCTGGTTTGTCCCTTAGTCGCCTCTTACGACACCCACGGGAAGACATGGGATGGTGAAATTCTAATTAATTAAATAATTCTTGGTTTTAATAATACCTAACAAAAGTTAAAAACTTGGGTATATTCATCGACAGGCACTTTTCTTGGACTGCCCAACTGCAAGAAGTTATACGTAAGTTGTTTGCATCTGCTGCAACTTTGAGGAGACTACGTAATTTTCTTCCGACTGCCACCAAGATAGCGCTTGCACAATCTCTTCTTCTTCCCATCCTTGATTATGCTGATGCCAGCTATCTAGACCTCAAGAACAACTCGATAAATTTGAGCGACTTCAAAATTTTTGTATAAGGTTCAAATTCGGTTTGCGCAAATAGGGACATGTATCCGAATTCCGTGTAAAGATCAATTGGTTGCCAATTCGCCTTCGCCGGAATACACATATTCTTTCTCTTTTGTTTAATGTGCTCTTTATTCCTTCCACCCCACTTTACCTATAGGATCGTTTTCAGTTTATCTGCGATAACCACACGAAATCTCTAAGGTCATCAGATAATTTGCGACTTCTTCCTTCTCAGTATATTTATGAAAATCTTTTATATGCCCATAAAAATATAAAATTGTTTAAAAAATACAGTGATATCCATAACATAAATACTAGGAATAAACACAAATTTGTAGTACCTACAACAAGGCTCAAGAAAATAGGTGGCTCGTTTAGATGTCAATGTGTACGCTTTTATAATAAGCTTCCAAGCCACGTACAAGATCTAAGTCTTAATAAATTCAAATCTTTCATTAAACGTAAGTTGTGCCAGAAAGCGTTTTATACAACTAAAGATTACCTTGAAGACAAAAAGGCTTGGGATTGAGCTGCTCCAATTAATTTTGTTTTTTTTTATTATATTTTGCACCGTGAATTTTGTTATTATAATATATATATATATATTTTTGGTTTTCTTGCAATGACAAGAATATTTACTTTTAAAGTATTATATTATTTTATATTAATTATTGTGAATGTGAAGACTATGTGGATCATTCTTTTTTTTTGTTTTAATTTAAATTTATCTTAGTTTTTAATCATAGTCTGGCAGTTTGAGTAGTTTATGCGGCCTACCCGAATGTCCTTTCTTTGGTATTGTTCGTCGAATCGTTGAGCTCCTTAAATTATAAGTTGAGCTGCTCTTTTATTCACAAATGCGTGCACTGACTAGACAGGTCCACTCAATCTGGCTGGTTCTTTCCTCAAAAGACCATTTCAGACATCAGTCTACATGGTCTTCATATGATCTAACCAATATTTTGTCTGGACTTTAAAAGAGACTGTGACCTCTGAGTTTGTTTCGGCCTTTCTTCTCAGAGTAGTCAGATAGGAAACGCCGACCTCATCTAGTTTTAAAAAATATGTTCGACATGTAAAAGTGTTTGTATAAACCAACTTACAGAAATAAAATCATTTATCATTTAAAATGCCAATGCATGCCACAACTTTCATGGACAAATCTTTTACTGTCCAGGCTGCTCGTCTGTGGAATGCATTACCTGACTCAATTAAACGTGCTCAGTAGTTGCCTGTGTTTAAAAGATTTATCAAGGAACATTACTTGTCACTGTAATCGTGGTCTTAGTTTGTTGACATACATTTTGTGTATGATTGTTGTTTCGTCCCGAAATGTGGTATTTACTTGCAACACCGTGTCGGTGGGCTGTCAACGATTTTGACAGCTGACACTACACAGTCGAAAGAGAAAATTGGTAACGTGAACGCGCTGAAGTCGGCTCCTTGTAGAAACATATCTAATCGAGATGTGTTTCGCCCATTGTAAATGTTAATTGCGCCCACCGGTCACAACCGGCGTTGTGGGGCGCCAGCAAAAGTGGTGTTAAATATATTTTCACGCGCAGCGAAGCGCTTTTGTGGGAAACGCGTGTGTGTCTGACGGAAGCCGGAACCCGGCCCAGAACGCGTTGGTGGTCCCAATCGAATCACTGTCCTTTATTATATATATATTCTCCTATCCCTAACCTCACCGCACGATATTGATCGACCCCCAGGAGTCTACCGCAGGAATCTAGGGTAAGTCATATTGACACATCTTGCGGTCGTCCCACTTTCACCTGTGAGATAGGTACCAGTATATCTCCCAACAAGGAGCAATACCCTAGCTTTCTACTGCCGCGAACCGCGGTTTCGTGGGGTTCAGGTTCAGACAGGGTCCAGGAGTCGCAACGCCACTATGGACCCCGGTGGACTCCTGGCTTGGAACCAGAAGACCTGTATTTAACATTTGATAGCAACAGCGTGGTTAGCATTCCACGAGCATAGTAAACGCTAGGACACTCGTTCACAGTGAACGCTGTATTGTTTGTCGGTTTGCTTTTTATTGTTGAGAATACTGGGTTGGAAAGTGGTACATTTTGAGTCACTCAGAGTTAGCTGTGTATTGTTAGGGGCGAACAGCCCCCATAGTTACATTCCAATTGGTTAAAATAAAGTGTACAACTCACAACTTAATATTGTCACTCCGGGATAGAAGGTTACAGTTTTGTATTGAAAATATATATTTTTTATTTGTTGTATACAATATAGGTTTGGTGCAGACTAAATATTCTTCCCTAATTGTATTTAATTGAATCATAGTTATTGTTGTACATTGAACCTACTATCTTGGTTTGGTAAGTTTGTTTACATTATAAAAATACTCAGTGCCCGCTACAGAAGTTATTGTTGTAAAGTATATTGTTACCAATTATATAAGAAAATTGGTTAGTTTGTTTGATATTGACAGTAATATTCTAATTGATTCAAGTTAGAGTCATTGTTTGTAACTATTAAAGTAAATTGAATATTGAATTCTTATTGTAAAATCAACCTACCCACTTGTGCGTTGATAATTTTATATTTTTTTGAATACCCACTTTTGTGTTGATAATTATGTTTTTTTTGAATACCCTCTTGTGTCGGTCGGTCGCCAGTAGACTGGGACCGTTACATAACAAACCGCAAAACATATAAAAAACTAATTCGCCTCCGAGGTAAAACAAGTTGGAGGCGTTTTTGTACTAACATTGAAAACAACAACCAGACAAATAGGGTCAAAACTTGTCTTGCTCAAGAGGCAGACCTTTCTATAGGATGCCTGAGAAAACCAGATAACACTTACACAACAAACGACGCAGAAACTAGCGAACTACTCCTAACTACCCACTTCCCGGGCTGCCAGATTGCCACCCAGCAAAGCTGGGAACCGTACAGGGAAAGGGCTACGAGCAGCTTAGACTGGGAGGTGGCATTAGAAGTTATCGACAAAGATAAAATAACGTGGGCAATCAACACCTTCCTGCCTTTCAAGGCAGCGGAGATGGACGGTATCTTTCCAGCTCTGCTCTGCTAGCTGATTATCTTGTTAAGGTCTTTCGGGCTTGTCTGGCTCACCGATATATCCCCTTGAAATGGCGCGAAGTAAAAATAATATTTATTCCGAAACCAGGTAGGGGCGACTACACCCAGCCCAAATCTTTTAGACCCATAAGCCTCTCCTCTTTCTTTCTAAAGACACTGGAGAGGCTGGGGGACAGGAAGATAAGAAACCAGATTTCGATACAAAAACCTCTGCACCTGGACCAACATGCCTACTGTGCAGGCAAATCAACTGAATCAGCGCTCCACAGCGTAGTCTCACGCGTAGGCAATGCTCTCAAAAACAAAAATCCAACCCTAGGTGCCTTCATTGATATCGAAGGTGCATTCGACAAAACTAACTTCACCAGCATCGGTCAGGCACTCAACACGCACGGTGTTGCGCCGACGCTCGTAGAATGGATTAACAACATGCTAAAAAACCGTGCTATTCAATTTACTGTGAACACTACCACACGAGGAATCGTGAGCAGGGGCTGCCCACAAGGTGGGGTGCTGTCACCACTTCTGTGGAATTTAGTCGTAAATGAGCTCATTGCAGAGCTCAACGCCAGCAGTCTGTACTCGGTAGGATACGCAGATGACATAGCAATTCTAATCTCGGGGCAATTTGAGGGCATCTTATGTGATTCATGAGAAAGGCCTTCAAAATAATCGAGAGCTGGTGTACTAAACACGAACTGTCGGTTAACCCCGTTTAGACGGAACTAATAATGTTCACTAACAAACGAAATCTTGGACCGCAAAGGCTTCCAAAACTTTTCAACACAGAATTAACACTTAAAGAGGAGGTCAAGTACTTGGGGGTAATTCTTGATAGCAAATTGCTCTGGAACAAGCATCTTGACTACAAACTCAACAAATGCACAATCGCACTCTATCAGTGTAAAAAAATATTGGGAAAAACATGGGGGCTGTCTCCAAGGATTACTCTCTGGCTATACACAGCGGTAATCAGGCCAATGTTGGCTTATGGTGCTCTGGTTTGGTGGACTAGGACAGAACTCTCGACCACCATCACCCGACTCCAACGGTTCCAGCGACAGGCCTGCTCAGCTATCACCGGCTGCATGAGAACCACCCCAACTGCAGCCATGGAGATAGCCCTACATATAACTCCCCTGGACCTGTACATACAGCAAGAAGCGGCGCTAGCTGCTATCAGGCTAATGCATCTAGGCATATGGGGTAAAAACCACACAAGCCCACACGCTAAAATCGTGGACCGGGCGATTGAGTATCAACCTCTCATCGCCGCTCCGTGTGATAGAATACAAAAACAACCTATGTTCAACAAAAACTATAACATACAAACAATAGAGGAAGAAAGGGATCAGTCAGGAGCAAATGAAGTGCGAATCTACACAGATGGCTCAAAAACTAATAACGGTTCAGGTGCTGGCGTACACTCCCTTGACCTCAACATTAACTTTCACATACCGTTAGGCACACATAGTTCAATTTTCCAATGTGAATGTGTCGCCTTAACACAAGCCGCAAAAACCGTAAAGCGTTTAGGTATCCAGAACTACGGAATCAGATTCCTATCTGATAGTCTGGCTGTGCTCAAAGCTTTAGAAAACAAACTAACCAACAACAAACTAATCTTTGAATGCAACCTCGCCCTGGAGAGTATATCAAATTCCAATCGAATCACCCTCCAGTGGATCAAGGGGCACAGTGGATCCCTAGGCAATGATGCCGCAGATGAACTTGCGAAAAGGGGCTCCGAGATGTTGGTGCTAAGCCCGTACCCACTTATCCCCTTGCCTTTCTCGCAATTTCGTGCGTGGATTCGTCAAAGATCAACAGAATTACACAATAACAGATGGTCACGGGCTACAGACTGTAGACAGTCAAAAATGGCTGTGCCGATAGTAAACCCGCGTCTCACCAAGAAACTCCTCAGCCTGAGTAGAAATAACCTCAAAATAATTATAGGGACATTAACGGGCCACACCCTTCTTAACAAACATTTATTCAACATAGGCGCCACGGACAGCCCACTTTGCAGGGGCTGTTTTAACGCCGAAGAATCAGCCACCCACGTAATCCTGGAATGCGAGGCCGTGGCTTCTCAACGCGAAGAAACCCTCGGAACAGTGAGGTCGCTCCGTGAAGCCTGTGAAGCTCCCAGGAAGCTTCTGTGCTTTTGGGCGGAGTTGGGCTGGCTATGTTAGCCAGTACCCCCACGTACAACGGACCAAATGGGAGTCTAAGTGCGGAAAAGGGAGTCCCTACTACTACCCTCTTGTGTGTTGATATTTTATTTTCTTGAGGTACCCACTTTTCTTTTGATAATTTATAAATTGATATTTGGGGTTTCATACCCGCTTTGTTTTTGATAATTTATAAATTGATATTTGGGGTTCCATAACAAATTTGTACTGGAAAATAATTAAGTAAATGTAACAGGGTTCAGTACTATTTGTTGAATTAACTTGTTGTTTCTCTTACAGACTTTGTGATTTGATATTTAATTTGGTAAGAGAATTACTGACAAAATGTTGTTTTGGTTACTCACGTATATTATTAATTTAAGTTGTTGAACATTTTGTGTATTAATAATATTTAATCACCGTTGCTTACATTTTGACAGTTTGACTGCCTATACATTTGCTTGTAAGATTAGAGTGGAATTGAGATGGGTGACCTCGGTTTCCTCTTTAATAAGTAGATCTGATAGATCTACTCGTACTTATTAAAAAGGCTTTGTTGACCCGTTATAGTCAACTCCCAGCCCGTCAAGCCAGGGTGGATGAATGCTTTGCGGAGTGTTTGGCGCTATTGTCCACCGAGGACTCACACTCAGTGTGAGTTGGCCGCTGCGGTTGAGGCAGACTACACGCAATTTTACGGTTTCTCGGATGACATTGTTGAGGCAACCGCTAAGTTGCGGGGTTTTGCACATGGGAAATATGGTGGGGATGATGCCACACACCTCCCCCCTTCTGATGATTTGTTGAAGTCTTTGGATGAGGAGTGACGTCTTTTGGGCAATTCTGGTAATGCAGGTCCCTTGCGGGCCTCAGAGCGGCCCTCTCTGGACCAGCGTCGTGTTGGTGCGCGCCCCTCCATTTGTGGGTTGGGTGAGCCACGACCCCAGCTTCATAAATTTGTAGCGACTCAGGATCGTAGTATGCGTTGCTTATATTGCAACACGGATGGCCATGTGGTCACGTCCTGTCCGAAGTTCCTAGAACGGAATACAAAGGACCGACGTGGAATCCCCAACAGCCGCAAGGGGTGCTACACTTGTCTGGGACAGCATTTGCAGCAGGATTGCCAGAGGTCGGATCCTTGCCCGCACTGTCAAGGTAGGTACCACTGCGTGTTGTGTCCGGACCAAAATGGTGTTGGTGGCCCTGATGATGCCGGACGCTCCCTCATAGGCGGGGGAGCGCATCCCCGCCAACCCCAGGTGGATCCTCGACGGGGTATACCTCGCAAAGGCGGGGGCACCCCTCCACCCCCTCCTCAATTGGAGGAGGCGTCCGCTTTTCAGGACGACTACCAACCCCAGGGGGGTTTAACAACAATAGGTAGTCGCCTCCCTCTCCTCCACTACAGCCGCCCAGCCAGAGACAGTCCTTCTGCCAGCTGTCCCTGTAATGATCTGTGGCCCGAAGAGTAAATCTTTGTTAGTTCGTGCTCTTTTGGATTCGGTTTGTCAAGGCTGTATTGTATCCTTTTGTTTAGTGGAGAGATTGGGTCTCCCACGTGATTCGACCCTTCTACTATATGGGTGTGGTATTGAAGCGGTTGGTCAACGGTGATAAATTTAAATTTGTGTTTCGCCTGTTCATTGTGGGCCAAGAATCCTGGCCAAGGCCGTTGTTTTGAATGATATTTTGGGCAGACCCGCAGGTAACCACTAGCCCTGCAGTTGTGAAATTGACGTCGGACCTAACTCCTGCCGACCCGAAGTGGTTGGTACCCGGACCCGTATATGGGTGCGGATGTTTTGGGTTTGATTTTGTCCGGGACCAAATGGGGTTTTGCAGACGAATAGGTTAGTAGTTGCACCGACGGTTTTTGATTTTGAACTTACGGGTCCCGTGTTGAAGGGCTCCGCCCCGCGGATTGAGGACCAAGGACTGATAATGGCATAGTCCTTTGTTGTCTTCGCACCTAATACTTTGGAGGTTTTTGTAGCGAATAGAGTCTCACAGAGTCAGAACTCTGAGACTAAAGAAAAGACAGGAGAATTGAACCCCGCAGACTACGCGACACGTGGTTGCGAGGCTCCTGCCCTTGTTGACCATTCTCTTTGGTGGGGACCAGACTCGTTGACGCATTACAAGTCGTCCTGGCCCCAGAATAGGTTCTACTCTCCAGAGGTTTTACCAGTTTTGCGTATTGGAATTGTTGAAACGCAACCTGCATATAATTTGGATTATCTTTTGGACAGATACAGTTCTTTGTCGAAATTGTTAGGAGTTACCGCTTGGGTCCGGCGTTTCATACGTAACTGACGGAACCCTAATAATAAATTGTTATCCTCAGTTTTGTCGCCTCATGAACGCCAAGAGGCCCTGATGTTGTTGGTTCGTGCTGTAAAAGTCGAGCACTTTGACCAGACTATTGAAGCCCTGAAGAAATGCTCAGCTTTGAGAGGCTCAATCGCTTGTCTTAATCCATTCCTAGACCAATCTGGTTTGCTCCGAGTCGGAGGACGACTGCGGAATTCGAACTTGTCTTATGGTGCACGCCATCCTTTGTTGCTCCCTAAAGGAGGACCGTTGGTGAAATTGTTGGTGTCCGATCGACACATTAATGACGCACACGCCGGTTGCAGCGCCCTCGTAGCCATTTTGCAGCGTGAATTTTGGATTTTGTCGGCCAAACGCACTATTCGTGGCATCATCTTTAAATGTATGCAGTGTTATAAGTTGAAGGCTGCTCCCACTCAACCCATAATGGGTGACTTGCCATCCGACCGAGTGACGGAGAGCAGACCATTTGCTTTGGTCGGAACCGATTTCGCTGGTCCCTTTTTGATGAAGACTTCTCAACTTCAAAACGCCAAGGCAGTCAAGGCCTATTTGTGTGTGTTCGTTTGTCTGACCTCCAAGGCGGTTCACTTGGAACTTGTAACTGCCCTCAGCACAGATGCGTTTGTTGCAGCGCTGGGTAGATTTGTTTCCCACCGAGGACTACCATCTTTGATCCGTTCTGATAACGGTACTAATTATAAGGGCGCTGATAGATATTTAAATGATATTTGTAATTATCTTAATAAGGATAAACAGAATTTGAGATTTTCCATGGCGCAAATGGCAATTAATTGACATTTTTGTAAATATTGCGATAGTAGCAAAACCGCTTCTCCACCATGTTGTTGGTGAAACTATTTTCACATTTGAGGCACTTGTTACGGTTTTTTGTAATTTTGTAAAGTTGAGGCCGTCCTCAATTCGCGACCTCTCTGTCTGATCTCCTCAGATCCACATGACCTGGAAGTCATGACCCCTAGTCATTTTTTGATTGGTCAGCCCCTCAACGCCCTGCCGAAATACTCCTTCATGGAAATTAAATCTTCGCAATTGACTGGTCTTTGGAATATTTGCATATTCTGCAGCGGCGCGTTGAGTAGTCTGATAAAATTGTCCCTCCCAAAGTTGGAGACCTTGTATTTGTTAAAGAACCTAATTTGTTGCATTTATATTGGCGTCGTGGACGCATTGTAGATTCATTCTATGGGTCTGATGGAGATCTCAGAGTTGCAAAGGTCATGGTCGGATATTCGGTTTTGAAGCGAGCAGTGGCAATTTAGCACGTTTGCCCATTTATTAGCGGACATAACTCCTTATGTCCTTGACGGGGGGATGTTTATTTTTGAATTCATTTTGAATTGTGGTATTTTCTTGCAACACCGTGTCGGTGGGCTGTCAACGATTTTGACAGCTGATACTACACAATCGAAAGAGAAAATTGGTAACGTGAACGCGCTGAAGTCGGGTCTTTGTTGAAACATATCGAATCGAGATGTGTTTCGCCCATTGTAAATGTTAATTGCGCCCACCGGTCGCAACCGGCGTTGTAAGGCGCCAGCAAAAGTGGTGTTAAATATATTTTTAGCGCTTTTGTGGGAAATGCGTGTGTGTCTGACGGAAGCCGGAACCCGGCCCAGAACGCGTTGGTGGTCCCAATCGAATCATTGTCCTTTATTATATATATATATATTCTCCTATCCCTAACCTCACGGCATGATCGACCCCCAGGAGTCTACCGCAGGAATCTGAGGTAAGTCATATTGACACATCTTGTGGTCGTCCCACTTTCACCTGTGAGATAGGTACCAGTATATCTCCCAACAAGGAGCAAATCCCTAGCTTTCCACTGCCGCGAACCACGGTTTCGTGGGGTACAGGTTCAGACAGGGTCCAGGAGTCGCAACGCCGCTATGGGTCCCGGTGTATAACTCCTGGCTTGGGACCAGAAGACCTGTATTTAACAATTGTCATACATATTTCTTTTTTCACTGCTTATATTTTAAATATGTATGTATTTATGTATCTATTTTATAGCATATATAATTATCTATTTGTGTTTTTATTAAGTATTATCGTATCTTTAAGTTCTTTGTTGGTATTGTTTCGTCCCGGTTTTTGGTATTCACTTGCAACACCGTGTCGGTGGGCTGTCAACGATTTTGGCAGCTGACACCACACAGTCGAAAGAGAAAATTTGTAACGTGAACACGCGGAAGTCGGGTTCTTGTCGAAACATATCTTATCGAGATATGTTTCGCCCATTGTAAATGTTAAATGCGCCCACCGGTCGCAACCGGCGTTGTGGGGCGCCCGCAAGGGTGGTGTTGAATATATTTCTAGTACATCGAGGTGCTTTTGTGGGAAACGCGTGTGTGTCTGACGGAAGCCGGAACTCGGCCCAGAACGCGTTGGTGATCCCATCCAATCATTGTCCTTTATTATATATATGTTCTCCTATCCCTAACCTCACGGCACGATATTGATCGACCCCCAGGAGTCTACCGCAGGAATCTAAGATAAGTGCCTATAATATTACCGGCCAACCCTTGTGCCTTTTTTTTTCTAACTTGACACTCCGAGCTGAAAGCATGGTGGTTAGCGCTGTCAATCCTTGCGCGCATGCAATTGCAACACTTTGGAGGTAGACCAGCGGCCCAGTCCGCGCACTCCGTCCTCATGTGGGGACCGCCACAGTGGCTGCACTTTGGCACTGATTCTGTGCAAAGGCGTCGGCTATGCCCATACCCGAGGCAGAGCGAGCATTGGACCAGCGGGGATTGGTCCTCGACCCTCACCCGCTTGAACTCCACGTGCACCGACCCAACCTCGAGCATGCGCCGCCAAACCTCTGTGGCGACCCTCAACACTACGTGACACATTAGCGGGTTCCTGGCTCGCTTTCTATAAATTATTTCCATTTTCGCCTGCTCATCTTGGAGACCAACCAACAACTGCGCTGGTGCCGGTGCTTGCACTAGTGCTGGCGTGCTGGGGTGCGTGTGGTGAGCGGCTTTATTGCTCCGGTACCATTCTGGACAAATGGTAGTGAGTAATCATGATGCGACTCACATTTTCTCTTGAGTACCAGGGGCGAGTGCTCTCGGAGGCGTGACCTACCGAAGATGGTCCCAGACACCTCGTAAGGGGTTGCCTGGTATAGTGTGCCGCCTTTTTATACCGAAAGGTGGGTAAAGGTGGCCACTATAGAAAATCTCATTAGTTTTGATCGGGTTATGCTCATCTTGGAGACCTCGAAAGATGGCGGCGTTTTGGTTTTTAAGTGCCTCGAGTACTTCCTCATTTGCGTTGCACTGCATTACGTCGCGCAACACAACCTGCGGGTTTTTATTTTTAATGTTTTGCGCTTCCAGCTCAGGCGCCTTCCTGATCTTTTCATTCAACTTTTCCCTATCTTCTTCTGACCTACAGCCTAGAATTACTCTCCTATCTTTCGCTTTCCTCACTTTCTCTACCGCTATACCCCCTTCCTTGACATTAACCACCTTCCTCAGTCGGTCCAGGACTTGCTCCCCCGTTTCCTTCTCATCCCTGGCCGACACTACGATGGAATGTAGTGTGGTCTGCTTCGGAGCCTGATTGGATGGCCGACTTGCTGCCACGCTAGCATACGAGACCATCTGGTCTCGGCTAGCTTGTAGCGCCTCTTTCAGCCTATCCATTTTTAGGCTGTTTTCGGCCAGGTTTCGGCTATGCTCTTCTAGAGCTCGCCTGAGGGAGTTTGTCTCGACCTCACTGATAGCCTCTGAGCACGGGAGGGGGGATTGCTCAACCCTTGGCTCCTCCTGAACTTGGGTCCCGGTCGATGCCATGGTCATTGTGGTTGGGGGGGCTCTTCCCTGTTCGAGCTCTTTTACCAGCTGGTAGAGCCGGTCTGCCTGCGCCTTGACCTCCGCCCTAATGTCGTTTCTTGTGGTTTTGGAGGTTGTCATTAGGGCCTTGATCTTGTTTGAGGCTATCCTAGCCTCGGCGATTTTGCTCCTTTGGGTAGGCGGGCTGCCGACCTCAAAGGAGATCGACATAACTGGTGATGGTCTTTCCAGTTTTTTAGGTGGAGTCCGTTTTGTAACGGTTTTACCCGCCTCCCATTCACCCACGCTCCTCCTGACGCTCTGCGTCGAAGGACCTGCCTCCTCAGGTGCCCTCTGGGGGCTTTTAGTCAGGGGTTTGATTGTCGCCGAGTGCTTGACGGGTGTGCGCACACCAGGCATGCCGGACATTCTGGAAAGTGAGGAGTGGCTGGGATTAGTATCGTGTCAAGGTAGGGGTGTTGTAAAGAGCACCCCTAATTGTGTTAAAGTAAAAAAGGGTTTGTAAAGATACCCCTTTCTGTGTGTCAATGTAAAAAGGGAGTACTGTAAAGGGTACTCCTTTTGTGTGTCAGATGTCAATATTTAAAATTCTCTTTCGGGAATGTCCCAGGTTAAAATCTATCTATATATCTGATGCAATAGCCCGTTCTGTTATAGCGTACTGCTAAGGGCACCCCGGAGACTTCTGCCCAACAAAACGCAAGACCATACCGTGTGGCCCAAGCAAACCTACAACGTAAGGACCTGGCAACGACGGAACTCTTTTTAGAGGCCAGTAAAAGGAAGATCGCATGGGCGCTTATCCAGGAGCCATACGTGGGAGGGGCGCGAGCTATGAAGAACTACCGAGGTTCGCGAATCTACCAGTGCGAGGTTGATGGAAGTGGGAGGGTAAAGGCGGCAATTGCCGTCTTTGACGATGACCTGGATGTCATTCCCTACCCGAAACTCACCACAAACAATATCGTTGTGGTGAGGATCCGGACCAAAGCCTGGGAGATCGCAGTGGTTTCTTACTACTTCGAGCCAGACCAACCCATAGGGCCATACCTGGACCAGTTGACCCGGATCAAATCGGAAGTGGCCACCGGTAGATTGCTTATAGGCGGCGACGCGAACGCTAAGAGCCCTTGGTGGGGCAGCATCATCGAAGACTCCAAGGGCGAGGAAATGTCCGGAACCCTGGAGGACTTAGAGCTTCAGGTGCTTAACACTGGTGACGCTCCCACATTTGACACTGTCAGAGGTGGTCGAGTGTATAAAAGCCACGTGGACGTCACGGCATGCTCGCTCGACCTTTTTGACCTGGTGGACGGCTGGCGGGTCGACACAGGAGCAACATCCTCGGACCATAACACAATATTTTTCGAAATTAAAGTTAAAAGGGATAAAGGGGTAAATATCACCAGGACGACCAGGAAATTTAACACAAGAAAGGCGGACTGGGATACATTTAAAGATAAATTAGGGGAAAATAAAATTGAAAATAATATAAATTTGAATAGTATAAGGGGAATAACTAGTAAAGTAGATTTAGAAGAATTAATTGTAAATTACAGAGACAGTATTTTAAAAGCATGTGAAGATTCTATTCCCAAGACTAGTATTAAAAGTAAAATCACTTGTCCGTGGTGGTCCGAGGAGCTCACTGTGAAGAAGAAGGAGTTTACCAGACTGAAGAACCGTATCCGCAATGCCGCGCCGGTCCGGCGAGCGATGGTCGTAGACGAGTACCTGAAGGCCAAAGAAGAGTACGAGATGCTAGCGAAGAGCGCCCAATTCGCAAGTTGGAAAGAGTTCTGCCGGAAACAGGATCGGGAAGGGGTCTGGGAGGGAATCTTCAGGGTGATTGGTAGGACCGCCAGAAGACAGGAGGAACTGACCCTACGCAGCGATGGTGTATTCCTCAACCCAAGTGAATCGGCCGCCCTACTCGCAGATACGTTCTACCCCGAAGACAGAGTAGACCAGGACAACGCTGACCACAGGCGAATTAGAGAAGCAGCCAGTCGGGTAAATGAGTGGGTTCATGATGAATATCATGACCCACCATTTACCTCGCTGGAGCTGAAGACCGCCGTGGCAGGTTTCAATCCCAAAAAGGCACCAGGAGGGGATGGACTGACGTCTGATATCTGCAGTCGAGCGATCCACCAGGACCCGGATGCGTTCCTTGCCCTCTACAATAAGTGCCTTGAATTGGCACACTTCCCGAACATCTGGAAGGAGGCCACAGTCGTGGTCCTCAGAAAACTGGGCAAGGACGATTACCTAAACCCCAAGGCATACAGACCAATAGGTCTACTGCCGGTTCTGGGGAAGGTCCTGGAGAGGATGGTAGTAGCGCGTTTAAAATGGCAGCTTGTACCGCGGTTTAGTACTCGCCAGTTTGGTTTTATGCCCCAAAGAAGCACTGAGGACGCCCTCTATAAGGTAGTGAAGCACGTACAGGACAAGTTGAGGCTGAAGAAGCTAATTGTCCTGGTGTCGCTGGATATAGAGGGAGCCTTCGATAGTGCTTGGTGGCCAGCCATCAAGGTCAGACTGGCTGAGGAAAAGTGCCCGGTGAATATAAGAAGGCTGCTAGACAGCTACCTCGACAGTAGGAAAGTCAAGCTTCGTTACGCTGGGGAGGAATGCACGCGAGTGACTAGCAAGGGCTGTGTTCAAGGGTCAATAGGTGGTCCCATCCTGTGGAATCTCATCCTAGACCCACTATTGCAGGAACTGGAACAGCGCGGCATCTTCGTGCAGGCGTTCGCCGATGACATCGTCTTGGTTCTAGATGGGGACTCAGCGACCGAAGTTTCAACATCTGCCAGTGCAGCCCTCGCCCTTGTTCAGAGTTGGGCGTCAAAAACAAGCTGAGGTTCGCACCGCACAAAACCTGTGCGATGGTCGTAACCAACAAGCGCAAGTATGATACCCCAAGGCTGAGCATGGCCGGGGTCGACATCGGTATGGTTAAGAAGATGAAGTTGTTGGGTCTAACCATAGACGACAAGCTCACCTTCAACGAGCACACCGCGAACGTCTGCAGGAGGGCAGCTAACATTTATAAGCAGCTGTCCCGTGCCGCTAAAGTGAGTTGGGGATTGGACGCACAGATCATACACACAATCTACACTGCTATGATTGAGCCTATAATAACGTACGCGGCCGCAGCCTGGGCTCCCGCTACGAAGAAGCTGGGAATACGGAAGAAGCTAGGCTCGGTCCAACGAGGATTCGTCCAGAAGATCTGTAAATCTTACCGTACTGTCTCCCTGAACTCGGCACTGGTACTGTCCGGAATACTACCTCTAGATCTGCGCATACAGGAGGCAGCCGCCCTGTATGAAGCGAGGAGAGAGTCATCCCGGTTTGTGCCAGGAGATAGGGAGATCGAAGGTGCGGTAAGGTTTGCAGAGGCTCCTCATCCAGCTACGCAGATGCCCCTGGAGTTCATGTGCCTGGCAGACCAACAGTTGCTAGACAGCAACAATGTGCAGATGGTGCGAATCTTCACCGACGGCAGCAAGATTGAGGGAAAGGTCGGAGCCGCATTATCCATATGGGATAATGATGGCGAAGTCCGGAAGCTCAAATTTAGCTTAGCCGCGTACTGCACAGTCTACCAGGCGGAACTCCTGGCCATCTGTAAAGCGACGGACGTGATACTCGCGCGGCAAGAGACGAGCTATGGTTTGTACAGCGACTCAATGTCAGCATTGGAGACGCTTGCAAACCATGGCTCTCTCCATCCCCTGGCGGTTCACGCGCGCGCCAATTTGGCTCAAGCCCTGGGCCAGAGCAAAGCTGTGTCTTTGTTCTGGGTCAAGGCCCACGCGGGCCTGCCAGGGAATGAGCGAGCGGACGAGTTAGCAAAGGAAGCAGCATTGTCGTTACGGAGGAAGCCGGACTACGACCAGTGTCCGGTTTCATTCATCAAGCGACAGATCCGTTTGGAATCGCTTGATGAATGGAACCGAAGATATGTGTCGGGCGAGACAGCCTCTGTGACGAAAATGTTTCTTCCGGATGCCATAGCGTCATTCCGTATTATAAAACAGGTGCGGCCGACCGGCGTTCTCACGCAGGTTTTGACGGGGCACGGCGGGTTCTCTGAATACTTGAATCGCTTCAAGTGTAAGGAGAGCCCATCGAGCGTCTGCGATCCAGGCGTGGCAGAGACTGTCCAGCACATACTTGTAGATTGCCCGTTATTTATCAGGGAACGCTACCAACTCGAATGTGAGCTGGACAGGAGACTGACGAAGGAGAGCCTGCATGGGCTTATGAGTAAGCAACACAGGGAAAAGTTCCTGGTGTACTGTGTTAATGTGGCTTCCACCGTTATTGCACGAAACCGAAGTTGAAGCGGCACTATGCTTCACTAGTATTATAAGAATATTTGTAAGAAGCATAGAATAGCACGCACAAAACTGCAATGACGAAGGGTGCACTGGGGTAGTACCTAGCAACAACAGATTGTCTGTATGGTGAAAAGCACTGTTGTGCTTCTCATCCCTATTTGTAAGGCACTATTTATAAAATTTTGATATTTTTCCTGTGATATATAGTTATATTCTGACTGTAATAAATAGCACTTTTGCACAATGTATTTATTAACAGCACTCTTGCACATTTGTAAATTCCTGTATATTAGCACTTTTGTCTTTTGACCCAATTTTAATAAATAAAGCTGCCTTTACATAATTAAGAAAGTGGGATTCCCACCCACCGTATACAAGAGATGTAAGCAAGAAGAACAATTAGTATGAAGAATGAAAGTACGAGAGGCAGGAAAGAGGAATGGAATGAAAGGATTTGCACAGAATAGGCGCCAACTTTGTTGAGCGGGATTAGTATTATGTAAAAAAAAAAAAAAAAAAAAAAACCCTTGTGCCACTTTATACCCGTAGTAGAAACCAGTGCATCTCCCAATAAGGAGCAAATCCCTAGCTTTCCACTGCCGCGAACCTCGGTTTCGTGGGGTACAGGTTCAGACAGGGTCCAGGAGTCCCAACGCCGCTATGGGCCCCGGTGTATAACTCATGGCTTGGGACCAGAAGACCTGTATTTAACAGGTATTGTTGCACCACTGTCAACCCCATGACATGGCCAGGCAATCACTGTCCATTCCAGGTTGCCTGGAAGAGATCGGGAAAAGCGATAAGGCCGCCCGTTGTATATTTTATATTTTTAAGTTTCTTTTGTTCCTGTATTTTCTGGTGTACAATAAAGCATAAATAAAAAAATAAATAAAATAAATAATTTTATGATAGATTATAAACGCATTCCATGTGTAATTGTACCTTATAGCCTATATAGATAGTATATTATTATTAAGCCCAACGTTAGCCCCTAAAGAACACTAAAGACTAAATCAATAATAAAATATAAGGTTTTTTTGAAAGTCACAAAACTAATTTTTCAACCTAGATGTTATCATCATCATTTCAGCTAACATATTTACAATGGACATAGGCCTCGCCCAAGTAACGCAACTTTGATCGGTGCTTCTAACGGATTCCCGCAGCCTTTCATCCACCTAGACCAAATACGCGGCCCTGCCCACTGGTAGGTAGTGGTAATCCTTGCTCATTACTCTCAATTTAAGCTCTATTAAAGGGTTATAAAAACTAATTGCAATCCAATTTATATCGTACCTCCACGTTTTTTATTTCAAATGGTAATCCATTCGTGCATACATCACGCGCTGTTTTATGTCGCCCGGTTCTGTTTTGTGGTCATTTGTCACACGACATGTTTCATCATTCTCATGCACGGTTCTGTAATGTACGTAATACGTACTGGATTGGATCTTAAATCATTTGTTTTTTGTGGATTTTCTTTTTATCGCTTGAAATAATGGAATTAGGTTGTGTTTTTTATGCAGTGCTGCGCTTAAGGTCTAATTTTATTTTAGTGAAAAGGCTGATGATAGTGGTCCAGTGGCTAAAACCTCCGAATCTAGTGACTTTTTCAATTCATAATATGTATTGTAAGTTTATCTTGGACATCGTTGACATCAGCGTGAGGAATAACTACTAATGTAACAGTATCTTTAAATATTTCTTAAAGACATGACTCGGGATAAAGTGACAAGTCGGTTTGACGTTCTGAGCCACAAAATACTGAACTAAATGTACGAAAAAGATAAATAACTGGAAAATAGATACATAAAAAACATTTCCTCAACTGCAAAGCCACGGTTTCGAATAATGGCGATTAGCGAGGTATGTAGTGAGATAACAGTTCCCACTCTAAGCCTAAAATAATGCTATGAAAGCAGAAGTATTCCCTCGGGAGGGAAATCCAACCCTGTTTATACACAAAAAACGAACTCACATTTGTTGCGACTGCATCTCTTTCCAAACTTAACGAAAATATATCCGTAATGGGTATACACTATAAAAATGTAAGTATACTAAGCACTTATTGACGTCGTTTATTTTTGTTGAAAATTTCCTACTGCTACGGTACTCTACTGTAAAGAGATCCAAAAAAGAACTACAGTCAAATCTATTTATTTCTGCATTCTAGCAGAAGATTCATTCTAGCTTTAAGCTGGTTACTAAGAGCTAAGTTATTTAGCTGAAGTAATTTTTCTTGCTTGTGTGCAGATAACAAAACTATATAAATATTTGAACTTGTAAGTGTGTAGGTAAGCATCAAAACTTATCTCAGATGTGCGAGCTAAGATAAACTAACATAGCAACTGGGGTTAAGCAGTTAATGCTCAAAGCTAGTCGGAGTAAAGCTTATCTCTTGACCTGCAACCAGTGTTCGATTCAGTATAATTTATTTATTTCCACCACGTCAACAATAATTGTCGGATGGGGCTGTTCGTAATAACTCAATTATATTACATACGTTAATTTACTCGGGCACCTTTTATAATAGGAGGTACGTGATTGATATTTCTGGCAACGTGTCAGTCCATCTTATCCATTGACCTGCAACTAGTTTTCAATTCAGTATCATTCAATATTTTCCACTTCGTTAACAATAATTGTCAGATGAGGTAGTTCATAATAATTCAATTATGTTACATAGGTTAATTAAATCGGGCACCTTTTTTAATAGGTGGCACGTGATTCATATTTCCGACAACGTGTTGTCAGTCTAACTCCTTATCTCACCCTTGCCAACAATGCCAACTCTTATCAAAATAAATAAAAAACAACTCTTTTAAGTTCTCCTCATGTTTTAAAGTCCTTAAAAAAACATCAAGTCTAATGAGCCTTTGTTTGTATATGCCTCTCAACCCTCCGTAATAAAATATTTTTTAATTGCAACATAATTCTCAGGATGGGCTCTCTAGGTTTCAAGACACCTACATAAAGCTTCACTACCGAGCAAGCGGTTCCGGTGACACTGACGCGGCGACTCTCGAAATTCTCGGCAAGGTGTTAAGCGCCATGTAATACGTGTCACTTACGTGACGAATGTTCTTTCCGCGAATATCAGTGTCGCTGAGCCGTATCGTTTAGTATGTCGCATCAGTGTAGTAGAGCTTAACTCTCAATTTCATCTAAATTTTCATTAAAACTTGTCATATCTCAGCGTTTTTTTAACCACATATTTTACTTAGTTCCAATAAAAATAATTAAAATATTGGCAAAAATAATTGGTACAAAATAATTGCTGCATATAAATTTGAGTAAATTGCAGCAACTTGTAATATTATTAGTGTTATAGCAAATATTTATATTTGCGATTAATTCTGCCACAAACGGGTTCTGGCTTCTGAAGTTACAAACCAATGTATATTAAATTAATATTTACCTTCGACCAAATTGTTAAATAACTGGTTGCCAAACAATCAATAATTCTGAAAAAGGTTGCCGTGTCAAATTATTGGTAGCTTCGTAATAATACCAGGTAAAATTCCCAAATTATGGTGGACCAACAGATAATGGTGTTAAACTGCAAATGAAGGAAAGTAAATAAAAGAAAATATTACTCATGGAGCTCATAAGCATTTGCGAAACGTACGCTCATAGACATGGCCTAAAATATAATGTAAAAAAGAGCGAGCTTATGGTCTTCAATTCGGGCTCCAAGTGTCCGTCGGAAGCTCCACCAGTAAGACTGTGTGGGGTGCTCTTGGAGCGGGTACATAGTTTTAAGTATCTGGGCCATATTGTGACGTCCGACCTGAAGGACGACGCTGATATCGAGCGAGAAAGGAGGGCGCTGTCGGTTAGGGCGAATATGATTTCCCGCAGGTTTGCTCGTAGCTCCAAGGAAGTTAAGATCACCTTGTTTCGAGCGTACTGCACATCTTTTTATACGAGTAGTCTGTGGGTTTCATATTTGCAGAAGTCTTACAGCGCTCTCCGCGTTCAATATAATAACGCGCTGAGGGCGCTGCTGCGGCTGCCACGCTTCTGTAGCGCTTCGGGTATGTTCGAAAGTGTCCGCGTTGACTGTTTTTATGCCAGCATGCGCAAGAAGGCGACCTCGATAGTGAGTAGAGTGCGGGGCAGCGGCAACAGTCTCCTTGCCGTCGTTGCCAACAGGTTGGACGGGCCTTTTATGCAGCACTGGCAGTCCTTACATGCACCCGTGTATCGCGCGTGGGGCAGGTAAACTTTTTAATATAAATCTTTTTAATGTCTTACAATTTTATTATATACATTTTTATAACTCTCTGACAATTTTGTATATTTTTATTTTTATGAAAATTTTTGCTGACATGTTTATTAATATTATGATAGTATAGCTGACATTTAAATTTTGGATGTTTCTTATTTTAATGATGTAGTCTAATGCTAATGAATGACATTTTATTTTAATTTCTAATGGATCAATTTTTATGTAATTATTATGAATGTAATATTATGGACTAAGGTGTCTGAAAATAAATGGATTATTATTATTAACTGATTTAAAATGGCGGCAAATTTTATCATAATGTATTTTAGACTAGCTGCTGCAAGTGGCTACGTCTGCGTGAAAGTCAGAGTTTGTACAACCACAAAAAAATAGCCATGGCTGGACTATGTCCAAATCCAGTATATGGTCAACCCATGCACCAAGTTCATCCAAATAGCTGTGATTAATTTACAGATTTCCAAACATCCAGACACGCACACATCATTTCACATTTTTTTATATTTGTATTAAGAATAGGATGGTAGAATGTTTAAATATTACCGAATATGCCTGCTGACCTGTAAGCGATTGAAATACGAAAGGACTAACACATTGATAAGATTGCGAATGCCCTGGATGCGAGACGCACTAGACTGATCGCTGTGGAGGAGGCCTATGTCCAGTGGACGTCTTTTAGCTGAAATGATTATGATGAACACATCAATGATCGATATTAGTAGATATTCTAGAAAAGTATACATAGAAGCATGAACTAATAAGGTTATAATGTTGTCCATAATCACATCATCAGTTAGACAAAAGTCCACTAGACATCAAAAGCGAAGAAAGAAAGTACAAGAAACTAAATTGATTGATTTAGAAAAGTTATGTGAGCGATCAAAGTTACCAGCTGTCAGGAAACAGTGATACACTGGAGCTTTATTGGATCACTGGCCAGAAAGAAAATCATCTCCAATAAGTTGGCAGAACACTTATTCATTTATAGAAAATGGGCAAAGTTTTTATGAGGTATTCATGTACATATCGAGTTTGGGGCAGATCGTTCAAATGGTCAGCCATTTTGCCCTTTACGAATTAAATCGTTTGTAAGAAGTTAAAATAGTTTTTGTATATCAAAATAAAGTTAAAGTAATAGGTAACGATATGAAAAAGCATAAACAAAAACAAGAAACAGGGGCAAGTGCTCATACGACATCCAACAATTCGCTTTTAATAGGAAGGTAATCTCTTCAAATTTTTTTTCACTGTGAGAAAGCTACAATATCTTTGAGCACCATAGCCAAGACACTTTTTATACCGAAAAAATGCACACTTTCTGTTGAATAGGTCACAGGAGTAGCCGGGATAAGTTAATACGTGTTAAGAGACTTATTGACTGAGCGAACGCGGAGCGCGAGCGAAGCGTCTCCGTTTCAGGTGGGACAAAAAAAAAAAAAAATGTCCGGCTGTTCTCCTTTACAAGTCGCATTTCTCAACCGATTTTCGTGAAATTTTGTGGGCAGTTTCAATAATTATATGGATATTTTTGTCGATTCAATTTTGTTTTTTTTGTTAAAAAAAAGATAGTCTAACGAGGTCTACAATCTAACAGAGCCACTATTAATTTAAGCTTTCCAACCTGCATAAAAGCTCCCTTTCTTTACTCCAAACTCTTTCATTCACCTAATCATACACGTTTATCGTGGCGTCAAGATCTATACTTCTAGTAGGTTAAACAAAATATTAAATATACAGAAATATTTTGTTAAGCTCGCTGTTAGATTTTTTTATATGGCACCATATTTTCTTTTCTGAATTGTTAGAGTAGGTAACCTTAGTATTATTGATTTACACACACACAAGTTACAATAAAGAAACAATTTACACGAGATATAATAAATTTAACACACAATTCAAGTGGCAATGGGACAAACCACGAGCAGCCTCTATCTTGGAGGCCCAGGATATCCACCTATCTTTTTTTTTGTTATTGGAGGAAACCTTCAAAAGGCGCCAGGACTTTTGGGAAATAAGACCAGATTGTGGGATTTTTACCTCACTTATACCACCCCGGTGATTACCGTCAGCACATAGAAGGAGAATATTTTAAAATACTACCCAGGAAGCGACTTTGTGCAACGCCAAAGCACATATCATCTACCTACCAGTGACTTACAAATTGATTTTCTGGCTATTCATTTTTAGGGTTACTTACCTAAAGGGTCCAAACGAAACCTTATTGCTATCACTCACATGTCCATCTGTCAGTCAGTCGTCAGTCACAAAATTTTGTGCCGAAGAATTTTTAACTTCCCATTGACCATGAAAATGTTGTGATAATGTTTATTATTGCGTAGGTATATTTTACAAACAAATACCAATATATTCTAAATTTGTAAGGAACCGTAAACAGACAAAGTATGACACGCACTTGGCCGGTTGTTTAAATAGCCACGCGGGCTAGCTGTGGGTGAAAACAAAAGTTTATTATAAAACTACGATTAATATTTTGGTGTCGCTAAATGTACAAAAGTTTTTGACAAGCTATTTATTTTATTTTTATTATTTATAACCTGTTTATTGTATTTTAAGTTTCACGCCCGCGAGCCGTCTTATTAACAACTTTTAAAAATAAAACTGAAAAGTTACAATGAAAAAAGTGTAGGAGGTAGCATTTTGTTACTTATCTTTTGGTAACTTGTTTAGTTCAGAGTTAGTAAATGACAGCATTCAAGTGTCGTAGGCCGTTTCAAGTACCATAACAAGGGTCCAATAAATTAATATCAATTTAGCATTCAGACGCGATTGGACTACTTAAATCTTGTATTTATTTTGTGAGAATTTCTCTCCGTTCTGGCCCAATTCACTTTAGTGCCAATTTCAATGTTTCAGATAAAATCACAGAATAAGACAAGGTTGGCATTTTTCAAAGAACAGGGTAGTTACAAGGATTATACCTACATCGCTTTGGATAGTCTCCACAATCTGATTTTTATTTTATTTTTACCGGCCTGGATTCTAGTCCGTTTGACCGCGTCTTCACTGGTGACTATAGTGCTGCATAGAAACAAATTAATTCAAAGTAAAAAAGTGACTTAAAGTGATACCAATTCAAAACTTATATGAAACCTTAACAAAAAATATTTATATTTTTTTTATTTCACATAGGCCTACATGGGCACTTATAAAACGTCGACAAAAGGTGCATGGTTCGGGTTGGTCGTTTCCTATTGAGAAAAACCGGCAAGAAACTCGATGGTTACTCTTTTAAAAATGGTTTGGTTTTTATTATTTCCATGTTACAGCATTAGTACTTACATATGGGGGGACAACGTAGGCCCGACCATAAGTCGTAAGAAACTAAATATATATATATATATATAATAAAGTTAACAAATGGTAACTAGCATCTAGAAGGCCTACAATCTTCACACATTCACAAAACAATCGGTAAAAAGAATCTATACAAAGGTAATAAATAAAATAAAAGTATAACAAGACTAAATTTAACATGTGGCACAAATGTTGTTATCAGTGTTGTAACTATTCTTAGCCCTTTGCTATATGCTATGCTATAAAGATGATTGAAAACCATTGTAAAAAGTCTAATTAGAAGAAGAAAAGAAAAAATGAGATTGAGAATAGGTAAAGACATCCACATATTTGTGCCGTTTATGAGTTACCAGGGAAGCTGCATGCGCAGAAGGAGCTAAGGCCAATTATATTTTTTTTATATTCAACGTAGCTCTTGATTTTATAATATGCTTTTTTAATAAGGACACGTTTGATGTAGTTTTTGAACTTTCCATCGGTCAGTTCTGTAACTGACTTTGGCAATTTGTTATAAAAGCGTATACTGTTTATAAGAAAAGATTTGCTAGTTTTCGTTAATCTGAATTTGGGTATTACAATTTCGTGCTTACTGCGTGTATTTAAATTATGGAAGTCCTTTCTAGTTTTGAAAAGCCCTCGATAATACATTCCAAATTATAAAGTGAAGGTAGAGTCAGTATATCGATCTCTTTAAATTTTTCTCTGAGGGACTCGTGAGGACCCATTTTATAGATTTCGCGGATGGCCCTCTTTTGTAAGATGAAAATTGAGTCAACGTCTGCTGCTGATCCCCACAGCAGAATGCCATAAGACATAATACTGTGGAAATAAGCATAGTATACTAACCTAGCTGTAGCTACATCGGTTAGCTGCCTTATTTTCCTTACTGCATATGCAGCCGAACTTAACCTACCCGAAAGAGTTCTAATGTGCGCGCTCCACTGCAATTTTAAATCGATAGTAATCCCTAAGAATACAGTTTCCGTTATAACTTCAAGATTTTTGCCGTCAAGATTTAAGTTTAGGCCACGTTGTGGTACATTTGGTAAAGAGAACTTTAGACATTTTGTTTTTTTCGCATTCAGTAAAAGATTGTTAGCTGCGAACCATTTTGAGAGAATAATTAGACTTTCTTTGTCATGTAAGATATCCGTATCTTGCCTATCTATTTTAAATATTAGCGAAGTATCATCAGCAAATAGAATAATATCCGATAATTTGGTCATCATAAAAGGGAGATCATTAATGTAAACAAGAAAAAGGAAAGGGCTGAGAATTTGACCTTGGGGCACGCCCATCTTGACTAGAGACCCGGAGGACGTCGCCCCATTACCATTTACTTTTTGCTGTCTGTTTGATAAATAGGAAAGCACCATATCAGCAGATTTACCACGAATTCCGTAGTGGTGCAATTTACAGATCAGTGTGTTGTGATCGACGCAGTCGAAAGCTTTTGAGAGATCACAAAAAATGCCGATGGCATTCTGGGATTTCTCCCAAGATTCAAAGATGTGGCTGATGAGTTTTGTTCCAGCGTCTGTTATCGATCTACCTTCGTAAAACCAAACTGTTGACTATGCAGGATTCAATTTTAATTGAAGTGAGACAAAATCTGTTCTAACATGATTTTTTCATAGATTTTATTCAATGCTGGAAGCACGGATATTTTTATATAATTAGAGGGATCACTCTAACAGCCTGATTTGAAAATTGGTAGTACTTTACTGTGTTTCATTAAGTCAGGAAAAGTGCCGCTGTCCAAACATTGATTGAATATGCCTGATAGGACAGGAGCAATTGAGTCAATAATATCTCCAAGAACCCTAACCTAAAATACTGATGACTTGTGGGGTATACACCCCACAAGTCATCAGTATTTTTTATATTGAGACTTTTGAACGTGTTTTTAATTGTATCAATACATATTGGTTTAAATTTAAAGGTAGGTATGTCTTTAGTAAAGTTTTCTGTAAGAAGAGCTTCAGCTAAAATAGATGAGGAGGGAAGAGACTTCGTAACCTCTAACGGAATGTTGGTAAAGTAATTTTCTAATGTCTCAGCGACTTCTTGCCTATCAGAAATGGTTTGATTAGTTATTTTCAAAGACAACTCATTCTGATCGCGTTGATGTGTCTTTCCAGATTCTTTATTAAATAATTGCCAAACAGTTTTTATTTTATTATTAGAAACACCAATTTTGTTAATTATTATTTGAGATTTTGCTTGAGTGCAGACTCTTTTGAATATTTTGGAATAGTTTCTAACATAAGTGTGAAAAACTTGATCGGAAGTCAAAGATTTTTCGTAATATAAATTATATAAGCCGAGATATCTGGCTTTTTCTTATGCCCACAGTGGCCCATTCACTAAATTTCGATTTGGAATTGTTGTCTTTAACTGTTTTTATAGGACACGTTTTATTGAATTCTTGGAAAACTGATGAAAACAACGTTCCGATTATATTGGGGTATTTTGAATCAAAACTGGCGCTGCAAAGGTTACAAAAAACATAATTATTAAAAGAATTTAATTTATTTTTAGTAAGTGTTCTTAATAGAATTGATTTAGCTAGGTTAATTTTTTTATCTTACTCAAAAGATACTAGTTGACCACTTGGTTTTATATGATCACTTGGCAGCTAACGCCACTAATTTAAAACGAATCTTTTACTTTACATTAGTGAATATATATCATCTATGCACGAAGCTGAAGTTATTCTTGTTGGTTCAGTAACATTTTTAAAAGTCAAAATCGAATAAAGGATGGCTTCCACGTTTACTTTCGTTGTATATACTAAGATATGGGGTAAGTCCTCCATGAGCAAACCGATCTTATGACCCCGATTCCATTTAAAACAAGTTGACAGAAAAGTCGATCACATTAAAAAACATTGATAATGAGCTTGCTTATCTTGAGTCTCTGAGCTATAAAAATTGATGAAGCCTCCTTTAATGGGAACGATTATTGAAAACTTCAGTTTAATCTGAGACTCTTGCGTTAATTGAAACTTGGTGAAGCAGAAGAGAGATAATTATATGGAATTATGAAAAACCACTGATTTTTTATTTCTTTCGGGTGAAACGGATCGTCTATAAAAGCAAAAGAGTATTTACTTTGTAAGATACGGCCCTTACTGGATATAAAAAAACTGTCGGTGTAACTTATGTTGGTGCGATCATCCGTAGGTTTAGACACATAGGTACTTTGGATACACAATCGCCGAGCTTACTTGAAAACAGGATGGTTGGTATCCTTGAGAACGTTTCTTAAAAAGTGATCTAGTTTTTGTTTCTTTAACTAAACTAAATCTTTAGTGTCGTCTTTTAAAAATAAGTGTTTATTTATATTACAAACATACTTTAATCTCATTTTCAGCCGTAACATGCCAATTATTAATATAACAATTTAAGGCTGAGGTATGTTCAAGATTTACGATTATTTTCTACAAACCGATACAGATATTTTATCATGAGCTTAAAACAAATAAATAAGATCTTGTCGGTATTTAGCAACTGAAAGTAATAAAATCAGAAGTATCCCTCACAATTTATTAAGTTGAAAAGCCTCCCTTGGATTTTGTTGATTTTCCTGAGATAGCTCTTGTTGAGAAACTTTTTCTATTATTCAAACAGAAAATGATGTTAAGCCGAACGTTTGTGGTCATTTAGACAAAACTGCCCTCTTTAGTTTTAGATCCAGAATAACTTTATTAAGGATCCAAGGCTTGGAAACCAGAACATCTTATTTCAGTTAGTTCGTCAATTCGTCACTTTTACGACTTGCAAGGATATTATTCAGGTTTGATGTAATACTATTATAATAAGATCGTCTGTTCCTATGAAGTTATTTTAAATTTAAATCACTTTCTTGATTCAAATTACGCCTTTGAAATTGGTAACAAATGAAAACCTTGAAGTGAGTGGCTCTATATAAAGCTGTGGGTGAACATTGACTACGTTTTTCTATAAAAATATGACATAATGAACCATCAATTTTCTTTACAGGTGCGGCAGCAGTTCTTATAATGTCCTTGATTAATGTTCAGAGAGAGTAGTGAATTGTTCAACGAAAGCGCACTCGTGCTAGGAATAAAAGAATTTGCAATCTATTGAATATAATATTCTGGGAACTAGTCGCTTGCCGGAAATTCGCTGCTTTGTCATGATACGAGTACTACTGCTTTTGGTAATTATTTCATAGAACTTTTCTCTACATAGGTACCTTCTCACAATTATGTTAGTCTTTATGCAAGTAAATGACATACTTAGTCCAAACAAAGCGTTTAAAGAAATAAATATTTTATAAGTGACTCGTACAGGAGACACAGAATTAAAACAACCACAAAAATATGCCACAAACAAAACAGGGGCAGGATTTTTTTTTGCTATCGGCCTGTCTTTAGCTATATAGGCCCTAAGCCCAAGCCCTTAAAAACATTTATAAATATTTTTTGACAATTTGTATGGCTTCGGGTCAACAAAATGCTTATACTGTCAAAATTCGGAGACTGGAGCTCCAACCGTTTGTCTGTAAAACCTGTGTGACAGATGATGGACACACGGACAGATAGACGCAATAGGGCTCCGTTTGGACTCTTCGGGTACGGAACCCTTAAAAGGAAACCCATGCGAGTTGAAAAAGGCATCCATCTGAGCACATGCTAGGATATTTTATAAAAGCCACGCTGTTGTTCTTATAGGGCCCACTGTTGATGCCACGGTCACGGTCACTGTTGATTCACGGAATATAGATTCACCCCTTGTTTTAGTTGAACGCAGATTGACGCGAGACACACTGGCTTTTTAATTGTGTCTCGAATACAAGGGGTTAAATACAACTATTATTACAGTAAGCTGTCAATCCACAATTGTTAACTTCTAAGCTATTGCTCGAATACGAATAGGGGCTCCTTGATATATAAACAAAGAAATGCTTATGAATTTACCAAAACCATGGTTACTATTCTACTCCAAAATAATTGAAGGGAAACAAAGGAAAATACAGTAATCTAATAAAACTCTGTTATATTAACCCAACTTCCTTGTCCACTGAGAATTTCTAAGTATTTTAATTAAGCTCCATCCCAGGACCAATATTTTGTTTGGCCACACCATCAACATTAAATATTGTTGGGATAATACATAACTTTGTACCGCGAAAGTGGCTAAAGACGTCAATTATTAAACACTGTTTATTTATGCCCCAAACAATTCCGAATGGTGTAAATTTTCACATAATTATTTAGTAAGTCCATACAAAGTTATAAAGACAAATATTTTCAGGAAATCCGATAATGTTTCATTGTTTCAAACAAAATTTAGTAATATTAGGTTTAGGAATAAACTTTTGGTAAATTTTACTACTTTTCGGCTGACGTTTTCCGGTTCATGGTTTTGTTGACAACTTTTCGTCATGGGTGTCATTTTCATGGTTTTCGGGCTCAGTAATTTCGAATATAGGCCCAAAACCAAAACCCGCCGCCAAATTTTACAAGTTTCGTCATGGGTCTAAATAACTTGGTTTTTGGGTCACTGATAACGAATATGGGGTCAAAACTAAAATCGAAAACGGCACTGATTAAAATTTGACATATTTTCGTCATGGATATAATTTTCATAGTTTTTGGGGTCACTAATTTCGAATATGGAGTTAAACTCAAAATTATCAATTAATCCGTCTTTTCTACCTTTATAGGTGGATATTATTTTTCAAATTTAAGTTTTTGAAAGTAATACCCCGAATTGTGAGGAGTGTGGCACACTAGAAGATGTTATACACCTATTGACGGATTGTGTCAGATTTCAGTCTGCGAGAGAGATTTTACTAAGAGAGCTCGAGACAAATGTGTACGATGTTGGTATGTTTCATCATATTTTGTCGACCCCTAACTCTGGTGGTGCAAATAGGGTAATTATGTTTGTGTTGTTACGTTTTACGTTATAAGGTCCGAAAAGACTGACATATACATATGTAAAAAGGTACCAAACTAAAAATAAAGAAAAAAAAAAGGTTTTTGAAATCGTATCTCTGTATAAAAAGTTATGTGTAATCATACATAAACGTATACCTGTCGAATTGTGAGCCTCCTCCTATTTTTTTTCGTTTGTTAAAAATATTGTTATTCAGGTACTTTAGTTTGTACTAGAAGGCAATCCTAACGCAGTTGGGAGAAGGTCTGATGATTATGATAATCTAAGTGTGATTAGAATCAACATGATTTCATAATATATAGCAAAACATTATTTTCAATATACTGCAAGCAGGAATACTCTATTATCGCGATAAACGTTATCACTGAGCCTACTTCCAGTATTTGTTTCAATATTATTATTTTCATTCGCGACGTGTTTGTCTGTAGCTCGTATCGTCCTTTGTTTTTAGTATGTGCTGTTATAGCGGCAACAGAAATACATCATCTGTGAAAATTTCAACGGACTAGCTATCACGGTTCATGAGATACAGCCTGGTGACAGACGGACCGACAGACAGACAGATGGACCGCGGAGTCTTAGTAATAGGGTCCTGTTTTTACAGAACCCTAAAAAAATACACTGTTCAGAACGTGTTGTACTGTGAAAACCTTTGTAAGTACAATTGTTCTGTGAAAAAGTTGTAAGTACAAATTATTATATCATTGACTGTCGCTTACAAGTAACGAAGACTACTCAAATTGTTAGTATAAGTTTAAGTATCTAGGTGTTACTCACAACTGTTTTAATGACTTCAAGTTGAACAACATTTCAGGCCATATTCCCACACTTCAAATACAGACAAGAACTTTGTTACTTATAAATTAACTTTCTTATAAAAACAGAGCGCTTTGCTTCAATTTTTTTTTTTGACGAATTTGTGGGACTTCTATAAGTCTACCCTTGTTTGTTGCCCACTTGGCTGAGATATGACAGGACACTTTGCTAAAAAGCCTATTAATTTCACTATATCAAGTTATTCGATCGGAACTGTTAAAGTAAATATCGCTTGACGTGAAAGAAAGGGTTGAGAAGAAAAGTCGAAATATTCTTAAAGGATTAATTTATAGCGCGGTGAAAACAAATCTTAAAAAATATTTGCACTAATTAAACGCCGAGAAGTAGTTAAAAAAATGATGTTATTTATTTACGTACGAGAAGAAGTTGTTGATACAGTAGTGTTAAAAGTGCAGTCGTAATTTTCTTTGTAGAAGAAGTTCAACAATTCACAACTGATTTAATCTACAGCATAGTACTAATTTGGTCTTCAACGAAGTAATTATTCTATTCTGTTAAACCAGCAGTAGACCATTCACTTTCTTTGATACAAAGATAATTTAATCAAAAGTTTAACTGATAGAGAATGCCTTGCTGCATTAAGTCCACCTGTGATAACCATTGTACATGAACTATAAATAAAAATTTTGATCTTGTTAAAAGGAACTCATCATGACTCATTTGCACATTTATTTGGAGTTGCCGCAACATGTAAATATCGTCCATTCCATATTCTATATTACACCATCTCAATAGCCAACACCAATAATATATACACCACAATATCATCTTTTACGCAGATTGCTTTTTTGATTTTGATATGATGTAACATCACGCAAATATAATTATATATATATATTCCATATGCATTCTCGAAGCTCTCAAGTCTGAATCAGCCCCGAAAACAAGTCGACCCTTTAGTTAACATGAGAAAAATGCTAATTTTATTTGGAGCGCCTTAATTTGTAGTGGTTTCGGTAACACTGAACACATTTACAGAACAACGGGTCCTCGTTTACACTGAGGTAGTAATTAAAAACTTTTAAATGAGTTGGCTGCCCATGAGCTTAAAAATTGAAGTATTTTAATTTAAAGACCGCATTTGCAGTTTTTTAAAAGTCGTCGCTATCATTACGTGTTGCTGTAATGTTTATTTTATAGAAATTATACGAGCAAACTGCAGAGCTTTTATAGTTTTAGGTCCTTACCTATGAAATTGGCGTTTTGTTGTACTGGCCACTTAGATCTCAAATATCTCCTCTTTGGTTTGGAATTCCAATTTTAAATGTATACAGCTATTTACTCATGCTTTTGTGTTTGAAAACCCATTTTTTTTTTTTCCTCTTTTGATTTTTCTTTGTGCCAGTCAGTTTACAAAATGGAAATCTTGAAATATCGCGGTATTGACGAGTACGAGTTCCACCGTGGCAGTACTGCAGAAACGGTGGATTAATGATGTGTGTGGCGACGGTGTCGCAAAAGAAAACACAGTGCGTTTTTGGTTCTAACGTTTTCGTTCTGGAAATTTCGACCTGCAAAACAAGTCCCGTGGACGGCCGGAGACAAAAGTTGATAATGAAGAATTGAAGGCTATTATGGAAGCGGATCCATCGCAAACTATCCGTCCAAGTAACAGTCCGAGTTAGCTGCAGGCTGCGGTGTAAGTGATAAAACTGTTTTAATCCACTTGAAGCAAATTGGGAAGGTGAAAAGGCTTGAAAGGTGCGCACCTCATGAATTGAGTTCATCAAACCGACAAACGCGCGTCGACTACTGCGTTACATTACTCAACCGGCACCATAATGAAGGGATTTTAAATCGAATCATTAACTGTGATGAAAAGAGGATCCTGTACAATAATCGGAAATGCTCATCGCTATGGCTGAACCCTGGCGAACCAGCCAAATCCTGACCCAAGTGAAAATTCTCAAACAAAACTCAAAACAAATTGAGAAACCGGCCTACTTGTGAGCTTTTGGTAAACTAGCGTCCAACAAACGCTCACAAGTAGGCCGGTGTCGTTCACTACAGCTTTCTTTAATCTGACCAGAAGATTACGGCGGATGTCTATTGTCAGCAACTGCAAACCATGATGGAAAAGCTAGCTGCTAAACAGCCAAGGCTGGTCAATCTCTCTAGGCGACTGCTGCTTCATAACAACGCAGACCACACACAGACCACTTCATAGACCACACACTGCACAACAGACGGCTACCAAATTAGAGGAGCTTCAATTGGAATGTCTTAGACATCTCTTCGGACCTTGCTCCAACAGATTACCATTTTTTTTCGAAATTTGGATAACTCCGATGGGTCAGTCCAAAGCGCCGTCAAAGATTTTATTGATTCCCGTCCGAATGGTTTTTTTAGTTAAGGTGTCAATGGCCTACCTATGAGATGGCAAAAGTGCATAGATAGCAATGGTACATACTTCGATTAAATAAAAATAATATATAAAAAAAAAACGACTATATGTTCCTCCCTTACAAAACGCCTATTGCATATGTAATGACCTACTGATAATGACTAGTGCATACAGAGATAATCGCCGGTTGGTGTTACATTTCATCCTACATGTCTAACAATGCCTCTGCGAGTTGGTTTCGAACCCTGGAACGCCTTTCAAAGGTTCGGGCCCCTAAGGTCCCGAGAATCTCAAAGATAATAATACTAAAATTATAAAAATCTTTATTTATACATAAAACCTTCAATAATGCTTAAATACTAGGTCGCATGAATTTCAGTGAATAAAGGTCATACATATAGAGTAAACTCTGACTTCCAAACTAGGCGATCCTGTTTCGCGAGTCAGAGTCTTTCACTTGCGTCTAAACTTTTTAATTTACAAGGATGAAATTACAGAATGTTTCTACTACAAATATTTATCTCATGTGCGTTCTTCTGAATTAGTTTAGTGGAAAAACAGAAACTCGCAAGGCATGGAATTCCTCGTGTATTTACGAGTAATTAAGTAGCATGAATTGCTTAGTAGATTTTCTTTGTTTAGGTCTATTTTTATTTATAATAAATTGTGGCTTTACCAGTTAACTTCAAGGAAGGGGAAGAAAAACAAACAAGTTACACTAATACAAATTCACAGAAATAGATTTCATTGTTTCTAACACAAAGGCAAAAAGATCAAAATAGCACCCTTTTACCTTTCTTATCTCGAGTAGTAGTAATTCTTATTTTACCTTCTCAAAATTGTATAGGCTTGACAGGCAACCTAAGCAATTCTTTATTCCAATGTTATACTAAAATAAAACGACTGTCCTTAATACACTCGCCGAGATTTTTACAGGCCCCTGTGACTGCTATTCAAACATTGAGTGCCTTTCTTTTGAATAAAAATACTTATTCTTCCGTGAGTTATATAGATATATTATGTCAATCTTCCTACAGGTAAGTCAGGTCTGTGTTAAATTTGAAAAGAATGAGCAGCTTATATTGGGATTAATCAAATGTAACACAATACGTATGACATCAACAAGTAAATGCTCGTTCACCCAGAGGTCCGTTTTACAAGTCCGCTTTATCGTATACGTTTTTATTCGGCGCTGACGTATGTAGTTGGGCGATATTTCATCTAGAATCCAATAAAAAATAAGATTAAAAAACACAACTTTATTCTTCTTCTTCTTCATCGTGTCGATGATTCCATTTTCAGATTTTAAATTAGATGTTGTGCTTCGACCAGAACTCAGCCACGTCGACAGCCCTAGCGTTGGCCTCGCACAGGTCCTTCATGGTGCAGGTGTTTGTGCACAGAGAGCAGGACAACAGATGGGGCATCGTTTGTGGTGTGGTTCCACAGTCACATTGTGGCTGATCGGAGTACCCCCATCTGACCAGGTTGTACCTACAGCGGCCCACTTGGCTTCGCAGCCTATTTAGGGATTTCCATAACTTTATTAATAGTTCAGCTCAAGTTTAGTCGCGACTCTTTTGTGATCATACAAAAAATCATGGTGCAATATGACGCAATAGTTTTGAAAATTCCTGTGTCATACTAATAATATTAAAATGTGGGTTATTTGAGAGATATCTAATTTATTATGAACAAAGATTATGGCGTAACTGGCCACTTACCTAGTTTAACGAGTAAAAAATAACTCATTTGCCATTGAATCGAAATCGGTTAATAACTGCATGAAAACCTAATTTCACGTCAACACACTATCTGAAAACTATTGACCAAATTCAAAACTTTAAGAAATTGGATAAATTTAAGCACAAACCTGATGTTATAACGATTGAATCATTCCAGTCGGTCGAGCTGTCTTCGATAATATAATTAACAAAACAACATAAATACAACACAACTTATAAACAAAAACATAAATTAAAATATAAATAATTATATTTCGTGATGAAAAGAGAACCTCCTCCTTTTTTGAAAGTAGTTAAAAAGCAGTTCAAAGTATTGAATTATAACATAAAATTTTTAGAAAACAGTGCAAAAGTTTAATTTATTTTTTCACTCCAAAAGCTGTGATTTTCGCTGCAACTAAGTAAATTTGTATTTTTGCTGTTTTATTTAGGAAAACACTGGTCATGCAATTTTTTACGAATTTGTAAAATATATAATTACTTTTATATTTATTATAAAATGGTTTTTGTATATCTTGTTATGTCAATTAGTTGTAATTTTCCTAAGATTCAAAATTATTTTTAGGTAATTCACGAATAAAGAGAAATTCCATTTTATTAACCGACTGCCCAAAAAGGAGTAGGTTTTCAAATCAGATGTTTAAATTTTTTAGGGTTCCGTACCCAAAGGGTAAAAACGGGACCCTATTACTGAGACTCCGCGCTCCGTCTGTCTGTCTGTCTGTCACCAGGCTGTAACTTATGAACCGTGATAGCTAGACAGTTTAAATTTTCACAGATGATGTATTTCTGTTGCCGCTATGACAAAAATACTAAAAACAGAATAAAATAAATATTTGAGTGGGGCCCAATTATACAACAAACGTGATTTTGTTGTCGTTTTTTGCGGTTATGGTACGGAACCCTTCGTGCGCGAGTCCGACTCGCCTGGCCGGTTTTTTTAATAATGTTCGGCATTACTCCGTCATATGTAAATGGATTTATAATTTTATTATGTTCGAACGAAGTTTGTTGCGAAATGGTCCCATTTAAATTTGGTAATGATATGGTAAAGAACCCCGAATCTGATGAAGATATACAACAGAACTCTTCAATAAATGACGGCAAATCACTCGGGATAGCTGCAATAGCTTGTCTGTTTGTTGTTTACACCATTTCATAACAAACCATCACGCCAGTTTGCTCTAAACGGTACGTAGATGTGTTCACCCTGGTACACTCTCATTTCACCGGTTACGTTCAAGTTACATGTTATTTGGGTAATCTATTCTGGCATCACTGTGGGCATTATAGGTACCTTACTATTAGAACTTGTACATGATGTACCACTAAAAAGTAAAAAAAATATTACAAGAAAAACCTTTTTAACAAAAAATACAACCGACTTCCAAATAAAAACACTACAAAGTGAAAAATAACTTCAATAATACATCATGGACCAATTCTCCAAAGTGAAGCCAGTATAGATTAACCCAGAAACATGCAACTTACACAAAGAAGGTGACATTAGAGTATACCAGGGTGAACCGTACCCCTTTAGAGCGTGCTGCGCTCTAAAGGAGTACGCAGGTGTGAACAGTGTGATGTTATGAAATGATGTAAACAATAAACATACATCCGATTGCAGCTATCCCGAGTGATTTGCCGTCATTTATTGAAGAGTTTTGATGTATATCGCCGAAGTTCTTCATCAGATCTTGATGAAATTTAAATGGGTTCACATGACAAGCACCAGCTTTAAAATAAAAGAAGATTCATTAAAATCAGTTCACACAGTAAAAAGTTCTGAGGTAACACACATTAAAAAAAAATACAGTCGAATTGATAACCTCCTCCTTTTTGCGAAGTCGGTTAAAAACAAAACACAACCATCTTCCAAAAACAAAACACTACAAAGTGAAAAATAACTTATTTTTCGAAAGTCGGTGTTCCTGTTTTCGTTTCTTCATTTTTTGACACCACCTTGAACAAACTTGACCTCGCTAATTCGGACAGGTAAAAACAAGGCTCTTTGCGGATTAACGAGGCGTCCGGATTATAATAATTTTGAAAAATTTTAATGGTGAAAAATACATGTCCAACCTTGGGTTCTTTAATTAATAATAAAAAAGTACAAATAAAACAAGCAAGACAGAAATCCCTCTATAAACCGTTTTTTATTCGTTTTGGTCTTGATTTCTTAATTGAGATCTGAATTTGAAATTTAAAAGATATGACAGAACGAGGAAAAACGGGCGTCAGCTTTTTTTCAGTTGGATTCGGGCGGTGAACGCCAAAAGTCGGTTGACTACTTAATACTACGAAGTGTATCATTTTATTTGAAACTCCTCTCTAAACTGTAATATTCAGCTTGTGAAAGAGTGATATAAATCTCTAAAAACTATAAATAAATAGTTTTGGTCTTATAATTGGTTTTTCTCTACGACTATCGCTTCATACAGACGTTCCCTATATAAACAGTCCGAACAATGTTTGTCTGTATAGCTCAATTTGTTTTGTTTTTGTAGTGTTCTAGATTTAGGTTTACTGGACACAATTTTTCGCAGTCTCTAATATTCATTGTGTCAATGTCATGCAGACCTGTTATTTGTATGGTTGCTGAAATGCCGATTTTAAATGTTATTTTGTTTGAATTGTAAGTGACTGTGCTGTTGGTATGCTTATTATAAAAAAATAAATAAATAAAAATAAATAAATAAATAAAAATAAATAAATAAATAAAAATTAATAAATAGATAAATAAATAAATAAATAAATGTACTTTTACTGCCTATAATAATCGATGTGCCAGATTGGTACGTGTTGCAAGAGCTGCATCAATCAAATATTCAGAGACGCGCGCGGTCACAGCGCGCCCATCAGCAGCACGCGCAGATACTGAAAACCTATTTGTCTGCCTGAGACGTCACAGCCCAGCACATACTCTTACCTTGCTGCTTGCCTTCCTATTCTGCTTGACAACTGGCTTATCTGGCCACCTGCCCATTTTGCCTGCTTGTCCGTCGTGGTGCCTGATCACCACCTACCTACCTCGAACATTCCACGAAGAAGATTTTCTTGAACAGTTCCTGACCGTTGGTTGCCTGCTTAGCTGTCGTCCACAAGCAAGCAACGTCGTGTGAAGCCAGCCCTTAGTATTTTAATACTCAATATCCATTTACTAAGTTATTTTTTTTAATAACTCTTTTGTTTTAATAACGTGGCTTACGTTGAGCTCGTCTGAGCTTAACGTAACGCTACTCTTACAACATGTCTTTGATTAGGATTATTTTTATCGTGTAATTATGTTCACTTGGGATAACTTCACGTAAACAAAACAGTTGGTGGATGCTCGTGTTATCATAAGTAGGTATTTGACAGTGATTTGTTTCCTGTCATATCATTAATATCAGGTAACCCAAATGGTAACTCCATTTATGTTGATTTTAGTACCTATTCAAAGAAAAGGGAAGGGGGAACTTAGTAGATGCTTTTGATTCAAAGGATTAAACCGCTTTTTGTCACCACATTTTAGGTCTAAAACTCGCAATTTACAAGACTGAAAACTTGTAAATCAAGCTTCAAAGGAAGCGGGCATTTCAAAGTCTTCAATTGAGATACTAAATGCCACAATCAGTAAACTCTGAAAGGTGGTTTCAATTCATACAAATTAGAAGCCATAAAACAAGTCATCAACATAAGTCAGGACTATTGACGATCAGGTAGCTACGTGACTAAAGGCAATTTGTTGATAGGTACACTTAATACGAATTTTATTGCCTTTCGATACTTAGCTCATGGCAAAACTTTAGCGAAAGTGATTCCCTAAAAACGTGTTCCCGGACATCTGGCTGTCCCGGTCGCGCGGTCGTCACCCAGAGAATTCGTGTGATACTAAGAAATAACTTTAATTTGTTTTCGTTTGTAAATCAAGTTTTGAAAGGTAGCAGCGCTTTTATGCTTTCATAGGGTCTTGTTTTGAATAAGCTCGGAACGACTCTACCACAACCGATGAATATTTTAAAACCAGCAAAAGTTTTACTGAATTTACAAGCATTAAACAACTTTTTAGTTTTAGACCGATCTTGGACATTGTTTTGCTTTGTGTGCCAATACATAAATGAATTTCAGCTGCTTACCATCCGGTACAGGTCGTAAAAGTCGGTAAAGGAAAGGGTAACAGTTGTGCTAATAGATACTACGATTGGCATTGTGCCATTAGGTACACACTGCAATTTTACTAACTTCTAAATAAAATTCATAAAGTACGGGAAATACTTTAGGAATAATAAGGAGTGAATCAGAAATAAGTGAACCTTTATTTACTATTCATTTATAAATTGTTAAATACAATTTATGTGGCTTCAACACGTCAATATTAATATCCGATTATCTCTTGGCCTTCCTCTAGTATTTCAGATCTCTGTGTGTTTTTAATAAAAACTGGCGGTATTTTTCATTTACGAGAATTTGGTTTCTGAACAAATAGGGGATGTTTCTGGGTATACCCCAACTACCGTAAAATATGACGCACGATAAATAAAGTGTGTATCTCATTGCAGTAGACGGGAAATATTTTTTATGACAGTTTCTTTGTGTTTAAAAACATATTTCATATAGAGGCGGTTGTCATCGTGGTGTATAGCGAAATGTATGGTGTAAAAATACGAGATTTCATTCACGTAATCAAATTCAATGCGTAGGGAAATATTATGATGAGTTGAAAGGTTCCTTTTGAAAGATTTGTTTTATAAAATATATAATGTGTAGCCTCTCTAGACCCTGCTGGCATTTGTAGAGCTTTAATAGTCGTTACGGGTAGGTAGTCAGACACCAAGGAATAGGGACGGTTCCTGGGTAGAAAATGATAATTCTGTTTAGTCCGGCAGTGAGATTATCAAATAATATTGTACCCGTATTTTTTGCATGATCCAATAAATAAAAATTGACAAAGACAAAGCGCATCAAAGATCAGGAGTGGGGGTTTGTGACGTCATTTTGTCAGTATAAAGTGTAGCACACCGTGACGTCACACGAAATTTCAACGCACTGTATCGTCGTAATGTTTTGTTAAGGTGGCATAAAAAAATACGTGTCCAATATTTTAGGTTAACTAACTGACGGACAATATTTTTTTGTCAACCTCCCTATTGACACCAGTCTTGCCAAGGGGTTACCAAATTAATTTGTTATTCACTTATTGGGCTGTGGAGGTCAGATAGGCAGTCGCTCCATGTAAAATACCAGTATTCATCTGTATCGGTTAGATTATATGATGAAACCGACAAAGTTGGAGACAGGCTATGTTATAACGTATCTTCTAAAATTGTATTTTCAGGTGTTCCGTTGTAAATCAGTAAAAAATAAAGCTAACCATGAAAATTGAAAATATATTCCCACCAAGGTGAGCGATCCGACGCTCTAGTTGGCATCAAAAATCTTTTATTTGCTCTTTTCAAAACACAGTATATGTTAACAACTTGCGCTAAAAAAGTTTTATAGTTACCCACGATAACGGATAAGCTTTTCAAAGCAGCTTTACATTCTACCTTAACCAAGTAAGATGCTATCTCATAAAACCAGAAACTCTATAGAGGAATGCTGGCTAATGAGGCTATAATAAGTAAGATGAATACAACCTTATCCTTTAGGGTTCCTTTTCTACCAAAGAACTGCGAGATAGCGTAGCGGCAAACTTGAGAAATGTCTACCAATGGGGTTATTTTATTTTCTCGGTTTAGCTTCTTCTTCTTCTTTAGGGATTTAATTCCCACACTTAGCCCGTAGTGAGGGGCGCCATATTGGCCGTCATTCCAGGCAGGGTTAGCAAAACTTTGATGGAAAATGACTAGCAGACCTAGGAATATTTTTAACATACAAAAGGATGTGAGCAAAAGGCGGTCGAGGGATGTGTGCGAGCGATAAACGATATACAGTTGAAAAGAGCCCATTACGTGTCTTCGCGCCGCCTCGCTACCTCGCACACCTTTGGTAGAAAAGAAGCCTTATCCTTTAAATCTTTGCCGAGATAAAAGCGGAGAAAACTTTATTATATATCTAGAATGGAGTCATAATAAATTTACATGGCATATCTACTTATACTCTATTCGCAGGAGCAAAAAATTAAAGGTAAACAAACAAACATCAAACGGTTTTAAACCGACCAATTTTAAAAATACAACCTTACAACGCAAAATTGTTGGTTACTTTTGTAGCACTCTTGAATTTCTTATCATGATAGTTCCGAACTATAAACTTTCAAGATGCTTCGGTTAATAATACCATTTTTTTTTGTTTTAAAAATATTGATATTGTTGTGAAATGTATTTCACAATGTATTGTTGTGAACTGTAGTTAAGAAAATAATTATTTAGTTGTTTGACATATTTGTACATCTGTGTATTTGGTTGTTGTATGATATAAACATCTTCTCATGATGTTTTGTTTTAGATTTTAGTGTCAGTAAAGATGATGAAGATTATAGATGTTGTTCGTTTAACTTTCTAGATCAGAAAAATAACATTACCTTTATATTTTTCATCGGCAGAAGTGTCAGCGCCATAAAATAATTAAAAGTAATTCGGTTCTCAGTTAACAGGTCACGACACATTTTGTATATTACAGTATTTGTTAGGTTATACTGTTTATTCCTAATCTGTAGTGGACAGCTTGGTAAGCCAATACTTAATACCGAAACACTGTCGCCCCGAGATTTAACTTTCTGTCTAATCAAATACAATGTGCTCTAAAAAACACAATTCCCTTTTGTCACTTACAAGAAAAGAAAAAGAAAAGTCCTTACGGAGTAATAGAGCCTCATAAATCACTAACTTTAACATTGTACAGTGTTATTAACATAAAGAGCTATTGAAATGACTTTGTTTCACAAAGAATATAAGTTCATTGTGTTGTGAATGCAAAAGTAAGTTTCCTTATTCCGCTTTTACCTATATCCTGCGGCAAAACGACCTTTCAGCAAGTACTTATGACGTAAAAGAGTCGCCCCTGGCTAAACTGAGACAAGAATTTATTATGTATGTGCAAAATTCAAGAACTACGAAACAGGAAACTCTCCCCACTGTGAAGAAAATAAGGAGCTTTACAAGGAACTAATATGTATTGCTACAATGGACTTCGTTGTTCCTGAGGCTCTGCTATTCAATGCAATAGTTTAATGTGAGGGTTAATTTTATTTACATAAAAGTTATTACTTAGAAACATTAATTTAAATCGTAATTACTTCTTTAATAACCAACTAGGTACAAAACCTTTTTTAGGAGATTTCACACCTGATTCATTTTCAATAGCCTAGGGGTAAGGTAAGGCGACGGGGGTCAAATCCCATTTAAATCAACCACATGGGGCGATAAAATGGCCAGGGGAAATAATTTGCACGTAGCCTTAGCTCGGCTAGCTAGGAGCTTCCATCTTTGGACACATAGGTCGGTTCGTTAAATTGGCAACAAATTGTTTTGCGACGTATGTTGTCGCCATCCTGTCTGCACGTCTGCCCGCTTGGACCTTCCTTTCGTATCTGTCACTCTGATAACCTTTTGATCAAGTTTGTAACAAGTCAGTGACAACGGACAGAGGTTTGTCACTTGTCACAAACTTGACGATACTGTGTTTGGTAGAGAAATCTGGTTATATGTTATTGCTGTTACTAGGTATAACGAAGAAAACTGTCTATTAATAGGGAAATATTAAAGCTTCCGAACAACTTATTAACTGCCAACGATCTGTGGTTGACTGTATTACTAACTAAGATGTGTAAAAATGAATTACCGAAAAAAATACTAAACTTTTGAAAAAAAAACAATTAGTAGCTAGGTAGTGTGGGGTGAAACTGTCACCTCCTTTTGTGAAGCAGTAATGCTCGCGAAGGAGGAGGAAGAACGCGTGAGAGAGACGCAACGGAGACGCCCTCACGCCCCAAGCCACCGCAGGAGACGCCATGGGCGTCGGGAGTCTCAAACCGATTCCCGGCCACCGTAGGCGCGGCATTGCGGACGGCGAGTAATGGGTAGCTCTCCGTCCGATAAGGACCAGGCCCGAGTCGACGGCACATAGTGTTCCACGCGCGCCTCAAAGAGATGTCAGCAATAACTGACGGGGTCCGCTAGGGCCGATGCCTGTCTGGGTCGCGGATAACGGACCATAGGCACTTTTGTATGAACACTGGGCCCACTTTTCAAAATTGTGCAATAGTGATGAAACCTATGACATATGAAAGCTCTTGGCGCGTACTTTATTTCATTCAATGGCAGCTAAGTTGAAATCGGCTCGGTCTTGGGCCCGGCTCTGTGGGACATCGGGCACGATTGGGTGCTGAGGGGCGACTCCAACTCTGGCGTAGACCTGACGTGTTACGCGAATGATACGCTGGTCACCGCCTGGGAGAGTTCATACAAAGAGTCAGCGTTGCTGGCGACGGCTGCGGTCTCACAGGTGGTGAGCTGCATACGGCGGATGGAGGTGGGTGGCCCTCAACAAGTCGGAGGCCATGGTTTTTCATGGCCCCTGGCGGGTGCCGTCACTCGATGCCCACATGTCACACGATGCCCGTCGGGAGGGCTCGAATCGCAGTTGAGTCAACCATGAATTACCTGGGATTGAAGCTCGACAGCTGGTAGGATTTCGGCTCCCACTTCTGGCGGCTGGCGCCCAAGTTGTTGGGCGCGGCTGATGCACTCTAAACACTGCTTCCAAATCTGGGAGGCCCAAGCGCCACCTGTAAGCGGCTCTACGAGGGGATCGTTCGATCGATGGCCCTGTATGGGGCCCCGATCTGGGCACAACCTGATGGCCGGCAGCATCGCTGTTCCACGAAAGCCGCTGAGAGCGATGGCCGTCAGAGTCATCAGGAAGTATAGCACGATCTCTTGTGAGGCGGCTTATGTACTGGCTGGATCCCCACCCTTGAACCTGGAGGCAAATGTACTCGCGTCACTGTATCAGTGGCACGAGGAAGGGCAGGCGCGTTGCAAAGTGCTGAAGCAGCGACATATGGAGTTGCGTCGGTCTCAGCTCCACCACGAGGTCCTGGTGGTGGAATGGCGGAATGGCGGGACAAGCTTTCACGCCCTACCACCATTTCGCACCATCGAAACGGTCCGTGCAGTGCTTGAGCGCTGCCTCCACCAGCCAGCGCGCTGGCTTGGAAGGAGGCACAGCTCACTGTCGTTTCGAGTGACGCAGGTGCTCTCAGGGCATGGTTGCTTCGGCAAGTACCTGTGTCGCATAAACAGGGAGCTGGACTCCCGGTATCACCACTGCGTCGACTGCCGGGTGAACACGGCGCGGCACACACTGGCAGAATGTCAGTTTCAAAAAAGCGAGGAGTCCTGGGACGCGATGGTGTCATTCTGCGAAACAGTCGTCTCACAGAAGGAGGCTGCGGAAAGGGAGAGGGAGATTTTATCCACTCATCCCACCCGCAGCAGACGCGCCGGACGTCGGCGGAGGGCGGAAACGTCCTCTCACAGCCACCTTAAATGGGTCTCGTAAATGGCCACCAAATGCCTCTTAGGAGTCGCGAGGGACATAAAACACCTCACTTGCAACACGAGGTCGAGCACCGCAGATGCAAAAATTGTACAAGACATCACGCTCCCGTCAACCAGGGCAAGGTAGGTAGGTAGTACCTACCTTGCCTAACCTACCTTTCTTTATATTTTTTTGTTCCGGTACTACCTACCAACCTACTTACCTACTTACCAGGGCACTGTAAGCCTATATATTGATATTTTTATTGTATTTTTAGTCAAATAAGAGCTATTTATAATCTAAGCTACTTACTTACAGCTAACTATAATGTAATATCAAAACAAAACAGATTTTATAAAACGCACGAAAACACCATTTTCGCGCTGGATATGATCTTAGCTGCTATATAATGAAATAAAGTACTGTTCAAGAGCTTTCATACGACATATAATTCATCACTGTTGAACAATGTTGAAATGTGGGCCCAAAATTACGCATGGTCCTTTGAAAGAGAGTTACCGTGGCCCTGACTCAAGCAACTGACGGAACACGGGTGGCTTTTAGTCAGTAAAAGTCTGACACTGGCTTTGGGTGAAGCGGGAGGGCCCCGCTTCACCCAAAGCCAGAGAAGTCATTAGATGATTTAACACCCAAAAAAAAAAACAAGTAGTGTGGGGTAGGTAGTGTAGATAGGTGGGTAGGATAGGGAGTGCAGCCGCGGGGGACAGCTAGTGCTACTATGATTACGGAAAGGTAAGGTAGGACGTTTGCGGATTATAAAGCCAAGCATTCTTTCCGCCTGAGCAACTATTGTATATAGTTATAACATGCTTATTTACATTTCAAAGAAGAACGGTAATACCCAATGCAATGCGAACCACAGTAAGTAGTTAAACAAGCAACCATAGACTCCTGCATTACTTCCCAGCGATGGCGACGTTACAACTGATGAAGTTTCTTTGGCAGATAAATAACATAACTGTGTTGGTATAGCTGCAATTCAACAAGAAGAGAAACAACATTTCCCCCGAACGGCAACACGGTTAAAAACTTATACAAAATAAAACAAGAAAACTATACGCTTGTTTGATTTATTCGGCAAAGATTGAGTTACAACGCTGTCTTCTGCCAAGTGTGACTGGAAAAGTATTGTAACTTGTATTTTATTCTTCCATTTATCAAAATGACCCCGCAATAAATTGGGTGACAGTAATATTGTTATTTTACAGAAGAAACTTGAAGGAAACAGCTTCTGAGCCCTTACGACAAACGAAACATGAAACTTTATAAATACATTATAATGAAATATGGCAAAAAGTTGATCCTTGCCGCGTCGACAGTTCAAACATTTGCATTTTTGCGTCTCTCATTCAGTATTTTCTGCGAGAATAAAATAATCAATGAACGGCAGGAAAGTATCTACCGGAACGGCGATATTGGGTGGTATTTTTCAATAATGAATTACAGTCCGAACGTTTTGAAGTTTCAACATTTGTACACGAGACTGAATCAAAAAGAACCAATCATTGTTAATGTAATACATTTTAACAATTTATTTATCTGCCAGAACATTCGCAAGCGTCTTTGATCTCTAAATTAGTAACATAACAAGGTACTAAAACCACAAAATCACTCCATGTTTCGAGTCAGCACAGGAAAAAGTTAACAACTGACACTAACTTAGCATAATTGAATGAGTAATGAGTTTCCTTAACAACTCTAATAAGAAGACGGCTCCATCTTTTACGAGCGTTGCAGATTCTACAAGATGTCTGACTGTACTAGAGATACACGAAGCAATTATTGCAGTAAAGAGATGAGTAGGTTAGTACCCTTATAACGTTAAGGCATTTTACTACGTGATGGTGCTTAGGTAGTAACTTATGTTTTCATCACACATACCTTAATTACATCACATGTCTAAACATCCTGAAAAGTTTAATGCAAGTATATAGATAAGTTTTGATGATTATTTAAATTGTGATCTGGATCTCCGTGAGACGTTTGTGAGTATGGGAATAAGGTAGATTTAAATTATCTTCATAAACGTTTCTGCTACGATCAACTGTTATATTAAGTATTACAATAAATTTTAAACATAAAGTAAGACAGAGTTAGTTTTCATTTACCAAATGGAATTACTAATTTGACCCCTTTCCTCAAATCACTGTGCCTCAAAATCCTGAGTGGATTCTGGTCTTGCTTCAATTAATTTCTTCCTTTTTTAATAGAAAGTTTTTTCTTTCATTACTTCTACAGTTAGAAATACTGACTTTTTTACGCTTATAATCTATAATTTTTTTGAGACTACTTCTTCTTTGTGCACTGAAAACCTCGTGCTTGCTATAGATTTAATTTTGCAGGAGAACTTCGAGTAGGTAATAATCAAAAATATGATATTAAAAAAAAAAAAAGTGTAAAATTAAAGTAAATAATAACATCTTTTAGCTATCTATTAGTTTTAATAACACATTTCGAGATTTCCCGGCAAATCAAATACAATAAAAAACAATGAACTTGACTTTGTTAGTTACATTAACGAGTGTTTGGTCTGAACTTTTGTGTTGGTGATCTGCACGTCAGTCGTTTGCTAATATGTTTCAAATGAATCAACTGTTTTTTTCAGCAATCGACTTTACAAAACATATAACATAACATCACGAATGAATTCCCCGTAGGGTTTCATTCGTGATGTTATGTTTAATCCCTTGAGTGCCTATAACGTGGATCCGCGCGAGACGTTACGGCACACGACTAGTAAGTGCCATGTAATGGGGCAAAACGTAGACAGAATATTGTACTGTAATGCCTCAACATCAACAGCCTTTTTTATGTTCCCACTGTTTGGACACAGACCTCCTCTCTGTGAGAGGGAATGGGCCTTAATATGCGGATTGGTTGATGTCACATGTCTTCAGTTTTTGGATTTTTGGTTCTAGGACTTGCCGGTTTCCGTACGATGTTTCCCTTCACCGTTGTAAGGTAACATTTCCCTACTCACCAGCCAGCTCAGGGGTAGGTGATCAGGATGAGACAATTTCGCATGAGGGTCGACAGAAGTAAAAGTCTTTCTATTTGGTCAACTAGTTTAATATTCATATCAGCAGCTCTACATCTTCATAATGTATACATATGACACTTACTTGTATATGGGCTATAATATACCCCTTAAAACATAATACCAGATGTATGATATCTCAATCAGCACCGTTCCTCTGTGCAGATGGCATCCATTATCTCACCGGTCAAAATATCATGGGTATTCGGATCCTGTTGTTGCACACTGTAGCTGTCGTTCTTATTGGTAGTTGACCATATTTAATATATATTTATTGTTTAAATTAAATAATCCTAATGAGCCCTGTCAATGGGAAAAATGCAGTATTAGCATCATACAAGCACATGTCTCACAAGCATGAAAATACAATTTAATTCAAACAATACTCACAGCGCCTGCTGGCACATTATATCTTTATATTTAGGGCTTTTTCCCTGTCGCCTCCGAGTCATTTTAACTGTTTTATATTAACTTTTTCTTAACTGGATTTTTCCGTGACCTCCTCAGTAAGAATTAGCAATGGAAAGGAAATGTCACTCTTGTCAGCCATAGACACTGAGCATTTTATTAACCAATAGAAACGTCATGTCCATATTTTCTTTAAGTAATTATATTTACCAGAAATTAATAACCTAGATATGTGGGAAATTGTGTGATTGTTGAATTATATTAATACACACAATATCTATTAGGTTTTATAAAGAATTTTATTAATTCCGCCCCGACCTCAACGCCATCTAGTACCAAAGTACAACTCAATCACCTAGTGACACACCCAGATGAAAGAATGCCTGACACCATATGTCGCCGATAGCCGTTGCGGATATTTATTCGTTACACCGTTTTAGAGCAGTGGTGATGAAACAATTTACACAAAGTAAAGCGCCTGCCTGGGTTCGAACCCACGACCTACGACACGTAAGTCGGGGGCCGTTACCACTGGCCCTAATTGTAAGTATATGTTTCATTATTATCATTTTCATTCGCGACGTGTCTGTCTGTAGGTTTTAGATACATGTCTATACAATACACCGCTAAAAACGTTGTAAGTACAAATAATTATCTCGTTGACTGTCGCTCACAAGTAACGAAGTGTACTCAAATTGCTAGTAAAAGTTAAAGTAACTAGGTGTTACTCACAAGCATACATCTAAACGAAATTGTAGTACTTTTATAAATCTACCCTTGTTTGTTGGCCACTTGTCTATCGGTTTCGTAAGAAGCCGATCAATTTAAACCAGCAGTAGACACTTGACTTTCTTTTACAAAGATAATTTAATCAAAAGGTTGACTGGTAGAGAATGCCTTGCTGCATTAAGTCATTAACCATTGTACATGAAGAGGTTGCAGACGCTCTAATAAAAATGGGGCAGCCAATTTCCAGCAGAAAAAGAGAACGGCCTGCATCTGGTGGTAGCAGCCCAGTAAATATACCTGTTACACCAAAACAACACCGTTTCAGAAATTAAATAAGACCAGCGAGCGAAATCCAGTATGACACTGTCGACCATCTGCCAGAATATGATAAAAATAAAGAAGCAGCAAGATGTAAAAAAAACAGAATGCAAAGGGAAGATCCATGTTTACTGTCTAAAATGTGAAATACATGTATGTTTTACTAGTGATGAAATATTCGAAAGCAATTTCGAATATTGCATCAAAAATAAAAAAATAAACCTAAAGTGTATATCTATGTATACATAATATTGAAAAATAAATAAACCATTACAATAATATTATCTAGTTTTACTTTAAAATAGAAAATTTGTATTAGTATAATGAAATAATTACATACGCATTTATACAACACTATAGACCTGATGTCCATTCAAGTGGACATAAAATTTTCCAAAAATCTAATAATGAAAAATCTTTTTTTTTTTACAAAAATCCCTTAACTATACCTCTACACACAGAAAAATCATAAAATATTTTTGTTGATGCTTTATTTTAATTCAGGTCCGAAGGGGTTAAATAAATAAATAATAATTTTGTTTTTTTTTAAAAGGAACCCATCATCACTCATTTGTACATGTATTTGGAGTTGCCGCAACATATAATATCGTCCATTCCATATTTTATATTAGACAACATCTCAATAGCCAACACCCATGATATATACACCACAATATCGTCTTTTACACAGATTGTTTTATCAATAATTGATTTTAGTATTTCATTCTATGTTACTTGATGCAAATATCTATATATATTTTCTAAATGCATTCTCAAAGCTCTAAAGTCTGAATCAGCCCCTAAAATAGGTCGACTAGGAGAGCTAACGTGAGAAAAATGATCATTAAATTTTTAGCGCCTTAATTTGGTGTGGTTTCGGTAACACGGAAAAAAAAAATGAGTTATCTGCCCATGAGCTTAAAAATTGAAGTATTTTAATGTAAATACCTCATCAGCAGTTTTTTAAAAGCCGTCGCTTACATTACGTGTAGCTGTAATGTTTATTGTATAGTATTAGTCTAATTACTATAAAATGACAAAATTAAAAAAGGCCCTGGACTTTCACTTGCGTCTGAAATGTTTAATTTACAAGGATGAAATTACAGAATGTTTCTACTACATATATTTATTTCCTGTGCATTTTTTTGAATTCGTTTTTGGGAAAACAGAAACGCAAGGCAAGACAATTCCTTGTGTATTTACGAGTAAATAAATAGCATGCATTGTTTATTACATTTTTTTTAGTTTAGGTCTATTTTTATTTATAATAAATGTAACATAACTAAAATAATACGACTTTCCTTAATACACTGGCATTCCGAGTTCTTTACAAGCCCCTGTGACTGTTATTCAAACATTGAGTACCTTTCTTTTGAATAACAATACTTATTCTTCCGTGAGTTAGGTAGATATATTATGTCAATCGTCTTACCGGTAAGTAAGGTCTATGTTATACAGGAAAAGAATGAGCTGGGTAAATTGGGATTCATCAAATGTAACTTAATAGGTCATCAACAAGTAAGTGCTCGTTCACACAGAGCTCCGTTTTACAGGTCCGCTTTATCGTATACGTTTTTATTCGGCGCTGACATATGTAGTTGAGCGTATGAGCGACTTCACATACATGACAGTATTCCTAATCCAGTAAAAATTACGATCATACAAAACATACAGCTGTCCGTTTTACGGGTTCGTTTTATCGTGTACTTTTTTATTCGGCAATGACATAGGTGAAATGCTGATCCGTTTCATCGGATCGAGGCCACGCAGGGGCGTGCAATTACGCCCAGTAGCGACGGATCAAACGGTACTCTAAATGTGGTATGAACATTACCCCCAGTGGCGATGGATCCGTTAAAACGGTACTGTAAATGCGGTGTGAACATCACCTCCAGCAGCGACGGAGCCGTTAATACGATCCTTGAAATACGGATGTTCTGTATGAACGAGCCCTAAGTAGCTTAAGTTTATCAGCATAATCAGTGCCTGCTGCTGGGATACAGCCCTTTCTCATCGAGAAGGAATGAACCGTAATTCATCATGCAGGCGCAGTGAGTATTGGTTGATGTCACAACTTTTATCAACCACTTTTCTCAAAACTGTGAAAGAAAACATCGTGTTTGTTACAACGGAGTTTTCTGTATTCGGCTAGGACCAATTCACAAGGAACACCTTGAACGGGGCGTGCAGCATCCAATTTACTTAAAAAACGTTAAATACTAGTTGAGTGTACCTGAGGACATCCACCAATCTAGGAAGTTAAACATCCCTGTATGAAGTAACGAATGACGTCACAAAACTAAGGGAGTAACAGTCCTTTAGTAATACACTTGTAACGAGGGTACAGAGAACGAAATGAGTACTCTCGCTTGATGAAATTTGAAAGTGAAGATACGGCGATAATTTACAAGAAACGGTAAGTAATGGAAATATCCGATAGAAGGTAGATAACTTGCCTTTTATTCGTTCTTTGGAAGAAAACTTTCGAAGAAAAAGGGTCACGAATGACATAGGACCTAAATAATGTAGGTAATAAGAGCACAAATACATAGTATAAATCATCAGCGAACTAACAACTTATTGGTTCATAAAAAAGATTAAATTACCAAAATATAAGTAAGTACAAAGAAAAAATAAATTGATTGCGCCAGGGAAGAAACATACCAAAAAAAATGGCGTAGAGAATATGACTTCTTATTTGACTATAATATTAAGATTTGCACATGCATACGTACTAAACAGATATTGCCATAAAATTTATACTAGCAACAGTTGGTAACAGCTGTTACCTGACCCACCCTAAAATCGAAGGAATTTGAACCTTCCTTCTGTTACATTAAGGTTTAGTTAATTTGTATGAGTTTATCAGACTAGCGCTACTCGATGAACAAATACAATATTAATACAGATGCGCAAATTTCGATTCGATTCTGTCACTATTTCTTATGATCATCATCTGCCTACTACCCTTTTCACACTATGCCGCGGTAAATAGTCTAACCAAATAAGCTCAATACCCAGTATTTTTGCTTTTTAGGGATCCGTACCAGAAGGGTCCGGATCCCTAGGCTCCGGAAACGGAGCCCTATTGCTGTCACTCACGTGTCTGTCTGTCTGTCCGTCGTCTGTCACACAGGTTTTACAGCCAAACGGTTAGAGCTACAGGCTGCATATTTGCACAATATAAGCATCTTGTTGAATCAAAGCCATACTATTAGAGTGGGATATCTTTATTTAGAGCTCGTTGAGTAGATAAATACTATATATTTTGTTTAAAAAGATATTGGAAAACAAAGTAATTAGAAGCCAACAAAATCAAACTTTTTAACAAAATTTTGTTTTGTATAACTTATTAACTTCCCATTGACCTATGAACACCAAATTTGGTGCTATTGTTGACTATAACGAATATTTTACCAAAAAATACCAATATATTGATAAATATGATTTTTATTTGTAATTCCCTCATTTTTTCTACTACAACCAACTTGATTTTGCGGTTTGGTACGGAACCCTAAATGTGCGAAGTCCGACACGCACTTTGCCGGTTTGTTTAGTTATTATTTCTAGTAGACCTACAAATACTTCCTAACATCACCACTGACAGTTCAACGCGACCGGATGCAAATGATCGAAATTGCATTTTGCTTGAATTTCCATGCCATCACCAAGTCGTATTGAGCGCCGCGTCAGTCTACCATCGTCTCACTCAAATTGAAGGATACTTTAGCAACGTAGGCGATCAAACCTTACATGGATCACTCTTGGTTTACATATTCAGACCCTTCCGGTATCGGTGCATGAAACTCGGGTATTTAGATAGAGCTGTACTGTGTGTGCCTCACTACGATCCGATCAACGATTTGAACTGTTTACTACTCTGATCGAGTTGAGCAAAACTCAGAAAAATGTGTTGCTTTCATTGAGCTTTGATTAACCAGAAAATATTTGTCTGATGGAGATTTTTAAAGCTAATAAATGTTGTTTAACTCTTATAACTTCTTACTCTTATATATATACCAAAATATCATGAAGGTAGATATTATTTATTATAGCCACGGCCTGACTTACTCACAGGCTATAACAGCTCTCATTCAGAGAATAGCTATATCGGTAGTGCTCAAGGCTTTATTGGATATCATTAGAAACACCTTGCCAACGCACGAAAAGTTGCTAGGCATTGATTTGAACATACTGAACTAGTTATTTGCACAAAGAAATCAAATAGAATAAGTATTTAATTCCAAGATTGGTGACACAAGATCTTGCTTAGGTTCGGTATCATTACATTACTGACTCAATAAAAAAAAGTCTCGAATCTTATTTTTTTTTCAAATCTCTAATGTGGCTGAAAAAAGATTTGACAACTACGTACGAGTATGTCCATAAAAAACCAAGTCTATTCTATGTTTTTCAAATTCAGTTTCAAAAGCTTGTGACGTTCATTTCAGCGCATAAAATAACTGTGAAATATTCTTACAATGAAAATCAGACGAGCTATTACAGCTCATTATATAAAAAATGCATTTAGACTTTTTATTGCAGGATTTTGTGAGAAATGAGAGGCAAAGAATTATGTAGGTGCTGAGTGAAATTGCTAGTTTATTTTACGTTCTATGTGTTCGGTTTAATGATTTAAATGAAATTGCCAGGTATATTTATCCCTTCTTATAATATCTACCAGTTACTTAAGAATTTATTGAGCACCTCTGCAAAGATTTTAATCTAAACGAAAATATACATGGTGCCTGCAGCATAGGCCATAGAAGCGAAGCAATAGGAAAATCGAGTTCTGTAATAACTCAGCAAATCAAGTTCATTTAGATATATTCCAGTACTTAGATTTCGCCGAAACAAACTCATATCTTCTCTTTGATGATTATCATGCAATGACTAGCCTGAATGCGCTTCCTAATAACATCAGAATTCAGTGAACGGCCCATTATAAGCTATCTGAATCCAGTGATTGTTAGAATAAAAAGAGTATTTAGTTTTGATACAGATCTTTTTGTTTTACATAAGTTTATTTTTCTACCTGTCTATTATTTTTACTTGTCACTGTGTTTTGAAAAAGAAAAATGTGTTCTCGTGTCATCATGAATAAAACCAATATATGTTTTATCTCAACTTTATTTGTTCTACTACCAGTAAACCATATTCCCTGTAATTTCTACTGGCTACGCACTCTGCAAGTTAGTGGGACTCGAGTTACCCCACTAACAGGTTATGTGAATTGCACCTACGGGAAAATGTCGTCTGGTAACGGGAGTTCTAAAAGAGAGCAGAACTCAAGGGCACAGAATTTGGTAGGTGGTTCAGGCAGTAGTGTCTTATCTATGGAGAAACTAGAAGGTAGCAGTAACTATTCTACATGGAAGTTTCTAATGGAGATGCATATGGTGCATGATGACTTGTGGGAGTATACAAGTGTTACGCCTGAAACAACCAACACGCAAGGTACAAGAAAAGACCAGAAAGCTAGAGCAAAGATTTGTTTGATGGTCAAACCTCATTGCTTAGTTCATGTACGCAAATCTAAAACAGCGAAATGTGCTTGGGAAGCATTAAGAGATGCGTTCGAGGATAAAGGTCTGAATAACCGTTGCCGTTTACTTTCAAAACTGGTAAGCATGAAACTGGAACAATTCCCAACTGTGAGGGAATATGTGACATCTGTGATGGTGGTATCTCAGGAACTGCAAGACCTAGGAAAAGAGGTTGATGATGAACTGTTGGCCGCTTTACTTCTTCAAGGACTTACGCTAGAGTTTCAACCTATGAGATTGGCCATAGAAAACAGTAACGTGGTACTTACAACTGACTATGTCAAGACGAAGCTCTTTCAAATGGAAGATAACTATTCGGCAAACTCGAGTGTTAGCCAACCGACATCAGCATTATTGTCAAAGAAGCATAAGGGCAAGAGCATACCCAAGAAGGTCAAACAAAAGATCAAATGCTTTATTTGTGACGGACCACATAAGGCAAATGAGTGTCCAGATAACCCTAAAAGGAAGAAAGAAGCTTTACAAGCCTACGCGTTTGGTACGTCGACACCACTAGTAGGAGACTGGATCATCGATTCTGGCGCGTCGACGCATATGACAAGTCACAAAGCTTGGTTCAGAGGAAGCTTGAAGGATACTCCTAAATCTTTGAGAGTGATCTGAGCAGTCGGTAATGAAGTATATGGTGAAGGTGAAGGTACGGTATTTTGTGAATCGGCAGGATTAACAATCAATAATGTTACGTATGTACCTAAGTTAGCTTCTAATTTGTTACGTGTGAATGCAATTACGAGAAAGGGTCACGTAATAGTATTTACAGAGAAAGGATGGGACATCTACAAGAAGAATGAGTGTAAGGTTCGTGGCAGGGCTGTTGTGAAAGGTGTGGAAGAACGAGGCATATATAAAATTAAGTGCTGTTCACAGGGTTCTACGCTGGCAACTGCTGATTGTGACCAGCAGAGGCTGTGGCATCGGCGAATGGGACATCTTGGTATACAAAACCTCAAACTTCTTAGAGATAAGATGGCCATAGGGGTGAGTTTTCGGTGTGGTAAGGTGTAAACGCCTTAAAAAAATTTTTTTTTAAGGCGTTTACCGAGTATCAATGCGGCAAGAAAATTAAGATCCTGCGCAATGATAACGGGACCGAGTTCGTCAATAAACAAATGGATGACTTTCTGAGGAAAAATGAGATCCAACATCATGTAACGATAGACTATACACCCCAACAGAATGGAGTAGCCGAGAGAGCAAATAGGACTATCATCGAGAAGGCGAGAAGCATGCTCGAGGAAGGGAATTTGTCGAAGGCTTATCGGGCGGAAGCAGTCCATACCTCGGTTTTCTTGAAAAATAGATCGCCGACCATTGCCGTCAAAGGGAAAACTCCAGAGGAAGCGTGGTCTGGTAAGAAAGTTGATCTCAGTTTTGTAAGAGTTTTTGGATGTAAGGCATATATGCAGATTCCGAACCAAAAGAGGAAGAAGCTGGATGCAAAAAGCATGGAGTTAACTCTAGTCGGATATTGCGAGAACTCTAAAGGCTATCGACTAGTGGATACAAAAACGCATCGGCTTTATAAGGCTAGGGATGTTGTATTTATTGAAGCTCAACCAGAAACACAGAGAGATAAAGGGTTAGAGAAACATACTGAACATGAAGTACTGATTCCAGAGATGGAGCAAACTTACCATCATGAAGAAGTTTGTGTTCCTCAAGGTTTCGAACCTGATGTTTCTGTGGATGATCAGCCTCAAGAAGTGGAACAATCAGTGACTCATGAAGAGATGTATATTCCTCCAGTCCCTGAAACTGAATCAACTGTTGTAGATCAACCTTAAGACATAGAGTTTCTTGATTGTGAATCTGACACAACTGTCGATGATCAACCTCAAGAGGTGGAACGGAGATATCCACTTAGAGCTAGAAAAGCCAAAAACTTTCCGGATTACTTGCTGTATCATGCTGCAGAATCAGAATTGGACCCTACTACCGTTCAAGAAGCACTATCACGATCTGATAATAGAGAGTGGCGAACAGAAATTCAGGAGGAGATTGATGCCTTAAATAAAAACAAAACATGGATTTTGGTAAAACCTGAACAAGCAAGCAATGTCGTAGATTCAAAATGGTTATTTAGAATCAAAGAAGAGACAGGAAATAGACGAAGATACAAAGCTCGATTGGTTGCCAGAGGTTTTAGCCAGAGATGTGGCATTGACTACGACGAGACATTCTCTCCAGTGGTGAGACACAGCTCGTTACGGGTCCTCCTGGGTATCGCAGCACAAAGAGGCTTACATATTGATCAAATGGATGTAAAAACTGCGTTCCTGAATGGAGATTTAACAGAAAATGTATATATGAAACAACCAGAAGGTTTTCATGAAAAGGGAAAAGAAGACTATGTTTGTCTGCTTAAACGGTCGCTTTATGACTTAAAGCAAGCCCCTAGAGCATGGAACAATAAGCTGAACAATGAGTTGTTGCAGTTAAAATTTCATCGTTGTAAAAATGAACCGTGCATATATACGAGATCCCAGGGTACGAAGATTATCATTTTAGCAGTATACGTGGACGATATGCTGATTTTTTGGAATGACGCGGCAGAGCTGCGCGAAGTGAAAAGAGACCTCATGACAAAATTTGAAATGAAAGATCTTGGTAAGGCAGAGGATATTCTGGGAATGCACATAACGTATGCACATATCTATCCTTTCTTATCTTATGGTCTCTCACGAGGTACTGGAATGGTTTTCCTCTTATGTTCGGGGCGCCGGCAGTCAGTTCATGCTGGAGACTCTTCTTCAGAGTGGTGTGACCTTGCAGCTGGCGTCCCTCAAGGCGGTATATTATCTCCTCTTTTGTTCTCCATTTTCATTAATCTTATAACCACCGAGCTTCAGTGTGCGTATCATCTTTACGCTGACGATTTACAGATCTACTGTCAGTCAGGTGTCGACTGCTTATCCGATGCGATCGAAGTGCTAAACCGGGATTTAATTACGATTAAAGCCTGGTCGGACCGATTCGGTGTGGCGGTTAATCCTGCAAAGTGTCAGGCTACCATACTTGGGAGTCCCTATAGCTTGAGAAAGCTTGATGGCTTAAATGTTCCACCCATAATCTTCGACAACGTACCAATTCCGTTTAGCCCTGAGATTAAGGATCATGATTTGTTTGTCGACACTTGCCTTGACTGGCGCAAACATGTAACGAGTGTCAGCCGAAAGGTCACCGGAACGTTACGTTACGTACGCTGTATCGATTAAAAAATCTTCTCCCAGCTCACATAAAGGCCATGCTTGGACAGTCCCTAATCTTTCCAATAATTAAATAAGGAGATGTGTGCTACTATGACCTGAATGCAGAACTACTCAATAAACTTGACCGCCTTCTAAATAACTGCATTCGATTTGTCTTAAACCTCCGGAAGTACGATCATGTATCTCCACATCATCATCATGTATCGTTGCACATGCTGAGATAGGAGCCTTTTTGGTCTCGCACGGGGTTATTTATTTTAATTTTTATTATTGTTTGTGTTGCTTATCTCGTGTCTCCTGTGCGGGTCACAAATAAATATTTTTCTTTCTTTCTTTCTTTCCACATCGATCCCTTTTAAAATGATTACCCATTCGTCAGCGTAGAGCGTAGAGGGTAGTCAAGGCCCTCAGCGGCCTTGACTACCCTGTTTTCTTTTATTGATAATCCTACTTCTCCTTCTTATCTGTCTTCTCACGTTCAATTCCTTTGCTCTGCTCACAGTAAGAATCTTCGCTCCAGCAATAATCGACTTCTACAATGTCCCTCTCACCGCTCTGGGTTTATCCACTCGTCCTTCTTTGTCCAGGCAATCTCCCTTTGGAATGCGCTCCCTCAGAACATCAGGATGGCAACCAGTCGGCTTTCTTTCAAATTGAAGCCACGTCAACACATTTGCAAGAAGTTTGCAGAATCATCACAAAATTGATTTGTTTGTTTCGGATTCTCTATAACATTGTTTATATGTATGTATGTATCTAAGTATATATTTATTCTTCCTATTTTTTTTCTTTTATAATTATATACTCTTTTCTCTATTCATCCTATCATTTAGTTGCACCTGCCTTGTTTTATCTCTGCACCACCCTAAGGTCGACTGGTAGAAAATGCCTAAGGCATTAAATCCGCCTTTGTACTTATGCATAAAGTTTTAATAAATAAAATAAATAAATAACGCAGAATGATATTGGAGTCAAAGTTGATCAAGAGAAGTATGTGAACAAAATTTTGAAGGTTTTTGGGATGGCTGACTGCAAAGTTGCTTCAACACCATCAGTTCCTGGTCAAAAGTTAGAGAAACCTAGACCAGAACACAAACCAGTGCCGACGATTCCATATCAAAATCTAATTGGTTCACTGATGTACTAATCTGTCTGCACGAGGCCAGATATTGCACATTCAGTCAATTATCGTAGCCAATTCAACACCTGCTATGCTGAGGAACACTGGATAGCAGCTAAACGAGTGCTCAGATATTTGAAGGGTACTAAATGCCTTGGGTAGCCCAAGCCAAGTACAAGAGGACAGGAATGAGTAAAGTTGAGGGTTACGCAGATGCAAGTCATGCCAGTTGCTATGATAGGAGATCATACTCGGGTATGGTTTTTCTGCATATGGGAGCTTTTTTTTTTTTTTTTTATCTATTATAGGCTCGCGCTTGACCACTATCTCACCTGATAGTAAGCGATGATGTGGTCGATGGTGGAGCACGCTTGCCTAGAAGTAACCTATTCACTCTTGACTTAAAGACCCCTAGATTGTAGCTATCGGGAAACACAGACTCCGGCAGGGAATTCCACTCCTTAGCTGTACGCATAATAAAAGTATTCCCAAAACGTTTAGTGCGTATGGGTGGGATGTCCACCATATATCGATGACGCATCGCCGTACGTCTGGTAGTCCGATGATGGAACGGGCTGGGTGGAATTAAATCATGCAATTCCATCGCACACTCCCCGAAATGTAACCGATAAAAAACCGACAAGCTGGCAACTCGGCGACGATGTTCAAGGCTCTGGAGCTTTGACTTAACCAGTGCCTCATCGCTGATGAGTCTCTTGGCCCGCTTTTCGATCGACTCCAGTGCATCAAGCTGGTATTTGGCAGATCCGTCCCAGAGATGAGAACAGTACTCCATGCATGATCGAACTTGCGCTTGATACAAGCTGAGCAGCTGTTCTGGCGTGAAATACCTTCTCACCTTTGCAAGGATCCCCAGCTTTTTGGTGGCCAGCTGAGCCTTTGCCTCAATGTATGGCCCAAAATTGAGAGTCGATGTCAACGTAACGCCAAGAAGCTCAAGATGGTCAGCTATTGGCACGGTCACATCTCGGAAAGTTGGAGCCGGGTGAAATTGACTCTTTTTTGCGGAAAAAAGACACGCCTGGGTTTTAGCAGCATTAAACCTGACCAGATTGGCATCGCCCCATTCGGAGACTGCCTGCAAGGACAGGTTTAAGCGCTCCACCATGGCCTCCCGGAGAGACTGGATCTGAGGCCCGGTAGCACGAGCGTTGGACAAGTATCTCTCAGTAACGGTGCTGTCGTCTGCATACCCAAAGGTGCCGGATTTTAGCAGATCGTTAATATGCAGCAAGAATAAAGTTGCCGAGAGTACCGACCCCTGAGGGACCCCGGCATTAATATCCAAGTAGTCCGACGAGCAGCCATCGATAACCACTCGAATGGACCGATCTCTCAGGAAGTCTGCAATCCATTCACACAGACCACCGGGCAAACCGAATGAAGGAAGCTTAGCAATAAGGCTTTCGTGCCAGACCCTATCAAAAGCCTTCGAGATGTCTAGGGAGACGGCAAGCGCTTCCCCGTGCCTCTCGATAGCCTCACTCCAGATGTGAATGGCATACGCTAGAAGATCCCCAGTAGACCGATTTCGGCGGAAGCCGTATTGGCGCTCACTAAGGATATCGTTTGCTTCTAGGTATGCCAGGAGCTTAGTATTGAGTACACGTTCCATACTCTTACAGAGTATGGAGGTTACAGATATGGGTCTGTAGTTGGCCGGGTCAGCTCGACTGCCCTTCTTGGGCACGGGCTGTACGTTAGCCTGCTTCCAAGCATTCGGCACTTTTCCAGCCTCATACGAAAGACGGAATAGGCGTGTCAAGATCGGAGACAGTTCAGGCGCACAGGTTCTAAGAACAAGTGCTGGTATTCCGTCAGGGCCGCTAGCCTTGTTCACGTCAAGGTTTCGCAGCACCCTACGGACGTCCTTTTGATGGATACGAATGTCCGACATACTCGTCTCGCATCCATCAGGAGGAGGAGGGGGCCGCGAATCACCAGGATTCAGACGTGAAGATTCCGCAAAAAGAGAGGCAAATAAATTTGCTTTCTCCTCAGCGGAGTGGGCCAGTGACCCGTCGGGTTTCAGCAGTGGTGGCAGTGAAGGACGGCAGAAGTTCGACTCGATCGACTTAGCCAGAGACCAAAACGCTTTACTACCTGCTGGGTAAGAAGCAAGTTTGGTCCCTATTCGGCCAATGTGATCGAACCGAGCCCTTCGCAACACCATCTTGCAGGACTTGGCAGCCCTGTTGAAGGCCTTCTTCTTCTGACCCACGTCACTCGCCTTACGCGATCGAGCGTCGACCCAAGCCAGGTACGCCCCATGTTTAAGCGCGTCGGCGCGCTTACATTCGGCGCCAAACCATGGCCGGTCTTCGCTAGACATTGTTACGTCAGTGAACGGAATGTAGTACTCCATTCCCCGACGCAACACATCCGTCACGGCATCCGCACACGACGATGGATCAGTCGAAATAAAGCAAGTAGGCTGCCAAGGATAGCATGCGAAGAAAGATCGCATGCCATCCCAATCTGCCGACCTGTACCGCCAAACCCGCCGGGTGCCCCTTGGGCTGGGATCGGGCGGGGAATAGACGGACACAGACTTCACCAGACAGTGGTCGGAACTACCCAATGGTGACTGGTGAATGGTGAGCTGCAATCTCTTGGGAAAGCAGAAAACAAAGGACGGTTGCTCTATCCACTGCGGAAGCTGAATATGTAGCAATGTCTGAAGCTGCTAGGGAGGGCATCTTTCTAAAAAGATTGTACTCAGTGGTCACTGGTCAAGCTGAGGTGCCAATGAAAATCTTCAGTGACAGCCAGTCTCCTGTGGCCATTGCGCATAACCCTGTACACCATCAATGTACAAAGCACATAGATGTGCGACATCATTTTAAGGGAGGCTGTCGAGCATGGGCATATTGAACTTGAGTATGTAGATACAGCTCATATGGTTGCAGATGCTTTGACGAAATCTTTGTTGAAAGGGAAGTTCAAGTGGTGTGCGCTGAATATGGGTGTTGTGTGAGAGTGTGATGGATGAAAGTAGAGAAATGAACTTAAGGAGGAGTGTTAGAATAGAAAGAGTATTTAGTTTTGATACAGATCTTTTTGATCTACATAAGTTTATTTTTCTACCTCTCTATTATTTTTACTTGTCACTGTGTTTTGAAAAAGAAAAATGTGTTCTCGTGTCATCATGCATAAAACCAATATATGTTTTATCTCAACTTTATTTGTTCTACTACCAGTAAACCATATTCCCTGTAATTTCTACTGGCTACGCACTCTGCACGTTAGTGGGACTCGAGTTACCCCACTAACAGTGATCGGCATTGATTTTTATTACAAGGGCTGAAATTATAGGAACGATATTCAGTTCAAGGGGATATACGCCTTAACCGTTGTTGGTATAGTCGAACAAAGGATAAGACAGTTACGCAGACAAAAATATTCATGTATCAACTACACAATATTTTTTTTATACAGTTTTTATGATTTACCGTGCGTCATACAACATGCACTTAGCCGGTTTTTAAGCTTGATATAAACTTGATTGAGGCACAGTTTGGTGAGTGTAATCAAATGTAAAGAAGTGTTTAGTCCATTGTAGACGATTTAGTTTTATTATTATACTAGCTGACCCTCGGGGCTTCGCTCCCGTCAACTGGCTACCTACCCTGGCTACCCTGCCTACCTTGCCTATCCTGCCTACCATGTCTACCCTGCCTGCTCTGCCCCTAACCTGCCTACCCTTCCTACCCTGTCTATCCTGCCAACCCTGCCTGCCCTGCCTACCCTGCCTACCCTACCTACTCTGCCTACCCTGCCCCCACCCTGGCTACCCTGCCTACCCTGACTTTCCTGCCTATCCTGCCTACCCTGCCTAACCTGCCTTTCCTGCCTACTCTGCCTATCCTGCCTACCCTGCCTACCCTGCCTACCCTGCCTACCCTGCCTACCCTGCCTACCCAGCCTACCCTGCCTACTCTGCTTACTCTGCCTACTCTGCTTACCATGCCTACCCTGCCTATCCTGCCTACCCTGCCTACCCTGCCTTTCCTGCCTACTCTGCCTATCCTGCCTACCCTGCCTACCCTGCCTACCCTGCCTACCCTGCCTACCCTGCCTACCCTGCCTACCCAGCCTACCCTGCCTACTTTGCTTACCATGCCTACCCTGCTTACCCTGCCTACCCTGCCTACCCTGCCTACCCTGCCTACCCTGCCTTTCCTGTCTACTTGGCAAACTCACAGTACTGTTTAAAAGTACTCGTACTTGCAAGTAAGCTGCTTATATACTGTTTGTTTTACTGTACCTTTCCTCTTTTGTTTTTTTCTGTACCTTTTTTCTTTCTTTTTGGTGAGCGGCTTTATTGCTCCGGTACCATTCTGGACAAATGGTAGTGAGTAATCACGGTGCAACTCACATTTTCTCTTGAGTACCAGGGGCGAGTGCTCTCGGAGGCGTGACCTACCGAAGATGGTCCCAGACACCTCGTAGTGGGTTGCCTGGTATAGTGTGCCGCTTTCCATAACGTAAGGTTGGTGAAGGAGGCCACTATAGGAAAACTCAGTAGACAAATAGGGGTACGTGTACCTTTCCTCTTCTATATTTATTTACCAGAGCTACCCTTCAGAGAGTGAACCAATTATTTGTTTGTCCAACTGCGATTACGTGAATAGAGATGAAACAAACAACTGCCCGGTTCTAGAAGTTTATTCCACGAAGCTTGAAGGTTATTTTTGAATTGGCGATCGGGTTAACAAAATTCAAAAATATTTATTTCATCTGAAATATTGTACCATAAATAAACTGGGGCAGCCCCAGTAAGTGACAATAGTACTTGTTCTGAGCTGACTCACTCTTTCCTTCAGTGGTATCTTAAAAAATTATGAAGCTAATGAACAGAAAAATGAAGAAAAAAATAAAATAAAATAATAACTAAGTAGCTCTCGATGTGTGTGAAGTGCACGTATTTGAATGTGCGTAGGTGTGTGTTTTGTGCGTGTGTGTTTGATAACAATGTTCTGTTTGCCTATTCAGAACTACAGGTTTTGAATAGGACATTATGTATCAAGAAAATTGAAGATAAAACTGAAAGTAATATACTTATGGCGATTACACTACCTCATTTTGGCAAACGCTACTGCTGTGCATGAGGTTCAAAATTCGATACCCAGGTCAGGCAAAGTGTTATTAGGGTTTTCACATCTGGCAGTTTCCAGTAACAAGTGTCGGAGTCAGAGTGTCGCTTTGTGCCCGGTTGTTGACATTAGAAACCTCTGCTTAACCCTGAGGGAAAATAGGCGTAATTTTATTTTAGAAAGTCTTCCGTGCCGATTTTATTATAACCTGTCGTAATTACTTAATTAACTTCACTAAGTAATTAAGTGTTGTACTAATGTGGGCGTAATTGTGTATACCTTCGCAAAGCTCTTTCAACTATGTCTCAATCAAAGTTGAAAAGGATTCCCGTTCATAGGCTCATAGTACAAGGACCTTCATATCGCCGAGTATTTTATGTCAGAATATTTTATAAAAATAAAAGCATAACTACCCCCTTTTCTTTTAATTAAAATTAGCAATCCCATTTAGTTTTTGTTCGAATGAAACTTTTTCAAACTCTTAAAATAAATTAACTATTTTATTTTCGGTACAGAAGTTTAATACAATTTCTGAAATCTGCTTAAACAAAATTATAAACAAACATTAGACCAGAGAAGGACGGATTTGGTTTAAATTTATAATTCGTTGTGTTGTAAAATTATACTTAATCCGTCTCCTGTGCGGGTCGCAAATAAATATTTTTCTTTATTTTTTTCCTTTCTTTTTCTTAAACCTGTGGGTCGTGACAATGCCCGGTTGAAGAACTATAGGCCCATCTCACTTCTAAGCCATGTCTACAAGTTGTTTTCAAGAGTCATCACGAATCGTCTCGCGCGCAGGTTTGACGATTTCCAGCCCCCCGAACAAGCCGGATTCCGAAAAGGCTTTAGCACCGTAGACCACATACATACGCTGCGGCAGGTTATACAGAAGACCGAAGAGTATAACCTGCCTCTCTGTTTAGCGTTTGTGGACTACGAGAAAGCCTTCGATTCGATAGAGACTTGGGCTGTACTGCAGTCTCTCCAACGGTGCCAGATCGACTACCGGTACATTGAGGTGTTGAAGTGTTTGTATAAAAACGCCACCATGTCAGTCCGTCTTCAGGATCAGACCTCGAAACCAATCCTTCTCCAGCGCGGCGTGAGACAGGGAGACGTCATTTCTCCGAAACTGTTCACTGCTGCGCTGGAGGATGTCTTCAAGGTTCTGGACTGGAGGGGGCTGGGCATCAACGTTAATGGCGAGTACATTACTCACCTTAGGTTTGCCGACGACATAGTGGTCATGGCTGAGACCATGGAGAGCCTCAGTAAAATGCTCGATGACCTCAGTAGAGCTTCCGAAAGAGTGGGTCTTAAAATGAACATGGACAAAACCAAGATCATGGTAAATGCCCATGTAACACCCACTCCTATCAAGGTCGGAGACTCTACTCTCGAAGTTGAAGACGATTATGTCTACCTGGGACAAACGGTCCAGTTGGGTAGGTCCAATTTCGAGAAAGAGGTCAACCGTCGAATCCGACTCGGCTGGGCGGCGTTCGGGAAGTTGCGTGGTATCTTCTCGTCCAATTTACCGCAGTGTCTCAAGACAAAAGTCTATAACCAGTGTGTGTTGCCAGTGATCACCTATGGGACCGAGACGTGGTCGCTCACAATGGGCCTTATCAGAAAGCTCAAAGATACCCAAAGGGCAATGGAGAGGGCTATGCTCGGAATTTCCTTGCGTGATCACGTCAGGAATGATGATATCCGCAGGAAAACCAAAGTTACCGACATAGCCCGAAGAATTGCCAAACTTAAGTGGCAGTGGGCAGGGCACATTGCTCGCAGAACGGATGGCCGATGGGGCCGAAAGGTTCTGGAATGGCGACCGCGAACCGGAAGACGATACGTTGGAAGGCCTCCCACTAGGTGGACTGATGACCTGGTTAAGGTTGCGGGAAGGCGCTGGATGCGAGACGCACGGGATCGGTCAATGTGGCGACGCCTGGGGGAGGCCTATGTCCAGCAGTGGACGTCTTTCGGCTGAAATGATGATGATGATGATGTGGGTCGTGATCCCCGGAGACGGTCTGGGCGTCGGGGATCGCAAGCCGATTCCCGGCCATTGTAGGCGGAGGCTTGCGGATGGCGAGTACAAGTAACACATTAAAGCAGTATAACGACTGACTTTGTATTTATTTTTTTATTGCATTATAGACCCATTATATAAGCATTATTGTGGTCAAAGAAGTTGCCAATTGCATTAAATAAGCCTTATTACGGTCAATGAAGTTGCCAATTATACTAGCAATATTATTGATAATGAAGATTTTCATTGCATTGCAAAAGAATTAGATTAGCATTAGGACGTAATGATTCACTTTTATGCTGTTCAGCAGTACTAGACTTTTACTTACCACTTAAAAGTGCTATTACACAACAAAGGGCACATAATACAGCTGAAGGCTATATAACGAATTTACGGTGCATTATAATGGTACAAGTTTATGCCATTAACAGCATTAGGAATTATCTTACTACTTAAAAATACTATTGTAGACCCTAAGGCACTAAAAAAAGATGAAAGCTGTATAGCGGGTTGACGTGGCATTATAATGGTTCTTGATTATGCTAATAAACAGCAATAAGCATTTATTTACTTCTGAAATATCCTATTGTAGATCGAAATGCACTTAAAACAGCTGAAAGTTGTACAGCTGTGTTATGGTTTGCTCTGCTCTAAAACTAAAGGCAATAAAAGCATTTTAATATGCCATTAACCAACCGTTATACAGTGTAATGTATCAAATTGTTTTTAAAATGAAGAGTTTATATGGACCGTTTACTATTTGTTGGTTAAAATGTTTCCTGTGTTAGTTGGGGGGTAGTTCGCCGTCTGATAAGGACCAAGCCAGAGTCGAAGGCACGTAATATTCCACGTGCGCTTCAAAGTGATGTCATCAAAAACTGACGGGGTCCGCTAGGACTGATACCTGTCTGCAGGAACACACAACATGGGTGGGTTTTAGTCAGTAAAAGTCTGACACCGCCGCTTCACCCAGAACGGCAGAAGTCATTGGATGATATACCACAAAAAGAAAAGAAAAGGTCGTGATCCCCAAAGGGGTCCCGAAGTCTTGCGAGAGAAGTCACGGTTGCAAACCAGAGGCCATAAACAAGTGGCATTCTATCATCGAAAGTGTGGCTATAGCGATTAAAAAAAAAATGGTAATGTCAAACGCTATCGAAATGTCTCGTGATCAAGCCCTTTCATTTTGGGATTTCAACCATCGCTATCGCTGATATGACACTTATTTAGAGCCTCAGAAAAGTAAAAGGCAAGGATTAAAGGTGCTACCCTCAACGATTAGTCTATTGCAATTTTTTCGACAATCTTCTGAACCTCTGGGAACGACTTATGTTTCGGAAAGTTGTTAACCACAAACGAAGTTTTGCGACGAAAAAGGAATGAGCGGGTCACCAGATTTTGTTTATCTAAAAACACTGGTGCACAGTAAGTAGGTACTTCTATCTAACTTCATTACGAAATCGGTGTGAAATTAATATATCGGACTCAAGTCGATTTTACAGATAGCTATAAAAAGTCGGCCATTAGAAGCAGATGCCTTGACCCTGTGCCCATAAAGTGAACCTAAGGCAGTTTTACGACTGGACTCCGTAATTGATTCCGCCTTGTGTTATTGTAGCTTAGATCAGGTATTCAGCGCGTATTTTATTTTACAAATAATTAATAATATTTATCATTTGTAAATGTTGTAGAAAATAGAAATGGTTTAATAAATGGTAGAAACACAGATGACCTAAACTCGCCGCCAGATAACAAAAAAATAAAACTCATTGATCCGACTTTGTACCAAAAAGTATAATTACGTAACTTGAAAACATGTTTTTTTTTTTATGGAGATATTTTGGTCTCAAATGAAAGGTACAGTACAACTATTATCTTAATGCCCCTCGGCAATCATCGCATTTCTGAATTCAAACGAATGCTAATTTCCATGTCCATCAATTATTAGATTTATCGTGTATAATAATTTCTATTCAGAATTCAGTACTTTATTGTTGTTTTGTTTTAATTTCCTTTTGTAAAAATATGAGCTTAAGCAGCTTTTTTCTCATTTTTTAAATAAATTACATTACATTAACAGAGTGTTAACAACTCTATATACTTCCAAGTTGATTGAGAGCGTCCGGTCTGCACCAAGTGCAAAGGGTAATAACGGATTAGTATCTCTAAGTAGTCTGTGGATAGAAATCTGACGAATAACAAAACACGAAGTTTGCCGAGGGAAGTTAAGAAAATGTTTGTACTGTATAGGCGTAGAAACATTTTATAGGCACATTTAAACCATGTAAAACAGTCCACGCGTTTATATTTATTTATTAAGCCATTTATACCATAACCTTAATCATATTTCATTTACAATGTTGTTAGTTGTTGTTAGTATTCATCTTAATCTTAGTTGTTAGTTTTCAGTTGGTTTTTGGATATGGACCCCAGTTTGGGAAAAGGCCTCCTCCAACTCTTTCCATGCCTTTCTGTCCTTAGCCCTGCAACATTCCTGATGTCGTCATCCCACCGTTTTATTAGTCTTCCTACCTTTCTTTTCCCTAGTAATGGTCTTTTCCAACGCGTAGTTTCGATGGTCCACCGTCTGTCTGAGTATCGGGAGACATGACCAGCCCAGTTCCACTTTAGTCTCAGTGCGTGTGTCTTATGATGTCGCTTTTTATTTTTTGTGTTTTTCTTATCTTTAAGATGCTTCGTTCCATGGCTATTTGGGTGGTCAATATCTGGATAGGTCTGGCAGCTGTACAATAAGCTTGATAGTACAAGGTGTCCATTACGGTTTTCTTCATGGTTAGACTGTAGTCGCCTTTTAAGATTTATTTTAATAACCAAAACCTGTTCCAGGCTATAGCTATTCTTCTTGCAATTTCTTCTTCGCTACTTGTCTTGCTAAAGGATATTTGCTTCCCCACGCGTTTATGTGATATTAACTCATTACTTGCCCCACACTGGGCCCACGTGGTGGATTATGGCCTATTCCCTCTCTCACAGAGAAGAGGCCTGTGTCCCAGCAATGAGGAAGTTAAAAGGCTGATGATGATGATTAACTCATTAATGAGTACCACGTGAATGAAGAAGAAACAAAGAAAGAAAATATATTTACTAAAGGGACAAGGACGCCACTTACCGCGATACGTTTGTTTTGATCGTGTTAGCGATACTGCTTTTACGTTTTTTTCTTATCGTTTTGAAATATTGGAATACATTGGTAGAGAGGTGTTAAAACTTTTGTTTTTTTGTTATTTATCTGGCGGTAGCTTTAGGTAAATATACCTACAGTATTAGCAGATTATTAACTTTCTGAATAATTTCGGGTAGCCTGCTACCAACTAGACTAAACGATAAGCAATGTTGATTTAAGCTCATAAAAGCGTTATTATCACAACGCCTAAATATTATGGGCGTGACACCCGGCACTTATTAAAAATCACAAACGTTGTTGTCTGTATTTTTTTCGGTTGGACAAAAGCCTCTTCAACAATGACCTTCATTCTCCAAATATACAAAGATTACAAAAAAAAACATCAATAATACTAGTTGGTACCATATTGCGTCTTTGCTGGAAGAAGTCTTAGTAAAACAATGTACAAAATTTTGACTGCCACCTAAATAAAATGACTTTATCTTATTGCCGTCACATTTCTTCAAATAAGAATGCAGTGTCATGTTGCCATCGAAATAAACGCTCGACTGTTCTAAGGCTATGTTTGAACGTGCAACAAACATAACCACAATATAGCAACAAAAGTTTGGCCGGCCACATCAGTTAGCATTGACGATATTGAAACCACATAAGCAACAACAACAAACAGACGCTTGCATCACTATCACCGGCTATTTTATGGAATCCATAACGTACTGACTCCATTTAATCGAGCTACAGATCGTCGCAGCTCGTGACTAAAAATATCATACACACGGTTCGATCTTCGAAGTTAAGCAAAGTTTGTTTAGTTACTTAAGGCGGTCCCTGGATCAGACCGAGGCTCCGAAAAATAGTGCCTCCGACCGTACCGTGTTACCCAGTGGCAGTTACTGGATTGTGGAGGCTAGATAATCAATCATTTCATGTTATATACTGATGCTAAACTGCATCCAGTTAGTCTGGAAGCCAAATCCAACGTTGAGAAAAGAGTAGGCAGATTGAAAGACCGGTGACACTTGCGCAACTATCTAGTGCGACTGTGGCACGTCTGCACAAACCTTAAGTAGGTCACACAGACTCTACCCAAATTCTGTAATTACATGATCTGTCAAATATGGTATGTTGTGCTTATTCCGCTACAGCCTGGCGGTATTAGTGGGACCCATTGCTGGGCTGAATACAATCCCGTATGCGTAAGGCGAGTGGACCGTGTTGGTAACTAATACTATTCATACTGTGATAGGTTACTGAACCACACGACGCAGTTATTTAATTAGACTCAGTATGTCAATCTGTTTCCTGCCCTCAATTTTCTACAATAAGATAAAATGGAGTCAATATGTAGAAAAGAGAGAGGATAGGTACTCAGTCATAGAGTTACTAACAATTTGGTGTAACCATTTTCAGATGCAGTTTGAATTTTAAACTAGACTACTGCAAACACACATTTTTTGAAATACATTGCCATCATTCTTAATTTAATGCTTGCAACAATTAAAAAAATGCTGCATAATAACTCACCCTTGTCGAACGTTGAACCTCAAATTCAGAACTTATAAACAGTCTTTCTCTCGTGCTAATCAATAATGGACTCTACGTCCGTTGCACGACTTCCATTATCTTTTTTATTTTTCCCCGAGTGTCCAATCGTACCTATGTGTTCTAGCATCGCGTGAGTTTCTGCTTTTCCCACTGGGAAAAAGATGGAAATCCAATTCAGTCGTATGAAACTTAAATTTTCTTCTTTCCCCTAGGAGTCATATGCCTGCAGTGGTTTCAACGATTCTTCCGTCTACGTGCAGAATTTCTGCCGTATCCGGAGTTTGAAAAGATGAACTTACTTCGACTTTCTTTAAGTTTCGCGTTTAAAGTCAATGTGAACGCTCAACTAGGCATTATACTTGTAAATACACAGATTCTATTCATTTCAGTGTAATTTCTAAGTATTTCAAGATAAGATAAGTGTTCTTGAAATAGCTTAGAAATATGTGGGTCTCATTATGTAGAAAATTGAATTGATAAATAAGCCAAAAGTCCATTAGATTTCGTGCTAAGATCTCAAAATCAATAAAATATCACTTTAAAGTAATTTTCTAGGTTTCAAATCCAATCAATTTACTGAGATAATCAAATCTGGACTCCAGACTCTCTGATTCTTAATAAATAAATAAAATAAAAAAGCCTTTATTATTTCCGATCCTTAGACTATTACAGAATATGTGTATATATATTATATTTAGTATATTAGGTGCATTCTTCACTTTTGTTTTTGCACTATACACTTTTACAATTTTCATTTTCTTGGATAGGAACCCCTATTCGGGTATAGGCCTCCTCCAAAACATTTTTCTTGAGTTATTTTTTTTTCATTAGTTGCTTTTCTTGAGTTGTTTTTCTTTATTTGTTTTTTCTTTAGATGTTTTTTTTTTTTGGTTGGTTTTTCTTTAGTAGTTTTTTCATTAGTTAGTTTATCAGGTAGTTTCTTTTCTCTTGATTTTCTACTTTTTCTTTCAGATTTTCATATTTCTCTTCCCATAAAGAAAATTTTTCCTCTAACATCTTATTAACATTTAGTGTTAATTGTTCAGTTACTTTTTCGCCACTTTTTATAATTGTACTTTTTTGTTCGTCTAATTCTTTTTGTATTTTTTGAAGAACGCTCATTAGGTCCTCCATTCTTCAATACTTTAATTGAAAATGTTCAAATATATAAGTGAGACTGAATTTGCTGTTTTGATAACTCTCGACGCCCTCTCTTGTATCTTTTTGACAGTTAATAGATGTTGGACAATGATTAACGATCAATGTTGCGATAGTAGTTTGTCCTGCCACCATAGATGGCGCTATTATCAATCTTCGGTGAGAATATGCAATTCATTCAATGTTGAGGTTATATTTTTAGAATTTATAGCATTCGATGAAATTACACTTAATTTTTTATTTTATTACACTTCTTATACACAGTATACAGCCTTGATTGTGAAGAAAGGCCGAGAAATATTGAAGAAAAGAGTCCTATCGGCGTAAGAATAAAGTTTGTTTACACTGCACTTTTAATGTTTATTGTATTTTGCTGTTAGTCTTAGTCTTTGATTTCAATTTGTATAAATAGTTTCACTGTATTTATTATAACTAAGCACTTTTTAGAGTAGTATTTTCACTTTTTCTAATTTTAATCTTGACTAAACTACGGATTCGATGTTCACTGTGTCACAGTAGCGCCCTCTTATGATTCTTAATATCAAAGCAAAATGAGACAGTTCAAATAATCTAATTTTGTAAAATGTATACTTGTTTGCTATTGAGAATTTAAGTAATGGCCAGTTCATTAAACCTAGCAGATTTTAAAATAATCCGAGTAAAATATCTAAAACTAGTCCTTTGAAATTATCTGAAGATACCTATAAACACTTTTTTTTTTCCTTTATTTATCAATTATACAAAAAGTTACAGGTTTATTCGTATTAGATAGCAACCAAAAACCACTAAGGTTTAAACTTGTGCTATCGTGAGTCTATTAGTATGTTTATTTATGTGCTATATATAAAAAAAAGAACGCTAAAGGCGATAATAATTAATAACAACTCAAACTAGTTAAATACCTATATTATTATTTAGGTCTTTAACTAGCTTGTACCACAAACATCTCTGCATTATCTAAATAATACTTAAATAATATTGTTTAAGCTTAAATTTTATATTTTTGTCTGATATACAATTATTTATTTCTGAGGGTAGACTGTTAATAAGTCTCGGTATAATATAAGCAGTAGTTCACTCATCATACGTGTTGTTTGCGCGCTGTGTACGAAGCCTATTCTCAGAAATTGCCCGCGTGCGTACAGGATGTTCAATTATGTTTCTTAAAGATTCATTGAAAAATAGTTCTTTTAATAATAAAAAAAAAAACTTGTGTATGAACTGGTAAGACTTTACAGTGTTTAAAGAGGCCATTTATATCGTCGTGAAATTGATTTCTAATTTTGGGAGACACTACCGTTTTTAAAATTTGAACTTGAATTTTGTAAATCTTATCAAGATAGGTTTTGTAGGTACGACCATAACTACTAAGCCCTTACTGGATGTAGGATTCAGCCAGTGCGTAATATACTCGTAGCATAATCTTCACTTTGAAGGGCAAACGGTTCTTTAATATTGTAATATTAGCAAGAAATTGTCGAAGTTTATCGCAAACACGTTCTACGTGATGACTCCAGTTAAACGTATCATCTATAACTACTCCAAGATATGTTTGTTTATTGACAACATCTATTTGAGGACAGTTACAACTGGTCATATTGACGGCATGCAAGCAGTCATGGTCATGGGCTATTAGGTTCCGTAAGGGCAACTTTCTAACGTAGGGAGATTTAATAACTAAAAGTTTGGTTTTGCTTGCATTAAGCACTAGGCCAGCATCATGACACCACCTTGTTAGAGCATCCAGATCGAGTTGCAAGCGTTCACATGCTATTTGAGGATTTTTTTTAGCAATAACAAGGCAAGTATCATCCGCGAATTGATAGCATGTACTGTTTGTTATGCATTTACTCATGTCATTAACATACGACAAAAAACAACTTAAATACATAAACTGTATGGCTTGGCTAAGAATTGAAAATCCATCATAATCTGTAAATCGAAATCAATATTAGGATGGCCCATTGTCGATTGCTCATGATAAAGTATCAATTTGCACTCCATTGCATTGAGTGCTCAATATTAAAACGCCAAAAAGCTATCATTAGCTAATAAAATTCTATTTGCTGATGATACTTCGCTATTTTTTTAAATAGATAGGACAGATACGGATGTCTTACATGTCAACGAAAGTCTAATTATTCTCTCAAAATTCTACCACAACGTGACCTAAATTTAAATCTTGAAGTTATAGCGGAAACTGTATACTTAGGGATTACTATTGATTCAAAATTGCAGTTCAAAACGAACTATAAAATTGGTCCTCGCGAGTACCTCAGAGAAAAAATTCAAGAGATCGATATACTAACTCTACCTACACACTTTATATTTTGGAATGTATTTTGTATGTCGGCAAAAATCGAGGACTTTTCAAAACTACAAACTGTTTAATTTAAATACACGCAGTAAACACGAAATTGTTATAAAATAGCATATTATAAAATCAAGGACTACGTCGAAAATAAAAAAAAATGGCTTTAGCTCCTTCTGCGCATGCGGCTGCCCTGGTGACTCATATACGAAGGGCCATACGAACCATGGTCAGAATTCCGCAGTGGGTATCGTGTAAGGAGTATTTCAAGGAGCTTCATATACTAACGGTCCCTTGCTTGTATATTTTAGTACTACTCACGGATCTTCTGAAAAAGTTATATAATCTTGAAACAGTTGAGAAAAGAACTAAGCGGGAAGCTACAAGGCGTAGGGACTTACAGTATGAGATACAACCACATTTAGAAGTAGCCATGCTGCAGCATACCAATCAGTTAAGCTATTTAATAAGCTGCCCATACAATTCAAGTCCATTTATAATTTAACTCAGTTTAAGCGCCAACTAAAGTCATTTCTGATAGATAAATGCTATTACACGCTTGATGAGTTTCTCTGTGATACTTACACCTAGACTGTTACCAAATCTATATTATTGACATTATAATTTTACTATTGACATATATAATAAAATTTGAATTTAATTGTTTTTATATTTGTATAACTATGACGTCTTTATATGACATAACTGGATATTTTATAAAAAAATACTTGACACATTTTTTTTTTGACATTTTGGAAGATTCAAATAGCAGTATAATAATTATCGTTTAATGAATATTTTTTTGCTGATTGCTTGTAATGCTTTCGGAGTTGGGGTGTATAAAGGTGTTATAGGGCATTTTACAACTACATTGTTACCAACTCTATATTATTGTAAATACAACAATAATTATATTCAAATTCCATATTTGAATATAATTATTGTTGTATTTTTGTTTTACATATCTGGACACTATATAAAAATTTATTTGACATACTTGCATATTTTGTTTTGACATTGATAAAGAGTGAATTAGTAGTATTGTTTTAATGGATAACTCTTGCTGATTGTCTGTAAAGCTTAATTTTTATATTATTTTTTTCTCTGCCCTTATGACGTTATTATATTTTACGATTGACATCTCAAATGGAATCTGAATGTGTTTGTTTTTATATTTGCGTTTGACATTTTTATTTGACATATTATCTGTATATTATATGAGTATCGATTTGACATCATTGAATACTTGTCTGACTATTTGAAGGTTGATATAGAAGTGTATTATTGTAATTGGGTAAAATATTTTCTAATTGTTTTGTAATTCTTTTAAAGTTAGTTTGTATCGTGTAGTGGTGCTTGCTGCCAATTATGATTGTTCGACACAATGTAAAAATTGTTTGGAATAAATAAATACAAATACGCCACATGTTAAATTTAGTCTTGTTATACTTTGTATAGATTCTTTTATAGATTGTTTTGTAAATGTGTGAACATTGTAGGCCTTCTAGATTTCTAGATGCTTGTTAACATTTAATCTTTTGTTTATATATTATATATATTTTTTTAGTTTCTTACAACTTATTGTTGGGCCTACGTTGCCCCCCCATCTAAGTACTAATGCTATAAATGGCAATATTATAAAACCAAACCAATTTTTAAAAGAGTAACCATGGAGTTTCTTGCCGGTTCTTCTCCATAGGAAACGATCAACCCGAACCGTGCACCTTTTGTCGACGTTTTATAAGTGCCCATATGTAGGCACATGTGAAAAAAATAAAAAAATATGAAATTGAACGAAAATAACTTTTGTTCCCACTAGTTCTACTGAACAGTTCTACGATAGAACTTGAGGATTTTTTTCTCACTAGTACTACGATTTTAGGTAAAACAAAATAGTAGAATTATTGAGATTACAACAAATTATTTGTAGTCAACATTAACGACCCAATCGTTTGCCAAACCAAATTATAAGCAAATATAACTCAGCTTTGATTAAGTAATTTATTGAACTAACTAGTCGGGATTCAAATTAATAAACTGTACTTAGTCAGAAAGTGGTTTCAAAACTCACTTCACCGTTGTCATGGGGGACTTCAACGCGAAACTGGGCAAACGAGACGAGGATGAGCTGCAAGTGGGGCAATTTGGACTTGGACAACGAAATCACCGGGGTCACCTACTGGCCAGTTTTATGGAGAAGGAGGGCCTCTATATGATGAACTCCTTCTTCAAAAAGCGTGAGCACAGGAAGTGGACCTGGCAGAGCCCCGATGGTGCAACAAAAAATGAGATCGACTTCATCATGTCAACCAAGAAGCAAATGTTCAATGATGTCTCTGTGATCAATTCGGTAAAAACTGGGAGCGATCACCGCATGGTAAGAGGCACATTGAACATTCATATTAAGCTTGAAAGGTCTCGACTGATGAAGTCCACGCTCCGGCCAGCACAGATCCGGGTCCAAAACCCCGAGAGCTTTCAGCTCGAACTCCAGAATCGTTTCGAGTGCCTAGGGAGCTCCGTGGATGAATATAGCAACGGGTTCGTGGAAGCTGTCCATACGGTCGGGTCTAAGTTTTTCAAGACCCGTCGTACAGATAAAAACAAAAAGCTCTCTGATCATACCCTCAAGCTTATGAAGGAGAGGCGTGAGATGATCCTGCAGTCTTCAGATTAGGCGTGCAAATACCAGCACCTCAATAGACAGATCTCTAAATCCTTGAAAAGAGACCTCCGCCGCTTCGATACCGAGCGTATTAAAGACGCGATCGAGCGAAATAAAGGCTCCAAGGTGTTTTCAAGGGATCTGGCTATTGGGCAGAGCCAACTCACGAAACTGAAGACCGACGATGGCAGGATCGTATCCGCCAAACCGGAGCTTCTCAGGGAGATCGAGACATTCTATGGGCAGTTGTACACATCGATCAGCAAGCCCGTTGCGAATCTAGCAAACGACCCAAGAGCTAGATTGACCCGACACTATACCGAAGATATCCCGGACGTCAGCCTGTACGAGATTAGGATGGCTCTGAAACAGCTCAAAAACAACAAGGCGCCGGGTGATGACGGAATTACGGCCGAACTCCTGAAGGCGGGTGGAAAACCGGTCCTTAGGGCCCTTCAGAAGCTGTTTGATTCCGTCATACTCGAGGGCAAAACGCCACAGGCATGGTGCAGGGGTGTGGTGGTACTCTTCTTCAAGAAGGGCGACAATGCCCGGTTGAAGAACTATAGGCCCATCTCACTTCTTAGCCATGTCTACAAGTTGTTTTCAAGAGTCATCACGAATCGTCTCGCGCGCAGGTTTGACGATTTCCAGCCCCCCGAACAAGCCAGATTCCGAAAAGGCTTTAGCAACGTAGACCACATACATACGCTGCGGCAGGTTATACAGAAGACCGAAGAGTATTACCTGCCTCTCTGTTTAGCGTTTGTGGACTACGAGAAAGTCTTCGATTCGATAGAGACTTGGGCTGTACTGCAGTCTCTCCAACGGTGCCAGATCGACTACCGGTACATTGAGGTGTTGAAGTGTTTGTATAAAAACGCCACCATGTCAGTCCGTCTTCAGGATCAGACCTCGAAACCAATCCTTCTCCAGCGCGGCGTGAGACAGGGAGACGTCATTTCTACGAAACTGTTCACTGCTGCGCTGGAGGATGTCTTCAAGGTTCTGGACTGGAGGGGGCTGGGCATCAACGTTAATGGCGAGTACATTACTCACCTTCGGTTTGCCGACGACATAGTGGTCATGGCTGAGACCACGGAGAGCCTCAGTAAAATGCTCGATGACCTCAGTAGAGCTTCCGAAAGAGTGGGTCTTAAAATGAACATGGACAAAACCAAGATCATGGTGAATGCCCATGTAACACCGACTCCTATCAAGGTCGGAGACTCTACTCCCGAAGTTGTAGACGATTATGTCTACCTGGGACAAACGGTCCAGTTGGGTAGGTGCAATTTCGAAAAAGAGGTCAACCGTGGAATCCGACTCGGCTGGGCGGCGTTCGGGAAGTTGCGTGGTACTTCTCGTCCAATTTACCGCAGTGTCTCAAGACAAAAGTCTATGACCAGTGTGTGTTGCCAGTGATCACCTATGGGACCGAGACGTGGTCGCTCACAATGGGCCTTATCAGAAAGCTCAAAGTCACCCAAAGGGCAATGGAGAGGGCTATGCTCGGCATTTCCTTGCGTGATCACGTCAGAAATGATGATATCCGCAGGAGAACCAAAGTTACCGACATAGCCCGAAGAATTGCCAAACTTAAGTGGCAGTGGGCAGGGCACATTGCTCGCAGAACGGATGGCCGATGGGGCCGAAAAGTTCTGGAATGGCGACCGCGAACCGGAAGACGATACGTTGGAAGGCCTCCCACTAGGTGGACTGATGACCTGGTTAAGGTTGCGGGAAGGCGCTGGATGCGAGACGCACGGGATCGGTCAATGTGGCGACGCCTGGGGGAGGCCTATGTCCAGCAGTGGACGTCTTTCGGCTGAAATGATGATGATGACTTAGTCAGAAAATCATAGCATAATCCAGACTCCTTAGATTAAACTCACCGGCTTTACGAACCGTCGCTCGGCAATTATCTTTATATTCACCTTTTTCTACTCGCTGGCACAAACTAGATAGGTGAAGAAGGGCAGCTTTGAACAAAGAGTGCAAACAGGACGGTATACCTATGCAAACGTAAGTTGATCTGTGTGAAGTGTGAATCTGAGTGAAAGCCAGGCGACTTTTGTAGATTGTACCTTCCTACCCACAGAACAAGTAATTGCCGCGTATGCACGGCTCAACCATTGCGCAGCGATCGCCAAGCTTGACATGCGCTGTCAAAATGTCATGAGGTCTTTCCCATTTTGAACTTATGGCAACCGTTGTCACTGATAGGATGTCAGTTTGTCTAAAGTACTTTAAACGTGACTATGTTTACGTTCGTTTTTGCTCATTTATTGTAAGCAGCTAGTCTTCTGTACCAATTTATTCTGAGTCGCTGGAGTAAGCTGCAATTAAACATTTAATTAAATTGCACATCCTCTGTGTTTTTTTTCAGGAGAAACTGGATGCACGTTATTTATTTATTTAGACTTCATGCACAAAAAGGTACAAAGGCGGACTTAATGCCTTAGGCATTCTCTACCAGTCAACCAAGGGTGGTGAAGAGATAACAAGGCAGGTGCATTATTTAAAGAATTTAAAAAGAATAAAGTTGTATATTTAACGGTTGGTACATGATTAGTTACTACGGAACTCCAAGAGTTTGAGTAGAATATCGTGTTGACTCTCAGTTTTTACATCGTATTAAAAGTCTGAAAATACTTTAAAAAGGGCATAGAAAGAGTTTAGAAATCCAAAATCAATTTATCTACTCAGACAACTATATTTTCTTAAAAGATCATGTTTTTCTGTTCTATGATGTACACTGTATCTAACTCAACTTGGTCAATAATCAACACACTCAGTTTGAATCCCCAAAAAAATAAATCCTAATATCAATAATGTATTAGTAATGTTTTAGACATAAAAAAAGCCAAATTGACATGATTGCATTTTCGTAGCTAACGAAAATTGATACGACATAACTGTGTCAGTCGGAAGAATCTCTCGCTCAAATTTGAACCATGTAATAGATTTCTGAAATATTTTCTTTGTAAAAGATTATACAGTTTGACCGGACCCTTATCACGTGGAAAGCTAGGTTGACGTCACCTCACTGGCTGGCCCACGCTATGCCAACATCCATAAAAATGGCTTGTTATACCCACAGAGCACGGAAACGCTTCGGCGGCCACTGCTAGAGGCATTGTGAAATCTACCATACAAAACGAGTTTCATTGTGTGTCATTTACTCATTGAAGTTTACGGCTCGTGAAAATTCCGTCTATTGACCGGTTTCTGATTGAAGTATTCGACGTAAAGTATGTGCTGATCTCGATTTAAGCATGTATCAGTCATGATCATCTGTCACTTTAAGTTTTCTGCGTTTTGGAGCAACGATTGAGTATACGTAGTCAAAGTTATGCTAAAGTGTGCCTTATGTCGTCCAAAAAACATTAATGTATGTTCACTTGCGTTTTACAACTGAAAAAAAAACACGTTTGATTATTCTCAAATGTTCAAACCTTTGTCAACGTTACATTTGACAAGCCTTTGCTTAAACGGTGATCTCGCGAAATAAATACAAAATAATATATTAAACTTATAAAACGAGTGACAAAGATACATTCTAGTCTTCCTTATAGATGCCTCAACGAAGGCCTATGCGTGAAACAAGAGTGTTCGCCCTGAATTATCGGAAACATTACAGACCTGCCGGATTGGATACAACAATTTTACGCTCAGATGCTCGAAGAACGGATGGTCAATGGGGCTGAAAAGTTCTGGAGTGGCGACCGCGTAGCGAATATGTAGCGTTGGAAGGCCTCAAGCTATGTAGACCGATGACCTGATTAAGATTGCTAGAATCCGATAAATGAAAGACGCACAGGACCGGTCTTAGTGGTTACGCTTGGGGAAGACCTGTATCGAGCAGTGGACGTCTTTTGGTAGAAATGACGATGATGATGAGTGATGAGTGAGATCTCAACAAGAATATTTAAAAAGTGCTAGTTTTTGTGTTTTTCGCCAGTGGCTTTGCCTGCGCGAAAAACAAGAGTTATCCAACAGGAACTATGCGAGTAAAAATTGTTCACTAACCAAATGTCTTAGAGACAAGCAAAACAAAATACCAAAGAGCCATGGAGCGCAGCATTACAGGGTTCAAAGGTCTGGACAGGATCTGAAATGCCAACCTTAAGACGAAACAAAGACCAGTAACAGTGGAGATGGACCGGTCATATGATGCACGATAACCAAGGGAAATGGGGCAAAGCAGTGAAAAACTGGTACCCAAGAGATGGGAAAAGAAGCCGTGAAAGACAGTGTCAGAAAGACCGCTGGTGTAGACGAGTAGCTCAGGACAGACCCTAGTGGAAACTGTTAGTAGAGGCCTATGCCAAGAGGCACATTGAGATTAGGGACATTTTATATTAACTATAAAGGTTTATTGTTTCGACTACAGTTTTATATCTCTGATTTCAGAATAAAAGGCTTTCTTTTGCCGATTATATCATATCTATTTTTTTTTATAAACAAATATACAGACTTTCATACCTATTTATAATATAAGTATGATCTACAAGACAAGAAAAGGTTACAATGATGAAAATGTGCACAGAATTTGGCAGTAACTTTGGTATGATGATTTACGAGTAAAATAAATATGATAAAAACAACATGATTAGTCTAATTTATTTATTATTTTACTAAATAAGTAAAATAATAAAGGAAGGAGGGAGGCCCATGTCCAGCAGTGGACGTCTTTCGGCTGATATGATGATGATGAAATAAGTACGCAGGTATTATATTGTTTCTTAACACATATTATAACACAGTACTCTTTTATAATAGCCGACCCATATCCAATAGCACCGACCCTGGCTAATATCTCGCGAGATCGAATGCGGCGGCGTACAGAACTCAATTAATGGAGGTGGTCCATACCTATCTGCCATGTTACATTCCTCAGGAACATGTGTAAATTGGGATGGTGTCGTGGGCAACGGGCTAAGCATTGGTTCCAGAGACGTGATGTTGGCTAACCCAGAAATCACTGACTCGGTTTTATCAGGCTCCGCTTGCAATGTGGAAACGGATGCATCACTTTCTTCCTTATTGTAGAGCTCGTACTTCTTGCCAGGCTCATCCAAGAAATGGAATATTAACTGCGAAAGGTTAAGCACGATGTCTGCATCTTGAATGAAATCTACTCCTAGGAGCGTTCGGTTATCGTGTGACTCAGGCAACACGATAAAATTTGTAGGGATCTTCCGACCACATAATGTGACTCTCACTGCAGCAGTCTTGACAGGCTGTCTCCGCCGTAAGCCATCAGCTAGGGTTATCGTTGCATTTTCAGTTTTGAATTCAACTCCCTGTCGCTTTAATATACCGTACAAAGACATAGATGCGACACTAAGCTTGGTCCCAGAATCGATGTGAGCTTGTCCGTTGACATCAGCTATGCAAATCTTGACTGTTGGCCTAAGTCGTGCTGTAGATACCAGGGTGGAGTTGAGGGAATAAAACCCGACGTCCACTGCGCCAACTTTGTTTTTGTTGCACTTTGGACATTTGCTCCTGATTACGCCGCGCTCACCACAACCGTAACCGGTGATTTTGTGACTAAGCATTGGTCTGGCTGCGGCTGGAACTGCCGCGACATCTACATTTGGAGTCTTGCCTTTGATGTCTTTCTTGCGACACTCCTGTTCGTTGTGGCCAAAAGCACGACAAAAGGTACACCTGGATCGTTTCCCTGATATAGTGTCAAAGGTGTTGCTTGAGTTGGGTCCTGATCGTGCAGCAACTGACTCTTCAATTTGACGTACCTTTGTCAAGAATTCATCAAAGGTTGCAACAGAATATCTTGGTATTCTATCTCTTATAGATATATGTAGGGAAGTATACAAGAGGTCCAGGCCTTGCAATGGAGTAGGTGAAGGCTTGGGCAACTCAGCCATAAGGGCTCGCTTCTTAGCAACAAATAATTCTGTGCCCGAAGGACTCTGCTGCTTATCGCAAACAATTTCATCGTACACCAGATAAGCTGGTCTCTTCGGCGCAAACGTTGTCCTTATCAGGGACACAGCTTCTTGCCAGTTCACGATTGTGTCTTTCACTCCTAGCCACCATCTGGTGGCTAGGAGTGAAAGACACAATCGTGAACTACAAGGCATCCATCTGGATGCCTCGTCAACCAGCAGCAATGTGAGCCCCTCAATGGCGTTGTCACCACTTATTGCCTCTATTTTCTTATACGTGCTGATGGTTGATAGAAATGCCTCCACCACCGCCGTACTTCGAGATCCATTGAAGCGAGCTGTGCATGACGCAAAGCTACCGTATTTTTGTGGGACCTGGTCATTCCGTTTGGCCAAGACCTCTACTAGATCGCGGAACTGGTCGTCAGAGAAGCTGAAGTTTGATATATTATTGCCTAAATATCTACGGCTACGCCTAGGTAATATTTTATTAAACTAAATATTGTTAACTATTTCACCCCAATAAGTCAAATTCTACCTACCCCGATAGGGATCTAACGTGAAGATAAATAATAAAAACAACAAAATGATAGAAGCTACGAAAGTACCGAAAAAGAGGGTAGTCTTATAAGACAATAATAAAATATACAGCTAGCTTGGGAAAAAACTAGTAGGTACTTTAATAAAGTCAGTTAATAAAAAATAAAAATAAAATAAAAATTGTGGGTATTACGAAAAATTGCCCGAGGTGAGAAGCTATTTGGGAAAAGAGCCCGAGTTGGGACGCCAGTTGTAAGAGGGGAGTGTGTAAAGAGATAAAGTAAACCCACAGTTTGTAACAACAATTATTTTTTTGAACTATCTTAGGCAGAATTACAATAACAATACGAACTTTGGTGAAATAGTTTAATACAGTAGGTACAATAAAGATACCAACAAGAAAATATGAACAAACAGGGGAGGTTAAAAATATCTAATAAGATCCTAAATCCCTACGCGCGTTGTATATCGCTTGAATGGTGTGCGGACCGCTAACGATACCAACACAGCCAAACAACCAATATACGCCCCAGTCCCCTAGCCCAAGTCCAGCAAGAGGCGAGGTAATCTTGACCGACCTAAGTCGATACTGAGAGTACAATTGAAGCGTGCTGAGCTCAAACTGCCGCTGCAATTTTTTTTTTTTGTTATTGTATGGCGTCTCGCAGTTCGGCCAAAGTAGCCGTCCACTGCTTAACCGGACTAACCTGTGGAGACTAAGCTATGTAGCCTCCGGCCAGGCTTAAAATTTCTAAACCTAAAGCGACAGCACTAAGGGCTACCCCAGTTGGGGTCGGACCTCGGCTCAGGGCGTCGCTTGGGGGATGGCAAAGGCCGGATCTGATAAAGTGATTCTACCATCCGTTCGGAAAAGCCTACGAGGAGAAGAACGGACAAGGCCGCTGCTAGCTTCTGAGAGGAACTTTATAGTCGGTTGTGGCCACGGCGGGGACGCGTTGCGCGGGGAGGAGGTGATGACTCGTTGGCTCGGTCGAACGGCGCGGTAGCAGAGTTGTCGCGTTGATGTTTTCGTCGCGTTACACAAGTTATTAAAGATTATAATATCTTAAGTAATTTGATTTTTTTAATCATGAATAATGTAATATAATACTAAAGTGCTTTTTATAGCTATATAAAATTGATATGAGTAAATTTTATGCAATCTTGTGATGTCTCAGATTTCGTTTGTAAAACGGAACGTAAGGGTGAACGCGTAAAGAGAACCCGAATGGAAAGTCCATGCTAAAGTAGTCTACCTATAGTAGGGTTACCAGTTCTCGCTTGTGAAACGTAAAAAGCTCAAATGCTTCCTAAATTATTTGACAATAAACAACAGATTTTGCTACTTTACTTGATTCAGAATTTGGCCCTATGGCTATGACAGTTGATAATTGTGCACAGCGCACTTTACTCGGGTTCGAATCGAATAGTAAAGTTCAGTCATTATTAACTTTTATATGAATCTAATACCTTTAAACGAGCAATTCTTGTACATATGTATATATTATATATACAATCTGAGTATCAGAAACGGCTCCAACGGTTTTCATGAAATTTAGTATGCAGGGGGTTTCGGGGACGATAAATCGACCTAGCTAGGTTTTATTTTTAGAAAACGTAGTTTTCTCTATTTTCACCCGAGCAGAGCTAAGTTTCTCAGGTACTTATCACTAAACGGCACTGTTGAATGTCAAAATTTATGTATTAATAAAGTTCTAGTTATTCTAGTCATCCATTCGCAGTGGCGATTTGGTTCGATAGTATTGTATCTCCATGGTCTGTGGTCTACACCCTTCATCAATAAAAGCCACGACATCAAAGTACCAGGTTCCTTAGCCACAATTTTGATACTAAAGCCAGACAAGAATTCAGGTACTTACTGTCCTACCTAAGCCTTTCCTAGTTACGAATTTATCTGGCAAGATGTATACAACGATATTTAGACCGCCTTGCGACATGAATTATCTGAACGCGGCTATATTTTTGCTGCGAGGTAGCTTTTGGGCTGAGAAAATGTGGTTTGCGTTGGCCGGATTAGAGTTGGGTCACAGATTCTGATTTATTGAAGAGTTAACTTTTATAGAATTACACGAAATGATTTCTTTACTTAAAATATATCGGTTATCCTGATTTCACCATTGACGCTTAACCATGTAATCTTTATATTTTTCACCCTGTGTATAAAAGTTAATAAAAAAAAACAATCAGAAAAAACTCCATTTTGGAGTTAAGCTCGCCTTTGTACATTAATATTGATTTCACCTTGTGTAAATGTATTGTTTTGGTGTACAATAAAGAATTAAGAATTAAGAAACCAATTTATTTCCACATGCAAATATTTCATCAACAGAGAAACCGAAAAACCATCAAATAGTTATTACTGTTTTATTAATAAAGAACATTTTCCCCAGCACTGTTGTCTCATTGTTTTTGCCTCAGTAATATTAGTTTAATCTTCTTGTTCAAGTCTCCAGAATTCACCACAATGCTTACGAGGTCGACAGCTTGTAACATTCTAAATATTAAACTGCACTCTCGAAATAGCTATTTTTTCGCGAAGTATATCAACTTCAACTTAATTATAAATTTATAGTTCTTTGGTGTGAACTACAGTTTCTAGCTTCGGTCTTTTATGTTTAGAATTCTGCGGTAAAAAGATTTTATAACGTTAAAATGTTGGCAAAAAGGAAATCTTTTGGAAATGAAGTACGTAAAACTAAAGAGAAAACATTTGGCATTCAAATTAGGAGTAACTGGTAAAATGTTCGAGTAAGACAGTCAGACTTAGCAGTCTTAATAACGTTTGAGTTAATTAGAAAACTTGAGCTTCTAGGATAGCCGAAACATAGTTAGAAAACGAGATCCGAAGTTTGGAACTTAAGCGTCAGACAGAGTTTCAAATCCGCACAATATGTGTGATGTTATCAGTTGCTCGCGTCACAAATCACGAACTTTATCGTGTAAAACTGTGATTTGCTTGTGATAATTGACTCAACTCGCCACATTGGGGCGACATCGAGCTCAAGTAAGTTTTTCATCCCATTTCGCCTTTCATAATAGTATTATGCTCACAACCTATAAACGACTCGCGACAAAGGGTGGACTAGATAAGAGGTAATTTGCTCGGATTTCTTCGTTATCGGGAGACTTTAAGGCTCATAAATAGTTAAAGAAGTTCTTCCGTCTCGAGAACGAACGTTGCGGGAAAATCTTTTTATACCCGCAGATAGGGGACGCTATTATTATATTTTTATTTATTACTTATGCAAGGGTTACTCAAGATACCTACCACTTGAAAAGACTGCTTCAGAGTTGTCTTAGCTTTGTTATTTACAAGGTTGATGCTTGGGAATCATAAAGATTCAGAAAGAGATTACGTAAATAGAATGTGGACCAGCGCTTTTGTAATCGAATACAATCATTCCTTCTTGTGCTAATCTTAATGGCATTTCGGATGTTCATTGTAGCAGTCATAAGATTTTCCGTCATCATCATTCCATTCCAAAGACATCCACTACTTGAGGCAGGCCAATCCCAATATATACATATTTAGCGTTTACATCGTTTTTTTTTAGATATAAACTGAATTAAAAACTTCATCGCTGTTCGTTGTTGTTAACCAGATAGGTTTATGAACTTGAAATGCCCTGTGCATTTCAAGTTCATAAAACTTAAGAAGGGTGCCCTGAACTTTACGTCACTTGTGACAGCAATTTCGAATGAAACTAAATTAAAATTATAAGCTCTATAATTTACAAATAATTGACATAGTAACTTTAAATTTAAATAAAATACGACTGCGGGAACTTTTATTATTTAACTTCAAACAATTCTCTTTAAATATTTAATTAACAACAGGAGAAAAATAATATTAGACTTAATTTTATTTATTAGATTCGAATATATGTTCTGTTGAAGCAATAAGTTGTCAAACTATTGCTTTTCGAAATTGAGACTCTGTCGAAATAATTAACTGTCGAAATTCAGAATGACACTCGTACAAAGTGAATGACAATGCTAACTCAACATCATTTCTTTTTTATGTAACAGTCTCGGATTATTAAGACAATTATATTTGAATGAAATAAGCATAATTTTCCTCAGAAGCTATATTATTTCCTTCGGAGTCGTAAGGAGATTAGAATCTCGTTTGTTCACTTGCCTTTCTTAATCCTAATTAGCTATTTAACTGAGTCCTTATCATCGTACCTGAAAGTCATTCTTATAAAGCAACTCAGCGTCTTATCTGTCTACTTAAGATTCAGTTTTATTTCTATAGCGGCCTCGAGTGCGTTATTCATTTTTGTTTACGTACTTTATTTTCAAATGTTTATTGTTAGCATCTTATTATGTTTAAAGGTTTCTGTCTAGTTAATTAATTTGAAGATATTTTAATTTCATTTTGAAAATTTGCGTTTGACTAAATTGAGTCAAAAAAATTATATAATTCAAATTTTAATGACATCAGAATTAAAGCAGCCGAATAATTATCCTTTTCTGCGAGCCCGTTTGACCGCGCCCGTGCGAGTGCGCTTGACGTCTCGCGAGCACTTTTCTTACGCACTAACGGAATGGTAATGAAATATAATATAGTGCGATGCCGGTAATGTAATATATTCAATCAAGAATAACGGTCCGTCAATTATTGTCATGTTCAATTCAGCCTGAAGTGCATGGTTTGTTTAAAAAATCGTGGTCATAAAGACATCAATTTATAGTGGAGATAGTGCGCTCAATGTGTTCTATTTATAGGAGCAAAAAGAAAATTGAATCTCTTTTTTTTTTCTCCTTTTATATAGTTCACTACTTATTATTTTAATATTCTTCTTGTGAAACCATCAAATCATCAGACAAACAAGTATGCTCATATGAGTACACTGAACTTTCGAACAAGCTTTGATAGTAACCATTTTCTATGAAACATCTACATTTCGCTTCATAACCTGTTAAGACGTTAAGCATTTGAGATATAGCTTTGAAATTTTCAGAGTAATCAAAATCAAAATCAATTTTATTTATTTCACCTATATATAATATATATATAATTTATATATATATATAATTATATATTATTATATATATAATATATATATAATTTATATATATATTATATATATATATAAATAATATATAGATAATTTGGCCATCATAAAAGGGAGATCATTAATGTAAACAAGAAAAAGGAAAGGGCCGAGAATTGAACCTTGGGGCACGCCCATCTTGACTAGAGACCCGGAGGACGTCGCCCCATTAATATTTACTTTTTGCTGTCTGTTTGATAAATAGGAAAGCACGAGATCAGCAGATTTTCCACGAATTCCGTAGTGGTGTAATTTACAGATCAGTGTGTTGTGGTCGACGTAGTCGAAAGCTTTTGAGAGATCACAGAAAATGCCAATGGCATCCTGGGACCTCTCCCAAGCCTCCAAGATGTGGCTGATGAGTTTTACTCCCGCGTCCGTTGTCGACCTACCTTTCGTGAAACCAAACTGTTGACTATGCAGGATCCCATTTGAATTGAAGTGAGACAACATCTGTTCCAGCATGATTTTTTCATAGATTTTACTCAATGCTGGAAGCACGGATATAGGTCTATAATTAGAAGGATCGCTCTTACAGCCTGATTTGAAAATTGGTACTACTATACTGTGTTTCATTAAGTTAGGAAAAGTGCCGCTGTCCAAACATTGATTGAATATGCCTGTTAGGACAGGAGCAATTGAGTCAATAATATCTCCAAGAACCCTAACGGATATCCCCCACAAGTCTTCAGTATTCTTTATATTGAGACTTTTGAACGCGTTTTTAATTGTATCAATACATATTGGTTTAAATTTAAAGATTGGTATGTCCTTATTAAAGTTTTCTTTAAGAAGAGCTTCAAGTAATTTAGATGAGGAAGGAAGAGACTTCGTAACCTCTAACGGAATGTTGGTAAAGAAATTTTCTAATGTCTTAGCGACTTCTTGCCTATCAGAAATGGTTTGATTAGTTATTTTCAAAGACAACTCATTCTGATCGCGTTGTTGTATCTTTCCAGTTTCTCTATTAATTAATTGCCACACAGTTTTTATTTTTTTATTAGAAGCACCAATTTTGTTAATTATTATTTGAGATTTAGCTTGAGCGCAGACTCTTTTGAATATTTTAGAATAGTTTCTAACATAAGTGTGAAAAACTTGATCGGAAGTCAAAGATGTTTCGTAATATAAATTATATAAGATATCTCGGCTTTTTCTTATGCCCACAGTGGCCCATTCACTAAATTTCGATTTGGAATTGTTGACTTTAACTTTTTTTACAAGACACGTTTTATTGAATTCTTGGCAAATTGTTGAAAACAACGTGCCGTAATTTATATTGGGGTCGTTTAAATCAAAACTGGCGTTACAAAGGTTGCCAAAAATATTATTATTAAAAGAGATTAATTCATTTTTAGTAAGTGGTCTTAATCGAATTGATTTAGCTAGGTTAATTTTTTTATTTGACTCAAAAGATACTAGTTGACCAGTATGGTCTGACCTAACGCCACTAATTAAAAACGAATCTTTTACTTTACAATTAGTGAATACATTATCTATGCAAGAAGCTGAAGTCGCTGTTATTCTTGTTGGTTCATTAAATAAATATTTTAGGTTAAATGATTTAAATAATGAAATGAGCTTACATTTTTCAGGCGAGTTGACTAACAGATCTATATTTAAGTCACCACAAACAAAAACTAATTTATTATCTCTGAAAAGTTTACTTAATAATTCTTCCATTGTAATCAAAAACAATGACAAGTTTGATGCTGGTGGTCTGTAAACGCACAAGACAGTATGCCCCTCGACCTCTGCACATGCTACCTCACACAAGCGATCAACAGAGTAAGCAGTGATATCCTTCCTTTTCTTATATTTTAAATGACTATTACAAAGTATCAGGGTACCACCACCCACTGTGGATCTGTTGTACGCGCTGGCAACTGAGAAATTATTTACATTAAACAACATCCTATCTGGTTTTAACCAAGTTTCACAAAAACATAAGATATCCATGTGGTATTTATCTACTAACAATTCCACGTCTAAAATTTTGCCAGCAAAGCGATTTATATTTTGATGATATAGTAAAATATTACTATTCGACTTCTCTTTTGTCGGCTCTAATCGTTAAAAGAATCATCGTTTAAAGTATTATCAGAAAAACTGGATAATACTGTTAAATCATTAAACCTAGTCTCAGTTAAATTATCAATAACTGCGTGTATATTAAAAGCTAACAATGTAGCTAATAAATGTCGACTATTTTTGGGAAGAAACATATGGTTCCCAATCAAAACAAAATCACTAACAAAATTGTTGGTGTCAAAAAACAATAAACGGTCACTATGACGACAAGATAATATATGCATCAGGTTATTCAAACTAGAAATGTATTCATTTTCATGAACAAGTAACTTGCCAGAATAGGGCAATGCACATAATATTAATTTGCCTAATCTTAACTTAAGTAGGGTGTCAATACCATTATTATTACTTTGAATCGCACATTACATTATTTTTTTTAAATAACTCTCTCTCATCAAAAGTATTTATCTATATTATAATATTTACTGTTTGATGATAGATAATGTAAACAAAAAACCTTGTGAGGGATGGATTGCAATCTGTAAACGGATTTCAATCTGTGAAATTACGTTATATGTAGACGAAAACAAATGTCGAAGAATCCATTTAAAAATGTATGTCATCGTATCCCTTTAATCGTAAAAAAAATGTTCTACGCATAAGAATATACTTGGTACTTGTGCTTGTTACACTGAGTGGGCAGAGTTCAATCAATAAATCTAACAGGGTGCAAGTGCAATAAAAAAAAAAACATTATGTTTTGGAATGTAGTCTTGTGTGACTTGATTCACAATTCTAGCGAATTCACAAAGTTGTTAAAATATTTTTTTAGCATGTGGCACATCATTAGCAACAGGATAGACTGGAAAATTAATGAGGGAGTTGGAAGATCCCGGTCGCTTTTGGTTTTATTTTTGTAGCCATATAAACAGCTGTAAGATTTACAGCTTTAATTTAAGTTTTACCTTTGTGAGTGAATTTAAAAAAAACTAGGTGACTAATGTCACTAATTTTGTATTTAAAAGTACTCTTAAACAATACACATCGAAATCAAATTAAAATTCAGAGACTACGCCCTATATATATTTTTTATTTGAATGTAAAATTTGGGTCTTTTTTTTTGTTAAACAATATAAAGTCGATAAAAAACATCTACAGGGCATGAGGGGTGTTAAGGGGTCTGAAAGGCTAGCAGGTGACCACTTCAGTCGACCATTTTAATTTGGCACACGATGCACCAAACATCCTGTATAAACAAGAAAACAGCCGAAGAGATAACGAGCAGCCTGCCTGCCGGGCAGATCTCCACCGTATGCTCCACCATTTCCTCCGGGCGGTCCACACAATGGTGACTCCAGGGTGTTTCCTCCCGCCTTATCCTCAGAAACCTTCCGAAACAGCCGTGTCCGGTGAAAACCTGCGTCAGTCGGAAGATGAGGACGCCGTGACGCCTCTCAAGCCACTCCTCAAAGAGAGGCCTTACCGCCGCAATTGTGGCGTGTCCAAACCTTGACAAGCCTGGTGTACGATTTTTGCATTCAGAAAGACCTACAGAGTCTTCGTATGTAATGAATGGTCACCCATTCACGGGCTGACATTGGCAAGCGTTACTTTAACATTGAAGATCTACCCTTGCTCTTGTTATATTTAGCCACGAGCTCCTCAAGCAAACAAGAGGTATGTTAATATCGGGTAAATCTTATAATGTGGAAAGTCAACAAAACGTGCTACTTCTCCTATAAGATAAGAGGTAATTTTTCCGTTCGCATCAAGTGTGGCCGAATGAGGTGTTGAGCACGTTTCGGGTACGAGACGATGATGTCACGTCTTCGTTTATAACCCACTTGGTGCCAAAACTGAGATAGCAATGTGCTAAGAAATATGGGGATTGTTATTTTTTTAATTAAATTATGTGTCTACGTTCTTATTTTTCTTCCTTGTTGATAGTTTATCAGTAGTTCAATGGTGAAATAGGCAATAATAGAGAGGGAGTTAGGATTGCCTTCTAGTACAAACAAAAGTACCTGAATAACAATATTTATAACCAACGAAAAAAAATAGGAGCAGACTCTCAATTCTACATGTATATGTTTATGTATGATTACACATAACTTTTTATACAGAGATACGATTTCTAAAACTTAAATTTGAAAAATAATATCCACCCATAAAGGTAGAAAAGACGGATTAATTGATAGTTTTCCCACTGAATTTTTAATTAGGAACCGATTCTTTTGAAATTAACTATATAAAAAAAGAGAAAAAAATCATATTTATCTAAAAATAGAACCGACGAAATAAAGAACTGAAAAGCAAAAATAAAATCTTTTAGTCTAACATTTTGACGCGGCGCCAAACAAACTATCAACGAATGTTAAATTGAAAACGAATTTGAAATGTTAAAAAGGATTTTACAATATATGGAGTGATAGAGAGGGAGGGTTCTTGAGCAAGCATATTTAGGGCGACAAGTTGACAGCTGGGGCTTGCTGAGAGAACACCGAGAATATGTCTGAAAAGTTTCAGATAGAAGCCTTTTGGTCAGGGGTTAACGTACAGGGCCATTAATTTTTCTTTAATCTAGTACGCTTTACACAAAACATATAGATAGGTAAATCTAATGAGGATATATTCTATGCCCTAAAACTGACGACTTTTCAATATACTGCAAGCAGGAATACGTTATTACCGCGATAAACGTTATCACTGGGCCTAATTGGAAGTATTTGTTTCAATATTATTATTTTCATTCGCGACGTGTCTCTCTTTAGCTCGTATCGTCTTTTGTTTTTAGTATGTGTTGTTATAGCGGCAACAGAAATACATCAGCGGTGAAAATTTCAACTGCCTAGCTATAACGGTTCATGAGATACAGCCTGGTGAAAGACGGACCGACAGACAGACAGATGGACCGCGGAGTCTTAGTAATAGGATCCCGTTTTTACCCTTTGGGTACAGAACCCTAAAAACAATACACTGTTAAGAACGTGTTGTACTGTGAAAACTTTGTAATTACAATTATATATCTGCCTAGCCTTTTCCCAACATATTGGGGTCGGCTTCCAGTCTAACCGGATTCAGCTGAGTACCAGTGTTTTTACATGGAGCGACTGCCTATCTGACCTAAAACTTTGTAATTACAATTGTTCTGTGAAAAAGTTGTAAGTAGAAAGTATTATATCATTGACTGTCGCTCACAAGTAACGAAGACTACTCAAATTGTTAGTATATGTTTAAGTATCTAGGTGTTACTTAGACCTGTTTTAGTGACTTCAAGTTTAACAACATTCCAGGCCATATTCCCACACTTCAAATACAGACAAGAACTTTGTTACTTATAAATTAACTTTCTTATACAAACAGAGCGCTTTTGCTTCAATTAATTAAGGCAAGAGCATACATCTAGACGAATTTGTAGGACTTTTATAAGTCTACCATTGTTTATTGCCCACTTGGCTGAGATGTTACTAGGATACTTTGCTAAAAAGCCGATCAATTTCACTATATCAGGTTATTCGGTCGGACATTTAAAGTAAATATCGCTTGAGGTGAAAGAAAGGGTTGAGAAGAAAAGCTAAAATATTCTTAAAGGATTAATTTAAAGCGCGTTGATAACAAAACTTAAAAAATATTTGCACTAATTAAACGCCAAGAAGTAGTTAAAAATATGATGTTATTTATTTACGTACGAATAGAAGTTGTAGATACAGTAGCGTCAAAAGTGCAGTCGTAATTTTCTTTGTAGAAGAAGTGCAACAGTTCACAACTGATTTAATCTACAGTAAAGTACTAATTTGGTCTTCAATGAAGTAATTATTCTATTCTGTTAAACCAGCAGTAGACCATTCACTTTCTTTGATACAAAGATAATTTTATATAACTATTATATATTATAACACATTGTCGGCACTATACGTCTTTTGTAAGTAACCAATTTTCTGAAGAATTATATTGATTGTATATGACTATGTGATGCCAAAATAAAATAAAATAAAAAAATAATTTAATCAAAAGTTTAACTGATAGAGAATGCCTTGCTGCATTAAGTCCGCCTGTGATAACAATTGTACATGAAGTTTAAATAAAAAAATTGATTTTGTTTAAAGGAATTCATAATCACTCATTTGCACATTTATTTGGAGTTGCCGCAACATATAAATATCGTCCATTCCATATTCTATATTACACAATCTCAATAGCCAACACCAATAATATATACACCACAATATCATCTTTTATGCAGTTTGATTTTTTGATTTTGATATAATGTAATATGACGTAAATATCTATATATATATATATATATTCTATATGCATTCTCGAAACTATCAAGTCTGAATCAGCCCCTATAAAAGGTCGACCCTTTAGCTAACATGAGAAAAATGCTTATTTTATTTGGAGCGCCTTAATTCGGAGTTGTTTCGGTAACACTGAACACATTCACAGAACCACGGATCCTCGTTTATGCTGAGGTAGTAATGAAAAACTTTTAAATGAGTTGGCTGCCCATGAGCTTAAAAATTGAAGTATTTTAATTTAAAGACCGCATTTGCAGTTTTTTAAAAGTCGTCGCTACCATTACGTGTTGCTGTAATGTTTATTTTATAGAAATTATACGAGCAAACTGCAGAGCTTTTATAGTTTTAGGTCCTTACCTATGAAATTGGCGTTTTGTTGTACTGGCCACTTTGATCTCAAATATCTCCTCTTTGGTTTGGAATTCCAATTTTAAATGTATACAGCTATTAACTCATGCTTTTGTGTTTGAAAACCCTAATTAATTTGTTTTTTCCTCTTTTGATTTTTCTTTGTGCCAGTCTGTTTACAAAATGGAAATCTTAAAATATCGCGTTATTTACGAGTACGAGTTCCATCGTGGCAGTGCTGCAGAAACGGTTCGATAGATTAATGATGTGTATGGCGACGGTGTTGCAAAATAAAATACAGTGCGTTTTTGGTTCTAACGTTTTCGTTCTGGAAATTTCGATCTGTAAAACAAGTCCCGTGGACGCCCGGAGACCAAAGTTGTCACTTTCAAAAAAAGGATGAGGTTCTCTATTCACCACGAAATATAATTATTTTAATTTATGTTTTTGTTTATAAGTTGTGTTGTATTTATGTTGTTTTGTTAATTATATTATCGAAGACAGTTCGACCGACTGGAATGATTCAATCGTTATTACATCAGGTTTGTGCTTAAATTTATCCAATTTCTTAAAGTTTTGAATTTGGTCAATAGTTGTCAGATAGTGTGTTGACGTGAAATTAGGTTTTCATGTTTAATATATATTACAATTGGTAGTATGCCATTATGGACACATTGCGAGTTTACTAACTTATAAATAAAATACAAAAAGTAGGGAAAATACATTAGGCATAATAAGTAGTGACTAGGAAATAAGTGAACCTATCTTTAATATTCATTTGTAAATTATTATAAACAATTTATGTTGCTCCAACACGTCAATATTAATATCCGATTTACTCTTGTCTGTCCTCCAGTATTTCAGATCACTGTGTGTTTTTAGTAAAAACCGGCGGTATTTTTCGTTTACGAGAATTTTCGTGTACAAATAGGGGATGTTTCTGGGTATAACCCAACAACCGCAAAATATGACGCACGATAAATAAAGAATGTATCTCATTGCAGTAGACGGGACATATTTTTTATGACAGTTTCTTTGTGCCTAAATACATATAAACATATTTTACATCGAGGCGGTTGTCATCGTTGTGTATAGCGAAAAGTGTGGTGTACAAATACGAGATTTCATTCACGTAATCAAATCCAATGTGTAAGGAAATATTTGATGAATTGAAAGGTTCCTTTTGAAATATTCATTCATAAATATAATATTTTTTAATTTTATAAAATAGACAATGTCTAGCCTCTCTTGATCCCGGCTGTCATTTGTAGATCTTTAATATTAGTTACAGGTAGTCAGACACCAAGGTCAAGGTCACTGAGGTTTGTTTCCGGGGTAGAAAAATGATAATTATGTTTAGTCTATCAAATAATATTGTACCCGTATTATATGCATTATCAAATGAATAAAATTGAAACAGACAAAGCGCATCAAAGTTCAGGAGAAGGGGCTTGTGACGTCACTTTGTGAGTTTAAAGTGTAGCACACCGTGACATCTCACGACACTATATTTCAACGCACTGTATCGTCGTAATTTTTTGTTTACGTGGCAAAAGAAAAATATGTTTTCAATATTTTTAGGTAATCTAACTGTACTAAACTGGACTAAATTGATTTTTGCGCAATAATTGCTCTTCAATAATATAACAAAAGTTTTAGAGTTGTTGGCGGTTTTATTTTTTAATAAGTGCTTTTGACAAACAGCGATTGATTAGCAAACGATTGTGTACGATATACCATACCTACACAGCAGTTAATTCCGACTTTTAAGACATAAAGCGTTTGATTGCTATCGTTTTGCTCATGCAAAAGATACGTAGTAAGCCTACCGGTTAGACTGGAAGCTGACCCTATCATAGTTGGGAAAAAGCTAGGCAGATTGATTGTGAGCGATACGACACTCTAGTTAATTTTCTTGACTCAAATACGAGTATTTATCTAAGGCACAAAACAATTCGCATCAAAAATCTTTTATTTGCTCTTTTCAGAACACAGTGTATGTTAACAACTTGCGCTAAAACAGTTTTATAGTTACCCACGATAACGGATAAGCCTTTCAAAGTAGCTTTAAATTCTACCTTAACCAAGTAAGATGCTCTCTCATAAATCCAGAAACTCTATAGAGGAATAATGAGGCTATAAGAAAGATAAATACAAACTTATCTTTTAGGGTTGCTTTTCTACCAAAGATGTGCGGAAAAGCGTAGCGGCACGCGTGGAAACGGTCCACCAATGGGATTACTTCGTTTTCTTGGCTAAGCTCCTTCTGCTTATTGAGGGATTTAATTCCAACACTTAATCCGTAGTGAGGTGCGCCATGTTGGCCCTCATACCAGTCACGGTTTGCGAAACCCTGGTGGAAAAGGACTAGCAGACCTAGGCATATTTTTAACATACACAAGGGAAGGATGTGAGCAAAAGGTGGTCGAGGGAAGTGTGCGAGCGATATATAATATACAGTTGAAAAGAGCCCGCTACGAGTCCTCGCACCGCCTCGCTACCTCGCACACCTTTGGAGGAAAAGAAGCCTTATCCTTTAAGTCTTTGCCGAGATAAAAGTGGTGCAAACTTTATTATGTATCGAGAACGGAGTCATAATGAATTTACCAGCACAGCTACTTATACCCTATTCGCTCTTAAAATCAAAATTAAAAAAAAACACCTAGGCACATGGACACTTATAAAATGTCGACAAAAGGTCGACGGTTCCGGTTGGTCGTTTCTTATGGAGAAGAACCGGCAAGACCACGGTTACTCTTTTATACAAGTAAAATTTCAAAATTTCAAAGACCCCCAGCACATTTTTATTTCATGCTACATAATTAATCCAGTACATAGTAGATACGCTTCGATCGACAATTTATTGAACACGTAATTGTGTCACGATATCTTGCGTAAACACCCCGATTTAAACTAAAACGCCCATAAATTTTGAACGGCTAAACCGATTTTATTCAAACATAGCTAAGAACACTCTTAATTAAGTCACCTTTTAAACAAACTAAATCAAAATTGTTTCACCCGTTTTGACGCTATGATGCCACAGAAAGACACACAGATACACAGCAACACACGTCAAACTTATAACAGCCCTTTTTTCCGGCGGGGGTTAAGAATGGTTTGGTTTTACAATATTGCCATGTTACAGCATTAGTACTTAGTTAAGGGGGGACAACGTAGGCCCGACAATAAGTAAAAAAAAGTGATTGTATATTACATAAACAAAAGTTAAAAAAAAAAGTAAAACGAGATAAAAAGTTAAGCATCTAGAAATCTAGAAGGCCTACAATGTTCACACATTCACAAAACAATCGGTAAAAGAATCTATACAAAGGTAAAAAAAAAAGTATAACAGGACTAAATTTAACATGTGGCACAATTGCTGTTATGAGTGCTGTAACTATTCTTAGCAAAGAGCTACAAAGATGATTGAAAACCATTGTAAAAATTCCAATTAAAAGAATAAAATATAAGATTGAGAATAGTTAGAGACATCCACATATTTGTGCCGTTTATGGGTTACCAGGGAAGCCGCATGCGCAGAAGGGGCCAAAGCCAATTTTTTATCTTCAACGTAGTCCTTGATTTTATGATAACTATGCTTTTTTAATAAGGACACGTTTGATGTAGTTTTTGAACTTTCCATCGGTCCGTTCTATATCTGACTTTGGCTTCTTGTTATAAAAGCCTGTAAACTGTTTATAAGAAAAGACTTGCTAGTTTTCGTTTTTCCTAATTTGGGTATTACAATTTCGTGCTTACTGCGTGTATTTTAATTATGGAAGTCGCTTCGAGTTTTGAAAAGGCCCTCGATTTAAATTTGAGCAAAAAATAAAAGGTAAACAAACAAACGTCAAAGGGCTATAATTCAACTAATTAAAAAATATAACCTAACAAAGCAAAACGGTTACTTATGTAGCACTTTTTTATTTCTAATCATAATAGTCGACTTATAGTTCCGAACTCAAGATGCTTTTTAATGTCGGCTATTCATTTTAGTTCTAATAATACCATTTTTTTTGTTTATATATTATAGATATTGATACTGTTATAAAATGCGAAAATAATAACTTAGTTGTTCGACATATTTGTACATGAGTGTATTTGGTTGTTGTTTGATATAAACATCTTCTAATGATGTTTTGTTTTAGATTTTAGTGAAAGTAAAGAAGACACTGTAAAACCTTTTTTTATGGTTTGTTTACCTTTTATTTTTTGCTCTAGCGACTATTCGCTAATTCGTAGCTGTACTCTATTATAGCATCGAATTTCGTTACAAAGAACGTGGCAATTTCTTTAGCTTGTAAGCCATTTACAAGTCTTTTTAAGAATACGCAGAAACACTTTATAAGTAAGTCGTTATGTTTATTGTTATTGCCCCCAATACAAGCGGTTATTTTTTCCATAAAAACAAAAAAAAACGTTGCTCCACACTAGGAATTTCTCCTCTTGCGTGCTTTTACAAACATATAAACTCACATGCACAAAAACCCAGAGCCGGAACCACTATCTGTAGGCCATACAAATATTTGTTCCGTGCGGGAATCGAACCGGCGACACGCAGCGCAGCAGTCAATCGCTCAACCACTGCGCCAGCCGTGCGCCCAAAGGATTAGTCTGGCGGTGAATGACTTATTCAAACACCGTTGCACCGTAACACCGTGCAGTGCCTAAATATGATTGCACTGTTTGATTTTCAACGCATCGAGAATGCAACAGTGGCATTTTGTTATAGCACTCATTAGGGTTTCATCTAGGGTTAGTGAAAACGACAACGAGAGTAGCCGAGCTTACCAAACAGCGGCATATATCTGCCCATCCTCTATGCGTAATCATTCATTTCCTTCGCTTATGAGAAGATTACCCTCTTTCTTTCCATAAAGAACTAAGTGTGAACAGTAGGAAGCGAATAGCTTCCTTATATTTTTCCTGCTGTACGACACACACATACAAAGTGCTTGAATGCAAATAACTTATGAGCAAGTGCTGCGTACTCATAACTCCACACTAGATATTTTGAAACCTAGGTGTTCTATTACAAGCATTTATTTCATGCACTGGACGGTCTGGTAGTAAAATATTCAAGCCCTATTGCAGACACTGTAAGGTTGCTAAATTGTAGCCATTCGTAGCATTTGTTTTCAGTAATTTTTGCTGGGTTGACCGGTGATTTTGGCAAAAATCAGATTAATACAGATTTTTTATGGAAATCAAATTAAATCATTAGCATATTATAGTTTAAGATAAGATAAGATATATTTATTTGCTTAAACATGGGTAACACATACAATATAAGAAAAAATAATAAAAGATTCCTACATGTTTGCCACATGCTATGGCGTGCAAATATTTATTTATTTATTTAAAACTTCATGCAACATACAGATACATAGGCGGACTTAATGCCTGAGGCATTCTCTACCAGTCAACCAAGGGTGGTGGAGAGATAACATGGCAGGTGCATAAAAATTGAGAAATTAAATTGAATAACAATATATATATATATATTGTAGTTAAAATAAACATACATATATATTTACTATAATAAATACCTTTATATATATACATATATAAATTAATAGAAAGGAGATTGAGACGACTCTGCTAATGGTTCAGAAAATAATGTCGCAGCTTCCGCTTAAATGCATATTGACTAGTGGCCGTCCTGATATCGAGAGGAAGCGCATTCCAGAGAAGAATGGACTGAATATGAAAAGAAGAATGAATAAAATCAGAAGTATGAGAAGGACAAAGCAAGAGAAGATTGTTAGACGAACGCAGATTCCTAGCGTGTGAAGTACACAGATACTGAAAGTGAGAGATGAGATAAGAAGGAGGGGTGGGAGAGTTGAGTAGAGAGAAGAGCGTGGTCAAAGCGCGTAAATTTCGCCTCTGCCGAATGGGCATCCATTTGAGCTGAGATCTACAGTTCGACACATGGTCATATTTCCTCAGGTTGAATATGAACCTGATGCAGTTGTTTAGGAGCCTATCAAGCTTATCCAGGAATACCGCGTTCAGGTCAAAGTAGCACACATCACCATAGTCGATTATAGGGAAGATTAAAGTCTGCACAAGCATAGCCTTCGTTTTTGCAGGCAGAAAGTTTCTCAGACGATACAGGCAACGCAAGGTCCCGTTGACTCTTTGACTGATACTTGAAACCTGACTTTGCCATCCCAGCGTCGAGTCAAGATGTAGACCGAGATCTTTTACACTAGGGCTGATGGGGATAACGGTACCATTAAAAATAATAGGAGGAAGAGAGCTAATCCCCACCCGACCCATCATGCGAGAGCTCCCGATCACAATGGCCTGACATTTTGAGGGGTTTACAGACACCCCAAATCTATCAGACCAGTTCTTGACAGCGACTAAGTCCCGGTTCACATCGCCTATAGCGTCCGACAAACCCTCCACCCGCGCAGATGCATACAGTTGAAGGTCATCGGCATAAAGATGATACGAACACCGAAGACAGTGAGTTATAAAATTTATGAAGATGGAGAATAACAATGGAGAAAGAATACCGCCTTGCGGAACACCAGCAGCTAGGTCACACCAACTCGATGAACTCTCGTCAACGCGAACCGACTGCTGACGTCCCCGAAGATAGGAAGAGAACCATTCCAGGGCCTCGGAAGAAACCATAAGATGTGAAAGGATAGAAAGGAGAATATCATGACTGACGGCATTAAAGGCATTGGAGAAATCAATCAAAACCAAAACAGTAACTTTGGTATCCTCCATCGCTTCTCTAATGTCGCCAGTCACTTTGAGGAGAGCAGAGGCAGTGCTGTGCCCCGGCCTAAAGAAAATAAAAAAAGTAAAGAAAATAACTAAACGCAATTTTCGAACACAGCATGGAACGTCACAATGACATTACAAATTGACAGTTATGACACAACTGACAGATCACAATCTGACAATGACATTTACTCCCAGTTCTACAGTGACGGAACACAAAAACAAAGTAAACAAACATTATTTTTGACAATATAAGCAAAATACTGTACAAATACCACCAAACTGATAACGATTTACTTTTAAATAAACACATAGTAAGCAGGTACTCGTACACGATAAAAGTTGCGTAAACTAGGTGAAATAAGCCGTTCCAAGTATTGTGTTCAAAGTTAATTAATATGTCTTGCAAACACTTAGCCACTGCGCACTACACCGCTGTTGCCCGGAGCACCAGACGAATCCCCAGCTCTCCTAGGGTACTGAGTCAACAGTGGATTTAGCTCCTCCACCGCAGTTATCTTGTGCCGTGTTCCATCGGGGGTTCGAACGACAATAATACCGTCTTGAGTCCAGCAAGCCCGCATTCCAAAATGCAAGCGCGCTTTACTGAACACGGCCTGCCTAACTTTGGTTAGGAACTCCTTAACCGTGACCGTGGAGCCCTTCAATGCTGATTTCGCCTTCCACACAGCAGATCTGTGGTCAACATTAGTAAACCTTACCAGTATAGGCCGACTGCGTGTGGGCCCCCGGCTGGATGCCCCAAGTCTATGGCACCCCTTGATGGACGAAGCAGTAATGTTAGGCAGGGCCAGCTTGTTGCTAATGAGGCTCAGCACCAGAGCCCGGCAATCTTCCTTATCAGCCTCAGCAATACCGGTGAAGATGAGCGCTTTCCTACGTGAACGTGTCTCCAATGCATCCACTGCACTGGAGCACTCGGTGATCTGTTTCCGCAAAAGTCCCAGCATAGCGAACATCAATTCCTTGAATGTACGAAGCTCCTCTCGGACCTTTGCTACGGTATCCTTTGCAGGTCCTGCACACTGGAGCTGCGCCTCAAGCTCATTCATCTTTCTCAGGAAACATTCCTCCAGGTTCTTCTGGGCCGACTGGATATCATCTAGCTGAGACATGCTGAAGTGCAGCTCAACAAATTTGCTTTGACAGTTGATAGTATTGGTGACAACTGGCAGGTGGTGTAGTTTAACTGCTATATTACATAGATTGTTTCACCAATATATGTGCAGCTGTTTAGGTAGTTTATGTAACTGGTTGAATTAAAAAAACTTAAAAAATATACTCATTTATATTTTAAAATAAATTTACTAAAACCGATGAATAAAAAACGCGTCTTAACTTTTTTTACACCTACCGCCGAAAAGAAATATGAATTGAAATAGAAATATGAATAAGAAATATTATGCAAGTTAAATTATAAACGAAAACAATGAATAAATTTAATTATAAATTAATTCCTTAATTATCACCACTGAAATTAAAATAATAATATCAATAAAAAAATGTAAAATAGCATTAAAATTATTAAATCTATGCAAAAAATATAAATCAAATGTCACATTGTAAATAGTGCATGTGTTATAGCGGTTTGAGAAACCTCTTCATCCTTGTGTCTATTATGAAAAGTGGACTGTATTTGAAGGGTTCTGGCAATAGTGCGTTAAAAATAAGCGGGAAAATATTCACGGATCAATTCGGGCGATCTAGTATGGAAATGAGGGAAGTAGTACGCCTTACCTTGTAGTGGTCGATGCCAGCCCACGTGTGGCAGCGAGCTGGTGTTCTTCTACTCCAAACTGGCGACCTTCAGGATCCACACACTTCACACAATTGTTTTATATCCGCGAGGCGGGTTAATAGACACGGTTCACAAAGTTCTCAGCAATCTAACTAATTAGATGCATCAGTCTCCAGCCTTGTGGCTTGGAAAGCTGGCGGTTGAGATACGAGGCCCGTTCACGTTGAAGTTTCGGTTCGTTCTGGCGACCTGTCATTAAGGCGTACATAAAGGGAAAAGGAATGAGGAAGGAACGAGATAATTAGGATATCGATCGCCCGCGAAATCTCAAATGCGTTTGTCTATGTGTTTTTGGTCATTGATTTATGACATTTACAAGAGATGGCGCTACCATTTTCCCGGCCTTAAAGGGTCACCTTTAATGAAAATTAAACTTAGCCCTATGAGGTGTACTACCGTATACCTATTCAGCAATACGGACTAAGATGCGGATTTTTACATTTCAGTTATTAAGATTTAAGATAAATACTGCGAGTTGCATAATACATTAAGTTGCATACCTATAGTTAAATTTTAATAGAAAAATTATGTTGCGTCGCTAACTAACTAAAACTAAGAGACCTAACTATCAAGCCAGGCCTTATTGAGTCGGTAATGGACACAGACGCACAACAGGGCGCACATAGCTACCCTTTGCGGTTTTCACAGTAACAACACGGGTTGTACTGTCCTTGGAGGTATGCAATTTATCAATAATGCCTAACGGCCATGAAAGGGGCGGAGAGTTATCAGTAATGATAACTACAATAGTACCCTCTTGTAGAGAAGGTGCAGGACTATTCCATTTGGATCTAGCCTGAAGTTGATGTAAGTATTCTGAACGCCAGCGCTGCCAGAACGACTGCACCAGTTTGTCAAGTAGAGTATGTCGCTGAAGCAAGCTGAGCGAGTCTGCTTCAGGAGCGGGAAGGGACAACAATGGCGCGGTGTGCAAGAAATGCGCAGGGGTCAGTGCTGATGGTTCAGTAGGGTCACTACTCAAAGCAGTAAGTGGCCGCGAATTAACTAGAGCCTCAACTTGACTAAGGACAGTTATAAGTTCCTCGTAGGAGAGGATTTGTTGACCTATAACTTTAAAAAGGTGAGTTTTAACTACCTTAACCATACTTTCCCAACATCCTCCAAAATGTGGGGAAGCAGGCGGAATAAACTTCCAATCTATATGATTGAAGGAAAGTTCTTCCTCAAGATGAGGACGAAAATCTTTAAGAAATTTGTGAAGGTCGCGTAAATAAGAACTTGCACCTACGAAACAAGTACCGTTATCGGTATATAATCATTTAATAGGACCGCGTCGCGAAAGAAAGTGTTTTAAGGCTGCAAGGAAAGTCACTGTACTTAAATGTGTAGCCACTTCAATGTGCGTGGCACGCGTCGTCAAACACGTAAAAATGCAGAGCCAAGCCTTACGGCTCTTAACACCTCGACCACGAAATGGTGTGTACTGCAGCGGGCCTGCATAGTCACAGCCGGTGTGAGTGAACGCCTTGTCGACTTGGTTAACACGCTCTGGCTAGGTAGATCTGCCATAAGTGGAAGAATAGGACGCGGGCGGAACTTAAAGCAAGTGTTACAGTTGTGGATTCTGTGACGAATTATTCGACGTGCAGCTAAAATCCAATAATTATGCCTGAGTAAGGACATAAGCAACTCCGGACCGGCATGAAGATGTTTCTTGTGACAAAAGTCAACAAGAAGATCAACAATATGGTCATGACGTGGTAGAATACAGGGATGTTTATATTCGTAGGGTTCGTCCGAATTTGTGAGACGACCACCAACTCGTATGATGCCGTGCTCATCGAGAAACGGCTTAAGCTTATGGATGGCGGGAGTACATGGTTTATTGTTTTTTAAATTTAAAATATCGTTACGGAAATGAACATCCTGTACAGCTCGCAGCAATTTAATTTCTGCATATTTCAGATCAGAGCTTGATACAGTACGTGCACTAGGCAGTTGTCTTAAAAACTTATAGACGTAAACAATAGCGCGTAGCAACTTAGACCACGACGAAACACGTAGTGCTAGCGCGTAAATTGGTGATTCCGTAACCTCAGAAACCACGGCATGAGCGACTGATTTCTGTTCGGGTACGCCCTCATGCAGTGCATTGTGTTCGAAAGTATGTATGGGCCACTCAGCTGGGTCATGAGAAACCCACGATGGTCCACGATACCACAATGGATGCTGCAAGAGCTTAGCTGGCGTGACACTACGAGACAGACAATCAGCGGGGTTCTCAGTACCTGCGACATGGTTGAAACAATTAGCGGGTATAAGCTCTATCAGCTTAGTAACCCGATTGGCAACAAAAGTTTGCCAGCGGTGCGGTGAGGAATTTATCCAGGCGAGCACTACTTTAGAGTCAGTAAACGCGTATACTTTATGGATGCGGTAGTGGGGCGATATTGTGTCTTGTACCTTGCGAAGCAACTAAGACAACAGTAGGGCCGCGCACAACTCTAGTCTAGCCACCGAAATGGTTTTCACAGGTGAGACTTTAGACTTCGCACTAACTAACTGCACGGAGTAGTTAGAACCATTGTATATTTGCATGTATACGACTCCACCGTAAGCACGCTCGCTGGCGTCAGCGAAACCTACTAAATTCATGGTGCATCCGTCGACCAACCCCAGATGACGCGGGATAATAATTTCATTAAGCGTAGAAAGCTCAGTACAAAACTGCTTCCAAGCGGTGACTATATGTTCAGGTGGTATGTCGTCCCAGTCACACTTTGCTAGCCAAAGTTCCTTAATTAAGAGCTTAGCGTACAGAACAGTGGGGGCGACAAAACCCATTAAGTCCCATAGCCGAGCCACTGTGGAAAGCATGGTTCGCTTGGTACATTTATCATCTGGTGTGGTGACGTCAAAGCGGAAACTGTCACAAGACTTGTCCCAGCGTAAACCCAGGACCTTATGCGGTATAGACTTCTCATACTCGATATCGGGCGAAGCCTTATGAGTATCAGGTATGTGTGCGAGAACCTCTTTCGAGTTACTTGTCCATTTGACAAGGTTGAACTGGCCTCGCTTGAAGAGCTGAATAAGCTCATCACAAAGCGAAATTGCTTGCGGTATGGACATGACACTACAGGCAATGTCATCCATATATAGGGCGGAAGAAGCAGCAGCAGACGCTGCAGGGAAATTATCGCCTTTATCAGCGACTAACTGGCGGACTACACGTAACGCGTGATATGGACTAGACTTAAATCCGAAGCAAACACGATTAAATTGGTAGACCATTATAGGTTCATGTTTACTGAATCTGTAAAAGATGCGTTGAAATCTACGGTCCGATTCACGAACGCCGACATTGAGAAACATTTGGCGGCAATCAGCAGACAGGGCTATTTGAAATAGAAGAAAACGAATTATAATATTAAATAAATCACCCTGTAGATTAGGGCCTGCATGTAGAATGTCATTGATCGACTGTCCCGATGTAGTTTGACTACTAGCGTCTAAAACTACGCGAAGTTTAGTGGAAGTCTTATCTTCGCGAACGACACCGTGATGCGGAATGTAATATGACAGATTAGAAACGTTGTCATCTTTTAAAACCGGACTCAAATATCCCTTGTTAATGTAGTCCCGCATGACGTCATTGTAAGCGCTGCGTAACTCTAAGGACGCATCAAGTTTGCGCTCCAAACAATGAAAACGCCTAAGTGCGGCAGCGTATGAGTCGCCTAGCGAATAAGGGTCGTCGCAAAATGGCAGCGACACAATATATCTACCACTGTCATCGCGAACAGTGGTAGCGCGAAAATGTTCTTCGCACTCGAGATCCTTACGGCTCTGCGAGGGCGAGGCGGAAATTTCTTCAAGCTCCCAGAATCGCTTGAGAAGCGAATCTAAACTGGGATCTTGAAGAACAGAACAACATGAAGTTGTACTCGTACAGTGTGAAGTATGTGCCGTAGGTACGGAACCCATAACCACATACCCCAACACAGTTTCAATAGCGGGAGGTATATTATATTGCTCGCTATGCACTATGTTAGGCAAAAGCAAGCGCGGGAATATAGCAGCACCAATCAAAACATCGATACCGCTCGGCTCCGCAAACTTCGAATCTGCGAGCGGTAATGTTTTGAGATGTGTAAGTTTAGAGACATCGACGAGAGCGGTCGGCAATGTCTCCGTTATACGTTCAACAATAAGCGAAGAAACGTTAAAATTAATATCATTAATAAAACGAGAATATAATTTAATATCTACGGAACCTTTAACTGGTTTTTTCGACCCACCGATTCCTTTAACTATTAAATTAGAAGTATGAAAGTTCTTCCAAAGTCCTAGACGCTTAAAACATTCAGAAGTAATAAAATTACTTTGTGATCCACTATCTAGTAAACAACGTATTATGTGCGGCTTATCATTTACATCGTAAATTACGACTTGAGCAGTAGCGAGCAGAACGGTTGTGTACGCCGTACATTGCGGGCTATCTCTCGCCGACGGCGACGCCGCAACGCATCGAGTGTCAATCGAACGCGATCGAGCGGCGCCAGCGACAGAGGTCGTACACAACGATACCTCAGACTGTGAGGTAATAGAAGGTACAGTCGGCATAGGCGTTGGGACCGGATTCGGCTGTGACGTCACTACAGTTGATAATTGCGGGTTTTTATTAAAATGTAACAATGTATGATGACGTTGATTACATGCGCGACACTTTAATTTAGAAGAACAGTTAACCGTTTTATGTTTAATACTCAAACAATTGACACAAGCACTGTTGTCTATCACACATTTGAAACGAGCTGTCGGAGTCAAATTATCAAAAGCGGGACATTTATATAAGTGTTCATGGATATATGCTTCGCACAGACACTTGTTTGAATTATTTGACTCAGAGCAAGCTACATAGGATTGTGGATTAGGGGAGGTCATTTTATTATTAAAACTACGCGATTTATTAGACTTATGTGAATTGTCCGAACTATTAGGCTTATTATTGTTAGCTAAGGGTGGTTGGGTATTACGGAATATCCGACACTGATCATTGATGAAGGTGACAAAACTATCTAGAGTGGGAATCTTACGATTACGTTCTGTCATCTCGAAAGCGCGAATAGTTTCAGTGTCAAACTTTTTTATTGCGAGGTGCAATAAAATGAAATCCAGAAGGTCAACTAATTTTAGATTCTTTAGGGAATTAATTGCGGTGATGAACTTGTCCACGAATAGCTGGTAATTCGAAACAGACGCGGGACCGGACAATTTAAGATTTAAAGCTTGATCCAAGTAGGTAGACGCGAGGACACGAATATCCTGGTACCTATCGAGGAGTGCCTGGAACATGACTTGGTAATTCTCAGCACACGGTGTGACTCCCGCGAACACAGACTGTGCCTTCGGCGACAGCTTACCTATTAAATAGTACAACCTGTCTGCATCCGTCAGCGACTTATTGTCATGAACTGTAGATTTAAAACTTGCATAAAATAATGGCCAGTTTCGTATATCACCGTCGAACGACATGAGTTCGATTGGCGGCAACCTTGGTCTACATGTTGCGGAATCACTCATACTGTGCCTCCCGGACGGCTTCTCTTCCAATTGAGACATCACACGTTTCACGGAACAATACATATCCTCGAATGAGGCGTAGGCTTGATAGCTAGGCTTCGCATCGGAATATACAGCCAGTAACCTAGCATTATAATCATCCAATAATTTATGAAAGTCCGTTCGAATATCATCTACTGTTACACAAGAACTGAGAAAGCCTTCTCTCACCGATTCGGAAGTATTAGCGACTTTAGAGCGATCATAAATTGACTGAATACGCTCGAAAAGTATGTTACGCTTAGCTTCTAAAATCACCAACTGTTGATCTTCCGAAGAAGCTATTGCTTTCGCATCACGCGGCATTGTTATGTTATGTAGTTACAAATAACCACACAAACAAAACAATGTACGGTAATTATTTAAACGAACAACTATATGTAGAAAAGTAATACTACTGATTGTGACTGTACTGTGACAACGGGTTTCGCAATATTTGCGTAGTAACGAAATAAGTTTTTTCGTAGTACCCACTAACCAAAGTAATAAGATAGTACAAAATGTTAATAGCATTACTATCCTAACCAGTTTTATTGTTAAGTTTGAATATTGTTTAAGATAAATGAATAGGTATAAATATGCAACTTATAGCCCGCAATCGTCTAAACGTATTCGGTAAAGTTATGATATTTATACTGCGTAGGTACCTACAAGTAGTACACCTATTTTATTTTTCTCTTATAGAATGAATGTCTACCCCGCGGTATTCGGAAAGTAACTTATTCCTAACACTTTATAATTGGAGGTAGGTGATTCCTATAAGGGCGGTTAAACTAAAAGACGCTTGAAATATAGAAATTTACAATACGACAAGTTAGTTTTAAATAAGAATTATTTTTAATAATAGCAGATACGTAATTATATACCTGCTATAGCGGCGTTGATGGAACCACGTATTAGGTTTACAACTTGATTATGTGGGTAGGCGGCTAGGTGCCACGACCCTAGTAGGAATTTATGATTGATTCCTACGTAAGAAATAAAGGAAAATGGATATATTATAGTAATATATCGGGCTACGAAGGACCAAAAATGTTATAGCGGTTTGAGAAACCTCTTCATCCTTGTGTCTATTATGAAAAGTGGACTGTATTTGAAGGGTTCTGGCAATAGTGCGTTGAAAATAAGCGGGAAAATATTCACGGATCAATTCGGGCGATCTAGTATGGAAATGAGGGAAGTAGTACGCCTTACCTTGTAGTGGTCGATGCCAGCCCACGTGTGGCAGCGAGCTGGTGTTCTTCTACTCCAAACAGGCGACCTTCAGGATCCACACACTTCACACAATTGTTTTATATCCGCGAGGCGGGTTAATAGACACGGTTCACAAAGTTCTCTGCAATCTAACTAATTAGATGCATCAGTCTCCAGCCTTGTGGCTTGGAAAGCTGGCGGTTGAGATACGAGGCCCGTTCACGTTGAAGTTTCGGTTCGTTCTGGCGACCTGTCATTAAGGCGTACATAAAGGGAAAAGGAATGAGGAAGGAACGAGATAATTAGGATATCGATCGCCCGCGAAATCTCAAATGCGTTTGTCTATGTGTTTTTGGTCATTGATTTATGACATTTACAAGAGATGGCGCTACCAGTAGGCTTTGACACGTTCTTAATTCAAAATACTCAATTCAGAAATCTATCAAGATTTTTAGTAATCCACAAAAGTAGGTACCTACATAAACAGGTTTCCGATGGGAAAAGGTTCCGACATACCTATCTCTCCGATTGTATAAAACTCAATTTGTACCTCGTAAAGCACAGTTCAGAAAAGACGTACCCTTATCGAGAACGCGACCTCTGCGCGTAAGAAAGTCCTGAAATGCCAATAGCTTCCATTTTGTTTTATTTCCGACAATAATTCAAAGAAAACAACTGAAGAGCGTGTATTCGTAAAATGGCTGTGTAGATAAAAACAGCTGCTTTACTTTTAGAAGATACATAGCAAATAGAATTTGAATGAGATATTATTTATGTTGACATCAGTCGAGCCGATGCGATGTATTTTTTTTTTATTTCTTTGAAATTGCCTTTAGAGTATGTTTGTGCCTTTTGCGTTTAAATGATGAGTCAAATCCACGTTTCTGCAAATAAACTACTCAATATAAATCTGAATAAAATTACTGTAGACCTGCCTAGCGCTTGATCGTCATTATTTGAGCAACAGATTTGTTATATAATAACATGCGTACAAGTATGACAATAGATCACGAAAAATTTGCCGGGATGAACTAGACAGATTTCGCCAAAACTGGAAGGAGAAAGAAGGCAGGCTGGCGAAAGAAGAAGGGAGGGATCCACTTTTTCCCTGGAGTGGGATTTATTTATTTATTATAAGGTACACCAACAGCATTACATACAATAAAGTTTGTAGTAAACAAAGAAAAAATAAAGATGCTGGTATGTATGCCTATTACAGGTCTACGCAGCTTACACCATATGGTCAGAAACACTAAATTATTTAAAATTTCAAAATAGTAATATTAAACTAAACCTAAAAAAAACATAATAAATAAAAATAAAAACATACAAAATGAAAAACAGACAGAATAAAAAAAAGAAAAAGAAGTAGGATGTATAATTATGTTCGTAATTAGACTAAGTTGAAGTATTTGCGCACTCCCGTACCTCCGAGATTGCTCTTCTAAACTTATTCAGTGAAACACCGTCTAAGTCAGTATCTGGTGTTGTACAAAAACTATTATAGCTTCTACACATGCGGAAGAGTGGAGCGTTGAGGCCTAGGTTGGTTTTGCAGAATGAAATATGGAGTAATTTTGTGATGGGATGTCTGGGTAGTTTTGAAGGGACTGATTATTGGATACATTCTACTAAATCACGGCACTTAATAAACCCGTTTACTACTTTGTAAAGAAAAATTTGATCACGCGTACGGCGACGGTCACGCAGTGTCTTGCAGTGTCTTTGCCTTGATCGAACAGACTAGTGTTTAGACGTGGATTCAAGCAGGTATAATTTATATATAAATCCCTAACAATAAACAGGCGTATAGCCTGAGGCTTCTGTTTTAATTAGAATGAGATAGCCAATCAATAGCTTATAACAAGCGCAGATAGTTATGTAACATGTAAGCAGATAATTATATCATCTACTGAGCTAAGCCCAGCTCTAAGGATACCTAAGTAACAATATAGGGGTCTAAGCTAAGGAGTTACACGTAAACCTTGTATAAGTCAATGCATCTGGCCCGCGAAGGACAGATGCCGCACTCCGCGTCTGCGGCGGCGCGTCGAGTCCGACGCTCCGCCGACTTCTCCTTCCATCGACTTGTCCCTGCCGACCATCCCACGCCAAAGGAGGTCCGGCAACGACAAGTCATCACCTCCTACCTACCTACCCAACCTAACTTAACCTACCTACCCAAACTAGCCTACCCAACCTAGCCCCCATATGTCGCGTCTGGAGTGTCCCCTGCTACTCAGGGGAACACCCAGAGCGACATCCCCCCCTGTCAGGTATTCGCCACCGCCAACAAGAACCCACGAATGGGAAGTTATTGACGGTGCCCGGGGTGCACCAGCCCAGCGGGTTGCTCTTCCCCCCGGACGTATCCGAAAGAGACCAGCAACCAACTAGGCCAACGTGGAGGTTACCTGACCCGCACCCCAAGCAGAAAAATCCCTGAGCTATGCGAGCTAAGCTAATCTAACTACTTCTACTTACTGTCTGCAACCATGGTCTTTTTCAATATATACAGTTAGATAGCTGAACATTCATAAATTACAAGTCGAATAAGTTGTAGATCTTAAAAAAGATCCGATAACCTGCTAGACGAAGGTCTAGCCTCAGAGATTTATGAGTGAGACCACTTGAAATGCGGCCAGTGAATTCTATTGATCTAGACTAGTATTTGATAAACTAACTACGATGAGTTTAGACCTGTGTGTTCATTGTTCGGATTTAGTTTTCTTAGAGAATGTTTGAAAGTTAAACAAATCATAGGTAGGTTTATCTATGTATCGAATCTCATAACTATGTGTTCCATGCTAGGTGTTTCAGATGTTTAAAAAAGTATGCTTTCTATAGTGTATATATATGTATATTTTATGGGAAATAACATTCATTGTGACGTTTACGATTTCGAGCCGACATATTTTTTTTAAACAAGTGATGAAGGATTAGGAATTTATTTCAAAACCCTACGAATTGTAACAAAAAGAGCGTTTTTGTGTGTGTCTTCGTGTGAATATATTTCGCAGTTCGGGTATTTGTTGACGTCTCGGCTACCAAAACATTAAAAAGGTGTTTTATACGATACCAACGCGTTTATTAGGATGATATTTTGGCACCATCATTATACCACAAAGTACGTAAGCGGCGGCACGCCGCAGACAGAGAGTTAACTACGAACAAAGCGCCATTTTGCACGCACATATTGACATTACGATTTTAAAGATAACAAAGTTCAGTATTGGACCGAGCTCAGTCGTGGCTATCACAAGTGCTAGCGCGGGCGTTTGTCACGTCATTTAGTCTATTGGAAGAAGTTCAAAAATTTATATTTTCAATAACTTACACATGTATTAAAAAAAAATGAGAATTTTGTCACATTAAAATACAATAATCGTGCATTTTAACAAGGTCGCAATCGATGCATTCTAATTCTAAACTACCAGTGGTCTTTAATTTTTTTAAACACAACAGAGTTACACTAAAATAATAAAAAGATACACTAATGACTATTTTAATTAATTAATATTTTGAGGTATAAACGGCCTCACTCATAATTTACAGAGCAAGCTGAATCATAATCCTAAGTCCTTCGGAACACTCGGCACGCGGGTCTGAAATAATAACTAAATGAAAAAATAATAACTAGCCAAGTACGACTTGGCTAGTTATTATTTTTTCCATTTTGTTATTTGTTGAATAATTGTTGGCAAAGGGTGGGCAGCTCAATCTAGACACACGTCAGTGAGCGATGTACGTACAGCAAATGCAATGAAGCCTGAAATTACATAAAGATGATTACCGTAGTTTTAACTTAAAAGGTCAAAAAATTATTCAAGAGGACAAGTAAAAATTGAATATTTAATAAAATAATAAATTGTTTTATGTCCATATACAAAATTGTACATTGTAGCTTTTTTAAGGAAATGCTATGAAACTTATCACCCTTCTAGATGTCAACTCTTCTTTGTCGATATTTGTGACTTTTTCACATTTATGTTTTTATCGAGTTTGGTGCCTTTTCACAATTTATGTTTTTGGTGAGATAATTATTATACCGTTGTTACCTGTTGTTACCCACCAATCTTCATCGTATGTGGCGTATTGATCTTTATTGATCGATGCTCTGTCTACCCTCTAAGACATGTAAGCATAATATGTTGTATCGTTAGACGAATCGATATACTTGTGTTTGTAAACTTCTATTACTTACTCCTTTTTAAAATTTAGAATCAATATAGTAGGAACCCTAGTGAATCTCTCAAGTTAAGATAAAAAAAATCGAGGATGACGGGGTGGTCCTTGTATATACTCTCTATTTTGTGATTATACTTTGTTATTTCTGCCTCCTTCCAATGAGGTTCACTCTTCTGAGGTTCGCCTGCACTAAAGTTTGTTAGCTGACTTAATGCGATTTAATTTATTTCAGACTTTTTACAGCTTCTATATTTCATTAGATATTCTGACAGCCTACCTTGTAACGAAATTAGAAACTTTATTTTACCCATTACCCCTTTTTTAGTAGAATTGATAGTTTTCTTTTATTGGTTTAAGACTACTGGATGAGTTAAGTAAATTGTCTGAAACCAATATAAATTTGATTTTGAAATTCATCCGAAAATGGTTCGTCGAATGAACATTTGTAGCGGTCAGAGAAAGGGCGGCACGGTTTCATGAACATTACTTTGTAACCAATTGTCTAAAGATTTTGTGATTTAAATAAGTGGATGACAAACTATGTGAATCTACTTGACATTTCATAAGAGTCGAGTTTGCTAAGTTTCTTTGATTCATATTGCGTTGATGACAAAAAGTCTAGGACACAAATGTTTTATCTGAACCGTTCCTGCAACCGTAGAACCCTGATTTTTCTGTTCTACACGATCGAAAAAAGGGAACATATTGCTCTACGATACAAATATGTGCCCACTGAATTTATATTAGACGAGTCTCCAGAATATCGTTATAGAAATTTAATAAAACATACGGAATAAGCCAATAAGTCTCGTAAATGGTTGTTCTATGAAACGCTTTGAAATTGGGTTTAGAAAACGTTTCTTTTGTACTGACAACTTGACAGGTAATAAAATCACAGAGACAGATTGAAAATACTATTATTTTAATAATTAATATTGAACTTAAAGGAGCAATGTTGTTTATTTCTTTATTTAAATAAAGCACACGAACAACTTATTTGCAATTATATTATAGAGAAAACATTTACTTGATAGTCCTGTGCAAATAGGTCACAAGCATTATCAGGCAACATAAAGTTAAATTAACAGTTTGTCATACAATATTGTCAATTTAGCCTGGCGTTGCAACTAACCCTGAGTTAAGTTTCCATACTTTTCTTTATTAGGTATATCTTCATCCCAGTAGTCACCTTTTCTATCCATCCGTCATTTTTAGAACATCGATCCCTCGTTTTTGTTTTCCCTTGCTCTTGGAAACAAGAACAAAAATGTTAGCTAACGAGCTTAACATGCAATGTTATACGAAGATAACCGAGTGGTGCAACCATAACTATAAATAGTCCATAGACGACTCGAAGCCTGGCAGTGTAACGTATCCACTACCAGCCGCTCAAGATTTAATACCTCGATATAAACCTTACCTATCATGTTTTATGTCCACATCTCTATGTCCGCTTGTGATTACGTTTTGTTTGGGTGTAGGTATGTGAAGTCCACATATCTATAATAATCCCATGCAAGAGAGGCTGCAGGTTTTAGGGAACTCATGCTGCTCTATCATTAATATTCTTGTTCCATTCAATAGTTCAAGTAAGATTATGATAGTTAACTAATTCAACCCTAAATCCTAAAATGTACATTATGAAATAGATTACGGATGCTATTACCTACATCATAAATAATAGTTACAACACAAATGATGTAAGCGGTGGCGCGCCCCAGACAGAGAGTCCACTACGAACAAAGCGCCATTTTGCACGCACATATTGACATTACGATTTTACAGGGCTCCTTGGGCAATATTGGACAGAGTTTCAGTAGTGGAATTGTCATATCATGGATTTTGACATGTCAGTGAGCGATGAGTCAATGTAACGAAGCCTGAAATTACGTAAAGAAGCTTACTGTAGTTATTAGGTTAAAAAGATTATTAATTTAATCAAGATGACAAGTTAAATATTCAATATCTATGAAAATAATAAATTATTTAAGTCTACAGACAAATTATACATTGAACCTATGTTTAAGGACAGGCAATAAAACTTGTCACCCTTCTAGATCTGAACTCCTTTTGCATATTTATGTTTTTGTCGAGCTTGATGCCTTTTCACATTTTTATGTTTTTGGTGGGATCATTTTTACACTATTGTTACCCTCCAATCTTCGTCGTATGTGGTGTTGTGATCTTTAATGGATATTTGATGCTCTGTCTACCCTCTACAGCATGTAAGCAAGATATGAAGTATGTTTTGACGAATCGATGTACTTTTGTTTATAAACTTATATTTACTACCTACTTTTTTTGAAATGCAGAATCAACATAGCAACCCTTGTAAGTTCGGCAAGTTTGTGTGATAATTTTTGAGGACGGCGGGAGTGTTCCTTCTGTATACTTTATTTTTTGTGGTAACAGGGAACATTATGTTATGTCCAAAAAACTGCCGCGGTACGTCTCCCACAATAGTTTCACCTGTAAGTCAATCCGTTTGAAACGTGAAGGTTTGGAATTAACTTGCCCGTTTTGGGGCGGAAAGCTCTGAATAAGTTATACCTACAAACTTAACTGAGATACCAGATTTATTTTCTGTCTTTATTATTTTCCTTTTCATGCTCGTGGCTAAATAATAACAGCCGCACGGGTCGATCTTCAAGGTTAAGCAACGCTTGACGAGGTCGGGCCGTGGATGGGTGACCATTTCAACATAACGAGTTTCCTCCGTGCCTCGGAAAGCACGTTAAGTCGTTGGTCCCGGCTGTCATTTGAAGATCTTTGACAGTCGTTACGAGTAGTCAGAAGCTTGAGATCTGACACCAGTCTAGCCAAGGTGTACCGCTGTTACCCAGTTACTGGGTTGTGGAGGTCAGATAGGCAGTCGCTCCATGTAAAACACTGGTACTCAGCTGAATCCGGTTAGACTGGAAGCCGACCCCAATATAGTTGGGAAAAAGGCTAGGCAGATGATGATTATTTTCCTTTTCATGATGTCTCTGATAAATGTTACGTAGACATATAGATACTCTTTAATAACTTACGTGATTTTCGATCGATAAATGGAGCCAAATAAGATACAATCATGATTTCCATATATTTCCATCACTTTTATCTCGCGGTCCTAAGGATTTGAAAGCCATGGGACACGGCCTTTGGTACAGAAAAGATGGCTTCATTTGCATTCGTTTTCATAGGCAGTCCGATGTGAATAAACATATTTGGTTGGTAATAGAAATCGGCACCTTGAAGGGTAATGTTTTGCAGAATAATTATGACGTCAGTCTCATTATGTTAATAGTTAATAAAGCTTATAATATATTGTAAATGTGCCTAACATCTCAGGGAAACTAGACCTGCCGTAACAACGAATAAAACGAATATATTTATACCTACTTGATGTTATGAGACCAAAGTTCCAAAACATTTGATAAAAGCTTACCTCTATCCTTCCAAAATATTCTTTCAACAAAATGGAACGCCGAAATATGTCTAAGCGCAGCCTATATTTTACATAGAAGGCGGGGTTGTGAAATAGTAGTTTATGCGAGAACCGTGTCGAGTTCCATATTCATGGCTGGCCCAACCTCCCTCCGGCAACAATATAGAGGCCCGATGCCAATTGTTATTGGTGTACAGGAACTGGGTGCGCCATATGAGTCTGTTACATTCTTTATTTAAACTCGAGTGTTAGTTGCTGCCAGTGGTTTATCAGTGAAACTAGGTTAAAGTTCGGCAGTTTATATTGAAACTAACTTTTGTTGGGAGAATAAGTCGGTGATTACTTTCATGCGGTGTTTGCGAATCCATCTAGTTAATTTAACTCACACTAGTACGAAATCATTTTTTTTTGTCAGCAGAGAAGAAATGCCGATTAAATTAATTGTGCCTAATTAGCTCAGCAATTACATGGTGACTTAAATAAATACCAATATAGTAATTGATATAACTATTGCTCTTGACGACATCAACTTTACAGTAGCCACGAGAGAACCTCGTCAATTGTTTGCGAAAATCACCAAGTACCCTCGCTATACTAGAGAACCATGTTTAAATAGGTTCAACGAACCACAAAATTGTCAACATGAGCCGACAGTCAAACGCACTGAAAGAGAAACAAACAAATGACGTGAGATTTGTGTACAAAGCGATCCCTAAATACAAACGTGCATTAGTTCCCCCAAGTACAAAACCAGGAAAAGGGGTAATATCGATAGAAGAGCTTGCGAACATCACAAAATAACGAATTACTTATGAGATTGACGTGCTTAAGTTATCTCATTGGAGGCGAAAATATAAAATATAGGGTCAAGTCAAGAGGGGATGTGAAAACATACAGTTATTTACTCAAGAGCGGGCACTTGCACTGATAGATCGAGTGAATTCTACAAAAACATGTTTAATATTATTCACGATCTTTCTACCAGCTATTTTATACAATTGATAATAAATTTTAACCCAGATTGCAATCTTAGGGCTAAGGTAAGCTAGTTTAGCTTTGTTTTCATAGCTGAGATATATTTTTAAATTTTGTCTTTCTTATGCACAGAGGTATAAAAACCTACATGAGGTAAGTCCTTCTTCGTATTCTTCATCCTCAGAGACCTTTAGACGGTATTATATTCTGTACTTTCATATAAATTAAGTCAACTTACTGATATTTAATGTAACTATGTCATATGAATTCATTATAACCCTGTCGTATGAATATAATATAAGATTACACCGCCAGGATAAAACGGTATATTCAATCTTAAATTGTTCCAAATTAGTTCTACATTATAATAAATCTTCTGAAAATGTGGTCCTATTATATAGGACAGATTAAGAATTGCAACAAACATCTTACGGAGCTTTTGGTCTTTCATGATTAGCAATGATGTTAAAAGTGCTAAGGGGTATCACTTATTCTACTTAGAAACGATTGGTAATTAAATTAATTAAATAAAGTCAACGATTGCTCAATGCGTGTTGGCAGTTTTGTACTATTCGTTTTTATTCGTTGGGCACGATTTTCCTTCACTGAAGCCCAGTTTAGTTTCTAAAATGTTCTTTATATACGCCTCATAACAGGTTATATAGCTACATATACTAACAATTCCCCAATATTGGTCACTTTTCTAAAATGTAATAATCCTTGAGGATTTTATCCGGTCCTATATTACGCAGTGTGAACTAAGGTGGTGGTTAACAAAGCCCATCCCGTGAAAAGCGACATATTGTGGTATTTCAACATGTCCATGACGTGGAACTTGTTTTGTGGTTTTGTATCTGTAAGCTGAATTATAAAGTGCAAAAAGTTTAATACTTTTACAAGCATTCTGCAGAATCAGAAATTATCACTTTATAAAACTAAATCTTTTAGACCTTTTTTCTTTTTTTGTTCTTGCAGAAATGCTCATGCATGCTGCATTAGCACGGGGAGATAATGCAGTTATGTGGGACCTTAACCCACTAAAACTCCACGGTGTCCTCCTGTTCTGCTTAAGGCGGGAACACGGGCAAACATTAGCACTCACAGCGAACCCGCCGCGGCTGTCCGTCACCGGACCCTCCTCGGGGGAATACCCCCCATCACCGGCGCACCAGAACACACTGTACGCCTTGACCACCCCAGGGACCAAATCAGCACATTGGTGCCATAAGACCCCGTGTATGGCACCCTTGGTCCCCCTGTGACGGGTCAAGGTCAATGGCCCTGCCACCCACCATTTTTCGGCCGCAGGGGATAGGGAGAGCGGCTAACGCAATACCGATACTCCTCCTCCCCTGCGGCCCCAACGCCGCAGACCGGTGGCGACCCCGTCCGGACCGCGGAAGGGAGGAGCGGCGCACCGCAATACCGGCACTCTTCTCCCGCCGCGGCCTCCAACCCTCAGCCGCGACATCGTATGGGACCTGGGAATCTCCATAAGACATCGCGGCCCGCCTCAGTTGCGATGTAACTAAGAAGTTATCCACTCAGCTATTCTAGACGTTTTATCTCGCAGACTCGTATATATGAGAAAGTCTGGTAGTTTATATTGAAAGTTAGTGTCACAACGCTGCCGGGTTGCCGAGCTGCCAGGCTGTATCCGTAATGTGTTTCCACTACTACCGAAACATTTCCGAGTATCGCGCGCCTTGTAAGAATATCACTCGGGAAAGGTTCGGGCGCAGTTGTGCGTTTACCCATTAAATTTTTTCTCTCTGCATTCGGCAGTTTGTTCTATTTTCTTCTTCGTGTTGACACTGCGGTTCGCCTTTGGCGATATAGCCCGAATTCCAGCGAAAAGTTCGCGATTAAATCATGTCGACGACGGTATGAAGCTTTTCAATGTATTGTTCGAATGTTATCGTGAAAATATCTGGTTTATTACAGCGAGCGAATGTGAAGTGCCTAATTTTGGACAGTAAGAGAATTTTATTAAAATTTACGTTGATATGAGAAATATAAATAACATTTTTATTTCTTTATGGCATCCGACTGATGAGTCATCGGGGATTTTTAATTTCAAATTAATTTTAACCTATTTTTATATGAATACTATGAAAACATGTTCACGTAAGATTTGATATACTTAAACATAAATGTGTAATGAGTAGTTACAGTTTGACACTTGGATTAACTGCTAGACATCAAATGTTTAGACTCGTAATGATTAAACGCCTATTGCTTAATAGCACTAAACGGATCATTACGGATTCATGATCACTAATGACTCAACGTAAGCACTTACTTACCGTGCGGTTTCAAAAGTCGGCTGATAAGTAATAAAAGAGATGTTACTTTCTGAATCAAGAATAAAAGGGTCCAGACAAAAATTAAATTCTATCAGCGATTAAATACTTAATTGAGCGAAGATTAGGTATTTAATTAATAAAACAAGACGTGTGGCACTCGCGGACTGCCGCGGTAAAGCTATTGCATAGCATTTAATTTTTGAGAATTTAAGTCATTTTCTTTCACCTATTGTTCTTAAAATCTACTTTCTTTTCCCAAATAGTAAATGCAGATCACGGTCCACCCACTATAAAAAAACCCTTAACGCCACCCTCTAACAACCCCCTTATTATCATATTTTTTACCTTTTCCCCAAATAATAAATTTAAATAGTGACCCCTAATTATACCACAATAAGGTCGCTTTTTCAAAGTGACCCTTATTCCCACATACATAAAGTCTACATTGAACGCGGTGGAATTTAAAATAGGATACAAATAAAGAACCTCAACTTCAATAGAACATAAAAATATTTCCTACATCCGTCATAATAAAAAATCATATTTCAACTTGTCATTGCCAAGCGAATTTGAGCCTTTAAAATAATAAAAACGTTAAAAACTCGAAAACGTAGCGAGCCAAACCCCCATTTATTTCCGATTAATAAAACTCTAAAAAACAAAATAGAAATATAAAGTGACCCTTATTCACATTGAAATAATGTCGGTTTTCTTTGACAAGCAAAAGTAACCCTTATTCTCATTAGAATAAGGTCCACATTGATCACCACTGTCACGTTTCGTTACGGAATTTTTCGTTACGGAATTTCTGGATTCGGTCTCCACGCTCAGGCCCGCGATAGAAGCTATGCAATAGCTTAATAATATATCATCAGTATCATACATCCCATCCATGGAATTGACTTAAGTGACTGCAAAACAAAACGTGGAGTGAGCCTGTGTTTTGCGGGTATTATTAGGTCATTACATATGAAATTGGCGTTTTGTAAGGCAGGAACATAAAGTCGATTTTTTTTCAATATAATTATATACAACTTTGAGCATTGATGTTATTTATTTTTGTTTATCGTTTTTTGTGCAATGTTTACACAATATTCAATAAATTCATTGCTGTATTTTTTATTAGAGATAAGTGTATTAAAATTCCCTGGTCTTATATCAATTTCCAACTTTTGCTCGAGCTCGTACCTTTCGAGACCATAGGCCGGGCAGTCCGTCAGTAGGTGGGTCACTGTCTCGTCTTGGTCAGAGTCGCACACACATGATGGGCTTTCCTTACACCTGAGCCTGTTCAGGTATTCTGAAAACCCACCATGTCCGGTCATTACCTGTGTAATTACCCCTGTAGGTTTTAATTTAAAGCCATGTCATAGTGCGGGTGTCCCCCACAATTTGGCGGCGAATGACGGAGGCTGGGTCGGTACACATCGAATTCCAAAGGATTCGAGTGGTCGACCAGTCTCCGTTAGTCCAGTGCTCGCTTTGTCTGGGATACGGACACGGCAGACGTTTCTGCCAGGAAACCAAGGCAAGGTGTAGCCATTGTGCGGGCGCCCACATGAAGGCAGACTGCCCAGACTGGCTTGAGGGAGCGGGCCCATCATGCTGTAACTGCACGCGGGCAAAACTTGATAAAGTGGAGCACAACGCCTTCAGCCAAGAGTGCCCATAAGAAGGAAATGGGATGCAATGGCCCGAAGCAAGACGGCGTATTGCTAAGGTGGTCACCGGCGGAATATCTGACTCAGTCACTAGGCCATACGTAGTAGCCCAAGCAAACTTGCAAAGAAAGGCACTGGCAACTAACGAATTAATGCTTGAGGCGAACAAAAGGAATATGGCCTTTGCACTGCTCCAGGAGCCGTACATCGGAGGCATAGGTAAAATGAAGGACTACCGTGGCGCTAGAATTTACCAGTGCGATAGAACGGAAGACGGTGCCGTCAAGACAGCAATCGCTGTCTTCGACGGTGACATAGACGTCGCCCAGTGCCCGGACTTCACCACACCTAACATCACGTGGTGAAGATGAGGACAATTGCTTGGGAGATCGCGGTAGTCTCGTTCTACTTCGAACCGAAGCCAGAACCGATAGGGCCATACTTGGAGCAGCTTAAAAAGATTGAGCGGAACTTCGGCCGGCGAATCATTATGGGAGGCGACGTCAACGCAAAACTCTTGGTGGGGAAGCAATAAAGCAAATGAAAGAGGGAGAGAGGCGGCTGGTGCCCTGGACGAGATGGATTTGCAGGTGCTCAACGTCGGCAGCACTCCAACGTTCCACACAGTTCGTGGAACCAGACTTTACACGAGCATAGTCGACATAACGGTCTGCACGACGGGGCTGCTCGGCCTGGTGGACGACTGGAAGGTTGTGGAGGGTTTGACGAGCTCAGACCACAACACCATCACCTTTAAGTTGGCTTTGGAGAAGGCAAGGGGTATACAAATAAGTAGAACAACACGCATATTTAATAGCAGAAAAGCAAACTGGGACCAATTTCGTGAGAAATGGGCCCAGTTGCTCATCGAACATAAAATTAACCCTTCAGACGTAGAAAATATTAAAAACAAAATAGAATTAGAAGACAAAATTAAAATTTACCAAAACTCCATAATAGAAGCAGCTAATACAAGTATACCCCTAATAAAGCCAAATAACAGGGTCAACTTACCATGGTGGTCAGAGGAGCTCGCCACCCTAAAGAAGGCAGTCGCCACCAAAAAGCGCAGGATTCGGTGTGCAGCACCTGTCAGGAGAGAGGTCGTCGTCGCTGAGTACCTGCAAATAAAGAACGAATATGAGACCAAAGCTAGAAAAGCACAGACAGAAAGCTGGAAAGCTTTTTGTGAGAGGCAAGATGGGGAAGGGCTATGGGACGGCATATACCGCGTCATAGGCCGAACAAAGAAAAGGCACGAGGACCAGCCCCTGATCGTGAACGGTAAGGTACTGGACAATCTCTACTCTGCCGAATTGCTGTCGGAAACATTTTACCCGGGGGATAGAAGGGAAGAGGATAGCGAAGAACACAAGCGTGTTAGGATGTTAGCAGAAAAAGTGAACGTCATGGGTCATGATGAAAAACATGACCCACCGTTCACTACCGAGGAGCTAAACTCCTCCATATGCACCTTCAACCCCAAGAAAGCTCCCGGGGCGGAAGGTCTCACGGCCGACATCTGCCAGCATTCGATCGACCATGATCCGGGAACTTTCCTAGCACTGGCTAACAAGTGCTTGGAACTGGGCTACTTTCCCGGGACCTGGAAGGAAGCCACAGTTGTGATCCTAAGGAAACCCGGGAAGGAGAGCTATACAGTTCCAAAATCCTACAGGCCAATTGGTCTGTTGCCGGTGCTAGGAAAAGTCTTGGAAAAAATGGTCATAAACAGAGTTAAATGGCACATTATACCGCGACTCGGTACTCGCCAGTACGGGTTCATGCCCCAGAAGAGCACAGAAGACTCCCTCTATGATCTGGTTGGACACATACGTGGAAAACTGGCAGACCATAAGCTCACCGTTATGGTGTCGCTGGACATAGAGGGAGCTTTTGACAGCGCATGGTGGCCAGCTATCCGAACCAGACTGGCTGAGGAAAAATGCCCGGTAAATGTGAGGAGAGTAATAGACAGCTACCTCGATAACCGAAGGGTCAGGGTCAGGTATGCAGGTGAAGAGGTCGTTAGGGCGACGTCAAAGGGCTGAGTACCGGGTTCCATTGGAGGACCGATCCTCTGGAACACCCTACTGGACCCTCTCTTAAAGGAGCTGACATAGCGGGGAGACTACTGCCAAGCCTTTGCTGACGACGTGGTGCTGATATTTGATGGCGACTCAGCGATCGAGGTCGAGCGGAAGGCGAATGACGCCCTCGCCCATGTTTATCAATGGGGTGTTAGTAACAAGTTGAAATTCGCACCGCATAAAACGAATGCGATGGTAATAACGCGGAAACTGAAATTCGACACCCCGCGGCTGAGCATGGGAGGGGTCGCCATTGGCATGAAGCAAGAGATCAAAATCCTGGGGCTAACTATCGACAACAAGCTTACTTTCAATAAGCATACAGCTATTGTGTGCCAAAAAGCACTGGGCTTTTACAAGCAGTTGTCGAGGGCTGCTAAGGTCAGCTGGGGACTCCACCTCGACGTCATCCGCACCATGTACACGGCAGTAGTCGAACCGGTCATACTGTACGCGGCAAGTGCGTGGGCATCCGCAGCCACCAAGATGTATGTAAAGAAGAGGGTAAACGCGCTCCAAAGAGGATTTGCACAGAAATTGTGCAAATCCTATCGCACCGTATCGCTGAACTCGGCGCTGGTGCTGGCTGGGTTACTACCCCTCGATCTCCGAATACGAGAGGCAGCTGTCCTGTATGAGGCGAGGAGGGGGGTACCCCGGCCGGTGCTAGGAGATAGGGACGTCGAGCGACGCACCGCATTTGCCTCAACACCCCACACGGCGGAGTATATGAGTCTGCAGTTCATATGCCTGGCAGACCAAGAACAACTCAGTAACCACAGCACTCAAGCAGTGCAGATCTTCACGGACGGCAGCAAAATAGATGGAAAGGTGGGGGCGGCATTGTCTCTTTGGAGCAATGGCGCTGAAACCAAATTCCAGAAATTGAAGCTGTCGTCCTACTGCACGGTCTACCAGGCCGAACTGCTGGCCATATGCAAAGCAACGCAGGAGATACAAAAGAGCACATACGAGACCTACGGAATCTATAGTGACTCAAGATCCTCACTCGATACGGTCGTAAACCACCGCTCTTCTCATCCCCTTGCAGTCGGTAGGGTAGGGTAGGTAGGGTAGGTAGGGTAGGTAGGGTAGGTAGGGTAGGTAGGGTAGGTAGGGTAGGTAGGGTAGGTAGGGTAGGTAGGGTAGGTAGGGTAGGTAGGGTAGGTAGGGTAGGTAGGGTAGGTAGGGTAGGTAGGGTAGGGGGTAGGTAGGGTAGGTAGGGTAGGTAGGGTAGGTAGGGTAGGTAGGGTAGGTAGGGTAGGTAGGGTAGGTAGGGTAGGTAGGGTAGGTAGGGTAGGTAGGGTAGGTAGGGTAGGTAGGGTAGGTAGGGTAGGTAGGGTAGGTAGGGTAGGTAGGGTAGGTAGGGTAGGTAGGTAGGTAGGGTAGGTAGGGTAGGTAGGGTAGGTAGGGTAGGTAGGGTAGGTAGGGTAGGTAGGGTAGGTAGGGTAGGTAGGGTAGGTAGGGTAGGTAGGGTAGGTAGGGTAGGTAGGGTAGGTAGGGTAGGTAGGGTAGGTAGGGTAGGTAGGGTAGGTAGGGTAGGTAGGGTAGGTAGGGTAGGTAGGGTAGGTAGGGTAGGTAGGGTAGGTAGGGTAGGTAGGGTAGGTAGGGT